>MU270014.1:22162168-23441181 GCA_021432705.1 Caranx ignobilis
TCTTCCCCCACCCTCAGCCCACAACAAGAGCTGTAATCAAAGCTCCACTCATCTTGTCCTCCCTCTTCTGCCTCCATGGCTTTTATTAGGAATGTCTAGACCCCTGCTTTATGGCAACATGTCCCAAGAAATGCCTGATTGTGTGTTTGTATCAAATGCAAAGACTCAAAGAAAATGCTGATAATAGTTTTCTTTGCCAGAGGCAGGAAAGAAGAATTGGCATGAAAACATTTCACCAAAAATCTGCCTCCGCTGACAGATAGAATTGTAATGGAGCCTTTTATATTAGCTTTTTTTCCCTTTCTTTTCTTTTCTTTTTTCCTTTTTACAAAACTTACAAAACCATCAAAACGGAGTTGGATGAATTCTGCCAAAGTGCGACTGTTGTGGACTGTGGCAATCATCCAAATGAAATTATAGCCTTGAAGCAATAGGGTAAACAAGACAAAAAAGAGTAGTTGTATGCAATGCTGCCGTTTTGGGGTATGAATGAATCAATTTTTTGCACATGAATGAAGGAGCCACTCAGGGCAAATGCCACCAACATCATGTTTACATTTTTAGCATTTAGCTCTCCCACCAATGTTGAGTCGAAATGATCTAAAATTACTGAAATTATGAGGTTCAAACCACCCAGCTCACATCTAGCAGTCAACACAGACAGCCAAGCAGGAATATCTTTCAGTGTTGCAGATTTTTTGTTAGCATATTTAATAATGACCTCATCTTTAAACCCTTAGAAGCTACAGAAAAGGCTTTTAGCTAGTTGGAGCTGTTAGTGATTTAACTCTGAGGTAGTTTATCAGCAGCTGCACAGTAACGTGGTTAAACATCTCCAGGCCTCACAGGCAGCCCAGTAGAGCTCTCAGCCTTGTTTCAGCTGCTCCTCATAACATAAGCTTCAAACAGCTTCTCTTTCTCCTGACCGCACAAAACCAGTGACCTATTTCTGATACCAACCCTCTGCTCCCAAACCTCTAATGCCCCCGTCTCTCACTCCTATTTCTTCCCTTTTTCCTTTTCTCTCTCTTTCCTCAAAAAAAAAAAAAAATTGCATTCTCTCTCTCCTGCACTCTCCTCTTTGGCGGTGGGGGGGGTTAGTGGGAAATGGACGATACAGCTGAATATGTGAGTACGAAGTTTCGCCTGAGTGCTTTGTGTAGCTGAAAGGGAATAAACAGCGGGTATTGCATCAACCTGGTTGGATTCACAATTTACACAGACCCTCCAATCTTTATTCAATAAGTTTGGATAGCAAAGTGGCTCAGAGGTTTCACCTCAGCTGTCTGGCCAGCCAACCTCTACACTATCTCTGTACGCCACTGAGGGAAAAGGACAAACTTCTATTGCCGTCTGGCTTTTACAAAATGGTGGCTGATGCAATATCCACTGCCCACTGTGCCTGGAATGCTAATGCTACTAGTGTCTTGTTTCGTGTTGATGCAGTACGTTTTGTCTTGTGCTCTGGTGTGTGTGTGTGTGTGTGTGTGCGTGTGCGTGTGCTTTTGTTTTTCCTTTTTCTTTTATTTCTATTATTTCTGTGTGGTACCTTAGAATTACTGTCATGCTGTAATTTCACACTTTTTTTTTTTTTTGCATCTTTGTTATTAAAAGTACAGAGACAGTAGTTTAAATAACGTCCATATTTGATCCTTGAAATCTGCTGTAAAGTCTTCACCACATCTGCAGATTTTTCTTTTTTGCAACAAACTGTACCTTATTTTGAACCCAGATTTGATACATTATTTTTCTTTTATGAATTATATTTTTATTTAACTTAATTATGTTATTCATATTTCCGTTACGTGAATATCATGCCAAGTGAGAGACAGTACTTATAGCTCATTTACCTTTATTGACCTCTCCCATCACTCCAGCCAACCAGCCTGTTAAAAACCTAATTCTGCATTCATTCAAACGTGCTCCTTTGAAAGATTCATTAGAATTGATCGGAAGCCTCTCTTTAAAGAGGACTCAAGGAAACTTAATGGCTGAGGTAAAAACCGGCAGTGAATGGCTAGGATGTATTCAGCATGCATTCATCACATAGTTAAGTTGTTGATTGGAATATTGCTGAAGGAGTAAGGGGGTGCAGGGGTACTTCCCATATACATATAATGTCTCTCCTCCGCCTAGCACCAAGGCAACACTAAGGATTTCCTAATGGAATGGTCTCCTATTACACTGGGGGAATCGTTACATTTAATGCATGCCTCGTGAAGATTAATAAAGACGGCCAGGAGACACTTCACTCAGATTAACATTCTGTGTAAAGCAGTTTGAACAGCATGAACTGGGGCCAAATGATCAAAATTCAAGACACATTTTGACATTTTCCTGTTTCCTGTCTCTACCCTGTCTCTCATAGGAAATGGTCATCGGAGGACTGAAGCCAGACACCACTTACTCCATCACGGTGGCAGCGTACACCACCAAAGGGGATGGGGCCCGCAGCAAACCCAAACTGGTGGTGACCAAAGGGGCAGGTCAGTACAAGGACAGATCTATTATTTGTTTGTTTTGGTTTACACAGCCTTAGTTTATGCAGTAATGAAGGCAGCATATACATTTTTCAGCCTGTGGCTGAAGGGTACCTTGCTTTGAGGGGGTGGGTTCCTCTTCATTCCCATACAGCTGTTACAGCGTGGCTACCATTCCTGATTAACAGATTTACTACAGTGTACTTCAGTGTGGTTGGAAAAGCAAGGCATTCAACAACGTGGTGTCCTTACTAAAAATATATCGTTGACATTTTCACATCATTCTCAGCTGCCAAACTTTATTCAAGACATTTTTCCAAATGAACCAATCTGAGGTGTATCTAGATTTAAGAACGGTTCAGTTTCCCAGGGATGGTGTTTGCTTCTGTCAGGGTAGTATTTATCATTTCACTCATGTTCAGAGGTCTATCCAAATATTTATAGAGATCAAGGAGGTGTTGTGAGATAGTTGGAGATTTTTATGACAGCTCGAAAATCCATGTAGAGTCTTTGGTTTGAGCTTTAAGGATAACGTTTTACCTCCAGATTTTTTCTCTTTCGTTGTCACCACTGGGCCCACCAGTTAAATCTGGAGCACTTGAGCCTGTATGGAAGCTGCCAGTTGAGTTACCATAAACATGATCTAAACCTGTGAGGCTAGCTGCCTCAGAGTGTGAAAGCCATCTTTTGGAGAATTTAAGGCGTAAAGCCAATATAGGAGCATCTTTTTGTGGGAGCATCTGTGCCAGTCGGCTTTGGGAGGCTTCAGAGAGCCACTATGTACACAACTGCATGCATATTTATACACACACACTCACATAAACACCTACTCACTCACACTTAGTCATGAGCACAGGCAGTTTCCACACACATACAGTATATGCAGATTTATGCTGTGGCTTCGTATCCATACATTAGTGTACATGCACATGGTCATAAAAGATCATAAAACAATACATGTACAACACGTTCTCGCAGCCCAACACATGCACACAAGCAAATTTCCGCAGTCCTGACAGGTGTGTGTGTGTGTGTTACAGGTGTCATGGAGCGTGACACTGCCAAAGGGGCTTGAGCGAGCACTGTCACTCTCCATCCTCCTGTCAGGGCCGGCTGACTGATATGCCAGTCTAGCGCACTCAGCCTGTCCCTCAGACGGAAAGCCTCTCCTTTTTATTATTGAAGTGTAAAGAAATGGTTTGTGCCAGGGGGCCAGGATAAATAGAGAAGAAGAAGGGGTGAGAGGTGGGAGAAGACGAGCCTCAGCAGCCTTTTTTAGAGGTGAAGTGGTTGTCTGAGGGTTGTCAGGATGGCCTAGTGAAAAGCAGGGATCCCACTGGTTATGGGATTTCTCAAATAGCGAGGAATTTCCTGAGATCTGTTTCAAGCAGTGAACAAAAGTGTTTTTTTTATGCTCTCCAGGGAAATGTCGTGAAATGTCAGCAAGTTTAAAAATTTTTGTTTAATTTCAGGAAGGAGCTCAAATTTTTGTATAATGTCTGTCTTCCTTTTTTCATCTGAAGAAAGCTTAACTGTCCTGGACAGCTTTAGAGCATTTCGAAGCTATATAAAGAACACAAACAACAGGGACAAATGAGACAGAGTAATCAGATTATACATTAGTTCCAGAGGAGGTGTACCAGTCATCAAGTCCCTTTTTCTCTCTGAATTTAATTCACTTTTATACTATGCTAGCCAATTTTTGAAAAATTGCAACGTAATGTTAAAATTGCATTTGATGGCTGCAACCTAAATGTTTTATGCCCATTTTTACAGAGGTATTAGATTATGCTGCTATATAGCTACAGTCAAGCAATTTCTTGATATGATTACATACAGAAACACACATTTCCTAATTTTGACACAAGAAATACATCCTCTAAACATATAATGTATGATACAGATGTATATTATATTTATATTTCTTTTGACCTTCATGCTTTTCACCATACAGACTGGTGATTTAAGTGTCCTTTTCCTTATGCATACACTGACACATAAAAAGTCTGATTCAAATAAATGAAATATTCAACTGCATGAATGCATGTATGCATTTTTAAAACACACACAAACACACATAACTTATGCAACAGCCCTTTCTTTTCACAGACAAGTATGCACATAAAGAGAAGCACTTGCCTCCAGATACTTGTGACGTCATAGTCTTGTTCTGTTGAGGAAACATAAAGGCCTCAAAAGCAACATCAATACAGAGCATGGTGACAAACAGAGCATGTATTCCTGCCACTTAAAATTCAATTCACATCAGCAGCAAAGTCTTTTCATAACCCAAACATTTCAGCAAGCCTGTCTGGTAGTTTGGTGCATCATAAAGTATCCAAAAGAATCTATCTCAGGATTTTCCAGGATATAAAAAACAGGTATAACTGCACATTTATTTGTGAGTCACAGACAAACAATATTTATTCTGTGCCTGGAACTGTCTTTGTTTGCTAAATGAAAGCCAGGTTTGAAAAGTGTCTTTTCATGATTCATACTTTCCAAACTCTTCCTTTGAGGAGTACACTTTTTGTAGCTTATGAAAGACAAAGTTGTAGAGAAGGCCTTAAGGACACTTTATTGACAATGGATTAAGATGTTTGTCTGAAACTGTTATTCTGCCGTCACATCTGCCCATTAAGAAGTTTTTCACCAGGCTAAAAAGATCAACAATCGATGTCCATCCTTTTGATCTTCATTCTTTGTCCTGGTTCTGGTGGAAAATATACTTAGTGCTGCATTATCAGAAAGTTTTACCGATACTAACAAACTCAAAACAAAATGCAGCAACCTCTCACAAGACATAACTTTCTAAAAATGGCATGTGCAGTTGCTGTTCTTATTATGACACACAAAGTCAAGTGGTTTATCTGCGTGCAGATCCTCAGATAAAGAAAGAGGGACAGGCCATCTGTATTTTGCATTTTGAACTTCTTATAATGCTGGTGGCTTGAGATGCAGGGAAATCATAGAAGGTAATGTGATAATGTGTTTTAGTTCTGTAGAAATTTACAATGCAGTGTGTTCAATAACTGACCCATGTTGACAGTGCTCTGTTTTGGTTGTTATCCTTTAAAAGGTTGCACTGTGTATTGTTTTGTTCAGATCTGCAATGATGGACGGACAGATGAAATTATACCTGGAGGTTTTATTCCTGCTGTAATTGTGTCAGGTGGTTTGAGTTATTCACTAATTGTATTGTGAGTCTGGGTGGGTATAACGCAGATTCAGTCAACGCTGTTGTTTAACAGGCTGCTGTGGATGACTTTAGTGATATCCTGCCCTGTAGCATCTTGCCAGCTCATAAACTCCCAATGCCTAAGCACTGCTGCCTACTGTAAAAGGATGCTGAGGGATGCATGTGTGCAAAATGGTTTGGGGACTTATTCTCAATGCTGGCTACAGACAGCTAACTTGAAACATCAGCCTCAATGTGCAGCAACTTCCTGGTCGTTATTTTGATCCAGCAAGAAGACATCAATGTAATGGCCCTCTTGCTGTCTCTCTCTTAATATCACTTGCTCTTCAAAAGGGGCATGTGAAAATTGTTGCAAATTTGACTCTGTGACATTTCTCCTCCCCTCCCTGAACCATTGCCACACACACACACATGCGCACATGCACTACTACAGTAAGCAGACTAAATTAAAAGCAGAAGGAAATGAAAATGTGAGAGTGATGTATTCGTTGTGACTTTGAAGGTTAAAACGACCTCTTACCCCCCACGTCCTCAGATAAGTTAAATCTCCATAGACGGGCTCTAGCCGCAGGTTAATCAGTGGGAGATTCTTTCCATTGTCAAGACGGGGTGGGGAAAATGATTTAAAACTGCACATACATTTGCACCTTGTCCCTAGCAGACAAGCACAGAGGTAATATGTTTGTTTGTGTGCATACGACACTATGTGTACACATGTGTGGCATGCACGAGAGAGGGAGGAAATGAGAAGGTAACTTGATCGCCCCTTCCTCAATCAGCCTGAGAGTGTGTCAACAGCGGGCTGTTAATACTGTGGCCTGATGGGAAGCATGTTGGGAGCCCCACAAGGAGGGATTGAACCAGGATCGACCCTGAAATGGGACATAGAGAGAGAATGAGGGGGTGGGAGGACTGAATTGGAGAGATGGGGGAAGAATAAGGGAGAGTGTAAGGGCAGAAAGAGATGAACACTGTGAAGAGAAGGAGAGGGACAATCAAGGTGTCCAAGAACCACAGAATCGCCCATGTACACACACACACACACACACACACACACATTTCAGCCTCCTCATATCCCTGTTGGGCCCTCTCTGCAGCAGATTGCTCCTTGTCCCCAGTCACCTTCATCATCCCTCATTCACTCATTCCTCACCCGCACACGATGCCCTCGGTCTCTCTCTCTCTCTCTCTCTCTCTCTCTCTCTCTCTCTCTCTCTCTCTCTCTCTCTCAGCACCCTGTAGCAACAAACGAACACATACACACCCCCACCATCCCCCTCCTACACACCAATCTGCTGGCTCAGTAACCATGATCCCTCTCCCCAGTGTGCAAGAGGCCACTGTTTTAAATGTACAAATGATACCACAATTTCAGGGCTACAGACTTTGAATAATGGACGCTTGGTAGCTTGCTGAGGTTAGAAACAGAAATTCTGAATGGAAAACACACACACACACACACACACAAACACTCAGAGTCATCACAGGACCATTACCTCTGATTCTATTTCCTTGATTAGCGGCAAGCGCGACAGCAGAGTGGGCTTTTAAATGACACCAAGCTGAGCTATAGAACGTAGCTGAAGAGTATTAGGAGCATTCGTCTCACCCAACATCACCCAACACTTAGCACCCCCACCTTTCCATTACCGGCAAAAGCTCAGCTGACTAGCCACCACCGACCCTCCCACCCCCATCTTCCACTGGCAACAGTCTTCAGAAAGAAGACCATTAGCAAACGGAAATGAATAATACGAGCAGAGGGAGGAGACTGTGGAGAGTGGATTGCTTTGTGTGTGTGAGTCTGTGTGTGTGTGCACATTAAGACTTGCATGGCAGCACAGAAATATATGCTACTGTATAGGCACATGTACACAGACACACACATACACAATGATACTATTCCACTGAGAGGGAATGCTGTTGCCACAGACTAATGTTAGCTTCTCCAAATTACTTTAAGTCCATACTGGGCAACAAGCCAAGCAGCTCCATTGCAGCTGGAGCTGGAAGCAAACTGGCGAGTATACCATCACACACATGGATGTTCATCCACACTGCCCGTTATACAAGATACGCACAAACAGATGAACAAGAGAGATAAGTTGTAAGAGGCTCGAAAATATGCTGCAGTTGAAGTTCTTGTAGCATATCATAGTGAAAAGATTACAAACATATCCATAATTGTGGCTGCTAAAGATAGTGATGTAATGTATGTTACACAGTATACTCGTTGATGATTTGCATTGAGCTTATTCAGCGTTTTTAATTTATGCTGAGAAAGCTCTCACTGCCAGGACCGACCAATTTGACAGCGACCCAGTTGGCAAGCTTTTTTTTCCCCCAGAAATACACAGAGATAGCCAATCTTCTCACAAGTGGTCTCACAATTTCATGTAGAGGCATGAAATTAAATTGATTACAGTGAATAAACTGAAAGTGTTCCATAGCCGTGGTTTATATTATTCATTCAGATTTAGATTGCAAAAATAATAGGAGCACTTGTGTTTGAGTACAGTTTGTACTTCTGCAGTTGCAACCTCACTTGTGTTTAACAGTTAACTGTCGTGCCAGTGCCTTGTACTTCTGAGAAAGAGGTTGTACCGTAGATGAGCAAGTCGAGATAGAATCTATTTACAGAGGGACAAGGCTCAAGTGCGAATCAGCCACACTCATTGCTCACAAAGCTTTTGACGGCAACTCGAGAACTGAAGGTTTCCCATAACTGCTGCTGCTGCCTCTATCGCACTGATGGGGTCTTAAAAGGAGGGTTAAGATGAGACGTGTGTCATCCATAAGAACAGCAAAACTGGGCCACTCTGAAGAATGGTGTCTAGACCCCAAGTGTAGATCATCCATTTTACAACAAGAGATGACTCTTAACAGCTGAAAGAGGCACTGTTCTCTGCTTAAAGTTTTAGTGATGCTTTGCTGTACAGAAATGATTTTGGCTGAATCGTACATTTATCATGAAATGGTAATGGGTACAGCAATCGCTCGAGAATTTAGAGGCTCTGAGGAACTTCCACATCAATGTGCAAAACAACCTGACACAGCTTATTACGTTAACTGATGAATGGGTGATATTGAAACTTTTAGTCTAAGTATGGTATCTGTAATTTGTTAATATTTACCACAGCCACTAAAAATATCTGAGTATTTTACTGAACATGTAGAATTAGGCAGGTCTGGCACAGTTCTTTTCCATGTTCAACTCATGTTTCAGTCATAATACAACATTGAAATGGTATGTGTGTATGTACATATACATATATAAAACCAGTGCTTTTTCTTGATAACGTGAAAAAGATTGAAACCTGCACTGAAATTAAAATTTGTTTTCTTTTTTCTTTTTTTTTTTCTTTTCTTTTTTTTTTTTTTTTTACAGTACCTGGTCCCCCATATCTGTCTGTGGCTCAGGACTCAGAGTCTTCAGCTGTTGTTCGCTGGGACCCTCCAGACCTGACCAATGGCATGGACCTGCAGGGCTACCGGCTCCAGTTTGGCCGTAAAGATGTCCCTCCTTTGGCCACACTGGAGTTTGCACCTCTAGAACAACAGTACTCTGTGGGCAACATTCACCGGGGTGCCACTTATCTCTTTAAAATCTCAGCCAAAAGCAGGGGGGGCTTCGGAGAAGAGGCCATTGTGGAACTCAATGTCCCCGAGAATACGCCAGGGGGATACCCTCAAATTAATGAGGGCTCCAATGTGACGTGCTGCTCAGTGCAGCTGTCCTGGTCTCCACCAGTGCTGGCGGAGAGGAATGGGGTAATCACAGAGTACACTTTGGCCTATAAAGAAGCCGGTGCCGGAGGAGCACCGCGAGAGCTCCGCTTGCCTCCCAGTGTTTCCAGCTACGTGCTCAACAGCCTGAAACCGAACTCAGCGTACGATGTGAAAATTCGTGCACACACCAGTGTAGGTCCAGGGCCCTACAGCCCTCCTATCCAGTATCGGACGGTGGCCTTTGATCCAGCAGGTAGGGCTTGCCTGTTTCTTTCCCAGCCAGGTTGGCAGGGGGTTGGAAATTGGCAACAGCACAAAATTAAAACTGCCTCACCCCCACCTTCAACTACCTCCACTTCTCCTCAAGAAACAGAAAAAAATTGATATTGAAATTGTTTGCCGTGGGATACTCACCTCACTAACCTGATTAAGGTAAAATGCAAGTCAGTAAGTTATAGTCAGTCATTTTGAGAGAGAGGAATGCAGCATAGAATCCGAAGGTAAGTGCTGTTTGATCAGACAATCCTGTCAGTCGTCCTTGCAGCCCTTTGCCAAGCACTCTCACGCAGCTAATGTCATCTCACATCCCCAGTTTTCAAACAAGGTAGGACTTCAGTCAAACCCAGTCACAAGAGTATGTTTGAACTATTCCAAGATGACAGAAAGGAGATTTTGGTTCTTTATTTTAATTTTGGTTTTGGGTTTGTTTTGAGATATCCCTCCCTTCCTAACTCCCTCCCTCTCTTAATTCCTCCTCCCCCCTTTCCTCTGTCCCTTAAGGGACAGCTTGTGGCATGGCATCCCCCAGATGCACTGCTGAGGACTGTTGGCATGCTGTGTTTTGGGTCTGTCTCTATGCCTGCATGGCAGCACGTCGGCAGTGCCAACCCAGACTCAGTAGAGGTGTAGGAACAGTTGGCATTGAGACCACATGGGTCGGTCATTAATCCTCAAGTGGTCAGGAGTTCAAAGACAGTGGTGAGGCGGGTTGGCACTACCCACGATAGCTAGCCAGTGGGCGCACCCTTGTGCTCCATGGGTTTGTTGTCCATGAGTCTTACGTGCTGTGTGTTTTAACCAATGGCGTTGCCCCTCTCACAGCCAATCACAGCTCACCGTTACACTCACTCTCCAACCTGAAGGAACGTTCCAGGGAAACAACTGTGTTTTTGTCTTGTTTTGTTTTGTTTTTTTTATCTAAAGGTTCTTCGTTTGTTTCTCTTTCCTTGGTCTCTCCATATGTTCCATTCACTAAACATACACTTTCTTTTTTTTTTTTTTTTTGCATTTGTCAACTCAACAGATGTCCCAAAGAATTTCACTGTCAAGTGGGCCACCAAGACCAACAACACAAACCTTGCATGGAAGTTTTCCGAAACCAGGTCTCCATACAAACACGGTGAGTTCATGTGTTTGAAGAAATCCTGCTGCTGAAGCATGAGTGGCATTTAATTTCATAACATCCAGAACATCCCGCTCTGTAATGTAGATCTCATTTCCATCTGTTTTTATGTTTTGTTTTGTTTTTTCTGAAAATGAAAATGACTTGGTTTTACACCATTGCAGTTTATATTATGCATTTGTTATTTGCATTTCACTGTCATACTCATTTCCGACATTAGCCGTTTCTTTGCTAATGTAATCAGTCAAACCCACATCTATTCCTACCAAAATCCGTGCTTACTCAACCACTGATCTGTCGATCTACAAGAGTAGTCGCACATTCACTTTGTCCCTCTTGCCAGTTCCCATGCATCTTCACTGTCTCTTGAACTCTAGATCGAATACAACCATCAGAAGATGGATGTGGATGCAAGGCAGTTGAGGGTGTTCATCGCTGGCTTAAAGCACAACACTACTTACGAGTTCAGGGTAACTTGCCAGGAAAGCATGGATGGTAGTCAAAGACACCGTGTGGTGGCCAGGACAGCGCCATTACTCCTGGTTAAGAAACCCAAGCTGGACATCTATGGAGAGCCAGACAGCATGCTCACCATGTCCTTCCACCAATTGACACCAAGGATGTCAAGTGAGTACAATGTTCTGAAGGATATTGCAAGCTTTGTCTGCATTGCTTTTAAGGAATGGAACATTTAAGTCTAAGCCTTGAGATCTGATTCAGTATGTACTGAAATGTGTTGAAATGGGGGGCAGCTTTTAGGATTTCTGAGACAAGCCAATCATTGCTAGAACTCATGCAAGTATTGAATTATCACCTCAATTTCTTGTCACCCCCATGGAAGGTTTTCAATTTAAACTGCTATACAATATTAACCCTTTTAATGTGTTTCCAGGAACTTCTACGTGGTAGTGGTGCCACTTAAGTCGACCACTGGAACAGTTAAAAACCTGATGAACCCTGACGAGATGGACATTGAGGAGGTAGGATCTTTTAATGGCAAGAGGTGTGTGTAGTTAATCTGCCACACAAGAAGTGATTGGGATGTTTTGGAGAGCTGGATCAAGCAGAATGAAGTATAAGACATGAAATTAGAAGAGGCGACTTCAATCCTTAAGCTACACTTTGTTTCTTCTGCTAGCAAAAATGCGTCTTTTCACGGAGGCAATGCCTGAAACACATGTTCATGTTACCAGCAGTCGCATGTGCTAGACAAATTGCATTGTACACACCATGCACCAGACATGGGCACACACACAACGCAGACATAAGTACATCTCAGCTATGCTAATTCATCCCCCCAGCATGCAGCATAGAGAATTACCCAGTCTTCTCCCACCCTTCCCATCGCTCAGGGTCACCTTGAGCGCCAGATCAACAGCAACCATCCCTATTGGATTGGGGATTACACACATTCCCTCTGCTTAATGCCAGTCTCTGTCTGCCTCCCAATGAAAGGGAGGGGATGGATGTTGAGAGGGTGGGGGCCCGGGTTGCATGAAACTTTGCCAGGACGTTAGCAGCTTTTTGCATCTGTGGGTGCAATTTCACCTTAATCACCTTAATCAGTGGGAGTGGGGGGACTTTATTAAACCTACCATAAAGATAGTGTAAATCCTAATAATCTAACAATGAGAGCTTTGTTGACTTATGACAACTTATTTTGTCTGTCATCTGAATCTCTTTTGATCATCACTGAAGGTGCCCGATTATTTCAGCCATGTTTTAATCTGGACACCCTGAAACCTTTGAGAGAATCAAAAAACATTATTGGCTCAGACATAATTGCTCTATAGTTTCAATCCTTGTAAAAGGATTGCGCTCCCTCTCAGTCACTACGCTCCTCTGACGAAGGCTGTCTGGCACTGCCGTCCCTGCAGACAAGACAATCACAGTCCAGGCTGCTCATGTTTGTGGTTCTCTGATAGTGGAAAAAGCTACCAAATGCTATCAGAGCACAAGCGTCTCTTTTATCTTCAAAGTCCCATCTCTTCCGAGAGCACCTGCTCTCCTAACACCTCTAACACTGTAACATGCCGAACAAGCATTAACTGTGCACTTGTGTTGCACTTCTTTACCTGATCCCCTTGCACTTTGTCTTATTGAACAGATTTAATACTTAGTACTTACTTCAAGGTCTCCCACTGTGCTGAAGCTTTAGTGCTGTCCCTCACTTTGGATAAAAGCATCTGCCAAATGAGTAAATGTAAATTTAAGACCAGTCAGTTAATTTAGGACTGGAGTAGAAACTGCAATGGTAAAACTAAAGACTTGAAGGATCAGCTAAAAGTAAACAAATCCCCTTCTACATCAATCAGCTGTTGCGGGAGGTGACCCCAAAGCGCCGTTCACGCCGTCAGCTGGCCCAGCTGGACCAGAGGAAGTCCTATATCACAGCCTGCTTCAGGCATCTGCCTGCCAGCTTCACCGTGGGATCTGACCATGTCCACAGCAGCTGTGAGAACAAGCCTCTTGAACCGGGCCAGGAGTATGTCTTCTTCCTGCTAGTTGAACTCAATGCCACCAATGGGGTGAGTTAGTAGTTCAACACGGGTCATTTGACTTGTATTTGGTCAATTTCTCTTCAGTGGAGTTGGTTTGATAAGTCAGATCGGTTCATGTTATTGTTGTTCACTTCATTTTCATCCATCTGACAGAGTTTAGTGTTTGATATGGCAGTTTAGTCAAAATCACTCGATGCATAATTTTTTTTTACTAATCGGGTCGGGTCTCTCTTCATTTCACTGAACTTCATTAATATTTTTTCTTTTGATTTTCCTGTTTAGAGGATGTTTGCTACCAGCCCTTATACCGAGACAGTAAAAACTCCTGAGCTGGTGGTGGACCCCCTGCCAGTAGAGCCTGGTGATGGACTCATATGGGTGGTGGGCCCAGTCCTGGCTGTGGTCTTCATCATCTGCATTGTCATCGCCATTCTCCTGTATAAAAAGTAAGTTGGCTTGGCAGTTGTAGTTTTTTGTGTGAATGCAGTTGGACTTTACGGTACATAAATAACAATGTTCAACCTCAAATGATGACTAAAAACAACACTCACTGATAGCATTAGTATAAATTGCCTCCATGAAATGTTTTACTCTGAAAAGAGAAGTAAAATCCAGTCTTTCCACCCTACACAGGGAACTGAATCTTTTAGCTCCTGTTATTGTTAGTTAGTGCCCTGCTGGTCCCACTGGTCCACACAAGCAATATAAATGTGATCTGCATTGTTTATGAATTACGTTGAATGTTCCCTTAATGTCAATATTTTTAATCCGGCAAGGCAGCAACACAGTGAAGATTATCTTGTCATTTGATGTTGAACCAGTTGTTTGCAGTGTAACTGGGGAGTTGGGCCATCAGGACATAATTGCATGTTAGGGAGCATGTTGAAAGAAGGGCTTATTCTGTATTCATACAGTAGCAGCATGATAGTCGAAGACCCAACAACATTGTTGCATGTAAATATGAAAGAGAATTTCTTGTGTAAAAGATGGTTGTGGGAAGTGAGGGGTTGGAGAAAGAAGAGAAGAGGAGATTCTTTGAGATGGTGCTCACTAATTAGGTGTACAGTCTACTAATCAAGAGATGTCATGCAGCAAAATGAATACCATCAATTCTGGAGAGAATAATCTCCAACTCTATTATTCAAATGTTGCCAAAACTACCTAACTAGTTATTATAATGATTATTAGCACGTTACCATAATTTTCCAGTGGTAGACCTCAAACTCTGCTGTCAGGCTTAATCAACCTTACACGAGGCAGCTTCCTGTCACAAGCTCAAATGAATTTACTGTTTCTCAGTGTCGTGGGACTCTGGAAAAGAAGTTTTAGTCGATATTTTTTAGTTGTACTTTTTAGCTTCAGCAACTTCAGTTCCCAAATTAGCAGTGTGGTAAGAGGTTTCGCCACATACCAGGGAAGATCCCTGCATTTTTTTTAGGGGGGGGGCAGGGCTGGTGTGAGCAACACAAGTAAAGCTTGCTACTGTCAGATGATCCCTTACTGTCTGACCTTGCCTTACCTCCGCCTTGGTGGTTAGGGAGAGTAACATCTCTCCTTGGATCTCTCTTTTCTCTCTCTTCTCTTTCTCTCCTCCTCACTCTCCCATCTCCTCCTCCATCTCGCCCTGGTGAATAGTGTTTCCCAGGTCTGCCCTTGGCCCTGACATTCCTTTTCCCCATCTGTATCTGTCCTTTGTGCACACACATCATCACATACGGCCATATGCAAACACACAGACACAGGCTCGCAAATGCTGCTTACTCGCACATTTCATTCAATACTTACCAGTTCTCACGCACTGATACATGCGCACACAGGCACACACAGACACACACAGACACACACTCCCCCTCCAAATGCTGATGAGCCTTATCTCACATTTTGCGAGCCCAGCAGCAGCCCCTGTGAATTTTAAACTGCTCTCTATTGATTTCTCTCTCTTCTTGCCTCCCCCTCTCCCTTTCTCCTTGTGTGTTGTGTTTTCACCATCTTTATATATTATTTGACTCCTATTGCTTTCTCTGGAAACAGCAAACCTGACAGGTAAGGTTTAGCCATATGTTATTGTATTTTAAGGTGGAAAACAAAATAGCCTGGCACAGCGGAAAAAAAAAGAAAGAGAACTCTTTAATTAGTGAGGGTGAAGGAGAGTTTTGTGTACTTGATCCGCATTCTCAGCTCTCTAATGCTTGATTTGGTTTCACTCCAGCTGAGTTACCAGTCAGCTGGAGCTGTTGAGCAGTTGGGAATGTCATTAGTGCGAGTGTGGTGACTGTTTTGCTCACAAAAAGTTATTGTGTTGTTTTTTTTTTGTACATCTTCCCCTCTTTCTACTCTATTTTTGTCTTATTCTCCAGCCGCAAAAGAAAAGAGTCAGAGCCACGGACAAAATGTCTGCTCAACAATGCAGACATCACGCCGCACCATCCTACAGACCCTGTGGAGATGAGACGCATCAACTTCCAAACTCCAGGTATAGGAGACACACAGCACCTACACTGAGAAACAAAAGTGGTCACATTATAAAACTGATCAATATATGTAAGTATAGTAAGACTGATACTGCATATGCATTTCCACTTTCACTAATACAGATATAGTGCAGTACAGTTCAGTGTGAAAACAGGAACAATGGATGAAAAATGAATAACCAGAAAAAAACACAAGTAATTCTGCTTTACAAAAGACTCTTTGGATTACTCAGATAATAAAATTAGACAGCTTGTTATAATGACATCTAAAGCTTATATTTCATTGGATTTCAATATTTTCCATCCCACAACTGTTTCTATTGCAAACGCTCATGCCTGTTATCTCTGCACTGACAGTGGAGAGTACAGCATTAGGATAACCTCGAGTTTCTGTTGTGAAAGTTATTTAGGCTTTGACAAACTACAAAGCAAAGTAGCAACTAGTGGAACCTCAAGATCCCTACTTTCAGAACATACTAAAATGCAAAGCAAATTTCTATATTTGGAAAAAAAAGCTTAATTAAAATCCTGAATGAATTAGCAGTAGCTGTTACCCAGAAAAAAGTATAATTGGCTGCCCTTGTACTATATTGTTGTGGTCAAATAAAGGTACAGAACTGCAGAAACCGCCCTCTTGGCACCGGTTCAGTCATTTACAGGGTTTGATTCAAATAAGATTGGAGGAAATATACATCTTCATGTTTAAGTATAATTTACGTGTGTAGTGACAGCAGGTTGTAACATTGCCATACACATACATGTCTTAACTGGTGACAAATGATGCAATTTTTAAATGTATCCTGCAGCATACATGGTACCCCCTTCATCCTGTTTGACGTAATGTTCCCTCATTACTACCTTCGAGCCATATTTGTGTTTTCCATGTAACAATTTATAAATAACACATTAGATGGTGTCTGTTGTTGGACTGGATGCTTTTAGGTTGGGAAAAAAAATCCTGTTTTGAAGATCTCTGGGTCTTTACCTGCTTCCACTTTTGTCTTACTTCCCTTCTGGTGTTCATCCGAGCTAAAGCCCGGTGTTAACAACAGAGCACGTTAGATCCCACACTCATTCTCTAAGGCTTCTCAACCTTAAGCTCGTCTGACATCTTCCTCCTGCCTCCTTTTCAGACCCATTACCAATTGGTATGCCTTTCCTTTGTTCAGTCTGCGGTGATTTAGGCAAAGATGGCATCCACAGTTAGTCGTCTTTGGTCTGAACCATAACGGAACCAAATTTTTAATGTCTTTTTATACATATATTTGGTTCATTTAAATTTCCTTTGTCTAATTACAAGCTATGGTTCTTAGACAGGGATTTGAAGCCAAGGAGCATGTCTCTTGGCTCCCCAGGCCGGGGGTCTTTCTGTGTGGAATTTGTGTGTTCACCCAGTGCCTGCATGGGTTCTCTCCAGGTTCTCCAGCTTCCTCCCACAGTCCACATATATGCACAATAGGTGGAGTAAAGACTCTAAATTATCCATAGGTCTGAATTTGAGTGTGTCTGCCTTGTTCGTCTGTGTATGTCAGCTCTTCTTTGGCTCTATGATAGGCTGGTAACCTGTCCAACCTGTCCCGCCTTCATTCTATGTCAGCTGGGACTGGCTCCAGCCCCCCTTTACCCTGCATGGATAAGCAGTATAGCCAACAGATAGATGGATGTCTTTTGGCTTGTCTTCAGAAAGAAAGTCCCGCCAGCAAGGAGAGTTAAGATAAATGTGACTGAAGTCCCTGTTGTTGCCTTTAGCTGAGCATTTTGGAAAACATTATGCACTTTCTGGTGTATCACTAAATCAACACTTCTCTCTCTACCTTGTAAAAGGAGACTTTTGTTTTCAGCTTTACTGTAGATGGGTCAGATTATATTCTTTCTTCCAGCAATTTTCCATATGACAGAAGACAAAGACCCATGGCCGTGTTTAAATGGCGTTGTTCTCACCTGACTGAGCAACCTTCGAAAAAGGAGTAAATTCACCAGAGGGGGAATAAACACACCCTCCCTTGCTTCAATGTGTACCATTGTTTCTCTTTCTCTTCTCTGTGCTTCCACCTTTTCGTCTCCAAGCTCAGTGGTCTTTCAGCCATCCATCTGTCATCTGCAGCCAGGCTCTGCTCCATCAAAAGGCTCCGATTTCAAAATGGAGCATTTCTCTTCAGCTTCTTTGGGAGCACCCTGCAAGCTGCCTTGAGTCTGTACCTTGGAAAAAAAAATCAGAGAAGAGAGATACCAGGATGAAAGGAGACGCGCAAAACCCACTTATGCACAGAAGTGTGGAAGTTCAATTTGCTGGCCTCATCCTTATCTGGCTTGGTATTCAGAGACCTATCAGTGGTTCTATAATGACAAGGTAATAATGGCCATTCTCACTATTTGTCTCTCTGACTTCCAGCTCTTTCCAACATGCCCTCACTGTGCTTCTTCCTTTCCTTAAATAATAGAAATTCTTGTTGCAATCTTTTGCTCTTTTTTCCCCAACATTCACCAATACATGTCGAGACTTCTCTTCAGATATGACAAGTATTCTCATTTGACAGCCCCGCCGTTGTTCTGCAGAACCGGGCGATGTCATTATCTCTGCACCCGGGGAATTTAATTTGAATGGACATTTTAGCCCAATTAAGTGGGCCGGTGAGCATTTGTGAACATCCCCATCAGCTAATAGCGACCATTGTTCAAATGAGCATACGCGCAGTGCACTTATCCAAGGCCTCTCCCATCCAACAGAGCATATGCCACATTGGCAATGTGTGCTCACTGACCCCTAGTGCTGGGGAACAAAAAGTATGTTTTTGATTAGGCTTGCTATAGGCTAAGCATGGCTAATGCAGTGTGCGTGTGTCTGTGTGTGCTTGTGCATTTGTGCTTTAAAGCCTGCAGGTCATGTGACAGCCGCACAGTGACATCCCATAACTCCTTAGGGTGCAGAGTGGCTCTTTTTGTCATTATCTTCATCGGTGCCTGGGGTTTAATTGGCAAATGGGGCCAAAGTAATGAAGCAGCACGACTCAGTGGATATCCATTGTCTATCTCTATCTGAGCTTTCTCTGTTCTCTCAATCTGAATTTTTCTTTCTCAGCATGTGTTGCTTTTCTCATTTTCAGATTTTTTTTCCACTCTTCCCAGTTACCTTTTAAGACAAGCAAACAACAACAGTTGGTGACCAACAAATGAACAATCTGCAAATCATCATTTTGACCTTTTCTATTACACCAAGTCATATGGATTAACCTTGTCACTTTTCAAGCAACTGTAAATGAAAAGACAGTATAGTGTTATTGGGTTTCTCTACAACATATCTAAAACATACTGTATCTATACATTTTCTATCCATGTCCATCTCTTTATTCCCTCACCACCACCACCAATACAGAATCCCATATGGCACCTCACACCCCATAATTCTGTTAGTAGAAGTGCCTTTGACATTCAAGTATGGAAAGAAAATCAAGTATTTTCTCGCAGATTTGCACATTTCCACGGTAACCACCCAAACGAGCATGCATACATTACGTGTTTCTCCAGATTACGGCAACGATTGCAGCAACCATGCCTCCTCCTCCTCTACCTCTGCCTCCTGAGAAACAGGTCTATCACAACACACAGCACACACTTCCACGTAAACATAATCAGACATGCCTGTACACCCCACCTGCTGAGATGAATGACGTTTGGAGACAGTGGATCAGAGCACCCCCCACTAGGTTTAATTAGTCATTGTCACAAATCAATTAGCAAGAAGGAGATGTTTGATGTCTTCATCTCTCCTCGCTCATTGGCACCATTGGGCTGACGCCGCGACGCCACTGAGAAGTAAACCCACCAAAATAGAGTTTAGCAACTTTCATTTTGTAGAGTTGAGCGTTGTAGTGTCTTATGGCTGACATAGAACCTAATCATGTGAGACTGTTTTTCTTTCAAGGCAAAGCTTTTGGAAGGCTTTTGCCTTCCAGTTGGAACTCGCGACCTATCTGCCTTTTTAGCTTTACTTTTACAAAGGGAAGCAGTTCATGTTTTTGCGTCCAGATATTAAGGATTTAGAAAAACAATATTTCTTTTGAAAATGACTGAAAACTTTTCTTTTTTTTTCCATCTTGCTCACAGGTCTTATGTTCCTTTTCCCTCTCTTTCTCACCTCAAATTCTGGAACACATTATCTTTTCTCTGTGGATCAAAGTTGCCATCCATGGGTGATGTGATCCTTTCTTATCACTGGGCAACCCTGTTGATCGGATTTCAGCTTTCATCCCTGGCAAAATTTATTTCCCTTCACATGATGGGCAGGTTGCCAGCATCCCATCAAACTGCATCTCTCATCCACATGTCCAGTTAACATTGCCACAGATGGCTCCTTTCTGCTTGAGTGGTTGAGGAGACCTGAGTCTACCCGGACATAACAGCGGCTGGCTGCAGCCTCAGAGGACTTCTTCTCTGGAGCAGATAAGACTGTGAACCATCCACACTCCTCGGACCCCTGACTCCCACCAGCTTGGGCTCCACAGCTGTCATCCAAGAATGTGGACACTTTTCCACACCTTTCACTCCCAGTGCTTCAGCAGCAAGCCACATACAAAGGAATCTTTTAGAGTTACTTTTCACCAGGAAACATACGCTGGTTTTCTATTCTCTGTCTCTTTCTCATTCCTGTCAATGGGCTCCTCTAACAGGTGTTTATGAAAGCTCAGAGATACCAAATCAATTTCTTATCCTGATCTCTATGAGCATTGATATGAGGCTTGGTAGAGTAGGTTTTTCTGCAGGGCTGACACCCATGGCAAAACACTCTGCTCCAGCTCCAGGAAGGCCAGTGGCACTGAGTGGAATTTGGTAGCGAAAGGGAAGGTGTGCTGTTATCTGAAGATGTTTGTCCTGTTTGTTCGTGTGTGCGTGTGTGTGCGTGTGTGTGTGGGGGGGGGGGCACTGTCACCTGCCACCCAGACAGGTTTCCTCATGGTAAAAGTGTAGTTTTGCTTTTGTGTTTTATTTTATCATTATGCACATTTTTATGTTTCTTTCCTACATAGCCTTCTCTGTTGCATTACAGCGTTTTGAAACCATTTTCCATTTATGTTTGCTGTTCTTTACAGATTCTGGTCTGAGCAGTCCTCAGAGTGAAGCAGATTTTGACTATGAAAGTTAGTCTCTATGCTTTTAGCATCTGCGTACCAGCTTTCCTTATCTATTTTTTTTTTCTTCCCCAGCACCGCTTGCCTCCATTTACAAATACATAATTTGCATTTGTTTGTTTTTTCACATGATGCAGCAAAATTTCAGCTCTAATTAATTTAACGTTGGTTTCCAGTGGTATACTGGGCTGTTTTTTTTCCCCCTCTTTTCCTTTAATTGGATGTCAGTCACGATGTTCACTTGAGCTGTTGGCTATGCATTAATCCACCATGCATAAATAACCTGTGTGATCACTTCTGCTGATGTAGGGATGGTTGAGAGGTGTTTCTTTTCACAGACCTCCTTTTTTCACCTCCTTGTGTTGTCTTCCCTCTCCTTTCTCCTCCTCCTTTACCACTGCTGCTCCATTTCCATTCTGATCTAACGGGGTCTTTTCTGTGCTCAGAGATAACGAGCAGAATTAATTAAAGCGGTGGCAAACAATGGCTCGACATTTGATCACCCCCTCTCCCTGCTCACTGCGAAAGGATCAGCCGAGAGAAAAAGCTGAATTTCTGCCCCCCCCCCCTTATTTTCTTTGCTTACCCACAGACAGACTTCTTCCCTTTTATATGGAAATACACAACATCATAAATAGGCTTTTGAGGAGAGACTGCTTTGACTTATCAGAAAGAATCATTATATGTCTCAGGCACATCGACTGCGGATTGGGAGATTGGAAATGTGTAATTAGACGCTAGTTTGTTTTTCTGTGTTCATTGATCATGCTGTTGATTGCGGTGGGAAAAAAATGGAAGAGTCTGTACATGGATAGGAAAAATCTGTGAGGCCTTGGGAAGGGGAGTGATGAAGAGAAAAGATGCGGGTGGGGGGCAGGAGGGTAGGGAATAACAGCAATTTGTCCTTGGGTGACTTTGCTAGACTATTGCTAGACTACAGGTCACGGCAAAGCCTAGTTTTGAAAGTAAATCTTTTCTCGGGTAAACACTGCAGCACGCAGTGCAGTGTGTAAATGACAAAATGAGAGCGAGAGCAAATCAGGCATCATTGGCTCATTTGTCTTTTCTTGAGGCTGGAAATGTAGAGAAATAGATGCACAGGCAGGTAAGTTCAGATGCAAGCTTCATCTGTGTTAATATAACAGCTTATAGTAATTAGTTACACTGGCAAATGGCAAAGTGGGATTGAGATAAAACAACAGATTTAAGAATCTTACAGTTTTAAGTATTCAAATTGGTTTTGCAGAAGTTTCTCTAAATATTCTACCAACGTCTGAGGAGCTAAACAAACACTAGTATGTATAACCTCCAGCCTATCCCACTGGCAGTGCATCACAGTTTATCTGGATGTATATGTAAACACTTTGACCTGATATATCTCTGACGGTAGCAGGCACTTATACATGCAGACAGTAATGTGGGCAGTAAACACAAACTGAAAGGAATTGATGGAGTTTGGGTACATTTGTAACTTGCACACACTCACAAACAGACACACAGAGTAAAGTACACACACACACAAACCCAACACAAACATGCTTTGATCTCCCCTCAAACAACCCGCTCTTGTTCTCTCAAGGAGAAGTGAGGGCCCCTCATTTGCATACACTTTTACTTATTTTGCTCATAGCTTCTCATACCTTTTCCTCTCAATTTAAAGTGAGAGAACTGGCAACCAAATTTAATTTTCAATTTTTCCTCTTTTTCTTGATGCTCATCTCAGTGAATTCCCATACCAGGAGTGATTAATAACTCTGTTTCATTCTCAAGTGGTGCCACCGCAGTCTGCATGCTTTCCTAGCTCATCGAAAAACTGAAGTACGAATGAACACACTGTTTCGCTTGAGTTTTGTTTTCGCTCAATTCAAGTTTTGCTCAATTTATTAAGATGTTCCATTGAATAAGATCCTTAAAAAATAGAGGAATAGGAAACAGGAAATTCAAATGTTACATTAGGCAGAAAATGAGTGCTTGTTGAACAACTTGTGTCAAGTTGTCTGTTAATGCAGTGTGTCCATTTATTTTCCAGAAAATTTCACGCCATCCAGTGTCATCTCCATTTGTCTCATATATGCATTGTAATCTTTGCTAATCTTCATGTAATTGACACCACTGCATTGTTCTCTCAGTTTAAAATAAATTACCATAACTAATGAAGACTGTCAGCGTAGGGGGTTGGGCTCCCCTCCTCCTAAGCGCAACAAAAGCAACCAAACATCAGTGACCCCCTTGACATTGGGGGGAGGGGGTATTAGGCATTGTCAAAAAAGGAATATTAAGGATGGTTAATGTGATTATGGCGATTTGCACACCCAATTAAGCCAGAGAAACTTTTTTTTGTGAAGAGATGTCAACATTTTGTCGACTTCTGACCTTGTCGCATGGCAGGAAAAAAAGGCCTCTTACTAAAAATACAAAAGCATTAAGTATTGCCAGGCCGAATGCAGGGACAGAGCCACAATCTATGGCTGCTCCATTTCCATTACATGGCCTCAGCATTATGCTCCTAAATGGATTAGTGACTGGAGTGCACAGCAGTGCTGATAATATTGTAGCAGTGGCAACACAATATTCAGTGGATACTGGAGCAAGCGAAAAATCTCACAATTTTCTCACCCATTTGAAGAAGCGAGCTCTTTCTGGGAATTCCTTTGGATAAGTGGCAGAGGGATTTGGGAGGAGAACATATTGGATATGCAATTGCAAATGTTTTTTTTTTTTTTTTTTTTTTATGATATTTGGAAGTAAAGTGGTGTTCGTCCTAGTGCCAGTGTCTACTGGTCTGAGGGAACCAGGAAAGGGTAGAAGGCAGCAGCTTGCTTGCTTTGCACTGGCTGGCTGGAATGGAGCAGCTCACTGTGTCACTCGGCATCACTCACACTCCTGAACCTCCTTATAGCCTTCACCCCACCTCCCCTCACACAAGCCCCCAGGTCAGGGCTCTGTTTTAGAATAAGCGCCTTTTTATAGAGCCATCAGTCAAAAGTGGCCACTACGGAAACAGCACAGCACAGCTAGAGTATTATAGATTATAGATATCGTAGTACCAGGTCTGTTCAATAGCTTTGGTTTGATTGAAAGCTAAAAAGAATAGTTTACCATTACATACATACTAGTATATACCTCTAGATAAGAGATAAGATAAGCAGCAGACAACAGTGAAAGAATATACAACACACATAATAAACATAGATATAAAAAGAGCAATATTGTTTAAAAAAAGAAGAATAAAGAAAGGAAAGAAAGTATATAGCAACAAGAATTAACTAAGCTGACTTGATTTTCTAAGATTACTTAATGTGCCGCCATCTTTGATGACTCATTTTTGTTGTTTGTCCCAACAATCAAGAATGTTCGCTCTTTGTTGATAGCAGCTGTGCTAAAAGGAAATGATGCTTTTAATTATCTCCAATGAGGAGTACAAGGAATTTTTTTTTCCGCTATAAGCATTCATTGATTCAAAGATTAAAGAGGCCCTCATGTTTCTTGTGTGTGATTTCACCATCAAAACTTACATTTTTTATCTTATGTATTTTTTAATTCATTTCCCAAGCTGTTAAAAATTGGTCATGCCTCTAAACGTTTAAGTCGTAATTGGTTTGGGTTTTCTTCTGGCAGCACTCAGTGACTGTTGGTCCTATTAGTCCGTCTCTTTGTGAACCAATGTGGGAATTAATACAGTTTGGTCTGTGGGGTGTTACTCATTCTTTTTAAAAACAGTCAGCCATATTTGACAAATGTAGTGATATTTGAGCTCTGGCCTGGTCCAATCATGTGCCTATAACATCACCTGTCAATACATTTTGCTATTGTGTGAAATTCACTGCATTCTGCACAAGCTTCCTCAGCACTAAAACCCAACTTCCATGTTATGTTATCAAGAAATTCTCACTCATAAAAGTGTGTTGTGTGTGTTTTTTGTGTTTTTTTGTCAAGTATCTATTTTACTCTTGTGTCCTGTCTAATGCACTGATTAACTTTCCTTCTTTTCTTCCCCTGTGTGGAATCCTTCTCTCCACTCTTGGCAAACAGGTATGATGAATCATCCTCCCATCCCTATCTCGGAGCTGGCTGAACACACAGAGCTTTTGAAGGCCAACGACAACCTCAAGCTCTCACAGGAGTATGAGGTGAGTGAGCCAAAGGTCAAAGTTTTTCAGAGTGATGGTTCTTTCTGATTGTACAATTCATTTTTGTGCTATCGCAAAGTCATATTTTCCTGCTTTTTTACAATGTTATAATTGTTAACGCCCTTGATTGTATTCAGCGTCTTATATTTCCTCAGATTTCTGTTCTTGACTTGGCAACAATATAAATTTCTCTATGTGGGCTCCTGCAACTCCTAAGCTCACAAATGCATTTTTTTGCTAAATGGAAGGATCATTTGACTGTAGTGCACCCAGCTCTACATAAGGAAAAATGCATGACAGAACTGATTGTTGAAGTTGATCACCCAAAATGTGTCTTTTATGTCCCAAATGGTATTCAACAAAGCAAAGTGGAAAATCAAGGCTTTACCTATCCAAAACATTTATTCTATGAAATGTAATGCTTTGAAAGTCCTTCACAACAAACATAAAACTTCTTCCACAATGGAAACCTAGTCCTTTTAAGTAGACGTGCTCTAATGGGTTTTAGGGGAAAAGCACACCAGCAGTCAGGCTTTAGTAGATCTGTGTGTGTGTGTGTGTGAGGGTGAGTGTGTGTAGGAGTAACTGAGCTGTCTGAGCTTGGAGACCACGGCGGTTATAAATGACACCAGAGTTGATTAGAAATCAGGAGCGCTGAATCAGCTCTTGTTTGCATACAGGCAATATCCCCTCCTCGCCATCCCTAACTCACTGTGCCTGTCGTCTCGCTGCACGCCAGGCTAAGGTAGGAAGCGTGTACACCAGCAAAGATTGCCGTCATCATGACTGCCGGTGGATGTTGGTGGATAATGACTTCTCATAGTGATCCAGTATTTCTTGGGTATCTATTATTCATAAATCCACATCCGGGCTGTGTACCAAATGGACAAGCTTGCTCCATTCGTAGGGTAGAGAGACGGAAGACATGATGCCAAAAGTGACGCTTTGCTACAACTACAACTTCTAATTACTTGGCTTTGAGAGAGCATTAAAGCGCCCGCTCGTCTCTTTCCCCGCTCCCGCTCCCTCTCTCTGTCCCTCTGCCCCTACGCTCAACCACCCCCCAGGAAAAATAAATGACCAAATTAAATAGAGAAGTGTAATTTTAATTTTGTTATTTTCTTGATGAATGGCTGCTCGTCCAGGGGCCCCAGCTTGCCAAGCGCAGCTCTACGGGGCTTTGACTGATTGGTTTTTAGCCAGGCGGGATGTGAGGGAGGAGGAAAAATGGAAGGAAGAGGGGAGAGAGGAGAGAGGAGTGAGATGAGGTGGGGAGGCCTGGTTAATGATGAGGACTCAGTGAGGGGAGAGAGCACAGAGCTTCGCAGCTGGAGAGCAGAGATGAAGAGGAGATAATCTTGACACAAATGGCAACAGAGAAGCTGTTAGAATTTTACCTAATGATACAGAGGCCGCACGGTTTGTTGTCCTTCTACTGTCAGGCAGTTTGCAGCCATGTCCTGAAACCCTGCCGTCCTTAGAGGAGCTGTCATCCAGCTTCAAACATCATAAGGCGAGGGAAGAGGGAGAGGTTGTTGTTGTTAAAGGAACAAAAATAAGTAATTGTTATTCAATCAATTTTTAAATCATGTGATGCAGTTTTCAATTTCTGAGTTGAGGAATATGTCTCGGAGTGACCTCAATCTTTATATACACATACACACATACACACACTTGCATATTCTGCCTTAAGGTAATTACAAGAGAAATGAAAAATAGCGGGGTAGTAGGTGGCTGTATGGAGAGGGACTGTAACCATCAGAGAGGAGATGGGAGATAGAGGAGGCGATAAAGAGACAAAGAAGTGTGGACAAAAGAGTCGGTAGACTTTGAAGATGGAGAGATGCAGATAACAAAAATGGGGACAAAGACGGAGGGATAGAGAGGGCAGAAAAAAACAAAGATGGAAAGAGGCTAAGACAGAGGGAAATTCAGATTGCTGTAATGATTACATGCAAATTGTTCGCTCACATTTCCAGTTGGACTTCATTTGGCTTCAGTCTCCCTCTCCAGACACCCCACCCTACACAGTGACGCCCTTACTGCAAATATCCTTCAAGCCTCCGTCCCCACACAAACACAGTGCCTGACGCCCATAAGCAAACAGTGAATCGTAATGGAGTACATAATTATCCTGGGCAGGAAACACATTTATCTGGCATTCTTTTATTTCAAAGAGGCGACTGTGTCAGGGCCTCGCTCCAGGGGGAGAGCCGGCAGCTGCCTTCATCAATATTGTTCTTCGTCATTATGTACCTGCTGTATTAATGATCTTGATAAAGTACTGTGTGCAGCTGCTGTGAGTATTGAAACCGGTCAGCAAGCAGATTTTCGTGATACCATGTACTTTCCTTTGAGAAAATCACCCTCTCAATCTCTCCCTCTCCCCCTCCCTCTCTTCTTTCTATGATAACAATCAGTTCGTATTGTTATTGCTCAGCTCCTCTCACAGCTCTTCTGATTTCTTCTCTGTGTGTGCATGTCTCTGCCCCCTGTCAGTCTATCGATCCGGGCCAGCAGTTCACCTGGGAACACTCCAACCTGGAGGTGAACAAGCCCAAAAATCGTTACGCCAACGTCATCGCCTACGACCACTCCCGCGTCATCCTGGCTCCCATCGAGGGTAAGGCTCACCCATCCTCACACTCTGCACCTTCACCGCCTCACAATCCAGCTCAGCTCTTTGTGTGTCATTTGGGAAAATCCTCATAATTACAGAGTCAATTTAAGTCATTTGGAATTTGTACTGAACAGACATACACAAGACCAGATGGGATTACACAGTGAAGAGCAAACTAGAACAGTTCATAGCACAAAACAGAATATGTTGAATGATCAATACAGAAGAATGCTGTATTTTATATTACTGTAGAATAGAATGGGATAGTCTGGAAATCTAAGATGCACAGAATTAGATACAGCTCTGCAGCTGAATTTGTAGGTAATTAGTAAAGAATGGAGGATGGCAAAAAAAGAAAGGAAAGCGCTGCACCACTGGGCTTGATTACATAGTTATGGTATTGAGTCAACATAGTTGTGTGAAGCCAAATAGAAGAAAATGAAAGTAAATCCTAGCATGTGAACTTCATATTCACTTCAGCTCGTTTTGATTCCCAGCAAACCAATGGATTCATAGAACAAAACAAAATTTTGTTGGAGGCTAAAGGAAGGAATTGCTCCAGCTCAGCTTGGTCCGGAGCAGCTAAGCAGTTTATGGAGTCATATTATTTTTGGAGTGAAGCGAGGACTTGTTTCAGCTCAACTTTGGGGCCCAGTCATATCTCACACCAAGAGTGGCCCAGGCATTTAACCAGTGTTTTCACCGTCCTATTTGTCTCATCAGATCTGGGCCTCTCTCGTGATTTCTCTCTAACTGCACATAGACACAGCAGTGAGAATCTCAGAGCCAGAAAAACTCTTCCTCTGACTCCTAAATCTCAAGGGACATTGTCAGAGGTAGTCACCCTTCACCGCTGACATTGTTCTGGCGTTGCATCACTAGAAGAGCTCCCGACTCCTCACAGTGGTGCCAAACTCCACAGTGCTCTCCTTTTGTGTGAGCTAACAGCTCCAACTAGATTTCAACATTTTGCAATGGCCGGGCCAATTTGAGGGTGCGACAACATGCATAACAAAATTATCCCAGGGAAAAAAAAAATGCCTCGTCCATAAATACATAAATTAATCAAGTCTGAAATTTCTATTTTACACTGCAGTGATTTTGCCATTAGTCGCAGCAGTAGAACAATTCATGCACACCACCATTCTCTGTTCACTTAGCTATGACTAAAGCCAAGGCACCACAGTTGGATTGTGCGACGTGGTATCCGTTTTAATGACATTTGCCTTTTTTTTCTACTTCTCTTTTATTTCCATTCTTTCGTTCATTCTTTCTCTTTTTTCTGCCCTGTACCTCCTCCTCCACCTCTCTCCTTTTCTCTTTTTTCCCACTCACTGTTTCACCCCCTTTTTTCTCTGTCTCATACTTCTTGTCCACCCTGGTTGTTGTCCTCACTGCGTCTCCACTTTTAAATTAGCCCAGTCAAGTGTTTCATTGTTTGTCGCCTGAGTGAGGAAACGTCAGTCAAAGAGACGTGATTCTCCAACACAGATGCCGCCACACTGGAGTCTCTTTACAACTGACAGGATTGTAGACGTTGGTTAAATGAAGATGGGTGATGTTCTCTTATCACTGTCAGATGCTGTGTTAGACACACACTAATCGTTGAGATTATCTTTTTTGTCTTAAACCTTTTTTTTTCCTAGAACAGCTTCAGTTTGCTGTGCCTGTAGTGACTCTGCACCAGGCTCGAAGAGACCTTTATGTTTTTTGATATGGGACACTGCACACCACCACAACACTCTGATTCCCTCAGATCAGAACCCGGTGACAGTTGTGCACTGCAGATGATGAGACTGGAGATTTGTTTCACAGTTAAACAACTTTGTGCTCTCTGTATTATGAGCAGTCCTGATGAAGCCTTGCAGCGAGCAACATATTTTATCTTTGAAGTGTTACTGTTACTGCTGTAGACACATTAAAGGATGCTACAGAATACTCTGATAGCTACATGCAGGCAGTTTAAGCAGGATTTTACGATAGAGCTTACGAGTGCTGTACACACCATCCTCTGCATTAAAAACATTGCCAGTACACATCCATCTCTGCAGTGGTGCAGAGAGGGCTCCTTACGGCTAGATTTAGTAGAACCCATGCGTAACAGAGCATGGTGGTCGGGGCTGAGAGGAATGGGAGCTGGATCTACCCTCCCGGCTTTGGCAGCTGAGTGGCTCTTTGCTATCCTCCATCTTCCAGCACAACCCAGCTGTGGTTGTGGTTAATCAGATAGAGGCTAAACCACATCCACAGAAACCAAGGAAGAACCACAAAAGTACAAAATTGGAGAAATGATAAAAGAGCAACGCAGGAAGTTGTGACATTGAGGTAGTTGCTGAATTTGAATCCATTCAAATGAAACAACAATTGAGGTTTTCTTTCAGCTCTACAGCAGAAGAGTGGGAGAAAAGCTGTGCAGATGCAACATATCATGTTTAATCTTGCCTCATGTCTTGTTCTTATTTTTCCTCCTCAAAACTATAATACCAAAACATATAATATTTCAAACCCAAAAAGCCGACACAAGGTACTGTATCTAAAGACAGCACAGCTTGTCTTTGGACTTTTCCAAAATCTGGACTAATCTCAGCCAGTTTTCACTTGTTAATACAACAAGGTGTGAATAGGTGTGTCTTCTCTCTGCCAGGCTAGATTCATTACACTTTTACTGATTGAGAAACAAGATTGTTATTTATAAATGCTTGGAATTATCAAAGCAGATGGCTGAATTAAAAGAGAAAGAGCTGTGGGAAATATCACATTACACCTCCTCTCCTATGATCTATTTCTAGGTATCACGGGGAGCGACTATATCAATGCTAACTATATAGATGGCTATAGGAAGCAGAATGCCTACATTGCCACCCAGGGTCCATTACCGGAGACATTTGGGGACTTCTGGAGGATGGTGTGGGAACAGAGAGCAGCCACTGTGGTCATGATGACCAGGCTGGAGGAGAAGTCACGGGTAAGTTCGCTCCACTAATTTCTGCAGTAAAGCTGGGCACTGGTTTTGGCAGTTTTCTTAGTAAAGCTTCCCTCCAGCGACTTCACAAACCTCTTTAAAGGGTTGTTTTTTAAGTAAACCTCAAAATCAAATGACTGCTTCACAAGACCCAAGCACAAGAAACAGCTGCTGAAAATGGCCCAGCTTTACGTTGATTTCCCAGTTGTCCAACTGAACGTCATCGGTAGGTAATCAGACTTCATTTTCTAGAGATGAATTGCTTTCAGAGACGTGCAGAAATTTGAAAGGGGTGGTGAAAGCAGTAGAAGAGGGTGATAAAACAGAGGTAATTCAAAGAGGGTCTACCTGTGCACATCTGATAAGTTAGGCTGTGTTTCCACTGGGGGTATCTTCACAGACTTGGCCGTGTTTTCACTCCTTATTTTCAGGGAAAACTACAAGCTGTTGCATGTTCCCTGTTGCGCTGAGTGTTTAGCAAGTTTCAGCTCTGAGACTTCACAGCATAAATTAAATTATACGCAACAGAGAGGCATGGAATTTTTTCATTACATGTGGCCAGCGCCTCCTTCACTCATTTGTTGATTGTGGAGGTCAGAGCAAAAAGTGTCTGGAGAACACGGTGACTTAACTTTCAACAGGAAGGAATGAGATGTCAGGGTGTAGCCACTCTCATTCACTTTTGTTAGTTTGTTCTTTACTTTTTATACATTTGCATAAAAGCACAAGTTTCCTGGGGACACTCGAGTGTCCTTGAGATGGGAAAATTTGGTTTCCATTGTTAGAAACCTGCCAGTGATTGTTCACATACAGTATAAGCTGAATTACAATAGAAACACCAGAGTGAGAGAGAGGCAACAGCAGCATTTTACAAACTACTTGACTGAAAATGAAAAATTTAATAGACGTAGTTTCACCTATTACTGTGATAATAATAGTGAGTAAGTAGAAAGCTTACTAGATATGTTAAGGAAGTCTGTTAAGTGTTTGACAGTTGGATATCAATCCCCTTTCCCAGAAGTGACAGCCAGTCATTATGTAAACAAAGTGCCTGTTTTATGTACCATTTCTCTATATTAGGAGCTGATAGTGCAGGTAAGTGCTGCAGAGAAGCAACAGAATGAAGCCAAATGGTGCGAGAGCATCCTCAGGGTGGATCTGTGGGGATAATATTCTTTGCTGCGAAGGAGTGGACTTAAATGTCAAAAAGCCAACTGCGATGTTTCATCCTGTCAACTCAAACCTGTGTCAACATCAGGCACACTCACCCCAGGTGTCTCCACTCATTTTTCCTCCCTCTATCCCCTTTCAGTTGTTTACCTATCCTCCATCCTGACATGCGCGTTCCACTGCTGTCAAACGTGATCAGGATTAGCGGGCGGTAGAACTTGAGTGTCAGCTCGAGCAGGAAATGGAAGAGAAAGCTGGAGAGCAGCTCATCTCCTTCACTAGCTGTCACATCTCATCAGATGTCTGCTGGCGCGTCACACCCCATATTGAATGAATCTTTATTAAGTGGGCAGACAGTGGTGGGCTGGGTGAAGCTGGTGCTGTATTTGCAGATATACAGTGGAACCGCTGGATAAGAAACAGCAAAAAATAATGAGAGGTTCTCGTGTGAGGATCGGAAATAATTTTATTTCAATTGATTGTGAAGACAATTTTGGCTTACTAGTAAACTATTTTGATTTAGCTAAAGGAAGCAGGCAGAGTTTGGTTGATGAAGTGAAGCCATCAAAGTGCAGTTGCTGTGGTATTCTGGTCACATATGTTCAGTGTGCACAGTGTTTGTTCTGAGACGTGAAACAGAGAGAAGCTACCCTGGTGCTTCAGTCCACAGCACCTGGTGTTTTAATCCACAGGAGGGTTTCCTTTATGAGCAGTGCGTGAGCACACATTCGTGAGAGAGGAGGGAGCATGATTTGATTTGACGATCGTGCTTATCAGCGGAGACAACATTTAATAGAATATGACGTACTGCAGCTAATACCTTTTTCTGTTCATCTGTCTGCCTCTCTCTTTCTCTCTTACTTCCCCTTTTGCAGATTAAGTGTGACCAGTACTGGCCCAGTCGTGGCACGGAAACATATGGTATGACCCAAGTCACCCTGCTGGACACCATAGAGCTGGCCACTTTCTGTGTCCGCACTTTCTCCTTGCACAAGGTAGGATGATTTCTCTCTCTCTGTCTACCACACATCCAAACACACAGGCACACCTCTGCTTCCTCAAGAAGTACAGAGAAATCTGGGGCTGACTGTGGTTGTCGATGAATAACAATATACCGTTTCAGTGTCTGCCCAGTAAAGACAGGGCTTATTCACCAGACACAGCTCAGAAAAAATAAACACACAAAGTTTCCGTAAGCAACAAAAGTGATGGTGTAAACCGTGTGCTGTTTTTCCATTCGATGTAAAGATGCGTAAGTATAATCCTGTGTCCTCATTGTCCTTACAGTCCACCCCTCTCACCTTGTTCAGCTCACTGTCTCCTCAATAGATCATCTGTTTATGTGCGTCTGCCAAATTGGAGCACTTAGGTAAAGTGAGCAGAGGAGAAACTCAATATACATAATTGGCAGACTGCTTTCATGCCTCTGTGTGCACACACACACAAAAATGAAAACTGAGCACAGGCAGATGCACGGCCTCCGAACAAATGAAAACACTCCTAAGAGGAGGAATTTGCACATGCAAGCTCACAGATCCACGCAGGTACATAAACATACAGCCACGATGGCACATCGAAAACAAACACATGTATCTCAGTACCCATGAGTACGACTTCACAGCAGCAGACATGAATCACACATGTTAAAATGTCTTTAAATACAGGCAGTCACGCACAAACACAGAAGAAACAAAGAAAGAGTCACCAGCACATGTACATGAAAACTCATTCACTCTCTCAGTCTCCTTTCAATCCTGCAGACACTTGTAAAATGAGCTGTTAGAAGACAGCAGAAAACCATCCTTGGACAGGGTTTTCCTCTTAACCAGATAACACCATATTAAAGTCACCGCTGACTTTTTAGCCAGCATGTCAGCAGAACAATTAACACCAGAGCAAACCAGCGATGGTATAGATTGGAAGATATCAGCAGCCACAGTGCTTTAAAGGCGGCTGGTTGACATTAAGGGTCATTTACACTCTGCCGCTCTCAGCCACCATCACACCTATCTATCCTCTCCTTCCTCCTCCTCATAATGGCAGTCACTGCTGTGATTTCTAACTGAGCTGTTTTCACTTCAGATCTACAAAGGGAAAAAAAACGTTGTTGGTTTTGTGTTGAGAATAAGGTAGCAGGCAGTAAGCGCACAAACATATAAAGCAGCACTATGGTACTTATCCATACATGTATGTATGTATGTATGTATGTATATATGTATGTATGTATGAATGTCCTGCAGTGATGCAGATTTTTGTCTACTCATACACCTGAACCAAAAGGATGAAATTTAACGAATATTAGCAACCAAGCACAGCAATAATCACATCCATGTAGCTTGACTCTACCGCAGAAAACAGGGAATGTCCAAAAAGAAAAAACAAGAGAAATAAGAAGTAGGTCAGTTTGCTTTTAATTACCACACTCATTTATTCATTTATTCAGCATGGAAAAAGTCCCTCTGTCAGGGAAGCAGAAGCACTGCATTGAAATGCAAACAGTAGCTCCATTAGAGACTCTTCTGAGAGAAGAAGAGGACAGAAATATGCAAGGAGAATTTTTTTCTTTCTTCTTACTTATCCTGCTCAAAATCTTCCACTGGATCCCAGCTTGTACCTTTGATGCATCTAGAGTTGAGGAAGAGATAGGAGATGACAGACGACTGTGTAATGTGGGTGTTTGCTGCATGTATCTGTCGACGTTCTGAGCATCAGTAACATGAGAACGTGAAGATACAAGCACCTGTAGTGTCCAGTATAGAAATTATCATAAATATTTTATCATGTTGAGGCTATCTGACCTGCTGTGTGTACATATATATCAATATATAGAGAGAAATATGAATGTGTTTCCCAAAGGAAACTCACGACCCCAGGGCAATACTGCCGTAAAAATCCTTGAAAACACTCACTCTCTGTGAAGGTAGATGAAATTTTTAGTCAGACTATCCAAGTCAGTGGTTTAACTGTCCATAGATTGTGGGGGCAATGTATGGAAAAAAATGAGACTGCTGTTCGCACCCGGCATGTGTCTCGGGTGATTTAGTCACAAGTGGGCACTTCTAAGTACGTCATTTCACACCTGGTATTGAAATGCATCTCTACATGCGTCCTGGGTGAACACTAGTGATCAGATCTCTCTCCTTCGCTTTATATACTTGCAAACGTGTCGGTTTTAGTGAGTCTGACTATGACAGATGGGTTCGCTGTTGGTGTTTTTATCGGAGCGCGCACTACGAGCAGCTCTGTAATTGTAGCCATTTGAAATATTTCAGTATTTTCTGTTGATTGTTTATCTGTGGTGGGACTAAATAGACTGTGATCAGGGGCCCTTCAGTGTAGCCTAGGGCATGGTCTTAATGTGGTCAGGGATCAGATTTAAAATGTGTCTTCAATAAGTCTATAGTCTCGTCTGTGACACCGATAAAGGTTGGTTGGTCGGTCAGCTAAACACAAATGCACTCATCGTCGCCCTACTCAACCTCCATCTGTTTTTTTTTTTTTTTTCAATCCAGAATGGCTCCAGTGAGAAGCGGGAGGTTCGTCAGTTCCAGTTCACAGCATGGCCTGACCACGGTGTACCAGAGTACCCAACCCCCTTCCTGGCCTTCCTCCGTAGGGTGAAGACCTGCAACCCACCTGACGCCGGACCTATCATTGCCCACTGCAGGTCAGTAGAAATGTTATACTGTTCGGGTTTCTTTTGAGTGCCAAATGTTAAGCTTTAATGTAACTGTAGTAACCTCACCCTACACATGGAAGTGGTGTCCCTATTTTATTTTTACTTCATACCCATCTCTCTGAATCTGTGTATGTGTGTGTACTCATGAGCAAACAGAATAGCAAAGCTCCTCCCAGTGTATCTTCTATCATACATTACATAACACACATTATACAGACACACGCTCTCTTTCTTTAAAGACCTACATCTTTTCTTTTCTCCATTGGTCACATCATCATTCTCTTTAAGGCACTCCTTTTTTTCCTGCTTTCATTCTCTCCACCTCCATCTTTTTTTCTCTCTTTGTGAAAAGCCTCACAGTAATCCTTTCCCATCTTTCCTGCTTCTCCCTTTTTGCTCTTTAACCCTTCCCCCTTTTACAAGTGATATTGCTTGAATGGTTTATTCAAATAGAAACCTTTTTGTCAAGATAAGAAGACTTCAGTCAGTCCAAAGCGCTGCACAATAAAAACTGAAATTCAACAGCATGCTTCGCTCAGTCTCCGTTGCCGTCGTCCCATAGTTCTGTCAGTTTTATTAGTTGGTCCTGTATTCCTGCTGTAGCTGTCACTACAGCTCTTTGTTTTGCTCACCCATTCAATTATTTAGGATGTAATGCCACAACAAATTTAAAAGCATTACTGGACGTACACAGTCACCTTGTGTTTTAATATTTTAGGGAGGGAGAGCAACAGTAAATCACAATTAAATTCCTGCTACACAAATGAGACAAGGACTTTGTATTAAGGAAACAAATATTCACAGCCAGAGCATCCTGAGAGGATAAAATCCTAGAAATAAGAACAATGAAGAAATGAATTCCTATTTAACAGACCTCTTTAAACATCAAGCTTCACTTTCTCTTTCCAATTCCTCCTCCAGTGCGGGTGTTGGCCGGACAGGCTGCTTTATCGTCATCGACGCCATGCTTGAGCGCATCAAGCACGAGAAGACGGTCGACATTTACGGCCATGTGACGCTGATGCGGTCACAGCGGAACTACATGGTGCAGACAGAGGACCAGTACAGCTTCATTCATGATGCACTGCTGGAGGCGGTGGCCTGCGGCAACACTGAAGTAGCTGCCCGAAGCCTCTATTCCTACATCCAGAAGCTGGCCCAGGTGGAGAGTGGCGAGCACGTCACTGGCATGGAGCTAGAGTTCAAGGTACAGGAAATGGAGCAATTTCCTATATGATCTGTTACATAGACTGCATTTATGGACCACTCAAAGTGCTTTATACTACTAGTCACATTCACCCATTCACATATATTCATACAGCACTTAAGCTTAAATGTTGCACTTTTTTCTATCATACACATTCACACACCTTTGATACCCACTGTATGTCCTGAACCACATCCACCCATAACCATGTACATTTTTAAAAGTCAAATGGCAAGGGTGTGTTTGACTCAAAAGCTCTATTTATTTCTTCTGTTGACTAACAAACCATGACGTGTGAGTGACAAATATTTTGAGCTTAAGTTCAGCACTGGGGTCTGGCATGTAAATTATTGTACACGCTGCCTGTGGTGCTTTTGCAGGTGACCCCATTTTACATTTGGACAAATACATGCACCAATTAAAACAGCAAGTGACAGTGAGCTGAAAAACTCATGTGGCAGAATGAACTGTCCTGAAGCCAGTAAAGTTACAAAACAACATGCACATCAAATGAGAAAAACTGCAGACATGTTAGATCAACTTTTCACTTTTTGAACTTAATCATAACTATATAATGAAAACATAAACGCTAAGTTTTGAGAGTTCTGTCACCTTGTCTTAAGCAGCTATAAGCCTTCTAAACGAGGCTGGCTGCCAGCTTTATCTTCTCAGAAGTTATTTTGGATGCAAATCCAATTTCTTTGCCTTTCATGTTTTTCCTCCTCATCATTATTTGGAATGTGCCTTAATTGTGGGTTGCGGTAATTGCTTTTTGATTCGTGATCACAAAATTGCTTAGCATTTTTCATACTTGAACAGAACATATACAGTGGCAGTTCTTGACCAACAACTGTGTTTCCGGCAGGAAACCGTGAAACTAGAGTGTGAGGACAACACAAAATGGATGATTATGGTAGCTGATTGAGGGAACTGGGCGAATAATGTTTCAGCTGAGTGAGGATGCAGTTCACGGAAAATCCTCATACCTCAGACAAACTGAATTTGGCAGTAGGCAAGAGGCAATATGGATGTCCCTATGAGCTTATGTTGCTCATAAAGACATAATGGAAATGCTGAGCGAACACAGTGTATAACATAGTAAGCTTTAAGCATTTGAGATAAAGACACTCCTCTGGAAGATGTAATACCTCTCAGCCCCAGGTAAGTAGAATATAGATTAAACCCACCTTATTTATGTGGAAGCTATTTGTCAGTTTACATATGCTGTCCAATTAATAGGATCTCAGATGGACTGGAAGGCAAAGCTCCCTTTTTTTCCAAGCCTCACTCTAATTTAATCACTTCGATGCACGAATTATTATTGAATTTTTTTCCAAAGCTAGAAAATGGAAATGTTGAAGCCCTTGGTTGTTCGGCTGCAATGTTCATTTTTTGAGGATTTGGAATAATATGCTTAAGCAAAGAAACTGGGTTTAGTCCAGCAGGCACAAGACAAAAGATATTTGGCTGAAAGCAGCATGAATTTGAGTTTAGGGTTGAGAAAGAGAGTGTCTGCGCTTTCTAAGAGAAATTCATGACAAAGCAGTAGTAGGTGAGCATGGGCAGCCAGACACAGTGTTTACATAGATCTCCATTAAAGATCTCAAGAATCATCAAGTTATAAACTCACCTCAGCTTCGCCACTCTACTATCTGCTGACCTTGAATTGCACAGATGCTCACTCCCAAATCATCCGTCATCTTCTCATCGCCATTCATCAACACGCCCCCCTGCCAAGAAACAATAATAGTGCTGGTGTGTTCAACCTTTTTTTTTTAAACTCACAGGGGTACACTGGTGGTGGAATCTCTATCGCCATCTGTAACAGGGATAATGCTGAGCTGGCGTCAGGAGCCGAACGGGGATTAATAACGTCCACACTACAGTCAGGATAGAGAAGAGAAGTGTGTGTGAGGAGGGGCGGTGGTGCTGGGGGGGGGGCTAGCTAAGTAATTAATACTTGATGATGACAAATGGAGGTGGATGGCAGGGCAAGTAGAGGGAGGAACGTTTGGCTAATGAACAAAGGGACAACTGTATGCTAACTTGGCACTAAGGAAGCGATTCGACAGAATGCTGCACTATGGGGAGAGTGGGAGGGCATTGTCAGTCTCAGGTGGGGAAACGGTGTCATGCAGAGTTAAGCTGTGACCAGTGGGACTCATAGGAGTTCAGCAGGGAGGCTGAACCAAGAACAGGGACTTGTCAAGAAGTTGTCAGATGAGCACTTTGTGAATGACTAACAAGCATGTTCAGAGAGAGATTTATGCACAGAAGACATTTGTTCACATAACCCACTTTCACAAGTCTTCAGAAACATACAGGACATGAATCGGAAAAAAGAAAAAGAAAAAAGAAAAGCTACAGGGATCCATTTGAAATGAAATAGCAAAGGAAAATTAAAATTAAAATCAGCAATTAAAATCAGCAGCTTAGTTTTAATTGGGATCGAAATGAAAACAAGAAGACAAAAACGGTCATCAGTTTTAATCAAAATGATGTTGACAGTTTACAAAGCATCATCTTGTACTGTGGCCACATCACAAACATAATTAATACAGTGTAACATTATGTGATGCACACAATGTACCAGAAAGATGATGCTTACTTACTTGCTAAACTAAAAATATGTCCATTTGCTATGAATTTTTAAATTGGTCTATCTATGAGTTCTTGTTTCAGACTGCAACACCAAAAAATGACTATCCCTGTGGCAGTATAACATGGCTTATGTATGTAATGCACTGGAACTTCCAAATGAACAGATATACTGTACTATAAATGAGGAGGATCTGGCAACCATAACCAGAGGGACCCCAGGTGCTTCTGTGCCCTGTTGGATGGCAGGTTGGCTGGCTGCATTCCCTGCACCCTCTGTGGTGTTTGCTGGTGTAGCTGAGGGCCTCTTTAGTGCTGCCAGGCCACCTCAAGCCTTTCCAGGTGCCTTTGTGAAACACAGATCAAAGGGAGGACAGTAGTGAGGGATGAAGGGAAGGGCAGAGGAGGAGAAGGGGAAGAGCTGGACAGAATCCATGTATCCACTGAGACAGAGATAGTGGTTCCATGGGGGAATTAGAAAGAGAGAAGGGAGACTACTCTAATGGGGAAAAGGGGCTAAAATGGAAAGTTAGACCCTGTTGCAAGAAGAGACGCTTTCACTTTGGGTCTTTTGACAGAGCGTTGAGAGACGAGGAGTCGGGGAAATAAATTCTGCATTCCTTCCCACTTTCTCCAGTGGGGTCAGTTGCAGCTCATCCCTCACTGTCTCTCTTCTTAGGATGCTGCTGGTGTCTTCAGTGCACCATGATTTTCTCTGTCTGAAAGGGCCCTGAATAATCTGACAAGGGTGTCTTCCATTTGCAGGCGAATTCATACAAGCAGGCATACACACACACATGCACACACACATAATTTCTTTGTTGAGAAGCCAAGAGGAGGCGATCATAAGACTTGCTGACCCACAAACTCCCACTGAGGTCCTTATGACGATGATGATGTAGCAGTACGGCTTTTCATTTTGATCATTATGCAGTGTGTGTGTGTGTTTGTCTTTCTGAACATCTCTGTGTGAGTCTATGATTTATGCACACATACTACACTGCCATTATCAAAGGCGCTGGTGACCCACTTTTAGGCAAGTTTTCTGTTTTGCAGAGTCTTGATCCAGAGGCTTGTTAGTCTGGGTGTGTGGCATATTTTCCATCGTTGCATCTGACCCTGCAGGACCTCACAAGTCACAAAGGGGGATGAAGTTTTTTCAGTGGCTTCCTGATGAATATATTCTTGATAAACAATGTCCCTTTGAAGTTGTGCCATCATTGGTAAAGCTGGGTGAAAGATCAGACTAGATCGAGTGTCCTTTATTACTTTCTGTCATTGATATTCTACTCTCTTTATCTGTCTCGCACCTGTCCTCCCCTTCCTCCCTCTTTCTCCATCTCTCCTCCTTTCATCATCCTCTCCTGCTCTTCCTTTCTCTCTCTCCTCTTTTCATGCCTCTTCTCTCCTCTTTATAACCACCGTGGCTTTTGCCAATCCATTCCCTCTTCCTCTCACCACTCTACTCTCTCTGCGTCTTCTTTTTTGTCCTCCTCCATACCGTTCCTTCCCCGCTTCCACACTCTTTCTGTGCCTTCCTTTCTTTCCTTCATTCACTTATCAATCTATCATTCCCCCTCCAGCGTTTGGCCAACTCTAAAGCCCACACGTCGCGTTTCATCAGTGCCAACCTTCCCTGCAACAAGTTCAAGAATCGGCTGGTCAACATCATGCCCTACGAGACCACACGCGTCTGCCTGCAACCAATCAGAGGCCTGGAAGGTTCTGACTACATCAATGCCAGTTTCATTGATGGATACAGGTAGGTGCATCAAGGTGGCATCCCAAGAATTTGTATCAGTGGTGTTAAAATGTTACCTATACATACAGATGGTTTTAATAGGTTTTTTGTTTGTTTTGTTCATACAGGCAACAGAAAGCCTACATTGCCACGCAGGGCCCTCTGGCAGAGACTACAGAAGACTTCTGGAGAATGCTCTGGGAGAACAACTCTACCATTGTAGTCATGTTAACCAAACTGAGGGAGATGGGACGGGTATGAATCAGATACACTTGCAACAGAGATGGAAACAAATGAGTAAATTGTCCAAATAATAATTTCAGGGGTTTATCTTTCCTTCATGCTCAAACAGGAAAAGTGTCACCAATACTGGCCGGCGGAGCGCTCTGCCAGGTATCAGTACTTTGTGGTGGATCCCATGGCCGAGTACAACATGCCCCAGTACATCCTTCGAGAGTTCAAGGTCACAGATGCCAGGGTAAGTCATAGGTGGAGGTGCTTAATGTGGATTGAGAATTGTCTTGCCGGGTAGCTTAAGTTGTTTTATGGTATAGATAAAACAAAACATTTGACAGTCTGATTTCAACTTGAGACATCTGAAACATCAGCCACGCATATTCAAAAAGCAAAAAGCTTTTTTGAGGAAATATAGGTCACATAACTACAGGAAACATTTTTCTTTCCTCAGAAGTTCCTTACATAGCTTTGAGATTGTAGTTCTGCCCGGTAATTAGATGGGTTTCCTCTCAAAACAAGATATCATAGAGACTTAATGGTGAGAGTAACTTCATTCAAATATTAATGAGGGTTCAAAACCAAAGTGACTTTTCATGTTGAACTGTTTATAACCTAGTCTACGCTACTGTAGATATCGCGTTACTCAAGTATTTCTTTTTCGGTCCAATTAGGTCAGACAGTTTGAAGCGGCAGCAACAGAACTGTAGCACAGAAATAAAACTGCTTCCTCTTTTTGCCAAACAGGCTGACATATCCAACGATTTTCCAGGCAGTATGGCAGCTAGTTAGCAGTCATCCTGTTGGTGTTAAAAAAAAATTAATACACACATACACAAATATACACATGAACCACTGTGTGGAAATCAGGCACAAATGCTGCTTAAGCTGGTATGCATCACCCGCCACATACACAAACATACATCCACACACACATATATAGGACATACACATCCTATGCAGTGTGCAAATTGACTTTCTTAAAGGGCTCAAACACACAAAATGTGCACACAGGCTCACTTTCTGTCGCATACCTATCTCCACGCTGATTTGCTATTCTCAGCACAAATACAGAGCCGTGCATGCAGACACGCACACACACACATACACACACTAACCTTTGTATATTTATGTATTTTATGGCTGTCACACACAAGGACACATGGACATACATACGCACTGACACATACATTAAACAAACATGTAAATAGGCTCTATGCATCTTGTGCATCCTGTTGTCTTTCACATGATTCTTAAAGGCGACTGAATCAAGAGTAAAGACGGACTGATCGTCAAACTCAGCGTCAGAGTTAAGGAAACAACAGAGAAAGAGAACATGACAGCACAGTATACAATGTAGAAGGGTTTTGTGGTCATGACATGAAGGTGGAGGTTTTGTCAGTGTAAAGTGTTAAGAACCCCTGTGCGTGGAGCTGCATATGCATGTGTGATTTATGGTTTTCTTGAACCCTGTTTAACTGATTGTGCATGCATGTGAAGATGTGAGTAAACAGAATTGAACTCCACATATCATACATGTATGTTTTTGTATATGTATTACTCAGTGTGTGTGTGTGTGCGTGCATGTGTGTGTGTGTGTGTGCGTGCGCGCATGCATATGTCGCATGCCTCTGCACAGTAATAGCAGAGACTCCACGCCTCAACACTCACATCTAGCGAGCCAGTCACGTATTTAATCACACAATTTGACACGCCGCGTGGGCCCTCAGGTTGTGTGTTAAATTTTCCTCTCTTTCCCTACTCCCCCCCCCCCCCCATTCTTTGGCTTGCTTGGTTTATTGTGTTGTTGTCTTTGCCCCTCTTTCATTTTTAATCCCTCTGCTGAGGCAAAATGTTTTTGAGATGGAAAAACAAAGGCAACGAAAGAAAGACAACATGCAATGCGTCATAAAACAGGGAAACCGACATGAGATCTTGTACAAAGAGAGTCGGTGTGTGCAGCTCAACTTTTTATTAACCACATCATTGTATTTGCCAAGTAGAATAAAAGTACAAGGATGCATCTTGGCTGCAGCCATGCAGAAACATATCAACAGATAACACAGGGACACTACCACAGCCCTTCACATCAAGAGCTCAAGGACTCAATTGACAGATTATATATATCCTTAGAAACATATGAGCTTAATCTACTATACATACCGCATCTAGTCACCAGCTGCATTTATCCTGCTGGCAGCAGAGGGGGCAGCAGCTCCTGGCAAAAATCTGAATGAATGAATGAATTCTTGTGTAGCACAGTCACCATCACTCATGATAAATACAGACCCTGAGTTTACATCAACACATTCACTATGAGCTCTGCTGCTCTGATGATGAATGTCATTTTTTGGCACAGAACAACAGATGGAGAAAGCATTTTCAGTTTTTAGAGGTTGTTTAATATTAGATTACTTTGTGTGTGTGTGTGTGTGTGTTCGATTCATGGTCACATTAAAGGAGTACTGACATAAGTTTGTTCAAAACCAGTGATGATGATGATGGATGATACCTTGAAATAAGGAAAAAAAAAAGTTTTGCTTTTTTTTTTTTTTACCAATATGACCAGTTCTTTCAGGATACAAGAGCACAACCAGTCATCTGATGGTTACTTGACATCTCCTTTCATCCAGGAGACAAATGTAACACATAAAATCCAGATTTTTAGCACTAAGCATTAATCTGAGGCATGTAACTGCTCCATGAATGTGTACAGGTGTCTGTTCTGTGTGTTGTGTTGAGCATTAGGAGCAGTGGTTTGCAGTTACATCCTTAAACAAAGCACAGTTTCCAACCATTCCAAGGTTGTAGCCACTTGCAAATGCATTGATTATTAACTTTCTCTCTATTTACCACTCCAGTGGCTCTGGGCGTAAATGTAATTTGTTCATCATTATCAAGCTACTCAAACAAGTGTGGAAAATTATCTGTGAGGAGGAGGAGGGGTAATTCTGTTTCTTAACAATTTATCGAAGGTTAAAATATCTCTTTCTCAGTGCAAGTTCACATTATTGCTTATTACATTGATTCTACAACACAGTTTAGACAAAATTACTGCAAACACAATTTCAGAATCTATGATTCTGCGTCATCTAATAGCAGGATAACAAAAAGGACTGGAGAAAAAGAAAGGATCCCAGTTTACTCGCCAACTGTGCATTCATTGAATGGCGCCTGTGTGGTGTGAACAGACGGGGGGAGAATGTGTGAGAGTGACACATCATGTCTAAACTGGATTCTGTTGCGTAGAGACGTGAGAATCAACAGGAGAAATGAACACCTGGTTGTCTTAATTACCGGTGGCATCAAGCGGCGAGGCCGTCTCAAATGCAGAAATGCTTCTCGCTGCTCACTTTCTTGTTCCCTCCGAGACACCTTGAGCAAACATTCTTTTACAAGGACGCAAGTCTTGCCCGCGTATTCACAGACTCGACAATCTGCTCTCTTGAAATAAAGCGGTCTCCTTGTCCCCTGTGTGATGCCAGCCTGATTGTGAAAATGTATTTGAATGTTTTTGTTTGCTTTGGAAGCAAGTTCAGTTATCTCGCCACTTAAAAACTCTCACCTCTTAAACAAGATTATAAGAATCGATCTGAGATTAAATTGTTCCTGACATTTTGTGTAGCAGCCATGTCTGTGTGCGTCAGGGTTTTTCTTTCCAATTTTCATAGTCCAACCTTCCCTTGCTCCGTTAGTCCTCCCGTTCTTGTTTCTTTGCTCTCCCACTCGGCTCATCCATCAGGTCGCGACTATCGATCGCATCGCAGGATTATCCTATTCAACATGGTGTCTGGGAGAAGACGCTTGTCATGGCAGATACACTATTGATTAGCTTTAACTAGGACCTACTCATGCGGCACAAACACACACACACACTTACAAAAGGACAGGAGAAAATAGAGACAATTGGGGTTAGAAGGTAGAGGAGTGAAGTGGGTGAGAAAAAGGACACATTGTGTTCACATGTCTGTGTCATTTTTACATTTATTCATCTGTGTATCTATTGTATTGATATTGTGCAGATACAGCTGGAGAGAGACAACTTTGTTTTAATATTAATGGCACCATGCATCCCGTATTTGTGTTGCTTCACTTGCATTAAACTCTCAGAAGAATTTAATGGCAAAACCAGATCTAGGAGTAATGATGTCCCCCTCTGTGCATAGAAGTTTCACCATGAAGCCACTACCTGCCTTTGCTTTATGTCTTCTTCACATTCCTCACATGTCTACTCTCTCCTTCCTTTTTTATACAGTCTCTTAAAGCCTTTCTTATCTTTCCCCCGTTTTGCAGGATGGCCAATCCAGGACAGTAAGGCAGTTCCAGTTCACTGATTGGCCAGAGCAAGGCGTTCCCAAATCTGGGGAGGGATTCATTGATTTCATTGGCCAGGTGCATAAAACCAAGGAGCAGTTTGGACAGGATGGACCAATCTCTGTCCACTGCAGGTAAGACATCTCAATGTCACGGTGTGCCATATTTTCTGTTCTGTGTCATATTTAATATCCCAAGATAATGATAAGCTTTTCCTGAAAAAGGGGGGGGGGCATGATGTGCCGTATTACCAGAGATTTTAACTGGTTTCGCCTCAAACTGCACGGCTGACACACACTTTCCTTTCTTTAAAGAGATATAAGTCCTCAACTATCAAGACGAGATTAAATCACTTCTGAAAGTGGTTATTATTTTGTGGTGCGGCACCTCCTGCGGTGCAGCTCGAACAGCATCATCAGATATGATCCCTCTCCTTTTTTTTGTTGCCACCGCAGTACACTACCAGTGCACCTCCACAGGCCCATCTCCTCCATAATTGATAAGGCAGAGATGCGGCTTGGCATTTGCAAAGAGGAGGCACATGAAGTGATACAGCCATTCTTTTTGGGTTTTATGATCGCTCTGTGATGCATTTTTATCACCTCGGGTGTAGCTTCCAAGGTAACCTTCATCATTAATTCGACATGCTAGACTCAGGTAGAATTTGATATTTGGTAGTGGTCACCAGCCAAGACCACCGATTATTTATATTCATTGACAGGCCTGAAGCAAGATTCATCAGAGTGAGTTGTTACCTTTCGTAGCCACACAACAGACACCTGTCACAGCGCTGTTTTTGTTAATGCTGCAAAACGAGTAAAAGAAGGAAAAAAAAAAGAAATGTCTTAAAATTCCATTAACAAAGACACTTTGTACGTGGTGTTTCATGGTTTGATTGGCATTGAGAAAAAGCTTTTCCTTTGAATGTGATCGTGTTAACAAACAGCGGTATTAACACAGTAAATTATTTCCACAGCGTCTCCCGAGCATGTTTCACATTTGCAAGAGAAAAGGTGCTGCGCTCTTGCACACAGGAGCCATGACATCACCAAAAACATAACATCACCTCCCCTGTATTAAAAAGCAATGATGTCACCAGCCATCAAATGGCCCTCTGGGAGTTGTAAGATGTGTCAGGGAAGCTCCAATAAGACTGAGTTATTCCTTCCTTCTATGAGACCATTATTAGAGGGGGAGAGGGCCGTTTTAAAGCCAGAGGAACAGTTATTGCAGGAGGAATTGCAGGACTGGAGGAGCAGACGAATAGATACGCAGGCCTGTTAAAGTGGACCTCAGGAGTGTGTCAGACTCCGCAAAGCACCGTCAACTTTGTGTGATTTGGAGGATTAACACCAGACTACCTCAGCTTACAGTTTTGCTTGTTATTAATTGTTTCTTTTTTCCACAACTTTCTCTAAATGCAGATATCGAGCCACCTCCTGCTCCTCCCTATGATCCTTCTCCTCCTCTTCTCCCTCCATCCTCCTTCGAGCTTTGTCATCTCCTAGTTGAGAGCTTATGCCTTCCTTTTCTCTTACTCTTTCGTCTTCTGTCACCAGCCTTTCTGCTCTGTCATCCATCTGTCTATTTCTTAATCCTTTCTCTCTCTCTCTCTCTCTCAATTCACTTCAGTTCTCCCCATCTCCTCTCTCTCAATCTATTCATCCATTCATTCTCCGAGACCTCCTTTCTTCCACTCCCCCACCCCCTTTTCTTCCTCCTCCTTCGTCTCTCTCCTCCTCAGCCACTATCTAATAGACCCACATGCTTTTTGTCATTAATTGCCTGATTACTTCCCGTGAATGGGGACACCAAATCCTCTCAGTCGGCAGCGGCCCGGCAAGCCTTCAGACTTGGAGAGTCGATCTTCCTGGAGAGAGAGAAAGAAAGAGAGAGAGAGAGAGAGAGAGAGAAAGAGAAAGAAAGAGAGGGAGAGGAGCTCCGAGGGAGTTTAAGAGTCCATGTGACAAGCTGTGACTGACTCTCAGGAAGAGGCTTTGGGTGGGCTGAGGGATGCTGCAGCATGGGGGTTGGTAGTGGGTGGTCGAGTGTGTGTGTGTGTGTGTGTGCAGGGTGGTCATATGTTCTGCATGATTAGGCTCAATAACTACCACGTTCGATATCGTTTGATTTATTGTCAGATGATATAAGTCATCTTTTGGCCTGTGTCTAGCTGTGTCCTCCAGCACACACACACAAACTCAAAGTGTCTGCTAGCAGCCACCGCTTTCACTCTTCATTCAGTGCCACAGCATCCGAGGCTGGAAGGAGCCCAAATAAATCTGTTGTCATATCAATTATTGTTCCATTGGTGAAGTGGAAGTTATTTCACAGCAAAGCAGCTTAGAGAGGCAGCTCTCAAGTATTTCAGGATCTGAGTTAAGACTCAGACTGTATTTCTGGAGAGCGGCAGCAGGCTGAGTTTCTCGACACATGGGAGGAGGTGGGGCTTAATGAGACAAAATGTTTGCTGGGTTGTTTTTGTTCATGATTTGGGGAGCGTCTGTGTGTCCTTGAGCACTCATTTTGTGCTCGGCGAGTATACACGGGCACGCATTGAAGTGGATTCACAGAGTTCTCACATGCAGTCTGCGTCCTTGCTATCGGCAGCATCGCTGGCTGTCTCCAGTTCTCAGGCAGTTGACTGTTTGAGGCATTCAGAGCGAGCCTGTGTGCAAAGTTGTTATGACAGAGTGTGGTTGTAAGATACAACATGCATTTTAGAGGAAATTTAGGATAGAAATGATTTAAACATGACTGTCATTTTGCAGGTCTTGCTTATACTGATAGTACTAGATCATAAATAACAAAGTACATACACGGGAAGGGATTAGAGGACCTAAGGGAGCTCAAGACATAACAGAAAGACACATTCCACTGGTACAAATAGAGATTCACCATTCAGTCACTGTCTGTAAGCAAGACATGTGTTTATTAATTCATTTAATAATCGTGTGTTTCTAGTGCTGGCGTGGGCAGGACTGGAGTTTTCATCACCCTCAGCATCGTCCTGGAGAGAATGCGTTATGAAGGCGTGGTCGATATCTTCCAGACAGTGAAGATGCTCCGGACACAGAGGCCAGCCATGGTCCAGACTGAGGTTGGAAATCACACACACACACACACACACACACACACACACACACTCAGTTCAATAAAACTCTATGTTAAATCACCTCTGTGTAGTTTTTTTTTCCTTGTTGTGAAAGAATGTAATAAAAACCAGCTGTCAGAATCTATAAAATTGTGTCCTTTGACGAGTACTGTAATTAGTCGTATTTATTAATTGTTCATTTTTTATGTCGTAGTTATATTTTCAGACTTCCTGTGAGATTTTGTGTTCTGATGGGTTTTCTTTGTCTGTGTGTCTCCTCTCTCCCGTACAGGATGAGTACCAATTCTGCTATCACGCAGCTCTGGAGTACTTAGGAAGCTTTGATCACTATGCAACGTAAAAAGCCATCTCTTCCCCCCCAGAATCCTGTCGCCCCCCCTCAACAGTCTCCTGAGCCATAGAAACTTTGAAATTTGAAACGACAACAGCAGCCGACGATTACACCACCGCTAATTCAGACCCACCAAAACAGGATCCTATTGTAGATTTTTTTTTTTTTTAGAAGACAGAAACAGATCACTCAAGATTTTAATTCCAATTTGACAAAGAGACCCTTCTCGAGGAAGCGAGGAAAATTGCCCATCACCAAGAAAAGACAATCCTCATCAGGAGAGGAACCAGAAGCTGTGGCTCAAGCTTTGGGGCGGGAATCGATCAAAGTGTCAGACTGCTTACCTTACCTCAAGTGTTTCAATGTGGAGGACATTGTAAACATTCGTGGACATTTCTCTTCTCAAAAATATCTTCGTGATACAACGGTAACGAGCAACAGATAATGAAGGAGAAGGCAACAGCAGAAATCAACGAGAGGCAGATGGATGTAGCCAAGAAGGGGTGACATTTGTGGGGTTTTTTGTTTTCTTTTCTTTTCTTTTGATATGCCTGGGTGTCAAAGCGGTGCAAGTATTTCTAGCAACACATTTTGAGAGTGATATCCAGAGAAATGACCAAAATGAGGTTGCCTGTGTGAACACAAGTGGTTTACCAAACTCTGATCACCCAAACAAGATGGGACAGGAAAAAAAATCAAAACACTCGCTGCATCTGGCATTAAATAAATCCTGAGTTATACACTGTTCGACACACAAACGCGTGTGGGAAAACACTCAACTATTAAAGATTACGTTACACAATTGCCTGTTCTCAAGCAGGAGGAGCTCAGAGAAGGCGCTGTCCGTGGTTGTTGGGAAGAAAAGCAGCAAAACATATCTTAAGATCAGTTAGTTTCATGAATTGTGAACTTGCGCAAAATCAGTATTATAAGCCACAATGATGTTGAAAAGTATCACAAAGTATTTACAGTTGAAAAAAAAAAGGAGGACGAAAGGAAGAACAAGAGTCGCAGGAGGCCCGTGTGTGACAGTCACCAGAGAATTCGGGGGAAGACCTCGGCTACTGCAAGAAGCTGCGGCTGGGTCGTTTTGCGGATTGGTCGAAGTAGGAGAAATGGCAACTGTGTCCCATGATTTTTTACAATCACTCCTCTCTTTGGATCCATTGCATCATGGGGCTTCGGTGTTAACATCCACCATTTTGAACAAGAGAGAAACCTGGTGGGTGAGAAGCTTTGGAACAAAAATGGAACAACCAAACAAGGATTGCCGCAAAACGTTGGGGCTTTCTTTGTGTACAGTGACCAACGCTCATCAACTTTTTTGTCTTATGAGGATTTATCCTTTATTTTTTTGTTTTCTTTTCATTTCTGTCAAAACCAAACATGCTGCTTATCGTGTGTATGCTGTACGTGTGACTCTTGAGGGAGAGGAAACTGACGAACAAGAGATGCCAGCTCTGCTAACCGCTCCCACCCAGGCGGACGTGACTGAAAAAGCGCATCCACATGACATCATGGTCCACCAGTCTTCTCCAGCCCTCCTTTTATTTCCTCCCCCAGCCTCCTCTATAATCATCTATTATCATTGTACAAGACACTCAAGAGTGGCAGAGGCCTGTTGCAGTTACAAAGCTTTACGTTCATGTGATTGAAAAATTGGCCTTTAGTTCCACTGTGTGTGTGTTTGGTAACAGGTGGATAAACAAAGTAGATGCTTTGGTTTTTGTCCTCCGTTTTATAGATGATGTCTCTGTGGGTGAAACAGCCAGACCAGGCAGCCATGTTGGATCTCAATGCCATGATGTGATAATGAAATTCTTTGGTACTAAATACTTTTCTTGCACATCCCTAAGAAAAAAAAAAAGATGAAAAAAACTTGAAACAAAGACCCCAAAAACAACAGCAGGTTGACGCACTAATGTATACGTGTCTGGTTTAAAAAGTAAAAAAAAAAAAATTGAGCTTTTGAAATCACCGGGTTTTCATTTTAAGATCAGCGCTTTGGTAGAGACGCGTGTACGGATCCTGCAGAGGTTTCCGGTGGGTGTGCACAAAAACCAGAGCAATGGACAGAACTGTGTGTAATCTTTTCTTATTTCCAAAAAAGCCTTATTGTTATTGTAACATTATGAAAACATTAATGTTGTATTATGACAACTTATTTTACATTACATAGTTGACTTTTTATTTTACTTTTTGGTTTAGTTTTTTAACAGAGATGTTGTATCACATTTTTTAAAATTAGCAGGAAAAGAGAAATGCTTATTTGTTCATATTACGTTAAAAGACATTCTATTTTTTCACTGTAGAAATGTTAAGTATAACAACATGTCTGTATGTGTATGTGTGCATATATGAATGTCTATCTATATACATATATGTATATATACACATGCATATACTGCACACTCACACATGCATATATATTTAAAAGCAGAATATAAAAATATATCCAAACACTTAGTATGAATTCAAAATTTTCTCATCATCTTTTTTTTAATACCAGCCAGTGCTCATGTTTTCAAATATAATGGGTTTTTATTATTTTCTTTTGTTTGTGAGTTTGTTTTTATATTCCTTGTAAAAACCTTGTGTGTTTCTTTAGAAAAAGCAGAGGATATGTTAGCACTATGCCTGGATCCTCTGCCTCCACTCACCAATGTTTAACTTCTACCCCTGGGTAGACCCTGTGCTGATGAGGAGAGGCCATTTTTAAACCTTGTTGAGATTCTTTATTATCATAAACTTGTAGGCATTAGTATTCTTTTTTTTCTTCTCTTGAGCAACTGTTCATCAACTGGTCTACGAAATATCTAATCAATCAAAAAATTTCATAATTGACCTTTTTATTTTCTATATCAGCCCAACTTGACGAACTGTACCTTGAATGATCATGTACAGACTCCAACCCTCACAGTTTTTAGGGAAAAATCCAAAGTTTTTTTTTTCTCTTTTCTTATTTTCAGACATAACCGTGGTCATTCATTTTGTTAGATATCCACTATGATCTAGAATATACCTGTAAATAAACAAATATATAGATTATATGTATTTGTATCATTTGACCCTCAAGATCTCATACTTTAAATGGGTAATGAACTACAAGGATTTGGGGTTCTGCTCATATCCGACTTCCTGATGTTTGTAAAGCCTGTTTTCTCTCCTCCTTTCTCCAGCCCTGCTCCCTGGTCTTTAATTACCACTCGCTTTTTTCCTGCCTTTAATTTCCCCTGTTAGCAGTTAAACTGGGAACCATGCCAGCTGCTGTTGCCACACCTATTGCCTCAGTGATGGCATGAAATCAGCATCAGTGATCTGCTGAGAGGTTAGTCCACTCTACTAACTTACCATTTGAATTGCTAATCAACCATAAATTCAAGGGTCTGTTAAATTACTGTGGACAAGATTTTTTTTTTTCCCTGTCAATGGCATGAGTCTATTAGAGATAATATGGACTTTTCTCCTTCACACGATGAGACTAAAGTAACCCGAGGGGTTTAAGACCTGATAGTGTTTAAATGATTAGACATGCCAAGTTCTTAATTTTCCACAAAAAAGGCTACATGGGTGTAGATTCTAAATTTCTCCACTACTGTGAGAAACAATAGCACCCAAAGGTGTCCTTCATTCCCTTAAACTTTCCCCCAAAAGGTCCTTCAGCTGTCCGACTGCCTAATATGCCAAGGTATTAACCACAAATATATCATTGGCTGATGGACAAATGCAGCTATGCTAAGGCCACAAATATTCAGTTGCAACACGACATGTTGATTTCTTTTCTTCCTAGTGCATTTTTTTAAGCCTTGTATAGAACCATTTTCTGTGTTTTTGTTCGACCATGTTTCGTTATGGGATGCAGAACGAAATCAGGACTCACTGAAACGGCAGTGCGGTGCAACCAAGGGAAGACCAAGACAACCAAAAAAACTTGCTGCAAATACACATTTTCAGCACATCATTTCTGAACAGTGGGAACCTTGAGATGTTTCATAATGAACTAAAATCCCAGACTGAGGACTTCTGGAACTCAAAAAGACTGGTAAAAGGGGCCCATGCCAAAACTGAAACTGTGGAAGTCTTTGGAAGCTTGTGCAATGTGTTACTCTTTTGACTTCATGTAAAGATGCTAGACTTTTGAAAACAGCCGCCAAATTTACTGGAATATGTTGCCGAATATTTGGGGAGGGGCAGCGGGACTAACAAAAAAGAACAACACTAACAAAAAAAATGACATCAAAAAGAATAGAACATATACAGTACATACCGACAAAATGAAAAAGAACCCAAACTCAGCAAAATAGTTTTTCCTTTGTATGAGGGCCAAGTGCTATCACTTTCAAACTGTTACTTCTAACTGAAACAATAATTGGTTTAAAGCCACTGTGTATGTAGATATGTTGACTTTGTATTAAAGAAATGTTGTCTGAAAATCATCTTGCCTGGTGTGATTCTTCAACATACGGTATCTCTCATCCTACTTCTCTGTGTGCGTTTAATATGCATATCTGCAAAGGTGTTCTTAAACTACTCTTGAATTTTACCAATTGTCCGCCACAAGAAGCATGTAGGACAAGTAAAGAAGTACACAAATGGCACACATCTTTTGTTGATAGATGCCTTGGTTAGTTTCTGTCCTTTATTTATCCACCAGCCTCTCCACAAACGTATTTCAATGTGTTCTTAAGCCACCCACATATAGGCCAATATTGGTGCAGAGGCAAACCATCATCTAGTGGTATTTGCTCTCTCATCCATCTCCTAGGGTGGCTCTCCAGATATCTGATAACAGCGAAGTAAAATGTCTGCAAACAAAGGGGTGTGTCTTGTACCAACCCTTTCCACATTTGCCTTTGATCAACATATACATATGGTATATAGTATCTACAGGATGGTAATACAATCAATACCAACTCAAACATGTAAAGTATAGGGAGTAAACTCGCCGAGGGCAAAAAAAAAAATGGCAAGAGCTGGCCCTGAGTGGAGTTAAAGGCCCTATATTTTAAAACCACACATTTATCTTCTAACTTCAAATGTTCAGACTTTAAATTCCAAAAATTATCTCAGTGTTGTTTCACATTTCTTCTCTGAGGCTTCCTGCTGGAGCAACAGGTCAGTGAGCCTATCAGGAGAGACTTTCTGAACCTTTCTTTCGATTGGCTGACTTTTCTGAGTAATCGAATACAGCAGATTTCATAATTCAAGAGAAGCCCTTTTCTGCAAAGTTGGACAGTGGGTGTGGGTGGGCTGGGTTTGGGGTGTGGTTTAGGGTGATGACTGCTTTGTTGTGACAACACAAAGTTTCACAAGTCCTAATGGCTTGTTTTAAGGCACAGGGTGTATGCATTACTCTGTGGACTGAAAAATGTGATGCTTCCAGATTAATAATACAGAGCCTAGACATGCTTTATGATCAGTAAACAAAAAAGACAACTCGCTTTATACAATATGGAGCTGTAGAGTAAAACCATAATTTTGCTGATCAATTGTAAAGGTCCTTAAAAAATAAGTACTGAGTATACATGTGGTTGAAAGTGAAAAGTATTCCCTTAGTTTTAGTCATATGAAATGAGAGTGAAGAAACTCTTGGTGTAGTGAGCCATCCTGATATTTCAACCTCTCAAACACTGGCTCCCTGAGGACCGCACTGTTCGTGACCATTTGATTCACACATAGAGCAGCTCCTCATCACCTGAAACGGCAATTTGTGACAACATTGTACAAGAAGTCGCAAGAAGATTGTCATTTATTAAAGGGTAATATACGCCGAATGACACCCCATTTCAAGGATGATGTTACTAATTGTCTGCTCACAGAGCTGTGTTTCAGTCCATTCTTTTCTAATAGTGGCGAGCCAACAGACCGAGTGTGAGGGTAGGCGAGGAAGTGAATTAGGGCGGTGATTATGCAGTGATTCAGACAGCAGCTCATTAGGACCCAGCTAAGCAAGCAATCAACGAATCGATGTGACAGTGGACCCAAAAGCCACAGAAATTTGTAATAAATGGCAAAGCGATAAATTGGATTATCCACAGCCCCGTGGCCAAGCTCTTTCTGTTTCAAATGACAAATCAATCCAATCATGCCACGAAAAAAAAAAAAAAGCCAGAAGAACCAAAAGAGCAGGCCTCATGTTGCACCGGCTGCAGAGGTTATGAGTCTGAGATGGTCTTTGTTAAGGTTGTGGCTTTCCAGAGGTCATTTCTGTATGAAATTCAGGGCTTTAAAATATTCATGACAGACCATTAGGTGTTTATGACCATCTTTTATAATAAGAGATTTACCGACATTTGAACCCCAGCCAGAATAGTAAAGGTGTCAGAGGGGTACTGTACCACATGCCTACTGATTCACAGAGGAGAAAGCTGCTCTGCCTTGAGATCTTGATCATGTAAATGAGCAGCTGAGGAGCTGTAATAAATAAATAAAATGTAGAGACAGCAGTATCTCTTCTTACCTCAGGGTATGTTCCATGTACAAGTGGTGGATCTACTCCATCTACCTGTCAAATCATTATCACTGAATGTCACTACCATGACTGAAGCACAGGGTGATGCAACGCCATCATGATGTTGATGGACAAAGACAAGCGGATAGATGGATCAATAGAATGATAGACAGTTAAGATATACACGTTTAAACCACATGACAACTTGAGAATACAGCTAGTAAAGATTACTTCACCAGATTGCACTTTAAATCTATCCTCTAAACTGTTGAGACTGAACACAGCCTCCACCATGAAGAAAAAAAAAAGGCAACTTAAATTTTCTCAAATGCCTTTGCTGCCATCTGCAGGATATTGTGAGGTACTTCATCACTGTCCAAGCCACATAACCATGCAATCACCTAAATTACAGATTCATATGGATGATGTATAGATGGAGATTTGCTCTCTATATGCTAATTAGACCATTATGGGATATGCCCTGTAATGCTGTTTAGCAGATACATTTAATTTTATCTCACCAACAAAAGGAATCTGTACATTTAGACATCTTATACCGATGAAGTAAATACTCATCCTGCTGCCAGATATTTATAAAATCTGAGTAGTGAAGTTGCCTTGTGTGGTGTAAATGTCCTGTAATTTTTATCCCTGCTGGGGACTGCCTGTTTGTGCATCTGCCAGCAGTAAACGGTGGCATTTTAAAATTGTGCTGCGACATGACTCCTGCATTTATGCCCTTGTGCTGTTATTTCCGATAATCTGTCTTATACCCCCCCGTCTCTCTGTGTCCAAGCAGGGCTCTCCATCTGACTGATTGCTGCTATTAAAACAAGTCCCTGTTGCAGAGGGAAGACGGGCTTCTCTCTCATTTTCCCCTCTCATTCCAGCACTTTCACCTCCCTGCCCACCATTTCCCCCCTCTCTGCTCTCTCTTCCTTCTTTTTCTTTCTCTCTCTGTTTACATTTGACACTTAGCCGCACTTGTGGCCTCATTTTGGTTCTGCTGAATAACCGATCCAACACAGGTGAAGAGGGAAAACTGTCTACAATACAGGATGGACTGCTACTTAAAAAAAGACATTCATGGGCCCCACAGAATTAATCTTTTTTTCATTTGACTCCACCAACAGGTCAAATTTTTCACTACTCAAAAATTTCAGGTCTAAGGATGAAAATAATAAACCACTTCACAGTCACTAAATCAGCATCAAAAATGCCTCTTGACTGCTGGTGCTGGTGTTACGCTTAGATTTCCCTTCACTTTCCCATAATCCCATATGGTATTTGCTATGACCTACATAACCTTGAGTTATGTAGTTGAGTGTGTCTTAAGCCTATACCAGTGAGGATGTCCAGATGAGCCAAAAACTCATATATTCACTCATTTTTGAGTGCAGTGTCTACGAGTTTCTTGGCTCTTTTGTCTTTGTTGAAGAGGCGATCAGTTGAACACAGAGAAATCTTGAAGTGTTTGCTGATGAAAACATTCTTTAGCAAGGTGCTTGATCCATGTGGATGCAATTTTGCTTCAGTGGCAGAGAAGAAAGCCACATCTTTCTTCTCAAGTGTTTTTTTTTTTTTTTACATGTGCCCATACAAGGACAAGGAATGTCTCTGGCAAGAATTAGTGAAATAATGACTTGGTTTGGATTTAGAAACACTTGTCATCCCTGGCCTACAAACTCCACAGTGTTTTAAGTGTTCAAATATTTTGTCCTATTTGTCCTATGTGTCCAGAAACTGTTCTTCCAAACAGTTGTTTCTAAAAACTCATCTGGACTTGGTCTCAAATGTCAGTTAAAACAGCCATTTCATCACAAAACAGGCTTGGTATCATAGGGATAGTGGCTCTGTAATGGGAAACAGAGTGTAAGGGTGATGGCAGATATAAAACCTGACAGTACTATCTGCACTGTGACGCTCTCAAGTGAATTCTACAGTAATGATTAAGGATACATGAAACCATTGCAGTTGAATTGTTAAATCTTCTCAGTAAACATGTCCATGAACACATGCAGTTAAATCAGATTCCAGCAAAGTGAGGAGCTGGGAATCTGGGTTAAGGCTGCAGAGTGATGGTAACTTGTTATGTTGTTGGTATAGTTTTACTAACAAATGTTCAACCTCTCTACTCGGTGTATCCAAATAATGTTTGCAATTTGCACAGTCAGCCTGAGGAAATTTGTCTCCATGTGATTAAGAGGGCCTTTGTGTAATTTTAATGGGTCTAAGGGTTCTAATCAGTCTGTGTGTGATGTTCTTCATCATCTCATCTTTAAAAGTTTGCAACTTGTGAATGAGTTGTCATGGGATGTGCTTGTATTCAAAAAGCTTCATTAGAGCCACCACAGATATTCTCATGGCAATGCTGCAATCACCAGAATCAGTTGCTGCGATCTCAACACAACCCCAATAGGGTAACAAGCCAGTCAATTATAGACTCCAAACAATAGCTACACCTTTATCTGAAAGAAAAAACAAAGTGAGCACATTTTTCAGACTGTAAATTAAAATGGGAACAGTTTAGCTCCTGACTTCATCATTTCCCTTTGAACTCCTCATTGATCCTCGTTGGCTTGTTTATTTTTCATGGACTCCGAGTTGTCTGCCCTGCTGTTTAGTTATTTGTGTGAGCTGATATGCTGTAATTAGCGTTAAGAAGACCTCTTAAGGGGCTACCAGATAGGGAGAGCACAGCTTAGCCATGTCTCATTAAAGAAAGAAGCACATCCTCCTCTGTTGCACTGACCATGTGGACGTCAGTGCCACATTAAGTGTGGCCTCTTTTGTTTCTGTCGGACTGTGAGAGCGTGGGATTTTGTTAAGGATATGGGAGAGTGATGAACAGCTCCCCAGTGGGCCATCAAAGTTGCTTTGTAGCTATTGAGGAGAATATAGCACACAGTTATTCATAAAATGTGAATGTGTTTTCAACAGCCAGTCTCATTAACAGACAATACCTCAAAAATTTGTAAAATGGCAACACTGTGGAATGTATAATATATATGTCACATACCCAACGATACTAACTGTTAAAAAAAAAAGTCTCCCAGTTCACTGAGACAGAGCCTCATCACCATGTCCTCGCTGTATGACTCACTCTCTTCACCTTGAATAATTGGCCTCTACACTTCTGTTTCGACATGCCTCCACAGATGGATGGGAATGAAGTGAGAGTAGACCTTCTTTTTGCAGCTCTTTCTCAAGGTGTTTTAATGTCTACAAGGAGCCCGAAAAGAAATCATCGGAAAGTCTTTCAGGCATTTTCCGGGGAGCATATTGTCGAACACATCGTCGCCTTGCTTCCCGTTTTTACACACCAGAGCAAGAACGTATTTGTCGTTTCCTGCACAGCACCCATGGAGGCATTTGCCACAGGTATGACCCTCTGGCTGAGTTCAGACAAAGTTCAGTTAGTTGTTTTCTCAGGGAGCTCTGATGCACTGTGTCTTTGTGCAACACTTTTACAGCTCATTAGAGTAAAATAACAGCATGCTTGGGGCTGGTGTTTATAGATGGATATACTGTATGTCAGATACTGAAATAGTAGATCGACTCTACTATGTGTATGTGTGTATGAAAGAGTGTGTGTGTTGATTTGTTTAAATTCTTGTGTGTGCATGTTTACTTTATATTTGGTTTATCTAAAGATTAACACAGTATTAATTACTTCCCTCTGCTGCTGTGCTTTACACTCATTAAGTTACACTTATTTGTGGCTGGGAACTGTTTTTCCAGCTGCTGAAACACTCCTGTTTTATCAGTGAGCAGCTTCACTGGTGCAATCTCTCCCTTTTTTGTAAAGTCACAAACACATAAGGAAAGTGACATCACCAGACTGATTTAACAGCAGTGTATATGTGTGTATGTGTGTGTTTGTGGATAAAAGTGGAGGGGGAGGAGGATGTGTGATGGGTGGGAGATTTAAACATTTTGTGTTACGAGAGTATAATATGAGTTATGGTGCCAATTGTCCTACTATGGTCCGGCCTGATTTTACATAATGTTGAGGGAATCACTCAGAATCCTTGGTGTTAGCTACAGTGGAGTGTAATTTACCAGGATAAGGTTAGCTCACAGACAGAGAGGGGCTGATGAGCTTCAAAGAGAATGATGGAAACAGAGTTGTGTCCAGTGTTAACAGGATGGTGCAGGGATTTCATACATGCAGAGTAGGCCTAATGTTGATAGGAGTTTCCAGTTGGTCTGTAGTAAAACAATGGATCCAATATTAAGTTTGCACTGACAATGATATCAATATGATGATGAAAGAGGGTGAGATTGCAGGTAAACTAGTTTAGATGTCTCAGATGAGTCTGTGGGTCTGTCTCTTTTTTCTTCCTTACACTGATCACTACTGAACTTATGCTGTACTGAGTAATGTACTGTGATTTGTTTGTGCTGAGAAAGTAAAGACAACAAAGACGACAGTGATGTTTGCATCTCTTGATGGCCTAATAAGGAAAATTACTGCTTTGTGTACCAAGTCCTATTTTCCATCCTAATTTTTATAAAAAAAATTATTGTTAGCCTTGGCACCACAGCTCATGCTACCCCCAAGAAAAAAACAGTGATGCTTGAATCAAGAGTGAACAGTCATAAATCTGTGGCAGTGCTTTTTTGGCTCAGTGTTTCTCAGAAAAGCTCCTCTGTCAGTCGGCAAGCTATTAGATTGTGTGTTGAAAGTCAGCGGTAGCTTGAGGTCAGTTGGGCTTTTAAATAAGCTTTAAGCAGAATGTTAGTAGTTTGAGTTAAATACAACTCTGACTCAATAATGTGCAAGAATGACTAAAAACGCCTGACCTCCATTTCGCCTCTGTTTTCCTCTTGCCTTGGAATCTCAGCCTCCTCAACCTCAACATATCATCTACATCATCCATTTTTATAACCATTGATTCCCCGGCGTTTGCTAGACCTTGCAACTTGTTTTTGATGAATTACTTGTGGTGTTCTTCATGTTTGCCTGCTGATGTAGTGTAGATAATGTTTCTTTGATGTGCATTTCTGCAACAGGTGGATGTGACCTGGCCTAATCCACAGCTGACTGAGATCAGCTTAGTAATAAATGGTTGACTGATCCCAGCCTGTATAAACTTTGTGTGCACTGTCATGTGAGAAATACATTAAGACAGCTTGTCTGGTGATTTGTTGCTTCATTAAACTCTATGTTTTAGAGTTTTGAAGGTTTGTGTGTCTGTACTTCAGATAGTAAACAGTGCACACCTCTGGTCCCTTAACAACGTCAAACCTACACCGTCGCTTGCTTTGGGAACCGTGTTTTGCCAACAAACTCTGATTTGAGGAACTAGTGTGGCAACCTGAGGGCATTAACCCCTGACCTTTAATGCAATTAGCTACCAAATGGACCAGTTTAAAGTTCAACTAAGCGGAACCTGTCTCTTTATTCCCAGCCACTGGATGCTTCCTTTTAGAGGCAGTGGGGTAACAGCAAGGCTGCTTCAAACTGTGATGCTTTGTAGATGGTCAAGTTGTTGTTGAGGATGTCATTCTTGTTTGTGTGTGTTTCTTGTTTGTCTTTATGCTCCATTAAGTACTTTTTCTGTAGCCCAATAAGGAGGCAAGCTAATAATAGCCACTGGTCGTTATCACAAAACAGGTTAATTCATGGATTGAGCGATATATCTTTTTTTTTTTTTTTGATACAAACTCAGCAAAATCTGATATATGTGATATTTTCAACAATAACAATAAGAAGTCTATTTGTTCCTTGCCAAATATGGTCAAATAAATGGTAGTGAGGCAGCTAATGTTTAGCTTTTTAGCTTTGTTATGGAATTGGGAAAGGAGCTAGCATCAGAAACAGAGTGCTTTTGTTTCAGGTGCTGGACCATGAGGTTTGTTGGTGAAGAATTTACCTCGGGTTGCGCGGTGTGATTGAGGTGCATGCAGAGACTTTCACTTTTGTTGACACACAGAGCAGCCATGTTGGATTTTGAGGTCTGGATTTATGGGATTGCTCTGAATTTAGAAATCGAAAATCTGACCTCAATGTGCTTTCCAGTTAAATTTTTTGGACCATGCTTCTCAGAAAATCCAATTCCCAAGTTCAGACAGAACACACTGCCACATGTGTAGGCATCTCGGGGGAAAGAAAAAAAATGGAACTAATGAAACAGTTCACCAGATGGACCATTGACTTTTGACTTTGAGTCACAATCCATGCAAAGAAAATGACATGGCTATGTTTAGAGATTAGGCTTTGTGGAAGGAAAGTCAAAATGTAGTCGACAGATAATGTAATCAATTAGATTTATTTTTTGACCATGGTGTCAAATGTTGTAAAATATTTCACAAAGAAGAGCAAACCATTATAGCCTACTCTATGTCACACTTTGCCCTTCATCTGTTTTCTCCTAAACATCTTCCCTGATATACCTGTTGTCTAAAGCTCAAAGGATTGTTTAACTGGAATGAACTGTATTCATCCAGACACCCAGGCTAACCCCAAAGCCTTTCATCCACCACATGGGGAACAGATGAGGGAATATGAGTTCTGCAGGAGGAACGGAGGAAAACAACCACATGATGTGGTAAAGTAAAATCAACCACTGTGTGGAGTCCATAAGATTGTATGTTATATGCTGTACTCTTACCTTTTCTTCTTATCCTCTTGGTTGAGATTTGTAATTTAAATTTGGCTGCTGGAGATACTTACATGATAAATCAGCCTGGAACAAAGACAATTTTATGTCTCCCCACAAATACTGAAATCTTTAGTTTATTGTTCTACTGTTGCTATTTTGACTTCATTGGATTCATCCATTCAGGCTTCTGATTTCAATTTAGCAAAAGACTGTCCAAATTTAATGATTTCTGAATGTACTGGAGATAGGTAAAAAAAAATTGCAACAATGTCAGACTGATGATAACATACTCTATGTTATTGGTGATTGTGAAGTCTTTCATGTTATCCAGTTTGTGTTTATGATGTAATGGTCAGTGTTGTTCCAGTGCCAGCCCTATTCCCAGGCTCTTATCAGAGAGAACCACTGAGGCTGTCATTGTTTAGATTGTCTTGTTGATAAATTCCTGCAGTTGTGGTGCTGAAAGGCAAATGCATTGTAGACTGTGGTAAATCACCTCCATCACTTCTTTCACCACAGTGGACATAATGAAAGACACCGTCAATAATTGATCATTTGTCTGTTTGTGAATGCGTGTTTGTGGGCGAATGAGAAAGACAGAGAGAGTTGAGAGAATTATCTGACCTTATGCACACATGTGATGCAGCTGTGGATCAGAGGAACGATTCTGCACAAAACTTGTTTCAGGCCAGTCTTCAAATCTAATGTCAGTGTCCATAGTAGCAGGTGGCTCCTTCTTTTGCTAAGGTCTGCAAAAGTCTTGCTATATTGGCTTTCTATCAAATCATCATTAACTTTTTTTGTGCAGTGCAAAATTGTAAAAAAAAAAAAAAAAAAAAAACATGCTTTGGTGCATTGATTTATCTTCCACTGACCACCCCCTCCAGCCCTTAGGACAAACATTTACACAAGTATATTCACATGTAAGAATAAGAAACAAAACAGAAGACAACACAAGCCCCTCCTCCTCCTGTGCACCACTTACTATCTCCACTTTGATGCATAATGGCTTTTCTCTCCTGTGGCGCCTTTCCAAGGCCCTCCCCCTTTGTTTTCCTGGGAGGGGTGAATTGAACTAAAAAATGCAAAGCTGGAAGGGGAAAGAAGAGAATGTGGGCAGCTGTGGAAGAGGATACAGCCGGGGGAAGGGAGTATAGATGATCGGGGGTTCTGCTAACACTCTGTAGTTTTTATTTCCATCAGATGGGACTGGGGTGCACGTGATTCCCACTTCTTAGTGAGTTCATTATTGGTGTTGAAATAATTAATCTTACAAGTGCAGAGAGATGGTTTGAATGGAGCAGTGCAAACCTTCCAACTGAGAGCCAACTTGGTCCCTGAACACACATCTGTGGTGGTAAGACCTTAATTACTTACTTGAGGTTCAATTGACATACCATTTGTGAGGAGCAGCAAACTGCTTTTGTGGAAATACGAAAGATTAAATAATACTTCAAATGTAGGATATGCAAACAGTGGAGGAACCACAACTTTTGGGAAAAAAAAGGAATGTGTTGTCATGGGTTTGTAGCTGTGTGATATTTGTGTGTTTGTCTTCAGTACCCTTGTGCATTTGATATCATGGAAAAAGTGATGATGAAAAAGAAGTCTGCTTTGTTGCTTGTTGCTTTTTGTCAAGTTTGTTGTGGAAAACTGTGGAGAAAAGTTGGAGTACAGTTTCACATCAAAATACTTTTGTCATTCAACTTAAGTAGTTATAACTATAACTATATATATAACTATATATTGAACTAGTAATGGATAACACAAGATGCTTCCTTTGTTTGTAAAACTCAGTGAGGCATAGTCACTACAGTTGTTATAGCATGAGATATCATGTGAAATATGGATCAAGGTCACTTACTGTGATGGAGCTTGTGTAATTCAGGCTCATCAGCATCATCACCAACATTTTTGTTTAATTTGTAATTTATCATTGCTGTAAGGTGAGCCGAGTTGTAATTCTCAGTTCTCAGAGCAAAGATTAGACATCTGTGTGATGACTTTGAATTTACAGCAGTTTTACAGCAGATATCCTGGAATTTGTTAAAGGGCCTAGTTAAACTATCATCCTTTACTTTGTTGAGTTCATGCACAGAGAAAGATAAAAATGGTAATGCCTCCCGTTATCCTGTCCATTCTGTTTTGTTTACCCCAAATGAGTGAATAAGACAATGTCCACTTAGGATCAAGTGGACTGAATGCAAAGGAATTTTGCTAAGTGATGTTCGTACCAGCAGCTGTACTTTTCTGAGCTGATCATGTTCTTGTTTCCACCTCTGACATTTATTGATCCGGTTTGTTTAAATCTGTGTTTTTAGCCTTGGTACGTAATGTAATAAAACAACCCTATTAATATGAAAATGGTTTGCAATTACAAACATGGAAAAGATATATGCAAAACTCAGCACAAGTACTATAGTTCTGAGATGTTCAGCAAACTAACACCGAGTTTTTTGTGGTTGTTGTTGTTTTTAACCTCTACCAATGCCATTGCCTTCTACCAATCAAAAAAAAAAAAAAAAAAAAAATTCCCTGGAGTCCACCAGCTGAGTTCAGGGACTCAGCTGCACTCATGATATTTTAGACACTTAACATTCCATTCAGAACACTGATCTCAATTAAGGTTCCATGGTTTCCCATTAGCTTGAATAGGGAGCCATCTGACAGCCTTAATGATCCAATTTTGAATATGACATATTGACTGTAGAGGCTAACAGACTCTTTTGGCTGATGTTCCATTACAAAGGTTTTCAGGGTCACACGAGAGCTGGCACCAAGCCTCATGCTAGTATTCTCTGGAGATGAACAGACCTCATTAAAATGTAGATAGTTTTCAGTGGAAAATTGCTTAAATTTTTCTACCTTTTGGAGAATATGAGAATTGCCTTAGCCTGTTAACCTACAAGTAAACTGACATGCATGCGGTTTTATTTTTTCATTTATTTCATTTTTGCTGTCAGTCAGATGGCATGGCAGAAGATGCTGTATTGTAGCTGTATTGCAGCACTTGTCCTCTCTGAATAAGGCTTAAACCTATGACTGAAGTGTCTTTTGAACTTAAATTAATGTTTCTGTAGTTTGTTCTCTATGTTCCACACTAATAATTCGAAAGAAAAAGAAAAGGCACAAAATGTGTGAGCACATTAAAAACAAAAGATAAAAGTCACCTAATGGGAAAAGGTCTGTGTTTCATGCTCTTTCCTCTAAAGTGCTTCTGCTTTTTAGATCAAGTTACTGAATGTGTGACCCTCATTGTTCAAGGATGTCCAAAGTCGTGCCTTCCCTCTCTCTGATTAAAGCATGAATGATAAACAATAGAGTACAGGATGAGAGACAAACAAAATCATATAGAGGGAAATCCTGCAGTATGACATTACTTCTGGGTATTGACTATGTTGTCTGCTTTCAGTTTCATTTTGGTCCATATTTGTTCCTGATGTTCTTGCTAAGATGCTGATGCACTGACCTACATTTCCTCCTTCCTTTGAGTTTTTCTGTTTAGATGGTTAAAGGGTTTGTTCATCTTACTTTAGATTGGTATCAATATCCATCTTCCCATGAAACATACCAATATTCTATTTGGGGAAAAACAATTTTCATGTTTCATTTCCTGTTTTCTGTTTATTTCCATTTGCCTGTTTTTTTTAATTTCACCCCCATGTCCAACCTGGCGTACTTCGCCTTGCTTGAAGCCAGTGTCATACAATCTGACAGGCCATTTGGGGGCTGACCACTAGGGACATCATCCTAGTCTAACAGTGCCAGTGTGTGTTTATTTCCTGTGAGTGTCTCTGTCAGTACTATTCACACAACTGTATTTCCTGCCAGGATGTGCCTGTTCTCTTTCTCTCTCCCTCTAATTTTGTTTCTGCATCATTCTCACTGTCGTTGTCACTTACAGTGTGCATTTGTCAGTGTTGTGTACTATATCTGAGCTATTATATTGACTTTCTATATGTTCTAGGTAGGTTTTACCTCCAAATAACATATTTAAACTCTTGTCAGATGGTTGGCTTTTTTGCAACATGCTTATCTGTCTATCTGCCCATCCCATGTTTCTTTTTTGGTCAAACTTTGCTGCAGTAACCTACTTAGCTTCTCAGCAAACACTGTGATGATTAATACAACAATGACCAATAGAAATGATGGCATACAGATGTAGTTATAGATGTATATATATAGTAAAACAACAATTTTTTATGGTTTTAATATATGATACTGCAATGGGCTGTCAACCTAGGTTTTTTTGTATGAGTAAATGGAAACCAATTTTCAGGACCAGTAGTTTTGCATTATCCTGGGTCTAGATAAAAAGTTGAGTAAGCACCATTTAGAAATACCATACATTACAAAAATGTACTGTTGATATACTGTAAGTAAAAACATATGCAAATAGCCTTTGTCATGAAGGTTCCCACACGACAAGAGTATTTCATTTGTGTTTTCCGACTTTATATTGCAGACAGTGTCTTGACATTTAACTTTTCATTTTTTACTTTTGAGGTTGAAGAGAGAATGAAACTCCTCTGACTGGTGGTCTATTCTTCCATCTCTGAGGCATCTGACCCTGCACCTGTTGGCCACCATGAATGACTCAGCCCTACCAAATGCCAACAATACTCCACTATGCTACTCCATAAGAAGCCCTCCATTCAACTACAACCTCCCCATCGCCTCAGCCTACTATTCATCCATATTCACCATTCTGGGTCTGCCCTCCAATCTCATCGCCTTCATAGTTCTTGTCAAGTCCTTCCGGCGGACACGCAGCCGCTCACGCTCCTTCTTCCTGGTCTTCCTGGGCGGCCTGGTGGTCACTGATTTCATGGGTCTTTTGGTCACAGGTTCCATTACTATCTCTTTCCATATTACGCACTTTAATTGGCGCAGTTTAGACCCTTACTGCCACTTTTGCAACTTCATGGGCATGTCCATGGTCTTCTACGGGCTGTGCCCATTGATGCTTGGTGCTGCCATGGCTGTGGAGCGCTTCACTGGCATCAACCGTCCATTTGCCCGCACCAGCAGGGTGTCCAAAGGCCGGACAATCTCCATGGTGCTGATGGTGTGGTTTATCGCTGGCTGCATCTCATTGCTACCCCTGACAGGGATTGGGAGCTATCACATCCAGGCGCCTGGCTCCTGGTGTTTTTTCCTCATTAGCGCTGAGGGAAATGACAAGATCTTCTCTCTCATCTTCTCATTGGTTGGGTTGATGAGCATCACTGTGTCATTTTTGCTGAACACGGTGAGCGTGGTGACCCTGATCAAGGTGTGCTGTGGACAAGACAGAACCCAACGAAGCCGAGATCATGAAGTGGAGATGATGGTTCAGCTCATTCTGATCATGGTCATTGCGTCTATCTGCTGGTGCCCCCTGCTGGTGAGTACATCCTATGTTTGTGCATGCAACATGTTAAGATCATCAAATCCTGCAAAATCTCATTTACCTGTACTAAATGTGTTCAACCTAGAACAATATAAGCTTCCACTGTAGGAGCTATCGAGGAATCTTTTTAAAGGAATGATCTGCATTACAGTCACAGGCTTCAGGGTGTAAATTTAGTTTACAGGGTAACTGATATCTAAAAAAGTCCCTGTCTTGGGGTGGTAATGCATTTTTGAGGGCGTGGTCTGCAGTGCTTGGCAATTCTGATTGTTTGATTACTCATCGCATTTTATTTCATTTTTAAAATGTCACAGCTGCAAGCTAGTGGTTTTGTTTTCATTCAAGACTGTTATTTTTCATCTTGTTTAGAGATGTAGAAGAAAGCCTACAACAGATAGACCAACGCCAAACCAGGCAATAAAGCACAATCAACAGCAGCACAGCTTGAATCTCTTTCATGTTAATGGGCTGACTGGAGTGTCGCCCAAATGATGGTGCTTTTATGGCATACACTACTCCCTGGACTGGGCAGAACACAGAAAAAAACTATTGTAAGTCTATTTTAGCTTAGTGTGTATTTTTACCTTAAAACATTTAGGGTTCATGTAAGAATATTTGAGGCTTGTACAGAGTATGAGACTTTCCTCAGCTGGATTATATCAATTAGATAAATTCTATGGTCCATGCACATTGAAAACAACAGTAGAACCCCCCTGAGTGACATGAAGCTATAAAATAAATGGAGCACCCAGGGCCTTTTATTAAGCTGCTATGGGGCAACACTCCACAGGAAGGTCTCTGGCCTTGTTTCAACCTGTGTAAATGAGCGTGGGGCCCCTGTAACTATAGTCTGTGGTCTATAGCAGTGTGTGTTGTGTGGTGATAAGACCCATAGGGGAGTGTGCCTTCTACAGCTGCAGGCAGAAGGGACATATCTGTTCAGTCTTTGTTTTCCAACATTTATTTTACATGTTGTTATAAGTGGGTGTAAATGTAAATATATGAATGTCCACACAACCATCATTTTTTAATATCATATATCTTTTTTTTTTTATTAATCATACATACATTTTGATTAAAGAAAAATGTTTTTTGAACTTTCATGAAAGAACTATCAACATTACTTATAAAGAACAATTCAATCTTCTCAGGTATCTGGAAGATCCCAACATTAATCAGGCTCTTATTCTTATCAGCACTGTGCTTTAAATGTTCTAAGTCTAAGTCTAAGCTCCTTGTCTTCTAACCTGGTATCACCAAATGGCTTACAAATAAGTTGCTTACTGAAGCGTTATCACTAAGTACTTGTCCACGCATGTGATTTGACACCATAAAATTTCTCTGCTGATTAATCCTTAACAGCATAAAAGGACAAAAGGCTTCAAATGCATAGACACAAAATATCCTTAAAAGTGATGCACTTCTCATATGCTGTCCCACAGTGTTACATGTTCTTCACCTTCCGTCTGTGTGCTATATTTCTCATTAGCAATACTTGACCTACCACACTTGCTGTAACTGTTTGTGTCCATAGTCTTTCTGTGTAATGAGGAATCTTAGAAACCTTTCAGTGGAAGTTAATGAGACAAAACTCTTAACACCATAACAAACTGTTACAACCCTGGCTCACAGGTTGGAACAAAGGAGAGAGGACGCACTGCATTCTGAGGACATTTAACTGTTTATTTAACTAAATAACCCCAAAAGGAAAATGATGTGTGTGTGATGCATCGAATGTAGTGTATGTGTAGGCGCTGTATGTGTAGGCGCAAGTGGTGTGTGTGCGTATGTGGATGTATAAGGGAACAAAACCAAATTACACCAGGTTGTGAGCCATGAAAGCAGTGAGTTGCTCAGCCACCAGAGAGAGAGAGAAAGCAGACTGACTGAAGCGGCCTTTTATCATGTAAAACCACACCCTGAGGTGTAGTCTGCTTTGTACGGCCCACTGCTTCCAGGTTCTCCTGGAAGGGAACTGAAAAGAGAAGCAGACAGGTCAACAGGGCTGTCACAAAACATATTTATCATTATGTCAGATTGTTCATATTGTCATGACACACTGATATGAACTCCTTATATATGGACATTTTGATGTGAAGTTTCAAATTATTTTAACACAGTTCAAATTCATTATATAGAGACTTTAAATTCCTACGTGAAAGCATTTTAGGAATTTAAAACAAAGAATAAAGAGAAGTCAAACTCTGGTGCCTGACTTATATTTTACCTACCCTGCACAGATAAAAATTGTCGTGAGCGCAGTGACTGGTGTAGCTGTGTCACCTGACCAGCTTTTGTTCTTCATACGAATGGCCACCTGCAATCAGATACTTGACCCCTGGATTTACATCATGGTTCACGTGTGCAGACTGAGGCGAGTAAAAAGTAAAACAAAAATGCCTAAAGGCTACCTCAGCATGTCTGAAACATTTTCCAATGAAACTCATAGAAGAACTCATCTCTGTATCACAGCTTACCCACCCCCTTCCAGCTCTTTACCCATAAACTCACAGTATCAGTAGCAGGCATGCTTCATAGTTCAGCCGGTGTCCTATCTGGGTTTCACTGCTGCTGTGTACATCTCATTCTCTCATCTCTCATTCATTCCATGAGCTCATAAACATTTCACTGGGATGGTTTTGGCCCCTTCACATGTTTGTTTGTTGTTTGTCCTTGTGCCTGCTTCCCCTTCCTGAAACTAACACAGATAAACCTTGATATCTTAACAATCTGCGCACTCAAGTCTTATTTATCTATGCAAACATTTCTTCAGAGCAGAACTGCTGAAATCCTCACAATGAAACACCAACAAAGTTATCCAGGTTCAGCAATTGTAAAGCTCCTTGAAAAAATGTAATCTAGCTGCATTTAAGCGTCAGTGCTCCTAATAGCCCTGATGGCAGTACACAAGACCATAAATGCTACTTTTCCTCCCATGTTAGCAGCTTAACTAACATTTACTGTGACTCTTTGGTTGTTTAAATTCCTGAAGCACCTGTGCATCTGAGTAAAGTTTGTTGAAATAAAACTGTGGTTTAAACTAAACTCTTGAATGCAACACTACCGATGTTAGAATAGTTAGAGCACCATCTGAATTTGGACCAGAGTCAACAATAAGCCAATATGTTATTCTAAGGGACCTTGTTAGCTTGTTTCAACCCCCCAAGAGACTGCTGGGCTAATGATATTAAGCTTATGCTACAGCTTAACTCAAGCAAGGGGATAATTGAGTGACCACTGCCACAGGAGAGACATGGCAAAGGTAGCCAAGCCTTTCCCTCAGTGGACTTAACACATAGATGTTTGTCTGGGTGCATTTGAAATATTAACTAATTTAATCTTTCCTCTCTCGTCCCTCATCCCTTCTTTGAACTCATTTCTACTACAATTTGCTCTCTTCCAATTTCATTTCCATTTCACCCTTCCTCTGCTCATTTCCTTCATTATTTATTTCTCCTTGTTACTTCATCTGTCTGTCATGAATCCCTCCCCTGCCAGATCTTCATTGCATTTACTGTGCTGTCAGGAGCCAAACTCCAGGTCAAATACCTACTACTATGGCTACGCTTCGCCACCTGGAACCAGATCCTGGACCCATGGATATACATCCTGTTTCGTAGGGCAGTTCTTAAGAGACTCTACCCCCGTGTCGACTGGTCACGGAGCTCCATCATGACCTTGTACCCACCCATAGGCAACACCCTGCGCAGGTTGACACGTTCCTCTCTGGGGAGCGCCCTGGGATCAAGTGAGACAGAAAACACAGGGAAATCAAATGTAACACCCCAATCTAACGTGAACCCTCCGCCTCCTTCTCCATGATTGGTTGGATTTGAGCAGTTGTCGCAGAAGGATGCGGGACATCATCAACGCCACAGTAGTATGTGTCTGACTGTGTCCAATCTCTGATGCACATGCAAGGTTGGACCTATAATCTGAAAGGTTTTTGTTATAGTATACATTGAAATATTTTTCAGTATTAGCAGTGACACTTTATTTCAGAGCAGCATATAAAAACAAGGCAGTTAACAAGCCTGCAATCTATCAATAATAACAATCCCTCTAACCACTGTACTTAGCACTGAAGTTGACCAAGGCACACTTTGAGCTGTCTGCATTTGTCTTGCTCAAGTCTTTGTATGATGTTTGACTTTTAAACATTGTGTCACAGTAGATTTGCTTTTTAAGCACATGTGCAATTTGTTAAGATGTGTCAAGAAGAGTTATTTACTGTAGAGGTGTTTTCAGGCTCATGATAAGTATTGTCCTTGTTCCTTTTCTGAATGCATTGAATTGAACAGTTTTGACACTGGAGCTACTGCATAACAGAACATAACATACTGTTGAAGCCTCTAAACTTTCAAAACCTGGAAATGATCGGTTTTCCAATGTTTGGGATCTTTTCCAAAAGAAAAAAAATTGACCCGGAAAATACATGTATGTAGATTAAAAAAAAAAAAAAAAAGTGGGTTTGTTTTTGTTTTGTTTTTTACTCAAGACTTAAGATATATTATTTTTGCACGAAAGGCAATTGTGTAGAGAAAAAAAAAAAAAAAAACAATGCCTGATGTTTGGGATAGAAATTTAAACTGATAAAAAAAATAAAATAAAATAAAAAAATAAAAAAAAACAGTAAACATTAATCTTTTAAATTGCCTATTAACTTTAACCCATGACATATAAATACATCATATTATGGTCATTTATGGTCATTTATCAATAAATGAAAAGTAATGTTTGAAAATGAAGGGCCAAAAAAGTAAGTGAATGAGGTTGAGTTAGTGTATGAAAGGGCATGTGTGAAAGTACTGGGTGAACTGACCCTCTAAAAATAAGCTCATGTGGTTTATGTCATTCTTACTTTCATCCAATCAAGTGATTGATCAGTTGTGCCAAAAAAACTACATCCAAAAGTTCAAATAAGTTACCATAGAGTACATAGAGTTTGGAAATAATTTTTCAGGGGGTGGCAAGCCAATACCAGCACATAATGAAATGTGGTTATATAAAACTACACACTTTCCACTCTTTGCCTTTTGCCTCTTTTCTGGGCTTCAGTCCAGTGTTAGTGTAAGAGCCATTATTTCTTCCCCCACAGATATTTATCCAAAGCCTCAAGTCACTGTCTACTGAGAAGGTGTTTATAAAACAACATTCACTGATCACAGCAGGAATTCAATTGTTTGATCATTCATATTCAGTCATAGCAACACCATCACAAACAATTTAGTTGGACTTTCACAGTTTTGCTGAAACTGACTTTCTTTTGGTCATTTGTTGTGGATTACTCAGTCACCCAGCTATGTACACCAGTTCTGCACATCCATTGCTTCAAACACTGTATTATCACTGATGTCAGTGTGACTGGCACTCAATTACTGAAAAAAATGATATGAACAATCACTGATAATGGCTGAGATAATGTCTATAGCTGTATCATCCAGTGAAAATGAAGTGTAAGGATAAGAAATTGCATGTGAATGTACACATAAATAAAGGAAATAAACTTCTCTGTTAAACACACACAGACTTGGTTATCATTATTTCAACCCTTTTACTTACAGTTTAAACATGTAAAATGTCATACAGAGGTGTAATCATATACAAAGCATTAAAACAAAACATCACTATCAGACCAATACTGATGTAGAACTACATTAATGAAGGAAGACGAGTGGTATAGCATTTAAAAATTTGTCATTGTAGCGCATACTTTTCAGACAAAAATACAAACTAAGAACCATGATGAAGGCTACAGAAACCTGGTCTTGTATATTTGTATATTTACACTGTCTCTGAATATGTGACATGATGTTATTTTGATACAAGTGGCCACAAAGACCTTTATTTTTACAAGGAAACTCCAAGCAACTGGTTTACATACACATCAGCAAGCTTAATTTGTTGTTTCAGTTGTTTTATATTTTTTTATCATGGGAAGTTATGGGTTGGATTTGTTTTGACAGTAATGATCATTGCCCTGGCTTATGTCAGGGAAAATTTCATTTTCAGATCATTGGTTTGATTAATGTCATATTAATGTTAATGACTGTTAACATCAATGTTAAAATAAAACCAAGTCAAGATCAGTAACGAATTTAGAGGACTGAGGATATTGAAATTGGAATGATTTCTTCAAAACTCAATTGCATTAGTGCCATTTTTGCTTCAAAAAAGTCACCCCAAACAGTGTAGGACACACAGATCTCTCATTTGTAGTGGTTGTTGTACACTGAGAAGCGGAGTAGCACATTTTGGCCCAAAAATGACACAAATGTCTCCTCATGTCTCCTCACCTATTATGCCAGAGGAGCAAACAGATTCACTGTTTATCTAACTTCCTGGATTCCAAGATCAGGTGGCTGATTGCCGGCTGCTTTGTCGTTATGTTTCCTGACACCGCATTTCCCGATGGTTACATAATGGTATGGAGATACAGAGGGAGGTGTAAAACTTTTATCTTTAATCAAAAAAGACATAAGTATTTTTGGTAATTTTCATGTTGCTGTTTTCCACCCTCACTGACAAGCTACACTGAGATTGTGTTTATTTTTCAAAATTTAGAAAAGCATCCACAGAGGTGATCTGCTTATGGACTAGTTTTTGTTGTTTGACTAATTAAGCAGTCCCTCTTGTGGTATTATAGCAGTTAAAAACTAATGTGAGGACTGGAAAAGCAATGTTAGAAGCTCCCCTTTATGTTTAGATTCTGCCATTCTTGACATCTCCGATAGCCCCCCATACATCAAACAAGAACACATCAGGGAAAGCAAAATCTCCCAGAACTGAGTCCAAGGCCTCTGCAAAGTCATCTGGGTTCTTCTTGTCTTTGCCGGCTTCCACAATGGTGGTTGCTGCAGATTTAAGGGGACACAAAAGTTTCAGTTTTCACATCCAAAGATGGTAAATGTTAGGTTTAACGCTAACCCACAGCAGCAGGCACCAAAAACCCATTTAAAATCCAAATTCTTGTTGTTTACTCCATGAACTGGCCCACTGAAAAAATAAAGAGCTTGTACCAGGGTACCCAAGATGGTAACTAAACTAGAGCAGACTAATACACAATGCAACCCTGTTTATTTAAATTTACTTGTGTTGCCACTTTTCTGCTATTTGTTTGATTTACCAAGAGCACATAATGACAGATATACAACCTGTTTCTATTGCATTACATCAAATTGTTCCGTATATCTGCCATATTATGAATGTGGGTCAGAGTATTCACACATTATTTTGTATATCCCATGGTTTCTTCTACTACTTACATTGAATGTGAACATACATTAAAATTTGTTTGGTCTCCATCTTAATGTGAAAGATATGCATACATTGAAAATCATTTATAAACATGTGTCTTCCAAAGCTTGCATAACTTATATGATGCAGACATTCTCACCAATGCTAACATGAAGACATGTAATATTAAGATAAATGCACTGTTGTGCACCTGTTGTACATAATGTGTTTAACAGTAGCTAAATGGAGCAGAACTAGGTCATCGACAATAACCCTTTTTCTCAAATCCCATTTTTCTAGTATTTTTCTCATCATTTGGACCAAGAAAGGCGACCAAGAATATTATTGTTGGCAAGCTTCCAAGTAAAGAACAGGATGAAGAATGAGTTGAAAAATCATTGACCTATTTTATTGGATCTAAACACTGAAGGCCACTGACCTTGAGTTTCTGGGAAAGGACAGAGTTCCCCTCATTTCTTCTCTTTGGGTTGCAGGAATGTAAGCAAGTATCTAATGATAACTGATCAAACTTCCATCTGTAAGTTGTAGCAGTAAGCTCTAGAGAAAAACTGTGCAACTTGTCCAGGATTCATTTTTGGTCAACCATCATTATTCCAGATAATTCCCCCAAAACTGGAACCAGTTAAGGCCAAATTAAATGTCAAAAGGTTGAGAGAAAACAAGTAAACTGGAAAAACAACAACAACAAAAAAAAACTGACACACATACCATACAGCCACATTATACCCCATAGACTTCTGGGTTTGTGTGATCTATATAGCACTGACTCACGTCTTTACATCCCAACTTGGACTGAAAAGTAATGTCTATTTTTTTTAAGGACACAAATGTTCTGTGGGTGGTCTTACCCAGCTCCAGATCTCTGATACCCATGTAACTCTCCAGCAGGTCATCCACTTTCTTGGTAGCCCTTTCTTCAAACTCATTCTGCTGGCAGAACACATAATGCAGATGTGTTACTGTAAACTCACTGATGTTCACGTTCTAAATATGGTGACAGAAACTGTGAGAGCTCATCCTCTCATGCCAAAACATGCAGCAGCCAGGAATATTCTGGGACACAATTTATCACTTGGATTCATGTTAGATAAATATATCAGAGTTTATAGATGATGAACCGTGCAGGTTACTAGTAAAATGTCCTGAATTTGCTGCTTCTTGAAAATCATTAATCCCACTCAGCCTCCCATGTAGTGATCTGCAGGTTTCTGAAGTGTGGGAAGAAAGAACCATTTTATTACAGAGGTCATTTCTGGCAAAGGTGAGTAACATTGTCTAGAAAGCAATACGGGATGTGGCATGACTGTTGTTAGTTTATTTTTGACTGGAGTTGACAGGGTGTTTATTTGATTTGATTTGTTGGCATGCAAGCATGACTCAGCAGACTGGTGATCAAGTGGGAATAAAAACTGACACAGGAATGTTTCACTCACCAAAACCCAAATATATCTTATCATACAGTGAAGAGAAGATGAATAAATCATGATGATTCAAAGAACGATACATGAAGTAGCGTAGTGACAGAAATTATACAAAATTCAATGACAGACTCAATTATGATTTTAGTTTTGCAGTTTGTGGAAGAAAAAAAGTGTATGAGAAACACATTTTCATACTAGAAACCACAAGAACAAAGTACATGCACCATCAGAGATGACCAACAGCTCTATAGAGAGATCAGAATTTAAACTTCCCATGGTCACTGTTCAACAGAGCGTGTGAAACTCACCACTTCCTGAACTGTAGCAGCACCCTTGGAGCGAAGGCGCAGTGTCTCCCTTCCGTTCACCATCTTGCCCTCATTAGATTTTGGCACTCTGGTCCTCATTCCAATCATGTCTAACCATGTACACAAACAGGGAGAACAATTAATCAGACCAAATACAGAGGACCTCTGAAGCTCAGATGACAGTTGTGACCAAGGCCCTTCTTCCGGTTACTCATGTTGACCGGACGGCAAAATCAAGGAAGAGAACACTCAAAGCTTCAGAAATGATATCATACACCTGCCTGGATTTATCACAGAGATAAACACACAGAGTTCCTCAGAATTCATGGCTCGGCATTTGTCCTGACATACAGTGTGTAAGTCAAGGATAATTTAAGTGAACACTACGCACCTGAAGTTCAGTAAAAAAAAAAAAAAAAGAAAAAAAAAACTGTGGTGGAGCCAGTAATGTTTGTAAGATATCTTTATATTTTTCCTTTGTTCCTGGATGAGAACACTTCCAAGTAAACAACTTGCTGACCCTGACTCATTTCACCATCATCATCAGTGTCTATTTTTATATACTACAGAGAATTAAGGGTGCTTTCTCACAGGCAGTGTTTAGGCCGAGGTTTGGGCCAGTGTGAACACAACACTCGCACACCAAAACGGCCGCACCAAGACCACTCCAACTGCCTGTTTACCATTGTCAGAGTTTGTTAAACCATGTGTCTTTTTCCAGTCGGTTATCATGAAAACATGTCGCAGCGATTGGACCAGAGTGAAAACAAATAAATGTCTGTGAACACGAACCATGCTAGCTATAATAAATTAAGCAATGTATCATTTCGCATCTGATGCACACCCTTGGTCCACACCAGTAGGAAATGTGTGAAAGCATCTGAAGATACAGATCGTTATCAGGAAGTCTGCCCATTGACCATGGATTTGGTTTCCTGTCACATAAGTGAGACTCTGGGCCCCCACCCAGTCTGACATTTCCACTCAGAAAAAGGGGCAGTTGTTTTCCCCCCACCATGTCCCAATACGGATGCAACAGACAAAACACTTAGTGTTCTTTTGGCAGGTGAAATGTCTCTGGAGAGAGAAACGGAATGACGACCTCATGGATAGAGAGCGTGTGCCTAGAAAAGTTCATGGGTTCAAAAAAAAAAAAAAAAAAAAAATCTCTGGTCATCACCATTACCAAGACACACAAGACTTTAGATCTTGTCTAATCTGTTCCTAGTGTGAGTCAAGATATGAAAATATAAATAAATACAAGATTCATTTTGTTTATGTTCTTCAAATTCTTATGTGGACCAAATTTTTTCACATAGGCTATGTGGGAAGGTCCCCACATTGCAGTGATGACAACGTACACGCACACAGAACAGTCATCTGTGGTATCTCACTTTTTAGATAAAAATCCATATTATATTTGCTATACTTGTCATGTATTACCCTTCTGACTGCCAGCTGGAGTCTTAAATGGTTAGACTGAGTGCATTTTGACCAGCTGAGAAATGTTTCGCATAAAGACAATTCAGGGTTTAGGTTGAGGTATTGGTAATTTATGTTAGTTATGTAGTTGCAATCTGTAAAGTCAGAACTGGGGGGAAAACAAATGCCTCTTATATTAAAAATGGTTCTCATAGAGGTATAGACACGTGGGTGTGCGTTCCTGTCTCTGGAGGGTGCTCATGGTTGCTTCTGAATTCCTATAAAGCTTTATTTCTTTTTTTATTTTTTATGTCTTGTGACTGGTGTTGAATTGTAAACCTAAAATGAAACCTTAAAATATTAAAATGCATCACTATGCAGTATCCACTTCTCGAAAAAGCCTCTGGTAGCTATGTGAAAAATCCCTCAAAGCCATTTTAATTTTGTCAGTGCATGGTTGGGAATGAAAACTTGCTCCAGTAAATGCACTGAAAGAGTTGATTTTCAATGAACTGCATACTTACTCCCTGTGCCCCCACCCACCCACCCACCCACCCAAATATTTCATTTTTTCTGTTATAGAGTCAGTCAGTAAACAGAAACCGAATTTACAGCTAAAAAGATTCATTGTGTTTCTAGAATTTGTTAACACTTGTTGTTTATTGCATACCCATTAGCTTATCAAGTCCTAACAGAGCTACTTTTGAGCATCCACAGTCCCACACAATCAAGGCTAAATTTTAACAACCATCATCGTCATACTTCTCAATTAACTGTAGCTACAAAGTTAACAACTATCCCAGTTCGCTGGCAGCAAGCCAGTACTCTCCAGAGAGTTACTGCCTCCCCTTCTTGTTTGGCTGATGAGATGTGAAAATGTTCCACAGACTACTGGACTCTATTGTCCACAAAGGCAAACTGTGGACAACATGGGGGCCCTGATTAGTAGAATACTGCCACACCTTGCAGGGACAGTCCTATCATAAGAAAACATACCCAGAGGCACAGTTGGGTGTTCAAAAAATCTGCCTATAACAAATACACAGCAAGCACACAGATCTCTTTCCCATGAAAGCTTAAAGCCAAAGATAGCAATGGTATGAGATACAGCATAGTTTATTTTATTCCACTATCTTTAATTCAATGTTTTCACTTCCTGTGCCTCAGCACCCAAAGCCCTGCTGGATTGATCTACTCAAGTGGCTTTATCTTTTTGGATGTGAGTGGATATAAGGTCCTACATTCAGAAAAAAAAAATGGATACGGCTGTTTTTAGTGCAAATGTTTGTGTTCAAAGATTGATTATTAAATCAGAAAGTCTTTACTGTCATCACACGAGAACAATGGAATTGAGGTAGAGACTCTCAAATGCAATGCTATTTAGAAAAGATAGTGAAAAGACAACAACACAGTAAAAGGCACATAAGAGTTAAATAAAAGATATTCACAACAGGCATATTCAGGCTAATAAAATAGAATATTGCACGTTAAGAGTCAAGAGTCATTTTAAAGTACAGAATACAGTGTGGTGGCAGCTCTGGGGTAAAAGCTGTTTTTAAGCTGTTTGTTGTTCATGCTATCAGTGCACTGGCCCAGTGTCAATAAATGCTGTAAAGTATAAATAATATTACATTTGACCTCACAAGACATTTCTGACAGACTTCCATGATGTCCATATTTAAAATTGACAGTGTGTGACCGTAATCAGCGCAAAACATTTTCCACTCACCGAAGGCCTTCTTGGGTCCAACCAGGCGGAGGGTGAAGGGTATGCCTCTTGGTTGCTCTTTTAGCATCTTAGCCACCTCATAGTGTCGACACCCTACAATACTTTGGTCATTAATGGCCTCAATGTGGTCACCAACACATACAGTCTTCAGTCGGTCGATGGTACTCCCTTCTTTTATCCTCTTAAAAACAAAAAGGAGAAAAAATATATATATATAGATATATATATAAAAATGAGAAAACTCATCCCAAAACTTCCATAGAGGTTAATGAAATCATTTCTTTAACAAATTAAAACTGTTACAAAATAAACCGTTCATGTTTTATGTGACAAAAAAATCATGAACCATATGATATAAACTGTCCAGACAGTTTACATTGTAAAACAAAATTGAAATTTCTATCTATAATGCTCTACCAGTCAATCACCTTGATGAAAGCATATCCAGCCCCATTGTCTGTGATTGTGAGGCCCAATGCGTCTTCTGTCTTTGTCACCTCCACCTCCTTGGTTTCTCCTCTGACATGAGCAAAGATGAAGTCTTCCAGTCCAATCTGTCCCCCCAGTAGTTTCTGCATGTCTACTTTATGAGAGTTGAGGGTGCAGAACAGGATCTGAGGCAAGGGAATAGGAAAAATATCTTCATTGTGTTTTTATTTTTGAGGTGAAAATCAAATGATGACACTATAAAAAACATTGATAGTTTAATTTTGGTAGCAGTCTTCTTTGTTTGTTTTTTACTTTATTCTGCCTGCAAATGTCCAATAAACATTCTAACAATATTAAACCCGGACGCAAGACCAGAACTAAAAGCAGACATTATGTTAGTATATTAATACTAAATTTCACTTGGATGCATTGATTAAAACGTAGACTCTGTAGGTTTGTTTGTTGCAGGTCAAACTGCACACGACCCCTGACCCTGACAGCAGTAGTCAGGGGGACTGACCAATGCTGTTATCATGGAACCCTTCTCCACTTCGGCCTCCAAAATTCTCGTTTGAATATTTGATACTGCACCATGATAGCGTCTGGACGCCGTCAAACCAGGAGAAATGGTGGATACACTCTTACTAGCAATGAAAAGGAAATACATTCCTACTGAGTTGTTGAGTGTCAGGCCCATACCCGACTGTCGCCGGCAACAGGAAGTTCAGAGGCTACGCCACAATGAGTAGGAGGGCCTCCGCCCTGAGCATGGAAGCCGTCCCATGTGGTAGCGAGCAGCCGCACCTGTGGGCCTGGATGGAGCAGCCACGAGTGGCAGCGTCCTCACCGGTAAGCGTGTATCCGCCATTTCTCTCGGCTTGGCGGCGTCCAGTCGCTATGTTTTACGCAAGCCCACACGTCACACGCCCAACTTCACCTGCGCTCTTTCACTGGCTGGGGAAAACACACCAACTCCCCGCCCAGAGGCGTCCCGACTACACTAAAACATGAAGGCATGAGGCATACAGGCAGAGGGGGGCGCTCTGCAGACACAGTCACCGTCACACATCAGTAGAAGCCCATCGGTGATGATTAAGCAGGCCTTACCCTTAAGTTAGACCACATTGTACAACATGAAGAGCTCCCAAAGGTAAAAGGTAGCAGTGTCGGGCAGTATTAATTAACCATCAACACATCTTAATAGCGTTTGCATGTGATACCCAACTAAATGTTCTTCTTTTCAATGTTACATTCAAATTATACCAGTGACAAATGATCTTTGAATACACACTGCAAAAATCTGAAAAAAATCAGTGTCAGAAGCATATGACATAACAATAACATCTCACCTGTTTACATTTAATTTACATGTCCAATATGTAGGTGAGACTAACTGTTAATGCTTCTATGCAGCATTTCCTCCTGCTTTAAAAAACAAACGCTGCCTGTAAAAACCTGCTCAGGCGCGCAGTACAGACATAGAACACCAGAGGGCAGTAGAGCCAAACAATTGAGTTTTGCTATTGTGGCCATTTTGTTATGAGCTGTGTTTGTAATGCCTTTGTATATTTCAAGCTGAGTGTTTAAACCTAAAACTTAGTAGTATCAATCATGTATTATGGCTGTTTATGATGTTGGTTTACTTTTCTTCTGTTCTTTAGAAGAAGAAGAGGGTTGGGGCTCAGAGGCTCAGTGGTTTATGTTAGAGATTTTTTCTCATAATAACCTTCTGCCTATGTGTCTTATTTGCACATATTGCGGGATTGATCCCATGAATCTCTTTTACAGTTTTAGCCTGAAAAAGGGACCCCCACACACACACACACAGAGTTATTTTTTTATGGTTTAAAACTATAAATAGTAGCTTTTGTTTTTGCAAAATTCTCCCAGGTCTTATATTTGGTATTATGAAACCTAAAGTTAAAGGTCATGTTTATCTTTATAATCCATAGCGGAAATTCAAGATAACCTCAATGAACTGTTATCTCTGTTGGAGCAGTTCCTCTCCAATATTACACATGATAATTCTCTTGGCAAGTAGACCAGTCTGACTGCAGTCCAAGGTCTTCTCCGGCATCTGCTCTATGGCTGTACTGTAACTTTATGCTGCTGCTGTTCAGTCCACAGGAGGTCAAGGAAACTGCTGCACTTCTCACTATCACCAACTAACTGATATTTCTCATAGAAGGTCTCACTGCAGTTCAAGGGCTTGTAGATATATAAGTTGTTAAATAAATTACAATCATTTTAGGCAAGACCACTCATTTGATATATCATTTTTTGATTCACTTAAAATCACAAACCCCAAGAGGGCTTAATTGATTATTTTATCTTTCTTCTTATTGTCATCTAGGTTGTGACTAGAAATTTAGTGTAACAGCCTGGTCTGACCCAACTTTAAAGGCTCAAGGTTTCAAAATGAGTTTTTATTGTATATATTTGCCATTACATGAGACTCAAACACTTACACTAGTTAATCTAAAATAGAAATCTTGATAGTAAACTATGCCACACATCTCATAGATACCCAGGACCTTGTGAAGAATCAGCTGTTTACAATCTTATCAAATTATTATCAAATTATTCCTCTGTGGCATTCTTAAGCATGCCAGATGTATTTACAACAATTGCATAACACAAGCAAAAAAAAAAAAAAAAAAAGACTCCTAAAACATTATCGTGACTGGTTAACTGATAAGACCATCAAGGTTTGTTGTATATGGAATGTATATTACAATGTATGTTATCACTTCATCTCTAGTCATTCATACACAGCAAGTAACAATACACAGATAAAACAGGCCTTCATGGTGGCCTTCATAACACCACTGATAAGTAGCGAGGCCAATTCAGAATACCTATCTTTTGGTTGCTGTGTGGGTAACCATTACATTTCTAGAAAACACTGCAGAGCACCACCATACATGTCAATATACTTAAAATTCAAAATCTTTTTTAAAGGCAGCATAATATCGAACTGCTCATACAACCAGCAACAATAGTTAACAGACATAATTGTTCATAAATAAGTTGCTGTGATACCAGTTGTGATTATGCTTAGTGATGATTCTTATTGCATGACCAACTGCTTCAGGAGGCCTTGAACAATTTCTGCCAACAAAATGTTCACAAGCACAAGACAAGACTTCTACAGATATACTGCCATCTGATCCTGATGAATATCATCTTAATGTCTGAAATAAATAGTCAAAGTTCTTGTGTGATATCTGCATGGAAGTCTGTACCTCAAAGAGCCTGTGGCCTGTGGGGTTGAGTATTTAGAGCAGTATCAGGCTGCGGTTTGGTTTGCTCCACCCTGTGACCCACTAAAGATTTTCAGTAGACTTTTTCTCAAGGATTCCGATCTTGCTGCAGTTTCAATCCCAACTACATTTGAGCCACTACAGTGCTATTAATTAAAGGTTTAGACCCAAAATGTTGTGTAACAACTGTAATTCCCTGAAATGTATTAAATGATGTCTCTGAAGGACAATTAGATGTGTCTAAAAGATAATTCAGTCACACTAATATTTGACTTAGTATTTGAGTGAATATTTAATGTAATGTTACATCTTAGAGTATTATTAAGGGGAACTACCATTTTTACACATGCAGTTCACAAATCATGTGGAAAACTACTGCAAACAAATGTCTTTTAATATCTTTTGAAGATCTTTGTCATGTCTGAGAAAAGAACCTAAGTGATGTCATTGGGGGGTTATCTAGAATTAGCCTTGCATACAACATAATGAAAGAAAGCATGTGTGGACATTTTCTGGGCAGAAAGGGTTTAACTACATGTTTCTGATGTGTGCAACATGAGAAATGTAGGATCCAGTGTTTCTGAAGACCCATGGGGACTATGGGACTTACCAAGCCTGTGTTGATATCAGCTCCTTGATGTAGTAGTTTAAATGAAGCATTGCTGCTGCTCTGAAGGCCGATAATCTTCTATCAGATTGCAGGATGGAAATTTGAAGATATTTGCATTCATCTTATGGTACGATCTGCTCTTATTTTGTTTTTTAAGTAATTTTCAAAGCAAAAAATGTGTGCTCCAAAGTCACTTTCCTTACTGTAAATTGTTTTGTCCTACAGTATGTGTGGTGTTTACTGACTACAGAAAACTATCTGGTTAGTTTTTTTCCATTATTGATCCTGGTCAAGGCGCAGACGAGTACAAAGTCTGGCAGACAGTAGTGAGGGCAAATGATCTTCAATAGCATCATGGAAAAAAGCCTAGACTGGAAACCTAACACCTATTTGCCTGCCAGACCACAAATGGCCTGCCAGACCACAAATGCAAGAAGGGAATCCAACCGGTTTTTTACTTTGATGATTTTATAATTGGAAATGTAAATAAGTACTCTTGCAGTGTTTACACGCATAGCTGGGTTTGTGTTGTACCTCTGATGGGGAGATGTTGAACACTTCTGCGATCTTGGCATACAGCTCCTTGACATTAGTGAATCCATGGATGCGGCCCGTGGGACTGCCATGAGCCAGCTGGGTGTGGAAAATGAGCCTGGGTCTTGGGTATTCTGGTGGGCCCGGTGGTGGTGGTGAAGGAGGAGGAAGTGGAGGTGCTGTGGGCTCCACACACCCTTCATTCTGGCTGTGGTTCTGAGTCTTCTGTTCTTCCATGGCTTCAGCCCCTGCTGCCTTAGTGTCCTGCGGGCTCATAGCTTCCCCGTTCTGCATTGGCCCCAGCTCAGGTGCGTGGTCCTCCTCTGGGACCCCTGGTGATGCACTGCTCTCGCAGAGAGAGAGACACTGTCCTTCCTCCTGTTTAGCTGATCAACCAGCCACCCACAGCTTTGTGGTGAAGAGTGCAGATGAATTAATGATGAGAGTAGCCTGGTAATATTATCTGGAAGAGGCCAGCCAGGTCCTGCCAGGTAGAAACCCTATACCCTTTGAGTTGAGGATTGGATGTGTTACACCTGAGACTCTGACAACTCATGCAAAGAGAACACAAACAAAACACATCAGGTAAAGGTTTCTTTATAAACCTGACACAGTTGAAAATCTAATTCCCTATATCAGCCTGGCTGCAAGACAAGTTGCACACACATGATCCTGAAAGTGTGAAATTCCTCTGGAGTGTGAAAATGCCCTGCATATCTCTAAACTGGCTTCCACAGTGAGCTGCTCAGAGATGGCAACAGACAATGTCCCAGTATTATAGGTAAGATGATATCATGGGGTGAGGAGTAAGTGCCCCTCACCCTCCTTCCTTGGCCACATTGAATGTGTTGCTGGGGTGAATCCTTGGTGATGCACTGACCTTTCTGACCCCACAGACAGTCTACTGCTGAAGGGAGTTCAAGCTGGTACACAGATGTTTTTAATACCTGTTTCCTAACTTGTTGTACTAGTTTGTGAGTCACATGGAAAGCACTTAAAGTAGCTGAGACAGATAAACTCAAACAGATAAAAAACCCTGCCAGCACTCATCCACACAAACATCAAGCCGGTTCAGCAGAACTGTTTTGCAGTTGTTTATTTTGAATAGTGGATAAATAGCCACATCGTGAAAAGCGATGACTTAATGAGCATATGCCCATTTTGTTTTGCCATGGTGATCACTTGCACATAAAAATTTTATTTGTCTCACTTTGTCCCAGATGATGCGGCATTTGTGCAAATCAGGGATGTTTTCACGCCAGGACACAAAGAACTATCTATTTCTCTTTCATATGGGAAATTCCATAGAAATCACATTTTCAAACATTTGCTGGGAATGTCCTACCAACACTGGGAATGTCTTACCAGCATTGTGGCTCCACTGCTTCTCAGTACTTCTCAGACAAAGAATCTTATAAAGCTGAATCTTATATTCAGCTTTATGTATGTATTGATGCTAAAAGAGAGACTGAGATGCTCAAATAACTAATTAAATTTCCTGAAGATAAATATTTTTTCCAACTTGAATGGCAATCACGTTTTCATGGTGTATGCTTCCATATCGTATCGCTGTACTTCAGTTTATTGTTGTATAGTAAGTGTATGTGCAGACTGCATTGTCCTGCTTTCCCCTGCTTCATAAGCATTTCTATACACCTGCGTTGTAACGTGCGTGGCTGCAGATGTCTCTGCGTCATAGCTTGCTTTTTCCAGGCCAAGGTGCTGCTAGTCTCCCAAGGTCAGGGTGTTCACTTCAGGAGCTGATAATAAGGATCTCTCTGACAAAACTTTTGTTGTTTTACAGATAATAGTCAGTCCTCTAAACAAAGGGCCCCTTCCTCTCTCCCTCTGTAGTGATATCTTCCATCCATATTTTTCAAAGCAACCAGATGCCTGAGTTAGGCAACATCCCAGATAACAGACAGGTTCTAGTTTCTTGGATGTCTACATGACAGCACAAATACAAATATGTCTTAATATAATAATTTCCAGAGGGGATGTTTCCTACTTGTGCCGAATGTCATCTTAACATATAGCCGTCAGCATTTTGGTAAATGCTTCGCTTGCAAAAGTTCATGCATGCAAAGGCTTTGCTTGCAAAATTTGAAGAAAACTGAAAGACAAAGTCTAAACTGAAGGCATTAATGCGTGTAAAAGTTACACTTTATATTAACAGTCCAACACAACAGTCTGCCAAACCATCCTGCCTCAATACAGTGATTACGTATGATAAAGACGTGCAGAAGCATGCAGTAAGAACCAGTAAATAAAGTCAAATAGCCTTCCCTTGTCTTTATGACTTGCAGCTCATTGGCTCTTAACACATGGTGTGTTTTTTGTTTTTAAAGTCATTTCCAAATATTGACCAGGTCAAGGGTGAGAAATTCAGGATCTCTGAATCAGACTGTCAATATTAACAAAATGCGTATAGGACTGTGTATAGGACTAAAAGCATTTGCTCTGGTAATTATAATATCTTTGATGATTTTCTTGCTGTTTGTTATATGTTTGTTCTTCAGCAGTGATGGTTTGAATGTATTGAACTGAATTACTTCACATTGTATTACATATACCCCCTGCTGCATTACAAATCACACCTCTCACAACCTCCTGGTAGCTATATATACAGTGGTAAAAATATGGCTTACAGATATAAATGTGGCTGTAAAAGTACTGAACAGTTTGTTTTTATTTTGTGTCGGCTCCAAAATCTTTGTCTAAAAATGTAGGAGGTGGAAAATATGATCACAAGCCCTGTGCTAGGTACAGTAGTGTTGTAGTCTATCAGTAGTACTACTGATAGATGCATTGACAGTATCTAGTAAAAGGATAGTTTCACATCTTTTCTTAATGAGTAGATAGATAATATTTCCAACAAGAATGCTCTTGTCATCATGAGCACACACTAGACCACTTGACACTTGACAGGGTCAAAGAGTCAGATAGAAATGATGGTGGACATATCTCACACTCCCAATCAAATTTGGGATAAATTACCTTAAACCAACGAACACAGTGCAGCTTGGTCTTCTGTGAGTTCTGACTCCTTGTGTAGTTTCCCATTTTGCCCAACTATTAATCCAGCTTTCTCAGTGATGAATCAGCACAGAAAAGCCTGTTACCGCCTCCATCAACACCCCCATATTACATCACATACATCCTTGTACAGTGTGATTTCCGCCTCTCTATCTGCTTTGTTTCCTGGCAGGGGAGACGGAAGGGAAGACCGTGGGCTGGCTGTTGTAGGCCAGATTGTGTGAGGGTGTTGTGTTTGCTGTGTCATGTGGCAGTACACTGCCTCTTCTGTTCCTAGTAGTGTGGCGGCGCTGGAGCTGCATGATGAGGAAAAAAAGGCCTCCAATGCCGAGATTTGTGCAGATTTCTTTAAACTGCTGCCAATGATTAGGTTTCCTTTGTAAATGTTTTCAAGGTCTTTATCAATGGAGTGTCAAAACACTCTACTGATGAAGTAAGAAAGCTGTACTGAAACCAAATGAATGATGTACCTCACATATTTGTCATGATGTGACGTATAAACGTGACATCAGGGATATTTTTGGGCAATTATTGTAATTAATTGATATAGTCATTATCCTTAAGAATGTATGTCCTGAAACGTCACTCTTAAAAATTATTCATTGTCAGAATACAACTAAAGAAAAGAAAAGAAAACATGAAGTAGTTACAAGTACTACACTAATCCTCAAGTGTGACTACAATGTGACTTTGCTGACAGTCTGAACTTTGGCCTCATGGCCTTGGTGTGCTCCCTGTACTGCAGGTGTGTGACTTTGCCATTTGTTGCAGCAGTTGTCGTCTTGTTTCTGCAGTATGTAGGAGGTGACAGACTTGGCTACAAGGACAACACTGGGCCAGAATGAAATATTTCATGCTGTGACATTAGGATAAAAAAAACCCCAACTGAGCAATTGACTTGCTGTTTGAGTCACTTCCCTTCATTGGAACAGGAGTAAAATGTCTGTTGGTTTCCTTGCTTACTTCTGATTCAGAAGAGTAAAGTAATGTAACTTTTTAATGGTTTTGTCATACATGAGATCAAAAGACTCATATATTATTATGATACACATGTGTGATATCAACCCTCCTACACTTACGTTCAGCTTTCTGTTTAAGGACGCAAAGCTGTATGTAAAGCAGCACTGGGTACTGCCCCACCCTTGTGTGCTGAACAGTTATCTTCTTTGTTACATGAGGCATGGTGTGATGTGGCACACGATACACTGCTGTTCAATCACAATATGTATTCCCCATGTTGTTCACACGTGAAATCACAGGTAAATTATTGATAAAAGGCCCACACATGTGCTGTAAAAACACAGGGACTGCCTTTTATAGCTCCAAAGAAAGTGACAGCCCGACGACCATATAAGGTAATGGGCGGTCGGTGGTGGCCAACTACCTCGTTCTGATTGGATAACTCGCCTGACATGACCGTTTTTTCCTGAAGTCATCATCGCCGCTGATTGGTTGTCTGACTTGGTCCGATTTAAGCTCATTATCTTAATCAGCCGTAGATGAAGTGAGGAGGAAAAAAAGCAGAAGCCAAAACAAGAACGGTGGAGTTTGGCGTGGAGTGTCGTTTCAACACGAACCGACCACCACTGGCTGAGGGAAGAATGCTTGAAAACAAGAGGGAGAGATTGAAAACCTTCCTCAGGAAGATCGACGAGAAGGCCATCGTCAGAATCAAGCACTTCATGAAAGAGAGGTAAGCGGAATGGATGTGGCTAGCTGAACCGCTATCTGCCGGTGAGCATCATCAACAGGGTGGCTAACGGTTAGCGTTTCTTTGGTGACAACAACCCATCCGACTGGTTTTCATTATATTATCTCATCTCGTATTGCTGTGCTGTTTATCACAGAGGTGTGATCTGCGTTTCTACGAAGCGCACTTTACTGAAATGTTTGTACAAGGAGAATGCCTTTCACTAAGTATGATGATAATGCTAACATGCTAGCCATCCGGGGGTGAAAAGACGTTGGCATTTAAATCCACTTTAGCATAAGCTAACGTCATTTGTGTATAATTAGGTACAGCCATTAGAATTGAAATTAAGTAGTAAAACCGGCCTTTGATGACCTCTGGGATGAATTACTCGAATGCTGTGAACGCTGGATGTTTAGAGCATCCATGTACATTAGCACACCCATTAGTGGAGAATACATATCGTTTGTTAGCATAAGCTTTACATTACGTCGTCATCTTAGTTATTGCTAGAGCTGTTGATGCCTTAAACATATGACACCCTCGATGTGTTTAATGACAGACTTGGATAACGCAAGGATCATGTTTTCCAGTTGTGAAATGTAATTTCTCGGTTACAGACACGTGACCTTTTTATATGATCATTATTTTTATGGATGAGGATTTTGAAGTCAATATTGCATGCTCTTACAATTTAGGATTCCATTAAATTGATTGTACAGAGATGGGACAGGGGTTTTTATTTGTAATCCTCTGTTTCTTTCAGCATAAACCACATTTCCAAGAAGTTAATGATTGACCCACATTAGTCCTACAAAGTGATGTTATGTGTGTTGTTTATGTCTAGTAGCTGGCTAATCCATTCCAGGCAGTGTGAATAAACACTGTTCCATGGGGAAGAGTGCCGTACAACGTCAGGTAGTCCAGATCCGGTTGGTTCTTAATCTTGCATTTGCCTCCTACCTAGAAAGCATGACTCATTTGGGTCCTTTTGGCATTACTATGTCATGTCAGTGGATCATGGATGATCCAGAGCAGATCAGCCTGGCAGTCATGCATTAACACACAACCACATTCACTTACACACTGTTTTGTGATACTCACTACCCTCTGGGATACAAACACACACACTTGTCATACACGGGTCAAGCAAGTCTATGTTTTCTCAGAAAAACCTATTTTTAGCTCCTGGGAGGCGACCACAGGTGGTACATGGTGTTATATAAAGGCGTCCTGTATCTCACTGTTAGTACTCCCCGTCCTCTCAGCTTTGCATTTCACTTTCCTCCCCATAGATAGCCATTTGCTGGAGTCAAGAGCCCCGCCAATCAGACGTAACCTGCTAGTTATCAGTGTTGCTGTAGTGTGGTATGTAGGGTGATAATCTGTTTCCACAACACATGCAGATATAAGGATGTTGTGGCTCTGGCTGTGAACAAATAAATGCAATATTCAGCCAGTCTTTTCATCCTCTGGCCAGTTCTTTCTTTGAGTACTTAAATTCTCCAATTAAAGATGGGAATATAAAATAAGTGAAGTGCCACATCACATGTCACTGAGCTTGGCATACAGATTCATAAGGTGTGCAGTCAGAAAAATATGCATTTGCTTTGTTTAAGTAGAAAAGAACCTGGTATAGCTGCAAAGCTTTCTAAGATGGAGGAGCTAGAATAGGCTGGGTGGGGCACATTTTCAGGCGTCCTCTTGGCTACAGGAAGATGCTCCCAGGAAAGACGTTCCCTGGCGCTGTGGGCAGTGTCGAAATGAAGGTCTAAATTATCAGATGGGCTGCAGGCGCAGAGGAAAAGCCCAAGTTAGAGGATAAAAACCACATCTGCAGGACGGTTTATTGCTAAATGAAGGGTTGCTTACTCACCAGCTGGTTTTGGTTGAACTTATCTGTTGCCTCTGTCAGACTGGTGCTAATAAGCATTTCTGTGCCCTTGTCACAGAGCCAGGAGAAAAGGCTATGTTGTTCTTTGCTGTTTCACCTTTAACACTCACAGTAGCCTGGTGAATTCCACCTAAAGTGTTTGCCATACATCAGTGTATTTCAGACACATGAGGCTTTATGGAAGCTTATCTAGAAGTGTGACTTAAGGCTTGTCAGGTACCTGCTTTGTTTTGAACTGCAGGATAAGATTTGGTATGATGTGTTGCTGACAGAATGTGGCTTTGCTGCCCATAAAAGACTTGACAAGTCAGCTTTTTTTTTTTCAATTGTAATCTTGAGTTTGAGATAAACCTTGTCCTTGGAAAAGTGGGTAGACCCACCTTGACACCATTGTGTCAAGGTAAGGCGCTCATCTGAGGCTTGAGTGTCTGTAGGAGAAATAGCATCAACAAAAGAATATGCAGTCCTCTGCTCTCAGAAGAAAAGTTTTCACCCTCAGGAGAGTTTTTCCCTCCACCACAGCACTACACTTTATTTCTGCTGCCCGTACAATGCATTAGCCAACTTTTTTCTTACATGAAATTTCAGTGGATTTTATTTTAACTCTTTCCTACCTCAGTAAAGAAGTAAGGAAAATGGTAAACCATTACTCATCCAGATTTGACGACTAAATGACTTAATGAAACAAAGATAAGCAAATTGTGTACATGTGTACATGTGTATCTCAGGGTCAGGAGGTACTCAGCAGGCAGTTACTAATAAGTGAAATCACCTGCTGTGGACTTTCCCCATACGCTGCCTCATATGACACGTAGATGAATGCTCCTGCTTTATTTTTTTATTTATTTATTGAGATGGTATGTTAATGTTAAACCGGTTTTTACCAGGATCTCAGGGCAGTAAATGAATGCAATTCATTTTGCACAGGGAATGGTTTTGAATTCTTCATCAAGGCAACCTGCTGATCTGAGAAGCTGAGATAAACAAAAATGTTTCTGTAGATTAAATCCGAGCCCAGTTTGTGTGTAGCAGAGTGGCCTGCTTTTCCTTTGAACGATTTTTCAAGTCAGGTGGGATTTTGCAGCCACCCCACCACCTCCCCTGCTCACATGCCTGGTCGCTGAGAGTGCTCCGTCGCCTTGAAGAAAGACCCTTTCTGTCTCTGTGCCCAGTTAGCTCAGAGGAAGTGGAGGGAGCTGTTGCGTGCGCACGGCCACATGACTTCCCACTCAAACACACACACAGTTATTTTTTTACACATGCACACAGGCGCACTCTCTGTTCCACTTGGCACACATGCACAACACACAGTTTTCTTGCAGACTGAGCCCTGGCAGGGCGCTGCAGACTGTATGTTATTTTGCCATTACCACTGCCAGTTCTGACTGCTCTGTTGAAGCTCACATGCAGACATACACACAGACACATTTCACTCCAATCCAGGAGAATATTTTGTGTTGTCTTTAATTTTCTTATAGGCTTAAACTTGTACTGGCTAGATTGTTGTCAAATGAAGTTGTTATAGGCCACAATATAAACCCTGCTGTGCAACAAAGTGAGTTTTAATTGCTGTGCAACATTGTCCCTAAAACTGGATTATCACACAGATCATGTGGCTGGTGTTGGAGGTCAGTTTTCTCTGGTTTGGTTGGTAGGCTTAAACATTTTAACTGTCCTATTTGGCTCAGTATAGCACAGCTGCATCAATCTGCTGTCTTGCTTTGGAATAAACAGGTTTTGATTGGATAGTGGGGAATCAGCAGTTCACGTGACAATCATTACTTATCTGCAGCTCTCCAGGAGATGGTGCCCTTACACCGTCTGGCTCTGCTTTAAAGTTTTATGTCCTTGAAGTCCCTCTGAGATCAGCTGACAATCTCAGAGGGACTTCAAGGATATAAAACTTGTCAGCTCACGTGTGAACTCGGTGCTGCTGTTATAGAACCTGCACTGGTTGTGGGAAAGTTCCGGCACAAGAGTTCTATACAGAAGCAGCCATGTCTTCAGGGCGCAAGAGCAGCAGACTGGCTGACGTACGGCTGACGTCTGCAGCAAGACTCCTGGGATAATCTCTCATCTCGGGACAGAAAATGAAAGCATCATAACCCTTTACCCTGAGGAGCTCTTCTGGCAGCTGGAATGTCCTGTGCTGGAGAAAAACGCCCCCCACTTCTGTCAAAGCTGATTTCCAGTGAATTCAAACATTAGCATTCATGTATCCAGTAAATGGATTTTTTTCCCCTTAAGTTTAATTATTCCTTGAAAATTGACATTTTCTACCCTTTTTAATATGAGTCATAGAAAAGAACATGCATTATGATACCCCACCAAACAACATCAGCAACACAGTTTAGTGTTGGCACTGCAGAAATATTTCATCCGACTCAGTAGTTATTTTTGCATGTTAATATTCAGGGTGTTGAGTTTGAATTGGTGATAGGAGTAATCATTTCGAGTGTACTTTGACCTTTGCAGTTCTAAGATGAACATTGCTATCGTGAGAAGTCGCTCCTCCTCACAAACATTGTGCAAGTCTTATCTATAGATAAAACAGCTAGTGACAAATACATGTTAGAAACGCTCATGGAAAAGCTTATGCTGTATGTGTGCAAGTATTGTGTAAGGTGAATGAGTAAGTTTGTCCACTTGACATTATCATGACACGAACGTGTCCTGCATTTACAATATTTCAAGCAGTATCTAAAATTTTTTAAGCAAAGTAATGACCTTTACCTGTTTAGATGACATGGGGATCAAATGATACGTTAAGGAATTAATCAAACCTTTGAGAGATCTCTTGGTATCAGTGTTATAAAGATTAAAGTAAACTCAAGAAGTAACCTAAGTCAGTGGCCCACTGCCTGGTTTAACCTTTAACATTAACGGCTAGCCTTTACTCCAACACTCCCATCATGTACAAATGTGTTGTTCAGATTTGCGGAAGTTCCACTATCAGGGTCAAGGACTCGGAGGGGCCACATGTCTACATCAAGTATCAAACCTGTGCCTGTTTTTGATAAGACCTATTTATAACACAGCCATACCTTAGTGTTCATCCATGACATCAACGCCAAGATGTTTATTCCGCAAACATAACACAGGGATGAGGGGTGATATATGGGGGCTAAATTAAGACTGATGTCAACAAGTGTAGTTGGATTTTGTGTGACTGAGTTTCCTAGATGGTGGTGCCATAGGTATAGGAGTAGTCTTTCTGTCTCTCCAGCCAAACACAAATGCCCTTGTTTGATGGCTTCATTTGCATCCTCTACAAAGACTGGGCTAACTGTTGTCATGCACATTACTTTGGCTGCTTTTAAATCCATCTCCTTGTTGTCATTGAGAACAGGCCATTGATTGTTATTGTTAGGCCGTCTAAACTGAGAATAACCTGGCAATGGTTCTCTATCCCCCCGCATTTCCACCATCCACTTTCCACTGTTAACAGTTTCCACGACAACTCCATTGTTAGACGGCCTCCAGAAAGAACAAAGCTGGGGAGCTTTTCACTCATTCTCTTTCCTGCTGTGTACTCCCGGTTCTGGTTGTGTCTTTGGCACTTAAACCTTTGCAATAAAACAGACCTTTACACCCTTTCAATTTGGCTTTGAATGCTCGGGGTCTAAGTACACTTTTTTTGACCGTGCTTTGTCATTCCTCTGCATCGACCGGTGCTGGCCACAACCTGTCAGAAACTGTAGAAGACGAGGGGAAAATTGAGCTGGCCATGGAGAGAAGGAAAGGCATGTTTAATGTACAGGGGGATTTCCATGATAAGGATGTAGGGAGGTAAGTTGAGAAAGTGTTTACCGTTTTTGATGTTATCTATTTCGCATTAGGCTGTCTGACATTTGGCAGGGCTGACTTGAATAACATGTAGTTATTGTAGGCGACTTTTTTTGCTGTGGAAGTTGAGTTTGGATTTTTTTTTTTTTTTCTGTTGTACATCCCTCATTTGTCCAGCAGCCTCACAGCTAAGCTCCAAGTATATTTTTTCATGATCAACATGGAAAAAGACGTGATTTTATTTGCTCAGTAGACCCACTGCAAATCTACGAAAACATGTTTCAGATCTGAGCAGATGACAGCCAAGACTCTGTGATGAAGTGATTTATCTGGTCCTCTTGGATAATGGTAGAACAAATGCAGATGGATTGAACCGTAATGTGTTTGACAGTAATCTTTATGTCACAGAACATGCCATCATGTGAGCTCGCTGTTTACGGTGTAGTTTTCCACGCCCGAGACAATGTGTGCTTTGGAGTGTCTCCAGATATATATTCCTGCCTCAGATTTTTGCATGCCCATTTTAATCTGCTGATGCATAGGATTTGATATGCCCATGCTTGTTTTGAAATGTCTAGCCTGGTTGAGAAAGTAGGCCCCGCATTGATTTTTGTCGGGCTGTATGACACAGTGGTCCAATAAGGAAATGGGTCAGAAGTCAAGGCCTCTGTCCTTGACCATTACACACTGATATCAAGTAGGCTGCCTCCTGCTTTATGGTGGTAATAAAGAAACACCTTATGCAGTACATCTTGTCTTTTAGTGTTATTCCTCATGCAGCAGATATTTGTCGACTTTTTTTTTCTTAAATAAAAATAAATAAACTCTGGTTACATGTTACAACATGTTACATCATCTGGTGACATGTTATGAGTTTTGCCTTGAACATTTATAGCTGACTCTGTTTCCTTGATTGAGACAGACTTGATAATCTAGGCATGAGATGTACTTTTACACAGACTTGGGTATGCCACTGTCAGATATTATGATTAGCTTTTCTTTGTTCCTTCCTCGTCATGTTTTTCCGGAGTTACCAGTATAATGACAGAAAATGTATTTCCTGGAACCTGTGCAATAAGCGTTAGGAAGAATTGAATGGGTGGTTACTAGGTGATGTTAAAGAGTAATGTAAATGAGCATACCGCATATCATTTACAGGTAGTACGGGGACTTTTCTGAACTCCCATCATTTGTCGGAAAGTGTGAACACCCAGCTGTTCAGGGTTTTAATACAGGGCAAGCAGGTGGCTTTCTGAGTGCCATAGGAAGTGGCTACACTCTGACCTTGTTAGTGGTTAAAGTTCATCCTGAGCACAGATAGGAAGTTGTTGAGTAATTCAAACAGTTCAGAGCGTTTGAATATTGCTTTTTATTGCACTGCTGCTTTAACCCCCCGTCTTGCTTTCCGTAAATAGGTCAGGTGTGCGTACAGGAACACGCCGCCCAACTGTTCCTTTGTAATTATTATATGATATTCACACAGTATGTTGCCTGAGTATAAATGGCGGCCACAGAGGCTAACTAACATGGGGTTACTACATGGGGTTTTGGTAGGACTACATGCAGAAACAGGCCTAAGATTCATTGACATTATGGATGGGATGAAGCAATCCCATTGCACAAAGATGGAAAAATATTTTGGTATTTAAAGATCTTCATGTGCCATTCATCATAACCCTGACCCAGGCATTAGTCATTAATGAAAGTAAGCATCTAGTTGACGCTGCCTTTCATGTTCTTCTCCTCCCTGACCTTTACTCCAATTACTCACAGCAACATAAAGAAATTGTTTAGTCACGAGATGGGTGTTAATGACAGGTTTATTAGATTGTTTCACAGTTTCCTCCATCAAAATTATTGTCCAGCATTTAAGCAATGCAACACACTGTGTACTGTAAATAGCATTTATTTTAATAAGATGGCATCTGTCTGCCAATATCACATGTTAGACTTCCTGTATAGATGGTCTTTAAGCAGTGAGCTAAGGAGGACTTTTAAGGTTAAGCATGTTTTAATGTTTCCTTGGTAGGAGGCATTTGCCTGAAGGGAGACGGGGATTGTGCACCACTCCTAGATGGTGTAGACAGGCCAGTCTGAGCACCTCTGAAGTATTTTACTTTCTCATTTGCACTCTGAGCTGTTTTCGAAAAAGCCTCTGATCCAAATTTGGGCAGCCTGGAGCAAATCCCAACAAGACTAGGTTCTGATATTAGACAATGTCTGCCAGTGGAAGATTTTATGAGATGGGCCTTGTTTTCGTAAACGTGCCTACGCTTGTGTTGCACTCCGCTGGCTCTGTGTGTTTGAAAGAGGGAGGAAAGAGGGAGGAGGGGAGGAGAAAAAGAGAGAGAGAGTGTGTGTGTACATTGGGCCCTTTTCATGCTTGTTTGGCTCTGGGGGAGTGGCTGAGTTTGACGTCAGCCACTACGAAGTGTCACACCATTCTCAACACAAAGTGGCTTCCTCTTTACCAGCACATTCATAGAGCAACAGTTTTTTCTAGCAGGATGTTGTGAAAGACGCTGACTTGCTTCAGACAAAAACGCATCTCGGACTTCATTTAGAACTTCTTTCCACGTGGTGTGCTTTATTTTTTCTAATCTTTTCAACTTTTAATTTGGTTGAAGACGTTTACCGCTTATAGAGAGAAGAGCGTTGTTGTTTTTAAGTTTTTTTTCTTTAAGGGAAGGAAATGCCTACTGTCAGTAGGTACATGAGTTTTCGTTCATCAAAGCGATTTAAACTTATCAGGTAAGGTGGCAGTTGTTGTTGTTGTTGTTGTTGTTTTGAGCTTTAGGTTTTTTGTGTTGTGTTTGAGCGCAGCTTGAATGGACGCTTTACAGTCAGCTTGTCACGTTTTGTCCTGTGTTGTCATTGTTAACATAATTTACAGGTTTGGATTTGCTGACTTTGTCGTTTTTTAATGAAATCCTGGCTCATTTGTCCCTGGTCAAGGACGGGCCATTGGCTTTGAAGAGCATATTGTGGCTATAGTAAATTCTGTGATCCTTTTCACAGGAGTGTTTAAAAAAGAAAAACTCCTTTTTGAAATGGCATGTTTATAGTGACTTGCCAGTTAAGCCGCATGAACCTGCGTCAAACAGCTTGTAAAGCGGCCAGGAGGTGTAATTGTGCAGTCACTGCCTTTGTGATGACCTTTCCCAGCACATCATAAAGATAAGACCATTCATTTGCTGAATATCCGTTCCATCATGGCAGAACCTTTCATTTTTGTAGAAATAAAATGATTTGGTGAATGAATTGAGATGTTTAGCATTTAACTTAATACCTAAATGACAACACTCAATAGCATACTGACAACTGTTAAAGACATCCCTGCAGACACGTTTATGAATTTTGGAGACTTTGCGTGAGAGTGGATGGTGATTTCCACCACCTTTCTTGGCATCTGTGGTTGTGGGGTTTTTTGTGTACTGTGCCTTTGTATTGCACATGTATTTTGCACATGAAAACTTGTTCCTGTTGTCGCTGATTTCATTTTACTAAGAAAAATTCCACTGCATAACAAAATGAAAGGGATTGTACAGGAACAAAAATACTTGGCAAATACTTGGTAACTAAAGTCACCTTTTTTCTTTTCGTTTCTTTTCCTCCTATCTTCAGCAACTACCCAGTAGACGGCAGTGGTGGCGGGCTTCCAGAAAAAGTGAAGAAAAGCAGGAGCAGCTTAAGCAATGGCAGTATCAAGAAGGTGGAGACCAGGAAGGCCTTGAGCTTGGAGGCAGCCCAGATTGAAATCCAGCAACAGCACAAAACCCTCACCAGACAAGTAGCCATCAGGTAGGACTGATTTGGATGTCAAAGAATATGATAAGATGCTTGAGGAGGGATCACAGGAGCTGACACCTGACAACCGACATGCAGTGCTCATTAAAAGTGCTCTGTATTCATGTAATAGACTGCACCCATCCTCAAGCTTAGCCATTTTAATCTCAATTTCACACCTGTAAAGGTTTCATGACTGTATCTCATACGGTTGTGTCAAAAGTCTGTCCAGGTCTATAAATTCCTGCCAAAGTACTTAAAATCTACACACAGGTTAACAAGCTGAGCTAGACCTGCCACATGCTTTTGCAGCTGGTATGTACAGAGTAAAATTTAGCACCACCACTTCCTGTGAATTATACCTATAGACTGATATGCCAAGACGTGCTCATGCTGTCAGTTGTTTTGTTTTTTTTCTATGAATTATTCAAAATCTCTTGTATGCATGTATACAATCAGACATTTGATATAGTAGAGACTTGCAGCTATTCTGAACGTGCATCACAAGACCTGGCCTGGCTCTCAGCTGTTCAGTCATGACACACACACATGACTGCACAGCCGTTGCAGGCTGACTCTTTACTCACATGATTCAATTTTTTAGATCTGTTGGGATGAAGAGTGATTTTCTCTTCATCACACACTAATTTTTTTAAAACCACAATTAATTTTCAACTGTTTCTCATGTTAATGAAGTTTTATCCATTTTAGCAACTAAAGTGTTTTTTCTCATTTCTGCTGCACTAAGTGTGCAGTCATGTCGTGTCTTTTTATCACCTCACATCAGCCTGGTTCTGCTGAAACCACAGAGCTTTTTTAAACCAACAGCTGTGCCTTTTCTCTGCGCAGGTCACAGACGTTTGAGGTTGACAACAGAAGCTTTGAGAAGACAGAAACCCCAAGCACACAAAGTGTAAGTCCACCATAACTTTTATTGAAACATTCAAAGAAATGGATTGTACTTCAGGTGAAAGGCTAAACCTATGTTACTTTAAGCACACCATAGTGAATGGGAGCAAGGATGTGTTGTGATTTTAACTTGTATTGTTTGTAATAATTTGTAATTTCTATTTTCAGAGTTTCATAAAGCACAACAAGACATTCCACAAGTTGTTTCCAGACATTCCTGAGAGTGAAGACCTATTACATGGTAGGATCAATAAAAATCAAAGAGCGCATCAGTGGCTTAAATAATAAATCCATTGTATATAACTTGAAAAATTGTTCTCCTCTTGTTTCCCAGCATACGTCTGTGCCCTGCAGAAGGAAGTGCCCTACCATGGTCGGCTGTACATCACAGACACCCATGCCTGTTTCTACTCTTCAGTCTTACTTAAGGACACTAAGGTAGACAGCAGCTCAGCCTCTCCCCCTCATTCCTTTTGGTCTTAATGTCTGATGTGACAGCTCTTCTAAGCCTGGTCTTTTCTGTGTTACTTTGTTCTCCTGCAGGTAGTGATTCCAGTTTCCTCCATTCACATCGTGAAGAAGCAGAACATGGCGTTGCTGGTTCCCAACGCCTTGTCGATCCGCACCTCAGACGGAGACAAGGTAGGGTCCTTAATAATTCATGCTTGATGCAGTTTATGTAATACGTAGGGAATCAATGTAGGCTTTCTTCAGCCTCACCGAACTCTCCTTTAGATGTAATGTAGTCAGCGACGGCATGTCTTTTATGCTTACATTATGCCATCGGGCAAACGGCTAATGTTCCTACTGTTTCTTCTGTTTCTTCCCACTCATTGTTCAGTTTCTGTTCGTGTCACTGCGGAACAGAGAATCATGTTATCAGCTGCTGCGTTCAGTTTGTCCTCAGATAGAGGTGAGTGGCTCAGTTCAAACATCCACAATTCAAGAGCTCATGACTTCCACAATGATGAAAGTGTGGTTATTGTGTTAGGAAGTGGGCACGACACTAAATGTACACATGTCTGATTTTAAGCATTGATGCAATTGTCTTGTGCTACATAGACTAAGTCCATTTCTTCAGATTCTTGTTGTAACTGTGGCAGTTTTGCAACCCTGTGCAAATGTGCAATGTCACTCATGATAAAATCTCAAATTTTGAATAAAAGGAAAAATACAATTTTGACAGAACAGAAACCCCAATCTCATAACCCCATTGCATGTCTCTGAATAACTTTTTTATACTTTGCCTGAATGCAGTTTTAGAGCAAGCAGAGAAACCAATCTATTTGTCAAAAAAAATTGGTATAATGTAATTTTGGACAAACGCAGTCTAAATAATTCTCTCTGTTACAGGACGGTAGCACAAATAGTAGCCCTGTCTTCTCTTCAGCCGAGAACAGCTTTGATAAGAGCAAACTTGTGGTAAGAGACCTTTTCTCTATTTTTAAAAATGTAAAGTAACATTGTTGAGTTGTTATGTTGGCGTGGGCAAATGATCAAGAACATTTTTTCCACTTGCCTAGGAAAATGTGTTTTTGAGTTTCTTTTGTTTTTCTTCTTTTTGGTAATGGCATTCCTTTGTCTCTCCACAGAACTCCAGCCAGTCCAGTCTGGACGACAGCTTTGACCAGTTCGACGGCTCTGAATCTCAGTCTTTACAAGACCAGCCTCTGCCTAGACCACACAGAGGTGAGAGGTCAACACCTGTCCTCCTCTTTTCAACATTGCAAGCAAATGCCTAGCAGCAAACAGCTGACGTGACAAACATGGGGACCTCAAATGAACACAGGAGAAATTTTAATAGATATTTATCTGATCCTCAATGGTTATGCATAGATAAACAAAAAACTGTTGACCATTTGTTTTGAGGCTGTTATCTCGTGTTCTCATTTCTGTTCCAGTCAGTAGACATGCAAAGTCCAATATAACAGGCTGACACTGTTTTCTCTTCCCTGCAGAGGCAGTGCCTAATGGTAATGGCTCAGCTTTCAGGAGCCTGCACATGCAGCAGAGTGATAGCTCGTCTTCGGAGGAGCTGTCTGCATCAGGTAATAGAGACACACACATATTGTGGGGTACTTTTGTTACTTCCATTGAAGTTGAAGGGGCCATGTTATAAAGTGTTGTGTTTGATCCATAGTTTGACAAAGACTAAGAAATGGAATATGTAAATTGCTTAAATTGGAAAAGATCTCATTTTCAGACCTTGGATAGTCATAAAGATTACAATAGATTCTCGGGTTATAGCTTGATTTTTCACCTCATTCTTTTGAGGTGTGACAAAACTGAAAGCATTTGGAAACCTGATACTCATGCTCGGTTTACATTTCATTTTCCAGGTTCAGGTGGATCGTGGGTTTGGAATGTGACAGAAAAGGCCAAGTCAATGCTGGTTCAGAGAGAGGCCAGCACCCTCAACACTCTACTTTTCATTTACTTGATTTTGTGAGTACCACCTCCTTTCTATTCCTCTGTCTGTTCTTGTTTTTTCCCCTCAGCTCTCCATTTAATCCAGTGCCTTATCTTCCTCTGTGCTAATATAAATCTGCTGCTCACCCTCAGAGCTGCACTCCTTAGAGGAAAGGTGTAGGAAAAATCCACAGTTGACAAGTTGAACTAAAAAAAATACATAATTTTCTAAAGACTTTACTTTAATCTAATAATAAAAAACAAAGATCTTGTTTTCTCTGCAGTGTAGTTTATTCTTATACAAGTGTGATAGCAGTTCTTTGAGCGTGAGCTAAAAGAAAGCATGAAAAATGTTAAATTTAATCAAGTATTTAGCTGATATCACATCAGCCTCTGCCACAGTTAATAATAAAAAGGCAAAAAATGTGACCTGTCATATTTTGTTTGTTTCAGGGTTGTGCTGCTGTTGCTGTCTTCAGGCTACATCGGTTTGCGAATCGTGGCTCTGGAGGAACAGCTGACATCCCTCGGGGCGCTGCCTGAGTTCACTTTACAGAGCAGGTAAGAAGTCTTTCTCTTTTGATTTCTCTTTCTTTCTATTTCTTTTTATTCACTTTTTTATGCACAGCGCTGCCTGACGAGGAAAGGATGGGTTGGCCATATTTGTGCTTCTATATTTACTTATCTAAAAAAACTGAAATGTATCCCGATCACCTCAAGAATGAGGCCAATCAGGTAGTGGTTTTCAACATCGCAGGCACGTGATATCTTGGAAGAATTTATTTAATTAATGCTCTTGTTATAATTGTCATCACTTTGAAAAATTTAAACTGCAATGGAGGTTAAAAGTGGGGAAGAAAAGCATACGTTGCTCTTCCATTATTCTAGTTAAGTGTGTTTGCTAAATATATTTATCTTTTCATCTTTACTCTGTTCCATAATTAACAGTGTTTGAGACTTACAAGGAAGCTCAGAGATTCATTCCTGTAAAAGGTGTTGCCCTGTTGCCAAGTAACTAATTCCTGAGTCTTAGGTGTGTATTTAGTTAACTCTTGATAATGCCTCTCTGAACTGTTTTCCTCTGGTCTTTTCACAGGTACCGCCAAGACACATAACACTCAGTGACTGAAGGAGAGATTGGTTGACCCGTGACTGGAGGATTATTTTGGCCTCTTCCCAGCAGAACCCAGTGGGAGAACGTTGATGTACTCAGACTGTGCTGCCAATGTGGCCTGTGCTGTTGGCTTGAGGACGAGTGGCCAACCTGTGCAATTTCAAAGACAACTTGTAAACTTGAAGGGCTATACTTCCTCCCAGTGCAGTAAACAACAAAAAAAAAAAGGACATGCCACGTTACACAGAGCCGAGCCAAAATGCATACACACTGCCTGGTTGCAGCGTGTCTGTCATTCAAACCAAAGCCAAACGGCTCTAACTTAGCACGGTGCCACGCTAGCCAAGGTGATGGGCACTTTCCTGACAGAAACTGTTCCACATCTGTGAATTTATGTTACCCATTGTCCTACATTCATTCTCTTCTCCATGAGCATGCAGTCTGAACAGGGCTATACCAATCAGCATTAGCCTACTATAGTGCTTATTGTTGCATCTCAACACAGGAGACATAGTGCTATGCATAGCCAAAGATGCACTAAGTGCATGTCTATTGCATGAGTGCACAGAGATGAATTTTTAGTTGATTTTTCTATCTCTTATTTACCCTTCCCACTTATCAACAGTATATACAATTCTGTCTCTGTCTGAATTCAGTAACCTTCGGCTACTTCTCTTCTTCTGGCTCTTATCCTTTAATCAGCTGTGGGTTGAAATGATGATAGCTGAAATCTCTCAGATCAGCCCGTGGAGGCTCGATACTCTCCTGATGGTCGTATCCTTTCTCTCTTTCTCCAATCAGCAATGATTGCAGTATTACCTTCCTCTTACTTTGGCATGATTTAAACGTGTTTAATGATCAATGCTCAGAGGTTATTCTCTCTCCAGTCTCCACTGGATGAATGCATCATCAATGCACAAATATTTAGTACAATAGGATAGGAGGAGGTAGTCTCAGAGGTATTCTTATGTTTTGTTTTGTTTTGTTTTTTTTTGTGTACGGCTTTTTCAAAAAGCAGACTTATAATCTGTCTGGTGCAGATGTCTGTCGATGTTCTGTTTTATACCAGGAAAAAAAAAATGACCACATTGTGTTAAAGTACAAACATCTCTCTTTGACGGGCCTCTCGAGGACCAAGTGGCATTTCTAGACTTTTTCAGGTTATTTAACGTAGCACCAATGATTTATTTCTAATGCTCATGCACGTGTCTGACAGAATCGACACTTAACTGATACTGTATATGCATTCTCACTCTTTATCACCCAGAGAGGAGAATATGCAACCACACTTGCTGTAAGGTCTAAGTTTTCATCAGCAAAACAAGTGGTCCCAGAAAGAAATTTCAATATGCAACAAATTATTATTATTATTATTATGCATGACAAAAATGTAATTTATCTTTGTGTGCTGTTTTTAATTGGAGCTTGATGTTTTTGGCGGAAGAAATTGTGTAAGAAGATGAGAAAAAAAAAAACAAAGATGTGAGTGAAAGAACAGCTCAAGTGAGCGATCGCACTTTAAAAAATGTGTTGTGCCTGTCACAATCCACGACCCCTGTGTTTGGATTGAGAAGAAATGGCAAAGTTGGTGTTCTGTGGTATCTGATGGTGCTAAGACTTTTTTTTCCAGAAAAAAGAAAAAAAAACTTGTTTTCACTCAGGGGTGGTGGGCACTACCTGCCACGTGGTTTTAGGTTTTCATCTTTTCCTTTGCCATTTCAACGTCTAGTGCTCATGATGAGGTTCACATTCTGTACATCTTGGCTTTGGTGGTTTCTCAGATGTCCCTTTGAGAAAGAACTCTTCTTTCTATTGAGATTCACTTGACTTTACTAATTGATGTAACTGTATTGAGCTTCTCAGAATGCTTGGTTTTCCTTTTTTTTTCTTTTTCCTGTCCCCACCTCTCCTTATTACCCTTTTCGAACTGACCTGCCAATGCATATCCACACCACATCTCAAAGATCTAACATCACCCTTGATGTGGAAGCTCTTCTTGACGAGATGTAGCGGGTGGGTTTACTTCACCTACATCCCGTTTAAGTCTCATACATAATGTCTCTCAAAGGTTTTTGTCAACATGCCATATACAGTACTGTCAATTCTTAACCCCCTCCCCTCCCCACCAGGGGGCAGCACACACATCCACTGTCCTCAAAATGGACTCAATGCAAGAATTTCAGTGAGGAGGGCAGTATTTGTGTGGTTTTGCACTATTCAAAGTGTTGTAAATAATTTTGTATCAGTTGTTAATGTCCTTAATTCTGCTATGGTCCTATATATATTTATTTGCATTCTGTGTAATTCAAAGTAGTCTCTGTGAGATGGCTTTGCTATTGTTCAAAAATAAATCAAATGTTGCAAAGTAAATGTTGTGTGTTTTTGAGATTTACTTTTCCAACACTAGACATGATTGTGTGGATGACAAATGAACTTGATCAGCTAAAGGTTGGGATGGTAAACTGGTGAGAAATGAAGATATTTACAAAGTGCATACTTTAAACCCACTGGCATCTCACACCATTTTGTTTGGGGATTCATTCCTTGGCTGTGCCCACAGTCATACTGCTCACTGTGCAGCCTTTATCACTGCATGTACAGAGAATTATTTTGTCTATGGGTGTACCAAACTTTGTTTGTTTCGAATAGCTGAATATCTATATTCACTGGTTAAGGGGACAATGGCTGCAAATAAAACTGAGTATTGAATTGTAACATTCTTGGTTATGTTTAGAAGTACTAAATCAAAGGAAAATGAAATGTTTTTGTGTCCTGACCTGAAGAGGACAAGTTCCCTTTGACCTGGCACTTCTAGATTTTGTATCAGTACCTATTTTTCTTGTTTATTTAATATCAATTGATAACCAATATTGGTGATGATTCCTTAATAACCTAATTTGTCTTTACAAATGTGAATTTGTATCAAATTACTACTGTGGGTTTGTTGATTTGTGTGTAAGCCTGGGTTGGTGAATGCAGGGTTAAAAGAGCCAGCACATGTTCAGCTTTGAGAGCCCACATGGTCTGAATTTACAGTGAGTTATCTGGTTTCACTTTACTGGAAAGCACAGGTGAAGTGAATTCACTCGGTGAGCCAGCATTTCATTTTCTGTAACAGTATCATGTGTTGTGCCTCCTGTATGTGGCACAACACCACCATCTAGTGGAGAATTATTTTCATGCCTGCATCATGCTGGAAACGAGACTGATCCTTGTACCATGACACAGTACTCACTATTAAAGCAATATTATTGGGGATCCTCTGACGTTTTAGCAAAATTAATGATAGTTGATTTAATCAAATAAATCAAATTTGAGAGATATGTCCAGATACAGAGAAATCAGTGGCTGAACTCCAAGTTCTGGTGTTCCTGGTTCTGTCAATGTGTCACAACCACTACCTCTACAGAAAATAAGGTGTTTTCTAAATGTTTCAGTCAAGGTGAAAAAAATCACAATTTTTGAGGAAATTACTTATAAATGAAACAACGCAGGAGTCGATGATTTCTATTTATTCCATTCTACGTATTCAACAGCAGATGCAGCTTCCATGTCAACAGTCCTTGGATCAGTGCCTTCAGCTCATTCAGCTGTCAGGGTTATTACTGGGAGCAGGCTCTGCAGTGGTCCTCTGGTACGCACAGAGCTGGAAAACACCTAAAAGGCAATGAGAGAGGACTTTATTCCCATAAATGTACACACATCAATCTTAAATCACATGAACAAAATTTGGAAAAAATGGGAAAGCACATTTTGTCCACTTACTGCTAGAACTTAAAAAAAAAAATATATATATAGAATATATAATGAATACACCTGCTGCAAAAGCCAGAATGATGGCCACCCAGCCAATGATGTAGGACCAGGAAAAGCGCCAGTCCAAGAAGCGTTTTCCAAAGAAAGTGACAGTCACTCCAGTGTAAATTGCCAAAGCAAGCAGAGCAAGGAAACCTGACAACACACACCAGAGAAAACAACTCAAAAAGAAGAAACTTCACATTTCTTGAGAGTCCTTCCTGGTCATGTAATTTGTTGCTGATGACCTGATAAATTTCACCTACCTGCTACGCCTCTAACCACCTGCTCACCCTGACATGGTGTATGTGTGTGTGTGTTACCTGAAAGCACCAGGGCAATGCCACCTGTGCGGACCCTCCTGTTCTTGGTGCCATTAGTGAAGGCGCTGAGGCCGAGCACCACCCCAGCAAAGCAGCTCAGCACCGCCAGAAGCATGAAGGCCCGTGTGGCATCCCAGAAAGCTGGACAGAGGAGGGCAACAGGCCCACACACACATCAACACATATTCACGCTCCTGCTTGTACAGGCTTTTCCCTACTACTAATATTCTTTTTTGCATACATGTAATTCTACATTTGCATTAGTTTGTCTGGATATGCTCACAATACAGAGATCTTCTGTAACCCTACCTCACTCTAACCCCAGTATGCAGAAAGTTTTCTTTGAAACACTGTTGGTAGTTTTAGTTACCATCCACCAGCAGAAAAAAAGACAGTTGGGTTTTTAACAGCCCACTTCATGTCATAATTAAATCTTGAAGGGGCTGAGGGTTTGTTTTCTGGATAGGCCGGCATGCTGACTAATCATCCATCCAGTTGGTGTTTTTGCAAGAATAACTTCCTTATGGACATCAGCTCAAAAGGTCAAAGAGAGGCAGTTTAAGTCTCTGCCAAAGAGGGCACATCAGTGTTTCACTACTTCTGGAGCACTCACCTACAGTTATCGTATGGGCATGACATTTGTGGTTAATGCAGAACCTCCAAAGCCCCTGATTGGCAGAGCTCCCCGAGTATCGATACTGCATCCAAAAGTCAGTCGCTGTGGAAACGATGAGGAGCACGAGGGCGGCCACGCCGCAGAGCGTGCCTCCTCCTGCTAGAGAATACAGCATCGTGGAGAAGCCGGGGGAAGCGCTGTCCTCCTAAACATTCAGCAACTGGTTTAGGGGAAGAAGAGAGGAGAGTGGTGGTGGGGGGGGGGAGTCATCATTTACAGAGCCCATACTCTGAATTACCCACAATTAATCTGAAAGGTTGAACTGCATTTACTGTAGTAAAATCATCTGTGGAAATGCCCAACCTGTTTGGAGACATATTTAGTTTCAAATGGCTGTAGTGGCTTTTCAAAGATGTACATTTAGGAACATCTGGAGAGTGTGCATCAAGCATATTAACCATGACTACAGCCTACACCACTTTTGTTAAAGGTAACATAGGTCAACAGTACATGGCTTTCCTCACATCCACCAACCAAACATATATGATGGAAGATGCTCCAGTGATATGCAAAATTTCCTCACAGCAAGATGACCATCAAAATAAAGCAATACTGAGTTTTTTGAAACACAACATTTGACAAAGGATCCTCGTGAAACTTTTTTAAACCAAAGGGCACACAAGTAACCGAGCCATTCTTCAAAACGCTGTCAAATTGCTTGTTGCCAGCAAAGCACTTGACCCAAACTGCTGGATGACAATAAGCTTGCCTATCCGGCAGTTCAGAGCCATTGTTCACCACTAATTCCCCTCCATGCACCACAAACTAATCTTCCAATACTGAACAACTGAACTGTCAGCACTGTTCCTCTGTCAACCAGCCAGCAAAGTGATATCATGCACTGACTTCAACTCCTGCACACCTCACTCTACTTCGTGAAAACTCTCCCAATTCCAGTAGTGCATCCAAACTAGTCTTAAGCTCAACCATAAATGTTTTCTGACAATATTCTTGGGCAAGAAGCATGAGCAACTAGGTCTCAAGCGCCAGGTGTGAGATGTGCAGATCATTTCCTCTGTAAGAGAAGCATGGATAGATATCCACTTCATCTCTTCCTTGGCTTTCTTGATGTCCTTGATATCTCCAAAAAACAGGTTTTTGTTGATTTGCCTTTAACACCCTTAGAAAACGCAGTATTTTCCTTGCAGTGCAGTAAAAACAGATTCTGTGTAATTCCAAGTCTCTTTTTCCTGATACCTCTGGGTTGGCTGGTGTCTTTCCAGGGTCGCTGGCTGTAACAGAGTGCGTATCCTTTTTAAGCCCTGAACCCCTGGCTCTCATTGTCCATCTCACAAAAGAGGGAATGATCGAGCGCAGCATGTGAGTGATGGTAAATCCAGCCCCCCTCTCTTGCTCTTCTCCCTGCAGTTCCCCCCTTCTCCTCCATCACCTGTCCGTCTCCCTAAACTTCTGCTCTTCATTCATCTATTTGCATCCTGCATAGTTTAACTTTTTCTTTTTTTCCCAGTTATTATCTCCATGTTTTCTGTAAAATATCTGGTTAGATCTGGCAGCTGTGGCGGGTGCATTATGAGATTCCTCTCTGTCAAAGACCATGACCATGTCCCACCCCCCACAGTTAAGCCACGCCAGCAATTGGAGTTTGCAGGACAGGCACTGGCAGTCCTCCTATGCATTGGCAGCATAGGCAATGGCCTAAAGCAGAAAGTAAGCATTTGTGCACCATGCATCTTGCATTGTGTGCATCCTCTGCCTACCTGTGCACACGTGTGTGTGCACATGTACACCGATACAGGGTACACACAGGGAAATATAAAACATATACACAACTGTACATATTAGAAAACAGTGTGATAGTTTCACAGTGTAACTTAAAAATACCTTTATTTATTCAAAAGCAAGAACATGAACAAGAACCTCATCAACCCCTATGGATTTCCATCATTACACATTTGTGTGTGCACGCAGACTTTCTTTTAAAATGATCCTGAATTTTTCCAGTGAACCACAAAATATAACGTATAATACAATAAGCCATGACACCTGCTCTTCCACACCACCTTCTCCTTCACATGCATCAAAAAGTGAGGATAAAAACCAAAAACCCATATTACTATAGGTGACTTGTCATTTCAACCTGTGTGCAGTCTTTAAAGTGCATCATTACCATTGTCTTAGCTTAAGCCTGCCTATACGTTCTTTGATTATATGTTCTGAGACGTCTGGTTGCAATGTATTCCCAACATTTGCCTTTTCTCATCTTGCAATTTACCTACTTAGTTTAAAATTCCAACTTTTTGTCTGAGATGCATCTAAAACTGACTCAGTTCATCGATCAAATTCCAATTCAAACATCATGAATTTTCCTACTTTTTTTATATTAATAAATGTAGGGAAAGTCACTTTGGGAATCTATACAGATGTGCACAACTGCCTGGTGGATGACCTGTCTGTATTACAGTGCCATTACAAACTATCTATATATGACAAGGCATATGGACAAATAAGAAAAAGCTACAAATGGATAAATAAATAAATAAATAAATACATCTCTTAATTAATCCACATATCCAAAAACCTCTACACAGGTTGCAAAAAGGCACATCATGATATGCATAACCAAATGTGGCTTCTGTCCACAAGGTCACTCACTCCCTCTCTAAAGCTACATCCCATCTAAAGTGACCTCCAGGCTCCGACTATGGCTGATTTATGTGAAGTTTGGCATTTTGAGAAAATAACTAAACTAACTTGACAGTGTGCTTGCCATGAGCTCACTCATGCGAGGCATCATCATCAGTCATCTCTACAGTCTAAGCAGATTTTTGCCATTCAGTCTTTATGCTCTACTTACAAAGCTAAAAGCAGAAAGTTATTGAGCAAACACACACTGTAGATATTTTTAAGTGTTTAACCTCACATGTCACAAACAGCGACAATAAAGGATTCTCATTTTCTCATGGCATGTGAAAATTTTCTCTTTTTTTCTTTGAATTTAATTTTAATTACACTAAAACTGCAAAACCAAACACACACACATGCCTATTTTTAGAATGCCATGTTTGTTTGCACACACACTGCCACACAATACATATATACAGTAGTAGTCATTCTCTCTCACACACACACACACACACGCACACAGCCAATTATAGACATCATTTTTAAAGTGACTGCACAAATGATGGTCAGAGTGCTCACACACACAGACACTTACACACACACACACTTAATTCACAGTTACTTTAAACTGACCAACATATAACCAGCTTGTTGCTTACAATATGTATGCATATGTTTGCACACAAACACACATACTGTACATACACCCTGCAACAGTAAATGATCCCATGTTGAGATGTACGCTTGTGCTTGCTGCTGCTGCTGTTTAATCAATGTGTCCGTACTGGGCCCTCAGGGGCCCGGAGCCCAGAGGACAACTGTTCGGTCTGCAGAGGAGGAGAGGAAGGTCCGGTCATGGGGGTGCCACCTGCACTGGATCACCTTGTCCCAGTGTTCCCCTGCCACTGTCTGAGGGAGGGGCTTTGTTAGGTCACCTTGGGTCAAAGAAAAGAAAGAAACAAGACAACTGCATTTACTGACAGCACTGTGGCATATAGATCTTTTGACAGTAAGTGGGATTTCATTTCTCTAACACATCTCTCATGACCCTAAAAATAAAACCTAAACCTGATTGACAGAGGTGAAATTCTAGAAACATAAAGTAATCTGCATCAAGTTAAGTATAGTCAGAAATTGAAATGAATTGTTTTTTTCAAAAGTTTGTGCTCTCTCTGTGAGGTTGTTGCTACCTTGCAGGTCATTAATGATGATCTTGTTGTCATAGGATCCCGTCAGAAGATGATGGGCTCCTGGTGAGAAGCGCACTGAGCGGATGTCACTGCTGTGGGGCCGGTATGTCTGGACAATGCGGCCTCCTCTGATGTCGTACAACATGCAGGTGCTGTCTTCTTGACCAGTGGCCAGCAGGCGGCCGCTGGGATCCACTGCCACTGAGGCAACTGCACTTCCTGTGTGAGAAAAGAGTGGTGATAAATAGCTATTTCAAAACAACCTGCTGACTAAACTCGAGCAACGTGAGTCAGGACATGAATCACCTGAGCCATGTAGAGTTGTGCCCACCACACGGACACAGCTGGGCACCCGCAGATCCCAGAAACGGACCGTTTTGTCCTGTGAGCCAGATGCAATCATCCACCCTCCCCATGTGTACAGAGTCAGAATGTGGCCTGTTCAAACAAAATGGTGAAGTCTTAAGCACATGATTCATCAAAAATGAACCCTGTTAAAGTGGTTATAATGTAACTATTTTATGATACTGAATTAACTGGTTTCTCATCAGGGAACAAATTAGAAAAAAATATGTCTATGTATGACAACTTCACAGATAAGCCAATTGTAAACTGATTTCAAACCCCTATGGCTCCCTCGGGACTGTTTCCATAACATACCAGTGTGTCCACTTAGGGCATGAAGACCCTGTCCCCTCTGACAGTCAGTAGTATATATGTTGCAGTCTCCAGCCCCAGCACTGATCAAGATGGATCCTCCACTCTCAGGCCCCTCCAAGAAGGCCAAGTCCCTGATGGTACCATCATGCATGCTGAACTCTAGGTCTGGGCCTGGATCACAGAGAAATTACATAAATATATCTACGTCTGTCTGTCTGTCTGTATATATATATATATATATGTATATGTGTATGTATGTATGTATATGTGTGTGTATATATATATATATATATATGTATATGTATGTATGTATGTGTGTATATATATATATATATATATATATATATATATGTATGTATGTATGTGTGTATATATATATATATATATATATATATATATATATATACACACACATACATATATATATATATATATATATGGAAATCAATACCTGTGGCATTACAGCTGTCTGGATTGAAAGGCAGGACTTTGACATATTTATCATTAGAGCCAGTGGCCAGCAGTTGCCCACAGTGGCTCCATGCTACACAGTAGATTGAGCCCTTGTGGTGTTTGTTCCTCCTGAAGCGGACAACCGGCTGCTTAGCTGCACCAGAACCACTGAATGAGCCAACAAAACACAACAGAAGTGGATTCAGAGGTGTTGCAGGAAGGTGGAGTATATTCAAACTTTATTCAGTTTAGTCAGCCATGAGCCTGATTTCTGTAACAAACATCTACAACACTGCAAAGATTTCAGCTACGGTAGATGTTAACATTCAGGGAGGCATCCAATTGGCTCTCATTCAACATATAGAGTATCCAAGTACACAGTTAACTATTCTGTGAGACTGTAGCATGGTTTGAAATTACACATAGATATGAATGGCTCCTACCTGGTGGACACACTTTCTGGGTAGGCACAGACTCTCAGGGTTTTTGAGTTGGAGCCAACAGCATAGAGTGCTCCTGAAGGGTGGAATGCCACAGCACGTACTGCCTGTGTGTCCTCGAGCTGGTTGACTTTAACAAACTGGGATTTGGACTTCCCTGGCTGTACAAGAAGTTCGAGGGAAAAAAAGAAATATCATTTGCCATCACAGATTTTTTTTGTTTTAACCTCACCTTCACATTATATTAATGTCATCTATGTAAGTATACTTCACAATGTCTTTTTAACCACATTTAGGGATTTTACACTAAGATTATGTGGAACAGCAAGAAAAGTAGAGCTAAAAAGTAAAAGGAGACTGACTGAATTGTGTACTATAATGTTTAGTTGGCAGTTTGGTGTACCTCTTGTGTACTGCGTGTTGTAGAGCAACCCGAATCATCTTGCACCGTGGGACAAGATGCTCTGATCCTCTCAGCACTTAAACATAAAGAGATGCACAGGTTCAATGTTTACCATTATCTAATTGCAAAAAATGAGTAAAGACTTGATGTTACATACATGTTGATAAATATTAAAATGACTTCATTTCTGGATGACATTGAGACTACTCTTATAAAGCTGGTGTTTCTGTAGTGGCCGATAAACTGCACATTTGACAGGCTCTTACCTATGACTGGTAGGAACTGGAGACTCACTGAGGGAAGGCAAGCCATGGTTCCCAGTCTTTAATGGGGTGCTGCTGCTCACACCACCCGGCTTGTCCCTCAGCACCCCTGTATCTGGAGTGTGGCGGGTGTTGGCAGTCCTGGGACTAGAGGTGCTGTTTCCTGCCAGTCCATTCCACTGCTGGCCCAGGTGTGTCATCACCTCATCTCCTTTGTGGTCAATTCCCACATTCATTTCCTCCAACTTCTGAATGGATCTAGACAAAGACAATATCAGTTGAGACAGTCAGTGTGTTGTAGTCACAATTCACTGATGCTGAAGCTTTTAATATGACTTCCTGACCTGCTAAGGAATGTTTCCGTGAGGTTATGTTGAGCTCCATCCTGCGGCTTCACCCCCCCCTCCAGTAGCATCTGCTGGTAAAGCTGCCTCTGCTGCTGCTTCTGTTCAAGATGTTGCTGCACACGAAGACGCTGCCTATAAAACTCCTGGATGTGCTCTGTTGAGTCACATCGCTGGACAAACACGAACATACACACAGTAAGCAAGTGGGAACATTTGAACACACTAAGGACTGTTAATACAGAAGATGTAATCTGACAAGTTTCTCTTGCCTGAATAGGCCCTGTAAACACACACACACAAACTCTCTCCTAAGAGCTAGTCCTGACAGCTTTGAAGTTCCCAGGGCCGTGTCCTCCACCATCCATCCCATAAAAAGTTTTCAAGGACCTCATTATATCCAAAGGGTCTACCCTTTAGTCTCTCTTCACTTTTCCCTCTCTCACACATACACACACAACTATCTAATCTCAAGGCACTTTACTTGTCTAGGTGAGACCCCGGATGCATAAAGATGAGCAATGATAGCGGCAGCAGGCCATCTCAGGTGTGACCGCACATCAAACCAGATTATCTGCCTTCAGTGCCCATGACCCCACCCCCTCACTGAGACAGGGTCAGCAGGGCGTGAGTGCCCCTTGTACAGGTGTGGTATAGAGTTGGGGAAGGATTTATGAGGAAGTGCAATACATGGAGGCAAGGAGGTCCACAAGTTCAGGGGGAATCTATTTTAGATCTCTTGAATCTGGAATAATGATGGACTAAGTGACCAGACAGACAACCCCAGCCTCTTTTTACAATTCATCAAGTCATCAAACCAATTTAGCCTGAGTAACCAAAGGTGACACAGTCCATTCCTGCATATATGGAATATCTTTGCCTTAATCACTGATTTATGGTCGATGTAAAGTCTATAATATATATTTAACACTACACAAAGTAATGCTAGGTTTCAGTTTTTACTACCTCATTTGTTTCTGTGCTGCAGAGTGGCCCACCATCCTTTCCAGGGGTCAAAGGTGTCCGTGTGGTGTTTGGTCCATCCAGCCTTTGTGGGTGCTTCCTATGTCAGTTCACAAGCAATGTTTTAACATCATCAAACATTAGAAGTAGACAGCAAAACAATACAACACAAGCCAAAAAGCCTCACAAATTACTGGATGTGGCAAAAGGGAAGAATAACACAAAACACAAACAAGTTAAAATGTCAGTATCACAATGTGTAAAATGTGGTTAGATGTGTTTAACGTTTAAGAATAACTTAATTGCAATTGTGCCATAGAATCCTGCAGGTGGAGCCAGAGAGTGCTGGCAACAATCAATGTTCTCATGCAGCGTAGATGTGTTGTATCAGCCTCTTTTACAGTACCTGATGCAGCACTGTTTGTGGGAAACATCGTGTGGATCAAGGAAACATAGTGAAATAAAATTAACGAAATCAAATAACTTTTAAAGTATACTTTTAAAGTTCCTTGATATTGTTGTTATCGGGGTTTATTATGGAGAACATTGTATTTGATGATGGAAAACTTGCTCTTTTAGCTTGAGTCTAAAATATCCATGAGGAACAGTGTTATATTAGCATTTAGGTCTAGCTCCTTAAAATTAAACATCTGCTTTATTATTTTAAAAGGCACTACTTGTAAAAGTACCTTGAAAGAAAAGGAGGATTTTTCTTTTTATTAAGCGTATTACTATGAATTTAAATCAGGCCATAAAGTGAAGGCTTTATATTATATTGCATCAATCAACACTCAGCTGCTTTGTGCAGCACTGTGGGAAGTGACAGATGAGGCACTATGTCTCTGTTAAAGTAGGGCTAATGGGATTAATAGAGCTACACATTGTGCCATACAACAAGGTCTACCACTGGGTTTAATGCCTAAGGTTGCAGATGCACATAAGAAGTGAGGTAGTAAGAAAGCGTTTGGAAAAATCAAATGAAGCTGCAGTAGGGTAAAACGTGTATGCGTTACTTCAGGCACTTATAACTAACACTATGAACCATTTTTCCCAGCTGGGCTCCAACTTACCTCTCAGGTGAATCATCCTGCTGATGCACATTATTCTCCACAAGGCTCCGACTGAGAGCAGACTTCGCATTTGCCTCCATGCCTCTCTTATCCTGTGCTGCCAGACCATGTGACAGGCCGTCCAGAGCTGGATTGAGAGATCTGGACATGTATGTGTCGGCTGAATGAGGCCTCTGGCGGAAAGGTGAGGTGGGGCAGGGAGACAGGCGATTGATTAATGGAGTCAGGAGGTCCGCATAGCCCGCCTTGCTGGGCTTCACCAGCCGGTCCACGTGGATGTTGAGGTCCTTTTGCTGGAAGGCGCACGAAAAGGCACCAGGAGAGAGGTTCTGCAGCCAGGATAGCAGCGACAAATCCAGTTCATCACAGCCGTTTCCACAGAGCAAATCCACACCAAGCAACACCTCACCCTCTGTGATTTCCTCACCAGTTGCTTTACTCTAGAAAACAGAAACAACAAAGTCAGAAAATGTAGAGTGCTGGTATAATCCTGATGATTCTGAGGTGAATGCAAGATTGCAATCACAAATTTTAAAACATGAGATCCAGAAGGAAACTGACTTCATAAAAGATGCCCTTTGCCATATTCAAGGGGGGAATTGTGGTAGGAAGTGTTACCCTTGCATTATAACCCAAAGGTTTTAAAAAACACAGTTCGCTTCATTAACTTTTCAGTGCAACATCATACACCAGCGGGGTTTCCTTGTAACACTCTCAATGCTTAGAGGTGATATTACCTGACAGAACTCGACACAACACTCATAAAGAATCCCTTTAATGAGCAGTTGGAAGAGACGGTTTCCGCTCGCCCTGAAGCCTGCTTCACTCAGCTTCCTGTCTGCAGGGATGAACTCAGCCACCATAGCACATGCCTCCTCAAAGCAATGGACACGTGCTGTGCTCGGGTTCCAGTCTTTGAACTCTGCATGGTGGGTGAGGCGAGGCAGGGTGAGGAGAAGACACAGCTTGCTGTAGTCCTCCTTGGATGGACAGAAATCCTCCAGACTGTGGAGGCACTTGACTGCCTCCTGCATGGTGAACTCAAGCTGTAGATGGAACAATAACATTACAGAGGATTCATGTCCAGCTAAATTTGAGGCTTTTTTGTTGACTACTGTGCAAACTGAATACATCCATACATTTTGAGGGTCCTCAGCAGCAGACATGGCATTATTTACACACAGAGCTTCCAGAAACTTCTGTTTCAAAATGATGTAGCGGAACCTGGAAACACAAATCTCAGTATTAACACTTATATTTTGCAGTATATGAATTGATTAACCTTCAGGTGACATTTCCTGAGTTAAGTAATTTTTGATAAACTTGTTATATCATTTAAGTAGGACAACTGAGTTTAAAAATCTCTTTGGTAGTTGCTGACAAAGAGAGGCTGCCAGTTATATGATGTACCCATGCCAGTACAGTACTGGGAGTTGACCTAATTTAGCTCCTGAGCCTACCAGTCTCCACTTCACTGCCAAATCTTGCCCAGTGACCAGTAAAGTAAAATGTCACCAATAGTGTAATTAATATTGTATTTGAAAGACACACAAACAAGCAATGTGATTCAAGTGAAATTCATTATTATTCTAACGAAAGAAGCTGAGTTAGGTCATAGGTCTTCTGCTCTAGTGCTCTACAATAAATCAAAAACACACTCAAACAACGGCCCCCACTGAAAATTCTTCCCAACAGCTATGGTCAGTAAATGGTTGATGAAAAACCATTAAATTAAAAAATTCAAACATTATGTTCAAAGAAATCAGGTGAGAATCATCACCCACATTATTTTTTCCCACCTTTTCTTGTCAAACTTGTCCATTCCTTCCAGAGGCTGGATGAACTGCATCACCTCCTCCCACTGACCGTCGAGAATCAGTTGCCTGTGGAAAGCAGCCAATAGATAACAGGCATCAGCATTCTCATTTCCCACCACAATGGCACAATTTGTGAGTCAAAACGACTGTATATATAAATATACTATAAATGCACCTGAGGAAGAGCATGTCATCCGAGTACAGTCCGTTAATGACCCCGCTCTCCTTCTCCAAGGCCAGCATGCTGATGTGCAGCTTCCTGGAGTTGAGGAAATCCAGGATCAGCTTGATCACCTCTGCCTCCTTGATGTTGATCGTCTCCTCTGCTGTCATGATTACAGATCTCTGGTGGCAGCTTGTAGCTGGCTGGAATATAGAGGGAAGGAGTCATAGAGAGAAAATAAAATACCTTATTTTTAAGGTTCATAACCTAACTTCAGAGACTTTCATTCTAAAATTAGTGTACATATCCTCTATTTAGGGGAAATGCTGTCCCCATTCCTTTAAAATGATGATACAGCCAAAATGAATAAATTGCATAAACCTCAGATCATTATGTTTCAGTTAGTTGAGATATTCTGCAGGCAAAGTGTAAACACTAAAACAGAAGTTCTTTATTAACCTCTTCCACTCCCACCCTATTTTGAAGCAAAAACGCTTAAAATTCCATCCTCATATTATAATGGCTGTAGTTTCTGAACCAATTTGACTACATGCATGAATGAGGGCTTGCCAGAAAGGGGACACTATAGAGATTCTTGTGAAAGTGTCAAAAACACTTTAGGTATTACTGGAACAGAGCAGTGGGCCAGTAAGTGAGCAAAAAATTCAGATTTTCTGTCCACCTAAAAAAAAATAATTAAAAAAAACAAAAAATGGTCTGTGTGGCTTTATCCATATAGGTAAATGACAGTATAGGCCTGTAAGCACACTATCAGTGAACACCTGGTTCAAATTTGAAGAAGATAGCACAAAGTATCCGAGGTTCTGGGTTAGCCTGGCTGTGGTCTCCGCGGTCCGGTCCGGCTCCCCGTAGCTATCACAGCGGTCAGCTGCCCAGCTGACTAATATGGGTGTGTGTGTGACTGAGCATGCGCGGCTGAGGGTCCCCCTGTCCGAGGTTCTGGGTTAGCCTGGCTGTAGTCTCCGCGGTCCGGTCCGGCTCCCCGTAGCTATCACAGCGGTCAGCTGCCCAGCTGACTAATATGGATGTGTGTGTGTGACTGACCATGCGCGGCTGAGGGTCCCCCTGTCCGAGGTTCTGGGTAGCCTGGCTGTAGTCTCTGCTGAGTCCGGCCCGGTAAGCGTGGCTCACTTACTATTCTCACCGGGGGCCAGCGGCTGTGGCCAGCTGCCCCCGCCCCCCTGATTCCTACTCTGTACAGTGTGCCCAGTGTTTGAACGGGTGGCTGAGTGTCTCTGCTGAGTCCGGGGCCAGCGGCTGTGGCCAGCTGCCCCCGCCCCCCTGATTCCTGCTCTGTACAGTGTGCCCCAGTGTTTGAACGGGTGGCTGAGTGTCTCTGCTGAGTCCGGCCCGGTCAGCGTGGCTCACTTACTATTCTCACCGGGGGCCAGCGGCTGTGGCCAGCTGCCCCCGCCCCCCTGATTCCTGCTCTGTACAGTGTGCCCCAGTGTTTGAACGGGTGGCTGAGTGTCTCTGCTGAGTCCGGCCCGGTCAGCCTGGCTCACTTACTATTCTCACCGGGGGCCAGCGGCTGTGGCCAGCTGCCCCCGCCCCCATGATTCCTGCTCTGTACAGTGTGCCCCAGTGTTTGAACGGGTGGCTGAGTGTCTCTGCTGAGTCCGGCCCGGTCAGCCTGGCTCACTTACTATTCTCACCGGGGGCCAGCGGCTGTGGCCAGCTGCCCCCGCCCCCCTGATTCCTGCTCTGTACAGTGTGCCCCAGTGTTTGAACGGGTGGCTGAGTGTCTCTGCTGAGTCCGGCCCGGTCAGCGTGGCTCACTTACTATTCTCACCGGGGGCCAGCGGCTGTGGCCAGCTGCCCCGCCCCCCTGATTCCTGCTCTTTACAGTGTGCCCCAGTGTTTGAACGGGTGGCTGAGTGTCTCTGCTGAGTCCGGCCCGGTCAGCGTGGCTCACTTACTATTCTCACCGGGGGCCAGCGGCTGTGGCCAGCTGCCCCCGCCCCCCTGATTCCTGCTCTTTACAGTGTGCCCCAGTGTTTGAACGGGTGGCTGAGTGTCTCTGCTGAGTCCGGCCCGGTCAGCGTGGCTCACTTACTATTCTCACCGGGGGCCAGCGGCTGTGGCCAGCTGCCCCCGCCCCCCTGATTCCTGCTCTGTACAGTGTGCCCCAGTGTTTGAACGGGTGGCTGAGTGTCTCTGCTGAGTCCGGCCCGGTCAGCGTGGCTCACTTACTATTCTCACCGGGGGCCAGCAGCTGTGGCCAGCTGCCCCCGCCCCCCTGATTCCTGCTCTGTACCCTGTGCCCCAGTGTTTGAACAGGTGGCTGAGTGTCTCTGCTGAGTCCGGCCCGGTCAGCGTGGCTCACTTACTATTCTCACCGGGGGCCAGCGGCTGTGGCCAGCTGCCCCCGCCCCCCTGATTCCTGCTCTGTACCCTGTGCCCCAGTGTTTGAACGGGTGGCTGAGTGTCTCTGCTGAGTCCGGCCCGGTCAGCGTGGCTCACTTACTATTCTCACCGGGGGCCAGCGGCTATGGCCAGCTGCCCCCGCCCCCTGATTCCTGCTCTGTACAGTGTTCCCCAGTGTTTGAACGGGTGGCTGAGTGTCTCTGCTGAGTCCGGGGCCAGCGGCTGTGGCCAGCTGCCCCGCCCCCTGATTCCTGCTCTGTACCCTGTGCCCCAGTGTTTGAACGGGTGGCTGAGTGTCTCTGCTGAGTCCGGCCCGGTCAGCGTGGCTCACTTACTATTCTCACGGGGGCCAGCGGCTGTGGCCAGCTGCCCCCGCCCCCCTGATTCCTGCTCTGTACCCTGTGCCCCAGTGTTTGAACGGGTGGCTGAGTGTCTCTGCTGAGTCCGGCCCGGTCAGCGTGGCTCACTTACTATTCTCACCGGGGGCCAGCGGCTATGGCCAGCTGCCCCCGCCCCCCTGATTCCTGCTCTGTACAGTGTGCCCCAGTGTTTGAACGGGTGGCTGAGTGTCTCTGCTGAGTACGGGGCCAGCGGCTGTGGCCAGCTGCCCCCGCCCCCCGATTCCTGCTCTGTACCCTGTGCCCCAGTGTTTGAACGGGTGGCTGAGTGTCTCTGCTGAGTCCGGCCCGGTCAGCGTGGCTCACTTACTATTCTCACCGGGGGCCAGCGGCTGTGGCCAGCTGCCCCCGCCCCCCTGATTCCTGCTCTATCCCGTGTGCCCCAGTGTTTGAACGGGTGGCTGAGTGTCTCTGCTGAGTCCGGCCCGGTCAGCGTGGCTCACTTACTATTCTCACCGGGGGCCAGCGGCTGTGGCCAGCTGCCCCCGCCCCCCTGATTCCTGCTCTGTACCCTGTGCCCCAGTGTTTGAACAGGTGGCTGAGTGTCTCTGCTGAATCCGGCCCGGTCAGCGTGGCTCACTTACTATTCTCACCGGGGCCAGCGGCTGTGGCCAGCTGCCCCCGCCCCCTTGATTCCTGCTCTATCCCGTGTACCCCAGTGTTTGAACGGGTGGCTGAGTGTCTCTGCTGAGTCCGGCCCGGTCAGCGTGGCTCACTTACTATTCTCACCGGGGGCCAGCGGCTGTGGCCAGCTGCCCCCGCCCCCCTGATTCCTGCTCTATCCCGTGTGCCCCAGTGTTTGAACGGGTGGCTGAGTGTCTCTGCTGAGTCCGGCCCGGTCAGCGTGGCTCACTTACTATTCTCACCGGGGGCCAGCGGCTGTGGCCAGCTGCCCCCGCCCCCTGATTCCTGCTCTGTACAGTGTGCCCCAGTGTTTGAACGGGTGGCTGAGTGTCTCTGCTGAGTCCGGCCCGGTCAGCGTGGCTCACTTACTATTCTCACCGGGGGCCAGCGGCTGTGGCCAGCTGCCCCCGCCCCCCTGATTCCTGCTCTGTACCCTGTGCCCCAGTGTTTGAACGGGTGGCTGAGTGTCTCTGCTGAGTCCGGCCCGGTCAGCGTGGCTCACTTACTATTCTCACCGGGGGCAGCGGCTGTGGCCAGCTGCCCCCGCCGCCCTGATTCCTGCTCTGTACCCTGTGCCCCAGTGTTTGAACGGGTGGCTGAGTGTCTCTGCTGAGTCCGGCCCGGTCAGCGTGGCTCACTTACTATTCTCACCGGGGGCCAGCGGCTGTGGCCAGCTGCCCCCGCCCCCCTGATTCCTGCTCTGTACAGTGTGCCCCAGTGTTTGAACGGGTGGCTGAGTGTCTCTGCTGAGTCCGGCCCGGTCAGCCTGGTTCACTTACTACTCTCACCGGGGGCCAGCGGCTGTGGCCAGCTGCCCCCGCCCCCCTGATTCCTGCTCTGTACAGTGTGCCCCAGTGTTTGAACGGGTGGCTGAGTGTCTCTGCTGAGTACGGGGTCAGCGGCTGTGGCCAGCTGCCCCCGCCCCCCTGATTCCTGCTCTGTACCCTGTGCCCCAGTGTTTGAACGGGTGGCTGAGTGTCTCTGCTGACCCCGGCCCGGTCAGCGTGGCTCACTTACTATTCTCACCGGGGGCCAGCGGCTGTGGCCAGCTGCCCCCGCCCCCCTGATTCCTGCTCTGTACCCTGTGCCCCAGTGTTTGAACGGGTGGCTGAGTGTCTCTGCTGAGTCCGGCCCGGTCAGCGTGGCTCACTTACTATTCTCACCGGGGGCCAGCGGCTGTGGCCAGCTGCCCCCGCCCCCCTGATTCCTGCTCTACCCGTGTACCCCAGTGTTTGAACGGGTGGCTGAGTGTCTCTGCTGAGTCCGGCCCGGTCAGCGTGGCTCACTTACTATTCTCACCGGGGGCCAGCGGCTGTGGCCAGCTGCCCCCGCCCCCTGATTCCTGCTCTGTACCCTGTGCCCCAGTGTTTGAACGGGTGGCTGAGTGTCTCTGCTGAGTCCGGCCCGGTCAGCGTGGCTCACTTACTATTCTCACCGGGGGCCAGCGGCTGTGGCCAGCTGCCCCCGCCCCCCTGATTCCTGCTCTACCCGTGTGCCCCAGTGTTTGAACGGGTGGCTGAGTGTCTCTGCTGAGTCCGGCCCGGTCAGCGTGGCTCACTTACTATTCTCACCGGGGGCCAGCGGCTATGGCCAGCTGCCCCCGCCCCCCTGATTCCTGCTCTGTACAGTGTGCCCCAGTGTTTGAACGGGTGGCTGAGTGTCTCTGCTGAGTACGGGGCCAGCGGCTGTGGCCAGCTGCCCCCGCCCCCCTGATTCCTGCTCTGTACCCTGTGCCCCAGTGTTTGAACGGGTGGCTGAGTGTCTCTGCTGAGTCCGGCCCGGTCAGCGTGGCTCACTTACTATTCTCACCGGGGGCCAGCGGCTGTGGCCAGCTGCCCCCGCCCCCTGATTCCTGCTCTACCCGTGTGCCCCAGTGTTTGAACGGGTGGCTGAGTGTCTCTGCTGAGTCCGGCCCGGTCAGCGTGGCTCACTTACTATTCTCACCGGGGGCCAGCGGCTGTGGCCAGCTGCCCCCGCCCCCCTGATTCCTGCTCTGTACCCTGTGCCCCAGTGTTTGAACAGGTGGCTGAGTGTCTCTGCTGAGTCCGGCCCGGTCAGCGTGGCTCACTTACTATTCTCACCGGGGGCCAGCGGCTGTGGCCAGCTGCCCCGCCCCCCTGATTCCTGCTCTGTACAGTGTGCCCCAGTGTTTGAACGGGTGGCTGAGTGTCTCTGCTGAGTCCGGCCCGGTCAGCGTGGCTCACTTACTATTCTCACCGGGGGCCAGCGGCTGTGGCCAGCTGCCCCCGCCCCCTTGATTCCTGCTCTATCCCGTGTACCCCAGTGTTTGAACGGGTGGCTGAGTGTCTCTGCTGAGTCCGGCCCGGTCAGCGTGGCTCACTTACTATTCTCACCGGGGGCCAGCGGCTGTGGCCAGCTGCCCCCGCCCCCCTGATTCCTGCTCTGTACCGTGTGCCCCAGTGTTTGAACGGGTGGCTGAGTGTCTCTGCTGAGTCCGGCCCGGTCAGCGTGGCTCACTTACTATTCTCACCGGGGGCCAGCGGCTGTGGCCAGCTGCCCCCCCCCCCCTTGATTCCTGCTCTATCCCGTGTGCCCCAGTGTTTGAACGGGTGGCTGAGTGTCTCTGCTGAGTCCGGCCCGGTCAGCGTGGCTCACTTACTATTCTCACCGGGGGCCAGCGGCTGTGGCCAGCTGCCCCCGCCCCCTGATTCCTGCTCTATACCGTGTGCCCCAGTGTTTGAACGGGTGGCTGAGTGTCTCTGCTGAGTCCGGCCCGGTCAGCGTGGCTCACTTACTATTCTCACCGGGGGCCAGCGGCTGTGGCCAGCTGCCCCCGCCCCCTGATTCCTGCTCTGTACCCTGTGCCCCAGTGTTTGAACGGGTGGCTGAGTGTCTCTGCTGAGTCCGGCCCGGTCAGCGTGGCTCACTTACTATTCTCACCGGGGGCCAGCGGCTGTGGCCAGCTGCCCCCGCCCCCCTGATTCCTGCTCTATCCCGTGTGCCCCAGTGTTTGAACGGGTGGCTGAGTGTCTCTGCTGAGTCCGGCCCGGTCAGCGTGGCTCACTTACTATTCTCACCGGGGGCCAGCGGCTGTGGCCAGCTGCCCCCGCCCCCCTGATTCCTGCTCTGTACCCTGTGCCCCAGTGTTTGAACGGGTGGCTGAGTGTCTCTGCTGAGTCCGGCCCGGTCAGCGTGGCTCACTTACTATTCTCACCGGGGGCCAGCGGCTGTGGCCAGCTGCCCCCGCCCCCCTGATTCCTGCTCTGTACAGTGTGCCCCAGTGTTTGAACGGGTGGCTGAGTGTCTCTGCTGAGTCCGGCCCGGTCAGCGTGGCTCACTTACTATTCTCACCGGGGGCCAGCGGCTGTGGCCAGCTGCCCCCGCCCCCTGATTCCTGCTCTATCCCGTGTACCCAGTGTTTGAACGGGTGGCTGAGTGTCTCTGCTGAGTCCGGCCCGGTCAGCGTGGCTCACTTACTATTCTCACCGGGGGCCAGCGGCTGTGGCCAGCTGCCCCCGCCCCCCTGATTCCTGCTCTACCCGTGTGCCCCAGTGTTTGAACGGGTGGCTGAGTGTCTCTGCTGAGTCCGGCCCGGTCAGCGTGGCTCACTTACTATTCTCACCGGGGGCCAGCGGCTGTGGCCAGCTGCCCCCCCCCCTGATTCCTGCTCTGTACAGTGTGCCCCAGTGTTTGAACGGGTGGCTGAGTGTCTCTGCTGAGTCCGGCCCGGTCAGCGTGGCTCACTTACTATTCTCACCGGGGGCCAGCGGCTGTGGCCAGCTGCCCCCGCCCCCCTGATTCCTGCTCTGTACAGTGTGCCCCAGTGTTTGAACGGGTGGCTGAGTGTCTCTGCTGAGTCCGGCCCGGTCAGCGTGGCTCACTTACTATTCTCACCGGGGGCCAGCGGCTGTGGCCAGCTGCCCCCGCCCCCCTGATTCCTGCTCTGTACAGTGTGCCCCAGTGTTTGAACGGGTGGCTGAGTGTCTCTGCTGAGTCCGGCCCGGTCAGCGTGGCTCACTTACTATTCTCACCGGGGGCCAGCGGCTGTGGCCAGCTGCCCCCGCCCCCCTGATTCCTGCTCTGTACCCTGTGCCCCAGTGTTTGAACGGGTGGCTGAGTGTCTCTGCTGAGTCCGGCCCGGTCAGCGTGGCTCACTTACTATTCTCACCGGGGGCCAGCGGCTGTGGCCAGCTGCCCCCGCCCCCTGATTCCTGCTCTATCCCGTGTGCCCCAGTGTTTGAACGGGTGGCTGAGTGTCTCTGCTGAGTCCGGCCCGGTCAGCGTGGCTCACTTACTATTCTCACCGGGGGCCAGCGGCTGTGGCCAGCTGCCCCCGCCCCCCTGATTCCTGCTCTGTACAGTGTGCCCCAGTGTTTGAACGGGTGGCTGAGTGTCTCTGCTGAGTACGGGGCCAGCGGCTGTGGCCAGCTGCCCCCGCCCCCCGATTCCTGCTCTGTACCCTGTGCCCCAGTGTTTGAACGGGTGGCTGAGTGTCTCTGCTGAGTCCGGCCCGGTCAGCGTGGCTCACTTACTATTCTCACCGGGGGCCAGCGGCTGTGGCCAGCTGCCCCCGCCCCCCTGATTCCTGCTCTATCCCGTGTGCCCCAGTGTTTGAACGGGTGGCTGAGTGTCTCTGCTGAGTCCGGCCCGGTCAGCGTGGCTCACTTACTATTCTCACCGGGGGCCAGCGGCTGTGGCCAGCTGCCCCCGCCCCCCTGATTCCTGCTCTGTACCCTGTGCCCCAGTGTTTGAACAGGTGGCTGAGTGTCTCTGCTGAGTCCGGCCCGGTCAGCGTGGCTCACTTACTATTCTCACCGGGGGCCAGCGGCTGTGGCCAGCTGCCCCCGCCCCCCTGATTCCTGCTCTGTACAGTGTGCCCCAGTGTTTGAACGGGTGGCTGAGTGTCTCTGCTGAGTCCGGCCCGGTCAGCGTGGCTCACTTACTATTCTCACCGGGGGCCAGCGGCTGTGGCCAGCTGCCCCCGCCCCCTGATTCCTGCTCTATCCCGTGTACCCCAGTGTTTGAACGGGTGGCTGAGTGTCTCTGCTGAGTCCGGCCCGGTCAGCGTGGCTCACTTACTATTCTCACCGGGGGCCAGCGGCTGTGGCCAGCTGCCCCCGCCCCCCTGATTCCTGCTCTATCCCGTGTGCCCCAGTGTTTGAACGGGTGGCTGAGTGTCTCTGCTGAGTCCGGCCCGGTCAGCGTGGCTCACTTACTATTCTCACCGGGGGCCAGCGGCTGTGGCCAGCTGCCCCCGCCCCCCTGATTCCTGCTCTGTACAGTGTGCCCCAGTGTTTGAACGGGTGGCTGAGTGTCTCTGCTGAGTCCGGCCCGGTCAGCGTGGCTCACTTACTATTCTCACCGGGGGCCAGCGGCTGTGGCCAGCTGCCCCCGCCCCCTGATTCCTGCTCTGTACAGTGTGCCCCAGTGTTTGAACGGGTGGCTGAGTGTCTCTGCTGAGTCCGGCCCGGTCAGCGTGGCTCACTTACTATTCTCACCGGGGGCCAGCGGCTGTGGCCAGCTGCCCCCGCCCCCCTGATTCCTGCTCTGTACAGTGTGCCCCAGTGTTTGAACGGGTGGCTGAGTGTCTCTGCTGACTCCGGCCCGGTCAGCGTGGCTCACTTACTATTCTCACCGGGGGCCAGCGGCTGTGGCCAGCTGCCCCCGCCCCCCTGATTCCTGCTCTGTACAGTGTGCCCCAGTGTTTGAACGGGTGGCTGAGTGTCTCTGCTGAGTCCGGCCCGGTCAGCGTGGCTCACTTACTATTCTCACCGGGGGCCAGCGGCTGTGGCCAGCTGCCCCCGCCCCCCTGATTCCTGCTCTGTACCCTGTGCCCCAGTGTTTGAACGGGTGGCTGAGTGTCTCTACTGAGTCCGGCCCGGTCAGCGTGGCTCACTTACTATTCTCACCGGGGGCCAGCGGCTGTGGCCAGCTGCCCCCGCCCCCTGATTCCTGCTCTATCCCGTGTACCCCAGTGTTTGAACGGGTGGCTGAGTGTCTCTGCTGAGTCCGGCCCGGTCAGCGTGGCTCACTTACTATTCTCACCGGGGGCCAGCGGCTATGGCCAGCTGCCCCCGCCCCCCTGATTCCTGCTCTGTACAGTGTGCCCCAGTGTTTGAACGGGTGGCTGAGTGTCTCTGCTGAGTACGGGGCCAGCGGCTGTGGCCAGCTGCCCCCGCCCCCCGATTCCTGCTCTGTACCCTGTGCCCCAGTGTTTGAACGGGTGGCTGAGTGTCTCTGCTGAGTCCGGCCCGGTCAGCGTGGCTCACTTACTATTCTCACCGGGGGCCAGCGGCTGTGGCCAGCTGCCCCCGCCCCCCTGATTCCTGCTCTATCCCGTGTGCCCCAGTGTTTGAACGGGTGGCTGAGTGTCTCTGCTGAGTCCGGCCCGGTCAGCGTGGCTCACTTACTATTCTCACCGGGGGCCAGCGGCTGTGGCCAGCTGCCCCCGCCCCCCTGATTCCTGCTCTGTACCCTGTGCCCCAGTGTTTGAACAGGTGGCTGAGTGTCTCTGCTGAGTCCGGCCCGGTCAGCGTGGCTCACTTACTATTCTCACCGGGGGCCAGCGGCTGTGGCCAGCTGCCCCCGCCCCCCTGATTCCTGCTCTGTACAGTGTGCCCCAGTGTTTGAACGGGTGGCTGAGTGTCTCTGCTGAGTCCGGCCCGGTCAGCGTGGCTCACTTACTATTCTCACCGGGGGCCAGCGGCTGTGGCCAGCTGCCCCCGCCCCCTGATTCCTGCTCTATACCGTGTGCCCCAGTGTTTGAACGGGTGGCTGAGTGTCTCTGCTGAGTCCGGCCCGGTCAGCGTGGCTCACTTACTATTCTCACCGGGGGCCAGCGGCTGTGGCCAGCTGCCCCCGCCCCCCTGATTCCTGCTCTATCCCGTGTGCCCCAGTGTTTGAACGGGTGGCTGAGTGTCTCTGCTGAGTCCGGCCCGGTCAGCGTGGCTCACTTACTATTCTCACCGGGGGCCAGCGGCTGTGGCCAGCTGCCCCCGCCCCCCTGATTCCTGCTCTGTACAGTGTGCCCCAGTGTTTGAACGGGTGGCTGAGTGTCTCTGCTGAGTCCGGCCCGGTCAGCGTGGCTCACTTACTATTCTCACCGGGGGCCAGCGGCTGTGGCCAGCTGCCCCCGCCCCCCTGATTCCTGCTCTGTACAGTGTGCCCCAGTGTTTGAACGGGTGGCTGAGTGTCTCTGCTGAGTCCGGCCCGGTCAGCGTGGCTCACTTACTATTCTCACCGGGGGCCAGCGGCTGTGGCCAGCTGCCCCCGCCCCCCTGATTCCTGCTCTGTACAGTGTGCCCCAGTGTTTGAACGGGTGGCTGAGTGTCTCTGCTGACTCCGGCCCGGTCAGCGTGGCTCACTTACTATTCTCACCGGGGGCCAGCGGCTGTGGCCAGCTGCCCCCGCCCCCCTGATTCCTGCTCTGTACAGTGTGCCCCAGTGTTTGAACGGGTGGCTGAGTGTCTCTGCTGACTCCGGCCCGGTCAGCGTGGCTCACTTACTATTCTCACCGGGGGCCAGCGGCTGTGGCCAGCTGCCCCCGCCGCCCTGATTCCTGCTCTGTACCCTGTGCCCCAGTGTTTGAACGGGTGGCTGAGTGTCTCTGCTGAGTCCGGCCCGGTCAGCGTGGCTCACTTACTATTCTCACCGGGGGCCAGCGGCTGGGGCCAGCTGCCCCCGCCCTCCTGATTCCTGCTCTGTACCCTGTGCCCCAGTGTTTGAATGGGTGGCTGAGTGTCTCTGCTGAGTCTGGCCCGGTCAGCGTGGCTCACTTACTATTCTCACCGGGGGCCAGCGGCTGTGGCCAGCTGCCCCCGCCCCCCTGATTCCTGCTCTGCACAGTGTGCCCCAGTGTTTGAACGGGTGGCTGAGTGTCTCTGCTGACTCCGGCCCGGTCAGCGTGGCTCACTTACTATTCTCACCGGGGGCCAGCGGCTGTGGCCAGCTGCCCCCGCCCCCCTGATTCCTGCTCTGCACAGTGTGCCCCAGTGTTTGAACGGGTGGCTGAGTGTCTCTGCTGACTCCGGCCCGGTCAGCGTGGCTCACTTACTATTCTCACCGGGGGCCAGCGGCTGTGGCCAGCTGCCCCCGCCCCCCTGATTCCTGCTCTGTACAGTGTGCCCCAGTGTTTGAACGGGTGGCTGAGTGTCTCTGCTGACTCCGGCCCGGTCAGCGTGGCTCACTTACTATTCTCACCGGGGGCCAGCGGCTGTGGCCAGCTGCCCCCGCCCCCCTGTTCCTGCTCTGTACAGTGTGCCCCAGTGTTTGAACGGGTGGCTGAGTGTCTCTGCTGAGTCCGGCCCGGTCAGCGTGGCTCACTTACTATTCTCACCGGGGGCCAGCGGCTGTGGCCAGCTGCCCCCGCCCCCCTGATTCCTGCTCTGTACAGTGTGCCCCAGTGTTTGAACGGGTGGCTGAGTGTCTCTGCTGAGTCCGGCCCGGTCAGCGTGGCTCACTTACTATTCTCACCGGGGGCCAGCGGCTATGGCCAGCTGCCCCCGCCCCCCTGATTCCTGCTCTGTACAGTGTGCCCCAGTGTTTGAACGGGTGGCTGAGTGTCTCTGCTGAGTACGGGGCCAGCGGCTGTGGCCAGCTGCCCCCGCCCCCCGATTCCTGCTCTGTACCCTGTGCCCCAGTGTTTGAACGGGTGGCTGAGTGTCTCTGCTGAGTCCGGCCCGGTCAGCGTGGCTCACTTACTATTCTCACCGGGGGCCAGCGGCTGTGGCCAGCTGCCCCCGCCCCCCTGATTCCTGCTCTATCCCGTGTGCCCCAGTGTTTGAACGGGTGGCTGAGTGTCTCTGCTGAGTCCGGCCCGGTCAGCGTGGCTCACTTACTATTCTCACCGGGGGCCAGCGGCTGTGGCCAGCTGCCCCCGCCCCCCTGATTCCTGCTCTGTACAGTGTGCCCCAGTGTTTGAACAGGGTGGCTGAGTGTCTCTGCTGAGTCCGGCCCGGTCAGCGTGGCTCACTTACTATTCTCACCGGGGGCCAGCGGCTGTGGCCAGCTGCCCCCGCCGCCCTGATTCCTGCTCTGTACCCTGTGCCCCAGTGTTTGAACGGGTGGCTGAGTGTCTCTGCTGAGTCCGGCCCGGTCAGCGTGGCTCACTTACTATTCTCACCGGGGGCCAGCGGCTGGGCCAGCTGCCCCCGCCCTCCTGATTCCTGCTCTGTACCCTGTGCCCCAGTGTTTGAACGGGTGGCTGAGTGTCTCTGCTGAGTCCGGCCCGGTCAGCGTGGCTCACTTACTATTCTCACCGGGGGCCAGCGGCTGTGGCCAGCTGCCCCCGCCCCCCTGATTCCTGCTCTGTACCTGTGCCCCAGTGTTTGAACGGGTGGCTGAGTGTCTCTGCTGAGTCCGGCCCGGTCAGCGTGGCTCACTTACTATTCTCACCGCGGTAGAGCGGCTGTGGCCAGCTGCCCCCGCCCCCCTGATTCCTGCTCTGTACAGTGTGCCCCAGTGTTTGAACGGGTGGCTGAGTGTCTCTGCTGAGTCCGGCCCGGTCAGCGTGGCTCACTTACTATTCTCACCGGGGCCAGCGGCTGTGGCCAGCTGCCCCCGCCCCCCTGATTCCTGCTCTGTACCCTGTGCCCCAGTGTTTGAACGGGTGGCTGAGTGTCTCTGCTGAGTCCGGCCCGGTCAGCGTGGCTCACTTACTATTCTCACCGGGGGCCAGCGGCTGTGGCCAGCTGCCCCCGCCCCCCTGATTCCTGCTCTGTACAGTGTGCCCCAGTGTTTGAACGGGTGGCTGAGTGTCTCTGCTGAGTCCGGCCCGGTCAGCGTGGCTCACTTACTATTCTCACCGGGGGCCAGCGGCTGTGGCCAGCTGCCCCCGCCCCCCTGATTCCTGCTCTGTACAGTGTGCCCCAGTGTTTGAACGGGCGGCTGAGTGTCTCTGCTGAGTCCGGCCCGGTCAGCCAGAGGTTCTGGGTTAGCCTGGCTGTAGTCTCCGCGGTCCGGTCCGGCTCCCCGTAGCTATCACAGCGGTCAGCTGCCCAGCTGACTAATATGGGTGTGTGTGTGACTGAGCATGTGCGGCTGAGGGTCCCCTGACCATTCTGCAATGTTTTTTTCATGATAAGATCCAGGCGGAGATCAGAGTCCAAATGGACACATGATAACCAAATGGTATACTGAGACACCAAATGTGTTTTTCGCATGCATTTTTTTATCACACAAATTTGCAATATTGAACTGTTCAATTATTAAATTATGCACATAAAGTATGGGCATAACTAACCCTTTCCTCCGTGTTTCAACATGGCGACTGCGGACACTGCGGTCGCCATGTCGCCATGTTCGCCATGTCGCCATGTTTGCGCGCTTATATTTACGAGTCTTCTTCTTCTTCATCTTGTACACATTTACGATTGAATCAGCTAAATCTTTATTTACACTGTCCATTATAATACATCAATGTCCAGCACCCTCCCTTCAACATCCGTGTCGTACACTAACTTCAAAATAAAACCTCTCCCTCGGTTGAAACGTACATTCTTGTGCAAAAATAAATGAGAAACAAAATAAAATCAATACTGAATTAGCAAAACAACCTAATGAAGCCACAGATACCAAATACGCCATGTTTACCAATGTAGTAAGCCCGCGCAAGCTGAAACTGCAGAAGAGGAGCGGCTCGGGGACGCCGGCGTCCCCGCGGAGTTGAAGAGGTTAAACAGAACTTCACACAAAAACATGATCTTTTGTGATGGAGAGGTCACCACCTCTCAGAGACCCTGGCAGCAACACAGTTTTAGATCAATGTTAATGACATGAATATTGACAGATACTCATGCTGTCTTTTTATGATGCCCACTGGCCAGCACTCTGTGGATCAATTACTACAGGGACTTCCAATGTTCCTGCTCTTCTCCTCAATAACGTCATTGACTCCATGTGTTAAATGTCTTCTTTTAACTACATTTTTACATAACAGCTTGAGCCTGTGTGTCCCAACAGTAAGGTTGTCATGAGTTTACAATACTCTCTGGTATGTTGTAACTGCTGCATCACCAAAAGATAGTGTTTATGTAAAACTCCTATCGTGCATTTGTGAGTTTGTCAGTAAGTTTAAAATGGCCTCGTTTGATTGAATTGTTCTACAGAGTGCTGTGCATAGGGCATTGCTGCACTGTTTAGGCTATGTTGTGCTATGTTAAATCTCACCACAATATTCCAATATGGGATCCAGTTTTGGTATGATATCTAAAGATGCAGTCCTCCAGGCTGGCCTATTAATGGTTAACCACTGGAGCATCACATAGGGAGCTACAATAAAGGATGAAGGGCTCTGCATTATGCATGATGCACTCGTCCTGTGTCTATGTTAAAAAGGCTGAAATGAACAGTGATGTCTCCAGGTGTCCGTGCTGGAGGCAGAGCAGCCGGTGACACCGCCCTGTTAGTTCTCGCACACACACACAAAAACAACATCCAGCTCTGGTTCTGCATGTGACAGCAGGTCTGCGGCCCAAACCTGACAGCTTCAAACACACCTTGTTTACTTGAGCATGACAGCACACAGCGCACACTTATACGCACTCACACACCCAGCAGCTCAGTGTTACACAAACACTCACACGCAAGATAACAGCATTAATTTTCCCTCTAAGGTGCAGCGGGTATCATGCAGGACTGGTACACTCCGGGCTAACACGCCACCGTGAATCCGTGCTGACTCCTCACCTGTCAGTCTGCGCCAACGACGCGCCGCATTAAAGCCACTCAGCGGCGTCTGCAGTCTTCAAATCTGACAGTGTCGACGGAGAAGTAGACGGAATATGTTCTGTGGATGTTGAAATATCTACTTGTGTTTTCAGAAAGCTGCTTTCTATCTCAATTCTAGTACATAGCTCGCCGTTGCCATGCGGACGCAGCCGCAAAACCACCAATCAACTGCAGCGATGACGCCCCGTGGCCACACCCACTGCACGGGACAGACAAACTTTCAGGTGATGCACGGGGACATTAAAAACGTAGGCTGATTATAAAACAACAGTGACGATGACACCATGACTACATATTTATAAAAATCAATTATTTTAAATTTGTATGGTGTAAAAGTGTTACAGCATATTCACCAACTATTTGACTCAAAGATACTCTGTTTGACTTACGTAAAAGAAACAGTGCAGTCAGACATACTCTACCGATAGGCTCCTATATTCTAATATACTATAAGCATCACAATACATACAAATATATTGCATTGAGTACCAAAAAGCCCATTTAAAATGTAAATATGTTAAGCACTTCAAATTTGAGCAATGAGCATCAGCCTATTTGAGTAAATGCACTTACTTTCCACCACTGGCTTTAAAAGCCATTAAATTATACTATTTAGCCAGAATATCAGTGGCTGATTCTGGATCGCCTGAGTTGTAGACTACTTTTAATTTCGGTCAGTCAGGATTTATAGCTACAAATGTTAGGTATCTGCTTCTTTATTACCCTGTGTCCACGCTGTTTCCCTCCATCTCCGTGTTTCCTGTGTCCCCAGTTTGTCTTTGTCCGTGTTTGTGTGTGTGTGTGTGTTGCTAGGCGTGGCCTGCCAGGCTCCTGCTCCCGCCAAATCACCTGCACACCTGTTTCTGATGAGCTCATCAACTCAGTAGCCCCCGCAGTATTTAACTCCAGGACCATGACTGCACATTGTTTCCAGTGTAACACAACGTACACAGCCTTTACTCATTAACAGAAAGTGGAGCACTGCCAAGGGGGGCTCACTGTTTCAGTCCAGATGTCCCTCTGGTCAGTATTATAGTAACTCAGTTTGCTAAATAAAATGATTTGGCTATTCATTAGTTGGGATAGTTGTTTTTTGACAGGTTCTCTTGATATTAGGCCACCTTGCCTCTGTCCCAAGCATCAGTTTTGGGTCTCACTTCTTTTATGTAAAATAGAAAAAAAAAAGAAAAAGTTATGCAACTGAATGCCTTGAATTGTGATAGTGCCAACTTTTCCCTTTAACATTGTTTAATTTCTATTTATCAATAAAAAATAAAACCATAAATTAATAATGACCCTGCTTACTTTTCTTACAATACGTCTGGCTGAAATGACACACTTCACTCCTTTTAAAATTAGTTTAGTTTTAAAGTCAACACCACAGAAATGCTGAGGCCATGCTTAAGTTTATTAAATGCAAAAAAGAAAAACAAAAGAGAAAAACAAAAATGAAACTACATGTTCAGCAAATATGATGAATGACAGCACAGCGTCTGACAAACAAAACAGGGTCATCATAGTAAATAGGTATGAGCGCACATGAACACACTGTACAATATCATTACACTTTAAATAATCTTCTCCCCTTGGCCTTAAACAGCCAAAAGCAGGTGGACAGAGCTTTCTGTGGACAAAACCCTTCCAAATCCTTCCTTCCAAAAACATCAGAGAAACACATCTTAACTCTGACATATCGTTTTACATTTTCAAAGACATGTGTATGCTCTCTTTTGGTCATAAATACCCCGCCCCTATCCCCAGTTGAAAAACAAAGCACCATGTTAGCAAATTTGTTTTGTTGAAAAACAGACCTGCGAATGGTGTTGACTTGACATTCAGTGACAACAAAAAAAAAGGAACGTGACACTGACACCAATGAAACCCTGTGGCGAGTCTCTTACCCGTATGCAGCAACGAGGATCTGCCCTATTTTGTCTTGCATTATTCTGTGAGATTCACTCTCCCAATAATAGAGAAAAATAATAATAAAAGAAATCTAAAATATTCCTGGCCTATTTAGGACGTGTTCCATTTATAGGCGACTGATGCTGCCAATTCACACTCAGATAGTTTACATTGGGTTAAGACACATTTGTGTGACAAAAGAACAGATGCACCGATGTGTTGAAAGTGACACAGCCATTTTGTAACAATGTGGCTATTTCAAGTGAGACAATTACTCACTCATCTATGACTGGCTTCTTTAAGAACTGAGCTATTGATTTTTATCTAATCAGCAATCTAAACTTTGTGTATGCACTATAATAACAATATTTTGGTGCTGGGTGGACCTGTAATGCCTTAAAGCTTCATGGTTGTAGACATTATTAAGATGAGCAGTGTGTGAAAGTTGAATTTAATACTGTCAAGCGTGTGCTAGCACAACAATTTCATTTTAAGTCCTGATGTATAGAGAACTTCTTAGGTGTCATTATGTCTTGGATTTTAGTCATGTTCCTGATACCAGTGGGTGAGAGTGTGGTTGTGCATTATGTCATATAATACACTGCAAAGTTCCTCCATGGTGCAGTAGGCAGCATTTCAAAAATCAAGAAGAAATAATAACAAGGTGTTTTTATTTGTTCACAAACCCGCTGTGAATCAGCAGCAAAGTGATCTACAACACTGGTTCTCAACCTTTTTGGCTGAAACAATGATGCCTCTGCGTAAATCCTCAGGTTAACTCTGATAGGATGATTTTATTTTCACCGTCAGGCAGTTTTATTCATTATCAGACTAAGTTTTGAGGTTGCAGCTACTCACAAGAAAAAGAAGTATCACCATCAGAAACATGATAACATATTTGTATATTAGAAATATATTTTTTTCAACACGTGTATAGGTCAATTTTTCTGCAGGTGTCCAGACCCACAGGTTGAGAACCAGTGATCTAGAGTAACGTCCTGCATTCTTTAAAATCACTTTCTCAAAAAAGGTTCTGAAAAAGCTGAAACCGGTTGGCTTTGCTGAGCTGGACACACATGTACCATGTGGCTAATACTAGCTGTATGCAATTAGTTTTTTTTTTTTTGGCCCTTTGTAGTTTTTATGTACCTTAATATACAAACTGTTTTACCCACAGAGATGGAGAAAAAACATGTTCTTCCAAATACAAAAAAAAAAGCCTCAGTATATACGCTGCTTTACAACCATCTCATTGCACTCGCACACACTAAAAATAAAACAAGCATAAGGCCACACATCAACAGGATAACACAAACAGAAATCAATCTGTACATGAATTAAAAACATTCAGTGCTTCACTGTACCGCATAAAATGTCCTAGCATTCATACTGTCTCTTTTTTGACATTTGGCACATAGGAAACAAGAAGAACACTCATACATGCCTTCGTAAAACTGACTCAAACGTGACAATCTCTAAAAACACAGAAGTAATAAGCATTTACATCATTCATTAACAGTGGCGTACATTCCAGTTGCTCCTATAATCTTTGAGTCCTATCATGTTCGGTCCAGAGTAAGGAGGAAACAACGGGGACAGGAATGCAATGAGAGGAATAACAGACATAAAAAAGACAAATATGCATTCATCTAACTGGCATTGCAGGTGTTTGAATCTTCATGGATATGTACAGTGAAGTGCAAATTGAAATGGGTACGTTCCATTCGAGGGAGGAAATGGCGATGTTTGGGGGTACCAAGTTCCATTAAGACAGGGCAGGCACTACTTTTTTAGGGGTGGCTGGCTTCTTGGTTTGCCAGAGGTGGTTGTGGATCGTCACCGCGTCCACGCTGGCTGACATGGTCTTGGCTGGTATCTGACTAAATTGCTTCTTGTCCGAGTTGTACTTGTACAGGCCGTCGATCATCTTGCGTGTGATGCTCTTGGGGCCGATGCCTGTCAGCTTGTGGATCTCTTCTGTCTCAGGGCAGTAAATGTAGAGAGAACGAAACTGGCAGCCGGCATCACGGAACAACACCAAGAAGTTGTTGGCTTCAGATTTCTCCATTTCCTGTTAAAGTCAGGGGAGAAAAGCTCAGTGGATAGAAAATGAAGGTCATGGGTGCTAAAGGGACAAAATAAGATTTCGATTTCATTTTACTCATACCTCAGACTTTAAGTGTTTTCCCTCTGCAAAAATATTGAATATTAATGGTAAGGTCTCTGAATACCTATCCTTTAACTATAAAATTGGTGGAAAATAACGACTTAATTCTCTGTAAATCATTATGACACATTCATACTGTAAATTCTGATACAGTACTTTATTTCCCTCTACAGCAGAGGGAACCACTTTGCTTAATGCACCTACTTATCTGGACAAATAAAAAAATATATAATGTTCATTTCCACATCATTACTCCATCAGCACAACAATGTCCTACCAGTACTCACAACTGCTGTGTTTTTTCTTTGAACTTTAATACTATTTTCATTAACAATTTAATTCCAGTAATTCTTGTGAAAGAACTCCACTTTCCACCATTATTGACATTCTTGCTTTTATACAAGGATTTAAAGGTGCCATTGTTTTACATTTTAAAACCACACAGGAATAAATAAGATTTGGGATTTCAATCCACGGTCTTGAGGGTACGTGGTGTGCATTATCACTAAAGATATGTTAAAGGCCATTACCTCCAGGATCTTGTTCTTTTGGCCCTCATTGACCTTGCCTGCGAGGCAGCAGTGGGCCAGAGCGTTCTGGATGATGTGCTTGTTAGACTTGGCACTGGGTTCTTTGTAGAGCTTCGGTCCTGAACGAAAACAGAGGGAGCCAGACGTCAGGATGAGACTGTTGTCATGGCAACCATTCCAGTTATGTCAAGGAGGAGGCCTTCCTTGCTTTTCTTGCTCTTTCTTTTGGTAAATCATTTATGAAGATTTCAGCTCGTAGCATTTTTCTGTCTTATCGGTTAGTGGGACAAAGGAATATGAGCTAGAAATGCAGCATTAAGAGCCAAGAAAACCACAGACACGAAGTGGACTTATGTATTACAAGATCAAAGCTAACAATAAAGAAGATAATGGATTAAATCCAAAACTCCTTGAAAACATTGGTTATAATGTTGTGATTTAGCATGTTTATGTTAATTTGCATGGAAAAGATAGAGGATTTTTCTTTTTAGCTGACATACCGGTGTACTCTGTGTTTGATGTTACAGACGAGGTTGTGGATCCATTTTCCCAGTCCTTCTCTCCATTCCTGCTGCTGGAGCGACTCGGGGACAGGAGGCCGTCTGCAGAGTCTGGCCTAGAACGCACACACGCGCACGTTCACACATAGAATTAGTTAACCTTTCTGCATGGATGCTGCTGCTGAATACTCAGCAAATTATACTGTAGGCAGGGCAGGAATAAAACTGTGCTATTCACAAGCCAACAACATATTTTTATAAACGGAGCCAGCTCCAAAAAAGAACTGACCCAGCCATTGTAAAACAGCTGAATTTGACTGTTGGCTGGTGTCATATTCCGACCCTGTCTACATCGCATTTATTTATCCTTCACTGTGGCATAAACTGTGGGTACTGTTTCAGCAGTTTGAGATTGGATTTGGTTATGGCTGTAAAGCCTAACAGTAACTAGTAAAGCAGCAAGCTTGCAAGCACAGGCAATGAGTGAAGCAGTCTGGTGCACTGAGGGTCATTAAAAGAGGTCAATCAATTGATTACAGTGCAGCACTTGGTGTTTACTTGCTCTTTTTTGTGGACTGCAACTGCATGGTGTCCTCTCTGTACATTAGCATTATTGGAAAGCAGTAAGTTACAAATATACAGAGCGAACACCACTTATTCCACTTGATTATAATCCATTTAAAAACGCACTACTAATTTAACTGTATAAAAGTCAATGAGCAGGGAAACAGTACAGTGAGCCCTTGCGCACATGTGTTTGTGGTGCATTTTTTAAGGATATAAACTGTCCACATTAACAAGCCATTTTAGTTTTCTTTTGTTTCTCAAAATCTTCCAATAGGACATTGAAGTCTCATTTCAATTTGAACATATTCTGATGTTGAATACTCTTCTGGCAGATTTTGAGAAAAATATAATATATGACTTGATTAGGTGGGTATTTTTTGCAGGGTGTGTTCTAGGACGTGTTTGTGAGGTAGTGGCTTTAGACAAAGGTTAACAGTTTACTTTGAAAGGAAAACTGAAAAACGAGTGTAAATTGGTGTGGGAGGCAGAGCGGGGGGGGGGAAAAAGAGAAGTGAATGATTTGTGATGGCAGTGCTGCTAAAAGCAAAGCATTAGACCAGTGCTTTTGAAGTCAGTCAGAAGGGAAATAAAATATGTTGCTTTTTATTGTAAGTGCTACTCAATCCTTAATAAAACCCAGTGAGGAGCCAGGGTTTCAGCAGAGGATTGGGCTCGTGGGACAGCGTGAAGCACCTTAAAGTTTAACTGAGGGGCAGGAACTAACCTTCTCCTCCTCAGTTTAGGAGAGCTCAGAAAGTAGAAGAGGCTGCCAGAGGCTAAACTAGCACTTCTGACATGTGTGAAAGAGCAGGAAAGAAAGTGGTAAGACAGGAACATAGGAAAAATACAGGTGAGATGTTAGACCTGAGGATGGGAGTTAGTCTGGAGAGGTCAGAAAATATCACCATTAATGCACATGAAGAATAAACAGCTAAAGACTGGTGTTAAAAATCAATCCAAGATTAAAGTTCACAAGAAATCCTCAGGTTTCAAGTGAAGCTTTCTGGAACTAATAACCACATCACATGTCCAGTCTAACTGATGACAGCACTACTTTACTAAACAAAGTTGTTCTTTTTTTTAATTCCATTTGACACGGAGTCAATAAAAACATCTCACCTTGGTGTTCTCTTCTCTGAGTGAACGCTGTCGCTGTCTCCCAGGTTGAGGGAAGCCAGGGACAAGCTAGAGACTGAAAAGACACGTTGGCGTGAACCTGGATGTGAGACAATGAGATGTGGCACAGCACGACACAATTACACCGACACCACGAATGACAACATCACCAGATCACTGTCCACTGTGTTTTGTGCCAACACCTGTTACAGAGCAATGCACCAATGAGCTCTCACATTCATAAAATACTCACAAAACTGACATGATCACATCTTACAACAGTTAGTTAAATGTGTAAAATTATATTATGCATCATTAAATTTACAGGAAAGAACACAGGAAAAAACACGTTTGTGCTGCATTGCTCATTCAGGGCATCAAAGTGTTAAGTTATTTTGTACCTGTTTGCAAAGCGACAACTCAAAAAAGACTGATGCTTTTTATTATTTCCAATTACATTTAATATTAATTAGGCTATAAACACACTATAACATTTAATGCCATAAATACTGACAGGTATAATTGGCATAAGTACCAAAAAGACCAGCTGGTTGTTTAAGACATTTTCAGGTGGCACAAAGCAGAGTGGCAGTGGGACACACAGACACACAAGGATTGGACAGATGGGATGACCTTGACCTCTCTGACTGGGGGTTGTTACCATGGTTACCTGTGGCAGCTCTGACAGGGGTTTTGGGGGAGTCCATGTTGTCACGGTGGATGGACTTCGGCCTGCCCCTCCTCTGCTTGGCGCCTCCGGCAGGTCGAGGTTTAATGACGCTGTCCATGTCCTCCATCAGTTTGAGCTGCTTCCTCCTGAGGTATTCCTGTTTGATGAACTCCCTCCTGGCCTTGTCCTCCTCCTTCCTGAGACGCTCTTCCTCTGCTTTCAGTCTATACAGGCAGACCAGACAGATTGTAGCAGAGTCAGTGCTGAGTAATATTGTAAGTGTTATTGGTGTATGGATTATGTATGAAGAAATTCAAAAGAAATACACTTTGAGTATTTCATGTCACATGTAAAATGGCAAATGAAATGTGTTCTTTACTTTGTCTTTCCTGACATTAAATCAAATATATTAAGGTTTTCACAGTTGGTTGGAGAAAACAAACAGCTAACTGGCAGTTTAATATAGATGTATAAAATGATCTGTAGTTGCATCCAGAGTGTTTCCAAAACTTTACTCAGAATGACAAATAAAAGAAAGAAGACAGAAAATGAGGAATGCGTGAGCCAATCATATTAGAAAAAAGTGTCTAATTCTTAAAGCCAAACAAATTTCTAACAGTGGACATCAATTTAATGATAAAATAAATTAATCTTCCCTTTCAAGGCTTGAGAGCACACAACACTGCCTCCATTAAAGTGTGTATGGACTTCTTCTCTGGATGTGTCAACATACCGAGCTTCCTCTTTCTTCTGCTCCAGCTCAGCTTCCAGCTGCATCTTCCTCTGCTGGCTCTCCTTCTCCCTCCTCATCCTTTTCTCCAGCAGCGCCGCTCTCTTCTGAGCCATGTTCTCCTCTGCTTTCCCGTCCTCCTGTGGTGTGAAGGAAACAAAAGCTGGTCACCTCACACTGCTTCAGGTAAATAGGGTTCCACGCTGAATGAAATTTCAGGGCCACTGCAGTTTATTAAGCAAAATTGACTTTTGACATGCTGTAGCTGAAAAGGCTGAGTGGAGTGCTCTTCAATTATTTTATTCATCTGATCTAATATCATAAATGAGGTAATTCCAAAACCTGAATTGTTGCTGTGAAAGGTCATCTTCTTGGTATGATTAAATGAGACAGTTAAAAGGCTGGAAACACAGCAGATGATTTTTTTCTAGGCTAAAAAAAGACACATTCATCTTCTTTTTTCTAGACACTTATTACAATATATTCTAATATATATATATATATATATATATATAAAGAAAACATCTGTATTAACTTCATTTCTTGGATATTTTTGGCCACATTAAGATAGATTTGCATAACCCTTGACTACAGCAAAAGAGTAGGAGACTATTGAAAACATGGTGTATCCCATACACACGGTGAATACATTAATAATAATAAATCCTGGTTTTACTATGCCACTACAATACCATACTCAGTTCAAATGTTGTAGGTACCATAGGTTGCTACACCATATACTATAATATGGTGTAAATCAGTTTCATTTTGATTTTTTTTTTTTTTTTAATGGGAACATCTTTGTGTTTATCCCTTGGTATCCACCCTCACAATCCATTCAATTTAACACTTCTTCAACCCCACGTTTCCACAGCTGTCCCTGAATTATTCACAACAGCCCCAGTTTTCTGACCTACATCAAAGCCCAGACTGCAGAGAGCCAACCATCTCCCAACAACCCCTAAATGGAAAGATAACACTGTCCTCAAGCTGGCATGTTTCCGTCACCAGCTCATGTTAGGAACAAGAGCATTTCCTGGTGGGAAAAAGCAAACATGGCTGCCCAAGGTTCAAATGTATAATTGCTTCTTTTTCAGAGCTGTGCTATACACTTGAAGGCTTGTGCTCCTGTCTCTAGATTCTGTGTTTTTTTTGCATGTGTTGGTTTGAATAGAAAGGATGCTATTAAATATAGATAATGGGCTGAACTGCAGTGAGGGAAAGTCCAAACATTCTTCATGCAGTATGGTGATTTAAAATGTGTGAAACACAGCCTACCTTGAAGAAGAAACCACGGCACATTTTTTCCTCATCCAGGCCTTCTGCATTACCCTGCTGCATCTCCAAAGCATCATCAAGGGTCAGATCCTCCAGCGGCTTCACCACAGACAAAGGGACCTCGATTAAACTGCTCTTTGCTTGACCTGAGGCCTCTGGCTGGGGGGGGATCTCCGTGGGTGTAAGGGTGAAGGTTTCTACCACAGGGTGAGCCAGGACCTCAGGGAATGATGACTCAATTGCAGGTTTGACATCTACAGCTGGTTTCTGAAGGTCAGTCTTAGACTGGCCATGAGCCTCTGTTTCCGGGGTTTTGGCCTTTGAATCTCCGTCTGTTTGCTCTCTTTTTTTCTGCAGGATGGGGGAACTGCGGGGTGAGCTGGCTACACATACACTGGCAAACTCCCTCTCTGGGGAAAGGAGGGAATCAATCTCCTTGTTTTTATCTCCATCTGGAGCTACACTCTCCGGATTGGCAGTTGCTGGTTTCTCTCCCATGTAGACAAAGGAACTTGCTAAGGGCTGGCAGGGAGAAAATCGACGTAGCCTCGGGATGCTGTCGACAGACTGTGGGGCAGTTAGGACTCGATTGTAGGGGGCCAGCTTGAGCTCGCTGGGACGAGCAGTGCGGGGATTACGTGAGTGGAAAGAGGCAGATTTTCGCTTGATGCTGGTCGGAGAGCGGTGGGTGGAACGAGGGGAGTCGGCAGGAGAAGAGGGTCCTGAGGATCGAGTAACGGCTCGACTGTGTTTTTGCGGTGAGGGGTTTGTATGTGGAGGAGGGATGACCCAGGCCTGCTGTTGTTGCTCCCTCATGGCCATGATGACCTCCTGCTGCTGAGCCAGTCGCTGCATCTCAGTCTGGAGGAAGGCAAGTGAGTGGTTGAGCTTCTCGATAGACCGAGTGTACTCTGTGAGGTCCACCTCAGTCAGCTGAGCGGGACTTTGTCCGCCCTCCTCTCCCAAACCAGGTGACTTTGTCCAGCAGGGGGCTGTGCTGCTTTGTTCTGCCCCATCAGGTGTGTCTGCCTTGCTCCTTCCAAATTTAAAGACGGGACTTGTGCTTGCTGCCTTGCTGTCTCCTTCAGTTTTCCCTCCCTCCTCTCCGCTGGCGGCCCCATCCCCTTTTCTCTTTACCACATTGAGAAACGCTGAGTGCCCCATCTTTTGCCGATGTCTTGTGAAAGCAGCCTCCACTTTCTTCTTCTGTGCCTCAATGGCTTTTCGTTTCTCCTCCAGCCTCATCCTCAGCTGTACCATCTCTGTAGCCATGACCTGAGCAGGGTCATTAGGTGGAAGCTGGACAGGTGTGGGCGATGCTTGTGCTGTTAGGGGCGGTGTGGTTTGTTGATGGATGGGACTGTGTTCAGGAGTTGGGGCCCAGGAGACAGATAATGGGAGGCCAAACTCTGAGCCCTCAGGAGTGGTCTTGAGGGAGCTGCTGCTGCCCCTCCCTGAGTCTGGCGCTGATGGATTGAGCTTTCTCAGCTTCTGTTCGGCAAAGCTGGTCAACTTCACCCCTGTGGGAGATTTGCTCTGGCTGCTCGGGCAAGGGCTTGGCGTATCCATATCCAGCTCCATGTTCACAGAGCAGTCTTTCAGAGAGGAGTCCTCATCTAGCATGTCCTCTGTTCGGATATGGATGCCAGTGTCCACCTCTGTGGTGTCTGTAGTGCTCAGAGCTCCCTTGGAGTCCACCTCTGATACCGGCTCTAAGCCACCAGCAGTAGCCCCATGGTCCTGACTGTGCAGGAAGAAACCATTGTTGATGCCCTCCACTGGGGGCCTGCTAGGACTGTGGATAATCTGCAGGGCCTCCTCCATGGAGGGTGTTGTTGCCATGACACTCCCATGCCCGTTGGGAAAAGCTCGCCTGCCAGGCTCCATACCAGCTAGGCTGTCTGGGCAGCCCTCCTCCTCAATGCCAATGCTCTGACCATTCACTGGCTGGAAGGAGAGGTTGCGCTTCATTCCACGGGGCAGGTGGTGGACTTTGAAACCAGAACCATCATCGGTGCTGACTGACCTGACCATGCCACGTGTGGAGGAAGGAGGGGCCGGAGCGGAGTCCTCTTTGTCAAAGGGGATGTCGAAAGACACTCCATAAGGCCCGGATCTTAACACAAAAATACAAAAGAAACTCATATCAATCTACAGACACTTCATTAACAAATTTGAAACGATTATTTAAGGAAATACACCCAGGGGTTGGATTCATATGAAGAACAGAAACCTTACAAACCTTTTCTCTTTGGGCCAGGTGCCGAGGTTTCCATCAACAAAAGACATCGAGGATGACCTCTTGATCTCTCCTGGAGGACACAAGCAAGAAAGGGAAAGCTCAAAACAGGTAAGCACACCTACAAGCAATCATATTTTGTATTAATATCTTCTAGTTCAATTTGGAAGAGAAAAACATATATACAAAAATACCTGAATTTCTAGGCTGGGGTCGGAGTGGCAAACTGGAGAGAGAAAGTGAGAAAAATACATTTTATATATTGTAATAGATTCTTCCATTGCCCTTTTTAACTTTCATTTGTTCAGATGATGAACAAGCTGATTTTATTTGGCTTAATCGGTCCCAGATTGAGAGCACTTTACTCCTGGGAGCTGTAAAGTGAGGTGAATGGACAAAGAGCAGCTCCACTAAAGTGGAAATGAAAGTGCCTTGCTAATGTGTTTTTAGAAGAATACATGTTTTTATCATACTGAGTACCATCATTTTGTCTAACATACCTTGGTCTTTCAGGACTGGGGGGTCTTTCCATGAAGCTTCTCTTTGTTGCCTTGGAGATGGGGATGGCTGGCATACTCTTCAACAAGGATGAGGAATCTGAGGTGATACAACAGTGACAGATTATCAAGCTGGATGGCAACAGCACTGCAATATTGTACTGCACTTGCTCTTCATTTACTTTGCTTTTTGCATGTTATAAAATATAGGTACGTGCAATTACCAACACTGTCTCTGTGCATGCTACTGCTTGCTTCTGCTAATGGGAATGCCAGTGTAAGATCAGAGCTTTCAAGACTTGCCTGTGCCTTCATTTCCCAGCACTTTTGGTTTCACAAAAGACGGCTTGACCACCTCAAACCACCAAAACAGCTCTGCCATGAACACCAGGTAGTTATTCTGGAAAAAATGACACAAAACTAACATTAAAAACATTGGTTAAATTTGATTACTCTTCATGAGACAAGGACAAAGTCTGTATCACTTTACTCATAATGTTGGCTGAAAGTGGAGGTATAACTGCCTTATACCTATTTCTCCAGCAGGTGTCTCTGTTGACCCCCCCTCCCCCCAAAGAGCAGAATTTACTCTATCTTCTCTCTTCATATAAATAATTCAACAATCTTACTCCATTTCACAGAGTATCCCCATAAGAAAAAAATGCCTCACAGCTCAAACTACAGTATAGTAGTAGAAATATTTTCCCAAATGAGTGAGGTTCTTTTAAATGAAATTGTGGCTTTCCTGACTTATTCCAAAGCCAGGCTTTTCATAATGTGAGATTTTTTGTGTTAGCTGACCAGATGTAACCAGGGGGATAAGCTTATCGTCCACTTACTGAATAACATCAATAGCACCTGTAATAGTTGAATGAGGTGATTAAGACATTACCCTAATTTATAAAAATAGAGGTCAGCTATTTTTTTCTGTTCTATATTACACAGCATGCAATCCACCAGCTGACCTAAATTAAACAGGTAAGTAATGTTGGAGGGATTTTTGCTACTGCTGTGCCAGGTCATGTCGACGTCTGAATCAGGTCAACATACAGTTGGAGGTCAAACTGCTTGAGGACACTGTGCTGCAAAAAATCTTCATCTTCATCATCTTACAAATCATTTCACCCAGGATTACTATATTTTCATTCAGTCATTGTTTCTTTTAGTAAAGTCAAAATGTGTGACCCATTAAAGACTATTGCACTTGACAGTTGGAGCTATATAGTAGATAAGTAATGATACAGTGTGTAGCCTTCACTAGACGTTAGTGGAGAGACACCACGTGGTTCAGACAGCATGGTTGGCATTTCCTTTTGTTGCCGTTTTTACATTCACTGTAAAAGCATCTAAGTATTTTTTTTGTAATGAAACACTTTTTTTTGCAGTGAAGGGTGAAATAAGTCAAGCTGTTCCTGATCAAAGCTTTGCTTGTTTTTTTTGTTTGTTTTCTTTTAAAAATCATAATCTTTATATATTGCATTGTCTTCTCATGCTGCTTTTGTCGACTTTATCATATTTCCGGAATCAGTGCTTCATTAATTAGCAGTTTTTTGCAGTGAACATGCCAGCGCTCACTCACAGATGCTCACAAATTCATATGTCTATGCAAAATGAGTGCAGTGAAGCAGGAACGACCTTGAGGAAACACGCCCTCTCCCCACCCTCAGTCCATGGTCTCCAGACAAAGACAGTGCTGCATGGCTCAGCTCTAAAGATACCTGATTTACCTCATCAGCAACATTTTCACTCTACCAGCCACACACTCGCATGCACACACTCACATCATACATTCACTCCTTAAGCCCCTAAAGTGCAGCCAAAAAGCTCATCAGGAGGGGCGAAGGCAATTAACACCAGCAACTCTGGTCTCCCTTGGGTGTTAATGCAGCATTTTACTTCTTTTTTTTTCCCCGACCCCCTTTTGTTTTAACCTCACATGCTGGTGTGCAGTGCTACAAAAGTCTGAAGAGGTGTGTGCAATGACAGGAGGTGCTGTAGGTGTGAGGAGCAGTAGTCCCCATGCCAGAAATTAAAGTCAAGTATAAAAATATCTAATCATCATCTTCACGTGCAAACAGCTGCTAAGTGTTTTAAGTTTTTTTGTTTAGTTTTCAATTTCATCATTTTTAATTGCATCCATCATGCTTTTCAACCAATGTTTGAGTTACATTTGCCTGTCTTATGACTCTTGGATTAAACAGTTCTTAAACACAAAATTGCTAACAAACACCACGTCAAATACCAAAGTGCTGGTTACCTTCAGGTGAGTTCATCATGTGAAGTAGTCCTTGGTTAAGATGAACAGAAAAGGAAGAGCCAGAAAGAAATAAAGAAAAAAAAAGAGATAGGAAAAGATCTCCTATCCTCCGTTCAGCCCAGATTTGTGGCAGGAATCCAAACTCCCTTCTCTCCTCCCATCTGTCCCTCTGACTACTACGGACACACCAGGTGTGAGTGTTATCGCTTAATACCACCAGTCAGCAGTCACCCACACTCACGCTGATCCCTAAACCACCTACCACCACACCACCACTGCGCCTATCTCCCCACTGACACTGGCATTACTACCTCATGGACTGCCAGGTCTGCAGTGTTGCCAGATCTGGCTGTTTGGAGATTTGACTGTCGGACTGTGTCACTCTCAGAGTGAAAACAGGAGGCTGATTGGTGATTACTAGAAGAGCTTGGGGTTGGAGGGAGGGAGGTGGGGGAGCTAATCCACTCTGTGGGGATGGGCACAAACAGCCACCCTACCTCTGCGCCTCCTCTGTCCTCCATGTGTTACACATGCACACACACACACAAATGGTGTCATAATTAAATGCACCATTAATGCATAGGTCTTTCATGTATAAAAATGCAATCAGCAGGTCACACCCTACAAATTGCATTATCCAACTCAGCAAGACCACATGACCTAGCCACGGACTGAGCATTCACAGGGCATTAATGTCAACAATCACTGTGCCAGAAAGTTGATTAAAGGATCTAGATCCTGCAGCCAGACAGACACACAGACTCACTCCAATCTGGAAAACTCACTTTCTTGATTTACTGCCAAGTTTATCGGGCTGTCCTCAGATGCCTGCTAAAAAAAAAGAAACTTCTAAATTTTCTAATAGCAGAGAAATCAATAAAAGACCAAAGATTCAAGATATCCACTGATGAATTGACAAGCTCAACAGAGCAACCATTACTTGAATGTCACATAATCTTTGCACCTTGTACCTGCTGGTTATCTGGGAACTGAGGTTTGTTTTAATGCAGTACTCTCTACAAGTAACAATAGGGATTATCAGCTAATAGGTAGGGGGTTTAGCTCATCTAAATGCTGTGTGTGACTTTTGTCTTAATGATAGCTCACAGTCCAAGCATTAGTGTGACTTTTGTCTTAATGACAGCTCACAGTCCAAGCAATAGTCAGATTGTAGGCAAATGATTAAGTAACTGAGAGCCATGCTGAATAGGCGACTAAATTACTTATTATAAGTGAGTTCATTGCGTTCCTTGGGGCAAACTCAACATTTCTGCCAAAAAAGGGGTAAATATTGGCTAAAACCCAACACTGGTAAATTTCATTTCTTCCTCTTGGATCCACAGATGGTAATCTAGATGTGCTGTGAATTAATTAAAAGAAGAGCCAGTAAATGGGAGTGGGTTGACGTGATTTACTAGCCTGGCGTCCATTAGGAAAGAATGGCCTCATATGTAATGTGCGTATTCTGTAGCTTTGGGGGTTGGGAGCTGAGGGTTAATCCATTGTCTCTTATTCTGAACATAATGTGAACTGATCTCTTCTTTGGCAAACACAAAAAACTCCAATCTGAGATGGAGTTGCCAGACAGAGTGGTATGTGTGTGAGTGTGGGGGTTGTGTGGATTCATGCGCACACACTGTACCTGGTATTTTCAGATGACTAATAATATCTATTACAGTGTCTAAGCCCCCACCAGCTATAGTCGAGCTCCTTACATATAAGATGAGCTGCGGTGTCTTTGTATTTCTTGTGTTTTGATGTCCTCCATGTTTAGGTTGCTGAGCCGAGAGTCAAATGTATAACATTTATCCCATGTTAATATTTTAAGATGAATTACTTCTAATTTTGCAAAGCTATTTTGATGATTAAGTCATTTTTCAGGCACGGCAGTTTCTCAAATGTGAGGATTTATTGCTTTTCCTTGTCGCTTTAAGATAGATCCCTAATTAAACCAACACTAATTAACATGCAGTTTCACATGTTGGTTGATTTTGTGGAAATATCCACACAATACAATCATAATTTAGAAATGTTCCTTCATATAGTTTTGTGTTCCTCATTCTAAATTGAAAACATCAAGTCTAATAATCTCTAATCACAAGTGATGGATGAATTAGCACAGAAACACATTCAGCCTCAAGTGTGATATTTGCTGCGGTGTGTGTCCCTCTGTGTTTGACTGTGTGTATGTTTCAGTGATGGGGCATGTCTAAACAAATCACCAAGTTACCAAAAGATGCTGCCCCCCCCCCCACCTCATCTCCTCTCTGAGCATTTCAGACTGTTATCACTCCTCGTCTTCCCTGTCCTGTTTTCATTTTCTTCCACATCAACACCTCTCTCAGCCCCCTCCCTCCTTCCCCTCTAGTCTTATATCTCTGTTCAATCTCTATAATAAGGTCTCCATTAGTATGACTGAGCCAAGATGTACAGCTGCTGAGGACGTGACAACCTGGAAACTGGGTCAAGGTTACTGAAACTAACTGTTTCTGTGTGCAGTTTTGGCTGCACTGCAGCTCTCAGGCAATAACTCTGCCCCGCTGGGAGCTTTTATCCATTGTGAAATCAGTGTCAGCAAAATACTGATAGTGGCTGGTTCACACGACACAATTATTATTATTTTTTTCATGCATTTAGTCAGTGTCTGGTAGCTGATCATGGGGCTGCTTGGAGTCTAAGCAGCCTATTATTCTTCAACTAGAATGATATATGTATATTACTACTGTGCTGCTGGATTTTTCACATCCTGTGTCATGTTGTTTGTCATTGCACTTTAACTCAGCTGACTAACTAATGTAACTTAGGGTGTGTGGCTTGAAATTTAAATTGATGTTTAGTCAGGTTATGCAGTCTACTGCCATTGTCCTCACAGTGACCTGTACTCTGTGCTTACAACAACAGTCCTGATTCAGAGGACATGCTGAGGTGACAGTCAGGCAAAGTCAAACTCATCCAGACACATTCACTTGTTTTTTTTTAAACCACTTATGCAGCTCTCAGGCAAAAAACACTGAGATGGACACAAGCACAAACACACAACAGAGAGGGAAAGTTACACATGAAGCCACCAGACAAATACTAGCATGTTGCGGCTGTGGTAGCCATTATCCCTTTTATGTGATAAAATAGGAACAGAAGCTGCTTTTGGGGGTGTTGTGGGTATTGTGGCCTCCTGAAGCCATTATAGCAATTTTATGAAATGGATGTGTTCCCTGCAGCAGCAAAAAATGTGTGCAGCGACAAATAAACAAACAAAAAAACCCATCACAGATCCTCTGAAGAAGCAGAAGATTAATCAGAAGGTGGAGCAATCTCACACATATGTAAGTTAAATGAAGCTTTTCCCATTAATTCTCGGTACAAACCTGGTTTTGAAAATCAAGAACAAGAGAGGGAGAAGGAAAAGTACAGAGAAGTGTAGAGCAGTATAACGTCAGCACTCTCTCTCTGCTTTGGATCAGACAGCAATCCAGCAGTCTGTCACCTCTGCCAGTTTGAAAACAACAAAGCTTTGTGACTTCATACCGTGCCCTTTGAATATTTTTACCAGACCTGTGGCTGATCCAAAGTGACCCTGCAGTCTGTAATCTGACATCAGTAGTAGAAAACCCAATCACATACACACACACAAATGCAGGCACACAGCCGAGGCTGTAGCTGTCAGAGGAGAGGTGTGGGAATAAACACAATAAAAACTGAACTTGTAACTAAGAGAGGGAGTGAGTCAGTGAGACAGAGAGAGAGAAAAGATGAGTAATTAAAAAGAACAGGAGCAAGGAGAGTATGATAGGAAAGAAAGACAAACCAAGTTCAACAAGAAAGTTGGAGAAGGATATTAGCAAAGAAAGACAATGCAGAAAAAGAAAGGAAATTAATTCAAATTACTAAAGAAAGAGAAGCAAAGTGTGATGAGAGAATGAGAGAGAGAGAGAGAGAGAGAGAGAGAGAGAGAGAGAGAGAGAGACAGAGAGAGCAGGCAGAGTGCGGCTCTCTGTGCTTGTGGTTGGTGTAGACAGTTTGGACTGAATGGTTTTTCCACAGCATGAGTCACCACACTGGCCCACAGAGCCACTCATTTCTCCTGTTTCATTTAGACCCACTGACTGGATACAACAGCATATGGTTTTCTAATTTGTTTAGTTAAAAATCCATGAATGAATTAACACATCCCAGGATTTGTGTCAGTTTATGGAAAACCTCATTAACTTAGCATGTGGACATTTGAAATTGTCTGTAATTATGACCTTTCTAAGACTCAATGTCACTTATCTGGATTTTAGTTTAGCAATCATTTTATGAGGTTACATTTTTCACATGGTTGTTTTTCTAGTACCTACCACTGGCACCTCTCCTTTCTGGGCAGTTTGAATGTGGTTCTCCAAGACTGTACTGATGACTGTTACACACTTAAGGCTTAAAGCAAGAAAATATTCTGTGCCGGAGTTTGTATGGGCTGATGGGGGGGTGTTATTGGCTGATGGCCATAATAACATAAGCTAATGCTGACTCTTGTAGCTATTGAGTGAAACAGTGAATTCAGCTGACGATTAAAAACCATACATACAGGTCGGAGCTCTCACAGTACAGTTACAACCAGTAACGTGGTCTACCTTTGAAATTCATCCGACTCTCTCTCACCTGACTTCTCTCTGCCTCCTTGTAACAGACTTCATGCAGACATGCACAGTAGGGATGCACATTGTGGTTATTGTTTTCCTGACTGTTAACCGACGATCATTAGCTGATAACATTAAAATGCTCTGTTAAATGTCTGTGACTAGTGCCGATGGGCAACGCTACCCTCTATCAGCGATCGACAATGTTTTTTTTTTGTTTTTAATTATTTTCTGTAAAACACACATGCTGCTACAGCTGTGCAGCCACATCCACTGTGCTCTGGCTCAGCTGATCAGCGCTCAGATGGAGACACTGCACACTTAGAGTAAAAGCTGTTTTAGAGTGAAAGAACCTCTGGACACAGACCCAGCTGGAGCAGTATCATCAAACATACAGTAACAAATCAGAGCTTTCTACTTTTTTATGTTTATAATGAACAGAAATTCCTTAAAATGATCATTAACCTTTACTCTGTTAACATCTTTAAAATCTGTATAAATCCATCAACCATCGAAAAACTGGCGTCCACTTAATTTACCAACGTAGCTTAAACGCTTTTAGGAGTGAGGGTCAAATTGAATGTAAAGGTGAATGTCTCACTTTGGAAAATGAAAATCCAAACTCTTCATGCAATAGACCTGAGTAGTACCTTGATGGTGGAGGAGGCGTAGAGCATATCTTCCAGGCTGAAGTGGCAGCAGCTGTTCAGGTTGTCTTTGCAGAAGTCCTGAATGAGCTGCAGGTTGTAGAGGCGATCAGCCAGCGTCATGTTCTCCTTCAGACAGACATCTGGGAGGGCAGAGGGAGCCATCAGGAGTCAAGGTCAGTGTGTGACGTCAGTATGAACCAGATGATTAAAGGGTTGTGGTTGTGTAGCGTTGATGGTAAAGACCAGAGAACTGGGCAATGTAAAGTTCTTAAAGAGCTGCAAAGGTGTTTGTAATGACTGTAATGGTAATGGTTTGTAAATGACTGACCAATCATGACAGTGGACTGAGTGTCATCAACTGGTGGGTGGAGCTGTGTGTTAATAGACATGAAGACTCTCCACTGATTGATCTTTTGTCCTTGTGATGTTTTTAGTTTAGCTGAATACTTGAGTATGCATGCACTGTAATCATTATCAACACACTTCATCAGCAAGTGATGTGATTATGTGCTATCATTTGGTTGTGATTGATCTTCGCTCTAATATATGAACCCTTTACAGGAAGAGGACAAAACAACACAAATCTACCTCCAAAACACTGTGGCTGCAGTTCCTATAAGTAAAATATCAAATGTTTTCCCACTTTGTAAACACCAAAGAGGAAGACAGAAAAGCCCCAGATCAGTTTCTGAACAGACAGAATCAGCAGAGTCCAGATACTTGCTAAAAATTTGCTTTTCTATTTCTGGTTTGAGAGCAAGGTTTTTTAATGTCTGCTGTGTTGTTTTGGTCAAAAACAACACAGCAGACTTCCTCCTCTGGCAGATAAATTCAGGTCATCTTGAACTTTGTTGCAAGATCTGCAGAAAACCCGCCCCATAACCCACTCTCACATAACTTTTCCTTCAGACCACGCAAACTGTAACTGTTTCCCACCACTTATACGAGCTCCTTACCATCCAGTTGTAGCAGCTGAGGGCAGTAGAAGTGCAGCAGAGCGCCCAAGGCCGAGCCGTCCGTGCTGTCTTTCAGCAGGTTGTCCACTGGGGGATCCAAGGAACTGGCTGGGCCGAGGTCTGCTCCTTTCTGTACCGAGCCTGTATAACATACATTAATTATATACCTGTAAACCAACCTTTAGTATCTATTGTCTCTTTTTCTCCAACCATTACACATATCTGCAATATGAGTCATGTGCAGTATAAGGCAGCAACTCATGGAGGCATCATTTAAGCTAATACAACCTTAGAGCATGTGTAGTAAAATGTGAGCTCAGTAAGAGGAAACAACATCCACTATGGCTGCGAGTTGGGCTGCGCCATCGATTTTTCCAGATGGCGCGATCTAATTTTGTGATGAAGATCAAAATAATTATCCTCTCAACATGTTGAGTATTTTAAATAAACCCTCAGTATCTACAGAAAGCATTCAACAGCAAAAACACTCAAAACTGCTCTATCAGTGTCTAGTTTTGTATGTATAGTAACACTGAGGGGTGCTTTCGTCTACATATCCACATGTAATGTTTATGCTGAAAAGAGACAATGATACAAGAGGGTGTATGTACACTGAGTGCTGGTACAAAGATTCATTAAGTCATTTCATGCAAAATGCTCCCAGACATCCCTTCCGTGAAATGAAATTCCACTAAAATAAGCTTTAATTTTTTTTTTTTTTTTTTGGGGGGGGGGGGTAATCTCTTGGGACCTCTTCAGTGATTCCCCAAGGGTGTCCTGTTCCCCTGACAAGAACCTTCCTATTAGCAAGTACAAGACAGTACATTAGAGAAAAGTTCAAAGTAACACACTCATGCATACTGCATAAAACCTGGATTTCAATATATAGCCTTAAATTATAAAGGACAGATGATTTCTAAAGTCCTTCACACTCTACAGTTACAGTTGCCTAGAGGTCTTTTCTTCTTATTTTTGCTGTACATCAAATCACATAGGTACACAACACATGGGAGCATTTGTTAATCAAAACACAGGGTAATAGAGAAAAGCTATGACTCCACTGTTGTTTATGTAACAGTGAAGTCACAGGCTGATGTGATAAAATGATGGCAATCAAGACAGACAGAGGGGGGAGGGGGGAAAGGCGGCCACTATGGATATGTAGATGAGAAAGCGTAAGTTGACTTACAGGCACAAGCTTCATGTACCACTTGGTCGGAGACTGCCGCAGCACAGCGAAAGCAAAAAAACAAAAAACAGAAACACAACAACAACAAAGAAATACCCGTTAGAGAGATTAGTTAGTAATGCGATTAGTAATACAAGGAAAGACATGACAGGTGTGAGACCAAGGAGAAGAAAACTGTGCAATTGAGAGTGCAAGAAAAGCAGCCCACATGACATAAATAACCTTGAAATTGTGTTTAGTGTAATGTGGTGTTAAGGTTTTCAGTATTTATCCTTGGCCCAAATATTAGCTACACTGAGGGCTCACTGTCGCAATTTCACTCGAGCAAAATCACCGCTAATCAAAACATCATTACCCTCCCTATCCAAATCACATCAGTGTGAAAAGTGAAACAGATGAAACATTTTAAATCCAATTTAAAACAAATGCACGAGAAGAAACTGGATCACGTGACCTGCATTTGGAGTCCAGATGGAAATGACACTGGTGCAAGACTTGTGCAACGACACTGAGCCGATGTCAGTGGACTCAAAATGTATGAGCTCAAAATAGACCAAAACATGTGAAGGCAGTTTTGTTTGATATGAATTAGAAAATTCCTGTCATGAATTTAGTCAGCTGTAATAAATGTGTTGTATTTCTCTGTTTTGACAGTTTGGTTTTGTCCTCATATGCAGGTTAACAGCTGACAAGTCATATCAATAAGCATATACTACTGTATATCCATTCACTGTATGGCACCAGCAAACTCAGGGTATGTATCTCATTGTTGCTGGAGAGAAAAGCATCAGCTAAAGTAGAAACCAAAATAACAATCCCTCTGGATAAATGGAACTAAACTGTCAGCCCTCCACTGGCAATGTAAGCTGACTCCAGAGGAGGAGAGGCCTGCCTCAGTAATAGCTAATTCCCACACTACCTAGAAGCATCAAAGAACCAAATGTAAATGTCACTCAAATTGGCTGGCACGTCCTCAACTTCAAAGGGCCAGAGCGACTTGTGAGAAAATACAGTCTCTTTGTACTGAACCCTCAGAAAAAAAAAAAAAAATCTAAGGTGACGAGAGGATAGAAAGATCGATTGTAGCCTTCTTGGATTCACCTGATTTGATTTACGTCACAGCTGTCTGCATGGTAATATGAGTTAGCAGCATGAGTCTAGTGCCATCGCACCTGATGTAATCTAATTTTCCGTATATTAGTTAATCAGTTTTATCGATTTGCCAGTGAATGAACTTCCTGTGTATCTGATATCACAGCACGAATGTGTTTTAACTTGATGTGTTGCAGCAAAGTCAATTTAATATGTTTTAGTGGATATTTTTTGTCGCTTTTTTTAAAATGATAATGACATGATGAGTCAGATTCCTGCACAAATTAAGTGATTCTGACAAGATTTCTTAACAACATTTACGTTCCTGGCATTTTGTATCTGTGAGCAGAGAGTGAGGCAGAAAAACAAAAAAAAAAAAGACTCTGCCCTTGCTTCACCCTCACAAAGTCAATGCTGACCTCCAGGCCAAGTTGAACATTTGGTTGGCAGGAGGGAAGCGTGGCATAACACGCAACAGGATCAGGCTGTCAGAAATCATTTCTCAGACTGTTATTGACATTCTGTTTCTATACATGATAATCACACAGCAGGATTAGATTTGGGCATAAACAAATTCAAAATCTATCTTTTCCTTCCGTTTCCATAGTGTACATCATTTTTTTTTTTTACACTTTTAAAACACAACTGACATTAAATATTCTAATATATGCCAATGCAGGACTCATATTTAGGGAAAAAACAACCAAAAGCAGCACAATAGATATGGACTAAAACACAAGGTAACGCAGCCCTGTTGATTTTAAACCGTGTTAAGCAGGAACTGACACCTTCTTTTACTTATCTACTGTTTCCATGTGATACACAGATGATAATGAGTAACCAGGGGTTGAATTATGGGTTTTGATGAAGACACAAATTTCTACTCATACCTACATGTAGCTTATGAAGAGGTCAAACTGAACTTCCTGTGCCAGGTTATTCACAGTAAACAGCTCCAGACCCTCTGGCCCAGTTTGAGAATAAGACATGGGAGATGAAGACTGTCTGCATCTGAAGTAATGATCTGACTGTGAGCTAAGCAGGGTCAGACAGAGTACCAATCAAACCCCCGGGGAGAGGTAGGGCCCTCATCTATCATCCCCTTATGTCACACACACACACACATGCACGTTACACTTGTATTTACACATTTACTCCACCCAACTCCACTTCAATCATCCTGTGACGCTCCCCCTTCCCATCAAAGTTCATCCTCTGAAGCCAGACATGTCCGGTTCAGATGCAGCTCAGCTTTTGCAACTTAAAAGGATTAGTCCTCTCTTCTCTGTCCTGACGTTGCCTTTGCAGTCCTCCCACCCTTTGCCCTCCTCCCACCCTCTCCCCTTTGTACAGCACAGTAGGTTAAAATAAAAACACAGTTGCCCTGGTGAGCTCTACAGCGTTGTCCCGGGAGGTACGAGTCTGACTGAGATAGAGGCTGCTTGTGTGACTCACACTGCAGTCATACTGCAAAGACAGAAGAGGGGTAGGTCTAGGGAGGTGGGGAGTGATGGGGGGATAGAAAGAGGATACATGGAGCTGCTGGGCATCAGCAAAAAAAAACCCAAAAAACAATGGAGCACTAAATGGAGCACTATGTTTCCTTCTGTTTTTCCTCACAAGGTAAAAATGTCATCCTTCAGAAATGATAGAAAATATAGAAAAAATCCTTTCCTCCTCCTCCTCACTCTCTAGTAGTGATTATATTCATAATGCTGGGATGGAAGCGAACTCATTACTGAACACAATTGGCCAAAACGCTGACTGTACTTCATCTTCCAAAACAGCGTGTGGTTAATATGCAATGTCTCCTGGCTGAGGCAGTGAAGGCTTGAAGTTACAAGACACAAATTAAATTTGAAAAACTCTCCTGACTAAACAGCATGAAGAGCGGTAATACAGTGGTTCCACACAATCCAGTACTTTGTCTGTCAATGGTTCTCGGTCTGGTTTTAGTTTTAGAAAACAAAATCCCATTTCCATCACTGTATTACACACTATTGTCTTTTGCAGCCATTATGCACATAAAATGAAATTTACTGTAAACTTTAAAGCTATGTGTAGGATACAGAATGTTGCAGACACAAACATTGATTGATGTAAATGCACTTTAAATCAACTTCAAGGCGCTGAGCTGCATCATTCAGTGGCTGTGACTTTCACCCAAATTCAGACTGGGACATTATTAGCCATAAGCTAAGCTATAAGACACAAAGTGAAAACAACAACCCACCCACACATCCACATGGACACAGACACACACAGTCCATGTGACCTGATGTTACTGAAGGGCCAACTCTCCAGCTTGGGGGCCTGACAAGCGGGTGTATTAACACTCGCATCATGAGCAAGCATGGCTGTACATGTGAGACACTTGGCCAAAGTCCGGGTTAGTGTCTGTCATAACTTTAGTTTTGTTTATCAAGCATTAAATGATGATATGATGTCACTTATTTTAGATTTGCCTTCTCCAGTCAGACGTGTGTGCGGAACAGCTGAGGCATGCAATGCTGTGTCTGCACACTGACTGGACAGATCAGCATCAAACACTGTGCAAGTCTCTGCACACAGCCCTGGGACTGGGATGGGAAACGCGCACACGCATACACAAACTGCAGTGCTCTATTTCAACTCGCTGCATGCTCAAACACATGTGACAGGGCTGCAATATTTTCCCTTCGGTAAACCTTCTAACTAAGCCAAATCACTGACAGTGTGGTGTCATAGTGTGCTGCCTGGCATAACCTGAGACAGAGAGGAAGATAGGACGGGAGGCGTGACCCAGCAGCAGGGGTGAGGATGGAGGAGGTAAAGTTGAATGTGGAGGTCGAAGGCAGGGCAGTGTTACTTTATAGAGAGGAGATAAACATAGCAGAGAGCAAACTGCCGCTGATGAATGTGAACTGAAAATTATTATCGTTATCTAACATGTTGAGGGTGTTCGTGACTCTAGAAAAAAAAAAAGTTTAAAAAAGGTCACTGCTGCTGGTGAATGATGAATAATGTGGAGGTGAAAGGCAGAAGCAGAGCATGAAGGATGAACATGGCTTTGGAATGACATCATTCACCAGCCCCTCGCCCTCATCCATCTCATCTGCTGTGTCAGGGTGAAGGTTGGTGGTTGTCATGCCAACCACGACCCTTGCCATTAGACCATGATAGCAAAATTACCCTGACTGGTAGCTGCTAGAGCAGAGTCATTAGGACACATAGTCACATACACAAAGACTCCTCAGTTATTATATTTTAATCACTAATGTAGTTTGAATTTCCTCATATGCAAATCATAAAGAGCTGTGACATCAGGGGAGCTGAGAGTCATGAAGCAGTTTTCCACATGTATTGATGTAGGCTAACTTCAATAGGTTGGCACTCCAGGTCAGCTAAAACATTTTGGGGCAGCTGCTTCACAGTAAAAGCCTTCCACTCACTGGAAATATGATGAGAGCAAGGGAATTGTTTGGCTTAGTCTGAAAGGCTTAAAGTGCTGCTGAACAAAAACAGGTCTAACTCTGAATTGGTGTCAGAGCATGATGATATCAATTGCATTTTGAAAATACAGAATATTTTGTAATCTGCTAAAAATGATACAGTATCTCCTGAACTTTCTGTATCGTACAGTCCTAATGCATGTATGCACACATCCAAAAACATGCATACACACAATGACTGTGAAAATGATAAATGGCTGCATATCAGTTTTATGTTATAGCATTTTAATTCCATTGAATAAAGTGAAATGTTCAGTGAACTGGTTAATGATGACAAACACACATATATTCCCACTATTCAAATACATGTTACATATGTGTAGAAATATGCACACATGCACACACGCACACGCCAGCCTGTCCTAGGGCATTGGAAGTTGCTGCTGATACCAGAGTCAGTTATATAACAGATATGGACTGCAGGCTGGACCCTGAACATGTGTGATCCTATGCCACATGACTGCTGGCCTGGTTACACTAGAGAGCACTGATCTGCTGGGTAAAACACAAATAAAGTGAAACTACTCACTATGATCTTAATGTTTCCTGGCTACAGACGAGCATCAGCTCAGACATTCTGCTTGTGAGTGAGATTTCTTTCAATGATTGCTGGGTTTTAACAGCTTAAGTTCTGTCGAGGCCACTGGTCCAAGATATCAAACAGACGCAGAGGTCCCGGACAAATAGCTCTCAGTCAAACGGAGAATGCTGGTTGTAAATCCATTAAGTGTTGCTAAGGATTTCACTTAACTTGTGTGAAACTGTCCATCAAACTAGTGATGTCTGCATGTTCATGTGGTGTAGTTAATGGAGTGCCGAAGCTGGGGAGAGGAAAGGAAAAGAGAAACACCCACCCGAGGACTCCCAGCAGGCTCAGCACTCTGCGTCTCCTTCCGCTGCTCCTGAGCAACAACATCCTTCAGATATTCATTTACCTGGGAGAGGGAGGACAAACGAGATTCATTATCCTTGAGCCAGCAGCAGCAGCATCAATGAGTAAAACTGAATATGTGAAGCAGACTATGACTAATACTTAAGCTCATATTGCTTGAATTAAAAGTTAAATTTGTTTTGGTATTTAAAGTGAGGCTCCACAGATAATTGTATGTTTAGGTCAATATTAAAACTTCAGTTTCAATGGTCATCAGTGGAACATGAGCAAGCAGATAATATTAAAGCATTTAATTTAATTTGGCTGTAAATTAAAAATTAATAACTGCATCTGTCACTGTATATTGTCATTTGAAATAATTATTTAAAGACAAAATTAATTTATTTAATAAAAATCATTTTTATTGTGGTTTTGTGTTGGTTCCATAAAAGACCATAGAATTTAGAGTTTTTGGATATTCATCTGAATTTAATCACAATGAACCTGAGTGGAGTTGGTTGAAAATCAATCAACTCTAATCTCACTCATTCCTGAACTTTGGTCAACTTGCACTTATCTCCAGAACTTAAAGCAGAAACCAGTTGTTAAGCTGGTGATTTTTGGCCATTTGGATCACATAGGAACTCCAACAGAGAGCCATATGTCAGACCAGTAGGACTCCATGACCACACCCACTGTTAGCAGTGTGTGTGTGTGTGTGTGTGTGTGTGTGTGTGAAGCTCAAAGCTGGCAGTATCCCAGCTTTCCTACCAGAAGAATGTAAACAGACTGGGCCCTGTAGCACTGTATGGAGGAGTCAGAGCCATCGGCACATCCAGGCCATGCAGACCTATATCTTGTAAGTCAAAACAGCTGATTGATATAGTACACAGAAGTGCAAAAGGTGCTATATATTAAATGTACTGAACTAACACTTTTAATAGCATATCTTAGTCGAAGGATTGAACATACTATATACGACAAGCAGCGAAAATTACCTACATTTTGGTAACAAGAAAGTTAGCACATTATTAACATTCATCAAATTCAAATTATTTCCTTATTCTATGCTTCAGTTTGTAGGACTCTGGCACACTGCACTGTAATTACAAGTTCATGAAAATGTGCTAAATGCAGCTTAAAACCTCAAAATAATATTATCAGTGTTTAAAACCCTTGTAAGCTGAATCCTTTAGTGTCAGAGGGGAGAGCCAGAAGACATGAGGAGCTTTCACAACAGCCAGCTCTCACATGTAATTATCAACTCTAAACACTGTGTGGATAATGTTTAAGTAAAACCATCTTTAAAAGGACAAGTTGACAGATTACATGTGACACTGGCAAACTGTCATGTTTTACTTCTCGAACACATCCAGTGAGTTATGCATATGCATACGTGTCAATCCTAGTATGAACAACAAGGTACTCCACTTTTTACTACACTCAGGAGGACGCTTTCTCAGTTCACCTGTGCACGTGATATGGCATAACCTCAAGGCATGGAGATGCGGTGTGTGTGTGTAACAGATTTGAAGGTATTTAGGTCAGTGTTTTTCACTGAAATATCTTGGGAACTTGAGTTCAGAACTCAAGCTGTCTTGTGTACAGAATGTACACCAGTGATTTTCTTTGATGGAAACAACTGTCTTAGTTTAAATTTATCATGTTTCAGCACAAAAAATATATATATCTGTAGAAATGTACACATGGGGAAGAAATACTAGTAATACTTATTGTGGCATTTTGCTTCGCGTTAAGGTACACAGCTCCTCCCACATGACCCTAGAATCCAATGTATGTAATTACAACCTCATGCGAGCTGTAGTTCTTAAGTGATGAAATATGTTGTTAACTCACTGCTGATAAAATCTGAAATCTTGTAACAGATTTCCATTTAACTTCAAGTATGAACACACACCTGATATCATATATTAAGCTCAGGAAACGAAGCTGAGACAGGACTGAGACAGCTGTTCTTGACTTCCTGCAATCACACCATCTTTGTTTCACCATCACCCACCTTGTTGATCCAGGTGGTCACTGCATCCTCTGTGTCATATGGCGTTTCCACCTCAGGGTTGCTGGATGAATACTGACGAATGCAGGCCATCACCTTCTCCACGCTAACAGTCTCCACTGTGTATGCCATCATCAGAGTATCTATCATCGCCAGATGGGCACTCTGGAAGAGAGAAGCACACAGAGAAAAGAAACATGAGAGCTTGAAACACCCGGAGATGCTCAACTTCCTGCAGTTTGCTTATTTGCTCTCATTCACTGCCACTTCACAGCAAACGTGATACTGTAACACTGTATTCTAGTATCTTCTGCTTATGAGTCAAACACAGTGACAGTGGTCGAAAGCCTTTGCCAAGTGTGAAATGCTGCATGATAAGAAAATGATAGATGAGGAAATGGGCTCCGTTTATTTCATTGACATTTCATCAACAGACAGATCTGACCACGCTGCTGAGGAGTTGAACTTTGAATCGACATGTTTTGATCTCTGTGACAGACTGAGCTTTCAGACTACAAGAAAATCTATCCACTGTATTCACAGTATCAAGATAACACGGATGCAAGAATACTATGTCTTGCATCTTATTGATTGCAAACACAACCCAAGACATAGCGGGTCCACACTTCCACTGACACACTATATATAAAATGAATACTTGCAATATCTTGGGACTTGTGTTATCATAGTCAATATCTTCAATATCTGTTTGATCAGTGTGTTGTTTCATCTAGCCTTCCTATTGGTTGGTTTGTAGATTTAGCTTGTAACAGCCTTAACACTCAGATTGTAATCCTAAATTTCTGACGGTGTAAAAATTTTCACCCAAACTATCTTTGGTTGCGAGACTATGACTACTGTGATCTTTGAACCTCTCTGAACCATCTCTCAGTTTTGGAGCCAGGGCCATTGATATCTCCACATCTCTGTCACTATCACCAGCCCATTACTACGACCCAAAATCACACTGTTTAAACGGGGTTTACGGTGCATGGGGAGCTTGGCACTGAAAGGACAGTGATTTATAGCATCGGACCAAGATTCCAAATCCTCCACCATACTGTACATACTACTTCATACTTCATACTACGTTCGGAGACTCCCCCGTGGTTGTTGCCCTGGAAACAAGTGCATCCATCCCTGGTTACGCGACCCACTTTGCTCACAGCGACTACTGGCCTCTGAGGAGCCCAAATAAGACATCTTCTTTACAACAGAGGCCAATTATCAGAATTGGCTTCCCATACATGCTCATTATTATCACTGAAGGGACTACATATACAGAGCAACTTTTGGACATGATAGCATGGCTTTCACCACACTGTCAGGAATATTTATTGACCAACTTATATGTCCTTCTAATCATTATGTAACACTGTGGTAACTGTGTTGAACGATCATCAGTGAATACATTAGTACACTGGTACATCAGTGCAACTAGGACAAACACCAGACTCCAGTGTATTATATTTGATGCCTGTTATGTGACTACACCTGCACATTTCCTTGTTTAGAGAAGCTGTGTTACATTTTAGTTGCTCCCCTGACCTTTTAAAGGAAATAACACATGCGGTTTAACCAGTTTTACACTGCAATATGCAAATATGTTTATGCAATCATTTAATAAGCACAGTTAAAACAGCAATGAGTGATATACAGCCATCTGTATCTCTTAGTTGAAACGAGGGATATCTGCTTGAGTCACATATTCTTAATCTATAATGGTGCCCTATTTATTGTCAAGGCTGGCTTAAAAACAATGACATCCTGTAACCTGCAATGAATCAGTCGGTTGCTAACTATGTTGTAGGCAACTTCTGAACATGAAAGAGGGATAAATAACACTGACGCAGTGTTATGTTTTCTAACTATGTAACATCGGGATCTGGTGCGATGTTATTAAAGGCTTGTTCAAAGCAGCAAGAAATGTATGATTTGCATAAAAAAAACATGATAAACATTATTCCATCAGGACCAAACCAGCCGAACACAGAGAGAAACACAATCAGAGCCTCTCCTAGAAGTGCCATTTCAGCGCCTCTTACACTCCTATCATATGTTACATATTACACATACTTAAGAACAGTAGTATACAAGCATTTTAATGTACAATTTAGGCATTAATATGAGACAAATAAGGAGAATCTTAAGTAACCTATAACATTTTCTGTACTGCACCATGTCATGTGGATAAAATCAGTGAGAAGCATGCCATCTGTGTATTTTATTTCATGCTCTTACATTTTACTCTCTCTTTTACTCTATAGTATCTTGTGTGCCCAGCACACACCACCCAGGAATCAGTCTGCCAAATATTTATACTTGGGCAGCAGCTTTTCCATGAGCTAATCCAATTATCAACCATAAAGTTTAAGTGGCTTTGAAGATCCACAATGATTCAGTGCACCAGAGCTGACTAAAAGGTACAAGGTATAAAAAACCTCACTTCAGTTTTTTTCCCCTGATGTTGAAGAGAGCATGTTATTCACTCATTCTATCAATGACAACCAATGTGTCATTATCTGCTGATAATAAGGCTGAGTAGTTGGTAAAGTGTGTTTGATTCATTCTTGGACTACTCATGTTCAAAAAGTGTGCAATGTTGATTAGTATTGGTGCAATAGCTGATGAGTTGTGGCTGTGAGCTTTGTGTGATGATGAAAAAGCACAGGACAAACAATGATGCAACATATAACATAATGTAGTAATATGTGGTAACACTGGCTGTCGACAACTGTGAGCGAATTCTTTTTAGCCCTGAAATGAATTTTCAGTGTGACACAGCATTAGCTTAGTGCTTAATTTCCACCATCTCTGATCTGGCAACCCAACAACAAACCAATCCCATTTAATAATACACTGCCAAGATGTTTCCTACTGGCCTTCATTTAGCATGTCCAAACACTGTAAGACATTATCTCAAACAGACTATCCGAAGCAGTTACAAATTTGCCCTGTATACGTACATAATCAGCTCCTTGCAAGGACCATTTTTAAAAGGCCAAGGGACCAGTGTAAATCCTCAAAGGCCTCTTTCCCCTCCTACATCCTCCCTTCTGCTGAGCAGTTTGAGGATATTGACTTAGATCTGCTGTGGTCTGATGAGATAAACTGACAATGAGGAGAACTAATCTTGTTTAGTAGACCACAGACCTGCAGTCTCTAATCAGACTGAATGAATCCAGGCTGTTGTGTAGGACGAAGAGGTGAGCGTGGGATCACATGGTCATTCCAGGATTTGATGGCTTTTGAAAGTGGGGTTGTGAAAAATGAGAATTCCTTACTATTTCAAACACTTATTTATAGACAAAAAGCCTTTTTAAACACCTGCTACAGTATTCAGAAGGGCATAAAGCCAAAGCTGGCTGGAAGGCTGACAAAAACACACGCTCAGTTTTGACATTTGAGCATCCATGTTGCTGTCTCTTTGCACAGCCACTCCGGAGCATCATGGTGTTGAAGAGCTCAAACTGTGGATCATAGTACAGGGTGTAATTAGTTTAGCTCTTGAAATCAGAAAGTCAAAGTGTTTGAACTGCACTCAAATTGCTGACGTGCGCATCACTTTAATGAACACTGCATCATGGACTGGTGTCGAGTGCTGCTGTAAAAATCGATTTCAGTACGTCCAGTCTGATCTGTTATTGATCTGTTGAGAATGTATGGTGGAAGTAAACAATATGCATGTAATAAATACTTTTTTATCAGAGAGCTCAGTTCAACAGCTGAGCCTATAATTGACCTGTACTTTCATAGCTGCATTGAAATAGGCAAATCTGCCTCTTTCCATTTGAATGAATGTGCTTTTTCTGCTCTTCGATGGCCCTCTGCACTCAGCGGTCATGAAGCATCAGAGAGCTGCAACTGAATTAGTTTGGAGTGAATACTGGTGTACCGTACTGTAACACTCAGGGAAATGGACGGTCAGTGAAGGATCAGCTGACCCTGTGTTAATGTCAGATGAAAGCAAGAGGGTTGAAGAAAAGCTTCAGTAACTGGATGGACGCGGAGTGGAGTAAGTGGCGAAGCATAGGTAGATACTTCATTGCCCTGAGGAAGAGTTAGCCTTTCTCATCAGAGCGGACCTGCCTGTGGACTGCGATAATGCCGTTTCCTCTGTGACATCTCATGACGTCATGCTTTCTAACCTTTAAGTTAAGCTGAGCACAAATGGTTTTTCCTTCAGCATCACTTAACTTCACAATCAAGTTGGACATATCCATACCTTAGAGCTGCCCACCACAACCACTGTCTTCCACTGCTGATGACAAACAAACTCCATTGGAGCGTTCAGTGATCAAATGCACTGCTTGGGGCTATCTAGACAGCTGTAAGAGGAGAAAAAGTTGCTAATTCTTCCCAGTGTATTTGTTTTTCTCCAGCATTCGAACTGGATGCTCTAATTGTGCTGTTTTTTGAAGATTTATTAGTTTATTCTTCCTTCAAGATAATAGGTGACTATGAAACAATCATGGCTGCTCATTCTTTCTACTAATTTTCAGCCATTTTAATCACACGTTCATGAAGCAACTGCCGATATTCATAGTCAGATAAGCACAAAAAGACACATCTCCTCTCAGATTTTTGTTTTTTGCTTTCTCATCTAAGCTGATTGTGTCTATAAATCCTGTATTGATTTCTCAGGGGGTAAGAAGATGCTCCTTCACGGTCAATATCCTGTTTTTATTGTACTGTTACACTGCTGGCTCTGAGTGTTTCCGACCAGGGAAATAGGCAAAGACTCCTCATCTTTAATACGACTTCTTAGTGACAAAGGAGTGATGAAAATCCACCGTAGAAGCCTGATTTAACAATCGCACAATAGAAGTGCAAATAAGAACTGAGGCGACCTACAAAAGACAGTGTGTGATGCATTTCTCAGTGTTGTGTGTCTGTTGTAAATAAACTAAAATCTCTTTTGTCACAGCTTTGAGCTGCTTTTTAAGGCCTGAACCAGGTATTCAGAGCAGAGGATGTACAATACTACACACAAAATGTCACCACACTGACTTTATTCCTACTAGAAAATCAACTGATATAATCACTACGGTAATGTCTTTACCATGACTCAGTGAAATCATTTCAAAGGGCTCTATTGGATCATGGCTTATAATCAGCTTGGGCCAGTTTCTTTGATTATTTATGGTAATCTCCAAAGCTTTTTTTATGAGACTTGCATCAGTGGGAACAGAGAACAGCCATGAACCTGAACAAGCACCAAACTTCTGCACTGCAGTCTCCTGGACCTCCTTTGGACAGAAGAAACACATACACAGTGAATCAACATTAGCTCAGAGGTGATGTAATATTGAAAGTGCAGTCTGTTTTTAGTATCACAGTTCTCCTGTCCAGGCCCAGAGGTTCGATGCTGGGGGAGATGTCAGAAAATTGAATCTGTCTAGCTTAGGGTAACTTCACGCCAACTCAGCTGGACATGGAAAAGCACTCAGCTGTGCCTCTCTCTGGTCTCTTTTGAAGGTCACCAAAAGTACTGTAAAGCAGTGCTAGTATGTAAAAGGAGGCGCAGTTAGAGAAGAGTTTTAACTTTGGATATGCATTTATTTTTTCTTTATTTTTTAATGCAAAGAAAACAGGATAAATAAATAACAAATAACCAAATAAACCTTCATCTTACCAGGTTAGTCCCTACAGATGGACTAACTAAGTGAAAATGAGATACAAACCAGGAAAAAACACATGCCCAGATGTGTACCTCTTACTTCATGTACTTGATATAGCAGTGGTTACTAAGACAGCAGCTCTGTCAGGGCTATATATAACATCAGCAGTGCTTTAAACTAACTGCTAGCAGGCTCACACTGACTATGCAACACAATCTTTAGCATGTATAAGTGCAAGGTTCACCATCCTGCTAAGATTTAGAAATTAACACTAAACACAAAGTACAGCTAAGACTTAGGGGAATGTTATAACTTTGCAGGTGTTTGGCCTGTAGTTTGACCTGGTGATGGTGTTAAACTTCAGGTTATAAGGTCACCAAAGTTATTATAATGTCTCCTCTGGGGAACCTGTACCTGAACCTGATTTCACAGCAGTGCAGCAGTTGTCAACGGCAAGAGACAGGCTGACATAACATCTCCTGAACCTGGCTGATTGTACGGGGAGGACTCACAGAAGTTTAATTCAAACTGAACTGAAAGTAACTACTCAATTATCCAAATCCAGACTTTCCCACAAACACAACTGATCACTCTACACTCAAGCAGATAATGCGTTTCACCCCAACTGTCACAGTGATGCGGAGCTGCATTTTGAATTCGGATAAATTCTGCTATTATAATCAGGAACCTTTCTGGAAGTATAAAAAGAACCGTCCCTTTTTCTGTCTTTTTAAGCACTCGCTTTGCTTTTCAAATTGAGAGCTGGCACGACTCCTTCAACAGCCTGTGCCATTGTGAGTTGAAACAAACAAACAAAAAAAAGCTCTCACATACACAATAGCACTTGTGCACACATTTGGATTCACAAAATACCAACTGTGAGGTCTGGCATCAGTTGTGGGAATGGAGCTTTTAAGCAACATACCTTCCCCCCTCCATATGCTCCAAACCCAACCTAGCAATTACATGGAAACCTCAAAGCTAACCTTAGAACACTATCTGGGGACAGGATCATGGCTACCAGCCACTGTTGACCTACACTGGAGCTCCATATCCTTCCATCATGTTTGAAAAGGGCCTCTAGGTTGAGATAATTTCATGTGTGGTTAGTGATAAGAGGCTGTTTGAGTTTAGTGTTTGATTAAATTGATAGTGCAGAAATATCACTTATTTTACATAAACTTGATGGACATTCACACTGTGTTCATAGTGAGTCCCCACTGAGAATGCAGATAGAATTTCACCGCATTCATTATTTCACTGCCACTGACCACAGAGGAAAATGTATTGCCAGATTAATTTGGTACAATGCACAACTCATCATTATTTCTGAAGGTAAGACACTTTCATACGTCTGACTGAGAGGTTGCGTTTCTTTCCTCTTCTTCTACTTCTTTAAACTCGAGTCTGAGCACAGTGTAATGGATTATCCGCAAAGCGTTGTCAGATTTTACCTGGTACCAGGAGCTAATTAATTGTTCTCTTGTTGGATTCGTTTCATTTGAAACAAAGTCTGTTACTGCTGTATTATTCTATTGTAAGATTGTGTGTTTACTCCACTGTTGTACCTGTTGAAGCACACCAAAATCCTCTTTGAGGTTTAATTCTTCAGAGCTGCAATGAAAACGCATGTTGTAACAAGATAACCAATAAAAAATGAATGTTCTATCAAATCTCAGTAAATGGGATTCCAGTTTAAACCTCTGTCTGTATATGGCCAAATCTGTATCAGCATAAATTTATTAAGGATTAAGTGCCATTCAATAATAGGCAGAATCAGGTGAATAAATGTATTTCCAGGGCTGCAGAATAAGAGTGCTTTATCATGAAATGCCTGCTTCAAATTATAAAGAGACACAAATGACACAGAGCTTCTCTATAATAGAATAATAAGCTAAAAGCACCACATCCAAAGATTTAACATTCAACACTGATGTGGTTTAATATATGCACTTTCACACGATAAATTGTGATAACTTTACCTCTCTGTGTCTCTAGCACCAGCAAAAACAGTAAGTTACCTGTGGACAGGTTTTTTTTTTCAGACTGAGCCAGGCCTTGCCTCTGAAGAAGCACCTAATCTGAGTAAGGATGTGCTTCCATAAGATATTAATACACAAATGTCTTGTAAGTCCTCACCTTGGATCAATCTGTCTCAGAATCCGAGCCAGGAGCTGTTTCCTCTGAAAACAAACCTCACAGGCTCCACAGGGACGCACTGTGCCCTAAGCTAAAATACTTTCGAATGGAGAGGCATTCTCTCCTCATAACAGCATTTTATAATATCTCAATATCCCTGCATTAATATTAACAAAGACAGTCGCAAAAGACAGAACACTCACAACTTCAGAGATCAAAAACATTGTCAGAGCACTGTTGTATCAACTGATGAGAAAGATCTTCACGAATATTATTTCTCCTGTGTTGAGGGTTAAAAGCTGGGAACCATCCTGAGGATTTCTCATCCCTCTGATGTGGATTTTTCTACTCAAACAAAAGGAAAAACCGCTAAAATAAAAACAGAAACAACATATCAGTCTAAATCATATTGTAACTCTGCTAAGCACAGAGAGATGCTCAGGACCGAGGACATCACACGGTATCTCATAATGTGCTCCAGGCCTATCCATCCATACTGTACTGCCTGGGAGTCGCCGCTGGCATTGAGCATAACATACTGGCTGTGACTTTGTTGAGGCTGACGAGGACAGAAAGTACTTGGATGGGCTTCCCTTCCACCCTGCTGCTTCAGCTTGTCTTTGTTCGTGAGATCAAGTGCAGAGGAAGAGAAAAGGGTCAGAAGAAGCCAGTTTGGTGTTGACACTAATTTTTTTGGCACGCAGGTTACCTTTGTGTTCTTCACCGTGTTTGTGTGCACCAGTGTAGCGATGTGCGTCTTTTGTGTGTGATGCAGCATCTTAGCAATGCCGTCTGCCTGCTTGTATGAATCCAGCATTTCAGCATTCTCTGTCTCAGAGCCTGGCAGTGTTCACTATAACAACCCCCACTACACACACACACACCCTCTGAGCACGTAGCTGCACGTACACACTGCACATGTGACATATGCAACCATGAGCACCCCCACTCTTGCACCCACCTACACACACACACACGCATGCACAACACCCTGCCTTACTGGAGTGTAACCATGGAAACGGAGCGCCTGCCCAATAGGGGACGTGATGGAGGCAGCAGAAGTGAGGGAACAGGAAGAAGTGTATTCTCCTCTATTCATCTATGCCATACATGATTTGATGAATCAATCTGTCACTGAGACTGAACTAGCAAACACGTTTTTTAATCTATTCAGTTAAATATCAGCATTAAGTGACTGTGCCTATTCTTTTAGATCAATTCTTACAGGTTCAAGTTTCTTCAACTGGATATTTTTATTCCCAATTAGAATTTGCTGTCATTAAAGATGCATTTTCCATTAACGATGAATTTGAGAGCATGCTCTAAAACACATGTGACAATAAACCTGCCTGTTTTATGGTTCCTCTGACATACAGTCACAGAGACAGAACCCATATAGCCATTAAAGCAAGTCAGAAACCATATAAGGTCCTATGCCTCTTACTGTAAGTATCCACACAGCCTCTATGATAGTCTCATTTAAACCATATATTAAAGATCTTGGCAGCCGCGTGACCTATTTGCAGTTCTATTAAATATTAGGGCTATTAGAGCCATGACACAACATCAGTCTCTATATTGGCCAAGGTGGCCTGTATGAAATCCTGCCCTGATTACCTAAAAAAATGTGTTTTATTCTCTGTTACTTAAAGTTATGCTTGATAAAATTGCAACAACACCCATTTAACAATACAACAATCCTGTATCTGTGTGATGCTGATTTGAGCCCAAGATTGGCAGAAAGAGTATGAGCAGCGCTGGTCCCTTTCTCATTATCACTGCAGAGCTGCCCTTGAGCAAGGCTATAAACAAGCACTTCTCCAGTGGGGCTATTCAGTATCTAGCAGATTAGACTGTGGCTCTTCTGTTCCACTCTGCTTTGTCCAGTTTGAACCTCAGATACCAATACTCATGAAACACACTTACACACGTCCACAGGTATTAAGATTCCTTGGCTTGACTTCACTCATCAAACTCAGTCTGACATTGCCATAGCTATAGGGTTAGACTTTGTCAGCTTGTCCATTCCTCAGGCTAAGACATCAGTTTTTAATTCAGCAGAGATTATCTGGTGGTGAGCTGACAAAGAACACAATAGAGAATAAGCGTAATCAAACTTTGCAATTAAAGCCTTTTCATAATGGCTTTTCGCTATTATGGTGCTCACAGCAGTGCTTCATGTGGGCTGTAATGTGTAGTGCTATAATAATATTTTCAGATCCTGAGCCCACCTCCGCATCACATCTCCCTTTCTCTCTCTATCTCTGCGAGCAGTGCAGGTGTAAGAGAGTGTCAGAATGTGCGTAGGCAACCGAGTGGGCGGCAAGTGTGATTTTTGGAACCTTCGTCTTCACATGTGGGAATCCATCACGTGGCCGAAGACAGAAGGATGAGTGGGCAGAATAGTGACAGAAAGACCGAAAAAATAAGACTACGATGCAAATGTGCTCAGTTATGACACACGTCTGACAAAACATCAGCAGCATCCGAGTCTGTTGCTGACTGACCCACTCAAGCTCCCTCGAACATCCTCCAAAGTTGCTTATTCTGACAGTTACTTTTCCTTTTGCAAACTGCTGAGTTCAAAAAATAAAGATGCTCTGCTAAAATGCCATGAAGCAGCATTTAATGACACTGTCTTATCTGGAGGAGCTTACAGTTACAACGGCAGGTGGGGCGCCTAGTCTCTTGCATTTTCACAGTGTGCTTCAGGAGTAAAAGCAGCCATGTTTTTCTTTTACGAAAACCTCTTAGTCCCCCAGAAGAAATGGCTTCTCTGTTTTTTCTTCTCTACACTGTTACAGCCCCACAGAGCTCAGCCTAGACAGCCACCTTATCTACCAACTTAAAACACCCTCTAAATAATAGAAGATCCTTACACCTGAGCTGTCAGTCCAAGACGCAGCAGGTAATCTAAGGAAAAGTACTGCAAAAAAAATCTGGTTGAAATCTCATTAAATGTTATCAAAACATCGAAAATGAAAAGGACAGCATTTCTGTGCATCTACAATCAATTCTGACCTGTGACATGTGTCACTAAATCTGAGCCAATGAAATCCAAGGACAGTGGAGCAGACAACCCAAGAGCAACCACTGCCTCTGCCACAGAAGGAGAGTATATATTCTCAAGAAGAAAATGAATTGTAAAATGGGAGGGAGGGAACAAAGTAGGCAAGAAAAATAAGTGACAGAATGTGGGAGGCACCTAAAATGGAAAGGAGCGTTCAGCAAAGGGAGTGGGGGAAAGAGAATAGGAATGATTGAGGAGGAAGGTAGAAGAGGAATAAGGGAAGAAAGCAGAGATAAAGAGAGGCAGAGCGAAATGTGTGAAAATTAAATGAGGAAAAAAGAAAGTATGGGGCAGATAAAGGGTAGAAAGGAACAAGATAAGTAATAGGAAAGCGGTGGGTGAAAAGGAAGATGATGTCAGAGTGATGGGAAAGACATAAGAATGAAATGAATGCAGGATATAGGGTTGAAAAATGAAGGAGTGAAATGCAGGGGGAGAAAATGAAAAAGGTGCTTTCACAGCTGTCTAGCAGCTCATTTTCACATTCACCACCACCTGCTCACTGACACACACACGCACAAACACACACTGTCGCTTTCTGCCAAATCCAGTCAGTTTCGATCCGTGTTGGGTCAAAAATCAAGTATACAACGCTTATTCAGCACATACAGGATAAATAATGCAACCCAACAGTAAGAAAATATATTAACAAACAAAACAGTGCTGTTGTGTTGTGTCAGAGAGCACAGTGGAATTACACGCACTGTTAAAGAAACCACGCAACATGTAATTCCACTTAAATCAGATGATGTTTTTGTGTGAGATAGGCATTTACTGCAATGCTAAATGTAAACCACAAGAAGACTTAAATAAGTTTTGAATTAGCATAGAAAGGAAATTAAAACCAGCAAGACTCTACAAACAGACTGCAGGCATACTGTGTGCTAATCATGTCTCAATTGCAATTCACTGAAGCAATGCAGACTCCCATTGAGATTTCGCCCCAAAATAATGAGGATCCCTCTCTCTCACTGAAGAGGCTGCCTATAAGTCAGCTCTGCTGTGAGAGAGACAACACAGAGGGACAGAGATGGAGAGTGAGAGATGACAGAGACACTCACAGTGACACTGGAGGCCTTAACTCAGCTTGTAACTGGAAAATGATCTGCTTGAATCTCCAGACAGTCCATAAATTAGCACTTCTTTTATTATTGTTTAGAATTTTGTCACTTCTTTTCAGTCATGTGCTAGTTTGGTGCAACTGCTCTAAATGGCTGTTATGAGACTTTCTTTCATGAACTATTGTTGGGCAAATGGAAATGGGTGGGAACCTCATTTCAAAAATCCCTCTGTTTGGCATCTTTTAACTGACTGAGGTCAGAGATTAGAGGAATGACCACACAATCAGAGATAAGCCTGAGAGATGGTTTTGAAAGGCTTATTAGATTGATTTTCTATTTTAATCATTTCGTTACCTGTGCTGTGCTGACCTTTCAAAATTAAATACCGGCATTAGAACTTGCACGGAAAAGCTGACCAGTACATACATCCTTCAGTTGGAGAATATTGCCCAGTTTGGATCTAACTTGTATAGAAGGGCATGCAAGCATAAGAATTACTGAATGCAGGTACCGCTTCCCACATTGCTATTTCAGAATGTCTTTTCTTCTTGGTTAAGTAAAGTTAAAAACACACGTGGATGAAAAGAGGCCTGCAGGGGGAATGAGATAATGTGCATGACACATTGCTCCAAGAATGAGGAAAAGGAAAGTGATTATCACAGTATGGTACGGGACTTGTGTGAGGTTCAAATGTACCATAATAAAGTCAAACCTGCCTAACTTAAAATGAAAAAATAAAGATGAAATAATGATGGCAAAATCCCTCCTACCATTTGTAGCGGCCTCTTTCGAAGGTCCCTCTCAGTGACCAGTCTCTCCTGGTCGGTGACGTAGAGTCCACGCTGTGCCAGTGCCTGGATCACGGCGTCGTGGCCCAGCAGGGGTTTTGAAGCATCACTCTTCAGGATGAGGCTGCCGGCCCTGCAGTAGAGATCTGCAGACAGCAGGAGGCTGGTCACAGGAGGCTTCAGGTGCTCCTGCTCATACTGGTCTGTGTAGAAGGGATCCTTCAAGTCTGACGGGATGCTGTCTGTATGATGAAGTGGGAGAAAAGGGGATTTGTTAGACATTCACTAACTTCCTGGGTGGCTCAACAGAAACAACATGCAATGACGTGCAGGCAACCCAGACCATCAACAGCAACACGTGAAATACGTGATGAAAGATGAAAGTTAGAAGTAGAAAAGTAGAAATTAGAAAAAAGTGAGTGACATATTTTCAGGGTGAAAAACCAGGTATAAACCTGAAATGAGCTGACGTACAGCGACACCAACTTTATCTGAATTCTACTAGTTTGGCTTTCTTGAACATTTTCCACACAGTGCACAGATTCCCCTGCCTTTACTTTACTTTTGCAGGTCTGCTTCATTTTCTATTACCATGCTTTGACAATATCTTGACATGGATACGTGTGAATAGATCTCAGGGTTGCTATAGCAACTGCAGGAGGAGTGGAAGAACCCAATCGATTCATCTACTAGTCTGTATCTCCTGCAACTTCCATCTCCCTGGGAACACCCCTCTCACCGCCTGTCTCATCAAAGACAGAGCCTGCACATGTGTGTGTGTGTGTGTGTGTGTGTTTGCACCACCTCGAGCAAGTCCATTGCAGGGGGATAGTCTTCATATGATTCAAAAACACATCTTTCTTTTCCCTACTTTCTTGTTAGTGTCTGCTTAGCCATTTTTACAAACCACTGCTTGTAAAGAGAAAGTGTGGCTTCAGTGAGAACCAAAGCAAGTCCCCTTCTCTCCACAATAAATACAACCATGTTTAAATTCTTTCAAATGCATCACTCTGTCTGCAGAAGGACAATAGATGCAGATTCTGATAGCGCCTGTGTACGCGCGTGTTTGTGCAAAGAAAAATGTGACATGCAGTGAGCTATGCTAACAACTTTACACTCCCCCAAAGCCCTCTCCCCGTCCTCCCACACAAGCACACACACACACACCCTGAAAAGTCAATGAATCACCTGCTTAGGCTGACCACAATCAACAAGGTCATCTACAGAAGGACATGGTTTTATTATGGAGCAGAAATGCAGACAGAGGCAGTAGCAGCTACCCAGGATATGTGCTTTTCCTGTAGGTACCAGGTTCACGTTATTGATCCCGGCAAAGAAATGAATCTTTCTTCTGGCCCTCCCCCTCTCTCAGGGAGGTCAGACAGGTCAGGCTGAGTTATAGAGCAACACCCCTGGAGCTGGTAGTGTGCCTCCACTTTGCTTAAGAATCAACAAATGACATTTTACCGTATTTCATGTTGTTGTTGTTTTTGTAACATGCAGGCTTACAGATGTGGATCAGGGCCACAAGTGAATTTTTCTTTTTAGATTTCTGACTTTAATCTTAGAATCATGGTGCATGTTGTCAACGGATCTTCTTCACAAAGCAGCAGTAACACATGTCTGTTGTGATCCAGTGAACTGAGCTCTTCAAAAAAAGAAAAAAAACCCACTTCATCTGAATGCTGTTAAGTACCCAAACAACCCGTAACATCTGGAAACAGACATCAAAAGCATCCATCTACAGTCATCACTGCAGTCACACAAACTCAATAAGCAATCACTTAATCAGATGTATATCAGTACTATACAGAAAATCTACAACACCGCATTTAACATCCAATTATTTAATTATGTTTTCTATCAATATTCATTAATGTGGATAACTCTGTCTGTTTCACATTCACAATGTTTCAGTCTTTGGTCGCTGACAGAGCAAAACCACTGAAGCTTGGAGTTTAATAGCCTAAGCTCAAGGGCATCTGCAGAGCATTTAATGGAGAGAGAATAATACAGAAAATTACACTGGTTTCTTCTTCTTTCTTTCAGCACCTTTTTACTTTGACTTCTGGTCAGAGGGACTATTAACTGAGCTCTGCTTATGAAACCCAGCTGTATAGTACATTACATATGAGTGTGTGCTGTTTGATAGCCCATGATCTGCTGTTTCATGTGCATCTTGCATGTATTTGACTGTGTATTGGTGCAGTACACTGGCGTAATGAGGCAGATGCATGTGAAGTATTCAGAGCAGCGTAGGCAGGGAACTGGAGACAAGCCCGTTCCCTCTCTTTTTTGTGCACTCTACCTCACCCTCTCTCTCTCTCACTCTCTCCCTCTGGAGGGCTGTATTTTTGGAATCAACCCATTTCATTCAGTCCTGATTGAAAATACTTAGAGGATGTGCAGGAGATCTCATGTTTGCCGGACTATTACAACATAGTGGCAATGAATCATGGGCTCTGTGGCTACAGCAGAGTAATACCATTCTGTCTGCACTGCTGATACAGGATGGTTGTTGACAGACAAACTAATCATTTCACTCTGACATACCTGGATAGTTTTTATGATGTAATTTTATATTATTTTTTATCTGTACTTTCCTTCCAAAGGTCAGACTGGAAATGCATGTTACATAGAGCTCAATTATAGACGGTAGATTAGGAAAGTGACTCCTATGCTCAGAATTCAGATTGAATGAATGTAATGCTGTTTTGCAAGCCACTCTCGCATGACACACAAAGCATCTGTTTACTATAGGGGGCAACCATCTCAAGTATATTCTCAACCTGGGGGAAACATTGTTCTGAATTAACTCCAGAATTTATTAAAATGGGTATTTTTTTCTCATGATTGAAGTCATATAATTCTGACACAACAAACTGGATTATAAACTCAATAAGGACCCACTGATGCGCTCTGACCGTATAACTCTATTTCCGAGGCCCCCTAAGAGAGTGATCTACCTCAGCAACAAACTCTTGAGGTCAGATTTCCAGAACCCAGCTTTGGACCTAAATCATTTTCATTTCACAGCGTAACTGGAGCAAGGCCTCATTCATACTGCAGCATGTCTTTGAGTCCAAGCTACTGCTCTTCTTTGTGGGTTTCACTGGAGCATATTTCAATTCTGCATGTTCCAAGTAATTTGATTAATCTTTCCAAACACTAACCAGGTTGGCTATAAGCCCAAAATGTATATTTGTTTCAGGAAAACGGCGAACATCGAGTGTGACTGAAATTTAAGTTCATATACAGTAGTGTGGGGTCACATGGCTCATGGACAGATATGTGCTCATCCCATGTGTCACATGGGGAATCAAAGAAAACAGTCAGCTGCAGTATGAAAAAGAATTTTATATAAGGACAATGTGAGTGTGATATAAAAGTGTCTCTGAGCTAGTTCAGATGCACTTCATTGCACTACAATATGCTCTTATAAACACTGAAATTGGCAGATGAATAAGAGCTAAAGGAAGAAGCAGGAATTGTATCAGTGACATTAGGATGTTTTAAGAACGAACAGTTTTAATGCTAAACCGTTAAAGAACTGCATGCTTCCTATATTTTCACAACGCCTTCTGCATTATCTACTGATTGTAGAAGCATTTCAACTTCTTAAGGGTAAAAAATATGCATAAGAATAAAGCACCTCTCCACTCTTAAGGGATGTAACACACCTGATTCTCTGGTGTGTTATATGATGATGCATTATGTCTTCATGATACAGAAGCCACCATAGCTCAGACGCACAATATGAGGAGGAGTGAGGAGAGGAGTTACTGTACTGAGTATTGTCACTGTCAAACCATGTTGTTGTAAATCCTGCTGATGGACGAAAGAGGATACAAGTGACACATTACACAAAACACCTAAACATATGCATCCTAAATCCATCACTGCTGAGCAGATCTGTTCATTCATAACATCTATCTGAAATCATATTTTGCATAAAAAGACCTGCCTTTGATTGTGCTGTGCATGTCAGCTATGCAGCCACAATCTGTCCTTTTTTTCTCTGTTTTGAATCCCAGCTTGATGCTGTGTGAGGTTTGTCTCTACTGACCACTTATCACACTCAATTGCCATTTTGTTTTCACTGCATTGCTGGTGATGTGGGTGGTGACTCGTCAGTATGTAACCAAGCTATATCCTTACATTCCCTGCATTAACATGCCCTCTCTATAAGGCATGCATTTTTAATACTTCAGATACTACATCATGCAGAGATGCTGAAAAACCTGTGACTGCAAAATTGACTTAACCCTTTAATATTACATCCTGCCAGATGATCAACATATACATACAAATCGAACAAGTCATAAACTGGGAAAGAAAAACACATTTTGTTGTCATGATCCCTGCTGACTCCATCCTAATAACTTTTTCATTTAACCTACATTCATATTCACAAGCACGACCCTTGTGTTCTATATATCCTGATGATAATGTACAAAAAGTCCCACATGTGATGTCTCTTTCTAAATTTGCCTTGAACGCAGCACCCTGAGGGTGACATAATTTGGGACACCTTCATACCTCTCTAGCTCTCCACTCAACATAGAAGAACATCATATTTATTGATCAGTGGCTTCCAGTGGAGCTGACGGTTTTATATTTCCTAGGGGGGTTGATATTTACTGTCTGTCCAATAGACAATTAATTGAAGATGATCCTGCAGGGAAACAGCAACAGAGCACAATGGTGTTCGTGAACCACTGATGGAAAAACACTGTAGATATCTCTACAGGGAATACAATTGCCTCGGGAAATCAATAGTCAGACCTATATAGGACTCCAAGACGTCTCTACCGTACAGGGGAGATAAGGTTTTGTAGGCTATTTGTTTCGGTGTCAATGTACAGACCCATATCACCTATGTATTTTTTCTGCAGAAATTAGTTAAGAGTTGATGACAGACATGCCCTTTAAAAGAAAAAACAAGATGCAATAATAACATGCATGCAGCGTACAGGTAACTGTTTTGAGGTACAGTAAATACACCTACCTGTCCCGTACGCTTTGGCCACAAGCCACGTGAGGCTGCAACAGATTTTGGCTCTGGAGAAGTCATAGTGCTCAAAGGACTTTATTGCCGGAGCAACGAAGGTCCTGTGGATATCCCTGACGTCCTGGACTTCACCCATATTTCTCCCTCAATTACACGGTTCGACCCTACGAAGCTACCACACAACGCCAAAGCATCCCACTACTGGAATTTCGTGGAAAACAATAAATTGAAGAGTAAATTGAAGAGATGCGGTGTCTTTCCGACGATTATTCACAGGTTCTTTCAGTCATGAAAAGCTAGACTTGCTGTGTTTTCGTATTTTTCAGTCTTGTTGACACAATGAATCGCTAGTCTTGGTGTTTTCCATCCATTCTGCTCCCTACCAGTTCAAATGGGCTCCGTCGGACCAAGCTGGGAAGGTTTCGTTGGATTTCAGTGGGAAAAAAGCTCTTTGGCCGGAGTGAAAGCAGAGAAATTTCCATTCTTTGGGTTCTTTGGGAGCAGACGGCTTCTGCCTTTCATGTCCATGTATTCTTGAATGGACAACCTACGTGTTTAGCAGTCCCTCCTCTATTCAGTCGCTCGGTGCCGTGGTGCGGTTTTCCTGCCGCACTGTGGCTCTCCAAGCCCTGCACCTCTGATGCACAATGCGCATGCGCGAATGCTCTCTTCATGGACAGTAGGAAATAGTAAAACTTTTATTTCGGTTCTGTAGTTTGAACGGTCCAAACGCATATTTTACTGCACTCCATCGGACAGAATAGCGTTTGACGGCTAAAATGAACTATTGGTTTAAAGTGATTATAAATGGTTAAAATGCGTTGTAACAATAGTCTGCTTTGGATCTGTATTACATTTTCCATCTATTTTATAATAAATACTAAATATCTGGAAGATGACAGCAGACCTAGACTATCTTGAAACGCTACTAAATATCTACATCGGTCAATCACACGGCTGCTGTGAAGTAAGCCTACAACCGGAATTGTCGACCCTACACTGGACACTTGAATATAGCATACAAAAGAGGGTAGGGCGCATGCATGGATCTATTATAAGAACTGGATACGGCGCCGCCCCTCAGCCGATACGCCGATTTTTCCCAGTGGCCACTCGTGGTATTGCAAAATCCCCATGGGCCCAAAAAGCATTTTTCCCATAGACCGCACTAGTAAAAGAGACGGCTGTCAAACTGTTCACAGGACACCTCCAGCTGTAACCACTGTTAATTACTGATCTTTCTATTGAATATTTTTATGTCATGGACTTTCATCCATCAAAAAGTTTTCAAAGGGCCAGAAAAGCCCCAGAAAAGTCTCTTTTCCCATGGTGACGTCACAGCTGTGCGCGGGCACTCCCAAAGCGCGGTCGTGCTGTGTCTCGGGAACGAGGATGGCTGAAACTTAACGAGGACTCTGTTCGGCACAAAACTCAGTCAGAAAAGTGAAAAAACGACTCAGAGGTGAGTTTATAACACGACCAGCAGCATCCTGTAGATACAACTGTAGATCTGTGCAGCAAAGAAATTATGTGTAGGGTAAATATACTCTTCAATATTAAAAGGTAAGAGAGTAAAGCTCTCATGATAACATGATCTGAGGTGTTCTGAGCTAATCTGTCATGTTTAACATTAATTTCTCATTAAAAATGCACAAAAGACAGTTGATTGTAATTTATTGCCCATTGTGATTTACGCTCTACAGGTTCGAATCAACTCATAATACATACATGGGTACACCACGGGCTCACGCCAGCCTGAACAGAGAGACTCAGCCACACGTACACGTACACACAGGCAGGCCCCCCACAGCTCAGCAGGAAGCGAGGGGCGGGGGGAGCTTGGCCATAGCCGGTGGTCGCGGTACACTAAGGCCAGATCTGACCACGCCGGCCTGAACAGAGAGACTCAGCCACACAGCCATACACATACACAAGCTACACAGACCAGGAAGCAGAGGGGCGGGGGGAGCTGGCCATAGCCGGTGGTCGCGGTACACTAAGGCCAGATCTGACCACGCCGGCCTGAACAGAGAGACTCAGCCACACAGCCATACACATACACAAGCTACACAGACAAGGAAGCAGAGGGGCGGGGGGAGCTGGCCATAGCCGGTGGTCGCGGTACACTAAGGCCAGATCTGGTTTTGGCGCTGCGCGTTCATGAATGCCATGATAGCGGATTTAAAGAACGAGTTTTAAGACTTTTACAAGACTCACACGGGCTGGAAAACAAAGATAATGGTTGAAAAAGTAAGACGGTGTGATTGTAGGTTCATTATGTTCGTTGATATGATCGTTAACTCGTTCTGATTATTATTATTTATTTATCTACGATGTTACAATGAAAACGAGTTGATTCGAACCTGTAGAGCTTAGAGCTTAGATTTTACCACCGAGGAATATTAAGCCGTAAAATAAATTAACGTGGACGTTGTGAACCGAGGAACAGGTGATGAACATCAGCAGCGATGAGACACTGCTAACACACACATAAACAGACAGTATGAATGACTTACCAAGTTAAAATTGTTGAAAATTTTAGGGTGGGTTAGTGAGTCAACAGTTTAACGAGTTTAACAGGAGCAGTCATGTAAAATCGGCCGATGTCACATTAGTAAATCCAGTTATTACGATGCGATCTTATCAATTAAAACGTTACGTTTAAGAATACGAGCTGACAAGAGACTGACAACAGACATTAAACATCATAAAGTTAAATTAACTCCATGTGTCCAAATGAAAACTCACCTCTGAGTCGTTTTTTCACTTTTCTGACTGAGTTTTGTGTCGAACAGAGTCCTCGTTAAGTTTCAGCCATCCTCATTCCCGAGACACAACACGACCGCGCTTTGAGAGTGCCCGCGCACAACTGTGACGTCACCATGGGAAAAGAGACTTTTCTGGGGCTTTTCTGGCCTTTTGAAAACTTTTTGATGGATAAAAAGTCCATGACTTAAAAATATTCAGTAGAAAGATTAGTAATTAACGGTGGTTACAGCTGTGTCCTGTGAACAGTTTGACAGCCGTCTCTTTTACTATTGCGGTCTATGGGAAAAATGCTTTTTGGGCTCATGGGGATTTTTTGTTGCAATACCACGAGTGGCCACTGGGAAAAATCGGCATGTCGGCGAAGGGATGGCGCCGTATCGAATTCTTATAATAGATCCATGGGTGTACCGCGACCAACGGCTGGCCCGGCCAGCTCCCCCGCCCCTCGCTTCCTGCTCAACTGTGGGGGGGCTGCCTGTGTGTATGTGTAAGGGTTGGCTGAGTCTCTCTGTCTGCCCGGGCTGGCGGTGTGGTGGCGGTACACCACGCTGGTCACGCTGTGTGGCTGAGTCTCTCTGTTCACTGCTGGCGTGGTCAGATCTGCCCTTAGTCTATACCGCGACCACCGGCAATGGCCAAGCTCCCCCCGCCCCTCTGCTTCCTGGTCTGTGAGGTTTGTGTATGTATGTATGTGTATGGCCATGTGGCTGAGTCTCTCTGTTCACTGCCGGCGTGGTCAGATCTGCCCTTAGTCTATACCGCGTAAGTGAGTGTCTGTGGTCAACGTGGCGTTTCGCCCTTACCGCGAGCCAGCGGCTCTGGCCAGCTATCCCCCCGTGGTCCGCGGTGGAGACTATAGCCAGGCTAACCCAGCCCTCGGACAGGGACCCTCAGCACGCGCATGCTCACACACACTCATAGTAGCCGGGGGCAGCTGACCGCTGTGATACGCTACAGGGAGCCGGACCGGCCCGTGGTCGAGAAGCTGGAGACTACAGCCAGGCTAACCCAGCCCTCGGGCAGGGAGCCTGAGCCGCGCATGCTCACAACACACACACACACACACACACACACACATTAGCCGGGGGGCAGCTGTCCGCTGTGATACGCTACGGGGAGCCGGACCGGCCCGTGGTCAAGAAGCTGGAGACTACAGCCAGGCTAACCCAGCCCTCCGGCAGGGAGCCTCAGCCGCGCATGCTCACACACACTCATATTAGCTGGGGGTAGCCCAATCACAGTTTAGAACCAGCACAATCTAATAAGAACCCGCCCAAACCACGAAGTTGCCAGACGCCATTTAAACTCGTAAAATCACAATACATTCAATAGAAAACGTATTCAGAGCTTCGTATCTGAATGAAATAAATAAATAATAAAAATAAATTATAGATTAATAGGTTTTTGGAAAATTTAAACCAGCGTGGTAAAACAACCAAGGATAGACAAATTGCAAAATGAACCTCTGTCATCCTTGTCAAGACTTGTGTTTTTTTGTGGCGCCATGTTCTTTCAAATCGTTAAGCTGTGCTCTTATTTCTGTATTACAATACTTGCATTGCGCTTTAGATTGGTCTCCTTGGACAGGCGCGATCCAGGATGTAATTTCAGGGACGGCCTCCCACTCCTTCCTGTAGGATTTTTTGTATTTTCCCCACTTCGGCATGATGCGAACTTCCCTGGGCCACTCACTTCAAATTTAGCGCGGCTTCAGTGCATTTGCTGTCTGCTGAACTGACGTCACGGTTAAGTTGCCAAATCTAAATCCATTTTTTATTTTTAAAAAGAGAGAGAGAAAAGAGAGGTTTGTGTGTGTGTGTGTGTGTGTGTGTTGTTTTCACAATATTAAAAACCCGACAATTGTCGACCAAAGCAGCCCAAATTTTATCCCCCCGCCCAATGTATTTTTTCCCGCCTGACGTAAACAAAAATAGCCCAATTGGGCGGAAAACAGCCCAATCTGGCAACACTGTCCCCCCGCCCCTCTGCTTCCTGGTCTGTGTATAGCCCCGTGTATGTGTATGACCGTGTGGCTGAGTGAGTGTCTGTGGTCAACGTGGCGTTTAGCCGTTACCGCGAGCCACCTGCTCTGGCCAGCTATCCTCCCGCCTCTCTGCTTCCTGGTCTGTGTGGCGTTTGTATGTATGTATGTGTACGGCCGTGGGGCTGAGCCTCTCTGTTCACTGCCGGCGTGGTCAGATCTGCCCTTAGTCTATACCGCGACCACCGGCTACGGCCAAGCTCCCCCCGCCCCTCTGCTTCCTGGTCTGTGTGGCGTGTGTATGTGTCTGGCCGTGTGGCTGAGTCTCTCTTCTTATAATAGATCCATGGTATGCGCCAGGCGAACAACTCCAATTGAAATCAGCGGCGGTCATTTTCGATCCGGCATCCAGTTCATATAATACATCCATGGGCGAATGCATTTAGCAAGAAAACGGAGCTAGACTAGGTGTTAATTGCATAGATTTGGACAATTTTGAGGTTTCTCTGGTCAATCTCTATCATATTGGTTTTATTCCAAACCACAGTCACATCCAGCACCCTCAATTAAAACATGACTTCACATTACAGACATTGAAATATAAATGTTTAGTAGGAAAATAATTAGTGTATTCATTTAAAATATGACTATTGTTATAAATAAATTAATTACACGCTCAGTATCAAACTAAAGCGTTGCGGAGATACTGTTCTGCGAACCACATTTCCCGACGTGCAATGCGATTACGTCATCAGTTTGCGTCGCAGATTGTTTTGAATTGTTGGAAGATTTGACGCAAGGAGGTATGTGTAACGCTTTTTAAACTTAGCGAAGATACTTGCTGGCATATATGAATTAGTCATGTCATGTTAGTCATGTTTAAGAAGTGCAGCTAGGAGTTCTATTTTGTCTTTGTATATATATATATATATATATCATTAAAGACGGACATGCCATGCGGTGCAAATCGATAAGATAGGTTAAATTAACCCCATCTCATCTTTGTTACTTAACAAGAAACGTTGTGACTGTGTAAAATACATTTGAAGAACTTGTTCGACTCCTTGACATCACAACTGAATGTTTATATATGTTTTCTTTTTCTTGTAGAGACAGATTGCTAATCCCTAAAAATGTTTATGCCAAGAGCGCTGAAAGTGAAGAGACCGGCACAGGGATCGGGACAAATTTTGAATAAGAAAAGCAAGACAGAGCAGGATGAGAGGAAAGATGAAGGTACCTCAGAGACACCTGTTCACAAGGAGGAGCAATGTGGGGATACCAAAACACGTGACGAGACATTACAAACAAGTGGAGTTTCTGCAGATTTGACAGAGAGCTCAGTACGGGATGATGGACAGAAGAAAGAGGAGGAGGAGGAGGGAGGAGGAGGAGGAGGTAGACGAGCCAGTCAAATCATTCAAAAAGAGCCAGAGATGGCCGGAGCCAGGGGAGCCTGTCTGTGTGATGTGTGGTCGCTATGGGGAGTACATTTGCGACAGCACAGACAATGATGTTTGCAGTCTTGAATGCAAAGCTAACCATTTGGTGCAAATGGGAATGGGGACTGGGGCAGATGCGTTTAACCGTAAGGATGAAAATGGAGATGGAAGGACTCATCAGCCTCTGCAGCCTGCAGCTGACACTGGTGGGACGGGTGGAAGTGACACAGGGTATTCCTACAGGGAAGATCGATTCATATCAGGCCTCACAGATGAACAGGTGCAGCGCATTAAACAGGAGCTAGGCATTGAAACCCAGGGGACAGAAATCAGGAGACCCATCATTGAGTTTGAACACTGTGCATTCCCTGCCACGCTAAGTGGGAACCTAAAGAAGGCCGGCTATGAGACGCCCACGCCGGTCCAGATGCAGATGGTCCCTATTGGTCTCTGCGGCCGGGATGTGGTTGCCAGTGCTGATACAGGCTCAGGGAAGACTGTGGCCTTCCTCTTGCCAGTGGTAGTCAGAGCACTCGAGGTATAGTAGTTAAGCTCACAACAAAACATTTTGTTCTATAGGAGAGTTACTTATTTTAGTTCATTTAAAAGGTAAACTGTGCTGAAAAGACTACTTACACTTGTATTCACATGCTGAACATTTTCTTTCTTTTTATAGAAACCAGCTCACAGTGTGCACAGCCCTGTGGCTCTGATCCTGACTCCCACCCGGGAGCTGGCCATTCAGATAGAGAGACAGTGCAAAGAGCTGGTGAAATGCCTTCCCAACATGAGAACTGCCCTACTGGTGGGCGGCATGCCACTTCCCCCACAACTCCATCGCCTCAAGTCCAGTATCAAAGTACAATGCAGAATACATTACTGTTTTTCATAATATTTCCTAAATCTTTTAATCAAAACATTTTTTCATTAAATGATATAACTGCTTAGTTGTCTTAATTAAGTTCTCCCTTTAATCCCCTTAGATTGTCATAGCCACCCCTGGGCGACTCCTTGAGATCTTGAGACAGAAAGCAGTGCAACTGGACAAAGTGAGGATTGTGGTGGTTGATGAGGTATGACAGACACAGTGTTGGAGCTCAGCAAGTTAGAATTTTGTGCTTCTGGGAACAAAGGACCTGTAATTTTAGATTAATAGGTTTCATTTAAATACCAGTATTTGATGTTTCTTTTTCAATAAGATGTATCAAGGACAGTAATGTTTCAAATGACTGGTGCTGTCATAATCTAACAGTCAGTTCTAAATATCCTCCAGAATATCAGCTTTGAAAGGACTTCACTTTAATTTAAATGAGTTGTGATTAGCGAAAAATGGCTTTAAAGAGCTGCACTGAGAAAAACTTGAATCTTCCCTTAGTGTGTATAAGTCATACAGTTTTGCTGTGGACAGTCCATACGTATTTATGATGTCTTCTGTAGGTGGACACCATGTTGAAGATGGGCTTCCAGCAGCAGGTGCTGGAAGTTCTGGAGCAAGTCCCTGAAGAACACCAGACTCTGCTGGCATCCGCCACCATCCCAACAGGGACAGAGGAGCTTGCTGCTCGTCTGGTCCGTGATCCAGTCCGTATTACCATCGGAGAGAAGAACCAGCCTTGTTCGAATGTCAGGCAAATCCTGCTGTGGGTAGAGGAACCATCCAAGAAAAAGAAGCTGTTTGAGATTCTCAATGTAGGTTGCAACCCGTTTTGATTTTTACTCATAACTTTGTGAGGTGTGGTTACAAAAACTGACACGCTTTACTTGTTTTTCAGCAAATCCAGTTCTCACTAAGAGCCTTAATACAAAGATTTGGGATGGAGTATCATTGTAAGCCCAGTGCTTCCAATTATAAACAAAGCTTTCTTTAACTGGTCTGCTGTTTTCATAGTCTTTGTATAGCCAAGACAAAACCAGAAAGTGCTCTGGTAGGGACATACACAGAAAATGGGTTTTTGTTTCAGCTTCGATTTATAGTGGATATAGTGCTCAGTCTCGACATGCACTGGTACCAGCTTGGTATTTTATTTACTGGTTGTTTAAAGATGGGAATTCCTAAAGCTCCAAGGACTGGTCTCCCCACTACACCATATTTAGACAGCCATTGCTGCTGCCCTGGCCCCCGTCTGGAGGAAATGGGTGGGTCCTAAGCCATGGCCCCACTCCAGGAATCCCAGCAATGGCTTGTACCATTTATACAGGGCAGGACAGGAAAGGTCCGCTTTAGTTAACCCAGTGAAGAAGTGTGGTTAGACCTTTGTGTGAGTAACAGGAGATTTTCTGCATAGAGGGATGTTGTGATTATTTTTTTTTCTCTTCATGACTGCTGTTATTTAATCCAGCACCATTTCTCAGCACTTTGGTGGGTGGGTCCTGCAGGATTCCTGTAGGATCATTGGGCTGTTAGGCTGGATTTAGAGGGGATGTCCATAGAAAACCAAAACTCTGGAGTGGATGGGACTTTGTTACAATTGTTCATGAACCAGAGTCATTACAGCATTACAGCATACAGCATTATTTACTCAAACTTCATTCAGAAGATCAAGTTCACATTAACTGAAGCCAGATCAGAGCAGAACTGAATTTAACACAGAAGCCTCATCATTATCACTTTACCTTCCCCAATGCTGCCGGCAGAGACACTTTATTCATTAACAAGGGAAATAACAAGTTGGATTTAGGGAAAAGGAAGACACATGAAAAGCTCACTCTCATAACATTTATTTAGGCTGTGTAAAGCCCTTCTGTCACGATTGTGGTATTGAAGGCAGTAAATACACTGGGACAGCGGAGGGAAGTAGGGAAGCGGTTTGAACTCATCTGTCAACGTCTGGCTGCATTTAATATTTGGCTCTGCTACATCCCCCAGTCAACATGTTTTAGTTGGAAAAACCCTGATATATATCCAGACAGGTAAACGGAATCATTTTTGAGCATGTCAGCCAGTCGTTACTTATTTTCCTTGAACATGTCTGTCACTAGCTGAAGCTGCTCCACTCAATAACTGTACATAATGGCTGAATGTTCATGCACTGTGGTTACTAAAAAAGGTTTCTTGTAGAGATATAAAAATGTTTTTTAAATTCCTGTTTCCTCTGTGTTTTTCTATATGGCTCTACAGGACAGCAAGCTGTACCACCCTCCAGTGGTGGTGTTTGTAGACTGCAAACTGGGGGCTGATCTACTGTGTGAGGCTGTTGCCAAGGTGACGGGCCTCAATACAGTGGCAATCCACTCTGACAAGACCCAGTGGGAACGTAACCGCATCCTAAGGGTGAGTCCAATGGCAGCCAGGACATGCACAGTCAAGTGGATAACTAGCAGTGCTCCCATGTTTGGTGTCCAGACCAGGAATGTTTGTTGCTGATTTTCTGTTAACCGGATGAGCACAGCCACTCAGAGCTGAGACTTAACTGTGCTGCTTTTATCAGGATATTGAATGCACAAAGATTTTAATGTTATTATATCAATACTGAACGAACTAACAGACCATCTTATTCACTCAGCCTCTCAGCCTCAGATAAGCTGTTTTAAAACCACAACTACTTTTGAAAAATCAACTATGAAAACACAAGGAACAGCAAAGTTGAGAAGTAAAGCAAAGTGACTGTAGTAGGGTAAAACACAACCTTGATTTAATTTGGATGCCATTTAACAGCAGGTCACCCTTCTCAGTGAAAAAAAAAGGGCCAGCGATTAGATTTTATAGTTAAGGCCGTTAGAGTTTACCCTTAAATTTGAGTCCCTTAGAAACTAGTGGCATCCAAAAAATGATGTTATTTATAATGTTTACAGCCCTTGTAGAGTACTTATAAAAAAAACAAACAAAACGTGTGTAACAGTTCAGTGTGTGCTCTGTGGTGTTTTCAGGGTCTCTTGGATGGAGATTTTGAGGTGGTGATCAGTACAGGAGTGTTGGGCAGAGGGCTGGACTTGGTCAATGTCAAACTGGTGGTTAACTTTGACATGCCAAATACAATGGATGAGTATGTCCATCAGGTTAGTAATAATTAATGTGGGAAAACACTAATCTTAAAGTTTTACTTTTTTTTATGATAAAAGTATTATATTTACACTTTCATCACTTCCTATCCAGGTGGGCAGAGCAGGGCGACTAGGACACAGGGGAACAGCCATTACTTTTCTCAACAACAACAACAAGCGACTGTTCCTGGAGGTGGTGAACAGGGTCAAGCCCACGGGATCCATCCTGCCTCCACAGCTCTTGAACTCACCCCACCTCCATGAGCAGCAGAGGAGGGAAAGACAAAAGAGCAAACCCGAGGACATGCTTGTCACTAAAAACAACATCATAGACATCATAAGGAAACATGATGCTCGCAAGAAGTAGCAAGTTCCTCCTTTCATCACTGTAATGGCACTGTCTATTTATTGAAGAAGTACTAAATGTTTATGTTTTATATTGCACATTATTTTGTATATTGGCTGTTCAAAATAAATAAATTAATTAAAAAAAAAAAAGCAGTTTTGTAGAGAGAAATTGAATCTTCTTCAATCCAGGCCCTCCATTTTATGGACAATCTTGCTTCCCACTCCTGTTGTATATTTGTGCTGTCTGAATTGAATATATAAAAAAAAAAAAAAACTACAAACAATATATAAAGCTACAAAAAGATGGAGATATCTATAAGAAAAACTCAAACAATGAGATGAAATGGAGAGACATTGTACAGTAAATACAAAACAAATACTTACAAAGACTTGCATTAAGTGTAACAGTTCATCTTGGACCTAAGTTTGGAGTTACAGTTATCTAAACCATATTTTACAGCACTCCTCGGCAGACATAGTACAATTCAGCCTTTGTCTAAACCGCATAGTGTACGTCATCCTTCTAACGGCAGAGTGCTAATTTTAGAGAGGAAAACATGAGTAGCACTAGAGTTGATTACATTTTAGAGTTGATTCTAGGGGTGTAATTGGCTTCACGACCGTATAACCTGGTTTATGCTGCCACCTAGCGACAGTCTCGGGTACTCTTCGCCGAGGCGTGACGTAAAACTTGCCAAGATTTTAGCCACTCAGCGGTCACTGACGCAGACGATTTGAAATTGAAGCGGGCGAAGGCGGAAGAGGGGATAATTATAAACAAAAGTAGCTCTGGTAGTGTGGACACAGCCTATATTTTACTCAAATGCATGTATACTTAGTTTTTTATTAATATGACGCGCTGTGGTTGCGTCCGTTTAGATATATTTCATGTCATGTAGTGTTGTAGTTTTGAGTAAGACAGCGGAGTTATCGTTAGCGCAGTTGGCTAAAACTTAAACGTTTTTTGTTGTTTTTATCGGCCCGCAGCCATGTCGTTATTTAGCGTGCAAGCCAGGAAACATACAGCTTATTATGACCATCTTATGTCAACAACATCGTCCAGGACACCGGGCAGAGAGCGCCTGACAGACCGAAAAGCAACACAGGGGAAAAGCGACGCTGCATCCGAAGCCTCTACGAGTGAAGACAGTAGGTTATCCGATAAAAGCCGACAGGTAAACAGGACCTATGTCATCTCTGCACTGTCAAAGAGTGGCAGCGGGCAGCAGACTCCCTACAGGGGCCGACTCACTCTGCAGAGGCGGTCAAGAAGAAAGACCGGGGCTGAAACAGCAGAGAAAACCGTAGTCGAAAGCAGCCAGGATACCACACCAGCTCCGGAGAAGAGACTAACCCTGCAGCGCCGGACCAGGACTCCCTCCATGGGTAAAAACTCACAGGGCCAGCGTGGAGTCAGCGGTGCTGGCCTGCAGCCAACGCCGAAAGTCCTCAGTGACCCAAACGGTAGGGCACCAAGTTTATTCAGGTCCATGAGTTTAAGAGAAGCTGCCACTAAATGCAAAGCCAGAGAAACTGCTGAGGAAAATCAAGGGAGGCTGGGGAACAGCAAGACGCCTTCCGCTGTTTCCTCCACAGTTAGGCAACTCGAGGACCAGGCCCACACCTTTAAAACTCCCACCAAGAAGACTCCGTTTGAGAAAATCGCAGCCAAGAGAGATGTTTTTGAGAGGCTGGCAGGGAAAGAAACCTGTAAACCAGTTGCAGCCAAGTCTGCAAGTCTAGAGAGGCCCAAACCCCGAGCACAGCAAGCTGAAGACAATAAACCTGTCCCAGCCCCTCGAGCAAGCAAGGCGTCCATCACAGGTGTGCACAAGCCAAACGCTGCGCAGCAGGTGAGGAAGACATCCACCTCAAGCCAAAAAGCGGACGTGACCCAGAGTAGGACCTGCACTCCTGCTCCAGCACCTGCCGAGCAGACGCTGTCTCGTCCCAGTGAGGCTCTGAAGCAGCAGGATTCATTCAAGATGGAAAACAGCGCAGTGACTGTGGCTGTCCGTGTCCGCCCTTTCAATGCCAGGTATGCAATGCAGTGCTCACGTTGTCTGACAGCTGGTAAAGGTGTGGGGTCTACAAAAGTTAGAGCAGGTCCAATTATGATGACCCAGGCTACACGTTAATCATGCATTGTTTCTGCTTTGTTATAGGGAGAAGGCAGAGAAGGCATTGCAGGTCATTTTTATGAACCACCAGGAGACTCTTGTCCAACATCCAGAGTCCAAACAGAGCTACTCCTTCACTTATGACTTCTCTTTCTGCTCGGTGGATAAGGGTGACCCCACATTTGCCAGCCAGCAGACAGTGTACGAGACCCTGGCCAGGCCTCTGCTTCTAAGGGCCTTTGAGGGATTCAACACCTGTCTGTTTGCTTATGGCCAAACAGGCTCAGGAAAGTCGTACACGTAAGTTACTTTGGTTTTAGTTTATTATAGTCATCCCTTTTTTCACTGAATCAGATTCTTGTCTTCTCACATCTTTTGAGCTTAAATGTGCATGATATTTTTGAAATCGTGTCAATCAACTGGTACTTTGATTCATGTTGCAGGATGATGGGCTTTGGAGAAGAGGCAGGAGTTATCCCACGATTCTGCTGTGAACTTTTTTCAAAGTTGGCCTCCATGGAAAATGAAGAGGTAAATTGTCCCATTTTCTCCAGAAAATTTTAAAGATTAAAAGACTTGAACATATGTAACACTTATGATCTCTCAAATGACCAATTTGACTTGTTATACTTCAGGTCAAATGTCATGTAGAGATGAGCTACTTTGAAGTTTACAATGAGAAGATCCATGATCTCCTTGTGACAAGAGATGAGCCTAACAAAGGAGGATGCCAGTAAGTAGATTAAAATGACTATAATACACTTAATAAATCAGAGAAGCACTTGTATTTTAATTGTGTGGCACATAACTCATCCCAAATTTGAAAGTTAATGATAAAACTGCTGCTTCAGCTTAGAATGGAAAGACTTCCCTGTCTATAAATAACGCATGGACATCTATTTCATAATACATCACATGATATAGTGTAGGGTTGGGTTGATCATGGGTGACAATAATGTATGAATCCATCAAGATAAAACCCTGTTGATTTGTTATTCATTCCTAGTTGAGGGTGAGGGAACATCCAGTCCACGGTCCCTATGTTGCTGAGCTCTCTACGTAAGAAAACCATTTTTTCTCTGGCCTCCGAAAGAACATTCTTGAATGGTGTGATTTCCACAATTGCTCACTTTTTTATTTCCTTACAGAAATGTCGTGAGCTCCTACAATGACATTCAGGTGGGTTGAAACTGCAGTCAAGATTACTTCTGTCCGCTCTGTGGCCTTTAGTCGATGCTCCTTTGAACAGCTTTGAATGATGGAGAAAGTCAAGGTTCAGTGCTGGATAGATATAGAGGCCATGGAGTACAGACAACGTTTGACTGAATCATAATGCATTGAACGTACAGTGCAGGCACACCTTGGAGATAAGTGCTTTAGAGTTGTTGTATATCCAAAGGGTAGCATGGAAATAAAATAATGGTATTGGTATCATTACAAACAATTCAGTGTAATTTACACTGTTGTATTTTAGGGATGGCTTGAGCTCGGCAACAAGCAGAGAGCCACAGCAGCTACAGGAATGAATGACAAGAGCTCCAGGTCTCACTCTGTCTTCACCCTGGTTATGACACAGACCAAGGTATGGCCTCTTGACTTCAACTCTGTCATTATCAAACACACAATAAAATGCAGTCTAGTAAAGTCTCTCATGTGTTTTAGTTGAGTGTTACACTTGTGCTTAGTTTTTCTGTGTGTGTACAGACGGAGTTTGTGGAAGGTGAGGAACACGACCACAGTATCACCAGCAAGATCAACCTGATTGACCTGGCAGGCAGTGAACGCTGTAACTCAGCCCAGACCAGTGGAGACCGACTGAGGGTACATACATGTGCAAAAAATGAGAATTTACTGTTCTGTATTTTGTCATCATTGATTTGTATGTTTTTTATTTTATCAGAATGAAAATGAGCCAATGATATTTTCCTCATATGTTTTTGTCATTTTAAAAATTCTCTTTGGGTCCTGCTATTTGTGATGGCCTTTGGAATTGTTAGAGACTAAAATTGATCTTCTTATAGTGGGTTAAGGTTACGTCCAGCATTTCTGTTTCATAAACTGCCTTTGCATATGCTCTAATTCAAAACAGTGCCTTTTTGTGTCATTATAGGAGGGTGCTAGCATCAACAAATCCCTGCTTACCCTTGGAAAGGTCATCTCTGCCCTGTCTGAACAAGCACTGACAAGGAAAAAGGTCTTCATACCATACAGAGAGTCTGTCCTCACATGGTGAGAGATCAGCGTGCTTGTGCACATATAGCTGTTGTATAACACAATGATTATTTTTTCTTTTTCTTTTTCATAAGAAAAAAAGTTGTCTATGGTTTCATACACATAGACATCACATAAATAAGAATACAATAACAAAATCTCTGACCCAATTAGTATTTCTATATTACGAGCATAATCGTGGTTTTCCTCCTCTGCAGGCTGTTGAAAGAGAGTCTTGGAGGTAACTCCAAAACGGCTATGATCGCCACACTGAGCCCAGCAGGCAGCAATGTGGAGGAAAGTCTAAGCACTCTGCGCTATGCCCAGCAGGCCCGAACAATCATCAATGTGGCCAAGGTCAATGAGGACACCAGTGCCAAGCTCATCAGAGGTCAGTCACTTTAAACACCCACATTCAAAAGCTCTCTTGACCTGTGTGTGATAATCTCCTTAAACCTCTTTATTTGTGCAACATTTTCATTGCTCTAAACTGAAAATGTAGTAAAAGATAGTTAAAACTTTCATTATGTTTTATCCATAAAGGTTGTGTACCTGTCTGTACATGACTGACCCCCCGATGTGAGGGTGAGACAAAAAAAAAACATGGATGTGGCTACAACAGAGGGGGGAAAAGGATCTCAAAGATGATTCTTTCATCTGTGGACATTTATATGTAAAAGGACTGTCTTTTTTTTAACAACTGCCATCCTTCACAGCATACAACACATACCTGCATGCCCTGATTCACAGGAAAAATCCCAATGACATCTGTGCCCAGACTATGCGGGGGACTCCTTAAAAATCGTCTTCACTGGTTTAATTACATACACATATAAACTCTCATCTGCTTCTCTTAACTTCTGTATCACTTTGTCTTTGTATGGCTTTTCTCTTACTTTATATGCGCACGTCTGTCTTACTACTTGTGTCTTGCTCTTGATCTTTTCCCTCCGTCTCTCCCACATACCCTCCTGTCTGCCCATCTATCCATCACCAACTTATGCACTACCCAGTTCAATTAAGGCTTGGCCCTAACCTTGTCTCCAGGCCATATTTATGCACTGTCAGCTGCACATGGCGGCTAACTGTCATGCAAGGCTTATTTTTCATGAGGTGATTGTGCTGCTGTTTGAAGTTTTAAGCACTAAGGGGAGCTCTTGCTGTGGACTTCTCTCACATCTCCAGTTTGTTAGAGGCACTCAAAGTGAAGACAACTTGAACATTACAAAATCGGGTCAATACTTATGTAATTTTTCACAGTAACTGCCATTGCTGGCCAGATCTTTAACAGGGGCTACAGAAATGTTTAGATTTGTCTAAGACCCAGCTTAAAACATATTTTTTAATACTTTTTTGTTGCTAACCACAATTTTATATTGACTGATATTCATCTAATTTTATATTTGTTAAAAAATGACTGGACTAGTCCAAATGATGCACAAAAACAATCAACTGCAATTACAAATATTACAGCTGTGAAATGAGTAAAACATTTTGTTAGAATTTTAGGTTTTAATTTTATATATAGAAATTAAAATTATGTTGTTGTGCTTGGTTCTGTTCTGCAGGGTATGATTTGTAGGGCTGAGCATCTTGTAACACCACCATGTATGTTGTGACTTAAGGGATATTTCTTGATGCTGTTTTGTGATTTTGAATTAATTAATTGATTGATTGATTGATTGACCCGCCTAATTTTGGACATACTTTTGTGTATTGCAGAACTGAAGGCGGAGGTGGAGAAGCTGCGAGCAGCCCAGATGAGCTCCCAGGGAGTTGAACCAGAGAGGGTCAGGCTGTTCCAGCAGGAGATTACTGCCCTGAAGAACAAACTCTGTCAGCAAGAGAGAGAAATGGTCGAGGCCAATCGGTCAGCATCGATACAATCATAACAAATTTACTGATTTTGTTCATTGAAACACACTTTGTAGTTATCTTGCTCTCTTTTTAGGGGATTGTAGTGGAAGCTTGTAGCTTTGTTGATTTTCCATGTCGAAGACAATCCTCTTAGCAAAGCGATTCTAAATATTCACTGTTACATATTGAGCATATTGATATTATTTTAAATTTGTATTTCCACTCATGTCACATTGATAATGTATTTCTATCTTTGTTTACATAAATTTCTATGTTATATGGAGAACAAGATGATTTTAGCCTTCTATAATTTTTTTTAATTTCTTGCAGAGCATGGAGAGAGAAATTGGAACAAGCTGAAATACGTAAACGTGAGGAGACCAAAGAATTGCAGGTAATTTACAACAGAACATTTATGGCTTGTTTATATGTACTATATTAAAATTCACCTGAAGCGTCAAGGCTGTCATTTACAATTTGCAACTGTGTAGTGATTGCCAAAGTAGTGAGCTGAAGAAACTTTCTTGCTCTTGCGTGGCCTCAGAAAGCAGGTGTGACGTTCAAAGTGGACAATCGTCTTCCCAACTTGGTGAACCTGAACGAGGACCCTCAACTGTCTGAGATGCTTCTCTACATGATCAAAGAGGGTCAAACCACAGTAGGCAAACTCAAGTCTGGCTCCAGCCATGATATTCAGCTGACTGGTGCCCTCATCGCTGACCAACACTGGTGAGAAAATACTGCTCTAATGTGAAAACGGTGGCATTTTGTTTGTTTGTTCAATTGTGTGGTTACAGTCTTGACAGTTGTGGATGTACTGCAGTAAGAAAAAGACTGTGTATGTAAAAGCTCTATAAATTACTGTTAAAAAAATGTTAAGATAAACTTAACATACAATTTTTTTTTTTTATAATTTTAAAAATGCATTTTATTTTTCTATCAAGTGTTAAATTGGTAATTGAATTAAAAGACGTGTTTTTGTTGATTTTTTTTTTCTTTCTTTACAGTGTCATAACCAACATTCATGGTACTGTAAGCATCACTCCCATGGAAAGTGCCAAGACCTTTGTTAATGGGAACCTCATCTCTAATTCCACTGTCCTACATCATGTAAGTAGATCAGAAAGTAAAATACATTGTTCTGTTTCACCAGAGTACTTCACAAGTAGTTTCACTCTTCTCATGTGTTCCTGTGCATCTGGTTTTTAGGGTGATAGGGTGATTCTGGGTGGAGACCATTACTTCCGCTTTAACCATCCAGCAGAAGTGCAGACTGGGAAGCGGGTATCATGTTGGACAGGCGCAGGCGATGGACAGAAAGATTTTGAATTTGCCAAAAATGAACTACTTGCAGCTCAAAGGGCTCAGTGAGTCAATATGAGCAGATTAAAGAGGTGAAGTTTGTTAAAGTGAGACCTCCCCTAAAGCCAACTTTGTATGTCACAGGCTGGAGGCAGAAATTGAAGAAGCCCATCTGAAGGCCAAAGAAGAGATGATGCAGGGAATCCAGATGGCAAAGGAAGTGGCCCAGAAGGAGCTGTCTGATCAGAAGGCTCTCTATGAGGACAGGATCCGTGCTCTAGAGAGAGAGCTGGTACACAACACCATTATTGCATGTTGAAATAAATTTAGTATAGTTTTTAAAACCTTATATAATACATAGAATTGTTACAGTGACATCACATTGTCCTTAGCATGTATTACCTATGTACATCTTTAAATCTTTTCAAATTGTCCCAACACCATTGAGTAACGCCACGTTATAATTTCTTAAGATTGAGGAGAATGAGTGGAAGCGTCAACAGGAGATAAATCAACAGAGGGTGGCCACCCAGATGGCAGAGTTAAAGATGGCCAAGATAGAGCTGGAACAGGAGGTGGACACCCACAAGAAACGCCTCCGCCTGCACATGGAAGCTCAGGTCAGGATCAACACTGACCAACACCTGGGAATGTTAAATTTCCTCTTGAGATGACTTGAATTATTTATGTTCTTTGGATTTTGTCTTTGGCCAGGCAGGTTCATATCCATCAAAATTTTTGACTTGCTTTTTCCCACTGTTAATGTCCAGAAGCCTTTGCAAAATATCTTAATATCAACAACCTCAGAGATCTAAACTACCTAGGCACTAACAATTTTGCTTCAAGCCTGAGATCCAGACTAGTGGACAGTAGAGTTGCAATGTCTTAAGAGAACAGAAATAACAGACCTTATTTCACTTAGCTTTTCACATTTTCCCACTTGATCCAGAGATGAGATCATCGCCCTCATTTGCTCTTTCTCCTGATTTCTGATCATCTAAAGCCAGCTTGAGAAGCTCAAGCAAATATGCTGACATCAGGTTTTATGTTTAACTGATGGGCCATTTGGGATGTGTTTTGAGTTGTGGCAGAGCTTGGCTTTGAGCATAATGTTCTGGCCTGGTGGGTTTTAATGTTGTGTACATTACCATGATTCACTCCAGGCGATGGAGGAACACCGTGTGTGTCAGGCGAAGATTGTTGACGCCCTGGAGGCGGAGAAGAGAAAGATCAGCAAAGAGCTGGAAGAGATGCAGAAGAAAAAAGCTTTAAGGGAACAGAACACATTCCAAAACGGTAAGATCTTTCACGTCACAACCACACACTGAAGTTAGGAGCTATAGTGATAACTTTACACTATGCAAGTGAAATTCGAGATGGGTGGGTTTTCTATTTGTACTTGAGAGTGTTGGCAGATTCACTCTTAAACATTTGACTGCACATTAGTTTAACAGGTGGGAGGAGGCAGTGAGGCAATACAGCATGACTAATTTAGCAGTGTGTAGTGACATAAAATCATACAATGCAAAGTAAGAATTTTATTCTCACTAAGTTGTATACATAGTATACATCTAGTGCTATCACCTCTGGCTCAGTGCTGTTGGTTGTGGTTTAGTTAACATGTGTTATTTTTGTTTTACAGTCTCTCCACAGTGGGATGTCATGAAGTTGTCCTTGATGATTGAAGAAGCCAATAAGATAAGTGCTAAACTGAGGAAGAACACAGTCTTCAGCAGGTAACATATTGATGTCATTCATTCAAGACTTTCTCTCAGTCACAGTATTAGTTTGAGCTGGAAATTATGAAAACAATATCATCTCTTGACTCTCACAGACATGAAAGCCTCGACAATGAGAATATGGGGCAAGGTGATTTGCCACAGGTGCGGGTTCAAAACACAAAGCTGGGGATCTCCACGTTCTGGAGCCTGGACAAGTTTCAAAACAACATGGCAGCCATGAGGGAACTCGAACAGGTTTGTCATAAATCAGCCATTATGTTTTTGTTTTTGTTTTTTCTCTGAAAGAAAGAAGGTTGCTGTTTTTTTTTTAAATAACAAGGGCTGTTGAAACATATTTTCTTATGTGGTTTACCAGTTTTCTGCACCTATCCCAAAACCTTTAGATTAGATGAAGATGAAACTAAATGCCAGTGTGAAATTTTTGCCCTGTCATAAGCTTTTTAGTTGTCCAGGATATTTCCTAGTCTTTGGCAATTTTCTTACATTGGCTTAACCAGCCTCTGATTTTAGAGTAGGCATGGATTTGTGTGTAAGACACTATTTTTTTCTGGCATTTTATTTGGCAGTATTATTGGAAGTTGTGAATAGAATCAGAATGATCATGTATTTGAATAAAATCAGAAACTTATTTACACCCTTAAGGGTTTCAGTGATGCAATGAGCAGACTAATGATGAAGCTGATAAATTATCATCAACTATCAAGGACCAATACTCCGATAAGATGATGGATGATATCTGTTAAATGAAGCATATTCACTCTGACAGCCTATCTCTTCCACATTCTGCATATTCAATCTGACATCAGCCCAAGTGCAATTGCCAATTTCCCAGGTGTTTGACCTTATTTACGGCACAGAATGGGTTGTTTTATGCCTTACGGAGGGGTGCTGCATCACTTTGCCATGCTTTCCTCATTAAGTTGAGTAAATAAGACTGGTCATGTCAGCAGTAGTTTACTCTCCGCAGGGGGATTCCACCTCTAAAGATGACGATGTGTTTTATGACCCCGATGATGAGTGGGAGCAAGATATATCGGCCTCCTCTGCCTCTACCTCCTTTTCACGCCGAAGGTAATTATCCAGCTCTCCCTCTCTCCTCCTATCTGCCAACACTGCTTCCCAGCACACAGCACCTCCATTTGATTTCAGAAAATTGTTTGAATTTTTGTCTAGTTACTGAAAATTCTAAACAATTGCTGCATTACCTGACTATCTCTTAACCTATGTATCTCTATCTCTTAGCCTAACTTACTATATTTCAGTAGTGCCAAAGGCTTGGATATAAAATACTTTTGCCTTATATGGATCGTAATTCCACAGCCTTTGCACTTAGCTTTCAATGTGAACAATATGCCAGGCAAATAACTGTATATGGAAAATTGAAAGGTATGTGGAAGTAACACAGAAAATCGCTTTTCTCCAAACAGTTTGGAAGATTTTGGTTATTTTCACAAAGTCTTCCTATTTCCATCCATGTGATTTCCAACCTGTCCACAGAATATTTCCCTCTTTATTCTGTTCCTCTGTTTATTACCTTAATTTCCACGAAGGCCAGGCCAGGGAGTTTAGAAAGGCAAAGGGCAACAAGTCCTTGTGTTTCTCACTCTACAACGCATAACCCAAACACACACACAGCACCTGTGGTACATACAGATCACCAACATTTTCCCCTCACATTGTTGTTCTTCTACTGAGGCATGTTTATGGTGCTTCTGGTGGTGCCTGAACTAACAGCAGACCCAGCCAAATCAAACATGGCACTGGGTCTGTGGTGCCTTTATACTATTTCTCGCTCTGACTCTATTAAACTCATGTTTAAGCCACATGGCCACAGGCATAGCTTCTTATTGACCTTTCCCACCTCTACATTGTTCATAACAAGTTTATTCTTCTGCAAAACTCAATTCAACCCTTTTCACCCAAATATAACCTTCATCTTGGCAAAAAAAAGGTCAAATTACCTTAATCATGTCTGCCTGTCAAAAGTTGCCCTGCCCCCATTCAATAAAGGTAAATGCCAGTCAATTAATAAATTTAAGCACTCAGAATCTGTAAGAGACACCAAATTCTTCACTTTACACCAAATCATTCTGAAGGAGAACATCAACATGCTTAAAAGTGAAAATGCAAATATGAGCTCCAGATAAGGTTCTCAAATATGTTTTGGCTTTTTTTATTTGCATCAGGAGCAGGAGTTTGCTGAAAGGCAGAAGAATCTCAGGGCGTCTGTATGAGATCCGGGTACATCCGATTCAGAGCCTCCACAATAGCTCCTCCCAGTCTACGGGTAAGAAACTGCACACAATTATCTGAATGTTTTCTCGTTTTTGGCTGAAATGAAATGAACATTGACAGTGAGTGTTGTTGCTCAAGGAGGCCATCATTGTACACCTTGTCTTTTCACTTTGTTTCTCCCAGGCTTGATGGGTGTTGCCAAACCTCCCTCCACCCATTCCAGAAGTACAGACTCTGCTCTGCCTGGCATCTGCAAGGAGCTGATTGGTCAGTCAGTGGGCCGCCTGCGTAGTAGTAGCAGGACAGAGGAGAGCATGGCTGACAGGTTGACTTCTGATCTGAACCTGGTATATGCGTCAGTCCAAACCATATCTGACCTGTATGAGAGCATGGATGATGACAGCCAAGAGAATGGTGAGATTTAGCCAAACTTGTGTGTAAAGTGTGAGAAGAGGAGTAAACTGCTGTTGTGATTTCAACACTAATTTCACTGGTCGACAAGAATGGAAGATGGGTAATTAAGGTAAAGCAGGCCTTGACTAGAAAAATCAAGATAGCACACTGAACTTGAATGATATATCTTTGCATATTGGGGTGACATCCCAATTCCTCCTGTTATTCAGGCCAAGGATTATCCTATTCTTTTTTTTTTCTTATTTACCATGAATATGTATTGAAACACATTTTTATTAGGGTTTTTTTTTCTCCTGTAGTGTTTGTGTGTAACTTGGTGGCTCAGACTCAACTGCTCAAGGCCACCACAGCCATAGAGAGTGCAGTGTTTGTTACCACTCAGTGGTTGGCCAGTGTCAAACCCTCCTCTGGCCTCCTGTACACCATCGCTGAAGAACTCAAAAGCCAAGTCAAGAAGCTGGGTGGATACTTTCAGCTGCTCATTCAGGTAAACATAAAAACTGCCACAGTGACATGCATCGACATTATACTGTGCTTTTCATGGCACGTGCAGGATATAAATGAGTTGAAGAGTGCAAAATCTGAGCTGAAAAATGATTTTCAATTTAGGGTAGTTTGGGCAGAGGGTAGCTAATCAAAATGCAGAGCATTGATTGACGGGTCTTAGCTCAAAGCTGTTTGAGCTCTGTCTATGGAAATGGCCAAGCGGAGGGAATTCTCATCCTTGAGCCCCAAACAGAACATGAATATATGAAACGTAAATCTAAATTCCTTACCAGCCTCAGCACCTAAACACACAATTTTCCCCTCTCACTCCTGATTTTCCACATTCTCTAGTATTTTAATTTATTTACCGACCCCTCAGACTATGTGGACCACTTTGTTGGCTTGCTTACATTGATTCACTATTAAATCAGTTTTAATTCAAGCTGTTAGTTTGTGCTGACTTGAATGATAACAAAATGATGATAAAATGATAATTTTCTCAACGACCAGGGTTGTGAATCGGAGATCACATCAATGGTGACGGAGGCACGGAGAAAGAGCAGTCAGACCCTGGATGCAGCATTGCTTGCACTTGGCCACCTGGCGGCAGTGACATGCATGCCGCTCAATGCTATGGAGCTGGGTGCCCAGCCCACAGGCAAGGTAACACCACCATTAATACCACAGCAGCTACTATCTCTGGTAGGGCTCTGGGGTCCACTCTAATCAAGCCCCCACTCCACAATACCAGAGAATGGAATATTAGCTGTGTACATCTCAGAGCAAGGAAGATTTTAACAGGTGCGGGATTATAACTTCACACATTGGTATATGTTTTTTATTTTGCTTTATTTAATTTTATCTTAGCCCTTTCTAAAAATGCTCAAAACAACCACACTGTAAACCACAAGTAGTGACGGAAAAAAAATGAAATGGATAAATGGATCCCAATGCTGAACTCTAATCTAAAGACGCAATGATCAATGAGCACCAAATATGTCAACATGTGGGGCTCAGGGATAAGTCTTTATTATTTAAGGCCATAAAATTCACATTTAACCCATGATTTTATGTACTTTCTGTTTTATTTGGTCATTATTTATATTATATATATTTATTTCTCATTCTATTGCAACCTACAGATTGGCCCCTATATTCACAATATTCCCATACTGGTGATGCTAAGATAAAGACAGTCTGAAGCATTTTTTGTATTTGTCTTGTCCAAATTAAGAAATTCAAGTAATATCAAGCAATGAAAACTAACCCAATTTTTTTTTTAGGTTTTGTTTTCTTCGTATGTCCACAATCTGTCATTCTTCATTTCCTATACTCTTGTTTGTTGTGTAGGTATGATGATAAAAATACGATTCATGAAATTATATGATTACATCGTTTCAGCCATCAATGGTCATTTGTCTGCTGAAGGGGACCAAAAAAGGTGTGCACTCTCTCTTAGAGGAGAGCCTCACCATCACCAGGGAAATGCTAAGAGATGCACAGCTGGCTTATCCCAGGAATCCAGTAAGGCATTATTGTCCTTTATCAAAAAATACAGTTTTCTATCCTGTCCTATCACACAAATTGTTTTTAACATGTTTAACATCATATCTGTCTCTTTGCATACAGGTCTTGCAGAGCCTAAAATCCAAGGCACTTGATTTAGCACGTGCTCTTCAGAGCTACATGCATTGCCATATCTCGGTGAGTTTCAGAAACAGTTAGTTATAACTATAGTGTAATAAAGCTTCTACATTTCTGAAGCTTCTTGAAAGCTGTGTTAAAATTAACTCCATCATTACTCCTTTTTGCTGCCTTTCTCATTATTGTTTACTGTGTTGTATGTGGCATTGCAATATAAACACTAACAACTCAACCTAATTATTTTGGTACTCTTACTACAGAAATAATACTATGTATATTATTAATTATCAATGATCACCATTAAAAATTAAATTGATTAACAGTGTTGGCTATCAGCGGTCTGCAGCTTTATTACAGAATCTGCTGCTATTTGTTTGCATAGGGCACTGCTGAAAGACAGCATACAAACCTAGGCAGCAAAGCTTCCCTCGATATGCAGAGGTTAAAAACAATCTTCCATCTTGACACAGGCTTAGAGGTTACAGATTAATACCCACTCCCACAGCAGCCCCGTTAAAGATGCCACTCAGCCTTTTATGGTTCCTATAAAGCTCAATGCTCTGTAGGCTTATCTTGCTGCAGTCGACCCTTAACAATAGTTTCAGGTAATGAATGTGTTGAATGAAGTGGCATCAGTCACAGCTAACGGGCTTGTTTGTGGTTATCTTAGTCACACAAACTTGCAGCTTTTTTTGTTAAAACCAATCACTGACACATATAGGCACTCGGCCATTTTGTTACCTGCTGGTTTTGTAGTCAAATAAAGCTGAGTTACAGCTCGAAGCAACTACTGTCATGGTGTTTTTGAAAGAAGCACATGAAACAGGACTAGACATGTGCATGACTGTGGGTGCACTGAGTCAGTATTGTAGCAGAGATAATTTATTCAGCTCTTAAGAAGAAATTCAGTTTTGATCAAACGAAGACCTTTGGCAGAAATAAAACCCATCAAGGAGAAATGATAGAAATCATAATTAGAGCTAGTAGTGACAGTGTAATTTTATATTGCAATTCAATTATGATTTAATTTCTTACTAAAATAATTTTAACATGTATCATATAGTTGGACATTGAACTTTGGTGCTGATGGGATGGTGAATTAGCATTTCATTTTGTTGGCACTGAACAGGGATGGAGGCCATTAGGTTTCTCACATAGGAAAGGATGATATGGAGCCCCATTCATTGCATAGCATTGTTTGCCAATATGTGGGCACTTGTGTGTCATTAGGCTACATAGGCACTGGGATGAGCAACAAAAAAAATCTGTGTTTGAATTACTAAGAGCAGCTGTGGACTGTTAAAATAAAACAGTGACAGTCTCTCAGTTACTACTCACGAGCTATTAAACATGCATCTCAAATACTCTGATACAGGGGAGTTATCGAGTGGTTGACTGTCTGGTACGTCCCTTGGTATATTGTATTGTTTGTGTGTGTTTTAGTTATGTAACTGTTGGTTGTATTACATTTGTCGCTGCTTATTTGCTCTGTTTTGTATTATTTGTGGGGGATGATTTTTTCAAACAGGAGAGAGAGTCTGATCCAGAGGAAGTGGAGGAAGTGTCAGAGGAGACTTCAGCTTCACATCTGAAGAAACTTAGGACAACTGCAACCAAGCTGTTCGAGCTGAACCAGGCCATTAGACAGCTACATTCCTCTCTGTCTACCACCCTGCGAGGTGAAGCTTCTGCAACACACAGATCCTAGGTGTTAACTAAGATGCATCCAGAGGGACTTACACTGATACATCCCAAAGTCACAAACATTAGAAGCTAAGAGTATGTCTAAGGTTAAAGCTCCTCTAGCCTTTAGTCTTTCACCATTTCAGTTCATTAAGACTAAATGTACATTCACAGCATAAATAAAACAGAAGGCAGCTGCAGGAAAATAAGTAATACATAATTGTATTTAAAGAGAGCAAGTGTTTTTCTGTTTACTTTTCAGTATGATAAACTAAACGTTCAAAACTGTTACTTTAAAAACTTTACCAGCTTAACATCTACTGAATTGCTTTATGCAATGTTTACTTGTTAAATCTGTAAAGAACTGTTATACTTTATCTTTGTCTCACTTTTAAAGCTTGAACTATAATTATGAAAGGATGAGCAAATTAAACATGAACAACATAAAGATAAACACCCTCAGCCAAAATGTACCAGATCACTGTTGCTGTATGTATCACTTCCCCTGGATGACTGTCATTCTCCTTCCAGGGAAAGACAGAGACTTAAGCAGCTGCAGAGAGCTGATCTCCTCCTCTGCCAAGGCTGTCGATGATCTCCTCAGTGGTCTGTCCAAGGAGGAAGGAATGACGATGTCCTCACAGCTTCCATGTCTTCAGAGCATTGTGACTGCACGAGATGAGCTCTGCTCTGCCCTGCAGTCCCTGTCGTCAGCTTGGAATGAACAGGAAGCAGGAGAGAGCAGAGGCTCAGCCGCTTCAGATAAGAATGCAGAAGATGAAATGTTGACAAAAGAGAGTGCTACCACTCACAGTGCTGTTAGAAATCGAATTGTGAGTAAGATAGTATATTCTCTCCCTCCAGGTGTATCCTCCAAAAGTAGTCCGCACTGGGTGTAATGTCATTTGTTAGCATGTGCTCATATCATGTTGGATTTACTGTAAAAATTAACTGCTGTCATGGAGAGAACGCTTTTAAGTTAGCTGTGTACTAATAATAACAAGTGGGTGTATCCTTCCCCCCTCTTTTTCTTGGAAACTAGCCTCACATCACATGCAGCTGCAACTCTCATTGCATGGGGACAAAGTCTTCAGTCACAAGAATGTGTAGAGTTTAACAGCGTTATTAATGACGGATAAAAGCAAAAATGAGTAAAGTATTTATCTGAATGAAAAATGTTCACTTGTGCTGTGCCAGGCCTTCTCTGTTGTACTATATTTTTCAGAGGCCACTAAATTATTCTGTGTTGCATTTTTTAATAATTCCAATATGCAACAGTTCAACATGCAGCTACATTGTTAGAGTTTTGTAAACGACTTTCTTCAATTTCTCTTTTGTTCTCACATTTGCATAAAACTTTGCTTTTGGATTTTGTACACATACTGTAACAGTTTGCACTTAAGAAAGACTTGTTTAATTGTGGTTTCTTCTCAATACATGTACTTTAACAGAGCAATATCGTTCTAGTCTTTTGTAAAATTTGAAAAACTTTGTTACTGTCAAAATAATATCGGAACTACCACCACTGCAGTTAGTTAATGTGGCTTAATTAGGCAAGAACCCAAACATTTCATATTGTAGAGCACCAATCACTAAACCATGGATGCTTGATCAGTAGTGCCACTATGATAACACAACAATAATAATAAGATTTAATAAGTGAATATTTGTGGTTTGACACTGCAGCATGGAGCAGGAGATACAAGGAGAACGAAACACCACCATTTACTTTACCACAGAGCGACAATCTAAGGATCTGTTTAATCTAATGTAAGGTCTTAGTGTTCCTGGGACCTCACTGAGGTTACTACCTCATTCAAATTCAACTATTTAGTGTTTCCACACACATTAAACAAACTGTAGTCTATATATGGATAAACCTTGGCTGCACATTTAGTAAGGCAGGAAAGGGTGACTTCACTAAGCTGATTAATGGATTCATATTCATTGGTGCATTACATCATTGTGCAAACCTCTAGCTTGACTAGACCACTGGAAATCACTCAAAGGCCCCTGGAGGTCCTTGAACCCTACTTTTCTTAGCCCTCTGCTCGCTGCAGGTTACACCCACCCCTCCGCCCTGCAGCCTCCTCTGCATCCTCCCCCCATGCTCTCTGGAGTGGGCTACTACCAGGACTGCTCTTGCACTGGTAGAGCACAGCTGCGAAGAAAACGCACTTTGGGAAACTTCACTTACTGGAAGTGTAAAAGACGCTTTAAGGAGTGGTTGAATGCTGCGTTCACTGACAATCCGCAATTGGAATGAGAAGACGCGCAAAAAAGTTCCTAACAAGACGAAAAGTTAAGGTAAAAACAAACTAATCGTTTTTTGTTTTGTTTTGTTTTGTTCTGTTTCTTGTCCTCGTTCAGTAAATCAAAGGGCAGTACGAAGGAAATGTACCCCCTTACCATTTATAATGAGGATTTTTTTTTTTTTTTTTTTTTTTTTTCCAGGATGCGCTGGTTATCGTTCCCCAATTTAGGGCTGCTTGTAAGTACACCATTTTTCTATGTCTGTTTTCTCTTCTGCAGGAGAGACATGTCACCATGTCGACTTTTAATCGGGATAAGTTTTTGTTGTGTGCAACACTTGTATGCAAAGTTTTCATTTGCCTCTGTTCCTGTAAAAATAATTAGGCAGTAAATGCAACGGTGCTCTTCGTGTGTTCACGTGTGGAGCTGTTTTTTCCCCACAACAGGCCTTAAGGGTTGTAAAATACGATGTGTAGTAAAGACGTTAAGAAAAGGCTTGATTATGTTAGTTTAGGATATCGATAATTTGAATTGCTCATATCTATTGATCCCTGTTAATATTTGTATCATAACTGTATGAGTTGCAGTGCGTCCCGACCAGTAGGTAATCAGTAGTTAATCAGGACACCTGTTACACGTCGTTGTAGATTTTGTCGAGCTGCTTCAAGAATAAGCTGAATTTATGTCATATTTGTATTATCTCATGTTTCAGGTTTGTTTTCACAGCTGTATATCAGGTGAGTCGCTTTATTATGTCTCCCCCTTTTTTGTTAATTAAACACAATTTTATTTAACCTGCATTGTTTAGACCAACTAGCTTCTAGCTAGTATCTCAGTCAATCTCAACTGGTATTGTTAAGCTAATTAACGTGGCTAATGGGCTAGCCTGTTGCTAACTAGCATAATTAATTGCTTAAGAGCTTTAAAGTTGTCATCCACGTTATGCATGTCCTGCTGTAAAAAAACACACAACATCAGAAAAGCCTTGACAAGCCAGATAGTGATGCCTCAGCAGGGTGCTACTGTTCACCCAGCATAATATTTCTGTCATGGGTGAACAATAAGGGTTGGGACATTTTCAACCATCATTTACTTGGTAGTCAAGTGTAAGTTAAATCAGTAAGTGTGGTTTCATGCAATTCACCTGCTTTTATTTTTAATTTTTGCATTGATAATGTGGGTTCAGGGACAAAAACAGCAGTAATATGTAACCTTCCTCACGTTACTGCAGTAATTGAACAAAAAAAGAATGTTTCTACAATGTTTTACAGAACTTCATTTATACTGTAACTTAATTATACATACCTGCTTCTCCCTCATTTTGCAATAATGAAGTCGACCCCTGACTGTTTACTTTGATGTATCCTTGTTTGTGTAATAATAGTGGATGTTTTCTTTTCTCTTTTCTTTGCCTGGTCTTTGAAAATGTTACACATTTATACATCAACTTGGCCTTGTGACAGATGGCAGCATTAGATGTTTTTACTCTAGATGTTACTACTATTAGTTTGATTGTAAAACGTTGTACTCAGGAAATGTAGCAGTCTGTCTCACCAGTTCTCATAGGTACTCTCAGTGATTTTATTTTAAATTTTAAACAGTGGCACTGGTTTTGATTAATGGTTAATATTAGTATTAGTATTGATGCCTGATTGTGCCATGATGCCCCAGACATGATCTGAACAGGATTTACATGTCTTTGGGATATCAGAATAAAATCAAAACACAGTTAGCTCTTTCATGCTTAATTTTTGTCATTGCAATCTGGTAGGTATCTCTTTACCAATGTCTCTTTTCTCTCTTTTGAACAGCCTTTAAAGTGGAAACCAGAACCGTGACATTCGATGATTCCTATTATGAGTATGTCCCAGATGGCCTGCAGTGGAGCAGTGCAGGGGAACTATGTAAGCAGCGCTCTGGGGCCTTAGCTGCAGTGTCCAACCTAGAAGAGAACCAAAACCTCACCAGCTTTTTAAAATCTTTGAACATCTCTCAACCGGTGTGGATTGCCAGGAAAGTCACAACACATCTGACAAGTAGGTTCAGAGTGCAGTTTGTTTGCATTTTATGTTGCCTTATTAGCACCCTTTCTTTTTGAATAGCAGGCTCATTGTTTTTTATGTCCAAGATGCCTTTCTGCCTATTCACTAACAAGGGTAATAGAACACAAAATGGGACTGACGATGCTATCATACAAATCTCTTAGCCACAGTGAATAAGTATTTCCCAAGTTTACAGTAGGAATAGGACCGCAAAGTGGAATTTTATGATTAGGTTCCATCTTTTCCGAGAGCTGCGCCAGGATTTTTCCTTCATAGTATCATCTCTTTCTTCTCTCTCTCTGGGTTGAAACCAAAGGTTCCTCTCAGACCCTGATTTTGGAATTCACTGGGCGCTCGGACAAGAATTATGCCCTTCTACTGCACAAGTTCCCCTCCATGGGCTCAGTGACCGTTTGCACCCGTCTCCGCTTCGATCCCAACTGCTTTGGAATTTCCACCATCTTCTCTTATTCCATCCAGTCATATATTAATGAGTTCCAGCTCCGAGCAAATCTGGTCCAGGGCAAGCCAGTGCAGCTGGCTCTTCTGGTGCATGGCATTCATGGGCCTTACCAAGAGGTCTTTGACCACGACGATTCCTGGCACTCTCTCTGTGTGACTTGGAGCCACAGTGGTGGACGCTGGGCACTATATACTGATGGCCTTGCGTTATTAAGGGGTGATGGCCTGAACAGTTCTGATAACATTGGTCCAGATGGACTTTTCATTATTGGGCAGGAGCAGGACACTTTTGGGGGCTCATTTAAGAAGGACGAATCATTCTCGGGGAGCATTACAGAACTCCACGTTTGGGATCGGGTACTGAATGGCAGTGAAATCCTCACCATGGAAAAAGAGTGCTCGCCCATTTCCTCTGGGCTGGTGTTCAAGTGGAGCGAAGCAGACGTGAAAATAGAGTCCTCTCTCACCATGCTGAGGAGAGACAACCCATGTCAAGGTACAATAGTCAGGATTCTGCGTGGGGATGGGGAAAACTGAACGGATACCAGAATCTAAATCAAAGCAAATCACCACTACTAAAGAAAATACAGGAAGTGTTAATATTGTACAAAACAGAACAGAAGAGTCTCTAATGTATCCCAGAGGTCTTCTGTTATAGTTAAGCATTATTTTCACATGCGATGTAAGATAGTTTGGCACTCAGGCTGGGTGGGGCTGTTGTGCAGAAAAAAATCACATGAGAGCACTTCAGTCAAGTCATTTTGCACTATACACATTTCAGTAACATGACAAGATCTGAGCTGGCCTGATGTGGTAAACTCCACCCATCTGGCATCACCAAGCAGAATAAAATAAACACTACACATAAATCATAGATACAACCAGGCCAAAAATCTGCTCTGTGTTCCATTTTCCTCTCTAACTGTCCTCAGCTCTCTTATCTGGCCCATGATGATGATGATGTAATTTGCATAGATGGCTGATTCCAGCTAGAAGTTGGTCTAAAATACATAGAATAACATGCTTTAACTGCTTCACTTAAAGAATAGGACAGGATCACTTAAACTGTCATCAACCAATCTAATTAAAGTAGGGAAACAGCTGAGTCTCTTTGTGACAGATTCCAGAGTGCCCCCCCCCAATCTGCTTCAGATTAATATAAGAAAATACACTGATCTATAGCTACAGTGTGCCAGTGTTTGAACAGACATGTGAACTCCCAAGTTTACAAACTTTATTACATTATGTCATAAACTCTCCAACCTGACCCTCAAATTTATGTCTTGCTCCAGCATATAAATGCACTTGGCAATGCAAATTCGGCAGCCTTTCGTGTTATTCTGCATTGAACTATATTACTATCACTGATTTAAAAGCACACTGTGATGAATTACCTATGTAGGTTTAATGAACACGCAAGTTTTTATATATAGCTGGATCCAATCAGCTAATGCAGTCATAGTATTAGTCTGTGCTAAGACAAGGTTTTTGTGCTGTGTGCGGCTCTTATGCAGGAGAAAATAGTCATCAGTTAATATGAACATGAAGACTTGATACTGGCAGATATTTAGTATTTAATGTCTCAGATTGGGATCAGGGATCAAAGTTTTATTAGGATATCCCTAATCCTTCCTGAATTTGTGGCATGCCTTGGCAAACTGTGTGTGTCAAACAGTCTCCCTATGTGTAAACACACACACACACAGTTTTCCTTTCCTGTATTAGAAGTTTCATGAAACTGTAGGAAAAGGGAAATCTGTCTCTCCTGCTCTCTTACTCACCCTACACTGAATAGGGGAGATGGTGACCACGCAACTGGCAAACATTGGGCTCCTAATGGTTCTTGTAAATGTTTTGTAACTCGCGTCACTCTGAATCCCACCCTTCAAAACAAACTACTCCCGTTCTGACATCATGCTCCCCAGTGAGCAGTGAAGCTCCAAAATCCTCAGTGCTTCCCATTGGAACTGAGTGTAGAGAGAGGATAGTGTACTCCTCCAGTTGATGACAGTTACAGTGTAGGTTGTGTGTTTGCCTCTTGTAAGGATTAATTTATACAGAGCCAGGGTATGTACAGTAGCTGAAGTTTATAATTTCCAACCAACAGGGCAGTACTTGCTATCCAGTCAGACATAATAATTTTTCCCATCTTCTTCCTCATCAGACCAGTTCAAGCATACACTACATTGAGCGCCCTACTCCTGTAACCTAACGACCTAACGTTGAGAATAACCTTGAGCATTTCTTTCACCAGGTAACTTCACTGTGTTTACAAATGTGCACGTAGCCACTGACCAGGATGGAAATTCCTTCCAGAATCAAACACTCTTCCTTAAGGTCCTCCACAGCTCTCAGTCTGATGAGGACTGTGACATCTTTGACCCTGTTGCTGGGGGCTGGAGCCGAGTCAGGTGTGATTCATACAGAGGGGCTGTCTGTCAGTTCAAGAAAGGTAATAATAATAAAGCATGTTATTTTTGAGCTAATGTGATGATATAGATGTGGAGGCAGTTCCCTAAATCAAGGACAATAGTAGATACTATATAAATTGTTCTTAGCACTGAAAGATATCTATAGCAAGACTTTTGTGAGTAGTCTTGTAATAGATTTCATTTTGTTGTATTATATTTGTCTTTGTCTCTGCAGAAGCATTGGATGTTTTCAGTTTACCAAAAACACCCTTCTTCAGTAGGCTGAGCAAGGATCCTCTGATTAAACTTGTGAGTTGGACAGTATGCAGCATATAATCACTACAGTCTGATAAATTAACAAGAATCGTTGTGATATTGCTGCGGAGGCCTGAGGGTAACACAGTGTGTGCTGATATGGAATATGGATATAGAAGTATTTTCTAGCTTTGTAGCAGTATGGAATAATTAAGTCATGATGAGGTGTAAGTAGGTTACAGTAGAATTATATCTCTTCTCCTTTTTACACATAAATTAAACAAAGTTGAAATTGTCATATTTCCTGTGTTTTTCCTTAGATGTTGGAGGAGCTGAGTGTCAACGCTTCCTGGAGCAGAGATCCAACTGCACTGCAGCAGCTGTCCCAGGCCGTCCTGCATACTGTGGAGGCTGGTGGCCCAAACGTCCTCACCCCCAGTGATGTCCTCTACCTCTCCCACATGATTGAGATGGATGTGACTGCACTGGCCAGTGCTACCTCTGGCAGACATGATGCAGCAGAGATCATGGTCTCCATTGCGACTAACTATGTGAAGGTGGCAAGTTTGATGCTGGAGCCCCACATGGCTACACAGTGGATGGGCCTGACAGAGGATGGGGTGAGGGGGTGACCTGTGTTTATTTGTCTTTTTCCAAAAAAATATCTGAGGTTAATGATTAATATGCAAAATATGTGCAGACAGTTTCACTTTGACCCACAGTGTTTCCAGGTTGTATGAAAGAACTGGGTTTGTTACATTGATTTAACCCAACACTTGTTTTAACAGTTTTTGTTTTTCATTTTTATGTTGCATTTTTTGACCTAGGCATGAGATCACATCTTTTAGACATTGTTCTTTGCCTAGAAAAATAATCCTCCTCCAAGGAATCCTGTTCTGATATTTTATTGTTCTGTTTATTCTGTGTTGTACAGGTCAGCATGGGACCATTTAATATTGTCAAGAGCATTGACAGCCTCACTGAAGGTCTTGCAGACATGCTCTCCACTGAGAGGAGGGGCTTCACTCTTTCTACCAAGAACATAGGTAATAAATACATCTCAAACACATTTAAGAACATATCTCAGAGGTTTCAGTGGTGATCAAAGATGATTGTGAAATTGGAACAAATCAAGAAAATTTCACAGTAGAACATTTTATTCACAAAACTGTCAGATACATTTCACCCGAGGAAAAAAAGATTCCTGTGATGAGATGGCATAACAGTTTTTTTACCGTATGCCTATATGTAGTCTATTCTGACTCTTTAAGTTACAGTATTTTTGCCCTGCTTCTTCACCGTTTTTTTTTTTTTTTTGCTGTGGTTATACCTTCAAATACGTTTGCCATATATAATGTTACTGACCCAGACCTCTAGTAGCATTTAGCTCTGTAACGTATTTTTGGGTTGGCCTCTGCTTTCTTTACTGCCAGATGTGTACATGAAATGGCAGAGTTTGTCTGGAGATCACTGCAGTCAAGTCTTCAGGCCGTCTGTGGTTGGCTCTCATACCACCAGCAGCAATGGTCAGGATGAGTTGATCATTCCCGACACTGAGCTCCAGAGGATACAGACACTGGGTAAGAAAAACAGACATTGCAGTTGCAATAGAGGCTAACCTTATTGAATTGGAAAACAAAACACAAATCACATGTCTGCTACATGACTTGACACCTCAATGACAGGCATATGTGCTCACAACACAAGTGGTTATTCTTGCTGTGAATCTGTGTCTGAATGGTCAAGAAAAATGTCAAATAAAGATGTTTTTTTCCTCTTTGTCTAATCAGGATATGAGGAAGTCATGTTCATTCATACCCACTTTAGTCATCTGAGTGAGATTGTGTCTGGAGCACAGGGCGCTCCAGTGAGTCATCAAGAAAAAACTCAAAGGTTGGTTGTAGACAGTCTCTTTTCATACCTTACTCATTCACTCCTCCACCCTACTTGAATTCACTTGATTTTTGCGTGGTTTTACATTATTATGAATATTTAAGAATGGTTCAGTTTAGGATATCAGCTGCAGGCATCTGAGCAGCAGAAAAAAACACAGTGTAAATGTTCAAATGTAACTGAAAAACTAAAGTGTTAAACTAAATTTGTGTGTTCTTTTCTCCTACTTTATTTGTGGTGTTGAATCCAGCTTTAATTTTAGATCTCAGTTTTAGGGTTTCTCACCCTATTGATCATGAACATGGTCATACTTCACTTTTGGAAGAATGGCAGATCACCAAAACTCTGTGAACTTCATATATGAAAAAATGTAAATCAGAAAGATAACCTGTCTGCTCTGGTTTCAGGCAACTAAAATGCGCTTGCACCTTTAATAATTCAATCATTTTGAAAGTGTAGGAATCATTTGGATGCCTGTTTGCATTGAAGTTTTTATGAGTGCATGACCTTTACCCTTTAAGGCAGTTGTAAATCGTTATTATTTTTCCACCCAGAATTCTCCCAGGTCACCTGGCTTCTGCTGTTATATCAGCCACCGTCCGTGATGCTGCCAAGGCACAATCCATCCCTGTGGCCGTCCAGTACACTCTTTCCACATCACATGTGGTACAGTCTATTGTTCGCAATATGGTCATTTTTCCAATGGCATTGATTACATATATTTGAACACCATGACTGGTTTGTCACGTTTGGATGAATGGAAGCCATTCTAATCTGGGTGAGCTACTGATGAAAGTCAAATGAGTCATATATCAAATCATACACTCTGTGAGATATAATGGTACTAATTTGGACCTGCCCTGAAACAGATGAAACATGGAACATGTTGTAAAAAGCAACCTCTCTGTGGGGATAGCAGTTGAGTTATAGTTAAGCTACTGCCAATTGATAAATTCAGCAAACAGAGCATGTCACTACAAAAGAATTTTCATCTCCCAGCTAGAAGGAATGGCTATTATCCATGTCGCTTTTGCCTGGTTGGAACCCAGAATAATATATCAAGAGTATTAGAAAGAGAAGAAAAACAAGTGCAAACATATGTTTCTGTTTCTAGGTGGAGTATTCACAAAGACTTTCTCCTATTTGTGCCTTTTGGAATTTCAGCCTGATGTGAGTTTGACACATCAACAACACTCACACATACAGGCCTGATAAAGTAGTATGTTTATAAAATACCAAGTTGAGATGTTGAGTACATTAGGAAAAGGTAGTCTCTTACTGAGTACTGTTAATTATTAGGATATATCCACTTGTTTTGATGCAACAGATCCTCATTTCACACAATTATCAAATCTAAGAGATTTTCTTATGTTTTTCATTACTGTGCTTGTATGTTATTCTGAATAGGCATAGTCATACCAATAGCTGGTCCAGTGATGGTTGCAGGGTGACGTTTGTCGGCTCTGGTGTCACTTCTTGTTTATGTAACCACACCACCAACTTTGCAGTGCTTATGAACTACCTGGGGTCAAAGGTAACTCATGAAATGTTTGCTAATTCAGTGACTTAAGTCACAGGTACTGATTTTGAGGTTGTGTAAGGATAACTTTGTTTAAAAATCAAACCTCAAATTGAACTATGGTAAAGGTTGCGATAGTACATTTAATATTGATTATACAATGTGTTTTTTTCTTTGTGCCAATCAATGTTATTTAACAGATTACAACAATGTACATCCAAATCACGATGTTGTTGTTCTAAATCCACAAAATTGTGAATTTGATTTGCAGTACGCTATATAAACCAGCAGGTGTCACCCCCAGTGTGCCTATCCTATTGAAAAATGCATTGGTGGATCTGCTCTCTCTGTTTATCCAGAGTACATAAAGGACATTGAATAAACAACAAGTAAAACAAACAGCAACATTTTGATCTTTTTAGATATTTTTTGTCATTTAGCTGATGCAAAAATTCAACTATGTTGAAATTTGTTGTCTAAGACAGAACATCAGTGAGATCAGATGTATGGTTTTTCAGTTATGAGATGGCTCCTCATTCACCCCCAGGCATATCTGACATGGATCTTCTTTCTCTTTTTGTCTCACTGCCCCCTTCACGCATCAACTTTTCCCTTCTATCCCAGTGGAGTCCTGAAGAACAGCTTATTTTGACCAAGCTGACATTCGTCGGCTGTGGTGCATCTCTGTGTGCTCTGGTGGTGACCTTGATGCTGTTCACCGTGCTGGAGTGAGTAGCTGATTTTACTGTTTGTGTGTGTGTTTTTTTTGTAAGAAACATTTTGGAAAATGAGTTCAAATAAAGTGCATATATAATCATTTTTCATGAGTCAGACTTACATGGAATCTAATCAGCCATAAGGTCCAGTCTTACTGGATAATGCAAGATTTTTCTTATAAAATATTTTTTTTAATTAAAACTTTGCTTTGACTTGATCTGCCAGTCTAATTGCATCAATATATTTAAACTAACATCAATCACTATGTTAAGGGGTGAACTACATAAAAGATTTATAGTATTTTTTTTAGATATACCCATGTTAAAATGGGCCAGGTGTTTAGTCATGTTTTAGAAGGTAGTGAATTTGCTAATGAGAAAGTCAGCATTCCACTGCCAGATCTACTCTTGTGGTTTGATGTAACACGCTCCCATACACAAAAACCACAAGATAACATATTGGCACAGTAGTTGGTTTGCTCTGTTCCTTAGGCAGCTATGAGTATTGACCAGTGCTAATGCAGTAATTACTGTTGTCTACATGTGGGTCCACTCTGAAGGTTTATGGCAGCGCTCAGCAGCTGTTAATTAAGATTAGGGTCACAGAGGGATCACAATCAGCTGGAGAGGAGCTGCCCTGGCGATTTATGACTGTCCTGAAATCAGAGAGCGCAGCCATGCATTTCACACTCATGCTGGTGTATGATGTACATGCATTTGTGTAGTTAAACACACAACACACACATACACAAAGCAGATGCATACATGTCTCCAGATGAATTAATAATCTTACAAGAAATGATAGTGATCACAAGCAGGGATAGAGATATGAAATGAGTCTAAATGGGCTGTACTCATGAGGAGGTAATGGAAGGGTCTTTAGTTAATCTTTGAAGCAGTTTCAGCTGTCTGTTTCATTTCTATCATGTATGAAATGGAAACATTTTAAAAACTGCTATTTGAGTAATATATGCTGCCTTTCAACATAGCCCTGACTAATGGATTTATGTATACTTTATATAAAAAACATATCAGATAAGCAAGAAAACATACTAAAAGACAAACTAAAACTGTCAAAGGCAGCTGTAAATTGCAAGTCTAAATGTAACATGTAAGAATGGTAAAACCATGATGTATCTGGAAAGATGCAGCACCATAATCATCAGGATAGAACATTTAGAACAAGTAAAATCTTTTAAGTGATTCAAAGCACTGAAAGCTAATCAGATTCAGGTCATTTTGTAGCCCTGGATATTTCTAATTTTAAGTGACTCCAGCAGTAGAAAAATTAATGCCTGCACTGTGGCAGAGTAAAATATCTCAATAAGCTCAAGGTTTAGCAGTGATTAAATATAGCTCAGACAAACTGAGTGTAAAATGTCCACTGGCTGAGACATGCACTTATATTGTCATTTTATCAAGACCATAGGACTTTCTGAATCTCTTTTACATAGTACTTTCACTTACACTGTATGTCATTTTAAGCCAAGATCTGTTGATCTGTCCTCTCTGTCTATAGTATCCCCAAATCTGACAGGACGTCCATTCACAAGAATCTTTTCATCGCTCTGATCTGTGCTCAGGTGATTCTGCTTTGCAGTGGCTCAGCTATTGACAACAAGGTATGGGCTTCTTATTTTAAAATGCATATGGGATTTCATGTTGTTACACCAAAAGGCAGATTGTGGACAAATAGGCTTAGAGAGTTTTCTTACAGATATGGGAGCTGCTTAACAAAGCATTTTTTCAAAATAAAATGAAGCAATATAAGTCAAGATTTTATATATTATAATCTTCTCAATACTATCTACTAAAATTAAGCTTTAAATAATTACCCTGGATAATGAAATTTGAAACGGTTGTTAAGATTTTGGGAGGTTACTGGCACATTTAAATGTTTACCCACACCAATGTCTTTTTAATAGCTTGCTTAATGGGATTCAAGTCCATACTGATGGTCCCAGGCATTTGATGTGACAAAGGTGAACACTACCATCAAATCCATCAGTCTTAGAAGTCACTCAGTGGCTTGTAGTTGGTTTGACCCTTGGTCATTTGACCCCAGGTCATGTCAGGGTGGACTTTACCCCTGGGGGCAGATGACCACTTGTTGGAAATTCATCAAATGGTTTCATGTGTGTATATACAGGCTGACCGGTCATTTTGTAGTTATTAACAAGGGTTTTTATTCATGATTTTGGCCAGTCCAGAGCCATTTGCATGTAATTATTTTGGGCTACTTCAGTGCCTGCTGAAGGATGATTCAGTGGATGATTGGATTGTAATGTTGTTGTTGTGTTGTGTACTGCCATCCCCTTTGTGTTTATTTAGTAATACATCAAGTAATGATAATATGAGATGCAGATCAACACAAAATATTTTCTACATATTCCTTTGTTTATATTGTTATATAGTAACATAATATAAAACTGTATAATGGTTAAATCATGAAAATTTTGACTACCTCTCCAAAAGGTACTCTATGAATCATAATTTATAAGTTTTCTGATTATGCTTATGACTGGTTGCCCTTAACAATTTTGGCACAGCAACTAAAGCTTATTCAACTAGTTGCTGTGCGTGTCACTCAGGGAATTCACCTTGAAATGTGAAACATAATGTATATCTGTCTGCATTCTTGTGTCTGTGTATTCGTAGGTGGCTTGTACACTTGTGGCAGCACTGCTTCATCTGTTCTTCATGGCAGCATTTAGCTGGATGCTGGTGGAGGGACTGCTCCTCTGGAGCAAAGTGGTTGCAGTCAACCTCAGCGAGGATCGACACATGAAATATTACTATCTCATTGGCTGGGGTAAATGGCTCGACTCAGGCTAAACCATTCTTTTCACTCATGTACAATGAATGTACATGATTTGGTTGTGATATTTATTGATACCTTAAAGATAAAGGACATGTTAAAATCATGGTTCTAAACTCACAGAGAGTCAGATTATCCAGTCTATTCTTTTTTATTACATTTTCTAGTTGATATAACTCTGAATATGTAAAACATCACAGCAATCTCTCACTGTAGTTCCATTTTCCTCTTTTTCTACCTCGTATCATTTTCTCTTCCCTGATTATCTTTTTCTTGTTGCTTGCATTCATTTCTTATTCCTCTCCTCCTCTGCATCTATTTTTCCCTCTCTCTCTCCCTCCCTCTAGGTCTGCCGGTGCTGATAGTCACCATCACATTGGCATCGGCCTCAGGCAAATACTCAGCCGACGGCTACTGTTGGCTCAGTGTCCAGAATGGCGTTATCTGGGGTTTTGCTGGGCCCGTCATCTTCATCATCATGGTCAGCAAATTAAATCATATCATTCTATTATGTAGCCTGTAACAGTTAAAATACTGGGCACATTTGACCATTGCATACTTAGTAGACTATATAAGCTAAGACTACCAATAATGCTTGCATTATATATTTAAAGAGCTGTCTTTAAATTTAGGGACATATGTCCTTATTTCATTATTCTTTCCTTTCCTTTCCTTTCCCACAAGCTCCTACCCACACATGTATCAACCAATACTCCTCTTTACTTTCTCCTTTTCTCTCTCCTGCTTTGATTGGTACTTGTTTACCCTAACCTTTAAGCAAATCTTCTGTTCATCTCTGTCCATCTGTCTTTGCCTGCTCTCATTTCTATATCCTCCCATTTATTTCCAGGTAAATATCATGATACTGACTCGGGTGGTGGTCATCACCATCTCCACAGCCAAGAGAAGGTCCATCATGTTGGCCATGGGCACTAGTCCTGTGGAGCAAGCCTATGAACAAATCAGGTACTAACCACAAGGAGGTGCCATTTGTCCTCTTTTTTAAGATTATTCACCCAGGCCACAGGCCTTGGAGCAGACAAGCTGTAGGGACTGGGTGCCAAATAAAAAGCAGCTGGAAGATTTTATATTGGATTTGTCATTTTAAAACAGCGAGGCTCATTTATCAAACAAGATAGGAATACATTTTGAATGGATTGCATTAGCGTTACACATATAAAAGGCTTCAAGATACAACCACTTGTAATGGTTAAAAATCCAAGGGCTTAGTGTTTTAGTATCTTTGTGCATTGACGTTGTTGAGAAATTATTCATATATAGGTTTTCTGACATGTAAGTGAAAGTGTTGAATTTATCTAATTTAAAAGCTCTTATTGACCTATCATTTTCATTTAGTTTCAGTGTATTGACTCTCTGTTATTCCTGAAATGTTGCATAAATATTATAGAATTCATCAAAACTGCTATTTATCAGCGGGTCTTAGTCTCACACTTGCTGAAGAGGAATTGCCTGCACTATCAGTTGCAGTTGTAGTTATGCTCTTGCTAAATTATTATGAAGATTATGAATAGATTTGAGAGGGGGGTTTAAGATGAATTATATCAGTGTAAAATATCATCTTGGCATCTATGATGTGATATTAGTATCGCTCTCACTGTCTTTCAAGAAAACCATATTGACTGAACCGTAATTCACATATTCCAAAATGGGCTTTAAAATATTTGGATTAAAGAATTTCTTACCCCCTCAATGATGAGATGCAAAAGTATAGAGATTTTTAATAGTTTTAATACAGACTAGATATTGTGTAACACTACTCAGAAAAATGTTAAATAGTCTTAATTTATTGTACCATGGAGTGTGATTTCCATGCAGAAAGAATATCTTGACTGCTATTGTCTTGTACTTCCTATTTTTCCTTGGCACTGGGTTTAGGTCATTAAACTGCAGTGTGTGATCCAGTAGATTTCCTACAACAGGCTTGTATATGATCCTATCAGTGAAAATTGTGTTAAAGTGTATATGTTTTTTCACAACCTCAGCCCACCAGGGCTCACAGTAGGTGCTCTATGAAGGTTTTCAAAGCAGGCCTTGAACGATTTGGCACCCCTGGGTGGCAGCCGTCTCGGAAATTCAAACACATTCCTCCGCTGAATAAACTAGGGCTCACCGCCCGCCATGTCACAACGAACGAACACACACACAGCTGGTGCGGTTTGGCGGTCACCTGAGCGGGAAGCTAATTCCACTCTAAACAGAATTAAGGCGGATTTAAGGTGGGAAGTTGTCACCCTATGAACCTTCCCAGCCGCACACTGTTGTATATGGAACAACCAGCCTGCCAAAACTGCTCAGTTTTGTCCAAAAAGAACTGACAAGATGAGAAACCCAGAAGTGAGATCAAGACGATCAAGGTGGAAGCAGAATACTCAGTGAATATTAACATCCACTTTATCCAGTGTTGTTTAAATTCAACTCAGTCAGCCAGTTCAGCCTTTGTTGCCTTATGGCTTAAAATTTGTGTATGTTTAGTCTTACATTTTTGTTGTGTAATTTGTTTGTTGGTGTGTTTGAGCACAGGGCTGCAGTGAAAGCAGTTTTGGTGCTCCTGCCCATCCTTGGATTGACATGGTTATGTGGCGTCTTGGTGCCCTTCTCCATTGTGATGGCCTACATCTTCATCCTCCTCAACTCCCTACAGGTACACACACACACAGATACACACGCATACACACACATACACACACACACACACAAAAAAAAAACACTCTGGATTGGAACTTATTAATACTAACTTACTAACACTACGGAAAAGTTGATAAACAGGAGTAAAGAGAGATATATTTTTTTTTACAAATGCAAGCATGATTTATACAGTCAAAAGTCACTGGCCTTTTTCAATACATGCTTGCAGTCTGCCTCACTTTCTCCTAAGTTTATTGGGAACATAAAATAGCAACTTTTACTTTTACAACAAATCATTCTTAAAAAAACAGCCATATAACTTGTAATTAGGTAGAAAACGTAAGACTTAATACACAGCTAAAACTTGTGCACAACTTAAAAAAAACTTCCAGCAGTTTATAGAGTTGAAACAGTTTTTTTTCTTCAGTGAGAAACAGAAAGGTTTTCTATTATACATTGTAATTCTGCCCTTCTTTGGTTGTGAGGGTACATAGCCTGTCAAGGTTTTTATTTGTCAGTGACAAGGCTGAGGCAGAAAGAAGGAAAAAGAGCCTCGGTCGAGCTTGTGTTAAGCAGGTACTTCATTTTATCAAGGGAAGCCAATTTGTATTGTTTGTTTGATTATTTTTGCTTTATGTATTCAGAGGTCAGCATTACTGTTGTTGTTTGTGGCTTATCAGCATTGGCTTTATGCTTTTAGTGCTGAAATTCACAACTGCATAAAATATACAGTCAAATTATAACAGATTTTCTCAGAATGAACATAGGTGTGGCCATCACAGCTCTGTTTTTAAAATGGTCACAACTTAAAAAAATATTGGTTTTCACATGGAAAAAGAGTAAAAACCATGTGTAGCCTAATTTTCTACTATGATGCAGTTATGTGGCAGAAGGCAAGGATGAAAAATTGTAATTCTCCATCTGCAAGAGGTGGCTTACAGTTTCCCAGCTTCCCTAGCATGTCCAGATCCACCATTGCGATTTGTAGTTGTCTTTTAATCAGCTGTATCTTTAATTGAGCTGTATATTTAACAAGGAAATCAATAAAGGTTTTAGCTGCAGTCTGATCATTAAGGGAGGGCCCTCAGTTGCCATAAATAGTTTCTGTTTCCCCCTCATATCTAATTATATTTTTTATGTTGCGGCAGTAATTAATACAGATGTTTGTTTTCTGAGCTCTTACTGTGCGACTACACAGTTTCACATGTTCATATGGATTTCTCCTCTGTTTGATGCATGTCTGTCTGTCTGTGTTTGTTCAGGTGGATAGCTGTCTGTCTGCAGTTTCTGATTAACCCTGTTGGTCTTTTACGTTTCTGTTCGTCTGTTTAACTTTCTCGGCACAAAACGCCTGACTATTTATTAATTACCGTCTTTTATCCAGTCTTTAATCCAGTCCTTTCACTTGTTCCTTTTCAAATGTGCGTTGCCCATCCCACTGTCAGGTAATGTTAAAGCCAAGTACTGATGAGGTTCTTCTACAAGATAACAGTTGTGAAAATATAACTTTTATGTTATATATATCTTGCTATATATCTTAAATGTGATTTTTAGATTCAGACGAATCTAATAAGCACAGGGATTATCTCTTGCATAACTACTGTAAAGAAAGACATTGTGTCTCATCTATATTTAATATACTAAAACTTTCAGGCACTCTTAATTCTGGAACATGCGTCACAAATATTCATCACATGGATGGTTATGCATGCTACTGTTTCATCTGCAGAAAAACTGGTCCTGAAACATAATATTTTCGACACATTAGTCATACAATTTTTAGAAAATACTAGCTCTTCCCCTCTGCTACCTCTTTTGCATGCTACTTTCATGTTCTGTCCTTCAGTCATGCATGCTGCTCAGGACAAGAAAATTCCAATAATTTTCTCTAATACATAAAGTAACCCACATTATTTTACATCTGTTTTATGGTATGTGTGTGTTTGTGTGTGTTGATGGGGCTTCTGGGTAGTTGTAGCAGAACTCTGGTCACAACCAGCTGCTCTAGAATAATAGAGGTGTATAGTGCGTCTTTTTCAAAAGCCTCAACAGTTCAGAGCACAACAGGAACCCTACCAGGCTTCAAGCTGCTCAAATGACACACTCTGTTGACCTCACTGCTCTCTGGTCTGCATGGGGTGTAGTGACACTTCAAGTGGTAATCCTCAAAATGCTGTTTGTTTTTGGAGAATTGTCCTACGATTTGAGGTGTGCTTACCACTGTGCTGCTCTGTTCACTCAGTGGAACAATCTGGATCTCAGCCATTTCTGTAGGTTGTGCCCTTTTCTTTGCCTGGTCGGCCGTGATTCTGATAGCATGGCCTGTAATTAGGGCTACACATAGTCTTTTTCTACCTGTACCTGCAGAACAAAGACAAAATATAAAACACAAATTCTGGATTTTTTTTCTATGAAGACATCTAGGTGACAGGCTCTCACATATAAGGAAAAAAATATCGATTCAAAATCGATTTGGAAAAAAATTTGGTAGGGGGTAATTTTGTTTAACAACTGTTAGAACTCAAAGTGTTGAAACATCTGTACTTGCATCTTAATCTTCTGCATTGGTAGAAGTTAACAGACTTGGGCAGGAAAATAGGCTGGATACAGGGTCATCTGGTAGAGCGCATACCCCTGAGGCTCAGTCTTTATCTCAGTAACAGGGGCTCATATCCACCCTAGCTTTTCTGTCACATTCTGACTGTCCTTGCCACCACAAAGGCAAAAAAAGACTTCCCAAAAAAGAACTTGAATTGGCTCCAGATATTGACCAGATATTCATGGTTCCCAGAGGATGTATTCTAATGGTGATCATATAAATTTAACTTCATCAGCAACACAGTGACACTTTTGGTTCACAGTGAAATGTCTGGCTGTGAAATTTGTTACATATTCTTACCTCTCTTAGGATCCTACTGAACAGCTATTGGATGGATTTCAGTAGAATTCAGTACAGGCAGCCATGGTCTCCAGATGATGAATTGTAATCCCACAAACAAATGCATGCATACTAACATGATTAACTAAGACAGGGAATGTACTAAACATCAACATACAAGCATTATAATTGCATGGCATGTCAGCATCCTAATGTGAACATTTGGCTCAAAGCATTGCCGGGCTTGTGTGTAGCCTCACAAGGCTGCAGGTATAACTGTACTCTTTGGAACATAGGCCATTTTTTCCTCTTCTTTAATGATTCTTTAATGATAGTTTAATTGGACGCTGCATTACATTAGTTCACAGTTGACCTGTAGAAGACAGTCTTACTGCTGCTTCAGTGCCATTGATCCCATTTGGAGGAAGAGCATAGTTGAACATTGTCCCACCCTAATGGCTACTCATAAAGATGATGAAATGAATGAAGCTTTACCAATAACACATGCAAAACCTAAGATGGTAGATGGGAGATATGAAATAAATCAATAAAAATGCTGAAGTTTTTTTTTTTTAAAGAAATCGTTTTTTATTTGCAGCTGTTGTATTTTCAATGGGGCTAGCCAAAGCAACATAAAGCTTAAGCGGCAAGCCTTTACTGTTAAATCAATAAAACAGATAATGTTGACAAACCTTTTTCATTGCCCTCCCTGATGCCCTTCCCACTCCTCCTCCATCCCAACAACACTGTCGGAAGTGTCTCTCCTGTTGATATTATTTCTCAAGATAGAGACCTTAGCAGGCCATTATACACAAACATAGTTTAGACCTGGCATAAATGCATGGCTGCTGGACAGGTTTTAGCAATCAATTTTTACTTGGGTTTTTCTTTATTAACAGATGGCAGAAGAAGTGCAGCTTGTGCAAAAGTAGCATCTAGGACATGTCTGTTACACTTCATCACTAATTTGACGTTTTGCTTTGACAAGGATTTGATTTTTAATCAAACTCTTCTTTGATTAATGCAGTAAAATTAAAAAGTCAAACAAACCTGTTCATCAGGATGTCAATAATATCCATGCATCTTTTAAATAAGTGGGTTTCTCAGTTTTTAATATGCTGTTCCCCTGAGTGGATTCAAACTTCCAAGTCTAAGGCAGCAGTTTTTATGAACATCCTTACCATAAATACCGGCATGCCTCATCTGCTTCCTTATCAAGCTCGAGATAAATAGCATGGGGTGCCGTGTGTGTGTGTGTGTGTGTGTGTGTGTGTGTGTGTGTGTGTGTGTGTGTGTGCGTGCGCACGTGTGAAAGAGAGCGAAGGGTGATGGGGGACTCATTGGGGAGCCTATAAATCGCTCCACTCTCCGTCATCCAATCTCTAGGCAATGTCATTCAAAACCCTCTCGCTATCCATTACCTGGGTATAATAGGCTCCTGGCCATGCAGTGTCCATCTTATTATTAGCCCATAACTTTAAACTATCAATAACTTTGAGCTGCGGAGGCAGATGGTAGGGGAAAGAGAAAGGAGGAGAGGGAGAGCAGTGTAGAGATGTTTGGAAGTCGGAAAGAAAATATTAGGGTAACAGTCGTCCTGTGCAAGTTAATGAGAGGGTGCAAGTGAATGTGGTTTCTTTTGGTAACTTTGCAGGGAATTAATTTGTAAAGTGTTTCCTTTCATTTCTGTTATGCCAGTTTGCTGCCTGTGGAGGGCAACCCTGTGCCTTGTCATTATTGTGTGAAATTATAGAGAAATCAATGAGAGAATTTATCAGAGCCATTTCATTCATATTGCATTAAAGTCTTTTATATCACAGGAACTGATGACAACGTTTTCACTTTTCTTATGAAATGAAGTGGCGAGTGGTAATGAGATTTTACAGGCATTCAGTAAAGCTTTAGAAGTGATATTTAACATTTCATTCAGGGTTAAATCCACCTAAGAAACAAATACTGTATACGCCTGTGAAGAATTCTGTAATTGTACATTAAAAAGAAAAAGGTGCACAGTGTGATCATTTTGTAACTGTATTACCTGTTTGAACTGCTAACACAGCTTTAGTGAGCAGACTGTGAAAGACCAAGTCTAACACAGGATGTTCTCAGATGGTAACCAATATTGTGAATCAGTATTATGATTTTATATCCATGTCTTCTTACAAACCAACACACTTTCTTTCACTTTGTTGGTAAACATCACGTTTGTTGCAGTGTGCAATTCCATGAAGTCATTTGTAGCCGCAAGTTGAAAGTGAGGATTCGATTAATGGACCGACTGATCCAAAGCCATATTAGATGCCTAATAATGGAAAGAAAAAAATTGACTGGAAAACTGGCCTTTTACCTGAGGCATAGTTTTAATGCAGCTTAAGGCCTCAATGAATATTGTTACAAGTGAAGTAAATGCAGCACACACAGAGAAACACAAAGAAACAGACACAGTTGGCCAGTAGAGCATGACATCAGAGTGTATCCAAGATATAGATATGATCAATAGAGTGTTGCTCTGCTTATTGATTTTTGCCATATGGGAGAGATTTGTTGTGTGAGTAAGCAGTGCTTTTACAGCATGTGAAGTGATTGTTTGAGGGAGAGTGATTTTTCTTTCTTTTTTTTTTTTGGTCAGTCCTGCATCTCAATGACTACAAAACCGTATTGCTACCACTGGAGTACAAATATAATTAGGGAGATAGGTCAGTCGATCTATTCCCACTTTAGTTCAGTTCACAAAGCATAGCATTATCCCAGCAGGACAGAGGCAAGCTTAGGCTGATATACTACCAGGATCAGAGATGATTTGATCTTTACACATTTAGTTTGAAATTCATTGGCTGTGTCTTTTTAAATTTATGTTAGCGGATCATTTAATAATAATTGTTACTGGATATACAGTGGACTTGTAATAAGAGCACATTGTGATATTGTTTTACTCTTGCTCAAAATTATAGATTAACATTAACATTGCATTTAAAATGAGTTACATATGAGGCTTGTACTTGTGTGGTGGGGTCACCTGGGTTCAAAGAGCTCCTAAGTTAGTAAATTGTCAGTCCACTTAGTTTTTCTGATTTTCCTCTGAAGTAAAAAATTGGATGAAATGACTATGACTTGATTAAAGTATCAGCTGTCAACAGCCCACAATCATTCCCACTTTGAATGTCCTCTTATGGTATAAAAGTCTCCACCTCATGTAACCTATAAACTCACGACAAGCCCTGTTCATAAAATATTCCATTGCACAATTAAAAGAAATAATTGTTAATATTTATTTAGTTGTTATTTTACTTTAGTTGCAGGAATCATTTAAAATTTCATGATTTAATAAGTTAATGTTCACTGCAACCACAATGAGGATGTGGTTTGTGATTTGTAGACTGTGAAAGAATAAATGAACCTTATGATAAATACTAAATACAAAATATTACAACAGCCAGTTTTCAACATTTTGCCTCATGCTTTTGCTCCGTGTTTTCCTCATGTTTGGTTCAGTATTACAGAAACACTAGATCAGTGATGCACATAATATTAGACCACACTCTGATGTAAGTTGTTCAGGAATGTTTCAGCCCACACAGAGGAAAAGAGTAGAGATGGTCTACTCATTTAACCTGATAAAAATGTTCAAATAGCAAGGGCTTTACCAGACAAACAGCTATATATCAGAGAAGTGGGTCAGCCATATGCCTACAGTACTGAAAAATCCCACCATATGGTAGGCTGGAATGAAAACAAATGGGAGAATTTATGCCCTTAATATTACGCAGTTTTGTGGCACTTGTAAAGGCCTTAAGGATGTGGAGACATACTTGTTATGTCGCCAGGGCTGCAGGCATCAGGGGAAGAATGTGTCCCATTGTGAACTTGATATCTCAGGAATAACTTAACGGAATTTCTTCAAATTTAGCAAATTTACTTGGGCTCAAGGATGAACTGCATTGACTTTGTTGACTTTGGGTGTAGCTTCACAAAACATTTTTGGCCATAACTCAGAAATATGCTAGATATGACAAAACTTATCAAATGGGATTAAAGGAAGAAGTGATGACATTTTATATGAAAATAGTGGAAAGTGTAAACTTCGTGGTGGCATCATAATGTTCTGTAAACACAGCACAGGCCATAATTTGTGGCTGTAATTTAGGAGATTGTGATTGGTGACTGTATTTCCTGATACTTGACTAGTAAGTGGAGGCATATAATCACTCTTAAATTAGTCAAGTAAGAATAATCTGTTAAACCAGGGGGTAGACAGGTGGACAAAAAGAGATTTTGGATGGCATGTGCTTTACATAACCCTGAAGCCTCCAAGATTTGCTGATGTGTATCCCTGCACTTACAATTTTGTGAAGATTAACTTTTACACACAAACACACACATAGCATTTTTAATGTAATTCCCCACAAGTATTGTAAATGTATGTGGAGTGTGTGTATGTGTATCCACTTGTCACCACTACCCTCAACCCGCTGCAGACCAAGGAGTTATTTAAGTTATTTTAAATTCTCATTTGGCTCCAGTCCACTCATCTGGACCTGCACAACTGGCCCATTCAAAGCCAGATTTTCCCTTTCCTGTTTCCTGTTTCTTTTTTCATGCTGTACCATGTCGTAGCTTACTCAGTTTTTTGGACTGATACTAATACCCTTGTAAATGAGCTGCAGTAAATGATATTTTCATTTTTTTGTTAATTACATAATGACATTGCTGACATCAACTGTGTTACAACTATTCAATTGCAGGAAGAAATGCCATAAAGAAGCGATAAAACAAATATAATGAAAGAACAGAATGAAAGAGAGTGTTCAACGAGTGTGTTCAAAACACAGACACACACACAAATGGCAAACCTCTCACCAGCCAGATGATGGAAGGAAAATGTTTTTCATTTTGATTGTCTGAGAAAACAGGAACCATATTCCCCTGTCGTCCTTATTCTGAATTGGCTATACTGCACACGCAACTTAAAAAAACTGCCAGAGGTCCCAGTTTGCTTGTTATAATGGAACACTACAACTGTATCAGAAGCAAAGGCACATTTTAACTAGTTTCTTTCTGGTGATAAACTGATAACAATAGTAATTCCCTATCTTTTGTTTACAATACAATGAATGCAATACATATACATGCACTTAATCATTTATAGTCAATGCTTTTTTAGCAAAATTATAAAATAAAGCACTTGAATTATATAAACTCATAATTAATACTTCTCATATTACACACACATTATTTCACAATAATAGCCTTTAGCTACACACCGAACACTAACAATATTTCTGAAATGTGCAATTTAAAACACACAAATAATGCAAAAAAATGGAACAAAAAGATTTTCAAATGTAAGGATGGAACTTGATGGAACTTTTAAGTTAATGTAGTCATAGGTAGTCATAGAGATTTATTTATAAATCCCTATTTTAATTAGTGTCTAAGATAATTATGATGGGGAGTTGGAAAAACAAACAAATAAATGCATGACATGATTGTTTGCATTCCCATTGCCTGAGAAAATAACTTTCCCTTTGAAAAGAGTCCACTGTTTGCAGTGCATCCTCAATTACCAGCCACGGCATTAAAACAATATTCAAAACGGGATACCAAGGTCAGCGCAGACTCCCACCATGCTTCTCTGAGATGGCACTCATAATGAGGATGTAGCAAAGCTTTTTAAAGTAGTATATTTATAGTGTGTTTTGTCTCAACTTGTACTTATTTTCTTCCTTTTGTCTCTTTTCATCTTTAGCTGTAATTTTATGTTCTTTTTTAATGTCTGAAACAGGATTAACATTAGTGTTATGTTGCAGATTTCATAATGTCTTATGTTCACATACTTGAAGGGAGGATTTCTTACAGATGGAAGCTTAATTCAGGATATTAGCATCAAGGTTTTTGTACGGAAAAGCCCTCATAAAAATGGTCACCTAAGTACCCTTGAAATTAACTGAAAAGGAGTCAGTGAAAGAGACTGTTAAAAAAAATATGCACCTTCATTCTCTTGTACTGTAAATATTAAGTCTAGGAACGAAGAGATGGACCAGCCAAAGTGAACAAGGAGCAGCGGTAATTCAGATGAGGAAGAACTGAGTTTTGGGTGGGGGGGGGGGGGGGGGTGGGGGTTGCTGGTGAAATACTATCGGAGAGATCAGTTCTTAAAAACGAGCCTGGGAAAATAAAGCAGTGAGAATAATAGGCTTCCTGTCAAGAGGTGAGAAAATTCCTGTCATTGCTCATGCCGGCACCCCTAAGACCTCTCCTTGTGTTAAACCTGCTGGCATTTATTTGCCTTAGAATTACCTGCCAGCTCAATTTAGTAATAGCCTGTGTCATAAGAAAGCAAACCATCTCTTTTGCCCCTGCCTGACCATACCTGTGTCTACACTTGTGTGGGTCTTTTGTGTGTGTGTGTGTGTGTGTGTGTGTGTGTGAGAGTGTGTGTGAGAGAGAGAGAGAGAGAGAGAGAGAGTGTGTGTGTACTCTTCAAGTATTTGCCTATTTATTGCACATTTTGTTGTTGTATTTTCATCCATGTTTTGGTGCATTTTATTTATGTCTGTATGTATGGTTTTATGAGTGTGTGTGTGGATGTCGTGTTATCCCCTCAGCTGACTCCCAACTTCATGACCTCACTCCTCCCACATCCCCTCCTCCCTTGCCATCCATCCCACACAGCCGACTGTGTCAGAAACAGCCCCGACACCCAAAATTACCCATGTCGAAACAATGACCGTTCTATTTATAAGTTCACTGCCTTGCCTTTTGTGTTGGCTCACACCTCTTCACACGCACACAGACACACACATCACCACACCGTCACACACCAGTAATGGCTGGTGGTGACTAGGGTAGGGATAGTCCACGTTGCACCAGATCTGTAGATTTGCCCCACTTTGATGTATACTTTGTGGGTAATTAGTGAGAACTGGGTCAGCGCAGGGCAAGAAAGCACAACCCTGTTGTTCTTTTACTGGGTGGTTGGCAGGGAGGAGGTGGGATGGGGAAGGAGAGGGGGGTGAGAGTGTCGGGAGGTTAAAAGCCTGTCAAATATCAGTTCCAATTTGCATGTGAGCCATTTTTTTACTGCATCGAGGTTAAAGCAAATAAATCCTCCTGTCTCTCTTCTCTATCTTAATTATTTCAACACATGGAAAATGTGTGTGTACCGTCTTCAGCAGTTCTGAGATTAATTATGAGTCAATTCTCTGTCTCTAAAAACTTGTTTATTAAATCAGAGTTGGATAACACATTGACCACGAGCCACCATGACAAACAATAGCAGCTATTGATCCCCTTTAAGTAAAGTCTCTAGTAAATAATTGCCATACTAATCAGTTTTTAGGATTTTTTTTATTGTCAGATCGTGGTTTTCAAAAATTTTATGGAAGAGATACCTGTGCATTTGATGAAATTGGACACTTAGTTTAAATATGAGATTATTATTATTATTTAGACACAAGCAAATTAAGTAAGATAATTTCAGTGTGGACTACCACCCTCGGACCTGTTCATGAATGAAAAGATGGACATTGTGTAGATGTAGGGCAGAATGTGAAATATCATCCAATGCTGAGATGCCTCTGTAAATGAATGCCTGAGCTTAATTTATGCTTGACAAAGAAGTCACAGTAGTCAATCCCGATTTACTTTTGGCAATCAGTCAGATTTAATTTTGGCAGTAACTCCATGTGGTACAACAAAGGGCCCTTTGACACTTTACGACACATTTTACAACTCCAGTGTTAGACTATAATCAGGACAACTACTTGTAAACCTGGGCAGATCATTAGGAGACCATTTAGCACAATGTAAATCCCATGTAGAAATGATTTATGGGCAGTGTTTGGAGGTGTCTGGGGAGCAGGGCGGCTACCTGGGTATTTTACTGCCGTATACAGCATTGTGTGAAAGTAAACAAAACAGTGGGCGATGGGAGCTGCACAACAACAGCTCTGGCAGCAGGACACTGATTGGGATGTTGATCGCCCCTTGTGGCCTTTTGCCCTTCCTGCTGTGGCCCCTGGCTTGTCCCCCGACAGATACCTCGGGTCATTTCCTATGCACGTCAACGCACACAGATATGCACTCTTCCCGCTGAGTGTTTACAGCCACATGCTGATTCCTATTAATCTGCTTCTCATCGGGGCAGGGTGGAGGGAGGGGTCTGGGAGGGTTTGTGTTGGACTGGGAGGCCACTGAAGGTGGGTTAAACATTCACACACACAACCTGAAAGCCCTGTCTGACAGATTGCACCAGGCCTGGACTCCTTTTTACACTGAGCAGATGTGGTCTCCCACTTGTTTTCCTTAGTAATTATCCCTCATTAAGTGAAAGCATGTGCCAATCAAACAGCTTGGAGAGCGAGAGCAGGGCCTGGGCCAGGGCAGAGAGAGAGAGGGAGGGAGGCAGAGAGACCTATAGCCTCATCTTCCACAGTTTTTTAAAGCTCAGTGTCATTTCAGAGTCATTACTAGATTAAAGGCAAGCCTTTCTGTGGTGCGAGAGCTACAGCAGCTGCAACACTGGCATTATTATGGCTCATTTGACTTTCTAGTGGAAACAAATTTGATGATTATCACATTTAACACTTGCCATGTTCAATTAAAGCTTAATGCAAGTAGACTTTTTAATCTTAAAAGGGGCCTTTTCTGCCATTTTCAGCATTACAATCAAGGCACATTTTTGTTGGATTGTGAGGTCTTCAGAAATAATGAATCTTCTCAAAGAAAGTATAGGATTTTTTGTGCAAAGATATTTAAAGTTTAATAAGATGTATTTATGATGTTAATATAATATAACATAATGAAAGGCCTTCCTTTAGTATTGTGGCCATGCTGGTGATTTTGTTTTTGTCTTTGTGAAAAACACAAGTCACAACTTCTACCTGTGTTTGCCCAGTAAAACACAAGTTTGGTTCATTGGCCTGTCTGTTGAGTTGTGTTGGGTTTGCTGGTTTTGACACATTGTTATTCAAAATCATAACTTTTAACTCACAAAAGAAAATGACATTAAAACCTCTTGTGAATACAAAACAAAACACTGGTGCCACAAGTGCCACAGGTGGTGATCAATGATTGCACTGAAAAGACCACATTGGTCACTTCCTGCTGATGGGTAGGAAAGATGAAAATGGATGTAATATCATGAGACGTGTCGGAGCCTTTGTGTCTTTTACTTGTCACATAGAGCCTGATGTCTATCCACAGCTGCATGTACTCTACACATTATGTAAATGTTAATGTTCATTTTGTGAACCACAGAGTAGCAAGCTTTAAACTTTCAATACCTTCAGACATAATTGTTCTTTGGTATAAGTGCAGGGTTTGCATGAAAATGAGAGTTATCATATTTAAATAGGTTGATAGAAAATGATGAATAAAATCCATGTTTCCCATGATCCATTTCAGACAGTAACAAAAGCATGAGTGATCCTCTGAACAAAAGGGGGCTGGGAGACAAGTCTCTTCCAAAAAATAAAAGAGAGACAAAAAGCAAAAAAACGAAGATATATGAAGTCCTCATGTCGATGAACTACCATTCATTTTCACTTTGAAGTCCTGCGAACCGTAGTGAAGTGTGATTGCATGTGACAGTCGCCGAGTCTGCCGGTTTATCATGATGGATACACCCTGCCACCATGGTGGTGCTGTAGCACACATGTACACGCATGCACACACTTGGGCATGCACATGCATAGACAAATTCATGGATACAGATACACGTAGTACAATTTAAAATCTGCAAGACAGAAGTAGAGAGACAGCAACATCTGAGGGGCATGAATTTGCTGCTGCAATGTGAGGAAAAGCAACAGAAGGGATTTTGCAATTTCTTTTGCTTGTGATCATCTTATATATTGAAAAATGTGAAAAACACACACACTTAGAAAAAACTATTTAAATAATTTGTATCTTTTTTTAGATATATTGTTTTATTCATATCCTAATAATGTACCTGTAGACAGTTTCATCCTTAACACATACATAGCCAGATTCAGATACTGCAAAATAACCTAGTGCTAGACACTCATTGTCAATTCTCACATCTACATAAGTGAAAGATTCTAGCTTTTTTTCCTCTGTGTCTTTCCTTCTTCTTACCTCTCAAGTCTACATGGACACACATTGCACACACACTCACCTATACAGTTCTCGATCTTGACACATGCCATTAACCTCAGATTGGCTCACCTCAGCTGGGAAACAGGAGAGCAAACACATCCCATAATGGAGCCCAGAGCAATCTTCTTCCTGTTCTGTACCCAAAAGCAACTTGTTCAGACTTTGCATATTGCATCCATTTGTCATTGTTAGTCAAGGGCACTGCAACACGGTTTGTCAGCGGCACAATTTTAGGTGTTCTGTTTCTGTGCATGCATAAGGTGTGTGCGTATGTGTGTGCACATGTACCTGTCAGGTGATTTTGATTTTGTTTTCTTGCCTCCAATTGTATGCATATGAATAACTGGACACATTATAGAGCATCTCAAAAAGAATTGACCAAGGGCAAACATTCCATTGTTCCCAGAACAAAGTGCTCTTTATGCAGAAAACAATGCTTCACACATTTCTTTCTACAGGTTAGATAGGCTACATTTGCAATGAAAAATGGTGAGCTGAGGCTGTGCTGGCATACAGGTGGAGTACAGGCAAATGTCTCACCCACCACCAGGTTTAATTTCTGGAAACTGCACCTTTGGCTAGGTTATGCGTTCTTAAGAATGCAATTAGTGTTTGCAGGTGGAAAGCCAATGAGGGGCACCTGCATTGCAGTTGGTGTCTTAGGGGAATAGGGCACGTTATGCCTTCTCAGTAAACCACCTCACTGCCAGGTGAAAAAACGCAGTCTGCAAGAACATGTCACAAAGGTGGTGTGTGTGTCTCTACAGCCTCTTGGCAGACTGTTGGTGGCAGGCTACCAGCTGTCTGTCATAGAAATCCCCTTAAATTACTAAATTAATAAACTCGCAGCACAAGGGTTATTTCTTTGTTGCTTCAGTCCTCTGTGTCTTACACTGCTCTTGGACTGGTAGGTGCTCACACATTTTCACGCAGTGCAAAATAAATAAAGTTGTCAGAAATTGTGTGTTTTTTGTGTGAACTGATTATTGATTGAAACTCAGAATAGCTCATTTGTGCATTCATGTTATGCCAGTATCTCTGGTCTGTGCTTAAAATGGCACATTTTGGATTTAAAATGGTACAAAATGTAGATGAAGGAAGAAGGCCTCACAGGTTATAGGTAACTCAGTAACTGTAGTATGTTTGCGGTGTGTATGTTTGCATATAAAATTTACTATGTTTGTAGGTTTATCTATCTGAATACATTTAGGTGGACAGGAGTGTGCAAACAGGATTTGTGTGCCTGCTATTGTGTGTGTGTATTTCTATCGCAAAGAAATCTGGAAACATATTTTTGCCCACAAGTCAAACCATTTGATAACTTGCAAGGGGACAAAATAATTTTAGTTGGATAACTCAGTGCATTCATGATTTAGATGAAGGCTTTTGTGTACTATAATTGGACAGTATGCTGTATATGTGTAGTGTAAGTCTGCATCAGACTGGAAGTGTTTGCAGATGGACTATTCATGTACATGTTGTAGAGAAGTCAACACTGGGTTTCTGCCAGTGTATTTCAAGCCCAGTAGCCCGCCAAGCCTAAATTGACCCCATGCTGTGCCGATGTTGACCCCATGCCAGGCCTAAGCTTTTTGGGGCGGAATTTGAGGCGGCTCATTTGGAAACCCAAATATAATTGTTGGAGAGCTCACCTGTTGCTTAAAACACCCTCAGTAATATTAGAATAAGAACAACCTTATTATACTGGGATAAATCCCTGTGGGCCGCTGCATTGGTCAAAAACTTGATCAAAGTTTTATGTCCCCCTCCCGATCCCAGGGTAATTTCCAATGGCTGAGTGCAACAGCTTTTCTGGCAGAAACCCTTCTATACACTGATATGGTAACCATATCTCTGTGTATGTACAATGCATGTGTGAGTGTCAGTACAGTGTAAGAGAATGTATGTATATACAAATGTATGTACACATGTGTGTCTCTGTGTACAGTTTCTTTAAGCCAAACCCAGTCCCCAGCTGCTGTTTCTCAGGACTAGCTCTCTTCCAACATTTTTTCCTCTCTGTCAGTGGAAAACTATGCAATTAGAAAACACCCTCTATGATTGACAGCGGGATCACATACAGTTTGACAAGGGGGCGCCCCAGAAAGGCCTATTGGATACCTAAGTATTTTTAATTAAACATCTCTCTGCACTGGCAACGTGCTCTCCCTCGCCAGTTCAAAGACTCTTGCTTTGACCCATGTGTTAAAAGTTTGTATCAGTTTTCCATTGCACTGTTTTGCTTGGCGCCAAAGACACGCAACCCTAAATTGTCTTGTTTAAAAGCTAGTTTGTTTACAGTTCACTCTCTTTCTTGTGCTCTCTTTACCACCACCACCACCACCCCCCTATTACATTACCACATGTGTGCAGTATGATCAGATTCAGGGTGTAGTTACCTGCTTCCATCACTCTTGCAGCAGACCCAGTTTGTGCAGAAAGACTCAAAATTGAGTTAATCTATGGAGGAAAACGAACAAAAAATAATCTTGTATCGGTGAATGAATGGAACAGCCACACAAGTCCACACCCTTCCCCGACGTCATTGTGGTTTATTTAAACGTTAAAACAAGTAAAATAGAGTGCTCATCTGTTACTTAGGCACTTCATCAATAACGTTTGTCCGTCTGATGGAAAATCGATATGACACACACTGACACAATGCCAGAGCAATGGCAAATGTGCCGCCATTTGTCATCGACTGGCAATAAAGATATGTCACAATTGATTTTTAGCCCTCCCCCATCTCCCCTCTCTTCCACACACTTTTGCAGTAGTGGTAATACAAAAAAAAAAAAAAAAAAGAATGTTATTATGACTGAGGCATGGTCAGCCTTGCCAAGCTCAATTAATATTAGAGCAAGGGGCTGTAATGATTTGAGAGCGAGCACGTTGTGTTTTCATTGAGATGCCCTGCCAAAGATGTTAAAAAAGAAAAGTGCTGGGATAGATGGATGGATAGTTGGGTGGGTCTGTTCTCTGGAGGAAAGGCTTTGTTTTGGCCTCCGCTCAATAGAGATGTTTTTAACAGACCTACAAACACTTTCCTGTTGTTTTTTTTTTTTTTTTTTTTCCTGTTGTGCTTTTCCTCTTAATTCCATTTTGGGTTCAGCTGCTGGAGTATTTTGTGCTTCAGAATGAAAAAAAAATACAAAAAAAAAACCCAAAATAATTCTCAGTGACCTTGGACTGATAGAGTTTAAATCTTAAATCATTCTTTAACTGTAAGGAAATGACCAGTTTGTGTGTTTGTGTTTGTGGAGTTAGGAGTGCCAAGTTTAAGTAAAGTGAGGTTTAGTTATAGTAATTTATTTATCATTATGCTGTGCTATATCTACAGCATTGGTGGCTAGATTTGTGCAACCTTGGTCTAGCTGACAACACTGATTGAAAATCTCTCTATAGGACAGGTTTGGGAGTGTGTTATTTATGTAATTAACATTAGGCTATCTTAGTGTTATTATTAATATGCAAATAGCTATGCAAAGACTTGGCTCACCACCAAAAATGAGCTTCATATGTATTTGTGGACACTTTTGGTACTTTTTTCCCCTTTATATGTGCAGTTGTTGTACAGTAACATGTGGCTCGAGAGTAAATGTGTGTGCTCCATGCACACTGTGTCTGTTGTGAGTGTATGTTTGTGTGTGAGATTTGACATTGCAGTTTGTTGCCGCTGGGTTGTGTACTCAAGTTGCGCCGGTGGTAGCGAGCAACATCTGTTTCGGGCTTGTTGTTCCTCTTGGCTGCTTTTCAATTGGATTTCCTCAAGCAGGGCCAAAAGCTGTCACCTCTGCCAGGCTCTGTTAGCGATCACCGCCGGCCCCTATATTAAGTAGGTGGTTCAGGGCTAAGCTAATAACTCTCCCTCCTCTCCTGAGCCATAACACACCAGTACTGGTATTGCTGCCGGCCTCAGTGTGTGCCTGTTTGTATGTGTGTGCCTGTGTGTGTATGTGTGTGTATACACAGTTTTTTCTTCTTTTTTTTTTAATCTCTCACTATCCGCCGTATCCGCACTTTCCGTAGAGGCAGGCTGGCTTGGGGGTCCCCTCCTCAATGTGACAGCCCAAATGACTGGATGTGTGTGAGAAAGAAAGAGGGTGAGTCCTAATAGCTCTTCTCAAAGAATGACTGAACCACTCCAAATCATGTACAATCAAATGGAAACAGGAAGAGTCCTTTGACCCCAACCCCACACTGACATGCAGACTATATACTGTAATGCGTCATTGTGAAGAGAATTGAATTGAATTATACTCTATAGATATAATGGCCTGTCTCTTGTTTGAAAGGTTTAAAAAATAAAAATGCTGCCAGTTCCAGTTGTCAGGATTGTTTGTATTTGCCTGCAGTTTTACCAGTTAGAGTAGTTTGAGTTGGAGATTGAAAATAGAAATTCCTCTCTTTAAAGATTTACAACATTCCTTGTTGGCAGGCTACACAAACAAACTTTTTAATGGAGAATGATTAGTTTTCAAATACCACTGATAGTCTGTGTACAATGAGATGGCTCACTGCTTCAGTTGCAGAAGAAAACTTGCAGCTTTTGTGTGTGTGTGCGTGAGTGCGTGCGCACGCGACTGTTAATTTGGTCACAAATTCAGTGACACTATGCCACCTGGTTTTTGTAACCTGTTAGGCTGAATAAAAACTTGCATTGCATTTTCCATGTTTGGTTTCTTCTTTTCCTTTTCTACTGAAAACATACTGTTTTCCCCCTGATTTGCCCGGGCAAAGCTCAGTTGTGTGTTACAAAGCTTTTATTTGGGGGTGTTTACCTCATCAAACTGACAGAGTAGCCGGCTGCCCGTCTACCTGCCCGTCTGTCTGCCTTTATGTCTTCTTGCCAGCTTCTCTGGCCAGCTGGAGCAGTTACACAGAGCTGGATTTGAACTGAGGACCTGCAAAGTATCAACTCCCTGTTTCACAGCACTGACAGACACTTTGATTTGACATGCCATGAGCAGTTAAAGTGAAAGTTATGTATACATGTTAATTAAACTGTTTATGCATGGAGGGGTCAGAGACATTAGCAAGTCCCAGCGCAGAAGTGTGAATTTCTTTTCTTTTTCCTCCATCACAGCGTTTTAACCTCTTCTGTCTCTCATTTCCGTAATGATTACCAGGTGCGAGGGCAGAATTTTTCCTCCCATTTTTTGCCAAGTGCTGATGCAGATAGCTCTATTTGTGAAAAGTGTCTCTGTGTGTTTGAATTTAGGCTAGGGTATTTGACGTCGGGTCCAACTTGTTCAAATAGCTCTCATTTTTGGCATTAGGTGACACTGAAGCCTGGAATTCTCTAAAAGGATGTGGAGATTGCGGTCTTCAGCTACTTAAGAAAAAGCTGTAGGTCCAATTGAAAGATGTCATTTGTGAAAAGTATATCGTTGTGATTTTTGATGTAGGATTAGACAAGTATAAAACATTTTTGACATTGAGGAATGGCAGTGCCCTCCCAAGAACAGTGTGTGAAACATGTGGTTTACAGTTACTGGAAGAAAGTAACACATGCACAGCTATCTCATATAGGAAACTTATCTGTGTGTGTGTGTTTTTTTTTTATTTTAATATGGGACGCTGAGATGGACTGAAGTTTTCCAAGCTGCCAGCTTTATACTTCATGCCACACCAGTGCAAGGAATTCTCCTCAAGCTTGTGTTTTAGTACTTGCCCTAGATCAAATTAATTTATGCAAAAAGTGTCATGATAGAATTGCCTAAATGGCTGACATTAACTGTTTGTTAAGGTTGAATTCATTTAGTTTTTCCTAAGAGACAAAATAGACCATGTCTTTGCTTTTGAATGCATTTGTGCATTTCCTGCTTTAACAGAAATGACATTGGACTTGTAACTACATTACACCGAGGATGGGCCAGTGACAAATTTTACATTGGAAAATTTTAGTCAGACTGTGTCTCTCAGCCATAGATGGTAAACGTCAAGCATAGATGTACAACCCAAGGGCCCCGCTATAATCAACACACTGCAAAGAGAAACTTCTTACAGTATGTGGACATAGATGTAATGCAGACAAAACCACAGTAGGTATATTTTCAGATCAAATGAGCACAGGTGCATGGACCTAAGAGTTGAAGCAGCCCCTAAGCTAGAGCCCTTGTGTAAAGTGGCTTTTTATTTGGAGCGTCAAAGGGCTCAGTCTTTGTGAAAAATAGCCCTCAGTTACTATACAGCAGCACTGGAATGGCACTGAAGACATCTCACTGTGTGTGATCATAGGTGGATACAGGCCCTACAGTGCTGAAACATTTCTTTTGATTAGTGGGGCTGATGAAATTATTACATTGTGTTAGTCATGGGTCATGACTGCCAATATAGACTTCAAACACGGCATCACCTTTTCTCCATGGTTTGTTTTGCTACTACCAGAAACCATTTATTTCTTCAACAAACAGAAAGAGGTGTTTCAAAAAAGTCACCATACCTCATGTTATATTGTTGCACTATTATGTGCACTTTTTTATACACCCTCCTACAAAAAGGAGATCTAAGTTGACAACAGAAAAAAAATCTCAGGAAGAAAGAGAAATCTACCCCGCCAGTCTCTCTCTCTCTCTCCTCACAAAGACACTGCACCCCTTAATCACAGTTTTCATATCTGTACATTGGAAATTTGTTTCCCAAGGACAATGTCATAAACTAGCTGTTTTCTGCCAACATTATGTTGCCTAATGTTACGCATTTGGGGTGGTTGATGGAGATGGGAAATACAGGTGCTAAAATGTAAGAGAGGAGGCTGACTATTCTCACTGTTCTTCAGTGAGAATTTGTAATCATTAGAAACAGAGAAATAAGGGTGGAAGGACTAACACTGCTAATACCAACAAGACTAAGACTAATACTATGTGTTGGAAACATCCTGCTGTAATTGAACAGACTTAGGATTCTTGTAAGTGAATCGATCTCTGACTTCGATTTGTTCTCTCAGCTTTCTCAGACAAAGCTCTCTGATATTAAGGAACACCCTAGTTCATTTAAACAAATGTTATTTTCCATCTTGCATTGCAACATAGTGCATTTCTCTGGGGTAATAATGTTTTTGGTCAAACACAGTGTTTGTTGGCTTTAACTTTTTAAACATACAATTGTTCCCTAATTAGCTGGATGCTAATTAATTTATGCTCCCCTGTTTGATGTACAGTATAGCAATACTTTGAAAGCAACTGTGTTCATTCTTTGCATAAATTTGTAGCATTTGCCGCCGAGTTCAAAAGAAATAGGACTGGGTTTAGAAAAGCACACATGCATTTAAATAATGCGCCCCATTTTTCTTCTCTGTTTGTTTTTAGTGGGAATATTAATGAATTAACATTTTAAACAATCCATCATTATTGTTATGCAGCCACTTATTTTTAACTCAATTATATTTTAATAGATCATTTTTCCTAATGTGCACAGTATGTTCTCCCCACTTTGTTCACTACACAACAAAAGATTAATTGCAAATAAGAGGAATGATCAAAAACATGATAATCAAATTGCAACAATAAGTTGGAAATTGCAATTCTAATGCAATACAATAGGGTATGCATTGCAAATTAACCACCCACTGTCTGTTGTTGTATTGGTGCTTGCATATGTGTGTGTATATGCATGTGTGTGAAGAGTATTTTATTCATGATAAGACAATATATACAATATTTAACTTGTATTTGTTGGTGACCATTGGTGATCATACATTGGTGGTGGTTGTTATTACATGGTTCTTGTTTGTGATGTGTACTTAAGACTTTGCAGCAGAAAACCTGTATTACATGTGTAAATGACAAAGGAGTGAGCTTCCTCGGTTACAGTTAGTAGTACTGTATAGAGCTCAGGGTGCAGTAAGTTCTGTGTTGTGGAGATTCTGTCCTATAGTTTGTTTCATATTATGGTGTCCTGCCTACTGAAATTATTTGCTGTTTAAATGTCAGCGAAGTATATATGAGCAAAGTTGGTTAGTAAGAGAGGGGGAAAAAAGGTACATGGCCTGTATTAACTTGTATTTGTAAACACTAGGAATAGCTGAAAAAGATCAGAACTTGACATGTTATGAAAGTGTCAAGGACAATGTACCATTTTCGCAGCTACACAATCTGCTGCAGTGACCTGTAACAATAACACAGTAGGATAACAGTAGGATATTGGAGATAGAAAGCTAACAAAGATAACACGTCACCTTGCCCACATGCTTGAGAAACAAGCTTTGCTATTGATTTAGACTGAGAAAAAGACTTTGCCGCCGAAACATTTTGTTGCATGATGATTGTTCTTTTGAAGTACCATCCTGTGTCACTGAACAGTTCAAAGTGTGAATACTTGCTGGGTGGAAGTGGGTAGTTGAAATACAAAGCAGAGGAGAAAATTGAAAGCCAGAAATTTTAGCTATAGTAGCATTTATGCAATCGCAGGTATTTGGTATTGGTAAACTATCATAGCTTACCATAGCATCTCCTTACTGTCATTGGGTTGTGGCTGACATACAATACCACCGAATGTAAGAAATTTATAGATCATATCGCAGATCTCTGCATCAGATCCCTTGTTATGCCAGTTGTCTTCAGTATGTCAAAGACCAGCGAATTGTCAGTTTAAAGAGGATGGATGTCCTCAGGTGTCACCTGACAGCCCGACAGACAGGGCAATTCAGTCCCTGGAGGACAGAAGAGCAGCCAGTAGGAGGCGAATGGGCAGTAGCTTGGGCTAGAGGTCGTCATCGTTGGCCATCGTGGGCTTGTCACTTTGAATGGGCCCCCAAATCATGTTGTCAATGGTGATGCATCGAGATCTCCCACTGGCAAAAATTGGATGCTCCAGACTCAATTTGATTGATGCATTGAGCAGGTACTGGCTGCCTGTCCTCATCATGCGGCCTTACCATCATTTAGAAATGAGCCACAGATACATATAAAGGTGAGAGGGGAGAGATGTACTTTTTTTTATTATTATTTTCTTTTTTCTGTGTATGTTAGCCCCACATTACTGTATATCAAATAATCAATTTTATCTATTAGACATGAAATTCATAGGATTTTACCTGCCTTTTCTTTCTTGTTGGCAAATCCTTCGTGGCACAGCTCAGTTCCATTGAGGCAACAGGATTACATTATGGCTTGAAGGCGAATGCACGGCTTGTACATTCAATGGATGCCACAATGGACTGAAATGATAAATAACTGTTTTTCTGTGACCAAAAATGCAGCCTTTATGCATCCAAGGGCAAGGCATTCTTGGGCCCTCGGTACTAGCCGTGGAGTTTTGTGAACATGAAATATCTTCTTTTATGTGTCATTTTTTTCATTATGCTCCCTATGTCTCTCTCTGCTTTCCTCCAATGATTTTCCTTGATAGTCTCGTCTGGGCTGAGTTGCTCTCTTTATGTGCTTGTGTGTGTGTGTGTGTGTGTGTGTGTGTGTGTGTGTGTGTGTTTTAATAAGTTGTTGTGTTTGCACTGTCTTTCTGTTGTCTTGATTCATAATCTACAGTATGTCTGTTACATATGCTTATGAAAGAGTGGACTTTCTATGTCTGCTTATACATGTTTGTTGGTACTTAAATATATATGTGTGTTTTCGTGCCTAACAACTTAGGCACTTAATATTTTTTTTATTTTGAGAAAGCCGTGTGGAACCTTGGTTTGAGTCTTTGATGGCTCAGTGGGGGCTGGGATGAGGAGCATGACTATTATAGACGAAACAAACGCAAGCTGAGCCTCACGGAGGTGGCCCAGTTTGGAGAAGTTGTACTCTTTCAAGTCCTGTTTCTTTTCTCATTACATTTCACTACAGTCTCACATCAGCTCTACATACCCGGGATAGAGAACAAATCAAACTATCCCATACTTTTGATCTTTTTTTTTTCTTATGAAAGGATAAGAGAGAAAACAACAGTAACAACTTTGTCCTCCTTCTTGTTTCTCACTCTCTCTCTTCCCTCTCTCTCTTTCTTTGTCTGTGTTTGCAGGGCCTGTTCATCTTCCTGATATATGGGGTGTACAACACAGAGGTAAGTCTGCATTGTGTCTCAAGGCTGTCGGAGTGAATGAGAGAAATGACAAGTTTCTGATGGGCTCCCTGCTTAAAAGCTGTGTGGGTGGGGTGTGAGAGCACGGGTGTGTATGTGTGTGAACGTGTGTCTGTGGATAGGAGGAGGGATGGGAAGGAAAGGAGGGGACATCGTTTCCACGCGAGCATCCCACTGCCCTTCATGCTTGGACTAACTTATATGCATCCGAGTCCGACCATTAAACACTGACACGCCGTGGTTCTCAGCCACTCATTCCTCACCTACAATGGCTAATATTTCACTGCCTCTTTAAGTTTTTAAACTCACGGCCCTCCATTTAGCATCCTGACAAAGCTGCTGGCCAGGGCTTCGCAGGGCCCCAAGCAGTAACCATAGTTGGACAAAAATAAGAAAATAATATGCAACCAACAATATGCAATGAAGGAGAGAGGAAATATAGTATTGAGCTGCTGCGTTATTACCATTTAAATGCACCATAGCTGTGTGGGTGTGGAGGGTGGGTGAGTGGCGAGAGACAGAGAGATACGTTTTAATGGATGAGACCCGAGTCATGAAGATCACTCTTGGTCAAATATGGCTCTTACTGTATGTAAATGGCGTTAACTTAAAATGTGCATAAGTGATAATGCATCTGAGCCTCTTAAAATACAGCACTTCTTTCTGAAGTTGGGGGTCTATTTCTCATTTTTAGACACTTACTATTCCAGGCTTAAAAGAGAAAGTATAAAAAGGACTTGCCTTGCAGGACAGTTAACAGTGCAAGACACAAAAGTTTCGCCCCAGATTTAACAGTAGTCTCTATGAACACACATCTGCAGACACATCTGCTTTTGAGCAAAACATCCATGCTCACTTTTCCAGAGCCAGGTGTGATATGACAAAGAGAGAAATAATAACTGTTAATATATCACAGCGAAAAACAAAACCAAACTAACAAAAAAACACAGTGAATTGCTGATGCAGTGGACCGTGGTCCAGTCTGATGAATATAAACCTACCTATTTTTTTCATTTACCTCTTGTTGCTTTGATTGAATGCTCAAGGTCACAGTCACCATATACAAGCAGCTTTTAAACAGCTGGGTAACATATAGCTGTTACTTCAAAAATAATGGGCAATATTACGCTAGCACACCGACCTCCCCCAGTCTATTTCTACTTATCTATTTTACTTATTTTTATGTTTACTGTCTGTCATCATCACCTCTGTCCGATGACACAAGAAGACACACTTCTTGTCCTTTTTTTCCGTTTCTCTTCCATTTCTTCATCTATGTTTTCTCCAGAGCATGAAGAGCATGCTGTCCCTGAGTCATAAGCAACACACCAACAATGTAGAGCCAGTGAGGGCTGACCCTTCACACTATTAAATAAATCAACTTTGCTTTCTTGCTTAAGTTGCTTTTTTTTAGTGCTTTCTTATAGCTGGGTTGTCCTTGACCCCAGGGATCCTCACTGTTCGTGAACAGCTCATGTACATGTTCTGGTTTTCAAAAGGACCACACTTTTTTGTTAACATTTGTTCAAAAAAAGTAATGTCACCATTATTCAGATGTAGAATTTTTTCTCTTTCTCCCTCTGAACTCTCACCACCTTCTGTAGTGGCTTTGTATCTTTGACTTGTTACTTTCCAGCTTGTGCCAGTGGCTTCAGTTTTCACCTTTCTTGCCAAAAGAAGATATTTGCACAAAAGAAAAATGACCTCTACTGGAGTTCCTTTAAAAGTTCCTTTACTATAATCAGAGAGGCCAGGGAAGTTCCTCTTCTGTATTCACTTACAATAACCAGCACTGATGACTGTGGAACTTCAACTCTCCTTTGATTATATTATCACACACACCAGTTTGCCACCTGCTTCACAAAGCAGTATCGACGAACATTTACTCCAAATGCTAATCACCATCTCCAGCTCAAAGACGCTCTGGGCAGAGAGGATCAAGTGGATAGTTTATACCTTGTTCTGACATTTTGTGTTATTGAGTATTGGTGACAATTGTCAAAGCACGAAGTAGGCAGAGTATGAGACGGCACGTTGTAACAAATTCTCAAGTGTGAAGAAAAAACTTTGCAACTAAAGTTGTGTTCGTTGTTAACCTGGTAGAACAAATTAGTCTTCAACCATCTTAGTGAAAATACATTTTACTTTGATATGCTAAAGAAAGGTGTTGAATTTGCTTGTGCTTCAAAGTCAAAAAATGCTCCATTCATGAGGCTGGTTTCCAGGCTCAGTAATTACAAATATGGCGTGGAAGACAGACTGCGTCTGCTGCTATTACACTCAAAATGCAGCGTTTTAATTGCTAATTACCTGACAATAGCTTTCCATTATTCATTTCAATTAGCTTTTCCTTGGTGGTCACCTTGTAATCCCACGCTTTGATGACCTTTTATTTCCATCAGCTCCAAGGATGTCGGCAGGTGTTGTCGAGCGCGCTGCTTTCATATGGTAATCGCTTAGCGCCCATTTACATGGGGAACCACGTTTTGCATCATGGCGAAACCTTGAGTGTGCGCAAAACCTCTTAAACACATAACGATCATCTAAAACAATGCCCTTCCCCTCATTGTCAAATGATTAATTAAGTTGTGTCATGTAATTGCCTCAGCACGCCGGCTGCTTTTGATATCAATGAAATCCCCAAGACTTACTTTCCCCCATTAAATAATGTTAAGACCGTGTCTCTCCAACATCTGCACTGTGTCGAAGGACTGCTTCAGATTTTGTCAGATATAATAGCAGGGTTGTGAAAACATGATACTGCTGCTGTTGAATCTGCCCTGTCACAAGGCTCGGGCTCTCTTCATTATGTGGCCCTTCAACGGTGGTATGTATGCAAAACACCCTCTGTATACACATGCTGTCTTTGAGACTGCGTGTGTGTGTGCTCAGTGTGGTGTCATAATTTATAACACGCCGCGACTTAATGAAGCCATAAGCCATAATGCATATTCACTAACGTGGTGGGCTGGGCTGGGACGGGCTGTAGTGATGAGTGCCCAGCCGCTACAAATTTACAGTGAGTGCTGACAACGTGCACAGACACACACACACAGATCTCATATATGCCAGAGGTTTTTCATGGAAGACTTCAGCCTAACAAACTGAACTACTGACACACTGAGACATTTCTGCTGTTTTGTATGTATTTTTATTGAAGTTAAATAGATTATTATACTGATAGTATTTACTGTAAAAATGCCTCGTGGTCAAAATAATATTAATATGGTATGCAGTTGTAATAATATGTAACAGTAATATCGGCCACTTTGAAATAATAAGTAATATAATATAGGCAGAACTATTACATTGAATCAGTGATTTATATAAATCAACAAATAACAAATCATGTTATTTCTAATAAAGGACCATACATTTTTTAGCAGACAATTCCTGTAGGGACAAAATATTAGTTTATGTATAATACTGTTTTGAATGTGATAAATCATTTTAGCTTGAATTTGAACTTATTATTATTATTTTCTACAAAAGTCTTCATATTTACTGATTTACTCATTTCAGTCTGCTAAAATGTATACAGTATGTATATACCTATTATTTTATGATCAGTAAATTTGTTCTACCATAAATTTACAAACACATTCTTTTTTAAAATACTCTGTAGATTTGAAATTTCTTTTAGAGGTTAATGCAGAGTTCCTTAAAGCCATTCAAGAGTTTTATTATTGTCAACAATTGAATAGATGAAATCAAAAAGTTAAAGAAGGTACATGAGACCAGTCAATTAAATAATTATAACATTGTTGTAAGTAAATGTCTTGGATTGGCATTGACATCCACAGGTTAAAAAATTTCTGCTTAACAAATTTATAGTGAAATTCTCTAAAAAAGGTGTTTTTTTTTTCAGTTTTTCATATATTTAGTAAATAAACAGGTTAATTATTATGAATTAGGGTTGAGGTTTAGTTAGACTTTAACTATTTACTGAAATTGTATGTAAGTATATGTAATATCTTGAAAATCTATAAAATTCTTGTCCTGTATTGTGTGTTAAATGGAAGTGTGCACTCTACTGTTTCATCCGAAGTGTAAAAATGTAATCTGTTCTGCTAGGGCGGTCCCTTCTCCTCCAATAGCTCCATTTGTTGGTCCCGGCGCTCTGTGTTGACAGATGATAGCTTGAAGTCGTCTCCTTAGTTTGCCAGCTCTATGTGTCACTTTCAAGTCCCATTAGCTACTGGGACATACTGGAACATCCTCACACACACGCTCACACAGACAAGCAGACACACACACAAATCCCCAAGCTCTGCAAGCAGCTGTCTGCAAGCTAACGCTCAAAAATTTGTTATTTCCTCTCCACACTCTTTTCTCCTTTCTCCATTTTACTTTGGGTCGTCGCAAGCATTTGTGGTGAAAGATTTTTTGTTTTGATTCATTGTGAGTGTGTTTCACTGAGCGCTTTGTCACATACACTTATCTCTTTCTTTGCCATCCCCTCTCTCTTTCTTTCAGGTTCGGAGCACGGTCAACAGGATCAAGGAGAGGAGAAAAGCACTTAATTTTTCAGTACGTAATCCTCTATTTTCCTGTGAATAAGTGTGTGTGTGTGTGTGTGTGCGTTCGTTCACATGGCTTTGAGTGTGTGTGGGTGTCTCTGCAACACACTGGTGCAACAGACTCAATTTTCCTTACGGCTTTTGCTTCTCGTGGAAAAAAAATCCACTACTCCAGAAATGCCAATGAAAGCTGGCCACAAAGCAACATTGTACATCTGGTAGCCTCCCGCTCGTCGACAGTCCATGTTAGATGCCCTTATACATCAAACGCAGACCCCTCCGTAATAGCTCCCCCCCTTCCTCACTCTGCCCATTGCAGCACCTTCATCCCAGCAATGTCAAGCTCCGCAGTGGGTTACAAGTTTCTAATCCAGGACAAGCCGTCCCATGACATTAAACTGTCAGGCCAGTATTTATACCTTGTAGGACGCTGCTGCTTGGCTGAAATGGTAGGATGCTGTGCTTGTGAGTGTGCGTGTGTGTGAATGTGTATTAGGAAGATAACAGGCTATGCAAAGCACTTTAAAAGTAGATAATGGCCGAGCACACACGAATGTGTACTCACATGACACACCACACAGACACACACACAAACAGATTTCTTGACAAACACCCAGTCTCTTCATACCGCACTCCTTTGCCGCTGGCATCTCTCATGCATGTGTACGCGCACACACACACACACACACCAATCTTTTCCCTTATGAGTGGTCACATTAACTCCACTCCTCTTTCCAGGTTGTGGTGTTGCACTTTATGGCCAACACACACCCCACCCACTGCACCCTGACCCACACATATGTGACCCACCAATATACCCCGTCCTCAAGCACTTCAGGTCTTTGAGGAAGGAATGAAAACATTTCTGACGGCACCTCAGAGATGGACATTGTAAGGATGGGAAGAAATAAAATAAATAGATGAATTAAAGTGTGTTTGTGACTAATGTGTGTTAGAGTGTGTGTGTGTCCTGGTCTGTGTTTGTGTATGTATGTTGGGTGGGTGGAGGGGGGGCCCCTGAGGGTCCCTTGCCACCAGGTGCGGTCTGATATATTGGCTGCTCATGTTATCAGTGAGGCCCCTGCATTTACCGTCATTTTTACTGCTTCTTTCCCGACTCGTGGTGGCAATTTTCCAATCTTGCCGGGTTCCGCTACCAGAATGCGTTTTTTAGCCATCACTGCTGCTTGACGGTTTTTAGCTAATGCTATTTCGTGCCATAAATCCTGCTTGGAATACTGTATCTACCTGTCCTTTGGTTAGATAGGAGACATTTGGCTCTAGATGACCGCACATGCCCCTATATATCCCCTTGTTGTAAAACATCGGATTGGGTATCGTGCCTCGCTAGGTGAGGGATAAAGAGGCATTGGTGGTGTTACTGCATATGGCATCATTTGAAGACAAATGGTACTTGTCAAAGATAGAGGAGTTTATATGTTGTATTATTTGCAACAATTGAAGGGTTAACCCGAAGGGATAATACACTTCAATTTTAACTATTTGAAACTTTCCTCAACAGATATTCACAGATATTCCAGCATCTATTTGATGATTGCATGTGACAGATTTCATAAATAACCTAAAACACCATGCTGGTACAGAACAATAACATTTATTTAACAGTGCATATCACATCATATTGGATTTAATCTATTACATATTAGATGAAAATCATTTAGTTATAGCCAAAAACCGTTTACCTACATACTGCTCTTAGTTCAGTGGGATGACACACCTCTGACCTAGACGACCTTTCACATAAATTCCACCAAATCTAATCACACACTCTCCCTTCTTTAATTCCACACTTCTGTCGACCTCTTTAGCCCTCTTCCATGTAGTAACCCTCTGCATGGGCGTGGGTCATACACACAGCTTTTTTTTTATCCCCAGGGGGTGGGGTTTTATACACACACGCGCACACACACAGCCACTTTGGCCAGTGTTGCTTGCCTGTTTGATACCAAGCGCCTCCTGACCCACCCTGACCTCCCTCTTGTACACACACAGCCAGATTGCTTTGTGAAATAAAGCTGTCAGTTCCAGGACTGAAATAAAAAACAACCCCCCGTGAATACTCCATGCCCCTGACACCACTGAAATATAGATATAAATTGCAAGTGGATTAGTTTTTTTGATCTCCATTCAAGTTTTGACAAGATATAGGAAGTTAGGAGTTGGTTAGAATCAGCCGTGGCATCACAAAAATTAATTGAATCTGAATCTCATTTTCACAGGTGGACAGCTGAAAGTTGATGTGTCTTGATCTGGTATCACAAAAGTAGCTGTTGTGAACAGCGGCTTGTTGCTCAGCTTATGTGGTAACAATAAAGTGCTTGCATTTGTGTGTGTGTCTGTGATGGGTACACTCAAATTCAGCATCAGCACTACACAGAAACAGAGAGGATGGCAAGCCCTGATTGTTAGCCACTGAAATACTCCTGTCAGACCGAAGTACAGTGCGTAATACAAGAGGCCGTGAAGCTGTGCTAATAAATGGGTTTTTGGTGATTGCCCTTTATTTTGGTCTGGCTGGAAGATGCTTATGTAAAACTGACAATTGTACCATTGTACTAAAATGTCCTTCCCACATCCCATCACCAAGGTTTGGCAACGGAACTGTTGGACAGACATTTTAGTTGCCCTCAATAGGCCATGACATCTTTTAAATTTTAACAATAGTAGCACAGTTATCCAACAGCTGCACAGTTTAATGATGAAATGTATACTTTATACTACTACTACTACTACTACTACTACTGCTACTACTACTATGTATACTACTTAGTTTGTTTGTTTGTTTTTTTAAATCTAAAAAGCCTCAGTTAATTCTTCTTACTAATGATGATGTTTGCAGTGCAGTGTCAGTTATTCCTCTATGTTTACACAGTGTTCATTTCAGGTGTGACATCTTCTACCACTTGCAAAACATAGAACACATGTGTGTAAAGAGAGTTAGAGAAAATCATAATTAGGCTAATAATCTTTGTGAGGAATAAACAAAAGTGTCGTACTACTTTGCATAACTAGTGATCAACTACTTGATATCTTTTTATCAGTTAACAGGTAAGATAACCTGTGACTTTGTGTTCCTTTAGCAGCTGTAAAATCCTCCATTGATTTCCTTCATTTAACATTGTCCTCTCATTTCTTCCAGAACTGTGCCAGTTCCCGACCATCCAGCTCTGTCACCAGCTCTCGTCCTGTCAGTTTCCCACTTGGAACTACCCCAAGCCAGGAGGAGGAGACCACCCCTGCCTACACATGCAGCAACACACCAGGCCTTGGGAAGGAGGAGGAAAGCGTCAGGGGTGAGTTGTCAGACCAATACCATGCACTATGAAATCATGCATATGTCTTAAGGCCAGCATATGCACTGAGTGAGTAGCTTACCATTGTGAGCACTGTGGAATACCATAGCCAGTATTCTCTGAACATCTGTGCTCCAAACTCTTAAGGGGCATATAATTAAAAAATGCTTTCAATGGAATGAGGCAATTTCTACCACTAGACTTCCGGCAAATTTTAAAATGCATTTTCAATTGGGACTTTGTTGATCAGGGCCACAAGGGTATTAACTACTGATGAGGGGGGGGGGTGCCTCTAATTCATTTTTCTCCTCATGGTTTTTTCCTGGTTGATGATTGGATTTGAGCAAGCTGTTTGTAGAACTGAACATCAGCAAGATTGCTCGCTAATGTGATTACTCTGCTGGCCTTACTTAAAGCACAATCAATCTGGCCATCCATTGCGTGACATAGCTTTTCAATGAGAAAGAAAGATGAAATCTCAATGTATAAGAATACATGAGATAGTGGGTTATGTACCTTTTTATTCTTAATGTACCTTTTGAAGAAGGCTGCGTCTGTAGCCTTGCTTTTTTAAATATTAACACAGTAGTTCTCTCTGCGAAGGATTTTAATTTTCACTGTGCGGATTAGTATATCAAATGCAATGAGAGATATTCAACGTTTAACTTTAGATCTTATGTGTGGCATGTTTGTATGTATATTGATATTGGTATTGGTGGTAACACGGTATGTTGCACATTGCAATTTACCAAACATTGACTGTGTGACGGAGCAGGAAGATGATGCAGGGTGTCATTGGAACATTTGATCTGTTGCAGTTTATTGGGCCTATAGTTAAGACTACTGCTGTCTCATAAAGAAGCCCCTGCAGAAAACTGGGTCTCCAGTAAGGTTTTAATACACCTTAATGTGAACTGATTTAGAGAAGTGGTGCCTCAACCTCATGGTCATTTTAAAGGGCTATTGTTAGTTTGTGGTGCTTAGAATTGTAGTATGTTAATTTCAGAGGTGTTTTTTGATATTTCATCCTCAAAATTTCAAATTATCGTAACGTTATGTATTGATTTACCACTGTATCCACATGTATACTGCCCCACCGTTGCCCGCAATTGTTACTACTATCTGAAAAAGAGAGTAGCAACTGGTCTGTTGAGTGAAATCAGACATCCGAAATCTCCTGTTAAACTTTAACACTAACCAGACACCCTGGTTTCAATCTAGCTGCCTGACCCGTGCTGCACTCAGCAGAGTTAAGAGTCATTTGGCTGTGGAAAAGATTGGAGACACCAGTTTCAAGGCAGGAAAAAAATGGAGAGAGGTCGATCCCTGGTTTGATTTTGTTATTTAAAGCTGATCTTAGTGTCGTTCGTTGTATTTGCCTCAGTTGATGGAGCATTTACAGCATTAAAGAGTTCTTATTTAACTTGTGTGTTTTTGCAGACAGACAGGTAAAAAATGTACTGAAATTGTGTATGAAAATATGCCTGCTATGTCTGTTTATGAGAAAACTTACTCTTAAGGAAGGATTTTTCTTCTCTTGTATTTCTTGTAACCCTTTCTTTCATTTATTGACTATGGGATTGGACAATGGAATACCACATAATGTGCAGTACCCTCATCTGGCAGAGCCCACGTTGGTAATGGTTTATGACATGTGCAATAATGATATTCGCATTTCGATAGTACATGTGCTGTGTGTTATTGCTGCCTGTTGCCGCTCTGTGCACATCTCACACTGTGATATACAGCGTTTCCTTTGCAGGTGATTTGCATGGTCCCTGACACTATTACTGTCTCTTCCATTCACTCAGCGCAGAGTTGTTAAAGCAGTCACTACATGACATTTAAATGACTGAACCTCCATCGCAACCCGACAAATCAAACTCTACAACAAATATAATGTTTTCGATGTAACGCAATTGCCAAAATAATTGACAGTGATCGCCGGATGATATTATTCAGCCCATTTGCTGCTCCTCCAATCTGCTCCTGATTCAATGCTACAACATGCAAATGTGATCGGCTCTGTGTGACTGTACTGTAAGTGCTTGGACTGGTTTGGCAACTGAGTGCTCATACAGTACAAACTGATACTGCTCTATGCAGCTCTATGCGTATTACCATGCAGATGGGAGTGACGGAGCTAAACATGCACTCTCAGAAGAATGACTAATCATCATGACAAACACCACTCACCTGACTCTAATCATATACTATATCAGAGGTGATTGAATGTTTGTTTTCATACACAGCTATGACCTAGCGTGCATGTAAACACGTCTTTGACACTGTTAGGTGAGGTGATTATAGCAGCAAGACGTTTGTGTGTCTGTGCATGCAGATGATTGTGTATTCCTTTTAAAAACAGATATACAACAGAAATGTGGAAAATGAAACTTTTGCACAAGGGCAATTGACAAGGAGTTTAGAAAGCTATTGAAGATACTGTATTACTCTGAATGTCTGTACAGTTAGTTTAACGATAGCAGTTCAAGGACAAGTGGCCAGCAAATAATGTTTAATTTAATCAGTTGTTTGTCATACACTCTAAAACATAGTTTAACCTTTAACAATCAGTGTGGCCCATCAAAATCCATTGCTGTTGTCATTTTCAATCAAAAAACATTTAAAGAAAAAAGAACAAGAAAATGCAAATCATGCCAGGGTTTTCAGTGAGGGTGCCTTAATTTGGACTGTACACTCCACGTATGACACAATGTGTCCTCTCACTGTAAAGCACAGGCAACAAACAAACAGATGGGCCCCATTTTTCCTAACAATAACCACAGCATCTCCTAAGTGATAGCTGTATCTTGCATGTACAAGGTCAACCCCTTCTTAGGGTGGGATGGGGAGGGGGGTGGGGGGTGGCGGCAGTTTGCAGCAAGGGGGAGTGTTCTGCTTTTGATACCTTTAAGCCTTTTCCATCTTTCTGTTTACTCAAGTTGGTTGGTGCCAGTGTCCAAGGCGGACAGTGTTTTGTGTTGAGGGTATGGTAAAAAAAAATATACACAAAATAAAGCACATATTTGCTGTGAGCACAAGAGAAGGACAAGTTTATAATGAAGGAATAATAGAGGAATAGGGGGTGAAGTGTGGCGGGAATTGAATTGAAAGGGGAAGGGTTGTGTGGGTGTTTGAGTGTGTGCATGAGTGTTGCATTCCTGATGAGATGGCCCCACACAATGGCTAAGTTGAAGGTTGCGAGCCCTTTTAAGCAGGAATAATATGCTAGGTCAGTTGTGTTACTCCACATCATCTCCTTGCTTTGTTAAAGCCTCCTTCCCAATAAGCAAAAACAACCAAGCGGCTTTCTTTTATGGTTTATGTTTCGAATTCAATAGGTCACGAATTCAATAGTTTCCCTCAGTGACCTTGTGGGGTCACCTTTGCTTCAAACAGTGTCTACACTGTGGAGATTGTTTTATTTATCATTAAATTAAAATATGTCCTGCTGTTTCAGCTCAGATTTGTATCCCTATTTGATGGTGCAGTGGTGGACAGTTAATGATAACATCTAACATCATGTTGCTTCTAAATGTGAGGGTCACAGTCATGTTAGAGTTTAATCAAGCTTTTGTGTGGTGGGATTTCACATTTTAAGTGCTAACAGGTGAAGCAATAGCTGGACCAGTTGATGAGTTGTTGTCTGTCCTTCACTGTAATCACCTGTTTAGTGACTGTAACGAAGGAAGGGTTCAGAGTTGTGCAGTATCATTCTGGTGTCATTTTCAGTTTATGTAACCCAACTTGTAGGAACCATATGGCTGCACATTGCTGACATCTGACGCCCCTTCCCCTTCCTCTTTTCCTAACATGTGTTCCTCAGCATCCCTCACAATTAGGGGCCTTGTAGATAAAGTAGTATGGCGGTCTATTGCATGCATCTCCTGCAGATCTCTGACCGAGGGGTTGACTCCCCCTTGCCTCCCTTTACCCACACACCACCACTTGTCATGCATGTTTAGCTCAGTTCATTGACATGCAACAGGATCCCCTGCTCCAAAAATATATAAAAAAATGAAATATTCCCCTGTGGAATGACAGCATGTTTGCAGCAATTTCATCTGGGTGCTTCCTGCTCTCTATTTGCAAATCCACTTCTGCGGACCATGTGCTATGGATGGGGCTGTGCATTGGTGCAGAAGTCAAACCTCACTGCATTTTCAATAAAATTTCTCAATGCCATTACATATAAAAGTAAAGTGATCATGTTTAAAGGATACATGTTCATTCTGTCAGAAAAATATTTTACATCCAAGAAAACTTGAGTGTGTTCAGCCAAAATGGTAGAAGCATAAAATCAGCTAAGTCTGTATAACAAGCTCAAACAACATGGCAGTTCAAATGATGTTTTGCACACTTCTGGAATAGCCAAAATCAAAACTATTCATTGTCTTCAGTTTATCAATATCAACAGATGTGTTACCAGATTGATTATAGAAATATGTGGACACTGAATTGTGAGAAACTTGAGGAATAGTCTTGGACAGATGTTTGAAAACCTGACACATTTCAGTAAAAAAAAAAAAAAAATCAGCAGCTGTTAGGTGACTGCTGCTTGACCTCTCTCTTTGTTTCTTTTCTTTATTTTGCTCATTTGGATGTGCATGCGGTGCATCTGTTATTGTAGTGCTATGCATTATGATTAACACAGATACCTCCAAATTGAAGTAGCATCTTACAATTCTGTTTTTTCTAATCAAAGTATTGCTGTATTAAGGCAAAGTGTCTGTGTGGTCTAAGGTCTGTTTTATAATGAACTGTTGTAGATTGAACTATTTACTGGCCAATTTAAAAAACAGAAGTTAAAATTCATATCCTGAGGGCAGAGGAACAGTTTTTAAAGTATAAAACTGGATTGTGTTTTCAATTAATTTTGACTGGTGTAACAGGCCACTGGTGTTTGGATCAAGCCTGCTTTAAGTTGAATAATAGCAAGACGTTGCCGTGGGAATTGACATCACATTGACACTTACCACAGCAGAATCACAGACACTGGAGGCGAGGTGTGCGTGTCTGTGTTGGTGTGACATAGAGGTACTTGGCCTCTGAGCAGCAGCTTGTGTTCAATGTCTAGCTGATGCAAAGTGATGTGTACTAATTCTACATCTGCTCTAACCAAAACAGGGCTTGGAAGTTCAGCCAAGTCCCAAAAAAAACTCACTTCCTCAAAGCTTGTCTTATCCTGCCCTCTCTCTGTGCACGAATTACATTTGATGCATTTCTTCTGCATCCTTTTTTTGTGTTTTGGAGTAATGGACAAATCAGTGGATATGACTTTGGGATTTTGTGTGTGCATGTGTGTGTTTAAGTGTGGATCAGGATTTGGCTGGTTGGCTTGGCTGTTTAGAGGATGTGTGGCCCTGAAATGGGCTCTTGTCATGTGGGCTGGAGCTTTGAGGACTTGATTGTAGCCTCACAGTGTAAATACCCAAACAAACACGCAGCGGTCAAAATGTGCTATCGGTTTGCCTTGTATTTACATTCCTCTTCCTCTCTCCCACTTGGATCTCTCACTCTTCGTCTTACTCTTGGATCTGATTTGTTAATTCATATTTACTTGCTAGCTTTTCTTTCTTCTTACTCCTATCCCTCTTTTCCCCTGTTCCAGTTTCATTCCACTCCTTTTATTTTCACAGTTTCACAATGACATTTGTAATTTTTGTCAGTCCTAGTATCACGGCAAAATGAGGAAAAGGACTCAGTGACAGGAATTAAGATTTGAATTGTCAGTGAAAGCACTTCTGCTATTTCTCACTCTTGTGTGAAAAATCTCAAAATCATTCTTAGATCATTTGAAACACTTAAACAACTGCATTGCCTGCAGTCATACTATATTCTGGCATTTCATATTCATCACACCCAATGAAACAAATCCAAAGATGAAATATTGAGCCCATTTGGTTGTTCTTAAGTGGCTTTAAGCGCAACTGTTTATGCATATTCGCCCAGCCGCTACAAAGCTTACCAGGCTTCTCGAATTTGTTTTCAGCAGCTGTTCTGCATAAAAGCGCTACGCTATCACGCACAGGCGAAAGTCTGGTGAAGGAAATCTATTCATAATTCAAAGAAACAACAAGGCACAGGCTATGTTGTTGTCAGATATAACAAATTGAGGAGGAAAAGAGTTGAATTTGTATCTGCTTACGGAGGTTGACTGCATTATACATACTGCAGGTGCCACTGAGTGCGTGGTAATAGGATAAATGATGGATGGCCAAGCCGCATAGGCTCCCATTCCTCTGGGTTATTCATCTATTTATCTGCTTATTTATTTATTCTTTCACCCAGAGAGACCCTCACAAACTCAGGATTTGCTTAAGGTGCAGTAGGACCTAAAAGAGGCTGAGTGCTGACCACTATGGAAATGGGGCAGAGCACAGAGGTCTGGAAGTTATCTGTTGAGCATGTGTCAGGTGTACTGATGCTTGTGCTGATATTCATTGGTGGTGTTGGTGGTTTAAGGAGGCCTGCAGTTTGTTGAATCTTGATGGTTCCATGAGACATTTTCTCCAAAGGAGCTTTTTAGAAACCACTAATGAAACTCATATCTCACAGAAATATATTGGAACACGCATGCAAACTTGTCCAGACAAATTTCAACATGTTACAGCCGAGCTTTTGTCTTTTGAAGGATTGTTATTGGTATGTATCCAGAGACATTAGAGCAGTTAATGCCTCCATGTTGAGCCACATGTAAACCTTCTGATGAAGGCCAGAATCCCACCAAAACATCCTCCTTTGTTTTCTCTGCTCAGCTTTCCTGCTATCTAAATAAACAGAGCATAAAAAGTTTCCAAAAATTGAAGATTCACCACATGAAATGAAAGACAACACTATTAAAGTTGAAACCACATAAGATTAAATATTAAATATTTGAAAATATCACATTGATACAATTTAGTTGTAGCTGTCAGCTCCCCAGAATCCATAGGGACTCCAGTGACACAGTTTAGAAATCACCACACCTTTGATCACACACTACCGTTAGCTAACTACCTTTCATGGTTAACCCTGTCACTGCTCCCCTTTCAATGGTGTCAGTCAAAGACCTACATGTGCGTGGGGGCAGGTCACCTCCCTTGGGCAAAGCTGTCTCACTGTAACGCTCCCCTAGCTCACACCATCACCACCCCCCCACCCACCCAGACAGGAAAAAGGGGGGACCCCACACTCAATCTCACTAAATACACATTGTATAAAACTGCACTACAATATATTTTCTTATGAAAATACTTCAGCCTGAATCACAAAATGCTTTGCTTTTATCATTCAGCTACATTTTTACATGCAAACACCAATTTTCTCCAATGTGTTAACACACTACTAAAGCATTTGCCACTGCTACCATCATGCAGCTGCCAACAACACCTCTGAACCAATATCAGCACCCCCATCTCTTCGCCCCCCCAGAACATTTTTTCCTCGTCCTCATCTCAACAGCCCATGGCAACGACATAGTCGGCAGCTTACGACAAAGCAAAGTGGGGAAGAGGGAGGGTGGTAAAGGGGTAAGGGGGGGAGTTAGGCCGTAGATCAGGGCAGGGAGGATGGCGGCGCGACCAGGGGGTGACAGGGGAATAACATCCCTTTCTCCTCAATCGACAGGGACCATAACTCCTGCCTCTCCAGGGACAGATTGAGAAAGGCAATAGCCCTAGGGGCTGTGAAGCACGCATGCTTAGGAGAATTGAAAGTTAAAAGAAAAACGCCATTTGCCGAGCCACTTCCACTGATCCAGCCGTCAGCACTGCGCTTCACCTCTGGAATTTTCTTATTTCTTGTAATCTTTTTTTTTTCTTTTCTTTTTTTTTTTTCCCTTTTCTGAAATGGCAATAGAAAGGCCCAGGTGGCACACTGTCCACATAGTTTATCAAACAATAAATCTCCCAGGCTTGTTGTATAGTATTTTTCCCAATATCTTCAGTTGCTGCACTTATTGAAGTTGGTGAGAGACTTAGGACATCTTTCTTTTTCAATGACCTGAAGTGTAAGCCTCACTTTCCCTAGATTGATATTTGGTGAGACAAAATGATCAGATGAAAATTGTCTTTATGGATATGAACTTTATATACTGATGTAATAATTGTTTAATTAATTAATTTGTCAAAAAATGGTCAAGTGTAACACCAGGCACTAGGTATTCGCCCACAGCAGTATAATATATTTTATTATAGTGCCAAGTGAGAGGAGCGTGAAAATTTCTTGGTAGTATTCAGATTTCACTACATGGAAGTACTTCGCAGTGAAAATCAGAAATCACTGCATTAAAGTGGAGAAAATGTCTGACTTTAGCACCTCCTTGTGGTGGCATCCAAAAAGACACTGTCCCATTATCGTAGACTACGCACAGCAGATTCACACTTTCTCAAGAATATAAAACACTACCTCACAATATATTCAGGGCATTAGGTATTTATCAAAATTAGTCCTAGAGTTGTTTGCACAGACTTGATTTGTCTGGAAGCTAGTTAATCTCATTGGTTAACCCAAACTTAACTAATGTGAAAATATGAAAAAAACATGTTAATGTAAAAATATGTTAAGTGATGACAGAGACAGCACTTACGGTATGTTTATGTTGCAGGTGGCAGGAACACGGAGAATCCATGTCCAGTGTTATTTTTTATTGGCTCCTCTTCTTCACTCTGTTACAGTACTAACCATTTATGCTGATACCGCCTCTGTGATTCAGCAACCAATGGCATTTAGTGCCTCTGCCATCAGACTATAAGCCAAAGAGCTATTACTTGGAATATTCATTAAAATTTACCAAGTCATTCAATAATTGCAGTAAGTATAAATAGATTGAATGGCAGGACAAGCACTAGTTGGAGGTACATTCATTGCTGATGAAGTCCCAGAGCTGTGGTTTGTAACAAAACGATACCTGACTCTGAAGTGTCAGTTTAAAACTTCTAAGGGACTCTTCCTGTCTGGTGCAGTGCGAAACAGGTTTCTCTGTTTGATCTTGTGCATAACCAGTAATGATAAAGACAAGAGGAAAAAATTAATAATCATGGGTATTGTAATTCGAATGTTAGGGCGTGTGTGGGTGTGTGCTGTAAAATACTTCACAGTGAACAGAGAGTTACAATGTATAATTGTTTAATGATAGCACAACATGGGGACTTGTGCTATTTAACTGCTGTGATTAATCAGTGGGTGCTGTGTCGGCAAACAAATTACTGCTTCCTAACCATTCTCCCCTCTATCTATTTTGATGTATCATTTCTTTCTCTTTTTTGCATTTTCCTCTCTCTTTTTCTCTTTTCCTCTCCCTCTCCATCTTACTCTTTCTCTTTTTCCGTAGTTTCTGTCACTTCTTTTACTGCTCCACAGCCCACTCTCCTGTTTGGTGTGGGTGGGCTGGGATGGGTGGGCTGCATAGCAGCTTTTATAGCTTGATCAATTTTACAGTGGCTTATTGAATAGCTTTTAATGCCCTTCTTTATTTTCAGTTGTAACCCGCAGAGTGTCTGCAGCTCCAGGGCTGATGTGATGGCTCGCCAGAGAGAGAGACAATAAATTTTAATATGTCTCTGGAAAATTACACATGCTTAATCATTGATTTTTATTGGTTCATCATGATAACATTATCCTTGTGGGAGAGGGTAGGCAAAAGAGCGACTCATAAAAGAAAAGAGGTTGAATTAGCTATGACATTTTAAAGAGTGAATTTGAAAAAATGAAATGCTGGCATAACCAACCGTCTTTGTCTAATATACAGTGTATTGATTTGGCAGTGTAACTGTTATTTCCATGGACAGTTTGATGCAGTAAACATTTAAACAAGTGGAAGCTTTAGCAGAGAGTTTTCTCCTCCTGTCGCCAGTAAATCAAGGCATGTGTTTCTGGAGATGAGACAGGATCAAAAGCCAAACATGACTGTACGTTTAAAAAATGATGCAAAGACAGTGTAATATTATCTGGTTGTTTTGGGATTTGGGATTTGGAAACATTCAAGAAAATTCTGAGCTCTTTAAAATGAACAGATCTCGAGAGGAATTTGTCTTAAAGCTCTAATTTCTCTGTATGTGTGTGTGTGTGTGTGTGTGTGTGTGTGCGAGATATCATCATGGCAAAATATGGTCCCACCAGCCACCACAGAGGTGATTTTGAATACTTTGGCAGGTGTTTATGTGTCTGACAGATTTTGTCACCATGGCAGCATTACAAGTATGTACAGTCGCAAAACTGTACATACTTGTAGTTGAGTTCAAAGTAAAGGCCAGGTTTGAAGCTAGATGATTGCTGAGTACTCATGTAATAACATCGTATTGACTCCTGAGTGCTCATGTTGATGGGGGTTACGGCTCTTTTTTCCCTCCTATGTCTTTAAGTCTTTGCTTTTTGTTGTAGAGTTTTGACTTTTCACTTAATCTTAAAAATTGCTTTTATTTATCTTTTTTTTCCTACAGCTAATTTATCTGAAATACTAATGTGTATCTTTAGTTTGGTCTTCTTCCCTCACTGTCACATCCCATGTGATTTCACCTCATCTAGAGAGCAAGAAAGGTGAAATTTGAATGTGTGTGCACCAAGATTTATCGTCTGCATATAAAAAAAAATATCAGGATCATTAAGTCCAACTCTACTGCCATCAAGCTGATGAAAGCTGGCAAACACACACAGACTTCATAATGCCTGGTGTGTATGCCAATGTGTGTGTTTGTGTGTGTGTGTATATAAGGGATGTGATAAGGTAGATTGACTTCTGATATAAATGGCAGAGGTGTCTACTGACATCCGTATAGCGGTGCCCTTTGTGTCCCTGCCTGGCAGCCTCATTCTCTCCTTGTGTGTGTATTTGTGTGTGTGTGTGTGTGTGTGCCAGAGAAGGTATGAGAGAAGGTAGACTGCTGTACTGAGAGTTGATGTGTCCCTGTTTAACATACACAGTTCATGTGTCTTTATGGTTGAAGACAGAATGCTGTATGTTCTGGTTTCTGCTTCCGAGAGTGTGTTTTGCAAGTACTTTACTGTATTGAACTTTGTGATAGTGTGTGTGAGATAGTGAGTCTGGGTGAACAAGGTAGTGAGGTAGCAAGCAAGTGGACAAACACAATTTTCTCTGTATATATTAATTCTCTCACTCTTGCTCTCTCTCTCTCTCTCCCTCCCTCACACACACACACACACACACAACACATAAAAAACCCATACAAACACACACTGGGGTAGGTTAGCCCTCCTCCACTCCGGCACCTGCTTCGCTGAAGGTGAAAGAAGTGCTCACTTGAGCTCATTGAAAAGTAGATGTGACAGTAAATTTTTCAGGCCCTTGTGAGATGGGAGATCTTGTTATAGCAGTCAGGATGGGGGTCAGGGCAGTGGCTGCTTGATGATTGAGGAAAAGAGAAGTAAATTCATTCTGCTTCGGGCACTTTGTCAAGTGCCAGTAGCTTACTGTTGAGAGCCACTCACCCATCACTGTGTTACGGCCCCAGAGGTCACCTCCAGCGCCATAAATCTGCCTCGCCTCCTCGCCTGCTAAACCTATTGCCTTCCCCCGGCTGAGCACGAGCAGGGAGAGAGGCTGCAGCAGCTGCTGCTGCTCCTCATAGTCACTCAAATGAACAAAAGACAGAGGGGAGATATAGATTCTCCCTCTGATGCTGCTGATGGTGTAATAGCAGGACACTGGGTGTGTTGTGCCACAGGGGTGATGTGAGCACTTGGAGTAATGGCTGTGTTGTGTGTGAGTTTGTATGAAAGGATGGATAGAGGGTGAGTGTTTTTTGGACTGCCTCAGAATATGGTTTTGAAACAAAATTCAGCACAACAGGAGCAGGACGTATGGTATCTTTTCTTTTCTTTTTTAATTTTTTTATTATTGACAGCAATTAGGACAGCTAATTATTCATATTTATTGTAGTGATGCTTCCAACATATTACTCACCCATCTTGTCGGCCTCAAACTCTCTCTGCTCAACTCATCTCTTCCTATGCTCTCTATTTGCTCACTTTGAGTAACTCTTGTAAAGACTAACTGACCCACTTACCTTCTCATGTTCTGCTCAGTGTTCCGTGCAGGAAAAAGCAATGAGGAGTGTTGAGAGTGCAGAATTTGTTTCTCTTTGAGCATGTGTGCAACTCTATGTGTTGAGCACGCTGTAAGTAACAATGCTTTTGTACTCAAACAGCCTCCTCAGAGTGTTAATTAAATCGTGACAGATGCTCAGGTGAGGGAGATCACTCTGTAAAAGAAATGTCTTGTGTAAATGCATGCACACCATGGCCATCAGTCCACACAGAATAGTCATCCAAAGGTGAGTGCAGACAGAGGTGAAAAAGAGCTATTGAAAAAAAGGAAAAAAGAAGCAGGCAGGAAGGGAAGTGACAAAAACAGAGAAAAGAAAACTACATATTTCAATTAAGAAAGTAAACAGAATACAATGGAAAGTAGAGGAGGTCTACATACTATTGTAGTGATGAGTTTTCTATTCTATTCTTCTTCTAAAGAATACTAAAAACTGAAGCAGTGCAGACACTCTTTCAATCACTGTCACCTGTTGGCACTTAATTTACAAGCAGTTTTTTACCATCCTACATCACACAGATACAGTTACATGTGAATGTTTGCCTCAAAGCAAACCAAGTAAACTAGCTGAATCAATCAATTTTGACATATTTTGTTTTGGCAGCAGCACTTCCAAATGTGGCTGTATGAATTTATTTAGTCTGGCAAATGTTGTGGTTAGTTAAAAATCTACAAAATGTTTGTTGGTATAATATTCATGAAACAGAAGGCACCGTAGTGCCATATTTTCACACACACGCACAGCCGACACTGGTTGATTTTGAGCAGTTTTTCTTCTGATGAGATGTAAAATTGGCTAGTTTGGGGGCCCTGCCAACATGCTCTCTAGATTCAGAAGTTTTTCCAAGATGGAATAAAAAGAAAAATTTAGTTTTTATACTTTATGAAAACCCCCCAAAGGAACTGTAGTACAACTGTGAAGTGAAAAACTAATCTATGGTAGAAGTTTAAAAAAAAAAAAAAAAAAAAAAAACCTTTACAGAGAGTTATTTCTCATTTAAAATCCTCAAAGGCTTCTTTCAATTTTGAGAGTATGGGCAGAGCCTCAATTTCTATGCTAAGCCTTATATTCTTTCATAGGGCCACACAAAAACAGACACCAACATACACAATTCCCATGGGATCCTGTTCTCTCTTTTTCTAAATTGATAATTGATATATCAAGAAAATATTGATATCTTTTCCCATATGCTAACATTTTTCTAGGATGGTGGTAGAGGACTAAAGTCAGAGGAAAGAAAGAGGATCTGGGTCTGGTGTGGGTGTCTGTGCATTCACATGTGCGTGCGAGTGTGTTGGGTTTTGCACACATGCTTGTCCATATGTGTAGACACTGTTAGTGATTGCCTCTTTCTGAAGTGTGTCATCGTGCGCTATAATTACACCTGCCCCAACTGAGTGTGTGCACTGAGCTGCACGTGTAGATGTATATATGCATGTGCTTTTATGCCTGTGTGTGCACACGCCTTTCAAGCTTGTAGTGTATGAACACCAGCCTGCTTTCAATATAGCCTCTTATTAGGGGGTGATTATCCTGCCTGGATCTGGCTTCTCTCAGCCGTTGACTGGAAGTTGGAGAGGCCAGGGGCACCCTGGGAAGAGAGGAGTGAAAACTTCCTGAACCCAGCTTTCACCCTCCACCCCTCAACTCCAGTGTACCCCGCAACCTCTCCAGGAACCACCTTATATTGACGCTGGTGTTTTTTCTATAAACAAAATAAAAATCTCATTTGGATGGAAAAATATGTAGATTGTGGTGAAATTATGTTTGTCTGCATGGTATGATTTTGGCTAGCAAAGGTGTTGTTGTTTTCAGCCTTTTCCAGCAGGTTCACTTAATGTAGTTGTCAGTATTTGTCCTGATTGAACCCTTGAGTTAAAGTTCAATGCTTCATGCATTTGATGCTTTTGGGTTTAATTTCACTAGTTATAAACAGGACAGACTTTTTGCTTGAGTCTTTGCTGTGTCCTCTTGTGCATGTAAAAGACTGTTGAATGTTTCTGGGAGGCCACAATACAATATGTAGCATTGGAACAACCATCTGTACAGGATCATTACATTTTCACAGTCACAAGTGTCAGCAACAAAATAAAGGATGAAACTACAAATGTTTCACATCACAATTACAGTAAATGATCAGTTGCTGCCTCTTCAACACAGACACAGTCATGTGCACACAGTTTCCTGCCTACTTTTGCTCAACTGGCATAACACCACTGGAAGATGCTGGCTGCTACACCTTGATCTAAAAAAATACTCTGTGAAGCAGAAAAATGGGAAGACAAAGCAAAAGAAAAAGAGGAAGAAATAGATAGCAGACACAGTGAAAACAGTGTGGCAGGATCCCGAGGGCCTGGCTGGGGACTTTGTAAGAACCCATACATCAGCTGTCATCCGATGAACTTCCAAAGAGTCACAACAGAGAAACACAATAGACTGGACAGATGGTCCCAAACAAACTGCAGTGGGTTTGATGCTATTAAAAGCTGTTTACCTCATGCCAGACGCCAGCAAGTGTGGTGGATGCATTGTGTGATCATATTTGAATGACTAAATGTGTGTGTATGTGTATCTGACTAGCAGCTTTTGGTGTTTCAGTAAACCCTCTGGTGTGTGTTTTAGCCACTAAATGACCATTCGTGTCTTGAGTAAGCTGTGTGAGAGTGTGTGCAGTTGCAGTTTTCTCATAATTAAGATACAATCAAAGACAACACGTGATGGTTAAAGCACAGACAGTATGGTGATTGATTTGGGCTGAGTGGATTCCAGCCAACTCTGTAGGCAGTGACGAACTTTTGGCTGATCACCAATAACCAGACACACATAAAACAGACCCCCTCCTCTTTCTCTGTTTTGCCCTCCCTCCCTGCCATCCTCCCTTCCATCCTGTCCTCCTTCCGCTCCCCTTCATCTGCTCTCCTAAAGAGAGGCTCTGACACCTCAGAATGATGAACTCCTTCATTGCGCTGACCTTTCTCCTTCGGACTAGTCACCCGCCCTCCTGCCCTCTTCGATGTAGATGAGACAGAGACAGATGAAGATATTTTGCAATGTGTGTGCATGCATGGGTGTCAGTGGGGGTGGTGGGCAGGGGTGTCATGCAGTGACACAGTGAAATTAGTTTTGGTGTTGGTGGATGGCGGCCGACCCTCCTTCAGATCAGCAGACAACCAGGGAGATTAATCCAGACACAGGAGGCCGGTTGGATCGCAGTCATGACAGGCCCTGAACGAGAGGAGAGAGACAGGCAGGAAGACAGACAGATGGGGCGGGTTGGTTCATGACAATGATATACCTACTGAGATTGTGTCCATATATCTGTGGGTATAACTTTGAGGTTTAACATACAGATTTTTAGACTGCTATGGATACAAATAATGTAAAGATGAAGTTTGTTTGCCGTGAACTGTGAGAGAGAGAAAAAAAGAAAAAAGTATGGTTCCTAATCTTATCTGCCAATAAATTTTCCAACTCTAATGCATAATTTCCCTGATTTAAAAAAAAAAAAAAAAGAAAAAAAAATTCAAGGAGACCCTCAACATGATCTACAGTACATGTACAACTATAGAATAAATACAAATTATACACATTCTTAGGTGACCCTACAAACATGAGAAATGAGCTGATGACAGGGTGGGAGGACTAATATTAGTTGATGAATAAGCTACATTTGCGTCTCAGGTTGCAGATGTTATCTAGCAAACTAGCAAGCATTCTACACTTGGTTAAATTGCCAACAGAATAGGAATTGAAGAGGGAATAGTCCTTAAGTGTTTTAATTCAGTTGATGTAGAGCTTCGTAGTTATCAATGTGCCTGTGGTCCGTTTAAGGTATTGTACATTGTTAATTTTAATCGTCTGCTTCATGGTGGTTCAGTTCATGTAGGCTACTGGGAGTTCTGAAATTTATACTCACAAGATGCTAAATATTTTTCATGGACAGTGTAATGGCAAGACGGCATTGGGATTTTAGAGACGTTAGAGCAGTAGCAATGGTGTCCATCAACAGTCATTTGGCCTTTTGAAGTGTCCTTGAGCAACCTGCCACACTACATGTTCAGACATTGCAAGGCAGTCCAGAGGAGAGTAACAGCAAAGTGCCTGAAATGTGAAAATGAGTGGCAGAAGTTGATGAATATGGTATCATTAGCCACACTTGACTTGCCTTCTTTCTATTCTCCTTTAATTGACTCAAATTTATGATCCTTCACCTTTGGACCGTCCTTTGTAATTCTGTTTGGTTTCCTTCAGTAATTGGCTCAGATCAGTGCATTTCACAGGTCACATAAAATTGAGAAATTCTCGGATCATAGAATGATAAGCTTCAATGTGGATCCTGAATAGAGAAGATTCTATGGGAACTCTTCATTTATGTTCAATGCTTCAGTGACAGATTATACAGAAGAAAACAATGACACAAAGTAGTCCAATAGCTCAGCTTTTTGGCCCACTTCCTGGCCTGGAAATTGAAACATTGTAGTGACAAGATGTGATCCCTTTTGAGGTCATGATTCTGAAATTGCAAGAGGATATTAGCACTTAATGGTTTAACTGCTGCTTTTTTCCAAGTGCATGTGTGTCACAGGACATGCAAATGAATCAGTCAGACCACATCTAGCCTCTGTTGAATGTTACTCTTGGATGGTGCTCGGTTCTATCATTTCCTTTTTTCTTCTTCTTCTTATTTTATATAAATATAAAATTTTAAAATCAAAACCTCAAAGTTGTGATTTTTCAGGGAAAATATTTGGGTTGTAAAAGAATCGTAAAATTCTGTCATGTCTCATTAACTTCAAATATGTAAATAACAGTATGTTTTTATTCATTGCAATATAATTTTAAGATACTCCTGGTCACTCACTTGCTCCGAACACATATCACTGTTTGCGTGCATGAGTGTATACAATTACTTTTCAGTGGAGCTGAGCACTTTTGGCAGCACTGACTGACAGATTTATTTCCCTGCATGTGTGTTTGTGTGTCTGTGTGTACGTCTTCAGGTCAGCTGTCGATTCCTTGTGTTCCAGAGAGACAGGAAAACCCTTGAGCCAAACTTTTAAAGGCACTCATCTGCATAGAAAGGTAATTGACTCTTTACACACACAGTGGTGTATATAAGTCACTCCAGTGGTACTTTGAGCTGTGGGTAACATGGCATTGGATTAACAGCGGCATTTGATCTTTGACCTTTGGACAAAAACAGACTGAACTCTGTTAAACAATACACATGCTATTGAAACTATTGGTCTTCAACCTATGATTTGTTGCTTTTTAATTACTGTTTTTTTTTCCAAAAAAAGATTTAATATTTAGATCACTAATGTATTATTGAGATTACTAATGTATCCACTATTTCTCAAAATTAATAATTTTGTAAGTAATAAATTATAGTATAGTTGTTTTTTTTCTTTACGGGGCTTAGCTGGAGTCAGTTTCTCTCTCCCACTCTCTTTCCACTGCACACACACCAGTACTTGGCACACTGCCTCTCCACTGAATATCTCTGCATATCCTTGTCCCCCTGGTGGCCAGCAATAGAACCACATCTACACATATCAAACAAGTGTCTTTGATTTATGATAAATGTACAGTCTTTGATATCACAAATTGTCAAACATTTAAGTTTAGATGTTGTTGAAATAAGTGTTTGGTTAAAAAAGAGTTGACATTTTTGGGGAAGAATCATTTGTTCATGGGGTTTTGCTTGTTTATCCAGGTAAGAGTCAACTAAGCCTGCTTTGACCTTTAGAATAATTCACTGAAAAGGTTAAGTTCCTTGATCAAGGGCACATTAGTGGTTACTGCAAGGAGATTTGGGAAATTTAATTCACTTCACTCACTTTATTCATTCAGCTTTTCAGTTTTTTTTCCAGCTGATTTAGTGATTCACAACTGGTCATAAACTCTCTTCTTAAAATATGAAATCCAGTGATTTTTAATCCTAGTGCTAGTGTTCTGCTTCATAAATTAGGCGGGGGGGGGGGGGTTATTTGTATAGTGTGCTGGTTCAGAGGGGTTTAGAGTAAAGGGTTGTTTTAATTTCTCTTATTATTATAGTTCCTGAGCTCTGATTTACAAGTGAAACCAGCTGTGCACTGAGTCTAAGATAGAGAAGCACAGCTCCCACCAGCATCTTGGTAACACAGGAAATGATCACACAGTACTGTAAGTTAAATTTCAACCATATTAAGAAAAAAAAAGACTAAACTGCAGAATCAACAAAGAATGTTTACAACTTAATTTAATTAAAAACAAGAGGCTTTCACCAAACAAAACAGCAGATATACTGCTTTTTCGTTGAGATTAATGCTACTAAATACATACTCTAACATCAAATTATTTCAGTGTTACATTTTTTACATTTCTATTTGCCTCTTTCATCCTTGGCAAAGTGCTACTGCACAACAACTTCCAACTGTCCTACCTCCGATGTGATCGAAGCTGACTTTGCTCTCCACCCAACTTTGTTTTTCTTCACAGCCGTTGGGTGGTCCATGTTTCTCTCCCTCTCCCTTTCAATCTATCTCTCTCTCTCTCACTCATTGTTAAGTTCACTGCGTCTGTTTCTCTTTGAGTGCTGTGGGAGCCAGGCATAGTCCGAAACTCAATACCTGAGTATACACAATTAAGTTCACACCAGAGGTTATTGGGTGGAAGTGTGGTCTCATTCCACAAAATGTGCGAGTCAGTCAAAGGATAGGAGGGTGTGAGTGTATATGTGTGGCTGGTTAGTTGGTCAAGGTTAACTAAATGATGGAAGGTGGAGATGGTGTGTTCCCGAGGCGGTCCTTTGGTTTTAGCACAGGCGAGAGTGGCAGCCTTCGTACGCATTGGCTGTTGCTGTTGGAGACTTTGCCTTGACAGGTTGTGCTGTCCAATCATAATCCAAAACATGGTTTTTATAAGTGTGGTGACTGATTTTAGCCGGGTGCGATTCATGGCACTATATTGTTGCTAGGTAGTAATTTTGTTTTGTGCAAAATTATATACAAATGTCAAATAGTACATTTCTACAGCTTTGTATTGTAATGTCATCCTATCAGAATAAAAGCATATTACTTTTTCATTATATTTTTTCTGTGCAAATCAGAAACATAACACTGTATAGATTAGCCAAAATTGAAATAAGAAAAAAAAAAAAAACTGGGCTCATGTGGTCTGTTGCATAAAACAGAAAAAAGTAGTATTCCTGGTTCTGGCCTGCTGTAATCACCCCAGCTGACCTCTTCAGCCTGCTGTGTGTGTTTCAGCGTTGGACCAGCTAGCCACAGCTCCCTCCAGTACCATTCACACGCGATTGGGAGTCCCATGACAGGCCAGCTGGAACCTCCAGTCCACCCCTTCACACTCACACACATACACACACAAGTCTTCCAGGAAGGCACCACTGGCCAGACAGTCTGTCAGTCATTCAAGGGGAGGGTTGTGAACGTATTCATGTGTGTGTTTGAGGTGTTGTTGGGGCTTCCTGTTTTGGCCTGTGCTTCAGTCCTTCGTGGAAGGGGGCACTTCTGGTCTGTCACCATTGGGACAAGCAGATATAATATTTAACCTAGTGTTCATTTGATTTGGTGATTACATAGCTGATGCCCGATTCATAATATTCCAAAGTTTATCCTTGTTTACAATTTAAGCTAAAGAACAGGACACAGAAAGATTCTCCCAGAAATGAGATTTCTTCTGAATGGGTGAGTCCGTTCTTATTATAGTTTTTACAGGCTATCATTTGAAGTTCCTCTAAACAACACTGCAGTAATTTTTCTGACAGACAATAAAATCACATTTTTCCACCTGTGGTCAACAAGGAATTGGAGGAGGACAAAATCAATCCACCATTTTTCAATTTGTAGTAAAAAGCTTAATGCTGTTGGATATTATTTATTGCCAAATGTGTACACACGATATATACATCTACTTCACAAGTTTAATGGGCTTTACTCTCTTAATAATTTCCTCACCTGGTATTTTCGTTATTTTCTCTGAGCCACACATGAGTTTTTGTAGAACAAACAAAAGTTAAGATCAGATCGTAATGATCCTGGTTGAGCTTGAAGTCAAACCTGAGACCAAAATAGAAAAACTCTCCTGAAACCCAGAGTAACACAGGATGCACACTTAGATCAGTCTGTCACTGATTTTCCTCTGTCATTTCCGATGTCAGTCACTCACACACGCACACACACACACACGCACACACACACACACACACACACACACACACACACACACACACATATGCAACATACCCACAGTAGATTCATTGACAACAGTACAACAATAATGTTACAGTATTAACCTTTAGATGGGATGTAATGCCATGGTTCTTTGTGCCATAATAACATCAGGTCTTCTCAACAGCAAGCAATTCACAAGCCATTAAAGAAGAATCTGCTAGTGGATCGTCTGAGATTTATTTTACAGTAAAAACATGTTTTATTTTGACAAAAAACTGTCATATTAAATACAATGAAAAGTTCTTACAATACCAACTTAAACATCTAAAACTTCCTTTTATTAAACATGTAAACCAGGTTAAAACACTTAAAGAACACATACATATGGATGAAGTTGCCCAAGACAAATATTCTTGATATTGTAATCAGTTAAGATTGTATAGATACATTGTAAATGCATCAGCTTTGCTTTCCCCTTAGGAAATATCTAATGTTATGTGGTCCCTATGGGGAAAATACAATTCTTTCAGCACCAAACAAATCTGGTGTATTCGTAATAAAAACTAATAGAGAAGAGTAAATGAGAAGAGTAATCTAGTATTTTCTTCACTCGTGTGCATAAACATATACACAATGTGAATGTTTGCACCTCACACATAAACACACATGGACTCACTCAGGCCTCTTCATTAGAAGTGGATATGTCTTTGGGGGAGCACCAGTCATGTTCCATTAATCCGAAGCAACCAGTGGTGATTGATCAATTAGCCCTGCTTAAAGCTGGGGCTCAGGCTAATCAATAGCACTGATCACCAGCCAGAGGTTTTTCATTAAGACCTGCTGCTCTGCATGACTAGACTCCATTAGCATAGGCCAAATGGGCTGTGAGGAATGCAAATACTAGAGTGAAAACAGACACAGATGCAGGCCACATAGATTTGCCCTCTATAGTGCATTTGTGTGTGAAGAAGAAATGTATAAACTGACATGTTGTAGTTTTAGTTTGTGTTATTTAAAGAGCATTATGTCACCACTTGGGGATCACACATATTTCCATTTAAAGTCCCATTGAAGCCACATGTAAGCTGTTAGAGAAGATCTTTTTGTTATGTGTAGAAATTTCTCTTGTATGTCGGACTGGATTATACTGTCAGATAATAGTCACATAGTCAGATACTATATACTATCTTTTTTTTGTGCTCTTTGGAAAATAATCCACAAAATGACCACTATCAATACACAATTGTTGAGCTATTTTAAAGGGAAAGCTCAATTATTCAGATGATACCTACTGTAAGTGTTGTTTATTGTCAGCTGCTAATTATTCATTAATTAGTAATGGCAGGGTGATGATCTGTGTCTAGGAGTGTTTCTCTGAGTCACTTCTTCTAGCAAGCCTCATTACACCTTGCTTTTTCATTCACTCTAGGATACTCTGAGTGTTCACTAAAATAATGTCTCATAATATAATCATACATGAGTCATGTTGCCTCCAAATAGTCTTTATAGTTCCACGGAGATCATGTATGACATTATTTCCCACTCTGCCCACTCATTGTTACTCAGTTCCACTCAGTTACCTGAAAAACAGCGGATGCTGCTGCGACACAGTGATATTTCTGATCCACGACCCCATTGAACCCACGGGATCATCCATAGCCCAAAACACAAAAACACTGGCCTGCTACCACTGACAAACTCACCTTTCTCACCCTTTCCGAACCCTCAGTGGAGCCAAGAGCCATTGTTTAACTCAAACAATCCTCATTGAATTAAAAAGTGGCTGCATGCTTTGTTCACTGCAGCCGATGCGTACTGCTGTCATGGGTCCCATCGTTAATGTGCCATCACTGTACCTCACATCCTTAGCAGACACAGGCAGCACTGAGCTTATTTCCTCCATCTGTAGGTGAGTGTGTGTGCACATGTGCATCCCTGTGTGTGTCAGTGTGTGTGTGTGTGTGAGAGAGAGAGAAAGAGAGGCCAATCCTGTGCAGTGTGTTCTTACTGTAGATGGGGTGAATGAGTAAGAGAGGAGGTTTGAGGGCGGGTCATTGAGTGTGTATGTGTTTTTGAGTGTGTGACCGCATTAAATCGCTCAACAGACAGAAGAGCAGTTTAGAATTGTGACATGATCAAGCTCTGGTTACACACACACCCACACAGTAAATTATATCTCATCACTGTACAGAAAATTGCTTGTCAGTCTAATCTAACCTGTTGTTATCTTTTATAATTTATAACAGACTAAAGTTGATCGTAAAATATGACCTCATTCCCTAATTGTAGTTTTGAGGAAACATTGTCAAGTCAAACCCTTAACCCTTTTGAGCAATAATCAGTATTTTTTGTTGAATGTGTGTGTGTGTGTGTGTGTGTGTGTCTGTGGGATAACCTAATTTAACTTGGTCTAAAGGTTCAAGTCTTTCGGTGACCTTGATTAAAACAACCCGAAACTTAAGTACTCACATTTTGTAGGACAACACAGGCCTGTGTGTTCCGGCCATCACACCCTGCTATTATTATATAATAATATAATATTGATAAAAGTATCCCTGAATTGATATGGGAAAGTTGGAAAATCAGTGAATGAGTTAATCCATATCAGTGAATCATTTATGGATGTGGTGCTCTCACCACTAGTGAGGGAAACTGATCTAGTTTTTCAGCTCTTGAGAAAAGAGGTACAGGATGTAGAGATATGTGACACCACAAAATCTGCAGTGATTGGGTATTACACTGCATCAAAATACAGCACTCCCTTTGATAAGCTTGTAATGTGAAGTATTTTTGTATGATTGTTTATCTAAGGTATCAAAATCAGCTCTAGTGTAATTTGTCAGTGGTGTTTGTGTTCATTCAATCACTTGAAAAACAGATAAAACCAAGTGTGGATGTCATGTTTGAGCCAGGTCCAGTTTTAGGTGTTTAGGTGAGGGTTAAGGTTAGTGAGATGCTCATAAGTATAGTAACACAAACTGTGTGTGTGTGTGTGTGTTTGTATCTGTGTGTATGTGTTTTAGCGGAAAGGAAGGGAGTTGGTCGTAGAGATACTGAGGCAGACAGGAAGAGATCATCCTGGTGTTACCGTGGCTGGGGTTGAGCCCTCTGGCTCCCCAGGCCCATACATAATACACACGCAGGTTATTCCTTATACACTTACACGCACACAGACGGATTAGCCTAACGGTGCATGCACACCTACAAACATGAACATGCTCTTCATCATGGTTTATCAGCTCTTACCTTTTACTTTTCTGTACTGGTTGCATGACATTCTCATAGTCTAAAACATATTCCTTTCACAAGTCATTGCATGGTTACAAAATCTCTAAAATGTATCCACCCTGTCCAGATACACACATACACATGCGCACACAGCCACTTCGGGACCATTTGCACTGATGTCCAAAGAGTTCGATGAGTTTTTATGCCGGGATGGCACGGCAGCAGAATGATATTTCCGTGAGACGTGCGTGGGTGGGGGTTGGTGGGATGGATGGATGGACGGATGACACCGTATCCACCCACCCTGGGGAGAGGAAGTCCCTATCAGAACACAACAGGAAAGAGACAGAGCAAAAACAAGCTTATGTCTTTTTGGACATTAAATCACTTCCTGTAGGAATCTGGACTGCTTCCCCCCACCAGCCTCAACCACTCAGCACAGTTGAACCACCCTTCTGGCAGACTGAGAAATTGATCAAGTCTCTTTATCTGTGTGTTCAAAAGCATGCTAGCCCCTGTGGGTACATCTCTGTGGTATTGCACTGATGAGTGAAATAACTCAGTAATGAAGAGAAGGGATCTAAGACCCCATCCAGAGCAAGTATATATGTTTATATATATATATATATATATATATATTATCTTTTAACAATACAAAACACCTTTGCTTCAAACTAGAGTCTATTGACTCACGGACCAGCGAATATATATGTAATGCTGTGCAGCCTGCCAATTTGATTCATCGCTGTGACTTGCAGATGCGATGAGTATCATGGGATGCAAGTGCCATATAAATCCCTGCACCCTGACAGATCACAAGCCCTGAGTCTGGACCAGCCGCTTTGATCTTCATCCAAGAACAAAAACAAAGAGACAAAAAGGTTAATCTGTGGCTTGTGCAGGAAAAGGCCATTTTATTGGTGACAGGAAAAGACAATGACAGCAGTTTTCATTCAAAACACAAACTGCCCTCAGTCTGCATGTCCTTTTCTAACATGTTGTGTGTGATCCTGAATACATCACACATTTTACACAATATACATATGGATATAAGTGAATATCCTCCGTGCATTAAAATTGCAGCTCTTGCACAATACCATTCTCATCCAGGACACAGCTGTAAAAAATATGACTTCCTTCCTGTGGGCAATTTCCTGTTTATGTCTGAATGCAGGTCAGGAGAGGGGGATAGTGGTCTCTACCTCATCTACCGTCATCCTTCCCTAGGTGTGACCCCTGTCCTGATGATGCACTATGCTCTGGAGCCTAGTGTCATTACAACAAAATTCCTTTCTCTTTCTCTACTCCGTCTTACCCAGGGAGAATGACTCTCAGAGAACGAAATAAAATATATCCACAAAATAAACACTGTCATTTAACTGAAAAACCGCCCCTTTTATCCATGTGTTTTTTGTTCTCTGCAAAACTGAAGAGATCCCCTCACACACACAAAAATGTCTCAATTGCACACACAGATCTTCCTGAGGCACCCTGTTTGTTTAATTTTCTGCTGATCTACCTAAAACAGACAGCAACTGCTGCTTTGAATGTTTAATTTAAAAGCTCATGTTCCCCTCACTGCGATGTGTGGTTGGGAACGTGAACAGGCTTGACAAGGTGGGTCCGGTGGTGGGGCTGGGGGAGAGGGAGGGGTGTGTCTTATGGAGACCCCGCAGGTCTCTGGGTGCAGTCATTAAGATGGCTCTTTGGTTTGGAGATGAGAAAGCATGCTCAGCACTCATTGAAGATGCTCCCCTGCCTACTTGAAGCATCCATTATTTATGAGTTTTTACAAATTCCAACTGACATTTTCATCAGTTGTGGATGTCTGTTTCTGATTCGGCTATCCTGGGTGTGTCAGCCCCCCCCCCCCAAAAAAAAGAAAATATTGGTTAAATGCAAAGCTTTTTTTTTTTTTTTTTTTTACAGTTTGTTGTTGTGGGTTTTGCATTAGTTTTACATTTGTCCTTCCTTTTTAAAATTTTGTTCGAATGTGTTTTCAAGGTCACTGTACATTTTAAAAGTAAACATATTAAGTGTTGGAAAATAGATTACTAATCATCCCTGCTTTGAATGTGCACTGCACTGAGTTTGTCTATTTTATTATTCAACCAGCACTCAGACTGCATAGTTTAGTCTAAACAAGTTCAGTAAACCAGTTGATTTTTACCTGCATAGTTAAAAAAAAATTTGTGATTTCTTTAATTTATTCATTCATTTAAATGATTCTACTGAAGAAAAAAAACAGCAAAGTCCTTGATAGATTTTTGAAAGCAGACCTGTACCATTAAGCTACAATGTACACACTGTGCCTTGTACACAAACGATGAGCACTGGGCTATCAGAAAGCGTTGTCACTGCTGCCCACCGCTCTAACCTTGTTGGTCCATGGATCAGCCAGTATTGATCTGACTGCTGCCCTGTGCTTTGGTGTTCGGCCTCAGGCTTGGAGGAGGCTCACACCGCCCTCCATCACTCAAATCACATTAGACTCAGAGCCTGATATGTACTGTTATACTCTGGTATAAACTGAAAACTTGTCCAATTCCAGTTAACATGAGCTCTACCAGAAGACCGCCCACTTGCTGTCAATCTTGCATTGGGTTATTGGGGGTTGATTCAACAAAAGCTGTGACATCTATTATACATCATTGTTATAAGGAGCTGTATTTGGAATTTCACAATTGTTGCTGTTGTCAGCAGAACCTTGATTGGAGATACAGATAATTCATAATCTTTGTTTTCTTTGGCTTTTGTCACCATTTCTGAACTTGTTTGAAGATAGTCATAGAACAGACAAAGCAATTTTTTCACCTTTATTTTTTTTCCTTGTTTTTTTTTTTTTACCTCAGAATTATTGACTTGCTAAGCAGATCCACTACAGCCGTTGTCTAACCCACACAGTGTATAACCCAGCAGATACCTTTTGTTCTGTAGCAGGTAGTAGAAGTTCACAGATGACAAATGCTATCCCCATGATCTTGGAAGGCTTATGTGGCTGAAAGTGATTTTAAAGAGACTTTTTGACATGCATAATGTATGTTATTCAAGAGTGATGGAGATCTCCTTACTAACTGGTGGCTTGCCAGACACAATATAACAGCAACAAAAATAGCCATGCTAGCAGTATCATTTCAGGCCGCAATGAAAAACTGAAAAATAACTTTTAACCATCCAAATACACAGTAAAATATCTTTCATGTAATTATGACGTTACTTCAGGGCAACACTACAGCCCGTTCATATATCAATCACCCTGTGCTGAAAACTGCTCATTTTGTCCAGCTGAGTACTAAATGAGTAGTGAAACAGAATGACAAAATAACCAAAGCCTGGTGAGTTTGTAGATGTATTATACCTTAAAATATATATATTTTTAAATGATTGCGCCAAAATAAGCGAAAACCACCCCACCAGTACAACGCAGGACGCTGAGTCATCTGTGGTAGTTTTGGTGTATGATGAGTTTCAGATGGCTGCCTTGAGTGGAAAGGCCTTTCAGTAATTTTGAAGTTTAGTCAGACTAAAACAATGATCATGGCTGGGAACTATGAAGGCAAAAACACAGACATTACTGACATTTTGGTCTGGGCCTGAGGTTGGGGCCTGTTGCATGTGTTGCAGTTGCCTCAAGAACCAGGATTAGGGACCATGATGACATGAAGGAGAGGTCCAGCCCACACAAAATCTCTGTACCCAAGCATTCTTCCTTGTTGCCTGCCACCCAGAAAGTACAGAATCCCAATACTCAAGTGCTCACATGATTAATTGTTTACTAGGTGAGAGGTAAAACCAGTGATTCAACTTGTCAGGTTGAGGTTGATGGTGATGAGAGCCAGCTTTCCTCTGTTACTGTTACAAATCCTGGCCAGAGTCACAGATCCGAGCAGATGCTGATGGGATGTTCCCCAAAGATCTTCCATGGGGCCCGTATTTTTCTTTTTCATGGCTATGTTAAAAGTCTGTGATGTTCATTTATAGGAGCCTCTGTTACAGTGTTATTGCAGCCTCTGGCAAAGCACCCAGCCTCTCTTTAGAGCCCTCAGTAGCTTGCAGAAACTGTTGCTGTCCCAAGAGAGGGACAGCAGACTAAATAATCCAGTCAAGTTTCCCATCACAGTGACAATGTGAGAGCAGCTGTTTGCATCTGAAGACCTGCCAGCAATTGTCCATGGCGCTCTGAAGCAGAGAAGGAAAGAAAGAGACATGGAAGGAGGGAAAGATGAAAGGAAATTTCTCTCAGCTTGATTCAGTCCTCTTAAAGATTTTTGATATTGATCTCACCAACAGATCTGCAGATGCATGTGCAGAGACACGTGCACAAACACTTACATCCATCTGTGGAGACACACATGTACACGTTAACAGAGACACACTAAATTGGAGCTGAATCTTTTGTTCTTGTCATAGGTATGGGATATAGCATAGTCAAGGATATATGGCATTTGATTTGAGATGTAAATGTATTGCTTTATTTGTTTTGCAACATTTAATGTAGCCCTTGTCAGTTAAAAAATACAAACAGCTCAGCAATGAAAACAAACATTGATGTTAAAGACAGTTTGCAAGTAGAGACAGTTCAATGAAAACTCTTACATTAAGGCCAGTGTCTAGAAGGGTGTTTTAAACTAGGCTGTGCATCACTGTCTTAGGCATCTGGTTGAAATTGCTTCGGACCTTGATGGAAATCATTCAGTCTATGGTGAAAGCAGTGTCGGCCCAATCATTTGCCTTGCCTTTACTTGACACTGGGCACAACACTCACCTCTGTAATGTAAACGTCAGTGTTTGCACGAAAGGCAATGTTTAGAGTGTATTTGTCTCCAGCTTCACTTGTATGCATTTATATCGACATACTATAGATATAAATAGCGTGTGTTTGCAGCATAAAAGGTCTGGGTGTGTGATTGGTGATGGTCCTATTCCCTCTTGGTTCCTGAGCTCACAGCACTAGGTCACAGCTCTATGCTGCCGTTCAGATTGAAAATGTTCTGGTTTTATGTGATGGAATCTGAGGCTGCCTACCACGCTGCCTCATTTCATGCTGCTGGCTACACGTTTTACTGATCGTCACTCAACTTAAACATAAGGAAGCACACAGACCTCACTCTCAAAATATAATGACCATTTCACTTTTTTTCCCCACTGTTCTTTGTTGAGGGTGGAAATTAATCAGTTTGTCTCTCTCTGTTGGGAAATGTTTTCAACATTACATTATTGCAATACAAATCTGATATCTGGAGACTGAAATCTGGTCTCCATGGTGTAATTTAATTATTTTAGGGTTAGTATTGGATTCATGTAAAGGACTAGAAATGAGACAAGATTATTTTTAGGGTGTGGTTGGGCCAGATATTAAACTTCAGTACAGTGTCATCAAAGAAGTAGTTTTAAGTTGTATGTGTTTGTGAGCACTCAAGCACTAGTGAAACATTGTGTCAGTTGTGTTGTTGGCAACAGACAATATTCAGAGGGATAAATCTTAACAACTTCAAATGTCTGTTTTGATGGCGTATCAATTTGAGGTATCGATTCTTTCAGGGTTTTATTTTTACTTTTGTCATTGTAAACACACACAGTGTAAGGTTGCAAACTTTGCCAGAACTAAATAGGATAAACCAGTAATGACAGTGAGTGGGTGCGCTGAGTCTAAGACTTGTTTTTCTCTGCCACAGTGACCTATCACAAACAGCTGCACCTCTGAGTACAAGACACTCTGATAGTTTGCAGTTTTTTTTCCAGGAAAAGGTGATGAGAGAGATGATTAATGTTATGTTTTCTGCAGAAAACAGCAATTTATTAGGAATGAACAGAGGCAGAATGTGGAGGTTTTGCTTGTTCAAAAGTTTGACATGAAGTACAAGCAACTGATGAATGAATAAAGGACTTCTTTGGCAAATAGTTGATTACTTCATATAGTTTCAAGTTTTTTCCTCTTTTTCTTATGTAAAGTTAATTGTTTTAGGTTTTTTTAGGCTATTTCCCATAAGTGCTCTAAACCCAAACCAGAATCTAATCATTCTTTTGGGTTTTTTCATAGGAAGACATTCTCTTTGCCCTGGTCCCTGTAGCTGATGAACAGTGTCGTGACATTCAGGTTGTCATGTTATTACAGACGCCACAGACCTCTTTCTTTGTCGCTCCCATAAAGCACTCTTTGTGACACTGTCGAAGCAAAGGTCAAGATTCCACGTGCACTCAGGCATTTACCTTCGCCACTTGGCTGAGGTCTGGCAAGATTAATTCTTTGTGTCTTGCTATCTCTCTATGTGCCAGGTTCATCTTTCTTACAATGGAGCCGAGCAAACACTGGAGAAAAATGTGCACCTGAAAGTGTGTGTGTTTGCGTGTGTGTGTTTTTAAAAGACATTGGTGCAACCGTTTTAACAGGGCGACTGTTTGAATTAGATGTTCTAACCCCCCGCTTGCTAAATGGATTTCTGAAGTGGCTGTAGTTGGAGGCTTTCAATCGGATGCAACCTTGAGTCCTTTTTTATGTGAGCTCTGTAGGATTTAAGTGCCGGTATAACATGAGCACGACTGAATGCATGCTCCTCATTTTTTGAAATTGAAAAATCTCCGAAGGCTCTCCCCATTGTGCAGGCAATTAATGGAATGCTGGCAGCGAGGTTCAGGTGCTTAAAAGTTGTATTTTTTCTCTCTCTCTCGCTCTCTTTTTAATGACTAATAAAGGATAATCATCGTGGAAAAAAAACATCATAATGCTGTAGGCTTCCTCTTTATGCACAATGATGTATAATGCATGCTTTGAAATGAAACAGCAGCGGCCTTCGAACCATTCCATCTCCAAACCTTAGTGTATTTGTTTTGCATGCCACAGTGAGGCTTTTGCATAACAATAGTGAGTTTTCCCATTAACAATGCTTGCCTATTAATTTGATCTTTACATTTTTAAAGTTTGTCCATCAGGCCGCCAAAATGGGTCCCCCAGCCACTGTTTGGTGTAAGTGATTAGAAAGTTGGCTAATTGCCTCTCTGAAGAGTTGTGCTGTTTCTTTTTAGCCTCCTTCTGCTGTGAACCTCCACCAGTTGTAACAGTTAAATAGATGAATAAAGCATTTTATTCATCAATAAAATGAAACACAACATTTTCCCTTCAATTTTAGAGATTATTTCCCCAATTATTTGAAGACATGTGTGAAATGACAGTGACAGTGAGTTAATTTGGTCGTCAGCTAGAATAAAGATTTTAATGATGGACTTAAGATTGCATATACTGTAAATGATGTCTTCAGATATAAGAATCTGTTATCAAGTGACTGTGGTAGATGATCTTTACTGATGAATCCATCAAAGACAAATTTTACCACCATGTGGCGCCGGGTGGGTGTTCATTTTACTTGGACTGGTTGTGCTCTTCTCAGGCCTTTGGAGCCTGTGGGCCTGCCTGAAACTGGACTGAACACCAAACTGGCTTATTCCAGCATTCAGTTGCACCTTTTCTTGCAATCTTGGAACACTTCCAAAAGCTTTTTTTTTTTTTTTTCTTATGCCCTCAGTCTCTCTCTCTTTGACTGTGCTTTGACAATGCAGAGAAACGTACAAACACATCTCAGTAAACACGAGTGATGTGGTTCCAGAGTTTAAAAGCTTCAACACTGGCAGACACAACTTGGGGCTGTTTGTGTGACGGAAAGGAAAACTTGTTTAGAAACTGACAGCACTGCATCTCTGTGTGTGCGTGTGTGTGTATGAAAAATAAAAAAAAAACTGTTTATGTGTGTTTATGTTGCTTTTGGCAAGTTATTCATTTGTGTTTTTTCTCTTTTTCTTGCTCTCTGTGTGGTTATCTTTTGAGTTGGTCGGTTTGGAGCTGATGTCCACCTTCGGGGATGCGCATAGCATGCATTTCTGAGTATTTTCACCTGAGGCTGCACTTGTTAGAGTCTGTGGATAAATGTATATACATTATTTATACAAATTCAGGGCGAGTGAAAGCAGGTTTAACACATTTACAGACAGGAGGCCAGGCACTGCAAGCCAAGCTCCAAGTGAGGATTGCAACGCTGTGCGCAGGGGATCGAGCTGGCTGCTTGCCCGGCTGTGACCAGCATCCGTAATGCTGCACGAGAGCACAGCTAATATTATCATCACCACCTCAGTAGCCAAATTATCTCTAATATCATGTGCCTCATGGAAAAAAGCAAATGAAGGATGGAGATGTTCAGTGTATATGTAAAAGAGACCCTTAACCACTTAACCTATTCACTATCATTGCTGGATTTTCTTCTTCTGAAAATGTTAAAAAGTTGTAGCCCACTATATACATTAGTGCACAAAGTCAATGTCAGCAGTTTTTGCTGCAGAGTCTTTCTATAAAGGGAGATGTGCAGAGACTCATAGACCCTCTGAAATGCTCTGAAATGGACAGCTGTTTAACTTGTTTATTTTAGAGGCATTTACATGTCAGCATGTTTGTGTTTTAAACAGATGAGAGAGAGGCTGGTCATGGTCTATAGGGAGTTGTGGGTGGATCATACAAAAGGAATATAGCTGTTGTGCAGATCACTCTAGCTTCTCATGTCTTGTGTAATGTAATATGCAAGGAAAAAACAAAAAACATTGTCTATTTGTCAGCTGGTTCCATGCTTTTGCACCTGTTAAAGATCTTCAGATCCCTCTCTAACACTCAACTTAGCATTCACAATGTAATAAGAAGTCTGTAAGAAGTGTGTTTCAATAAAAAATAATTAAGTTTTAATCAAGTCAAAGTAGGTATTTTTCGATACAGACTGCTTAATCAACTCAGGCTAACGGACTTAACAATGACTGATGGTTTGATTTCATACATTATGTGCAATACTGCATTGTTTCATCTCTGATTCTGAAAGACTGGATGCAGATGTTGTAAGTGAAGGTGTTTGACAGCAAAGCTCAAAGTTCAGTTGAAACTTCAGTAGGTTGATGCAATGTATGCTGATAAAACAGCTTGTGTCGTAAAGAAACACTGATCAGGTTAAGATATTGTTTCTCTGCTAGAAAGACAGGTAAGTAGGATTCAACCAATTACAAGTTTTTCAAAGATATGATGAATGTGAAGTGGGAGATGTTTCCACATCTCCTCTCTTTTATAATATAGTATTTTATGACCTTGTTCTTTTGTTAATACAGTGTAAATAAATATTGTTTTGCATAAATTACTTGACACTCACAACTTACCTATCCCCTTCCTCTCTTCAGGAGCCTGCTGCCTCAGAAATGGATGCCTTGCCAGGTGGCTGTAGTCTTCATGTTCCCATGGAGCTAGAGTTTGCAACTTCCTGTTTCCCTCGCAGCCCTGTGCCTCAGAAAAGCTACAGCCTTGTCCACGTTGACTAATCTGGTTGGTGTGATGGTGATTGTAGTTTCATTATTGTGATTATTATTATTGTTATTATCATCAGAATTTGTGAAATGCTTTTCTTTTTATAATTATAATCTTCAATTGTCTATCATATATGATAATTGTAGGGACACAGGACTATATAGTACATCTGTGTCATAAAGTGCTCTGGTTGTAAGTATTATCAATGATCGTGGACTGTCTTTAACACTTATTTTATGATGCGCAAGGCAATAAACATAAGCTAAATGCTTAAAATTCAAATTTAATCCAACTTAAGTTCCAAGTTTTCCTTCTTTTTTTTTTTTTTTTTGCAAATGGCAAATATCTTATGTCTTATGGGTAAATACTACTACAGTACAACTTAAATGGCTTTTCTTGCCACAAATGTGCTTGTCAAAGCATTATGTTGTCTAGTAAAGTGTGTGGTATTTTGTTGCGTGCACTGAATAATGAGTGTACTCATAACCTGTTAGTGTGAAATACATATCATTAACCACCGTGTCCCTAGTCTGATTCAGATAGGGACTTTTGTTTCATGGAGACCCACCCCACCCCTCCAACACATCCCCACCCCACCCACTCCCTCTCCCCTCCTTTTCCTGTTACTCTCCTGACAAACTATCAAATCAAATAAAGGCCAGACTGGCATGAAAAAAAACAGTAAAAATACAATGAACCCCTTTTTCCTGACATTTGTAATCCTGTGCTGATCACAACAAGACAAAACATGTTTAAAGAACAATGTCCCAAAGACACGAATAGGACTGGAGAAACAGTGATTAATCTTTCATTCCCATGTTGAGTAGTATTATAATGTTATGCTGGGATGTTTGAGTAGCTATTTGTTGTTTTCCACGAAATAAGAAAAGACCTGCATGGCTTTAGTGTGCAGAGGAAGCGAGAATCTGGTGTTATAAGCATAATAATTATTTATTGAAATATGAGGAAAATTTCAATTAGCCTCAGAGAGACACTCTCAGGACCAGGTAGTGAAGTGATGGGGGTAGTCAGGATATGAGCGGGAGGGGCAAAGACAAGCAGACAAGCAGAAAGGAAAATGGCATACTGGTGATTTGTGTATCCAAGTGCTGACAAAGTTCATGAGCATGTGAATGCACAAAGGTAGCCACTGTTAAAGTCCTTGTTAAAGCATGTATCCTGCATTGGAGGCTGTCAGGAAAGTAATTGTCATCTATAGATTGGTATGTGATAAAATAAATAACTGGATGTCAGACCATACCATGTAACTTGATCAAAAACTGTTTCTCTAAGCTTTTACTAAAAAGGTAGGTCTGAGGATGTGTAATAACATGCAGTAAGAATAAGGACATTTACAATGACCACATTAGTCACTATGGCCTGCATTGGTGTACACCTGTATGTTTAGAGGAAATCCAAGGCAGCTGCAGAGCCTAAGCACAGAGTTTTAGAAATGGGTGGGTGATAGCAGATTGTCTGATCAGTAGACGCAGTTAATGAGGATATCAGATAGTGAAGCGCAGGATCAGAATCAGCTCACAGGTGTGGGATTGAAGCAAATCTTCTGTACATTAAACATGCCGTCGAAAGACTTTTGATCATTCTGTGACGTAATCAACAAAGAAACACCACAGGCTGCTGTGGGAAGTGTAGGGGACATTTAGAAAAACAGTAACAACAACTACTGAACATGTGAAGAACTCCACATGAGAAAAATTTAGGCTGCTATGATTTAAGACAAAGGAAAAAAACGCCAGTTTTGTTCATTTTGGACACAATACTAGAGGTCAGAGCTCACAGGCGAAAAAATGCAGTCTTTGGTATAAGAGCAAACTGGACAGAACAATGATGCAGGTTGAAATTCAATAAGAAAAGCTGATGTGGCACAAACATCTTTCACACCTACTCGCTTAAATACAATACTCTTTGCAATGTACAGACTTGCATAAACAGTCAAAAGACAAAGAAATTTGTGGTGATTTTTCTTTCTTTCTATTTTTGTTGTTTTCTTTTGAAGGTGGCTGCAGGTCTGCATTTCTGAGCTACTCATGGAAACAAAAACAAGAACATGCTACAGTAAACAAATTTATTCTGGCGCGGACACCTCACGTCATGTAACACAAAGATGGATGACGCAATAAATTATCTTCATTATTAAGCGTAACCAGTGACATACTGTACATCAAAAAGGTAAAAGCACTGTTAAAAAAAAAAGAGAAAAAATCTACAAAAAAGGTTCAACGTGAAATGAAACTCTTACACAGCAACGTTTAAGAAACAAATATTTGAATGCCAGCAGACACAGATAGAAATTAATATTTAAGTGTGATTCCTTTTTGATTTTAGTGTCTCACGACATAATTTAAGTACTGCTTAAAACAAATAAAAAATAAAACACTGTACACACATCAAAGAAAGCAAACCAGAGGGATCTTTTTTTTTTTTTTTCATTTAGTTGATTTCATTTTTTAGGAAATCATTGCTTTGCAATTTATGCTTCATCACAGTTCTCTCCCATATGACCACATGAATGTAAACACCTGTTGAATTATTCTTTTTTAAATTTTTTACAACATTAATACTTTATATATATATTTGTACATATTTTCATTCACATCTGCACGGTTAGCTAGCATGGTAATGAAATAAGGCAAGACTCACATGACTGTGACATCACAATTTTTTTTTTCTTTTATAATACTGATTATTAAGGTATTTGTAATTTCCTTCTTCTGTTCTGCAGCAGGCTTTGGTCTTTCCAAACAAAGGCAGGGTCTATCCTTCTCCGTCTTCAGAATCACACTTCGTTTTGTTCCAGTTTTAATGAAGTCATGAAAAGGGAGGGTGTTTTTTTTTTTGCAGGAAAAAGGGGGTATTGTATAAATACAATTGTTTCAGCTGACATAATTTACTGAATTTATTTAACACTGGTCTTTCTGAGGTACATAGTTTAAGATGATGTAGGGAGGTGGAATAAGAAAGGGGGAACCACAAGGTGACCATGACTAGCAAATGACTTCCATTACAAGAGCAAAAAAAAAAAAAAAAGACATCGTATTTTTCTTATTATTGGCCTATTTATCATTTTGTTCATTAAAGAATGTTCAGTTTTTAGACCTATTTTTTAAACTCAGTCCTCCCTTTTCAGTCAGGTCAAGCTGCCGTGGCAAAAAGAAACAAACATGATGGTAGGTCAGAGTCTCAGGCCCAGTTTGTCTTTACAGTACCAACGACAGCTAAAAGCTGGTTTCGGTGAGAGAGCACACCAGAGGATTAGTGACCCAAAATCAGCCACTGGCCCAGTCACAAAGCTGTCTGAAAGATGGGCGGTGTTGCTCAGCTTCCTTTCTCAGCACAAAAAAGCCTCTCAGTGTCACCAGCGCTAAAACACTCAAGGGTTGTTAATTCTTTAAGTTGCAGTCTGCTAGTCTTGATAGTCTGTGTCCGTGCAGACGATTAGATACCATCTTGTAGTGTCGAATGCACCGTTTGTTTCAAGTGTTCTTTTTTTTCCTTTTCAATAGTGTCTTTTTTTGTGTGGTTGAGGAGAAGCGGCTCTTCTTTCAGACTTTTTTTCATGATGTTTCCTTTTTTTTCTAGAATAAAGGGATTCATATGCTGTTTTTCTGCACATTATCAATCTCTGTGATGCACGTGTGTTTGTCCAGATCTGTGCTTCAAGTTGTAACTTGAACATCAGTGTGAGTTCAATATAAACAAGAGTTTCTAACACACAATGCTCTCCATCCCCCAGGTCGTAACACAGCCAAGTCTGAGCTGGAGGTTCGTTATATGGATGTAAGGATGTCCGCACAGCTGCATCATGGGTAGCGCAGTCCTCTCCTAAGCTCTCTTGGCGTGTAGCATTTCAATGAGCAGGTTGTTGCACGGCACGTCGCCATTCAGGTGTTTATAGTAAAGGTATTCTTCGGCCTGCAGGCTGATGGCTCGGATCTCGGGAAGCCGGAGGAGAAGCTGACCAAACTTGTCTGTTTGCTGCGGATAGTTGCACATGACGTAATCCAGCAGTGCTGCGTTGACCTGCTCTTGGACGCTTTCTACAAGGTGGAAGTTCTCCAGATTCTTCACATCTACAGGAAGAAGCAAGAGAAAGGTTAGAGAGGTTGATATTTTTAATAGCATCTGTAGGGAATGTGGGGAAAGCTCAAGGACTTATAAAAATCAAAACAATATCTAAAAAGTGAAACTCTCACTAGACACTGTATTATAAAATAGGGCAGTATTATAGTGTCTCAATCTGAAGACAGATCAGGGGTCAAGTGGTTATATTACACTACCACAGAGTAATTAACATTCTCATTCGTCAGGGGACAGCAATACAAGTTGAATTCTTTCGTTGGGGCTCATTTTTGCTTTAAAGAGGACTTCAAAATGCATCGCATGACGAAATATCCCTCCCTCCTCCTTTTTTTTTTCCTCTGATTTGTCCCCTGAGATTCTGCTGTAGAGGGAATCAGGTAAAGGCGAAAAAAGGTTCTCCCCCTGAGAGACTCATTCCCCACGAGTCAATGAATTATGTAGGGCAGCGTTACAGTCATCTTAGCACCACAGCTGCTCTTTTAACCTAACGCCATTCACCGTCCTCTTTAGCATAAAGAAACACAACATTCTGTCATTATTACTGAAAAGGTGACAAAGATCATTTTTAAAGCATCAGTCTCAGTCCAAACTCAAAACTGAAGAGTGCAGTAAAAGTGCAGGAATTCCTCTTTGGTGGGAAGTCTTTTTTTCCACTATTAATTCTTTGTGCAAAATGCATTTGCATCTCTCCAAAATCCTACCTTTCTGCGCAGCTATAAGCACTTTTCCTTGACAATAATAAGCTCACTGGGGGTTTGAGCAGATTATTGCAAGACAAGACAAAAATTTGCTAAATGGATAATGGTGAAGCAGAGCACCATGTGTACTTGTCATGATTATGAAGCGGAGGGCTGCAGAATATTTAATCAGATGGCAGCTCTGTGTGTGTCTGTGTGTGTGCGAGAGAGGGTGTGTGTGTGTACGTGTGTGATCTTTTATTAATTTGTTTGACCCCAGGTTGAGTGCGCTTGCAGTGGACTAATGTGAAGCGACAGAGTATCTGTGTCTAGTTTTCTCTCACACAGACACTAATCCATGGAAATACACACAATATTTATTTCTCTTTTACAGTACCCCTGTCCTGCGCACACACACACACACAGTCTCTCATACACATCCACCCATCCACCCACCCAGAACATTAGGAGGAAGGAGGGGGAGATAAATCAGCAGCTAATGAGGTCTAGAGAATGAGAAGCAGGTCCTTCAAGGCACTTCCATCTATGATGCACTCTACCATGCTATTACAATCTGTTTGCATGTGTGAGTGTGTCTGTCTGCTCTTTCTTGCCTTTGTGTGTGTGTGTGTGTGTGTGTGTGTAAGCTGGCGTGTAGCGTGTGCGTGCTCACCCTGACCTCTGGGTGACATGGCGGGGGGCTAAATAAGGCCAAGAGGAGGGCAGGAAAAGGGAGAGGGGGTGTGTCCTGTGACAAAGGAGCCTCCAAACAAACATGACATGTGCTTTTTCCTGCTGCCACTCAGCTGTCTGACCCCCTATCAGACTCCTGAACCAGCGTTCACACTACCAAACCCCAGCGAGAAGCATTAATATAGCCTTACATAAGCTAAGCCAGCAGAGCGTGGGCTTTAGGCTTTAACACACTGGCATCCTACGCAGGTCAACAAGGGGGAGGAAAAAAGCCTTGTTTTCATCTACACATGAAACAAATTAAATATAGAAAAGGCATGGAAAGTTGCACACAAAAGTTGTTGAAAATCATGTACCTCCCCTCACTACTAATGTTTCAAATATAATCTGATTTGTCATGGTATTTATCAACCATCCAACTCCAGTGTATTTTTTTTTTTGTAAATGCCTATCATTCTGGTTGCTCTGTAGTGCTGAGTATTGAGCCCAAATATAATAAGTGCATTGACTAAAAGGGTGCAAAGCAACACATTGTTCAGAGTTGGTTTGTTGGCTTATTCTATCAGAATGCCCTTCCCCAGCTTTAGACTAACAAACCTGCAACTATTGAATGAAACAGCCATAAAATGCAGCCATATTCCCCACTGTAAGTGATCTACAAGGTATCATCTGGTGCATGGCAATGCCCAGCTCTTGCTCTTTCATTTTTGTTGGCCTAAAAAGAACCTTTCATTAGAAAATAGTGTACTGTATCTTGAGGAATTTTAAATTAGAAACAAATCCAATCTTTGTTCAGAGCTATCTAATAAATTATCTCTTATATGTGTTGGTGAGCAGAAAGTATAAAGTCATTATAATCTAGTTGAGAACCACACTATCCAACCACATTTAGTATATTGAAACCTGGACATAGATTACAGGGGAAAAGCTTCAAATTCAAGGCCAAAGAGAAATCTGAACATTGATTAGATTGTGTTAGGGGAATAAAGTTTTGAATTTGAATCAGTAAATTCTGTCTCGCAAAGTATTTATTATAGATAGTAAGGTGGAAAGGTAGTTTTGCAAATGTACTGTTTGGGCATGAAAAATATTTAGTGTGTAATTATTTTAATATGAGCTAATATGAGTAAGGACAAGTGTTTTCTGCAGCTACAGATACTGTCAATAGCAAACATCTCATGCTGCTTAATAATCAGTCTGGGGATGTGAGAGCTTCCTCCTGATTTTGATTTGGTTAAATGTGCAGATACATGACAAGGTGAGACCCAGATCACTGCGAAAACATGTGAGGTGTTGCCATGGTTTCTCAGAAAGATTTGTCTGTGTTTGTGTGTGTCTGCGTGAGCGAGTTCGCATGTGGAGGGGAGTTTGATGGGTGTATGTGTGGATGATGGGGGGGAAGCTACAGAGAATTAGTACCCAATGTCTCTGTCAAGCTAATTAGGGGAAAGTGAGGCAAAAAGACAGCATTTTAATTGCTAATTATTACCAGAGCCCCTTTTGAAAAAATAATGAATCAGAGCTTCCAAAAAAAGAAGAGAAAAGAAAACACACACACACACAAATGACATTAGCTTGAAATCTACTCCCGACTGGAAAAGCCAGCAGACAAGTGAGGAACTGGACAAAAACACACTCAGGTTTTTTCCTAATTTTTTGGCTAATTAAATCAGATAAGCAGACTGATTCTAATTTACTGATCATTTGAAGGCGAGAAACGGGTGTGGAGAGAAAAGAGTGGGTAATAAAAAAAGAACAAACAAAATAAACAATTGATTAATGATTCCCAGACAGTGTCAGGTTGGAGTATTAAGCATGATAAGAGCTCTCTCCTCTTCCTTCAGTGCCCCCCATCCCCCCTCCTCTCTTTCCCTCCCTCTCTCTCTCTCTCTCTCTCTCTCTCTGCCTTGCTCTCTCTTCCTCTCTACATCTCATCGTTCAGTCACTGTGGGACTAATTATCAACTTTTTTTCACATAAAACAGCCACAGTTCGTTGCAGCGCCGCGTCCGAATACTCAAATGGAAACCCCGAGGTCCCGCGGAATACATTGTTTCATTTGACGGGCGATCATGCTGAAGCCAGCGACCTAATGCTAAAGTACACACATGCACACCAGCACACACACACACAGATTCATTCTCTCTTTCACAGAACCCCTGAAATCACCGCTGTGTTTTTTAATTAGACTAGATCTGCTCTGTGCTGTGAGACCGTGTGTGTGTCCGCATATGTTTTTACTCTCTTTGACCACCCCTTTACAATCAACCTGCTCCAGGGACACACACACACATACATACAGATACAGACAGACACACACACACACAGCAAATACTTACTCTGATCGCAGTGATGCCTCACAGAATAGACACAGAGTTATGAGAAAAAAAAATCATTTGGTGTCAGAGTTCACTGGTCACTGCAAAAGCAAGCAGTCGTCACTTTGTTTATGGCTGTAAAAAGGCAAAGAGGTGGAAAAACACTGCACCATACAGTGAAGCAGTCTAGTTGTGTAAGACCTGCTTGTATATATCCACGCATAGTGTAAACCTACACCTAATTCAAGAAAAAGTCAAAGATTTAAAGTGTAGAAAAATGATTTATAATTTCCTACTTGGAGAGTAACAATTTGTTAATAACATATAACAATAATAGTCCAAAGTCCGCCTCAGAACATCCATGAGTGAAAGGATTAGGGTTTTGAAGGACAATACATACGCCCTTATTATTGGTGGTGGTGGGTTTAAGACGTTTCCATCCTGTAAAACAACTTTTTTGATAAAGTACCACTAAATCTTAGGGGTTTTAGAAACATTTTGCTATTTTTACGTGAAACCAACACCACTTTCCATTCATGTTTTCTTAATACAGTATAAGAAATGGCTTGAAGGCGAACAGTTATACATAGCAAAATAACACCGTGTTTTCTCACCATTACAGTTTTACAGCCACAATCAATAAAATCTCTCAGTCACATGCTGCCAATTCACTCTGCCTTTCAAACTTCACAGCACATGTTTCCTGCCAGGTCCAAAAACAACACATAAAACCTCCGGGTCATAAACGGTTATTGAGTCAAGTGCTGTCAGTAAACTTGGCCAATTAAACGTGAGTGAAAGACAAACTGGTCACTTCCTGTATAGGCGGGAACCAGGGCCTCACCTCTTCCAATAGGGACTTTCACGGGCATTTATATGAGCCTATCAAAGCTGAAGCACCTTTTACTACAGTGGCGGTGCTTCAAAGACCGCAGAGTCGAACCTGCATCCAGGCCAAGTCCTCTTTATTGCACCCTACTGGATTGTTATCAAGTCAACACTGTCCACCGCTATTTTACCCCTTATTAATCTGCCTCGCAGCTTGGCTCCAATCAGTGACAAGGGTGTTGAAAGAACAGAACCCAATAACCTTTAACTGTGAAAGAACCAAGTGAGGACAAAAGAATTACTGCCTACAGCAAGAGAGATACATGGTTGATAACAGAACATGTCTGTGTGACATTGTATGTGAGTGTTAAAAAAACAGGACAGGCAAGGCTATCAAAGCAAATAAGGTTCATGGGGCAAGGGGCAATGGCCGCATGGTTAATGGTGTCACTTATGTAGGCTGTTATCTAAGTTATGGTGCACTGTCCTGATATGTTGCTGGGCTTAGAATTGACAAAAAGCAACATGTTTTGTTTTGTTTTTTTCAATACCATCACACCAACAAAAAGTCATGAAGTTCACAAACATAGCTTGAGTTCCCATTAAAACACTCCACTGACAACATTTCATGTGGAATTGTGTGTTGTTGTTGTTGTTGTTGTTGTTGTTGTTTTTTCCTCTACAGGAGGCTCTGCTTCCCCATTAGACGAACGGTACTTGTTTCGTCACTCCCTGGAGCTCTCAGCTTCCTTGTTTTCCTCCAACTCCCATTTGGGGAATTCCCTTTCACCGATATGATGCTTCCATGTTAAAGGCGAAGATGGGGGTAAAACTGGAGTTGTATGCCTCTTAACATCTAATGGGTGTGTGTGTGTGTGTGTGTGTGTGTGGGGGGGGGGGGGGGGGGGGGGTTATTTGACACATGATACACCAAAGGCTAACTACTCAACAGGATACAAGAGCGAGGTAGGGACATAGTCAAAAAAAAAGAAGAAAAAAAGAACCTACAGTAGAGTATGATATGTTTTCCAAACACAATAAAAGGCATATGATTTTATTTAAAATTATGTTGTTGTATGTATTTGTACATACAAAAAGGGAAGCTAGTGAGAGCTAGAGAGAAAAGTTCAAACTCTGCTTTCTTTCCCATCTGGACAATCACTGTTTACAATGGGTGGGCTTGTCAGATTGACAGTTTCATAGAGTCACAGAAGTTGTCAGACATTGGCCCCTTTATTCTAACATGGGAAAGGTGTGTGGGGGTAGAGGCTTCTGATGCTGTTCAAGGCTAATGATAAGATGACAGTAGGTCAGGGTTAAAAACCTTGTCCAGCTTTTTCATTCTTTATTGTTATTCTTATTTTTATTGACAAGAATTGTTTTATAATCAATTGTTAATTTGTACAGTATGCTGAATGCCTCTCCTCAACATCCAAATCTTTATTATAACATATATAAACCCCATAGTGTACAGTCTCATCTTTGAATCTTCCCTCTCTGTATCTAACAGAGTTTAAGGATCTCCAGCTAACACACAGCCCATGTCCAGAGGCCAAATATCCTCTGCGCTAACAATGCATAATAATACCTGTCTCACACTTCACGGAAACCAGCCACCATTGGGGACAGGCTGTTGTCAGCATGACAGAATAAAGCATGAAGGCTCAATTTGCGCACCAACTCATCAAACCCTCCTTTCAGCCACCCAGAGGACCAGAATTAAGCAGGTATGGTCCAGCAGGGGATATATTAAGCCAAATCTAAACCTCTGCTGACAACCATTGCTGTTTGTTGTTAAGTTAAACAGGTAGCGGCTGGTTCAGTTCTGTCGCCCAAGGATGGGTCGGCGGGCTCTGTGGGGCGACGGAGAGAGGTCGGGTGTTATTGAGAGGAAGGAAAAAGTGCCTTAGGTCTGATAAAATAAACAAGAGAGAAGCCGCTCAGAGCAGGAAGGAGACAAGCTTCTCTCATTGCCTATGCTGGCTGGAAGGTGCTGGGAATTTATCCTGAGGTGAAGTGGAAAACAAATTTACATCATGTATGAGCTGATCTTGTCCGTGGCTGTGTTATTGTGGACTGTGAGGTCTTCAGCAGATGAGCTCAGTGACAGAGGTTAAACATCAGTGTCAGGTTCAGATTTTCAGACCTAGAATGGCGTGTAATGCTTGTGTTTGTTTTTAACACAAGAAGTTTCACACAAGAAATGCAAGATAGAATCACAACATTTCTAATTAATTTAAAAAAAATAATCAGTTGTAATTTATTTAAGCCGAATAGTGAAATATTTTCTTCTTCCAGCTTCTTACATCAGGATTTTGGTGCTTTTCTGTGATGTTATGGCTTCAAGTATCTGAATATCCTTTGCTTCTCAAATGTTCATTGGACAAAATAAGTAATTTAAGAATGTAAACTTGGACATGTTCTAGATTAAATGATTCATCAGTTAGTTGAAATAGTAATCGCTTGATTAATCGATAATGAAAATAAGCTTTGGTTACTCTAATGGAGTAAGTCAAAGGAGCTCCGGCTGCACATCTTGTGGTTTGAGATAACCTCGTGACAGATTGCTATAGGAAAAAATCTAAATATGTTTTAGCTCAAAAAAGTGTTTACCTGCTATTTGAGAGTTTTTTGTTTTGTTTTATTTTGGTTATCTATTGTGGCTTAAAATATTTTTGTCAGGTGGCCTCATTTGCTACCTTTCACTTCTGACAAGCAGTGGACTCGCTGGGATAAAAAATCATATTGCAGCGGAGGAAAAAAAATCACATTGTCTCAGCATTATGAAAATCCATTTGCCAGAGGGATACTGAGAGACTTGAATCAGCAATGAAGCTGGTGCTTAGTCCTCTGTGGTCCCTCTAGTCCTCCACCCTCCTCTTCATATTGCCCCCTTCTTTAGCCCCCCTGGAGGCACAGCCAAATGCCTTTCAATGAGTCGACCTCGGACAACGTGGTGCACCCACAGGTCCCTGCTCTCTCACCTCCTTAATGCCGTCTGGGTTGTACGAGCGGTTAACCCCCTCCCTCACCAAAACAGCTCCTAGTCATGCAGCCATATGTGGCTAATGACACTAACACATGACTGACAGGCACATATCTAATGGGCAGCACTCCAGACAAAAAAAAGCCACTGTGTTTGGTCTAATCTGTGGAAATGATCTATGGAGCAGTGAAATGGGGAAATGGAAATTTGAATGAATTAGAAATCAATATGGCTGTACCTGGGAGGTGACTCTTCGGGCTCTTCTAGACTTCACCTCTCACTTCTTTGTACCTGTCAGCAACAGCAGAAGTGGACGCAGCATATAATGTGCGTGTGCTGTGGCCACGTCTCTCTGTATCAACGCATGCATGTGAACCTCGTTTACATTCACTGCACTTTTGAACCCCTCGGCTAATTACACACAGGGTTTGTTTGGTGGTGGAGGGAGGGCATGGGGAATGAAGGGGCATGTCAACCTTTCTTGTTTATGATAAAGTGACAGAAAATCATTGGGGGTCAAGTACATCCCTCCAACCATGCACTGCCCTGAAAACTCCTGCAGCAGTACAGAAGGTGCCTGGTGTGGGAAGCCTCCCCTTTAATGAGACCATTAAAGGGCCCGTCTCCCCGTCAATAGATTTCTCTCATTCTTTCTCTGACAAATTTGAATTAATAATTCAGCGCCAAGCGCCTGGGGATGTATATTTTCAGCATGAAAGACAGTTAATCCATAGCGTCATTTTTCCCCCCTCCCTCTCTCTCTCTCACCCCTTTCTCTCTCCCACACTCTCTCCCTTCTCCTTTGGCTCATTCTCATTTGATGATGGGAGCCAGCAGGTAGAGTGCTGACTAAAGAGAGAGTGTGCCGCATGTTTTCCACACCTTCTTTTAACTTCTTTGTTCTCTGTGTGATTTCCGTCCCCTGTCATGTGACGAGTGGAGTCAACTTAAGTGCAAATTGGGGTTTAATTTATTCAAAAGTATTGGTTGGCGATGGCTGTTCTCTCCTCCCCCTCAGGGCTAATGTAAAATGACATGTTTGCACACTGCCTCTCAAAGCTGGACTTGATTTAGAGAGCTGGGGTTTTACTGGATGTTTCTACTGTGCCAAATGTTAGGATGTTCAAATGCACAATGCAAGGAAATTAGAGGAAATGAGCAATTTTGAGGATAAACCACAAAAACGTTTGTTTAATGAAAAGATGTTGTGGAGTGTGTTTGTCTGTGGTTGTGGGTGTCTGTTTGTGTTCTGCACATACTGTGGTTTGAGAGTTTCACCAGTTGTAATGAAAGAATTTTAAGAGACAAAATAGGCCTGTTACTGCGTGTGCGCTCGCGGCCTCCATTACACATTTGGAGCCATTTCGGATTGTAAAAGTGAAATTCCAAAAACAACAGAATATGAAGAGAAAGAACGAGTAAAGATCCAGGACTTTGTACTTTCATGGGGATTCATGGGGTAGTAACTTGACCAGCAAGTAAAGAACCTGCCAAACAAAACCAGTTGGAACACTGTAAAAAATTGCCTGTTTATTCTCCTGTGTGACAACTGTTTGTCTACGGAAAGTGCTGGTGTAGTGCTTCTTATTAAGGTTGCTGTTTTCACTATCTGTATGTCAGATGAGAGCCTCATCAGTGAACACTGTAAGAATTTACAGACTAACAGTGTCAACAGTAGCTATGGGTATCAATGCCAGGTGGCACTAATGTACAAATTTATGCACTGAGGCAGCTTGCACTGGCTCAGAGTTGGTGTGACAAATGGCTGATAGCACCCCGGAATATTCCTTACATTACATAGCATTATTTTCTGGTGACATATGGGTGTGTACAGGTTTGTGTGTGTGTGTGTGTGTGTAAAGAGAGGGCTGACTGATTCATGCCCTCCTGTGTTTTAACATGTGTTGGCTCCCTGACCCTTGTTTCCAACATTTGCCAGCAGCTCTGAAGGTTTCCATTGCACTGTGATGATTTTGTTAGATGCAGTAGCAAGGAATAGCTATGCTGCACGTGTGTGTGTGTGTGCGTAAGACAGTGGACTCAGGGGGCTTTGTTGCTTAAAATATCCTCTAGGACAAGAATGAAGAGACAAGAAAGGAGCTGTGATGGTTCAGGAGTGGGGGTGTAGGGTCATGGGGTGGGTGGGGGCTCAACGCAGAGAGAGAGAGAGAGAGAGAGAGCAAGAAAGGGTAGGAGAACGAGAGACAGCTAGCCAGAGCACCTGTTGGATCATCTGTGCTTTAAAACGTTTAATCACTGTCTCTGGTTACGCACACACACGCTACAGCATGCACACACATCACCCTAAAGCTCTACTGTTCTCTGCCCAGCCAGAAGTATCTTGTAACCACATTGTCCAAAGATACACACACATATAGACACACACACACACACATATATATACACTTACAGAGGCTCAAAGAGCAAAGAGAAGAGGGTGTATAATCTTATAGCAGCCACCTGACTACCATATAGTTTACCCCCACCATAGTTGAAATGCATGCCTCTGCACTGTACACTATTCACACAGGAACACAATGGCTGACAATCCACATGCCGGGCAGTGCTGTGATGCCACTGGGCTCCATTTGCGAAATCAGAGTGGTAGGTGAATGTAGAGGATTATTTTTACTTCTACTCTAATCGCCAGTATTTTTTCATGTGGAGGCTCACGTACAGAGTCAGTCAGATATAGACACAGAAACAGGCCTCATTTCACAGACTTTGTTCCCATGCATTTTTCAACACCAAAGCAACACGTTAAGTCTGTGGTCACTAGGGATGGGAATCGAGAACCGGTTCTTGTTGAGAACCGGTTCTGTGTGTTTCAATTCCATGGAATCGTTTGGCAGTTTATCTAACGATTCTCTTATCAATTCCAGAAAGCACGAATTACGTCACGTAACTTTCGCAAGAAGTTACGCACGCTCGATTCCAGCAAGCACGACTAATTACGCCACGTAACTTACGCAAGTTTCGCAGGTGCAGTGCAATCAGTAGTAAACAATGGCACCCACTCGGTTCAAACGCTCCAAAGTTTGGCTGCATTTTACCAAAAAAGATGGCAACAGGGCGACTTGCAATCATTGCAAAGTGGAGATAACAGCGTCGGGAGGGACATGCAACATGCAACATTTTTAAATGAATGTTGTGTTTTTGACACGCTTCGGACTGGAGATGAATCTCAACCTAGCAGCAGCGGCAGCAGCCAGGCTATGACCACCTCTGCGGTTACTACGGAAGGTAACTCTGGTAAGTAACACACTGCCTACCATGTTAGCGCGATGTGCTTCTTTGTAAAACATCCTATAACAGTTAACATTAAACGAATGCCTTCTGCATTACATTTAGAATGAGAATCGATAAAGAATAGAATCGTTAAGCAGAATCGATAATGGAATCGGCCTGTTCGTGGTAATCGTAAAAATCTTATCAATTCCCATCCCTAGTGGTCACCACCACTTTCTGTCTTGCTCAAGGGTCACAGCTGAGTTCACTCCACACCTGTGTCTTTTAGTACATTTTACATATAGTAATGATTGTCTAAAGATTAACACTAATGGCACATCATGAGCTGCAGCTGCCATAAATGTCTTATCATAAAAGTTTGTCTTTGCTGTGGACATGACAGTCACAGCACTAATACTGTAGCTCCTACTAAGGTACAGATTTAACAAGTGAAGTGCTGCCATTCACATTTACAACTTAACAAATAATTGACAAAGTGGGTGTGCAAAGCAGGTTCCATCTGATTGCATTTATATTTTTGAACATTTGACCCACGGTACAGCTGAAGACTGAGGACCACTATCACCCTTTGGCCTATATCCTGTGGTGTGTGTGTGTGTTTACATGAGTATCTATGTGTGCATTCTTGTGAGTTACATCACTATCTATCCATACATGTGTGTGCAGATAATATGCATAAATCTATGTTTGTGTGTTTGTTTCATACAGCGCATAGGAAAAGAGAGAAAGGAGGGGGAATAAACAACCAAGAAAGAGTGATCACTGGTTGAGACAGCTCCACAGGGAGGGTTGTGTAACTCTTTGCTGCCGTTTGTATGTAATGTTTAAGTAAGGTCGAGGCAGGCGGTCTGATCAATACACTGCATGACTGTGGCAGTTGTTCTTTTCTCGCTGTCATGCACCACTGCAAAAAAAAAAAAAAAAAAGAGTTTTCATCTTGGAGCCGTGTTGTAAATCTGTAGCTTGTGGGTGAAACATTGATGTGTTTTCGATTGGAAGAGTAGGCTCAGATTTGTTGACAGCTTGTCCTCCTTAGTTTGCCACATTGTTAATATGATGACTCAAAAATGATCACAATGTCTGAAATGCTTGTCAGCATATTCATCGAATAATTGAAAGTATCACCCAACATGAACAAATGGAAATATACTTTGTACAGATACTTGTGATTACAGTGAAGTTATGTGACACAGAGGAAAGGTAAATAAGTTGTCTAAAGAAATTATTAGAATACATGGGATCACAAGCAGGGACCAGATGATCTCCAGTCAACAAATCATTCAAATCAAGAGTGGGATTTTCTGCAGCTCTCCAATGTATGCACAATTTCTTCTCCGAATCTGTTTTCCTCGACTAATGTGAACTTGTTCTCCGTAGGGACCTCAATAGCCCAGGCCTGTCCTCCCTACCCCAAACACACATCCCTCAGCCTTTAATTGGAGAGGAGTAGCTACCCAGCTAGCACAGCACTGGGACCCGAGCTGTGGCCACTGAGAATGCATTAGCATTAGCATTGCAGCAGACCATCCTGTACATAATGATAACCTCAAGCTCTGGCCACTGGGAGAAGCCCCTGTTCACACACACACACAAACACACCACACACTCCCTGCCCCTGTCTTCCACACGCAGTCACGAAAACAAGCAAGTGCAATGGAGCCCCAGCGGTGCACTGCTCCACTATCGGAGAGGGGGGAGAGGAATCAGTTGCCGCCGTTCGGCTGAAAAGTGTGTGTAATGAACTTGAGTTCCATTGATCGGGACTGAGAGTACAGAACCGGGGGCTGTTTGTCCCAGAAGGGCTGCCGTACTGCTGCTCGGTAGCCCCTCATAAATGTTTGAGAGGCCTCAGCCGCTCTAGATCCACGCTACCTGGGTTTAGATTCTCTGTTACAACACACACTTATAGACACACACGCACACACACACATCCAGGTTGATGCTGATGATGGACGGTCGGTGCTGGTGGTTGAGGGGATCGATCGTTACTTGATGACATTTAGTTGCTGTGGTGTATGTGTGTGTCTGTCGACACTGACAGTATTCAAAGAGATCTGAGAAAAGTGCAGATGTTTGCCACTTTGTATTTGTGGGAAAATCTATTCAGTGTTAGAATTTCAGAGGAAAACTTCCCCTCTGTCTTACACTCTCTCTTTTAAGTCTCTGTCCAGGCACAGAGGCTTATATTTGCAAGCGTGTGCTAATTTGTTTGGCGAGCTATACCTTCCTATGCTGTACCCCTAAGCTCCAAGGCCCTCAACTGGCCCCTGAAAGCCCCCCATATGTTCCACACATGATTGATATTACTGCAGATATCACTTAGAAAACACCTGACGTGCAAGGCGGACCATCCGCGCCTCCTTTTGACTGCTAAGTATCAGCTGACGGGAGGTCCTCTGCGTTATGCAGCCGGTAATAAAAGTTGAGCATTGATTTTCTGTAGCTGCTTGTAACTGTTAATGTTGAGACATCAATAGCCAAAGCAAAGCGCTGGTGCCTTAATAGGAGACCGAGAACGTGGACGGTGCGAGCAGAGGCTGACTCTAAATCACAGAATCTATCCCTGCCGATCGATAGGACAGTAACTGCAAGTGTCCCTCTGCTTTCCTAATGTTTTATAATAAACTGACAGCCTGTAATAAGGCCAAGGGAGAGGGAGAATGAGAGGGAGGGAGGAGAGATGGAGGGCAACAGTTTCTCCATATCTTGCCCGTCTTAAATCACCCCACATGGGAGTGGAAGACTGGAGCGGAGAGGGAGTTAGAGGGGAGGAAAAGGTTGTTGTTGGGGTTTTTTTTTAGCCGAAAAAAAAAAAAAAAAAAAAACTTTTACAGAAGCATTTGTCTGGTTGTACTCGCTGCTAGTGTAGTTAGTAAGTGTATTGATGGAGGGGAGCAGAAGTTTAGAGGATGTGTCCTGTAGTGCTTTGGCTGAGCCAGTGAGTTAAAGTGTATTAAATCCTACTGCCACCATGCAGCCGTCCCCATATTCAGGCAGAAGTGCAGAGCTGGGATGCACGTGTTATGACTCTTACTGGGCGTGGATGGTGTTGAAATTCTCAGGGAGATTGCTCCTCTTGCAACACGTCTGGTAGATGGTGAGAGAACCTGCTGCTGCTGTATCACTCTGTTACAGAGGTGCTCTGTTGTGATAAAGTTGCATCGATCGATTTTGTTTGTGCACCGCAGTGCGTGTATGTCCAAAAGTATTGTTACATAATTTCTTCATGTGTTCATTGTGAAGTGTTTGTCCTTATTGAGATGACATATTTAAGGTGAAATATAGTACATTTGAAAGTCACATCTCTATACTCTTAAGTCAAAATGTCAACATTGAGACCATTTTAAAGGGATATACTGTTAACATTTAAGATGTCTCTGGACCAAAGAAAATGCAAAGATCATGTTGTTTACTAATAGCTAAAACCCCACAAACTTGCCTTGGCCTTGGTTTTTTTGGTTAAAATACAATGTATTAACCTACATGTACAGTATACTTTGTATGATTTGCCATGGTTCTCAAGTCTTTGGAGAGATTTAATACCACATATCTAGTCTTTATCTTCTATCTTATGGTTTAATTCCCCATTCAAATGTTTCCAGCACACACTGCGCTCTATCTTGTAGGTCCCCACTGAGAAACAACAATGATGTGGCTTTTTTGTCTTATCACCATATTTATCACTTAATACTGAGGTGCAACCATTTACAAATCCCCCTTCAAACAAACCCCCTTTTTGTGTTGCTTTACTCTTTGATAATTGGCCTTGTTTGAAACCAGATAAAGACCAGTGTAAACATCATCACCATATAAATCCCAGTAAGATAACACCTAAAAAGAGAAGAAAGAGAAGAGGGTAAGCTTCAGCTGTAAATTGGAATGCCACTTTGGAGATTATCTGGAGAGCATGTTGAAATCCATCAGGAAACTGTAAGGTATCTGAGGCGATAACACCGAGGCTAAGGGGAGGCTCAGGTCAGGGGTTAGAGTCAGTGATCCTCAATATCCCTGCCGCCACAACTCACCACAACTGCTGCATAATGACAACAGCCTGCAGCATTGCCAGGTAATGGTGGCAGGCTGGAGACCTGGAGCATTTATTGCTTGATAAAGTCTGAAAGCCTTTTAGGCAGCCTCATTACATGGAATTCCCTACAAAGTGGCAGCCAGCGCAGGACGGTGACTGCTTGCCATGTTATTTTTCTTAGGCTAAAATGGACAGAAAATAGGTGAAAGTATTAGGTTCATTGCTTTAGGGCACACTCTCACCTACTGCTGATGAGATGAAAGAAAATGAAAGAAAAGTCAGGACATTCAAACATGATTACCTAGGTTTGGCTCTATCAGAGACAAAGTTTGAGTGACTTTTTTTTTTTGTTTGTTTTCTAAATTAAAATGATGCCTGAAGAAACCCGGTGGTGGGTAAAAAGATTTGTTTGAAAAGTAGATGAGAGCCCAATACTTTTCAATCAGTACGAGTTTGCCGAGCACTTCACCAAGCTTCAAAACAGAGTGATGAAAAAGCACTAGATGCAGCCGCTCCGTGCATGGATTGCACTTTATGAACCTTATACATACATTTATAGTCTTAGTCCCACCATAATCATCACTACTGTACTTTCCATCACTGCTGTCATTGCACCAATCCAGTCACTGAGTCAGTAATTTGTGGGACACACAAGCATTTGTTAGTCTGGAGGGCTGCATCCCTGCACCAACACACACATACTATGAAGCAGGCTATGATTCGTGCTACATCTCACACACATGCACCATGTAATCTGGATCAAAGACATAAATCACCTCTGTGGCAATTGTAATACCTAACATGTAAAATTTCATGTATGCTTCAACAGACGACATGTGAAATATCTACAAACAATACTAATAAAGTCTGAACAGGGATACCTTTTATACATTCACTGCTCTCGCTTGTGAGGGTTAGTGCAAGTGTGGGAATATTACTAATCCTGATTTACAGTAACGATACCTAACTTCTATTATTGATTTATATATATATTTCCAGTAAAGGGTAAATTGATTAAAAGCAATGCTGCCTTCATTCTAGGAAAAATAAATGTTTTATTGAATGACGTTGTTTCCTGGTCCCTCTTGACAGCTACAACCTGTTGAGTCAAGGTTTCCCATAGACAAGAGCCAAACAACTACCAACTCACTCTACTTGTGTATTGATCAGGTCAAAGGTACACATGATGACTCCACTCTGTTACAGCCCAGCAGAAAGCTTGGCTCCTTTACAAAGGAAGCAGCACAAAAAAGAGGATGAAAATATCCTCATTATGTTGTTTTGTAATTAAGTTGTAGTGTTGTGCCAGTTATATGCCCCATTGTTTGGCCCTTACATTGGTCTCAGTGGGTGTAAATATTGAACAGTCGCCGCCTACCAATGTTAATCAATCCCCGACCGAATTCTAAATGATTCGGTTCGTTTCAGGAAATGAATATTTGCCAGGCTTTTCGGGGGGGAGAGGAGGGGGAGCAGTGTACATGAATTAGCCAGCTTCCCCGATCAGGGCATTGATTCTGAGCAGCCTCGGCTGTTGCTTAATTAGGACATACCTGTCTGGGAATTGTGTGTGTGTGTGTGTGAATGCGCATGTGTGTGTATTTTCTCTTATTGTGTGGAAAGACAAATACTGTCTGATAGAGTAATAGAGAGTGTGATGATGCTTGTCTTTTTTTCATCAAGGTTAATCACGCTTGTTGTTTGTGTTGTTGTCAGCAGATTGGTGTCTGGCCTCGTAGTGCACAAAACAGAGAGTCTGTCTTCAATGTGTGGTGCACTAAACATACTAATGAGCGGCCTGTCTTAGCATAGGGGTATAAGGGGGCTACAGGACTTGAAGAAGTACAGGACTACCAAAAACCAGGATTTAGGCAGACTTAACACTGGTTAGAAACTCCTGAAAAAGAAAGAAATTGCTTCAGAAGAAGCCCCTGAGTCAGTTGACAGAGGAAAGTCTGTGCTACAGTATCTAGAAAAAATGTCAAGGTCTATCTTCTGAGTGCAACCAAACTCAAAACACTAGACTGGAACCTGCTATAAAACACTGATGTATAATTAAGAGGCCAGTTGGTCCATACACCTTCATTTGAGCGCTACAGCCTCAGCAGAGAGGAAAGGAAGAGGAAGCACTGACATGATATAATTTCATCTTTTCAACAATATTTAACTTTCTTTGATGAAATTACAATAGTAGTTAAAGCATTTGAAGAGGAAGAGAGACAAAAACAACTGAGCAAGGAAGGAAAACAGATAAATGGCAGTTCAGATGTGGGTGAAGATAAACGAGGGGCAATAGAGTCTGATCTGAGGATGGAGTTGTGATAGATCGAGTTGTACAAAGATGGATTTGAAAGAGAGAGAGAGAGAGAGAGAGAGAGAAGGAAAGGGCAGAGCAATGAGACAAGAGACAAAGCAAACAGCTGAATGGATGGCAAGGGATGGATGGGTGGGTGTCTCTAAGCTCCAGCCTCCCAGCCTGACTAATCACTTGACAGACAGCTAATGTGGTGCTGAGGCAGCTCCTGAATGACTGGCTGTCTTCGTTCGAATGAATGGACTGATTTCTGATCCCTGCAGCTTTACTTTACGCGTCATGTTGTTCTGCATGTTTTGGCATTTATTTCATTAGACTAACTAGATGTGAAAACAGTCTTATTATAGTAGCTCAACCAATCAGATACCAAGGTGGCATGTTCCCCTAGAAATGTGAACATTTCTATGCTTTTATTCAATAACAGAAAGGAGACTTAGACAGCTCAGTTTTGCCATCAGTGAAAAATTAATCAGCCATTATTTTTACGATCACTTAACTGATTATAAACAGTCTTCTGATACATTCATATTTTCTTGGTTAATTTGTAATATGTCAACTGAAAAACTAAATCAGATGAGATTGATCAGCAGATTTACTTGGTAGATAAATCAATCAAGTCAAATTAATGCATATTAGGCAGATAGACTTAATTGATCAATGTATTGCCATAGTTTAAGATTCATTTAATTACAGTGTAATACAATGATTTGACATTTGTAGTTGATCAAACACCCAAACTTTAACTACGTCTATACAGAGTTTGACTGTCACTGTCCCTCCACAGAGCACAAATCAAACATGAGATTCTCTTCTTTATCAGCTTGTCACTGACTTTGTTTCTGCTAAAGGCTGCGATGCTGGGACATTATTTAGGGCCATGTCCACAAATCTGCTCTCTCCGCTGGGAGCATTTACCACCCCATGCTGATCTGGTTCTCCTCTCAGCTTACAAAGAATGGCAGCACCTGTCTCACCCAATTACACCTGATGGGGTTTGACCTGCTGAGCTGGGTTAAATGGCTGCTGGCTGAACACTGTCTGACCTCTGTCACTGAGTCTGGTTCGCTAATATGGAAAGTGTTTTTGTACTGGCATGCATCAAACACACATGTGCATGACTGCATGATTTAAGTTAATCAGTGAAGCTTGTTATTTTATTTTTTCCACCGACAAGTTTCCAGAGGGTTTAAGCTACACAATATCACAGTATTAAGGAAGTTGTTCAGATTTAGGAAGCACACTCTTTTCCTTTTTTTTTTAATGACATTTCTGTCTTATAAAAGTATAAGAATTCCTTGTATTAGCTGGAAGCTGCCTTTCATAGACTCAGATTTCTGCTCATTAGTATAGTTGGTAATAGAGAGTAGAGAGTAGAGAAAGTAGAAAAGTAGAGAGTCTTTTTTTTCACTTCTCTCAGCCCGAGTTTGAACTTGTGACCCATTGCTCACCTCTGCTGCTGATCTGTCACCTGGTCATATACAACAACCTGTCAGTCTTTCCCTGAGGTCCTTAAAGCCTTTTAAAGAAAATCAAAGACCCATTAACAGTGGTCTGACACCAGACAACAACTCGTACTAATCCTTTCCTGAACTCTGACCCAAGCACCACTCACTCTCTCTCTCTCTGCCATTTTGTGTGTCTCTTGCTCAACACAACACTCTAATCACACAACCATTCCTCACAGCCCTACAAACACTTAAGAGATCAATGCTCTAAGAATAATAATCTCCTCCTTGATAGAGGGTGAAAGACTCAAGACAGGCGACAGAAAGAGAGAGAGAGACAGAGAGAGAGAAAGTGATTGGAAGAGATGGAGAAAGAGAGGGAGAAAACAATATAAAAATAAAGGTGTAAAGACAAGTGCCTCCCCTCAGCTGGAGTGACATCTATATCCCTGTCTTTATCGACAACTGGCTTAACTAAGAGCTCTCCTGGCAGGGAGGAGGTGACTGATTGTCCATCCGCAGAAGGAGAAATGGAGAAAGAGAGGTTTGAAGATAGAGGGAGAAATATTGCCAAAAATCAAGACACAAGTATGGTGGTAGGAGAGGAAAAGAGGCAGGGAAAGAGGGATGAATACAGACTGCATCACTGCCTCCATGACTCACATAGAGAAGCTAGTTGTAGTAGGGGATCTAGTAATACTTTTAGTTCAGTCATAGTATTAGTGAAACAGCTGCATTTCCAGGCATAAGCTATTGAGATACTGAAGGATACTGTACTGCAAAACCCCAGATTATACCAAAGATGTGATAAGATCACCTCATACCAGATACAACTATGGCTATATATGGATTAAACCATTTAGTTAAGGATGGAGATAGGTTGCACTTACAGTTAATGAATCACAAGCACCCTCCACACCTTTGCTTTCTGTCTTTCTACACTAACTGTTGTTAGATTCGACTGACATTAGATGCAAATTGTTGAGGTTGCAAGAGTGGTTTCCTCAAGTGTTATCTGTGATAGACATTAAGCATTAAGGCAAAAACCCTTCCATTCTATCAAACCTGTCATAACTAATACACCCATCTATTGTATATTAGCCTCAGCTAAAAGTGCAGTGACCACTTTTAGAGATGAAATAAAGCTAATAAAGAGGGAGTGTTTCATCTTTTAGTTGAGCAGTCAGTGCAGAGCTACTTTCATGCCTCATTTCACTACAATCCTTATTAATTGGCTCTGCTTGTGGAGCACAGGCGGCTCTCTAAACATACACACACAAACACACCTGCTTTCCCACTGCCATGCACATGATGCACATTCCCTCAGGTAAAAGTACATATCGCATCCCTCTCACCACCAACCGCATATGCACACACACACATCTCTGTTCAGCAGCGTGTGATATTAATCAAATCATTTCTAAATCTCCTGGCTTTACGTTGCTCAAGCCCCTCCCTATCCCTCACCCCGCATCCCTCCCTCCCCACCGCCGACACCACCTCCGCTTTCTCCAGCACTGATCCCCTCAGCTGGCTCTTCGGTGTCCGTGCCGGCTTCTTTTGCAGGAGGCCCGGGCAGTGCCGGAGAACAGGCACTGCCGGGGGCGATACATATCCCTCAGGTGAGCCTTTCATTATGGATGATGTTTCTGCCAAATTATTTAGACCCTGAGCCCCAACAACAACCCCACCCCCCACCCCCACCCCACACAAACAGAATGCATCCCTGCACACAGTCATACACACTTCTAAGCCCCGCTGAAATCCATCCCATCCCTCCCCTTTTTATTTGCTGTACCGCAAACAACACTAACACAAACATTAATCCTGCCTGATTACTTCAGTGTGTGTCTGTGTGCATGTGCTTTTGCCAAGCAGTTCATTAGTCCCTCTTTCTTTGTTTAGAGGCAGTAAAGGAGTGAAAGCATGACCCTTGTGGATTACAGATAGGTGGAAGGAGGGCTAGATAAAGAAAATATTCATCATATGTATACTTCTGTTGCTGCTTTCATTGCCATAGAGGGGACAGGCTGAGTGAAATTACCTGGACATCATTGGCTTCAGTAGTGCAGGATGTTAAAACTGTTTGTGTGTGTGTGTGTCCCTCAGGGGCCATTTGTTGCAGACTTAGTAGGAAAGAGACAAAGATGACAGTCTCCTGGCAATGTCTGACCTCGGCTTAGAGAGTAGAGAGCAGATTTGGGATCTCATCACAAATACACACACACACGCACACACCAACGTTACCCTTCTCTTCATCCCTTAACTCATTTGGCTACTTATCCCTTCCACTTCTCTCCCTACCTGATACCCATGGGCTCAGCTCCCTCCCACCTTTCCACCTCAAACGCTCCGTGTTACCTGCCTCCCACCAATTCCCAATCTCTCCTACTTCAGCATCCTCATATCTCCTCCTTCTCCTTCTTTCCTTCCTCCCTTCTCCCCTACTCAGTTGATCTCTGTGCCCTCCAATTCCCTCCTTTACCATCCAACCCTCCAAAGCTCAATCTGAGAAAACCCGAAATTCGCCTATGAATAAAAATAAATAAAAAAATAAAACTTACTCCCATTCCTTTCAGTCTCCCCAACCTCAGTATCTTGTGCGTTTACTTTCAACCACCCAGCTCTCCCTTTCCCTTGTTCCTAGCTTATTTACTTAGTTCATGGTTCCAAGTCATACTGTACAATTACACATTCCTGCAAACACTATGACTCATTCTGCCTAATTAGAGATTAATGCTTATTCCAAAAATGGATGTTAAATTCAAAAAATGTAAGTTATTCATATTGATTTTAGATTACCAGCTCATATTGATGATAGCTACCCCCTCACTCAACATCAGTTTGTGAACCTTGCAGCAGAGGAGGTACATAAGGACCAAATGAGTTACCTCCCCTACTTCCTTCCTCCCTCACTTTCTCTTTTGTCCCTTCCAAACCACTGGTCCCTTCCTTCCTCCCCTCCCACTTCCCCCCTCCTCTTTCCTTTCCTCCTAAAACCTCTTATAGATCTTTTACAAGTACCACATCTTCATCTTTTCTTAAAGCATTTACCTGCATTTAAATTCATAACTAAATTGATTCCTGGAAAGCTCCCTCCCCCCCCCAAACCTGCCTCCAAAAAAAAAAAAAACCAATGAGAGCTTTGGAGACTCACCAGGCTGAAGAGGACCAGGAACTTGAGGCAGACAAACTCCCGCTGGTCTAGCTGCAGAGAGCGCAACTTGGCCACAAGCTCTTGGGCGTGACTCAACAGGTTGTTCAGGGTGGCTCCAGCCTGTGAAGCAATCACTGCATAGTCCACCTGGAATAAGCACGGAGAAGAAGAGATGTTAGAAGGTGTTCAAGCACCAGCTCTGAGGCCAGACATATCCTTAAATGAAAGACACCCAGTGAAGATTGTAACCACTAGTATAGAGAATACAGTGCCACAGACTTCCACTGATTGATGCAATATTCCAGTGCCAGCAACATGGAGGGCAAAATGGCTAGGCTGCTAAAAAGATAACACTCAGTGTAGCTCCCGCAGATTTAATATATATTATAATACACAGACATCTTTGGTCTGTCTGTCAAAGAGCGAGCCACTGGTGGATGGTTTAAAAACAGCAGCTGCAGGCAGAAGATTTTTCCTAGTTTAACTGCATTTTGTGACAACATGCTGTGGGCATATGGAGAGAGCATGAGAGTTCACATCCGACTAACTAGACCTGCCAGATTTGACTTCACTCTTTTCTGTTATACAGTGAAACAGAAACATGCTGAGACACAATAAAAACAGATGTAGATAGATAGATAGATAGATAGGTAGGTAGATAGATAGATAGATAGATAGATAGATAGAGAGATCCTCTTCATTAGTTCTGACCCATTCACCCGTTTAAATACACATACACACACACACTGCACACCTTTTTTCCAGGTGCACCTCATAACTGCAGCCACAGCACATTTGTCTGGGAGGCAAGTCCTTAGCTGCCACTCACAGTAAGCAGGACCGTATTAATTTTTTATATTTATTGACAATTCATTACCATAATTGACTGCGTGAGGGTTTCCAGGGGAAGGTAGATGTTGGCGTGCGCAGTTCGTAAAGCTCAGGGAGGAAGAAGGTCCCTGCGAGCTCCCATTTGCAATTAAAAACAGCCTGGATTTGGAATTTATTTATTGTGTAAATAGGATGATTGGAGCCTGTTTTCCTCTGTATGATGAGGGGTCAGAGTAAAGCAAATGTTAACAGTGCACTATGTTTTTTCTAATATCACTTTTCCTGTCCTCTTCCCCCCTATTCTTACCTTTTCATCTTTTACTACACCACTGTTGTACCTCTCTCCCTTTAACTCCTTTGTCCCGCTCTCTTTCCCTCTTCCCACCTTCGAGACGGTAAGAGTTATGACTTGGTGAAAAGCAGACACTGCCCCCCTTCCAAGATGTCAATCAATTTACATAAAATCAACTGTGCATGAAATAACTTCATTGAAGGATTGGACTGTTGATAGTGATGCCTTGGGTTATTGCCTCCTAGCCCTAAGTAAAAAGAGAGAAGAAAAAAATGCTATAATGTCGCTATAGCAGACTTAGCACTAACCCTGGTGACCTGCATATCAATCAATCAATCAATACTACTTTATTATCTCTCCTGGAGAGACATAGAGTAAATATATGAATAAACCTTCAAATCTTAACCCATCATGAATACGATGAAGGATCTTAGCTGAACATTAAAGATGAGCGCGGAAGGTGGGACCAGGGGTTTGATGTGGATAGAAAATGTACCTTGTTTGAAAGCACAGAAATCCGCGCCCGGCTGAGGAACGTCTGTTTTTGCATTTCTTCATAATTTGAATTTCATGTACACCAGGAGCGTTGTGCTATCAAAATATCTGGATTTTCATACTGAAGACTGGTTGCAAAGCTGCAAGGCCTTGTTTAATCATTCAGCAGCTCAGTCCGGTCTTTGTCATTTCATGTTTGCATGCATTCTGACAAGTTCCACTTTGCATTTGGTCCTATGACAGGATAGAGAACAAGCCTCCTTTCTTCACTTCAACCCAAAACTAATAAAAGACAAAAAAAAAAAAACACTCATGGCCATTTCTCACTGCTTTTGGTGACATGATGATATGCAGCAGCACAGCAAACGAAAGCCAGAAAATTGTAAAAAAAAAAAAAAAAAAAAGAAAGACAGGAATTAGCAAGCAACATGAGGGCAGGAGAATGAGCAAGACAGAGAGCAAATGACAGGCTATAACAGTAAATCTGCTGCTACCATGGATTTCTTTTCAAAGGTCAGTATGAGTGCAGTGTATGACTGACGAGAGCAGCTTGATTCAAAAGAAAAGGGGAGAAACATCTGTCTAAACTCTCTATCTGAACAAATCCTCTCTCTTCATGTCATATTTTTGTGAGAAGACATGAAAACATCTGCCAACCCGAGGACATATCAGTTATTCCCAAAACAAAGTTTGTCAACTTCAACTTCTTTTGTGATACAAATTGCCTAATCTGTCTTGGAACTGATCAAAAGAATGATTAACCTTTGAAAATCCCTGCCAGTGGTGCTGTGTTAGGTGTGTATCACTTCTACAGCTGTTGACACAGAGTTGGTTCAGACTTGTGGATCAAAAGTGTTTTTCTATTCTACAGTATTTGCCCCTTAGTATCAGTATCTCTTTTCATTATGGCTTTTTAGATTGCATTATGTAAGGAGTTGTGTTTCAAAGGAGACCAGAATTATGACTGTGATCAAAGACGTTGCAGAACAGTAGCGTTTTTATTTTCTGGTTGTCTGTTCAGGGGTTAAAACATGAGAACACAGTGAGTCATGCCTTTTCTTACTGGGCCTGGTGAGTTATTTAAGTCTTGTGGGCTTAGTGAAAAGTAATGTAAAATTGCAAACTTGACTATAATTAACCAGAAAAACATCTGGGAGTTACTCTTATCATATGGCATTATACAGTATACAGTATAACATCATACAGACCAGTATGTATTTTTACATTTACCTATTGTTTATATTATTACAGTAGGCAATAGTATGCAGGCCCAAACAGTCATTATATGTTATGTGTGTGTGTGTGTGTGTGTGTGTGTGTGTGTGTGCGCGTGCAGCATTTGCTTTGGGTGATGCTGCTACTGTGGTTTAAATATCCTCGGTGTTATCACTGTGCTGTCACCCCTGGCCAGGCAGAGAATAATAGGAGATAATGAACTGTTTCAGAGACTCTCTCTCTCTCTCTCTCTCTCTCTCTCTCTCTCTCTCTCTCTCTCTCTCTCTCTCTCTCTCTCACACATGCACACACACACACACACACACACACACACACACATTTCCCCACTGACCCCCCCAACACCAGCTGTTCATTAACCAAAGTATGCAAACGAAACGGCCATCCTGCACCTCCCCTGACTATCAGCCCCTCCTCCTCCTCCCCCTTACTGGTCTTGCCTCTTTGCCTCATCATCTCCTCCCCTCTTCTTCCTCCTGCCTTTTCTGTCTCTTCTCTTTCTCAGTTCTTTCTCATCTCCTTGTCCCTAGTTTCTCTTATTTTCTCCTCTTCTTTCCCCATCTTCATTCTTTCTCCTCCTTTGTCCTCTGCCTCAGTTTCTCTCACTCCTTCATCTCCTCTCTCCATCCCTTTCTTTTCCTCCTACTACTCTTCTACTACTCTTGGACAACCATCCTCTCTATTCTGTCCGACCCCCTCATCTATCATTTCTCCCACTCTCCACCACCTGTTACCCAAACATCTCTCATTCTCTTTGGCTCTTCCCTCTTCCTCTTTTCCTCTCCTTCCCGGTGGACAGGCCACGTCCCTTGTTCTAATATTTAATCCAATGCCTATTGTTGTAAAAACATTTCTGTTGAAGAGCAATGTTGTTGAGGAGCCAACCAATCAATAATGTATTACTTTTCATCTCATTGACAGCCACATCACTGGTCAGAGCCCCATACATGATGGACAGTGTCATGTCTTTTTGCGTAGTTTTGCCCCCTAACTGTGCATGTGTAGCCTACTCTTTTTATTTAGCATGCATTATTCTATCTTTGCTCTTTTGTCTTCATTGCTTGCTTTAGGCTTGTGTGTGTGTGTGTGTGTGTGTGTGTGTGTGTGTGTAGCAAAAACAGCATCACATCACATCACATACAATGAAGATGTGTGTCATTTGGACCTCAAGCATCAGCTCCCATCAACTTCCTCAAAGGCTCCTCCAAAACAAAATATCACTCACACATTTTTATATGTGCCTACCTGCTTACTTTGCTGTTGCTTGTGTAACTTTATTTACACATTGTCAGTGTATTCATCCACTGAGATAAAAAAAAAAAAAGATTCTCCTGGTGACATTAGTTTATATCTATAACCATAATCTATTTTTAATGAGGCAGGGACTCCTGTGTGGATGAGTGATCAATAACGCTTTAAGGGAACTGTTGAGATGTGAGGGTCCCCTGAGTAGCAGCTGATGCACGGTTGGCAGGTTTTCAGTAGGAAAAAAAGGAAACGGTGGAGGTGGTTTCCAGGATGGAGTGTAACCAACTCACCTGCTGGCCGGTGACCAATAGGATAGAGCCTTCCTTGGCGTGCACCACCTGCCGGAAGACGTGGTCAAGGATGAGGAGTTCACTCCAGCAGTTCTGAAGCAGCTTCATCTGGTCATCCACCTGGTCACAAACAAACACATCAGTTCAATTATTTTATTGTCACCTCTCACACATTTGTAACAACATACATACATCATGCCCTTTTGTTTTGTATTAGCCCCACATGGAGCGTAGTTTGTCAGTATAGATGGGACTCTGAGCAACCAAGTTGAGTGCACGTGCAGGTCAAAGATGATAGCTTATGGGAAGATTAACATGGAGAGTTCAGAAAATCTGTCGAAAGGTAAAACAAGTCAGTAAAATGTATGGCTGTTTAATGATGTTGCAATAGTGTATCAAGCTTTTTGATCAATGCTTTGACGACTAATCAGTGCATATTAACATAAGGACATGCTGTCTACCAATACTGTATATGGGAAATTGATTTATATGTACTCAGCTACGGTGGCTAACGTCACTTTGGATTTGAGTTAGAAAAATTTTTACCATGTTGTTATTTTAGTTTTACATCTGAATAGCTATTAGATATATATTTTGTTGTATATTCATAAGCTTTATAGATATTTGATTCAACAAAGGACAAAGTCAAGTGTCCTGTCCTCACAATAACAAAAAACGTTGAGGCACAGTGTCGGCCTCAGGAGCTTGAAATTATCACAGGCAGCTGTTTGCAATGTAAGCTTGCTCACAGGTCAATCGCTATTGATCAGTTGCACACCACGGGCATTGTTTTTTTTTTCAACCTTACACAAAGCTCAAATGTCCCCTGCACACATTCTAAAGCTTTCTCATGTGAACCTTTCCACACTCAGTTAAGCACTTTGCTACGTGCCTGATTTAACAATGTTGCCAGCTTTATCTGTTTGCCCATTGCCAGCAGTCTCTGAGTGATTCCACAGGTGATAATGATTAAGTAGCCACTTTTTTTTCTCCCCCCCTCCCTGTCCTGAATGCCAGCCGCTGGCTCCCAGGGACCTGCCAGGTGAATCTTGGGAAGCTGACACAGGTGAAACGGTGGGTTTGTGCACCAAAAACAACCCCCTCTATTGTAACCGCTTCTCTCTTCCCATGCCTGGTTGTGTTAATCATTACTCCCCACAGCCACACTCAGACAGGAGAAAAAGGCCACATTGAGATGGAAGGAATGAGGAAAATGTATGAGAGCCCCCCCTTTTTTGTCTGTCAACAAACATTGTGCTCTTTGTGGTATCGTTGGGAATAATGTGTCTTTCTCGGCACACTGCGGTGTTTGTGGTGATGTGAATTACTTTGTTGCTTCGAGTCTGTGAGAACTGCCTGTGACGCTCATCGCCAATGTCAACCGCAACTCACAGAGTGAAGAATGTGGATCGATGTTATAACTTTGTGAAACAGGCAGGTGCAGGGTGAACGCTGCTGAAAGCTGTTTCTTCTTGTGCTGTCGTGGTATTTGTACAGGGAATAATTTGTGGAAATCTGTAGTGATCCTCGGTACTAATTTGTTGTCAACAGCCGTGGCTCTGCCAACAAGCATCAAACACTTTATTAGCTTGTATGACAGGGTACTAGCTGCAGCCAAGTCTGTTTCTCTGTTGTTGATCAGGATTGTTTTGACTGGTGACCGGTGGCTGGTGTAAAACTGTCTGTTTACCTCCCGGGCAGTCATAACAATAGCTGTACCATAACATTGCCTTGGTGAAGCCAAATCATACGCACTGTTGGAGGACATGAACAGTTGGGATGTAATATGTATGGCTCTCTTTGGCCACAACTGCCATTTTGGCAGCTGTAAATACTGTACTTCTTAGCTTTTCTTCTGACTATACTATCCAACCACTGTGCCATGATGTACTGAAATCATGCAGCAGCAAATTGAAAAAGTAGTCATGGAATGTCCTACAGCTCCCATCTCGCTTTTATCAGTGGAAAACTGACACTATACAACAAAGCTTCAATGACCTTTTTCTGACATTTTTGACAGCATCACAGCCTCTTTTTGTCCCACCCACCCTTTTTTTATACATCTATTTTTTCATGGTCCCATACATGTGTCAGGCACAGGACGAAAGCAAAATTCAAATGCCTTCATTAAAACCATCACAGAGCAAGAAAGGTAGTCAAAGGAGGGAGTTCTCTCTTCTGTGCCCCAATCCTCTCCGTCCCTCCATCTAAGGACCCTGGAAGCGCATGTAACTCTGTGTGTGTGTGTGTGTGGAAGGATGGGAAGGATGGGTACTTGTAAGGCCCAGGCTCTTCAAAGGACCCCCCCTGCATGTCAGTGTAGCTGGCAAGTGTCGGGGTCCTCATCAAAGGGCTGTCCTCAGTCTGCCTGCCTGGAAGCTCTTCTCTGACAAGAGGCCTGAGTTATCAAAGAGGGGCAGCTCAGAGGGGATGACGGCAGCTGATAGCAGCCTAGGCGAGGGCACGGGACACCCGCCTGGAAGAGGGGGACTGGTGACAGGCAAGCAGGCGTGAGGGCAGGCCAGGGGTTGGGGTTCAGTTCGCTGACCTTTTAAGTGCCAGCGACATGAGCTGTTTCCCTGACAAGCTCTTCCTTTGCTCTGTCAAACGAGCAACGTTCATGGCGCCTGATCTTACAAGATCTGCTGCCTGCTCGCTCAGATAATATGAACTTTCTGACATGGAGCTGACGACCGATTCGTCTTGTGACGAATGCAGACAAGTCTTGAATGCTATCAATGTGCATAGAACTGGCTGATTGCCAGTGGCTGATTGCTGATCTTTCAAATGGATTTATTCAGAATATGACACTACAAAGTTCAAACAAGCAGCATGTTGAACTCAACAGAGCAATAAATCATGATGTATTTAGTTTGTCATTTTTTATCTCACCTCATCGTCACGGAAAATGAAGATAACATTGCCAGTTGCTATTTTACTGCAATGTCGACTCAGTAGGAAACAAACTTGTTGTGTTGTTGTTTCTCACTTCCACATTTCCCGCCAAGTGATATACAATGCACATATTACCCCTGTTATCTTGTTTGCCATTTCATGACTATGTATCACTAACATAAAACTAACAATAACAAACAAAGCTTCAGTGGCCTTGGTAACTGTTTTGACAGTAACACAGCCTCTGTCTGCCTCCCTCCCCCTCCATTGTGTATTTACATGTATTTTTTTTTTGTAGCCCAATACCGGAGATGCCGCAAGAACAGGATGAGTAGCAAAATTCAAATGTCTTCATTAAAACCAAGGAAGGTAATCAAAGAAAAACATAATGAATATGGATAAATTGAATTGAATTCATTTAGGTTTTATGAATAAATATAAATAAACACTTTTCTATCCCACTTGATGTATAACCCACATTGGACAGAATATGTTATCAGCTACTTGTCACAATGTTCATGATGGTCTGACCATTTTTCATGTAGCACCTATGCTGCCTTAAAAATACAGTCCCATACAATCCCATTTCTGTCTAAGTAAGTTACTTTGGGAGTGAAGGAGACCTGTTTCTTATTCTTAGAATAATATTGGACTTGAAATTTCCCTCTGCCTTTCAGGATGCTCACCATAACCTGACAATTAAACCGACTGCTGATGCAATGCACTGTTGATGAACATTAATGTTTATCTTTATCAAAGTAGAGGCCTTTCAATACTTACCCATGGCAAAACCTTTCAAAACACTAATTTAGCTTTACAGCAGCAATTCATGAAAGAATTTACAGCAATATGAATGAAGGAGTTCGCTCTGCACTTTTGTGCACATTTTGACAATCCCAAGTTTTTACCTGTCCTTGTACAGAGCAAAACTCATTATAAGGATTTAGCTTCTAAGGTTGATACTCATGCAGAAAAAACACTCCCCAGAAATCAGTTCAAACCAGCCTCAAAATCCACATTTAATGCTACTTTTCAAGGTGTGATCTATTTAATATTTTAATATTATCACTAGTGTTTGGGTAAAAAAAAAAAAAAAAAAAAAATAGAGAGAAAAATTCCAAGCAGGAACTTCTACTTGCAGCAGCCAGCAATGAAAAATACATATCCTCCAAGAAACCAATTTAACACCTTTATGATCGTTCAGGCGAGTGGGATCAATGCCCGGATCAATCGCTTAGCCCATAGCTTTTGTTCAAAACCACTGGCTGAGATTAATGGGATTTTCCAGAGAGAGAGAGAGTTAGAAAAAGAAAGAGAGTACGGGTTAGAGGGGGGGGAATGAAAGTGCCAGACAGGGAATGAGAGAATGAGAAAAGACTTGGGGAAATTGAGAAAATAAAACATAGAGATTAAGAGCAGATATTCCCTCCATTTCTGGGCAAATGTAAATTAATTGGAAATGGAGCATTCAGACGCTCCCTGACAAAAGTAATGTTTATTCATAGCCCCCTGCTAAGAGTAGAGCAATTATCATGGTGTGTTGAGTCAAAACAGGCCAATGTAGTAGAATCTTTCCCCCCTTTCTTGTGGCCGGGTTTTGGTCTAGTGCCACGAGCATTGTTAAGCTTCGTACGGTACGGCAGGCTTTAACGAGAGTACACAGCTGGATCTGATTTTAATAAGTAGTTCCATTTTTGATGTGGCCTAATGAACAGATTAATGGAATCTCCTTCTGTGGAGCCTTAATGAATGGAGAGAATCATGTTTCTTTCTTTTTTTTTTACGCAGAGGGGAGAACAGACACACACGCAGACGATGAGTTTATCTGCCTCAAACGACTTGTACATAAACAATAGCTGCGCTTCTGTCTTTCCGTTTCTCTCTGCTGGACAAGAATCAATGCTGTCTCCGAGTACTACAGGTGAGGTTTGAAGCTGACATCAATGCTCATGCGTCTCTAGCAGCCGTCCTTTGGTGCAGTCCTGTCTTGGCATCTGTTCGCCTTGAGCCAAACAGGCCCTGTATTCACCTGGGAACAGGCATTAATTCACCTAGAACAGCGCCTGTTGTTCTCAGAGTGTTGCGAACACTTAATTATGCCGTGCTTGAACGTACTGTAGCTCATTTCCAGTTTAGCGTGGTAATTTAATTGAAAAGAGTCTCAGTGTGGGGTTCCATCGCCAACAATAGGATTTTGTTCGGCTAATTGGTCATCAGCGTTTCACAAATCATGAGGTGCGTCACACTTTTTCTTGTGGAAGCACATGCAGCCCTGTTGACCTAAGCTTTTTTTTTTTTTTTTTTATCACCAGTCTATTTACTTGCCTATTATCCATCCTCCTGTCTCTTAACAAAGACCAAATTATAAAGGAGCTAAATTATCCTTTAAAAATATCTGGTCTCTCTTGAGCACTTTCAAACCTGTGTCTTATTTTAGGTCAAATACAGCAGCAAATGCCACCCAAATACTACGTCCAAACATTTAGCTGCTATAACATTCAAAAGCCGCAAATAGGGTTGCATCCACCGGGGGAAAAAAATATCATCATCCCTGGGATGTTCTAGCTATGTAACCTGGTGGGTTGGGAGAGGTGGGCTTTGGGTGTCCATGCTCTTGTTCTACACACTGGACAAGTGCATTAGAATGAAAATGATTACCCCCCTCTCTTCACTTCCTCCTCTGTTTTCACCTATTCCCAAACCAGCTCTTGTTTATCAGGGCATAAAGTCCATATGGGCGTCAATGCTAAGGTTTGCAGGGTGATAAGAATGCTGGGAAAATGAGCAGGTGGCCAGTTTGGGGGGGGGGGGGGGGCTGCTTGTTGAGGAGAGGAATGATAATATTGGTGATAATATGCAGAACAACTACGCTTCAGTTAAACTAAATTTGTCAGCCAGCAGACAAGAGTGTAAAGCAACAGATACCACTACTACTCATACACCTGTTGGCCACCTACTGTGTTTGCCTGATAGTCAACTGACCTGCAAATGACCTGCATTTACAAATGAGAGAAAATTAAAAGCTTTTTCTATTTGGATAATATTAAATACCAGCATGTCCCTTATTAGTTCAGTTGAGGAAAAGCTTTGACTAGTACCGTAATGTTTTCATGCAATGGTAGTTACATAAAAACTTGAGGGTGCTGCTCATAGAAATAATGGATGGTTTTTGTGTGAATACAGTCATTGAAATACAACCACTAAAGACAAACTTGTTCTGCTTTTCTAATGATGACTAATTGACTTTAACCACATACCCAATGCTGTTTTATACATACTTTTATATTCACACATTCTCATGGGATAAGACTGATATTGGAAAAGAAACTAAATACTTAATTAGTTTATTTGTCAATGGTGGTCAAAGTGGTTTGATTCTTTTTAATTCAGTACAGTTCAAACCAACATGGACCCATTTTTGTTTCTGCCATCAAAGACAAAAACCGCAAACCCAACATCACATCAGGCATTTGCAGACTCATAAATGTGTATCTCCATAAAGCTAGCAGACTTTATACCAGCTTGCTACCACTCACTGTGATTTGCAGTGTGAATGCAGGCTATGTATATACATATATGACATGTATATGACTGCGTGCATGCTCATCAACATTTCATGTCACTGGCACCTGTTTGTTGGTTGCATGTATCTCTAATCCAACATATCAGGTAGTGGAGAATGCCTGTGGATTTATCTCCAACTGAGCACACAGAAACCCTAGACTGTTATTATGTCCCTAAACAGCTATAGAGATGCCACAGGCATCTCTCTGAGCTCAGAAAATATCACCGTTGTCACAAGAAGGCCTTCTGTCTGAGAAGCATTTCTCTGACTTTAACAATTCTTTTTTATGAAAGAAAAAAACAAGTCATCTTCCTCTTTGGCCCTGTGCATTTTAGTCAGTTTTAAAGCTTTAGAAACACTACCATGTACTATTCAATCAATATTTCGAAGACTGTACTACTGTACCAGTGTTTCAACAGCATGTATTCACTCGGTACACTGTGGAGCAATCTGTAACAGTCATGTGGCTTTTTTTTGACATCAAGTTTTAAAGAGAAAATGAGGCAATCGAGAACACACAATCCTTCAGTCCACAGAAGAACTTTTAGTTTATAGGACACAAGTGACACAATGCTGGGGTTAGACTGGTGTGGAAAATATGTGGCACAAGTGGATTATGTGTGTAGCTCAGAACTAAGGCAAACACTTAATGGCACATGAGGGAACCAAGGATGAAGATCCCCATGCTTTTTTTCTTTGGCATCAGAGTTTGGCATGAATGATTTTTGAGCTCAACAGTAGTACAGTATACTTACACTATACTTAAAGTATGTGAGTAGAAAATCAGTTTGAAATTAAATGCTAAACCGTTCATGTCCTTGAATAAACCATTAGTTATGTGGCATTTAATTGATCGTTTTACATATGAGAATTTTTAAAATGGAATGTGTTTTTTCAGTACGAATAAATACCAGCAGTGTCCTTTAGTGTTCATTCTAACACCAAAGGAATTTAGTGTATTTGACACACTGACAGTCCCCATTCATAGCGCAGCTATGTAGTATTTTTGTTACTGGGAGGATGAACAAATATAGTCAAAGTAAGTCTGTTTTCCCCACTAAAGTTAACTACTTAGGTTGAAAAAAAAAAAGAAAAAAAGAAAGATATTGTGTGTGTGTATTAGAGATGGGGAGAAAGATAGAGACAGAAAGAGCACAGAGTGTTTAGTAAGAGCAAATGAATGCTGTTTGTGTGTTGGAAAGAATGCTACACTGTGTATAAGTGTGCGTCCATGTGTGTATGCGCCCACGTCTGATCGATACCACCGGGGCACTAAGATTGATCGGTTCCCACGGTGACTGCATTAACAGACTCTGGGGGCTGACCTTTGACCCTGAGGAACACACTGCTTTCGATTGGCTGTGCTCACTCCCTCTCTCCATCTTCAGATCTCATTTGTCTACACATCCTAATATTCATGACATTCATCTTCTTCTTGTCCCAGGGTTGTGGTAGAAAGGAAAAACACAATCCAAGCCAATGATTGGACATGCTCTCTCTCCCGCCTTTCCCTCCCCCATCTGTCCTTTCATTCCACACAGCATCCTTTTGTCCTGAGCCTTGTCGAGATGAGAGGAAACAAGGCAAGGGCCTAATAAGGTCTTCCTGCTTTGCAGATGCAGGAAATGCATGTAGCTGCTCACCCAAGCAAACCAGTGTAACAGTTTGTGTCCTTAATAAATATGGAAGTACATGATAAATAAAAAACAGAGATGCAGAAGAGTCTTGATACAACAGCTGTTACAGGTAAAAATAATGGATCATTGCAAGGTTAATTCGTTAGTTTAAGCCCATGTAAGTGCACATACACCAATGCACTTACTCACACATATCTGTGAGAATACGCAAGAAGCCTGGCATGACATTCATGAGGCAGGAAAAACAAAGTATCTCAGTGGGTCTGTGTGTTGCAGGGGGAAGAACGTCTCGTTTTCTCAAGGTCGCTGACGATGGCAACAAACCCTCTTCACTGTCTGATATCAGTGCAGGGATTTGAGGATGAACCAACCATGCCCAAACTTTCCTATTCCGTTTTTACTTGATGCATAAGCATATGAAAGATAGAAAAATCAATAAGGCAAGAGAACAGACCAGTGAGAGGCCTGACATGAATTTCAATGGATATCTTTTCATGCAAGCAATGTTTATTGTTGTCTGCTATGGCAAGTTTGTTTACTGGACGTGTACAAAGCTTTCAGGTAACATCTGGCAGCTTTTTAGTATAAGTACCGTATATGTTAAAAGGTTGAGAAGGTCCATCTAAGTCATGCAGGTGGTATAGTCTCTAAAGAGAGAAGTGTGTTGAGCTCAGCCTTATCCAGCAATCATATGTGAAGCACTTGAGAAAAAAAAGAGAACTCTGGAAAAAAATTAGGTTATGAGAAAGAAACATATGTACGGTTGCCTCATTTCTGGGGAAAGTTAATCCATGAGTGCATGGCTTAAAGGAATTGAGTTTTTTTCCCCCTTTTTTGAAAGTTATTGTTTTCAGGATACCTCAGAAGTGGACTACCTACCCCCACCTCATACACACACTTTCTCTCTCACACACACATGCAGACGTGAAATCTCAGGGCTTAGAGCTAAGAAGCTATCAACTAATTATCAAAAACACAGAGAAGCCCTAATCAATTATTCACATGAACATTAGACCGCTAATACACATGTAGCCAAGGGAATGGCATCTCCCAAAAGTAACCCTTCCTCCTTCAGTCCAACATGCACACACACACACACACACACACGCTTGGATGCAATCATATCAAGACGTGCATACTTGCACATAGACACGCATACAAATGCTTGGCAAAATTATCTATATACACTTGCAGCTTCCTGCTCCTTTCCCGCCACTCCACTCTCTGCTTTACATCTCCAGTCCAGACATCAAACGCAGACATAGAGAATGAATGCCATTCAAATGTAAAATGAGTTGCACTAGCTGACTGTCTATAAGGTTCCTGGCTGGGAGGTACTGATCATAGAAATCCTATTGATCCATCAACACCCCCCTTACAGACTCCCCAAGCACACACAAACACTCACCCAGAGCTTAATCTACTTGGCGATTCCTGGGCATTAAGCTGCAGCCATTGGATTTTCATGCCGTGCAATCATTATTTGAGTTAATGCTGCAATTTATGACTTGGTGTTTGTGCGCTGAGTGTGAAAGGTAGGATGCAATATAAGAAGGTGAGGAGGTCAGTGTGTACGTAGGTGTGGGTGAAGATTTCTGTGTGTGTCGGTTAAAAGTGGGGGTTTGCATTTCACTTTATTAAATGATCACGATCCTGTCAGATGTGGGTGAAAAACAGGATGTATGTATGAAAACAAGAGTGTTTTTGTGCAACTGGATGGAACAGTATGTGTATGTGTGTGTGACTTTCACTGACTGTGGGAAATGACCCCATAATCCTTGTCTGGTTGTCTTTGCATTAAGAGGAAAACAAGACAAATAAACAGGAGACACAGAAGACAACAGGCTAAAGGCTCTCCCCTTTTGTATTATTCAGAACAGAAGAGACAGTCGTCCTTTACCCCCCCCCCCCCCCCCCTACACACAGACCTACATGTATACTCAGACACACACATACCATATGTAATATACCTTAACCCAGCTGAGAAGACGAAAGCTGTTTTAAAATGCAGAGACTGATGCGGTGATGCTTTCTGTCTGAGAGGGCGGGAGACACAGATTCCCATTAGGGATTGACGTGCTGGGGTGGGGTGGAGTGGGGGTGGGGGGCTCTTTTTTTCTTTTTTTTTTTGATGGGGAGGTTTAACAGGGTTTTAGAGCAGACAGCTGTGAGTTCTCATCCAAATATGGCACAGCTCCAGAGACGACAGCCTTTGATGCCCAAATTAAATATCTGAATTAACTAATTGAGCATTTCCGAAGCTCTTGTGATATGTAAACAGTTGAAGTACAAGGAAGACACAGCATCAAACCCACAATGCTGCAGAACAGATGGAGCCCTGTTTCTTCCTGAAGTGCATCTCCAGGTCTCCTCTGACAGAAACTGCCACGAATGCATCTGCGTTAGGGGAAGGCCATCTTGCACATAGCGCTGCTGTGGCAGTATGAGGCCTAGTGGTGGTGCTGCCAATGGGAAGTGCAGTGCAACATGTGGCATATAAAGTATTGGCCTAAGGGAAGGTGAGACTGCGGCTTGCCACCTGAAACCTTGTCTTTCTTGGTTTTTGTTCAGCATCCCTGGTTCATTTCCAGAGGTTTAACGATGTTGTCGACACCTTTCTCAGCAAGTCCCCTTGCTGCATATTTGGTTTATTGCTCGTCATTGTTTAAGCTTGGTTGAAAAGCCTCTTTTTATCCCCCTCTGAGAAGGCGCAATCCTAAAAGAACGCAGTGCCGTAATGCCTATTTTTAGTGCCATGCCTTTATTGCATATGTATGGAATCATTTATTTGCGGCTCGTGCCAGGTTTGCAGTTAAGACATTTTGGGAGAAAGAGAGAAAAAGATTGACAGATGGAGAGGTGAGGAAGAAGGAATGGTGTGAGAGTAATAAAAAACGTTCTGGTGTGGTGTAAACGAAATGAGCAAGAGGAAAATTAAAACCAGCAAAGAAAGGAACGCTGAAAGTAGGGATAGGGAACAGGTGTCTTTGTCCTACTTTGTGAGCGGAGCTAAAGCCATTTTCTCGGCTGGGTCGTTGTTTGGCGTGCGGCCCCATTGAAATTTCTTACCCGTCGTCACAACACAACCACAATGTCTAGAGTTACTCCTATGAACTGCATGCATCACTCATCGCTGTGCAAATTCAATCACCGGCCTTACCAGTTGGATATAAATACCCCTCAGCTCTTCGAGTTGTGTAAAACTACCCGGCAAGCTGTCGACTCTGCTCCACCACTGTCTTATCTATTGTCTCCTGGACCCCCCCCCCCCAACCAAAAGCCTCCCCACTCCCTGTCCAGAATAGACATGCTGTAAATAAGCATCAAAAATAGACATTGGGGGACAACTGCTGACAGCCCAGTGACGAAAGCGGCAGACACAGGCACAACCTCTAGGCAGGCTGGATTACACGCAGATAATTGAGGCCACGCAACATCGGAACATAAGAAGCTGGGGGCACTTTGTGTGTTTTTTTTTTCTTATACTCACTTGAAAAGCCAGTTGAAGGGTTGTGTTTCAAGGGAAACAAAAGAGAAGTTTACCATTCAGTATCCAAAAAGATCGAGATTTGACCAATTATTCATTCATTGTGTCAGTTCCATGATTGAATTTTAAGAGTGACTATTTGACCACTGATCATTGTGCATGTTAGTTTAAAAGTATTATTTGGTTCTGAATTGTGTTATTCAAATAAATTAAGTAACATGGAACTTATCTGTCTGTAAAAAACATATTATCTTTACTCCTGGCCCAATATGAATGCATGAACAGCTCGTCATCAAACGTTGGGTTTCTTATTACACAGTGAAACCCTTTGACTGGATGTCCTTTTTATAGCTTTGGTGCTTTGATACTTTCCAAACTGTGTCTTTTACAAAGACAAAAAGTCGGCAGGCGTAAAAGAGGAAGATAAATTAGCTGACAGGTTTGCATAGTTCTGTGTGGTGAGTTAGTTTAGAGGTTGCGGGTCGGCGTAAGGCAGCGGTAGCCAAACCTCTGCCCCCTTGACCTCCAGGAAATCCTATAGCAGGGAGCTATTTAGAAGCAAAATGCCAGCGCTTTTATTTACCACTGGTCTGACAACATATTGCCACCCTCAACCACCCAGCCTGCCTGCAGATAACAATACCTCCTAATTTGTCCTCTGCTGCTGTGAGCTGCGAGCGCTACTACTTTGCCTTGCAGAGTTTCTGATGGGAGGCACTTTGGGAAGGTTCCTGTATTAACTGTAGATTTAACATGGCTCATAACTACAAGCACAGCAGAGAGGAGGGGGAGAGAGGAGGGGAGGGGAGGGGGGAGGAAAGTTGCTTTGTACTTTGGTAGAGTGTGTAAAGTGTTTGCACGCTGTTGAGTTGATTTGTTAGCAGCCCGGCCAACTAAATCAAGCCCCCATATCCACTTTGTTTACCCATTTTCTTTGTCTCTCATTCCCACTTCCCCTCTGCTTTTCAATCTATCTATCTCTCCCTGCTGATTTGACTGACTGTTGCCAACTTGTGAAACAACAACTGTGTTAGTTCGGGGCCACCGGGGCTAACAGCACAGCCTAGTCACCCGCGTCACCGTCTTAACAAGCAGCATGACCTGCCAATAAAAAAGGCTTTTACCCTGATCGTCCTCAAACAAGACTTAAACACAACCAGCTCTTTCTCCTGCCGAATGCCCAAAGTGCTCGCAAATGTCAATCAGGCTGTGTTAACTTGCTTGAAAATGAAAAACTATAGAGGAGGTGGAGGCAATTTTTTTTTTTTTGCTTTTGTTGCTACTTCATCAGCAGTGGTTTGAAGAGGAGGGTGAGATGGAGGAATACAGAGGCAGATGGAAGTTAAAAAATACATCCATTTTAAAGGCTTAGCAAGGCGGTGCAGACACTTGATCTGTCCCTCGGTCAGCAGTTGCATGTCTGGTCTATAACCACTTGAATTCAGATTCTCTCCCACCTATTGAATTTGAAAAAGTTGACTTGAAGCTGTAAAAATAGGAGCATTGCTTGAGTGAGGAAGAAGGAGAACAAGAAAGAGGAAACGCTGTTGAGGACAGTTGAGTCTATCATTGTCCGGAGCTCTGTAAACTTGTACCTCATGACAGCCTTTCATCCCTCATCAAAGCAACAAGTAGATGAGCAGACCTAGAGCATGCTAAAACCCCCCAGCCCCCGTCGTCTCCTTATAGCTGCCGCTCCTCTGGGATGGGCGACCTTAAATCTTCTCTTTTAACAAGTTTCCTGTTCTTCCTTCCGGCCTCCTGCGGTCCCCAGGGGTTGGACCTACGGGACCATTCCAGTATTTGGAAAGGCTGTATCTTAAAGCTCTGTCTACAACCATCAGGGGATGTGAGGGGGACAGTGGAAAATTCGATCTATGTTAGATCAGTGGTCGCCTGCAGTTGAACAGCCAAAACATGGCAGATACTATTGGAAAATGCTTTGGAAAATGACTTTGGCTATGCCAGGAAATAAATACTGATACAGAGAAGAAATATATTACGCTATAAGAGCTTTACACTAAACACATGTGTGCAGTTGCAATCTCGATATGGTCCACACAGTGGAAAAGGGACTTTTTCAAGTGCCTGTTTCCACCTGGGACACATACAGGTACATGTTTATATTGTGGGGCCTGTGGGAGTATCGCTTCTGGTGTCAGCGTTTAAGGCGAAGGGACGATTTAACAGAAGGAACACATTCAGTGGGTCCAACCTGTAGCCTTCCAGGAACAGAGAAGCCTCAGTTATGTCTGATTTACACTCCTTTTTTTTTTTTTTTTGACAGACTGCACACTGCGTTTTCAAAACTCATCCAAAAATCTACTTGTTCCATTTGGTATTGGTAGTACTGAAAAGAAAGAAATCAGGAGGGCTGTTTTACAGTATTTATGAAAAAGAGAGAGTGATGTGTTGCCGGATGATCAATAATTTATGAATGAAAAGAGGCCTTTGTGAACCCAGACCACCCTCTCCTTCCCCTGAACTCCCCCCCCCCCCAACACACACAAACACACACCACCACCACCATTCTGCTGCTCCTGCCCAGTGCTACTGATCAAACAGATATTGTTACCACTAAAATAGTAACTTAAAAAAACACACAGGCACACACTAAGACCTGCCTGCAGCCTGGTAGGAAGACTGACAGCAGAGGGGAGGGGGAGGAGTGACAAAGAAAGAAAGAAAGAAAGAAAGACAGAAAAAGAAAGGAAGAATTACTCATAAAAAAATAAATTGTTAAATAATTGACTACAACAAAATGAAAAAAAAAAAACTGCACATGAGCCGTGAGAGAGTGTGTTTGTGTGTTTGGGGGGGGCACACTACTGTATGCGAATTTGTCCATGAGTGTGTTAGGGTGGGTGGGGTGGAGTGGAGGGGGGAAGCATGTCATCTATCACTGGACAAATGCTGGGCTGCGGGGGGTGTTGGTGGAAGCAGGGGTAAGGGAGGGTGTGACCGGGGGGTGGGGGTGGGGGGTGGTTGTCGGCCAGAATGGTGCTGCTCCTCAAATGAAATAATATATCTTTGAAAGCCTACGCCCCGCGCCAGGCCCCGGGCCCATATATCAAGCCCAAGAGCGTCTGGTGGATCCGCTCCAGGCCCATTAACCTTCCACCTGTTCCCCCCTTGCTCCCCCCTCCTACCCCACCCCGCCAACCTACCGGTCCTCTTTTCACCCTCCCCTGTTGTCCTTCACCAGGCTCCTCTCCTCCTCCTCCTCCTCTTGCCCTTGGTCGCTACCTCTCGCAGCCCCTTGTTCATCTTCCCATTTAACCCCCCCCCCCAACCTTCTTCTTTTCCTCATTTCCCTCTTTCTGTCCTTCTCTGGCTGTCCTTCATTATCTCCTTCTTGCTTTCTCTCTCTGTCTCTTTCTATCTCTCTTCATATTTCAGAGTCAACTTTGTTTTTCCCTCTCTCCATCGTTGCTCCGATATCTCTGTCTAGCTCTGCCTCCATCTCTGATGTCTGCCCTCTCTTTCTCTCATGGCCACCAAGTCTTTTCTCTTTCAAATCATTTACTTTCTCTCTCTCTCTCTCTCTCTGTCTGCTGCTCTCATGTCACAGTCTTTGCTCTTCTCTCTCTTCTCCCTCTGTAACCAATTTAAACAAAACATGTGTCCTTCCCTATCCTCTTTCTCTCTCTCTCTCTCTCTCTCTCTCTCTCTCTCTCTCTCTCATGCTTCTCCACACCTTTTTTCCTTCCTGGTTGATGTAAAGCAAGCATGGTATGGGGTGCGCATGTTGGAGGGCGCATCACATCCTGCAGAATAATTCAAATGCAATGGACCAGGGACACAGTTACAAATCTTTGCCAACTGTGTGCGGCCGCCAACCCCATCACACTCGCAGTTTGTCAGAATTGGGGGTGCCGGGAGGGGAGGTTGTTGAAGGGGGGGGGGGGGGGGGGGGGGGGGGTTTGACCTTTGACAAGACAGACATTGCTGCTTGAGGCTCTGGGTGTGTGTGTGTGGAAGGTTGTAGAGATATACCACTTCCAGGGTTCACAGATCACGCCTAAAACGGCTTATTAATTTCCACTTAGTTATGGGGTGTGAAGAAAAAAAGAAAAGGTGCAATCACCGGTCAAAGCAGGACAGCGGTAATACCCCCTCCCTTCCCAATACGCACACACTCACACAGAAATGTTCACACACATTCAGTTGCACCTTGAAAATTAAACTGCTCCTGGATAGGTCATGGAAAAAAAGGTGTGTGTGTGTGTATGTGTGTGTGTGTGTTTGAGGAGGATAACTAAGACTAGAAAAAGACCCTCCAGTCTGAATGGGGCGGGTGGGTGGTGTAAGGATAATTTCACCAAAAGAAAATTCATGTAATATTTATGGATGTAGATGGAGGGGAGGAGAGGAGGGGGGTGAAATTATGCGAGCGGGGCAGAGTGAGGTAGAGTGCATCACAGGACCTTACATTATTCACTCAGGTAAATCTATAAGTGGGGAATATTCAGGTGTGAGATGTGAACATCAGCTCCCCTCCTGCCCCACCCCGGGGATCTGTCATGCCGCGTGATTGACTGACGTGCAGCCGCTTAGAGCAGTCGAATAAACTGGCAGCAAACAGTCAGTGCTGTAAATAATTCTACTGCTTAAAATGCTCATTTCATTTTTTTGGTTGCAGCACATTTCACAGAAATTTGTGAGTTTTTAAGTTGCACTTTGACTTTTGGGGATTTTTTTTAAGACTTCAATCAAACAAAATGGATTTTTGGATTCTAAATATTTCAACACATTGTCTCATTACCTTTATTTTTAAAGCCCCACAACAGCTGTGGTGAAGTTAGTTATAGTACTAAGTTGTTTCTAAAATTAACAAATACATGAAAATGCTTTTAAAAAAATGATTGAAATATAAAATTGACATTAAAATTATGTATTAATTTATTTTTTATTTAAATCTTAACTTAAAAAAAAAAAAAATACCTTTTTTCTCTCCTCTCCTCTCCTCTCCTCTCTCCCCCTTTCTCATTCAATCACCTTTTATTTTTTCTCCCTCTTACCTCTTGGTCTTTGTTATTCCCTGTCCTTTCCTTCCCTCTCTCCACATTCCTCCTCTACTCCTCTCCTCTCTCATCTCCCCTCTTTGTTTCACCTCTCCTCGCCTGTCCTTTCCTCTTCCCGGCCATCTGTTTATCCAATATGGCTGTCCCATCTCAGCTGGGAGCTTTCCCAGGGAACAAGACTTCTAATACAGTTCCTCCTCAACTTAATGGCCCTCAGTTCTGCTTTTGCCATTCCCGCTACAAGCAGAGAGACAGAACTGAAAAAAAGTAAAAGAGACAGAGAAGCCGAAAAAACCTGTCTGGATCCCCCAAAAAACTGTCCCTAGATGACTAAAGTAAACAGTGAAACCACATTTCAAAATGTCACGGGTATTTTCCTCTTTGCTCCACTTTTATCAGGTGGACGGACTAAATATATGTATAAAGTTACACAGCATTTTACTCACGACAGATTTGAAACAATAATATCCTCTCAAAAATGGACACGTCACCTTCAGCAGTCAACAACCTCTAGCAGTAAGTAAGATTCAGTTGTGGTTTTGTTGCTGCTCACTTCTATAAATCTCTAAATAAAATCTTGAGAATGAGAAGAGGGAGATGCTTTGCCTTCATTAAGGCCTCAGGCTTCTTGAACTCTTATGATGCACATTACAAACCCTGCAGATCTCAATTCTGGAGTCATTTTTAAGGCAGTAGGTTTATTTCCAGTAGCTATTCTGTTGTAGTGTCCGTACCACAAAGGTACAGCTTGCAAACCCTGTTCCTGCTTTGTGTGTTGGCATGAGTTGGAATTAAATAACAATAAAATGCCGTCCTTATCCATCATGTCTATGTCTGATTGAGTACAACAAGATCGTATCTCCTTCCTGAATGTTGTTGGAAGACAATGTAGGAAATGTAGTAAGTAACTAGCTGATATAGTACATGTGAAAAAAGGGTCAAGTTAAAGGGCCATGCAGCATAAGATATAAAGCATTTATCATAAAATAAATCTTGGAATACATGGAAAACTTTGACATATTTAAAGGTATACTGTCCCTTTACAGTAATATAGCTGAACCATACCAGCCTCAGTACTTCAAAGTCTTTTCTGACATAGTCATTTCTGTTTCCTTTTACTGTTTGTTGTGTGTTGACAAGGCACACAAAGGTGCTTGGTGTCCCAACACTAAACACGCAAGGTCCTTTTTATTAAACGGTATAGAGAGGAAGGGGGTGGGGTGTGTGTGTGTGTGTGTGTGTGTGTTGGGGGGGGGGGGGGGCTGAAAAGGGAGTACAGTTAGGAAGGTAAGACATAAACATATGAATCATCAATAGTCCCAATCGCCCTTCTAAATTCTCCTTCCCATTGTGTTTGTGGTGGGAGTCAAGCCAGCCATCCCAACACTGAAACAATGGAGGAGAGGGTAGTGCTGGACCAGCTACAGTATGAGTCACTCACACACATGCACACAGAGTCATAGTCAACTAATGTCCACCCTCATGTTCAGCAACACAAACAGGAACATTAGAAAACGTGTTTTTAAGAGGCCTGTGTTTTCACAAAGAAAACATGACATAATCAATTCATCCATTTTTTCATCATGCTGCGAAAGTTTTATTTTTTTATTTACTACATTGGCAGTTGTATATATTTTAAATTTCCTTGTCTTTTATGGAGTAATTCTACATTTCTTCTACATTTTTCTTGTACATTTTTGTTACTTTTTCATTTTGGTAATTTTGGTTTCTTTCAGTAATTGAAAACACTGTATCAGTGGAGCTGCAGCAGTGAAACCTGGGTTGCTGAACCTATGGTCAATAGAAAAAAACAAGATCTAAATTCAAGTCCAGTCGGAACATTAAAGAATTTTTAGTGGATTTGTCCTGACCAGGGTGTCTGGTTGGTGGCTGGCACCAGGACGGGTGGAGGGGTTCATGGCAGGACAGGGGAGGACGAGGGAGGGGAGGAGTGGCGGCGTACCAGCCTTGTGCTAGCAAATGTCAGTGAGAGACAAACACGTGTTTCCCCTCTCTTGTCACAATCACACGCACAGACAGAACACAGAACACAACAGTGGCATATGCTTATGAACAGCCCATGAAGACGCAAGTGGAATAAGCACCTGTGTACTTTCATACTTTTTTCAAATAAAGAAATAGCTATCATCGCATATCTTCAGAACCAGAATGCCTGAAAATATGCGTTTGTACGATGTCATTTTAAAACATACAATGGTATGTCCTTGTACAACATGCAACACACACTGAGCCAAATCAGTTCCAATACAGGTCCCAGAACAGGAAAAAATACGTTTTCAGCGATGATTTATATGTAATTGCCATGTTCCCAATGAAAAAAGTGTATTTCTTAAATAAATGACAAAAAGTAAGAACTAAGAACAATCTAATCATGCAATTGAAAATAATACATACTTTTGTAAACTGACTGGAATCTTAAACTGCAAGTATACACTGGAAAACATATACTCATAGTCTGGTATAGAACTGAGCAGAAAAGACCAAGCATATACCATTTAAAAAAGAAAGAAGGAATGAAACGCTTATGTGCAAGCGTTGCCATTTCTAACAGACATAAGTCTATACATGAACACACACACACACACACGCACACACATATGCACCTGTCCTCAACTCATTTCTCATTTTATAAAACAACCACAAGTGATCGTGCCCTCGAACCAGAGCCAGTATTCTCTTTCATCAAGCCACATTTTCACTGATTTCAAAACCAGTGCACCAGATCTGCCTTTCTGTAATTGTCGATGTGTTAAACCAATCAAAACTAAAGTGCGCTGGCGGGAAGAGCCCCATCCCAGCTTCTCGGATCCAAGGTGTTAGAAATAAACGTCCCTCACGTCATGCCTCATTCCCAGAAAGAGAGAGGTAGTGCACCGCATTGGAGAAGAATGGGGAGTGCTCTTTAGAAGGTCCTCCTAATGGCTAAATATTTATGAGTCCCGTGACCGAAGCCAACTTATGGAAACTAAATCTTTAAACACTTTTTTGGCAGACACCTTACACACACAGACACACACTCAGACACACACTCACACTCCCAGCTTGGCTCTATTACCAGAGAAATTCTTTTGTTCTTACAGAGCTAATAATAGTGAGAGGGACTGTGCGTTATGCGTGAGTGGTGTCTGTGTCTTAATGTGGGGTACATGTGTGTGTATGTGAGAGATGAAAGCGTATTTATAGCTTCCTACTCCTGTGACAAACTTTTAATTTTACTCAGCTTCCTGTCTTTCTGGTCCCAGGATTGACCTCAACCTCAGCAGGAGATGTCAGAGGTCAGATGGAATTAAAACAAACCTAAATTGAACCAGCAATTATGAGTTAAAACAACAAGACAGAAACACGCACACACTGTTTGTGGTAGTTTTTCGAAAGCACCTCATGCGTGTCTACATTTTTTGTTCTATCGGTAGATACATGGTGATGTTTGTTATGTTTGAGTAGCGTAAAGCTGTTAGCATGTATGAACAGATAAACACACACATCTGCATAGACAAAAGCAGGCATATTCACAGGCAGATAAAGTGGAGGGGGCAGAGGTCATGGGTGGGTTTTTGAACCACAGTAGCAAACAGTTGGCCCCAGAACAGAATAACAATACAGTTACACACGCACTGCACAGTACGCACACACATACACACAAAAGCAGCCTCCAAAGCACCATTACCAACACTAAGCTTTGCTAAGCTCAGTGGCCCTCCCAGTCACTTCCAATGAGAAACTGGGAAAAGAAAACTGAGGACTGTGTGGGAAAAAACTGTCACAGTCACAGCTAGCACATTATTTTCCAGCCCCCGTTGTGCTTGAGATGGCTCTTTAAACAGGGCAAGCAAGGGGGGGTGTGGAGGGTTCACTTCAATTATCTCCCTCACTTAAGTGAAATATGCCCCCACCTCACCTAAACCAATAGGGCTGTGCAACGGGACCAGGAGAGGTTTCATTTTGATGGGTGAGGGTGGGGTGGAGGGGGTTGGATGTGCAGGAAAAAGGCCTCTCCCGCACTGAGCCCAGGTCATTCTCTACCTTTGTAACAGACACCCGGCTCAATTACTATTAAGCTGCACTAATATGGATAGTCATTAGGCAAACATAATGACAGTTCATTCAGCGGAAAATCAGGCACTGACAAACACAAGGGTGTGAGATAATTGAATTAGGACGAGAGTGTTAGAAATAGAGAGCTTTACAGTGCAGCAAAAATGATCATTCAAAGTTAATGGGCAAACCACACACAATTATGAGCCGTAGCCACACCCTGTGATGAGCCTGTGTGTGTGTGTGTGTATGTGCATGAGTTTGCACCGCTCACCCCAGCTGAATGCAAATTCATATCTCGAAAATGTCAATAGTAGGGACACAGCGTGTGCTAAATGTCAACATGTGTTTTTCAAGGACTCTTGTCTGTGTTGTAATTGGCACAGTTTTTAATATTACATTTATTTCATTTGTTATTTTCCCCCCTTTGAGGACAAAATAATATTAAATATTTGGAGGGAATTTTGCAACAGGCTCGGGACCATGAATATGCAGCTGAGCCTTTGGCGATGCAGTGCGAAACAAACAGACAAAGGAGTCAGGCAACGGGAAGAAAAACAGGTGAAGCACGGGCTAATCAAACACCTTTCATGTCACTCCGAATATTAACCTTCATTTAGAGCAAATGAAGCTACGAGGGCATAAACATACACCAGAAATCCTCCCTTGGGCTCTGTGTTGAATAAGTGGGAATTATCATGTTTTTACACTGAAACATTGGTGGACGGCTTCTATTGGCCGGTTGGGATTGAGTGTAATCAGCTGTGATGCAATGATTACCAGGCTCAAATGTTGTTATTTACATGCAGATTATATATACCATGTGAAGATGCTTCAAAAGAATATCTAACAAAGTTAAAAGAAATCTTAATTAAACTGAAATGAAATTTAGACGATTTATTGTTGTTATGAAACGCTCTCTGGATTTTCTTTGACCAATATGCTAGTGGGCAAATCTCATGATCACAGTGTGTGCCCTGTTAGCACTGTGAATTATTTCAACTTTAGATGGGCAGTATTCAGTTCACATAAAAACCTCAGACTAGGACCCTGTTAGTCAGAAAAGTGCCTGAAGCTCATAGTCAAAGTTTTCACAACCCATAGCTGAAATGTGCCACACACGTAAATATGGTTCGCTGCTGAATTTTGATCAGGCAGTGGGACAGGCAGCTACAAGTAAACCCCAACTGCACAGCTCTGTGTACTCTGCATGGGTGTTGACAGTGCATAAAAAGAATGATTAAAGGTCTGTTGAAGATAAAGGATTGAACAGATGATGTTTCTGAACTGCGTAAAGTACTGTCAATTATACATGACAGCGTAGTGAAAGATTTACCATTGAGACAAAGTGCAGGATATTTTATTAATGGCCTGCAGAGTTACTGCAAATAGAATTAAAGCTTAAATATTACATCATGTTATAATATTAACTTGTTCTGCTCTCTTAGAACCAATAGGAATTATGGTCAAATTGTGAAAATATGGCTGTAAAAACAGAAAATACTCAAGTTTTCCTCACATTCAAACAAAAGCACTCTCATGCATGGATCATGATCGCCTACCTTGAGTTCACGGAAGAAGATGCTGCTGCGTGCCCACTCCACGATGGAGAAGAGTGTCTGGTCGGCCATCTTGCACATGAGACCGAAGGTGTTGAGCTTCTCGTGCTTGCCCCGGCTGGCCTGCTCCTGCTGCAGGTAGGCCAGGATCTTGGCCTGAACCTGTGGCTCGTCCGGCTCACACTTTAACAGCTCTACAATCAGGTGGGGGAAGCTGGGTGGTGAGCCTGACTGGTAGGCATCTACGTAGGCATAGCCCATGATGGACTCTGGCGAACTGGTGTACGGGTCTGGGTACTCTGACTTGATGGTGCGTGTGCCCTGGAAGTGTCCATAGGCCGCCTGGTAGCTCTGTAGGCTGCCGGCGTGTGGAGGCATTGCCATGCTTACTGGCGAAGTGACAAATGGGCTGCGGTCGTAGTCTGTGGGGGGCAGGGCAGTGGCGTGGTGATGATGATGGTGGTGGTGGCCAGTGTGGTGGCCGGCGTGGTGGCTCAGTGGAAGGCCCTTGGAGGCGGCTGAGTGGATGTTCTGGATGGCTGAGGAGATGGTGAGGTCAGTGGGCACGGCCTGCATTACCTGACTCATGGCCTCAATCTTCAGGCCGTTAGCTCTGATCAGTGCCTTCTTTTGTTGCTTGAGGGCCCGGTCACGTTTGTACATCGGGCCAAACTTGTTGCGACCGCCACGCATGCGGTCCGCCCGCACAGCTGACAGGCAGACAGGAAGAGAGATGGAAGAGAAGACAGAGGGAACATAATTAGCATGATAGTACAGTATGTACATCTCTGCCTTGCAGGTTACTCGTTCCTATTAGAGATCATGAAAGAAGAAGTCACTGAGTACAATACACCTTTTGACACCTTTTGTTAGTGTCACACTTAGATGAAGCAATACAGCAATTACCTCAGGTGATTTCATCCTTTACAGACTAAATCCTTCTTATATTTATATGAATATTTGCATGGCATTATGGGGGTTAGCCCCTTAACTTGTATGAATGTAGGGCAAATGTGTCCCAGTGGTGATTACACTTGACATTTTCCTGTTGACTCTTAAACCCCACAGCTTCAAAAGATACCACAGTTACTCATTGACCAGACACAAACCTTTATGAACCGTACAGCTGGCTATCTCTGCCTACCACTCAGGGAAATCCTACCTCAAACATTAGATATTGGTATAGACTTAAATGCAAATTCAAGTCCTCTTGACGAAATACACATTTTATTATGCTGTCTGATTATGCAATATCTAAAAGCTTCAAATGCCACTTTCCATTAGCAGAAACTTTTTTCTCGCTTAAACCCCATAGGCCAAAAAGGCTAACAATAAGCAAATCAGGGTTCTTTTTTTTTCCTGATGAACCAAACATGCCCACGATGCCCCCCTGTCTCCCCCCTCAGTGCAGGATCCTGTGGTGAGGATCACAACGAGTCTGTGTTGTGGGTATTTCTAATGAACAAGCCGGGCACACAGTGGACTGCTACGAGGGCCATGTGTGATCTGGCCGACTGCTGCCATGGGGAAGCTGCTCTGCTGTCTCCCAGTTGGGGGGCGCTGGTGTTAATTATTCATACTTAATTACCTCTTACACTGACGAGGCTCATCGAGCGCAGTGTGCCACGAGCTAACAGACGTCTGGGAGACGATGCAACAGAAAACCACTCACTAATACTGTACCAATACTACAGATTATTGTAAGACTTATTTGTATTGTATTTAGTTAGCTGTCTGAAGAAAGACAGAAACCCACATATGTAAATGTAGATGCATATACATGCATGTGGATTAGTCCTGTTCAAACACAGTAGCTGGATAACATGGAGAGTCAGTCTGGGTCCACTCAAGCTTACGGTGTCTTGATGGATGAACGAAAGAACAGAGGAAGAAAATTGAAAAGGGGGTGTGGAGAATGCAGGGTGGGGGGTCAGTGTTAGGGGGAATAAGGAGGGGGGAGATATCCACACAAATGCACACGCACACGCTTACACATTCTGAGCTGCCTTGGGAGTGATTTTAATGACCTCCGTCACAAAAGTGTCTGTCACTGATGTGAGCGAGAGCTGCAGAGAGGGGATACACACACACACACACACACTCACACCCACATGCTGACTCTCTCTCTCTCCTACATTCTTACAGGAAATACACACACAAACACACGGGCTGACATGGAGAGCATCACGCACTGGTCCTCATCACAGAGAGGGAGAAGAGAGCAGGCCAGACACCCTGCCACCTTGAAGAGCCCCCAACTGCTCAAATGGTATGTAATTTATACACTGTGATTTTACATACACACACACACACATGCTAATATTTCCCAGCGTGCTTGAGGTCAACTCCAGTGCCTGCTCACCCGGGCTCAGGGATTATCATGACCGTTAAAAAATTGATCACATATCAAAGGAAAAAAAAGAAGAAATCAGGAGCCCCGTCAAATGTATCCATTATACATTATTGTAGGGCGACTTTAACTATTAATGATTTCTCCACAACAGCGTAATTAATGAGCTGAGAAACTAATAGTTGGCCCTACTGGGAAAACAAAATTAGGCCCTGACTGCCTTCTTGCGTGCCTCGGACCCAAGGACCCACATCACATCATGAATATCAAGATTGGGGGTGTAGATCTCCCAACCACCGCCACACGCACACACACGCACAGATTCTTTGTCTGTAATTAAACAAGGTGATTTGCATGCATATAACACAGATTAATATGGAAGGGGGAGGGGAAGAGGACAGTGTATGCATGTGTGTCGGGGAGTAAGATGAATGCGTGTGTTTGAGTGAGGTGGAGAGATGTTAATGGGTCGGTTGCTGCAGGGAATGAGCTTACGGTGACAGTGATCATATGACCCTGCAACTTTAAAGGGTTAAACAGTCTGTCAAAAGAACATCAGAGTTTAAACAAAGGAAAAACAAACAATTTAACTGAGTTTCCTGCTTTAAAGTATCAATTTGTAAATCTTTTCATGTGGAAAATCTTTTCTATGTAACAGAACGACTTGAAAAAAGCTTGCGGAGTGTTGGTTACACACTTAAACTCCCTGGTCGTCCTTCTTTGTGGTGGCAAGAAAGTGACTTGTTTGATGTTTGTGGTTTGTATGACATAAACAAGACAAACTGAATTGTTAGCATGATGGTGAGAGCCAGCACTGCTGAACAGGCAAACAAGAAAGACCTTCATCAAGGAAAAAAAAAAAAGAAAGGAACCACAGTGCTGCACACACAGCGTGATTGACAGGAGCTGTCTGGAAAATGCAGCAATGAGCACTTGGTTTAACGCAAAAAGGAGAGGCTAGAAAGAAAAATGCCAGTTGAAAGAAATGAGCAGGCTATGAGAAGAAAATTAGTACATGAATAAAAATATCACAAGCAAGAAAAACACTTCCCTTTTCCTGTGTGAGTAGATGACAGGAAACTTGATTCTTAGTGTGAAAAGGATCTGAGTAAGGGGATACCGAAGGTTAGCAGTGAGGCTTTGGGGCTAAAGCCAGGCTGAAAGGCTAAAAAGCCGATGCTGTCTTCCATTCCCTCGACTTACTGTCCGAGAGCACATCCACACACACACACATACACACACACACATTCATAAACTCACAAACTGGCTTGACCCCTGGTTTCCCCAAAAAACCCTGTTTCTCTTCCCCAAAAGTATCCAGCCCGCCTCGTCTCAAACATGGCCCAATACAAACAAGCACTCCCTCACACACACACAGCACATCCTTTACAGACACAGTGTCTCTGCACACACCTGCACATACAGAGCCGCTAACACACTCAAGCACATCACACACACACAGCCCTCAGCGCTTATATCCTCTGATTTATGGTTGTTTAATATACAGGAATATTAAGCGCGCGTAGGTGAAGATCCCTGTCGGCCGCCAGCATATTAATGGGTCCTGCGGAGCCTTGCTGACACCCTGTTTGTCATGTCGGGGCCCCGGCCCCTGCTCCGGATGCGCCCTATCCCATGCACACACATGAATACCTATGATACCTATGCATAAGTAATGGGACAGTTCCACCAGCTTCCACTGCAAGTACCAGGAGGCTGATGGAAGACAAATCAGAGTGGGAAAGCTGGAGACAGGGAGGAAATAAAAAGTGGTGGGAGAGAGAGAGAGAGAGAGGGGCAGAGAGAGGAATATAAAAACATTCAGGTGGTGGCGCTAATCTCAGCTGCACGACCCTGGAGTGGTTTTGCATTTTTACTAATTAATTAATTCGGATTTGATGATAGATTTCGGTTTTCAAAATAAAGATAATGTAAAAAATGATCCGAATAGTAGAGGCTGTGAGAGTTTGTTCAGTAAAAAGGGGTGGCTCAGTTTCCAACAAAGGCCACTTCAAATGTCACATCTGGTTTAATACAAGACAGTACTGGCTGGTCATCTTCCAGAGCTGAACCTACATGAAAATATGATTTGGCGTTCACTATTCAGTAATAATCAGCATTTTTGACAGACATTTCATGTTGTTCTTAGTGTTTGTTTAAATGTGTGTCAAAATAACATCTTAACTAACTTTGCAGCCTTAAATAGAACACAGTGGAAATAGTTTCCTCTAACTGCCTGTATCACACTCTGTCTTTATGACGACACACCGGTGAAGGAAATATTAGGCAGCTCAGTGAAGCATATGATGCGAAGCAACTTCTAGCGAGCATAAAAAGAAAATCATGCCAGTGGGAGCTGTTCAGATACGGCATGCTTCATCAGCTGCAGAGAATGACATACTAATGGGTCAAACCTTGATGGGATGTGGCTTTTGTTTTTACGTTTTTTTTTGTGTTGTTCATTGAGTCAACAGCAGCTGAGATTAGAAGGATTGGATTTTTTTTTTACAGCATGGAAACACACGCTGTGCTTATGTGGTTAAATGAGTGTGTGGCTGCCATGCTCTGTCATTTGTGGGCTTGTGTTTCTTGATAAATCAGCAACTTACATCAGGTTTTATCAACAAAAAAAAAAGTCATTAATGCATTTTATTTTCCATGTTATAATTGTTTGATACGCAATGATCTGTAAAAATTAGATGGACAAATGTTAGCAGCTGATGAAATGTGGTTAAATTCGTTTAAGGCTGTAAGACACACTCATAATCATATTAACTGGTGGGATTACATTTGTGGACTTTCTCCAAACACCTGCCTGCTCTTCAGGATCACAGATGATGAGATGACAGGAAAGGGAGGGAGTTTTATTTTGGAGAACATAGCTTGACTCTTACACACAGGGTCAGTGGCAGAGGCAGACACACACACACACACACTGAAAATAGGATATGCCTCTAAAGTGCTACAAAATTCCCCTTTCCTCTGTAGTGCAAAGACAGGCATCACCAGGGTTTAACTACTTTTCTTTTGTTATCAGGTACAGCACATAAAACTGATCTCCTAGTGTCAGGATGAGGACGATAGACATGTCACAACCCTGTTTGTGTCGCTCTGATATGTACCCATCTGCCGTCTCACATTGTTTCACTGCCTTCCCACAACTTTGAAACACTGACAATAGTCTCACACACACACACACACACAGAGTGACAATTACAGAGACAGACTACTTTATACTGCTACCACCCTCACAGCAAACTCCAAACTGTACACATGGTTTCATTGGTTGGCAAAGACATATCAACAAACAGGAAAGACACTGAGCAACACCAGCAAGGCAAAAGTAAACACTCAAAAAGACTGAAAAATTCAGTTTGAGTCAACTTTAAAGTTTCCCTCACGTTTTTTTCTGTTTCTGCTCGATATCCTGAATTCACATGTTGCTGCAAGCAGCTGTGTAATGCATGAAAAGATTGGAATAACAAAAGAAAACATGACCCTAAACCTCCTCTCTTTCACAGCTATTGTACACATTTTTTTTTTTTTTTTTTTTTGTAGATCAAATGTCATCTTCTCCCTCTTGCCTGTGGCCTTCTGAACACCTTTTTGGCTTCTCATGAATATATGTATGTGTTTACCAGGGAGAACTGTATGTGTAGTGTGTGTGTGTGTGTGTGTGTGTGTGGTGAGGGGTGTCAGACTCTCTGTATGGGAGGTCTTTACTGGTTGTGGCAAGAGTCGCCCACTGGAGCTTCTGGCCCCTGACAGAGTGCTGCAGGGCCCGTCTTGCCCTAGAGCTGAAAGCTACCACCAGCAAAACAAATCAAACACAAACCCCCCCCCTGCCCGTGTCAGCTGGAAAATGACAGGCCGGGACATTTCTGCCCAGCGGCCATTCACAATTAACAGCAATTAATTACACTGCACATGGCAGGTAAAGGGAGAAGCCTCCAGAAAGATTTTAGTCTGGCTGTCTCTGCTTTACTTTCAGCCTCCCAGGGTATTATTTCTTCAACATATTAACTTTTCTCAATTGTATGTGATCATTCCTGGGGCCTAGGGATTTTTAATTTGGTCTAAAATACAAATGTGTGAGGAAATTTTGTTACAATATTAAACAGAAACTCTATGAATAACGTAACACCTACTCTGATTAAAAGACAATTGCAGTACTTTACAACATTGTAACTTAACCTCCTGGTTAACAAAATAATAACGATTACCTTTAGATTTCAAATCCTCTGTTTTACATTAATGACAGATGACCTTCAGCTCTCTTTGTTCATGCCAGAATTAGTGACTTCAGAGTAAAACCTGTCAACTAATGTGTGGAAAAAATAGTTGATTTTAAATATTTTCCTTAAACATTGAAGAGCATTTCTTGCCCTGCTGCCCTGTCACTTCTGGATAGCCATGTTTGAACAAGCTTCTGAGCCACGTTCAAATCAAACAAAGAGGCCTCGGAACGGCCGGCCAAAAGTATCATCATTACCATTCTCGCCCTGCCGCCAAGTTTAATATTTTATCTATTACTCTGTCTGGCAAGTTTAAGTGCAGAGCAGCTACCAGATACACCCCCTAACTCCCCTTGACCCCATCTCAAATACTAATAAGCAATGCTGGATTGCAACGCTATGGTAGAAATGAAAGGTTTCTCTTCATTGGGTATACAGTCTGGAGAACAGAAATGACTGAGATGTTCATTGTTAAATGTTTAAATAAATATAATCTTCAACTTTCTTACAGGCAATCATTTTGTCAAAGTGGGTATTCGCCTTTCTTTAATGGTGGATATCTCAATGTAGAAGGAAACTATTCACATGCAAATTGATCACGAAAGACTGCTTTTCCTCGTTTGAAAAAAAAAAAAGTTAATATGCTATGATTAACTGTGTTCAATTGGGAATTAATGGAAAAGACTCGCTCTGTCAGTGCGCTAGGACTTTGGTAGAAGGTTTTAAAACACCTCTGTGGAGGTCCAGGAGCAGTCAACCTCCAGTTTCAGCTGTTCCATGTTATAATTTTTTCCTCCCCAACTTTCAGAAACAGTAATTGCAAACAGGCATCATATCTTAATATATGATGCATCACCCAGAATGCAATAACACTGCCTGGGTCTGCTTTTCCACTCTGCAGATGTGTATACTGTAAGTTTTAGATCATATTTTAGTGAGTGGTGTTCACTATGAAACCTTAGAATAGACAGAATCTGCGGTAAACTATTCATGGACAAACAGTATTGTATATGCCCTATAAAAATATACAACTTCTCCTGGAGTAAAATATTATTTTAAAACACTTCTGGTGAAAAAAAAGGCCAGAGACTGTGCAGAGCTTTCATCGGCATAGATGCCCTCTTGTTTCTACCAGTGGTCGAATGTAACTCGGTGTGTTTTACTTAATTACCGTACTGTACTTTTGAACTCCTCAACAGTTATATGACAGATGTAGCTACATGTTGAGTAACAGACTGAGATTTAATACACCAAACATACCATTAGTCTGTAAAATATGTTGCACAGTTACCCATCAAACTACACCCAACAATGTATGAAATAGTTCGAATTAGCTCTACTGTGACCACCAGCTGCAGTGAAATGGTACTTACACATTAATGCATCAGTATTAATATTCCAATGATAAAATAGTAGATGATTCACATGGGACACTTTTCTGCATTACAGTACATCTATTGCTACATAGTAGTTCTGCTTCTTTTACTCTAGCAGAGGTTCTTAGACCTAATCGAGAGATGGTTACTGGACAAACACAGTAACAGTCGTCTCTTCTCTTTGAGGCCTCTTGAGCAAGATGTTGAAATCCGGGTGGTCAGTCTGTTACAGTCACTTGTTTGGATGTGAAAATGCTTCCTCTTTAAACAACAGCTGAGTCTTATTAATCCAGTCAATGTTGCACTTTTGATCATCTCTCCATGGGCTACACCCCATTTTATGTTTTAGATGGAAACACACTGAATTATCAACAGCCCAGCACCAGCAAAAACACCAATATCCCCCACCATAAGCCAAACACCTGAGTTGTAAAAAAAAAAAAAAAAGAAGAAAAAAAAAGGAAACATGTCGCTGTACCTTCTAGCTTCATGCCGACGGTGAGGCACTTTTGGAAGCGGCAGTAAGGGCAGCGCTTCCTCTGGGTCTTGTCAATCTGGCAGCTCTGGTTCTCTATACAAGTGTAGCGCTTGTTGTTCTGGACGGTGCGCTTGAAGAAGCCCTGCGGAGAGAACCAATTAAGACGTCAACCTGCTTGACCCCTGCAATGCAATGGTAATTGGCCCATTCACACTCTCAGACAGATGGAAAGGGACAGACATAATACACACACCAACACATGCACACACACAGAAGCACACAATGAAGTTTTGAAACCCATACTCGTAAGATTAGAGCAAGCAGTGACACAAGAAGAGTGTTTGAAATACTTTTTGACTAAGTCATATAAATACATTTTTTAGAACTTTAATCAGTTCATGTTTTAACATATATCCTCTACATACCTGATTTATTGACACTGCATTATGAACCACTTTATAAAGGGTATATAATATAATTTGGGCCCTGTCAAAATTACTTTACTATTCTCAATATCCTCTATTCACGTAAAGGCAAAAAATTATGAGGAAAGCATCTTTTCAACTCTCCACTAAATTATTGAAAAATATGAGTGCAGGAGTCCAAAAAATCCAATAAATTATATCCATAATTCACAGTTCCGGGATTACAGATATTCATACCTGCAATGTGGAATTAATTATTGGCAGCACCAGTGGAAATCAAACGTAGGGAAGATGGTATTAACATATTCTAGATCCATAACCTAGGAGGAGAATCCTTAAACCTGGTCTTTAAAAAAAAAAAAAAAAAAAAAAAAAAGTGCTGCTGTCAATATCTCACCAAACACAAATTTAATTGACAATCTGCATTGCCTGGTCCGTCCCAAAAAAAAAAAAAAAAAAAACCTGCTCTCGGTTTTTGGATTATTGACCTCTGAGGGCTGAAAAAAAAAATCCATGCTTCGAAGAAAACTTTCTTTCCAATTTTCCACTTAGCACACAGTGTGCGCTATAAATATCTCAGTCAAACAGGATTCTAACATGCTTTAAAAACCACACAATATCATCTCTGGAGATTAAGCGGACATCTCACTGAAAAGCTCTCATCTGACCTGCAGTTCAAACCAAGAAAAGGCACTCGTCAAGCCTCTTTTTTAGGTGTACAGGGATTGCCAGCCTCTGTTGCCCTTACAAATAACACAGATCATTTAGCCCACCAAAAGAAAGATCTTCTCATTAACATAAAACCTTACATCATACTCTTCTCATACAAACAATGCCTTCAGTTGAATTTGAGAATTTATCTAAGTAGCATGTTATTCCTGACCTTGGAATTCCATCCTTAAAAGACTGCACTCTACCCAAAAGCAGACAGTAGGAAACAGCTTTTACAGCATGTCAAAACCGAAACTGCATGTCGAACAAAGAAGCAGCAAAAATATAATTCACATAATCACTTTATCTCCTCTTATCCCTGTCTCCTGTACCTGCTTCATTTGCTCAAATGTGTGTGCCAACTTGTTTTCTTTTGAACTCAACTGGCTTTGCTCATATTTATTTTCCTCTTACTTCTGCAGAACATAAATATATATTTTGATATGCGCACTGTGGCTCTGACACTTAACCCTCCTACTAGTTGCTTGTGATATCAGTATTTTAGGATAGACGTCTCCCAGAGAGAAGCATGCTAGGATCATACTTGCTGGCATACAGTCAGAACCAAGCAGCCCCTTTTGGCTTGTTGTTACTAAACCAACAGGTATGATGTGCTTCCATGTTTACTTTATGCAGGCTGGTGTGTATTAACTAACACTGCCCGTATGAATGAAAGGGGATGTGTGTGTGTCTGTGTGTGTATGTCTGTGTGTGTGGCTGTATGTGTTCGCAGAGGTGGCAGGATGATGAGGGGGTAAAAAAAATCTCTGCCTGAGTGACTCAGTCTTTCTTTCTAGTGTGTGTGTGCGTGTGTGTGTGTGTGTGTGTGTGAGAGAGAGAGAGAGAGAGAGAGAGATTCTCAGCCCAAAACTGGCAACCAAAGCTTAAAAAAGTCTCATGTGTCCTTGTCACAGCTGCCTTTTTGGTTTTGGGGTGGAAGGGCACAGGGAGAGGTCAGTACATGGGCGGTACGTGGATGGGGCCGAGGGTAGTTTGCAAATAAAGGAGGATTCCATCTAATTTCTCACTATGAAATTACAACCAATGGCATACCACAAAGTCAGAAAATTTTAAGCTTACACTTGTAAAGCAAAACTAAATCTAAAACTGAGCTTTTTCCATTATTTTCAAGAATACCAAGAATGAAAATTCAATGCTGCTTTATCCAGTTTTGTGCAGCTGCATGTGTCCGGGGAGGAACCTTCACTGCAGTAGAGATGGATTGCACTGCCTGGCTGATAGCGGATATTTAATGCCAATATGAGCCTGTAACTTGTCAACAAAGTGATATATCACTCCAGCCCTGATGATCATACGTTTACTGAACAGACTGCCTGCATTTTGAGGGATAATCAATGACAAGCTTCAGGTAATTATCAGTGTTATTAATGTTTCAGCGCGGGTGTTACACCACTGTTTAACAGACCTCTTCATCTGCATCGTGCAAGTGTTTCAAGTGTTACTGGGGAACATGTTTGTGGATTGTTTCTGCTGCAGAGATGCCACTGACGTCTCCCTTCAAGCAAGTGCTGAGCATCTCAAGGTCATAATATGGGATAAAATCTATAACATCTGCTTTGAATAATGACCACATAGGCAAGAAATGTGCGACGCCACATCAATACTCCGAGCTGCAATTTTACACTGAATAGTGTTAACACAGAGACATTTGTCTTAGCTTAATTTTGTGCTGACAGATTCACTGGGCTCAGAAAAAAACAAACTTAGGCAATGCCTATTAGGTTGTGTTGAGGAGAACAGTGGAAATGAGCAGAAAGGAACAAATAGGTTGTTGATAGAGCTCAAATTAAGAGCAGCGACAGTTTGCTTAACAGTAGCCTCATTATTAACATGCGTATGGAAACATTTTGCAAGCAGACCGAGTTGCCGTGCTCATAATGAACTTGTGATGAGAGTTTTGCGACAGTGGGACACAGCCTTGTACAAACACATTCATTAGGACTATGTACTTTGCTTTCTGGGTGAAATCCTCCACCTCCTGTGTTTGGTGCTTGCAAAATAAAATAATAATAATAATAATAATATATATATATATATATATATATATATATATATATATACACAACTCCCATTGAACTCCTGTTTTATAAAATCCTCTAATAAATGATCTACCTGCAAAGCTATAAATGCAAAGACCACAAAACATACAAATTTGCATCTTCACTTGTGCACAAAGGTTAAACTGAAATAATGCAGCCACAGACATATCAGAATGTATGAAGTGTTTTTTTTTTATTTCTATTATGCATATATGTCTGTGTATGCAACATGCAAGGAAAAGAACGAAAGTAAATGTCTATACCAGTGCTGAGTCCTGCTTCACTACAAACACTTAGGGGTGATAATAACGCAACACAGCAACACAACCTAATAGTGATTGTAGTAATTAACACCTTAAATAAAACCATTAGCCCAATGGTAATTAGGCAACTATGTCACCTCATAGCTAAAACCTGATTTAGAAATTGAGAATATTTTATGTGCCCAAGCAGATCAGATGGAGTCACCACACGCACACAGTGCGCACACACATACACACACACACACACACACTGTCACTGTACGGGAAATGCTGTGGAACAGGAAACAGTGCAACAGTTTTTGCAGTTTGGGGGAAGAAGGACACTAACCTTGCAGCTCTCGCAGGTCAGAAGTCCGTAGTGATACCCAGAAACTTTGTCTCCGCACACGGGACACATCTCGTCCAGGTCTTCGTCATAAGAGTAGTCCATCATTTTGAGCTGGTGTGCTGCGGACACACACACACACACACACACACACACAGAGAGAGAGAGAGAAAAGTCTGTTGCTGTGCTGAGCAATCTCTTTCCAAAAGCCCACTTTTCATCCATCAAGATGAACCATGTGGAGCCACGCGACGCAACTGAATCAGAGTCTCTTTTATATATATATATATTTATATATTCTAGCAGTTCTGTTGGGCTTTAGATGTTTAAAATGAGGAGAGGACGACGGAATAATCGATTATTGGAATGAGTTGAAAGGACGCGACAATTAAATTCTCCTTGTTACCTCCTCCTCTTCTTCATTCGTTGCAGACAGAAGACCCAAAATAAATAAATAAATAAATATATATAATAACAATGATAATAATAATAATAATAAAAGCTCATGAAAGCGAGCCTCATAAATATGCATGCGTCTAAGTCGTGAAATCGCTGGGGGAAATGGAGAGATATTAGAGTTAAGGATTGGAGGAGAAAATGTTACCGCCCACAGACAAATGAAGACACACACAGAAAAAAGCCCCTTATCTCTGCAGGCGAGGAGGAAAACATCCAAAAGCAACTTGAACCAACAGCATTTTTTCCTTTTTTTTGCCCCCTCGAAGAATCACCCACAATGTCAGAGAGGGGGGGCTGCGTTGCTTTATGTTATGCTTTATAGAGTGGTGCGTAACATTTGACGTGAAGTTCTGCATAAACTGGGGGGGGGGGGGGGGGGGGGGTTACCCATCATCTGTTTAATGTGACATGATAATTCCACTTGTTTCCAAAACATTTTCAGCAATGAGAAGATTAAAAAAAAGACGCGCACGTGCGTTTTTATCAATTGTTGCAATTTAAAATCGACGTAAAACTGCGCTACTTTTTGCACATTTCGTCACTTTTTCTAACTGAGGACTGTAAATAACTGGGGTATTACTGCTTGCATTTGTGTCTGTATCCCCCTTGTTTGCTTTGTGTATCAGAAATAGCTGCATTGATAAGACTGCGTGCGACAGCGCTGAGCAAAGAGCCACGCTGACATTTACAACGCTTACAAAAGCATTTATGGTTCTAATCATAAAAAAAAAAAAAAAAACGCAGCAAGGATCAAACAGGAAAAGCCTCAGTGGATGTGGCTGTAAAAGTGGAAATATTTTGTCAACTAGACGCCTTCCAAGGCCTTCACACACATTAACTGCTCTGCTTCAGAAAGCCACTCATCTGCGCACTCAGACCTTTTAATTAGACATGATTTCTGGTTTGTTAACGCGTTGCCCTGCTGGGATCCGCGCTGCATATTTCCAGCTGAAGCAACAAGTTCCACCGAGCTGCCGTTTTCTTTTCCCACATGCAGACGCGACAAAGCAACACTCTCATTTCAATCACCCCCCTCCCATTCCAAACTTTTCTTCTGCTTTAAAACACAGGGGAAAAAGGTGGAGATGATTTTTTTTCGTACAGGGCCTTTTCTGGTGACGCGCGACAGCAGCTGTAGATTTGGAGACATTTTAAAGGAGAAAATAAACGTTATCGGGGCTTTGGCTGCAGTTTGGGTTGAGGTCGGGGTAAAAAGGAAATCAATTAGTAGCTCCGTGTTGGAAATGTTCCGAACACCACAAATAAAGAATATTTCGCTGAGGTTTTTCCCCTCTCATGTCCAATCTTTACGCAGTTACTCGCCTGCTGTGGATTCACACTTTCAGGAATCGTAGCAGCATCCATGTGGCCACCATATACTCCAAAAGATAAAAACATAATTGTCCTAAAGTTTAGAAGTGGGAGGAGGGTATCCAACATCCCTGCCTACACACAGAGAACCCGGACGTGTGCGCAGATGTCATGGCTGTAAAGATGCAGAGACGCACCGGACAGACAGGCAGACAGGCACTCGGTCTCTTTCACCTGCTGCCACTTGCTCAGTGCAGTTTCCACACAGCTACAGTTCGTGTCAGGAAAAAAAGACACCAAAAGAAGAAAAAAAGGAAGTTTCTCTTCACCTTCATTCAGGGCTACCTTTGTTTTTACCCGTGCGCACAAGCAGATAACGGACTCTCCAACAGCCACTCCTCGTCTTGAGAGTGTGTATTATCAGAGTGTCATAAACCAGACCGGGCTAATTGATTGTCCGTTTATATGGCTATGGATTGACCTGAGAGGGACGAGGGGGGACGTGAGTTTATCTCCACAGAGGAATCACTCCATGTTAAAAAAAATCTGCTTTATCATCTTTGTAGATACAGACCAAGAAAATATTAATTTATACTACAGTGATTTTTTTTTTTTTTTTGAAAATGAACCCTTTAATCTGCAAAAACGTAAAACTGGCCTGAGAAATCTCCCCCCAATCAAAGCTGCACGATCTTGAATTCTCAAACCTCGTTTCGCACATTTAAAGACCTGAAGCCATTCTGCCTGTGCTGCCTGACATTTCTTAATGAAATGTAAAAAAAAAAAAAGAAGAAGAAGAGAGAGAGAGAGAAGTCAAAGACAACAACAACAGCAACGTGAGAACAAAGATTATAAAATCAGAATACACTCCAAAACACAGCATCATGTTGTTTGCTTTTAAATTTAGTGCAACTTGATTTTTTGAAATTGCATCTAGTTTTTAGGCCAGAGTCTGACAAACAGCACAAAATAAAATGGTTAAGACCATGACAAAAAAAAGAAAAAAAAATCAAATTTGTGTGGATTTATTTCTCACACAATTATGACATTTTTACGGTGTTTTTTTTAAAGGCTCATTAGACCAAAGTGAATTGGCCTCGAAGTCAAATATTTTGGTGAGGGGCGAATCACTAAATCAAACCTCAACATTTCAGCTCTGCAGTTGTTGTTGTTGTTTTTTCTTCCTCTTCTGGATAAATTTGGCAACACGTCTTTTCTTCAACTGCTCATTTTAGAAAGACCACATCACGAGTGACTTCTGCGCGTTGGCTCCTGCTGAGACCCAGTCAAGCGCTCCATATCATCAAACCAGACAAAGTGACAAAGTTAAATACTCTGCCCTGCCTCACATGCACCAGGCGCCCGCACACTTCCAGTGTGAGTGACAGCTGGGTATAACCATCGTCTGATCCCGGGCCAAACATTTACATTTCCATATCAGATTAAAGAGAGGGAGAAATAGCAGAAACCTATTTTAAACCCAGACTGAAGACTTTTTTAAAAATGGCTCTAAATTAATGACTCACATGGTTCACGTCTAATACTATAATTCAACACCTCCATCATAGAACAATAGTTTGTATTGACAGTCTTCAGGTACTGATCTATATTTTCTGTCAAAGTCTAGTTGGTATGAGCGCGTGCAGAAGTTTTTGTGACATGGAGGAACGCGCTCAGGGCGACCAGTCTGACAGCGCTGCGTTAGGACACCGTGACAGAGAATTATGGGTCTTTTGGTCTAAAGAGACTCAGAGGAATGACAGCTCTCTTACCTTGCATATTCCTTGGCATGTGCCCTTGTTCCCCATACGATCGAGAGAGTCCCAGGGATTCAGTCTCGACTTTGGGCAGCATGTCAGCGCTGCCGGCCTGAGCTGGAGACTCCGCACCGCTCGGCGGGACACCTGGACGCGAGAGCCACACGCTCCCAAACACACCTCAGCGCGAGCCAAATGTCTTTACACTGCTGTATTATCTACTTTCTGTCTCTGTCTGTCTTCCAATTATCGGACCATGCTCTGAATACGAAGCCTGATTCACACGAGTCAGACTCGCTCCAGTCGGCCGGGCTGCATAGCCGGTCGGTGTGTGTGTGTGTGTGTGTGTGTGTGTGTATGTATGTGTGTGCCCGCGCGTGTCTGCTCTGATTTAACTTCACTACTTTAATGTCTCAAAAATGCATTTGTGCACGAAAAGAGCCGCAATCATAAAGGAAAACGCGGGCGAGTGGTTCCTTCGTTACTTGTTAAGGAGCAGTTGCGCGCAGTGTTAGGGAATCAGTCTCTTACTAATACGACAGAAGTGCACAGCGTCCGGAGTAAAAGACGATGGTAAGTTTCCCTTCAGCTTTTCCAAAAGTCTTTTAAGCGCGTCACCCATTAAAGTGGGACTGTCAGTGTAACTTTCAGTCTTTAGCAGACGAGTACGCGCCGCCGGGGCCGCCCTCTCCTGTGCGTAAAGTCGGATTCGATGTGTCGGTCGGACTGTCTGGAGATGTGGAGACCTCTCCTCCTCCTCCTCCTCGCGGCTTTGTTTACTCCGCTTTCTCCAATCCGGGGCGCATGCGGTCGTCTGACATCATCTTTCACCAGCCCAATCAGGCGAGGAGACCGGGAAACATCGCCTCAAACCCTCCAGTTCCGTATCTCCAAAATCTCAGCTGTTTAATCCCCGTTAATGATGGACTTTAAAAGCGGAGGGAGAACAAGGAAATCAAACGAGGTGATGCAACTGCATGTGAGAGCGGACTCCTCGCGAGCACACTTTGCACACACGCGCGCCGATAAACGCATGCATTTACAGTGTAAAGTTTTCATTGGATAAAACGCGGAATCATTTGTTGCATATAATTGATTTTGTTAATGAATGAACTCCTCCAATCATTTCCCGCATCTTATAGTGTTGCCCTGTGATCAAAGCGCAGTCCAGTTTTCACATTAAAGATCTCTTGATCTTTGAAGTGTCATAAAATACAATCAAATAAAACGTAATTTCTCTCTTTCTTTCTTTCTTTCTTTCTTTCTTTCTTTCTTTCTTGTGCAGGTGAAGGACATAATGAATTCTGCATAAGAGCCATATATATTTGAAAAACGTGAAATAATCTGTGTAGCAGCAGTAGGCCATATTTTTAGGGGAGTTGATTGTTCAATCTTGTGGAAAATGTGAGAAGCGCCGGCCTCAGGCTTCAAATGGCCTTTATTTGCGGATTAAATCACCCCCCTCACGCAATAAATTATACCTTTGCTTCTGAATTATTATCAGTAATTGGCTGAGCAGGGATCAATTAGCGATCTGACGTCAGACTCGGGCTATTTAGCCGATTCCAAATTAAATACACAAAGAGAAAAAATAATTGTGCGGCTACGTCCCTGCAATGCCCCCCCCCCCCCCCACGCCCACAGTCCCACAGTCTCCAACATATACATATACAGCTCACAGATAGGCAGATGTTTTAAACACAGTGTGCTCTTCTCATCGGTCTGAGCCACTAAGGACGAGCAGGAGGGGGGAGACACGGAAAAGACATGGGGCAGACCGCCAGACACACCTGAGGGGTCGCAGAGGGCGCGCGCTACACACACACACACACACAGAGAGAGAGAGAGAGAGAGAGAGAGAGAGAGAGAGAGAGAGCACTTGTATACACAGTTTTAAAACACATTTTTCACATTCACTGAAAGGAATCACAGAGGATGAAGAGTTCAATATCAAACTGTAAACTGTAACATAATGGTATAAGTAGGCTATGATGGTATTGAAACTAAAATACACAAATGAGCACAGTAAACTTTGTACAACTGTTTACATCAGATGTGTTTCTTTCTCTTGAAGAGGACTGGTGTATTGATAAGGCCACTATCCCCCATTCACCTAACATTCCAAACTTTTATTGAAAAGCAGGACAAATCCAATCAAAGAATTTTAAACCAAAGAGAATACAAGTGTAAACTCACTATGTCTAAACCTGTTGGGTTCTTCCTATCCCCATAACACCATGTTTTACAATTGCGGATTTCGTTCACTTGTTCACAGATTTCGTTTCAGTTTTTAAGTCAAATTGGTTTTCAGAAAGTTTCTATGACTAAGACAACTCTGGCTGCAAGACTTTATCACTTCAATCCACCAGAATTTAAGGTTAACATCTTCTTTGTTCCTCAAATGCAGCAAGATCACCTGCAGCTGGTTTACACACAAGACAACACACAGTCAGTGTGTCCTCTGTTCAGCTGACCTGATCTTGTTGTCACTGTTTTTTTCCCTTTTTTTTAACCACAACACACCCCTCCCATCTTTGACTGCCTACACACACACACACACACACACACACACTCACCTGGCACCAATGTCCCTTGCAATAAAAAGTTCATGCAATTGATGGCAGTAAATGTCAACAACAACAACAACAACAACAACAAAATAATAGCATTAAACTTATGAAATGAACTAAACTTCACATTGTAAGCATGCACGCTGATACTTTTTTCTTTTTTTTTTAAATCATCATCTGTTTGCCAACCACAATGCTGGCAGGCAGGAGGGCAGGAGGCTCCATATTAATGCAGGCCTGTGATTGGTTTAAACCAGGTTACTTTCAGGCAGCGTGTGTGTGTTTGTGAGTGTGTGGAATAAGAATGACGAGAGAGGACAAGGGGGTGGGGGTTAGGTTATAAAATGACACAGACACTGATAAGACCTTCTCTGGCAATACAGCCCTGCTGGAATGATTAACCTGTATGGAGGTACAGGGGGGAGAGAGAGAGAGAGAGACAGAGAGCAGTGTTTTGGGGGCAGGAGGTAATAAGCAACGCAGAGGAAGAAAGAGAGGGTAAAAGACACAAAAAGAAATACAACACAAACTTTTTTGTTACTCACAATGGCAATAAAGTTGCAAAAGCTGAAAAAAGAACAAAAACAACAAAAACTAGACAAGACATGTGGACAGAGAGAGAGAGAGAGAGAGAGAGAGAGAGTCAACTGGGTAAGTGTTACTTTATTGACGCTGGGTCTTTTCAAGTAGAGGTGGTAAAAAGTCACATAAAGACTGAAATCATGCCTGACACCACAACTCATACTTTGGACTAATCTTTCACCTTAGACACATCTGATTCTAGATTTATCTAATTGGCACACACAGAGACATATATATGTTTTATATGTGTGTGTTTGTGAAATACCATGTGGACACCTGGTGACATCTGCAGCATTTCCATGTTGTGCTGCTTGCATGCAAGTCTGAGTATGTGTGTGTTTCTGTTTGTGTGTAGGTGTGCATGCGTGTGTTTGTGTGTGTGCACATTTGTGTTCATGAATGAGTGTATGTCTGACTTTGTTGTGATCAAATAACAATAGTCTTGGGATTCTAATACGCACACTAACATCATTAAATGATAATCAACACACTGCCTATTCATAACCAGGAAATCACTCCTCCACCACCACCCCCACAACACACACGCACGCACACACACATACGCACACCTACTTACCTCTGTTTTCTGTATTGAAAATATAATGCACACAGCCAGTTGATCTAAAAATACTGTAGACCAAAGCAATGACTCATAAACCTGAACAAAGACAGTGGCAGTATAACAAACACAGCAACACTGATGTAAGTGAAACACAAGAAAAAAGATGAACACAAACAGCAGAGGTGGACTATTATTGAAACTGTAAAAAAGTGAATGCAGAGGGAGGTGTAAGACCTGCAGTGAATATAGTGAATTCAAAGTGGAAAATCAAATAATTTACATAGAAGCTGCATGGATTGATTTTGTGGCCACTAGGGGCTGTGCAACAAGCTGTAAACACAATACTGTCATACTGTCCCCTCATGAAGGCGTGCATGAATCACAACACCTGTGCTGTGTGATTGGCTTAAATGAGACTTTTTTCTCATTTTCTTGTTAATATTGCTGATACACACTAATTTGTAGTATCTGCATCTGCTACCTTCAGAGCATGTCCAAAAGATCATAGTTTGGTTGCTCTCTCTTTATGGGGACAGATGGACAACGTGCAAAGGATTTTTCGGCCAGTCCCTTGTCAGCCTGGTCAGTCCTTAATCCGTCAGTGTATTAACTAATATTCCACTGACTTTCTGTTGTGACCCGGGTCAACTGCTGTTACCTGCTGGTCTCCACGTCTTTGGTTGTGGACAGTCACTGGATCATTTGGAGGAAACTGAGTCTGTCAACTTAAAGTGTTGACTTTAGGGCTTTGGAGATAAACCTCACAGGGGATCAAACAGAGACCGACCCTTTTGACTTAAGGAAGGAGGGAGAGAGAGAGAGAGAGAGAGAGTGCGTGAATGTTTGTGTAAAGAGGTTTCAGTGTTGCAAGTTTGCTGCTGACAACCTAAAGTGGAGGGACACTGATATTGTCTAAGGGGTTTGGTTATCTCCATGTCAAACATCTGAGATAACATAAAAGTGAGGTGAGCTGGAGAAGGCGCATTCTCACCCATTTTTAATGATCTGTGCCCCTCCGTAAAAAGGGGGATAGAGAAAAGAAGAAAAAAACATCTCATGTATCCAGTATGTTTGACACCCCCCCCCCCCACACACACACACACACACACACACACACACATACACACATACACACAGATGGAAGACAATTGTAGTGTAAATGCTGCAGAATCAGACAAAATTTTAGGATCATACTGTAGGCTTTGAAAAACACATTATTTCACTTTTGGATTCCTAGGTTTGTTATGGCTTTTGTTACATGTTACTCTGGTAATGGAGGGAAGGGGTGCAGGCAGGAGATAAGAGGTTAATAAAAATACTGTTGGCTACTGTGAGAAGCAGCAGGTCAAGGTTTGGTACTTCCAAGTGTCTGATGAAATGCCAATCAAATCTGAGTGAGGGATGGTAAAAGAGATGGCAAAGACAAAGTGGAGGGGGAGAGGATCAGAGGGATCAGAGGGAGGGAGGGAGGGGACCGGGGGCTCGGCTGGGAGCTCCCCTATTAATGTTTCTGACAGAGGGAGGGGAGAGGGGAAGATGAAAGAAAAAGATGTACATAGAGGTAAATGTCCGGCTAACATCTCTGACAGGAGGGCAGAAGGTGGGGGATGGACTCCGATTAAACATGCAGAGGTTCCTCTGTTGCTTATACAAACAGGTGAAAAATATAAAAACTTTTCTCTTTCATTTGTCGCACATTTGTATGTTACATAATAAAACGGACAAAGAACTCCTACAAATGAAGTCAGAACTCTGGCAAATATTCATGACATCACATCGGATTACTCTGACATTCAATTGAATTTAATTTATGCACTTAAGTACCAAGAGACGTGCTGGTTTAATTTTGTCCATTTAAAAGGAAATTACAAGGGCTCTCAGAGAGTGTAGACCTCTGCCAAGGCCAGTGTCAAACAACATACAGCAGACTTCAAAGAAAAAAAAAAATTCAGATGATTCAAATTTGGCCCAAAATTTAATGGGCTCTTTCCTGGCCCATGGCCCAGTCGTTCACCAAGTTCAGTACAGATCAGCTCCGTACTTTTTTTTTTTTTTTTTTTAATAATAATCTTGCTGACAAATAAACTTTCCTGAAAACACAACCTCCTTGGCAGAGGTAATGCATGATGAATTAGATCTATGATCTGATGGTCAAGTGCTCACACACTGAAGGCAAATTGCATACTTCCATCCATCCACAAGTTCACCTCTGCCCCATTATTTCAATGCCAAATGATTTTACACCTAAAAAGAAAGAACAGTTTATACCTAACTGTTAATATTTTCTCTGTGTCAAAACTAGTTTGCAGTTATCGTTCATGCATTCCTGCCATTGCATGTGCTGGTAAGTTTCACATCAGGATGGTGAAGAGCAGGGGGACAATGCAGGACAGCAGACAAGCAGAGAAAGGAAAGAAACAATTAAGGAAGGAGATGTTATATATAGAATGTGAGAGAGGTTTGAGGAGTGGGAGTGTGAGAAAATACATACACACATACAGTTCAACGCTGTATAAACAGTATGCGAGAGAATGTCCAGGAATATATGCTGCGGTAACTGTGACTCACACAACCTAACCACCTCTCCATCCATCCACACACACACACACACACACACACATACACACTCCGGCATGTCTGAAATGATAATTAATCTGCCTGCTTCTTGGTTGCTTTCCAAGTTCTTCTTTAGGAACAGAGGTATAATTGTTATATCTACTGTCAGACTGCTGCAGCTCTGACCTTTCGCTTCCTTTCTTTTCGTTCCTTTAATGTAGGCCATTTAGAAGTAACTCATGTTGGACAGACTGTAAATGAATTTGTAAAGAAGCATCAGGCCAATGCTTAAAATGTCAATCTGGAAAATGTGGACATGAAAGCATTTCCCCAGTCACAATACAGATACCAGACACTACGGCCCATTTCGCATTATGTCCTGTAAAAGGAATGCATGCTGAGACCTGAGAGCTGTTGTGTCACTCTGTTTAAAGACCATATGTTTTCCTTAATCTGTGTGATGGCACATATACACACACACACACACACACACACTCATTCTCTATGTTGTGCTTGTCTGTGCCTTTCGCTCTCTTGTAAACACACAAACACATGCATACACACTGTGCATGCACACGCATATACACAAGCATGGAAGGACTGCTGGATCCATTAGTGGGTCATGTAACAGTCATTGTTCATTGCTTCCTATAAGCTTCTATTTAAAAGAGCCAGCAGGAGGAACAATAGTACTCGCCAACACTGTCAGGTGTTTAGGTCACGTTCAAAAACTAAACAAACCATAGGGTGAGGCCGCACTTGTATGTGTAGTGTTTCTGAGAGTCAATGTTTATGTCATTGTGCGTGCATGCATTAATACGTTAATAGCTTCACACACCTTATCACCCTCTTGCAATTTCCTGCTGCACTCACAGCAGCAAGCATTAGCATCGTCAGGTAAATTCCAAACCTGCTCTCAGGTGGAAGTTCCCATACATGAGTGTGAATGCATAAAACAGCTGCAGAAGGAATGTGAGCTTGCAGTATTGTTCTTGTCAGACTGGCATACAGTTCCTCATATACATGTTTAAGTGTGGCTATTTACTGCAGAGCAGATATTTAGGCTGGGTAGGTCAGATGATGTCTCCTGTTGCGAAACCCAGTTGATAGACATAGCGATAATATTGTTATTTTGATTTGTTATCATCAGCAGTTTTACGTTATTGAGTCGAAAATCTTTTCTTAATTGAACCTTGCTTGAATTAGCCTGAATTGTCAGCTGAGAAAATATTAGTCTGTGATATAAACTGCTATTGCTGCATCAACTGACCAGCTGTGCTCGTGTGAAAACGAACAAGGATTCATCTGTTCCCCACTTTTCATTCTTTTAAATCTTCACATTCATGTGTTGACTCTTTAACTGCTCTCCATGAATAATCTTGAGGAGGCACTATCAAAAATTTGGTCTTTTATCTGCAGCAGTATTCTCATCTACTTCTGAATCTGAACCCATATATGTTCAAACGTACACAATTTATAATCCTATCTTTCTTTATGGTTATTGCCTCACCATCAGGTTTAGTCTTTCAGAAAAGGGACAGAAAACGTGGCTGTGCAGTCTGATCGTTGTTGTTGTTATAAGGCTTTACATGTCACCACTGATTTCAGCTCTGGCATTACGAGGCCCAAGCTCCTGCTTAAACACAGGCAGCTTCCCACTGCAGGTGGGAGTGAATGAAGTTTTTGGCAGCATAATCTGAGCTCAGTGCTTTTGTTATCCTGGGTCAGACTGTAAATATCATGTATGTCATTTGCTTTAAAGATTTGTGTTTGGGCTGATGGTTTTTATTTCTGTTTTAGCTTAGTTAAAGCTACTGAAAATAAGGTTGGATTTTATTCAAGTAAAGGAAAATTTAATGAATGAAGTTACTGAAGGCAAGACTGAGTTAGAAAAAAATATATATGTACTGATCTAGAGGTGAAAAAATACATATGGACTATGACAGTGACTCTTCTGCGGCCCAGATGAGTTAACCCTGATATGAGCCTTTGTGAAGAGACAGGGACTCACTACAGACAGCAGTCAGAGGGAAAGTGGGTACACACAAGAGTAAAGTACAACACTTTATCACCCAATACACTGCGCATAGAATAGTAATGGAACAAGCAGCACACAGTAATGATAAATAACAGTGGATTTCTGGATAGATTTTTCCCAACCCCATCATTCACTATACAGGATCAACGATTTGAATACAAGGACAAAATCCTCTCACTGGGGCAGTTTTAGTTGCCAGGTGAATGTGCGGTCATTTGTGACAGAGGTGCACTTATATGCACAAACACACACACACACACACACCTGACTCTATAAAATCTCTTTTCCATTCACATCACTGTTTATTTAGGTGAATCCTGGGTGATTGTGTGGGTAGTTGACAGCTTTGCTCTTCAGTCTGACACACGCACGCACGCACACACACATCACTGTCCAAGAGCCCAGGGGTCATCGTGCGGTTGGCTGTAAACGTCTGGATAGTGAAAGAGTGTGTAAGAGAGGTTGGACTGCCCTTACTGTCTCTGCACACACACACACACACACACACACACACACACAAACAAATACTAGTGGCTGGTCGACTGGTGTCTGTGGTCGCAGAGCGGTCAGTTGTGACAGTCACATCGTATCCCCTCTGGCTGACCCTTGACTACACACACACACACACACACACACACACATACTTATACACACACAACTGTGCCCAATGGACCATTCCCTTCTCCCTTTATCCAACCCCTGTCCCTTTCTAACAAGGTGCCATACCATTCAACACTGTGCTAATGATACAGAACAGCTAACAGGCCATAGATGAAACACACAGCTCCCCCTCTGCCAAAATGCATAACATTACGATTTCCACTCCAATCCATTCACATTTACATTTCACACATTTGGCAGAAAGTCTCAACTTCTGTCTGCAACCCTCCAATTTAGTGAGAGCTACTACCTAGAAGGATCCAGTGATTTACTGTTACCGTGTCTTACTTGCAGTTTTGTGTGGATGTTCTTTTTTTCTTTACTTTGCTTTTGGAGAAGAAATCAATAATGATAAAAAAAAACTGTAGTGCATATCAAGTCGCCTGGAAACCAGACCAATCAGCGAGTTCATGTTTATTTGCTCTTGCAGATGAGCCTGGCCACCCTCCCATTCGGACAAACTTCCATCCATCCTGAGACAGGTCAAGCCAATCACAACCATTGCTCTGTTTAAAATAAAGAGGGTTTGTAACAATGGCTGGAGAGAGGGGTGCCGATGGAGCATTTTCTAACATGGCTGCTGCTGAGACTGTGTTAAACAAAAGATGGTATATCTTCTCCAAAAGAACAAACAACTGGACTTATTGCGTTTGTTCATATGATGAGGGCTCAACTTGACTGTGCAAGTTTAATTAACAACTTCCATTGCTCTGATTAGTTGTAGGTTTATTCAGTTGCATCCAGAGGTACTTTGGCCTCCAACCACTGGTAATGTTCCATGGAAATAATTATACCAGGCAACAAATCAGACAAAAAAAAGAGCATGCTAAAATCCCCAATAACTTAACTATTAGCACTGTACAATGTATTTTGCAGTTTCTTTTCCATCAAAATTTCAAACACATGATACATTTATTTATTCTTCAGGGACGTGTTTCTTTCTAAAATCTGCATTTTGCAAATTCTAACATTCACACTGGGAGAGTTCCTCCAGAAATTTTGTGTCAAATTGTTACAAAGTTAATCAAATGCCACACTGGTGACATTTTTTGGAAAATTATGAGAGCACAGAGTTGATTTCTGTTATTGCATAATGTAAAAAAAAAGTTACCTGTGGAGTACACAGATTAATTAGAGCAATGAAAATTATAAACTGATCACTGTATGACTATCTAGAGTTGAACTGAACTAATGTGCTCTTAAATGAGGAAAAACAGCTATAGTGTCCTGACAACCACTGACAACAAACCATATGCTGTATTCTCTGATGCGAACATTTCTGACCTCAACCCTCCATTCCTGCCCAGTTTGAAGGGCTTACACCTCTAATCAATGTGTTTCTGTTCAATTAGGGCAGCTATTGTGCTGTGTCATTCAGAGAATGGCTAATAAAGCCTAATTGCAGCCCTGAGATCCATAAAGTCAGGCAGGTGAAGAGGCCGAGAGGGCTGCTTCATGGGTTTAAAAGAGGGGGTGGGGTTAGGCATTGTTCTGCTCCAGTCTCTGTGTGTATGTATGTTTACTTACCTCTCTGTGAAGGTATAATTTTTGGTGATGTGTGTGTTTCTCTGTGCCTGTTTGCTTACAGCTAAGTGAGAGGCCTGGGGAGGTGAATGATGTGCGGGTCACTTGGTCATTATGCCAGCTTGTGTGCGTCTGTTACTGTGTGTGTTAAGACCTAATGGAGGGTAAATACTGAGATCCTAACCATTAACTGTGCCATAATGTTTAGTCATGGAGATGCTAGGAAACATTATCTATGACCAGTTCCTCTCTTTCACTGAAGGAATCTGGTCCAGGAAATTTACGTTCTTCTCTTTGAATCCTCCACAGCTGAACTAAGAGGTCACATGGGAGGACACATAGTGTTAGAGGAAGACAGGGGTTGCACTTTAATTAAGCATAATACATCACCAATGGATGGAGCTGTAGGAACTCTGCCAAGTCTACTTGATAAACAGTTTCCATGAGTTCTAATGTTATTTAACTGTGTCATATAATGGTACACAAATCAGGATATCCATGCATCTGATGCTCAGAGTTTCCAAAGCGTATTGAATAAGTAATTAGACCATTATTTTAAGCATTTCCTTTAAATTATTTTTTGAATTAAAAGTAGGTTAATTCAGAAAACCTTATAAAGCAACAATTTAGCAGGTAAGAATGATATCTAGGTAGGACTATGATCTAATTTAAAACTTTCATGAAGTAATTTTATCACATATTATATTTAACTTTACACTGTGGGACTTTTAAAATTTCACTTAACACTTACACACATATTTGTAAACAAGCAAAGCTATTGTAGTAGTTACTCTTACCACTGCACCAGAGTCTCATGACATCAAGGGGTGATCCCCTGTCATCCTTTTGTTTAAAGATATCTTCTTGTTGAGTAAAGACCCTCTTCCTCTGTCTTCCCTTACTCTTGCAGCAACTTCTCTCCGCACCTTTTTGAAACAGAAGTGATCGTTCTATGTTTTCAGTGGAAATGAAATAAAACAAATTGCTGGTATTTCTGAAGTACAGCGAATCATTTAAATAATCAACTGACACTCTGGACTAGATCCTGAGAAAATATTGCGAATATGTTATGTGATACTTTTCTAAAATATATAATTTTCTCCGTAGCTCTGCTTTATGGTCTGGCAACAGATGATCACAGCATTAGAAGAATTCCCTGTTATCTAAGGATCACCAGTTGGATCCCTGCAATGCCACTGTTCAACAGTCATACTGTAGCCTATGTCTTGTTGAATTGTCCTTGAGCGTCTTCCTGAATCCTCACCTGCTCACTCTGGATAAGCTAAATGCCAGAGCTGAAAAATGTAACGTTCCTTGCCGAAAACCATGCAATCATTTTACAGTCTGAGCCGACGTGAGGAATGAAGAGAGGGGGTGGGCCGGCAAGGTTTCTGACAGAAGTTTGGACAGAGGCACTGTGGAGATGTGAGTGAATTTTATCTGGAAGGAGTCCCTTCTTCATTGAATTATTTAGTCAGCCAGACGATCGGCCAGTTGGTGAGCCATTGAATTCATAGTCTGCTTGTCAGTTTGCCAGTCATGTCATCAAACCTCAGTTATACAGCCAACCAGACGGTAAAATTTCCGAGATGACTTGCTATTGGTCTTACCAGGCAGACAGACAGCTAGCCATGCAGCAAGTAAATCACTAACCAACTAGCCAGTGATTTGGTTTGCTATCTTAACTTAAGTTGCTGCCAGAGCTTAATAGCTGACCAACTGTTAAAATAAATCATGGTGAGTCACCCAGTTCAGCTTGTTCATTAGTCGACCAGGTATCCAAAACTTACTTTGCCGATAAGTTCGACAGTTGTCCATTAGGCTGGTCAGTAAGCCAGGCAACCACTGGGTGAATTGAAGCATTAGTGAGTTGCTTCAGCTAACATCCAAACAACTTCCAACATCCAACTACTTCCCTAGTCAGTGCTGCAGTAGGCTACATTTCAGTTATTCAAACAGTCAATCAATCACATGTCAGCATGTTAATCAGATGGCGAGTCAGTCACCACTCACCAGTCAGCCAGTGCAGCTGTGCAGTGTGTCTTCGCAGCAGGTTCCAAACCAGCTAAGTAAGCCTTTTGTATATTTTCAAAGCTGTACAGGCATATGTGTGTGTATGTGCCTGTCTGAGTATGTGTGTCTTAGAGAAACTGAGAGAGCAGAAACACATAGTTGATGTATATACTGTTCCATATATACAATACATACAACACAGTATGTGCGTATGTGTGTATTTGTGTGTACTTTGGACCACCCATAGTCCTTAAGTGTCTCTGGGTGAGGCCTGGACCTGGATTAATTATGGTCCCTGTATGAGGTGGTTTTGTGGCAGGTTGGGGGGTGGGGTTGTTACACCTGTGAACTCCGTCACTGTAAACCTCAAACCAGCTCCCTGATATGGCCTGTCGGCCTGGGTGAAAATGACTTCCAGCTTTCCCCCTTTCAGACTCGAGGGGGAAATCTCACACATATGGTTCATATACTCAATTGTCCAAAAGTGAGGAAACATCAAGAAAGAAATCCAGATATTTTTTAAGGAATGAGAAAATTCTAGCTTTCCAGCTGGATAGAGAAGTGTGAGCCTTTTTCAGGGAAACTCAGACAGAGTCCCCTGTTGAGGAGATATATAGGAGCTGAGCTGCCCTTTACTGGGACCCCAGCAGATATAAATGGTGCTTCAATCTCGTCTCCCCCCGGCATTGGGTCTCCGGGCGTTTCTGAGGGTTTGAGGCGTTTTACCTCGTACAGACGCCGATAAATCTGTCACCTGGTGGAATCTGTCTCCGGGCCCTAAGTCAGAGGAGGGAACAAATTGTGGCTTTGGGTAGGAGGGTGGATGGAGATGGAGGAGGAAGAGGAAAGGATGGAAGGAAGGACAGAAAGAGAGTAAGAGAGAGAAAGACAGAGAGAGAGAGAGAGAGAGAGAGAGAGTGGCCTGTCAGCCCAGCCCATTCATCATCTGGACAAAATGGTCGCCTTTGTCCTTTTCCGCTGACCAGCCAAAACATCCTGTGGTAAGCAAGTTTTAAGGTGACTTTAAAGTGTGTGTTATAAGATTTCTTCTTCTCTGGCCTGCGACTTTTTCCTTTAATTACTTAATCAGTTCACCAATATTACTAACACCTCCTTATTTTCCCTTTGTTGAGTAAAAAAAGTAAGACAGTATGTCAGTGCTTCCTCCTCCATCTCATCCAGTGCGGTTCGGTCGTCTGCTGCATCCTCTCCCATGGCATCACTATTTAAGAACACATCGCTGGTTGGAAATACGATGAGGTCATTGAAGGCTGGCACAGATACAGAGTCCAAAAAGTCGTGTGTGGTATTTATAGAACGCGGCAAGACAGCTTCTCTGGTCATTCTTAATTATTATTTTTTCATATACAGCAGCGGGCCCCATGATCTGACGTTGTATGGTTGTGTGTGGCTATTAAAGGTTGGCATGCCGTGGACCACATTAATGAGGACCTCCAGTTGGAGCGGTCAGGTAGAGTTGGGCCTGTGGCGGCCAGAAAGCTGACAGCTTCATCCTCTGGAGAAAATGGTGAGCCAGTTTGGTTTTGGCAAGACACTTTGTGCATGTGTTGACGTGCACGTGTGGGAAGTGTTCATATGCTGTAACATGAAGACAGAGCACATATAATGAACATAAGTTTTTATGTAAGGAAAACCAAAACATTAACAGTTACACATACAGAGAAACAGCCAGACAGAACACAGATAAGAAGACACACAGAATCAAATACCATAGCCTGAATAACTACCATAGCATGATATAATTATTATGCAATATTCAGTCATTTACTAGTCTGTTTCAGCTGGACTTTATCTGAGACACTTAACTGATTGTTTTTGGACTCTAGCTATTTGAATGAAGACTTTATTTGAAGCGTCATATATAAACTATATCTGGTATCTCACTGTATCTCACTTTCTCCATCTTTGGAAAGCAAAGACTCTATGATAAAATCATTTAAATTGTGTCATTTCGATGACTTGATATAGTTGTGGTTAGTTAGAGTGGGAAATAGAGTAGTTTTACAAATTCTGGACATTTGAAAATCCACGCATCTTCTCTCCCTTCTGTTCTTTTCTCTCTCATTTTTAGAAACTTTTTTTCTTACTTTTATTGCTCTCCATAGACTTTCTACTACACGCCCTGCATAATTCAAAATGCATGGAAAAGTGTATGAAATGCAGACGTTTTACAAGTATAGGCTGTCTGCATAACTCTAAAGCAAACAATCTAAATTACATACAGTTCTTAACAATATGCCATATATCTCCACATTCATGTACACTGAGTGATGAATGATGAACTTTAGTGATGGCCTGTCAATAAGCAGCATGGGCAGGAAATAAAGAGACCCCCCCTCTTCTCATTCCCCAATAGGGAGCAACATAAAGAGAGGTGGGGTGTTGGTGATGGTGGGGTGAGTAGATAGATCATAGTAACAGCCAATAATAAATGGATCATGGTTCTATGTTTTTAAAGCCAGTGGCAGCTGTATTGAATGGGAAACCTTGTGTGGGGGAGAAAATAGAGGTTTATTGATCAGAGACAGCATGTCGGGTGGAGTGGTTGAGGTTGGGGAGGGTGGCTGGGGGGATTTGAGGCCCGTCGACCTCCAGGAAAATGATGTTCTCATCCGCCTGTCCCATTCGCTCCCAACAAGCACATACACGGACACACACTGGTTTTTGAATAGATGGGTGGATAATGAGGAGGCCTTTAGACTGCGGCCACGTAGAGACGACCAGTGCTCATTTCGGATGTTTGTTTGCGTTAAAGGTGAGGTCAGATGGGGATATTTTTGCACCCATCTCTGTTATTTTTCATGCGGTCGCTTAGAGTCCTGCAGAGAATGGCAGTAAGTGAAAACTTCCACAGTGTGTGAAAAAGGGAAACTGTTATCAGGCTACAGGGAAGAGAACCTCTCTCCCTCCACCGTTGCTCACTGTGAGGAAAGTCAGCTTTTGTTTGGAAAGTTTATCAACTTTTCAGGAAGTGAAAACTCTGATACAGTATAACCAGCACAGAATGCTTTATAATACTTGCTGCATAGTTAGAGGAATTGAATTTCCTTTTTTCTTTTTTTTAAACAGGGCTAATCAATCATGGAAAATCCATCGTGGCTGATCCATTAAGTCCTTACTACTGTTTCACTCACTGTAAACAGATTCCCATTTAATTTAATTCCCACTCATCTTTTGGCCAAAGAACCCGACCAAAACACTGTAACTGGGGCGGTTCAAGTACAGCACTTTCTCTCCTATATGATTTGATTAAAAAAAATGTTAGGCGCCGTTTCCCCTCCATAAAACATTTGACACACTGATGGTGTGGTGGCGATTTGATTTGCAGAAATGTTCGTATTTATTTTCTCAGTTGACCTCGCCAAGCTCAAATTCCGAAAAGGATTTTCTCCTTTCTTTTCCTGGTATTATTTTTCATTCCTTTTCTTTCTCTCTCTCTCTCCCTCTCTCTGTCTCTCTCTCTCGCTCGCTCGCACCAAAACCCCAGTCGCATGCAGACTGGGTCGCCGACCAATTTAAACAGCGAGGTTTTCGGCTGCTAAACGCCGGCTAGCAGGAGTGCTGTGGTCTCTGCAGTACTTTGTCTGTGGCCACACAATTAAGGATTTAGGTGTGGCGATAGGAAGAATGTGGAAATCGGATCCTGGCAGCACACACCCTACTAACTCTCTGTTTCTTTCTTGTTCTTTTTCTTTCATTCCACCACTTTTCTTGTCTCCCTTTATTTATTTTTTTTTGCCTTTATCTCTTTTTCTGTTCTCCATCCCTCAGCCTGTCAATTGCTCCATCTTCTCCCCTTCCTTGTTCCTCTCTTATTACCCCCTCTCCTCCCAAATGTCTCTTTCCTCTCCCTGTGTCCATTCTCTTTGTTGTTCTCCACCATCACGCTCCCCCAACCTCAGTCTTTCACCTTCTTCCTGTCTCAGCTGAACATTGAACCCACGACTCCGCTCATCTGTCTGGAACAAGCCATTAGGTTTTCCTCCTTCCTTCCGCTTCCTCTCCCAACAGACAGTGAACCAGGACAGAGAGAGAGAGGCAGACTGAGGTGGATGTTGGAGGAGAGAGAATAGAAAGAGTGTATAGGGAGGTATGGAGAGAGCAGAAGACAACAAGCTCATTAAACTTAAATTAAGGATTGTTTTAAACCATCTCAGGTCAGGTATTTTGTTGGTTTTAGAAATTAAAATCAGGTATTTCAGATGTTGATTTCATATATCTTGAAGAAACACAGCAACATGAAATCACTTTTTCCATCACATTCTTTGAAAGGAAAGAGCATAGTTGTGTATCGAGCTTATGCTTCTGTTTGATTGTTTGTACCCTATCATACCAAATACACACACACTGACACACAACATGCCACATGCCATCTGTAACCTTTGCTATAGCAATGGGAACCTATCCATCAAACAGGACCTCACTGGGCCTTCCTGTGGCAGGATTTCACAACAGAGTCAGCCTTTTAACGGATGTAGGTTGCCTATTTACACACGAGGCGATGAAATTGAATACACAATGCACACATACACAATAAACATCCATGTATGTAGTGGGAGATACAGGAGTATACAAATGCTTTGTCACAGGAAGATTTGCATGCACAGACACTGATGTACATGGATTGGATATATCAAGATTAAACAAGGTGGCTTAGACTTAGGGTGACAGCTGGTGATCTTGTGATTTTGAAGGTCACAGAATACAATTCATTCATTCATTTTCATACTCATCATCAAACCATTCAGTGACCCCTGGTGCCCTGTACGGCAGCATCTGCATTTACTCTATTTATCATATACAAATATAATGCAGATAGTGGCACACATCTATGTACTCTTTCAAATACATCTCTTGCTAAGTGTCTATGACCTTTGTTACACAAATGTACACAGGCACACACTCATTGTAACTTGAAGACTCCAAAGGACTTGAACTGCGCCTCCCAAATTTATCACTAGCTGACAAAACGCTGCCTCGAAGAAGCATTTCCACAGAAAATTCCAGCACGGACCCAACAAACTGCTTCGGTTATGACTTATCAAACCCACAACAAGACCATTCTGCCTTTTGACCCATAAACTTTCCCCATTATCCCCCAGACTGTCAGCAACTTATGATCCATGTTCCATAAAACCCCTTCATTCATCACCTCCAATTAAATCAATTATCATTCCTAGGGTTGGATCCCGACAAATCACTGCGGTCGATGGGCAGGTAGGCTTGGGCCAGCGGGGGCAGTTGGACAGGCAAAATGAGACAGGGGACAGATAGAGTCATCCTTCATGCTAAGTGGGATGGTCCTGACGCAGGCTGAGATAGACCCCGAGGTGTAATAGACCTCTTTGCCTTGACTTCCTCTGGCCTCACTGACTGTGTGGGGTGGAAAGCAGACCTGGGTCAAACAGCGGCTGAATAGTTTGGATCGAAAGTGAAATAGCTGCCATTTAAAAAAAATTACAAAATGAGTAATGGCCCAGATCTTAACACATTCTTTCTTCTTTTTTTAAATTATCCTTTATGAACTTTTTATATTACACAACAAAGAAATAGTCACTACACTGTGCTCATCTATGCCGAGGTGCCCCTTCACCAACCTCCTTCTAATGGCATTTCAGGGATGCTGGGAATGTGTTTGCTGTAAAGCATTTGTTGCGACAACTGAGGTGATACCAGCAGTCTCAGAGCCATAATGTCATTGCAACAGCAATGAAGAAATAATAAAGGAGGAAGTTTTGTGACAACTGGACTAAAATATATCTCATATGGTTTATGTATAGGTGGAAATAAGACATATATTTCATATTACATATATTGTATCTATATTCAGTACAAGTATTGCATGTAACTGTAACTATATACTATATTCCAATATTTGAGATTTTAATTGGCTAATGGTTAAAAAGGCAAGAACATATATTTTAGGTCCCATGTTTTGGTGTGTGTGAAGTGAATGAGGAGATTATTGACATTAAAGAGTAAATTATTTGCTGAGTTACTTTAAACTTAAATAAAGTCAATAAAAGATTGCTATTGTAGCTCTACTGAAAAATTCAGTGCTGGTGAGAGGAAGGGCCTTGGTGTCAGTCATGCTCTTCATTCATCCACACATGTACACATCCTGTCGGTCCCCTTCACACACTTCAAACATCAGTCTATACTTGTGGCATTACATTTTCTTTGAATGTAAATCAGGTGATGACTTGGGTGCTAGTGTCTGTGTTTGCTTGCTTTGTGCTCTGTGTTTGTGTCAACATGGTGTGATACAGAGTATCTACCAACAGAAGACAACCACTGCCATTTGACCTGAACATTGTAACTTCATTTTTATCTCCACAAATTAGATTAGGTGGAGTTGAATTTATACGAACTTTCCCTTGTTGTCTTAATATGTTAATACTAGTATCTTTAAGAGACACAATAGGCTGGAAAGCCCCCTGATTATTTTCTGTTATAATATATCTTAAATATGATGTGTCTCATGAAGAAGCTCAGCCTTGACCTCTTTTTTTGCCCTACTATCAACATATTTCAAAATTAAAATTAACATTCATAGCATCTTCAACAAACCTTACTTCCATAATTATTATGAATAAGCTTTTTGGTTCTTGAGTGTAATGAATGGTATTTTTCAAATATGTTTTTCTCTGAAGCAGCATCAGCTGGTTCATCTCTTCATCTACCAAAGTTACCTGCCGTGTACCTCTCTGGGCAGTTTCGGGCCCAATTCTTTTTTAATGCAATAATAGACAAGATAACCCTGAGTACCCTTCAGTAATGCATGACAATAACAGATGGTTGGCCAAGGGCATTTCATTTGATGCAGACATCAAGATGCTCACATTTTAGAGGCAGTTCAAATGCATCAGTCATAGTTTTTCTTGAGCTGACTCTCTAACATGAGATATAAGAAATGAATGAAACACCTTTGTTCACATTGATGTTGTAACAGGACTTTCATCAAGACGCCACACCGCACTGAAAATTTCAACTTTTTTGTGGATTTATAGCTATCATCCATTAACATCAATTTGTTCCAGAAATATCCAGAGGGAATGGTGGGAGGACATAGGAGGCAGACCTCAGGCTTTAAATATCTCCATGGGAAGGAGGGAGAGGATAACAGACAGGGAGAGAGGGAGAGAGAGAGAGAGAGAGACAGGGAGACAGGGAGATGAGAACACATGGGGTAAAAGGGATTTCCTGAGGCGATGGTATCAATACGTTTAACATGTCCTCTCTGTTTTACTATCGCACCACTGGGTTCCCACCCTCCTTCCCCACATAAAACACATCATCGAGTCCTTCCTTTCCTCGGCAGCTTGCAAATATGTTGACGGATGCTGGTTCCGACTCAAGGATGGGGATAGTTGCCAAAAACTAAGTCTTATCTTCTCTTCAACCTGCTTCATGTTTGAGAGAAAAGACAGAAAAAAGCACCCCAATGACCCCGAGGCTGCAGCACATAAGGTCATTTTATATTGCAATAACATTTTATCCAGAGTGATTTACAAGTATAATATGAAACTTTTCCACATTAAAATGTCTAAAAACAGCTAGGCCTATGTTGTATATTTTGTTGGACTCTGGGCTTACATTTTCTCAAATGTTTCCAGAAATTTTCAAACCAAGAGAAATCTGATTTTAATCAGGTTAACGTTCTGTTTCATTAGTTCACCAGTCAATGGTGAAGTAATGAATGCATCAGCATTCTGGTTGTCTGCCAGAAACAGGCAAAGTTCACTTTTTGTCAAATTTTTGGCCATATTTCAACATACAGTTTTTAGATCTTGGTATATTTTTGAAGATATATTCTAACCAGATGTAGGATTTCAATCAACCCATGTCTGGATCTTTAGATATCAGAGGAACACTTTTTGTAATTAATTGTTTTTGCTGGATTGGACTGACAGTTCCATTTGATTTGGAGAGAGAAAAAAATAACAGTCCAATGCGTTACCCTAACAAGGTGTTTAACTGATGCTGGATGAGATTCAGAGTCTTTGTTGCATACTAATCAGCACAAACAGAAAAAAAAACAGAAAAATACCTGAAAAAACATATTGAACATTTTGAAAATGTGACCTCTCATATCCTGCTTGAGAAGATATGTTTAATCCTTCATTCAGAGTGTATTATTGCATGACACTCGTGTTTCAATGTCACATTGCATTTCCATTAGATGCCCCTTTTTTAAACTCTTTTTATTCTGCAAGTCTATTAAACAAGATTGCATGGAGAAAAGAAACAAAAAAATGTAGATATAATAAATGAATCATTCAAGTATTAAAAGCATTTCCTTTCCCCAACACAGACACCTGTTTCAGTACCAGGCAACATTAATACTGTTCCAGGGTAAAACCATACAGCACATCATGCCCTCTCTTCAACATGCTACTGACAAGGAGGTGATTTTCATGGATTTTTTTCTCCTCAGTCAAAATATTATCATATTGTAAAAACGATTAACCATATTGATTTGTAATTATTTCCCACCCATTGGATCTAAGGAATTTCTGTTCTCAGGCAGTAAAAGGGGAGCAGGGAGGAAGGAGGGAGGAAAACGACAGCTATGAGGTAAAGTCAGAAAGAGAAAGATAGAAAGCTGGATCGACAGAGAGAGGTAGAGAAAGTGAAAACGAGAGAGAGAGAGAGAGAGAGAGAAGAGGAAAAGAAACAGGAGGGAGAGTGAGGTTGAGGCCTGTGGTGGATTGTGGGCTGGGGCTGCTGCTGCCTCAGCATAGTCAGCCGAATGGTCTAGCCTGAGGTGATATGTTTTCCTCAGGAAATATCTGTGGAGGCTAGTGGGTCTAGTACTGGGAGCCCTGCCGGCTGTAAGCAGCCAGAGATGGTTGGGGGAGTGAGGGGGAGCGGGACTTAGGGCTTTAAGCAGCCCCAGGACTCCCTTCCTGGACGGGAGCGGGCCAGACCAGGCTGAAACACAGTGCTCCAACATGACAGGGCTTTGACAGTGTTTTCATGCAAGCTGTATGCTGTAGGTGCTCAATGGTGTAAATAAATTAGACAAAGGGAGCTCTTTTGAAACACATTTTTCTTATTAAAATTTTGGCACAAAGACATTACTTTTTTTTAAACTGTAAAACCACAAAGTTCGAATTGAAAATGAGTTTTAAAAGCATCTGAAACGACTGTGTTTCTCCAGAAAGGAAAAAGATGTGGATGTCCTGACTTCCACATCTACATTTTTGACATTGAACAACTGTGTTTTAACAAAGGTCATACAACTCACTCAACACATCAACAGGAATGTAAACTTTCACAAAAAATACACAGTGATATTCTCATGAAGAACAAGTTATTTACATATTTTGAGCTCTGTCAAATGTCATGAATTGTGTTTCTGTGAGGATTGATCCTGAGCATAATGGAAAGTTTTCAACAGAAAAGAACAGTTCTTGCTATGCTTGGCTGATTCACAGTTAAAGGAAATAAACCTTAAACACTTTAAACTCAAATGTTACCGTGTTTAAATGGTGTATTCTGATGCCAAATGACTAGTAATCAGTGTTTCATGTGCAGGTTTTCAAGTCGTTGAAACAAAACAAGTTTCATTCCAAAATTAATTTTTCACCACTGGAAAATGTGTCTCCACTTACAAAATCAATAATAACAGAAAATTAAAAGGAGGGTAACTGGAACTCTTGGTTGACAAAATGAGAATCCTGCTGCACAGTGGACCCAGATTTAGCACTGAACAATAAATCTTTCACAATGATTTGTTTTCTTTTCAAATGATGTGAAACACGCTGCTCCCAGCATAATTAAAAAGATTAGCTTTCATTTGATGAGTGTCTAGACTACTCAGCATTATCTGGTACCATTCTTTGCATACGTGGCGTGATGTCAATGTTATCCAGGAAGCATTTGAATGGTTTATTAACTATTTCCCCCTTGAAATAGAGACCTAATAATTAATATGTGACGGATACAGAGGAGACAGTCTCTAGACTGGGAGAAAAACCTCATGTTCAGCTCTGTGGAGTCCATAAAAGCCCCTAACAGCAGGTCCATCTGTTAAGTGTGAGTACGTTTTTGTAGATACAGGTGTGTGTGGATGACTGTGTTTGGTGAACGTTGTGCATGTGGGTGTGTTGGTATGTGTATGTAAATTTGAGTGTGAGTGTAGTCAGAACATATGGGGGGTGATGTCAGTTTAAACTGTGTGCGAATGTAAAATGAGCATGTGAGTGCATGCGTGTCTGTGTGAGTGTGTGTCTCGTAATTCTTCTCCTGTGGAGCAGAGGGCCTCCAGGATTCTCATTTGTTGATCACAGAGGGCTCAGATAGGAGATCATGCCTGGATTTCCATGTTTCAAACTTCATCAAACAGCACACACAGAGGAGTGAAACAGGATGCATATGGAGACTAGTTCAAACATAGACACGTACAAACAGCCACATTCACACACAAGCATGCATATGTAGAAATATACACAACTGGGACCAGCAGTACACATTAAGGAATCACCTCATGTTTGCACTTTAATTTTCTGTGATATAATCATAATTTTCTCAAAGTAGAGGAACCATATGAGGAGTTTTGCCATTTGAGGAAAACAGGTGGCAAGTTCATTATCGAGGAGAAACTACAGTATCATAGCCAGGAATCTGTCATAAAAAAGTAAACGGTGGAATTACGGAGAAGGATTTTCTCACACTAGACGGTTCCTTGAAGGTGTTGTTGGTTGGCAGTGTTTCAGTTTGACAGAAATAAAACAAAATCTTTGATACTGTTTGAAAAAAAAACCCACTTTTTACAGTAATTGAAGCTTCAAGTGAAGATCTTACATTCTTAGAAGCACTTTAACATCCGTGGGTCCTCAAATCAAAAGGTCATGTATGTTACATTCTACTTGCATTCTACTATTGGCACAGGAAAAAAAATGTGATTGAATAACTTGCTCATCAGTAGAAATATGCTGTGATGATTAGGTACCTGTGTTGTTAGTCTTGTGCACCTGTGCATCTTTGCACCTGTGCATTTGTATGTGTGCAAAGGTCTTGCAATGATGTCACGCTGTTCCACTGTTTAAGACATATAGCATGTGTCCATGAAACAGATGTAAACAATGGTTTCAAAAACTACCTCTGCAAATATTTTCTGAGGAGAAGTGCATACAGCATTTTTAGCAACTAAGAGGACACACACTGGCTTTACATGAAAAATGTGAGTGAGTGTGTACTGTGTTTTGAAAACAATGTAAATATCTGCTGCAGGTACAATGTTTATTTCCTGCATAATACTGCTGCGTAGTCCAGCTAGTGTAAAATGGGATTAAATGTATGAAAGGTTGTTCATATGTCAGCACAAGTACATAGAATATATTCTATATTTATAGCCAGGAGTGTCTGTGCAGCTGGATGAAGAATACAATTTTAAATTAAACAGTTTTTAGTTTACAGTTTTAAACATGTGCATGCTTCTAAGTAAAACGCCACAGTGACAGGAGTAACATGTAACATTATGCAACAGTAATTACTGCATTAACAATAAGGTAAAGTGGGATAAATGCTGCCAGTTGTCGTGACCTCATATGTTTATACTGTAGTAATTACATGAAGGGCTCGTACGTCAACGTCCGTCCAGGCTCTCCACGCACTTCCTGGTTTCCAGGTGTCTCTATCGAGGAAAACAAGCAAAGTTTTCCCTGTTGAGGGCTGGTTGTTACCTGTGAGACGGGTTTTGAAGCCAAAGCAGGTGCATGAGTCAGTGGTTGGAGAAAGAATTCAAACAATACTAGTCAGGAAACAACTACGAACATTGCAAGAGGAAAAGATGTGCTCCTTTGTGTGAAAATGTTGATGTTGTGTATTAGTGTATTGAAGTCTTTAGATGTGTGGCTGCACATGACAAGAATCAAAGATTTAATGTCTTTTGCATTATGTGGTGCATGTGTGACTGTGCATTAAGATAAACCTAAATGTGCATCTGGAGCTTCCAGCAATCATACAATAAGATATGAATCAATTATTGTTATTTATATATGTTTTATTCAAAATATTTTTTTTCTTTGCTCCTTGGCGTTGAATTAGTGTGCATGCCTTGCAGGTCTGAAGCAATTCATAATGTGTTTGTGCATGTGTATGTGTGTGTTCTGGTGCTGTTCTTCCTGGCTATCTCAGGAAGAGAAGTTCAGTCTTGATCGATGTGCTCCTGTGTTCAGAGGAAGCAACAAGTGTGTGTGTGTGTGTGAGTGAGAGAGTGTGTGAATGTGCAGGGAGTGTGGAGGGAAAGGGGGTGGGGTGGGCGGTTATTTTGGAACTGTCCAGACGGAAATGGGACCAAACCCAAGGAGGATGCAGAAAGGGTTGTCAACTAACATACAGACACACTCACGCTCACACACACATACACACACACACACACACACATTGTACAAGTGCTCCCACATACAACAAAAAGAATATGTGAAGCCAGTGAGGTTGGGACATGTTGACATTTTGCTCCCTTACTGTGCAAACAATGACACATGTGACCATACAAGCTGTGGGCCAACAATCAAGTGATAATGAAAGATCAAGGATGGTAACAGCTCAGTGAAAATACTCCCCTTCACACACACACACACACACACACACACACTTACACACTTAATGACTGTTTGCAACCATATAATCATATTAGGGATCATATTAATTAACTCCATTTTGGCAAGCAATTCAAATGAAGTAATTCTGGTACTAAATAGATCTCTATGAATTAATGTTGCTATGATCTAATGTTCTAATACGGTAAAAAGTAATTGAAATGAATGTTTTGAAACATACTTTCACAGCACTGATGGCAAAACATACACACACACACACACACACAACACACAATGTACACACTCAGACAGGATCTGCTCAGTCTCCCTCAATTTCCTCTCAACCCAAACACTTATGAATGAATTTCTCAAATTATCAAACTGACTCAACACATACAATTCATGTTTTGAAAATTAAAAACCTCCTTCTTTGGTTAAAGATAAGGTGTAAAAAAAAAAAAAAAAAAAGCAGAAACACCCTGGTTTTGTGTTTGACACTACATTAAAACAGGAAAGATACAACCATTTTCCAGTATCATTTTCTATGTAGGTGGCAAGTATTCTTAGCTCATTCATATGTTCTTTTTTTATTTGCCTTCAGAGAGGGGATCATAAATCTTTACAAGAAAAGTCAAACTGGAGGAGTTTTTCCTCTAAAAATACTCTTGGTTTTCCTTGTCAGGGGTGAGAGGGCTTCACGTGTGGTCTCACCTTAAAGAAAAGAGTTAATATCACAGCTGGAAGGTGGCAAACTTTGTGGTTAGTACCCAAACAGAAACAAAATCTCCTCACCCCCAAAAAGAGGAAAAAGGAGATCCCCTATCTTTCACACTCTCGGACATGACAGATATGTTTCTGGCAGCAGTTTCTGAGGAGAGTCTCCATGTTTCATGTGGATCTTGTATCTCTAAAAGGCAGCCATGGAGAGCATTTGCTTGCAGGCAAAACTCTCCTCTCTTTGTCCTTTAAGAACCCCCCCTCCCACCCACCAGCATCTCTTCATATCCAGTCCAGCATCATAAGTGGTGGTCGAACCACAATGTTTTCTCAGGGTGGTTGGTTACTCTGTTCTCCTCCCGCGGTTGCTAGACCATGGCAGGGGAAGAAGCTTGTTCAACATGTTTCCCGTTTAAAAAAAAATGTCTGCTCCCTCCCTCTCTCCCCAATACCACCCAAGTGTTGGGGAGCCTCCTACGCCAAGTGGGGTTAGGCAAAATGTGTGCAAAATGAATCTTGTGACATCACATGATTTAGACTTCTTCAAATACAGACTGCCGATGTACGCTGGGTGCCCCAAAAAGTAATTCACCTCAAACAGAGGTGGTCCATAATCTGGGATGCATTAGAAATGTCCAACCACAGAAGCAGAACTTTGTTCCACAGGACTTCAGAGAGGTACAAGCATTTAAATACACAGAGGAGAGAGGGCTCTTCAGAGAATATATTCCAAAGCTTATTGCTGCTGCAATAGTTGAGTTGTTTTTCCTAAGAGATCCTAGGGAATATAGCTCCTCTTGATTAAGTCAGTGTTAGGATTAAATTACTGCATTTTCCAGGTTAGAAAACTTTCTAAAAGCAACCCTGGGTGCTTTGCTTAGGCTACTTTGGGAGTCAGACTCAGAGCTAAACCCATCCAACCATTATCTCTGCACATGGTATTTCCTCTTATCTAGATATCCAATATTTGAAAAAAAAAAAAAAAAAAAAAAAAAAAAGTCTCATGCTGCACAGCACACATTAATAGCAGCTTGCACCAAGTCACGGTACATCCACCAATATTTTAACTGTTTGATATCAACATGGAACTTGGAGGTTCAATGATTTCCTAAACTTTCATCAGTGGTCGAGGACAAACACAGATTTTTAATGACAGCTCAAAGGTGGATATCAGTTTGTCCATGGTCATCATGCTTCTGATCCTTGCGGACAGCGGATGAGGAAGGTGACCTTAAAATAAGTGTGCATTCATGTGTTTTCTTCGAGCAAACATGAAAAACAAGTCCTTCAACCTGATCAACTCCACAGGTTCTTTTATTCAACCCATAGAAGCGTCTCCTGAAACAGCGGCGCGATGGTTACAGGCAACCTTGGTTGTCATGGTTACAATAATAAACACATGGAGTGTGCCTATAATACCTACAGCCACTGCTTGATTAGGTTTAGGCACAAAAATACTTGGTCAAGTTTAGGAAAAACTCTTGAAGTTTGAGTTACAACAACTACTTCCCCAACATTACACAATCTTTGTTACACTAATGACAATACTGAATTGTCTATGATAATTGAAACAACTGGTATTTTCACATTGGAACCGAAGAACACTCATGTGTTTGTTGACCCATCCATCCACTCCAACCTCCTGCTGATGCAGACTGTTATTCTGTACATACTATGTCAAAGCCCTTTTCTCATTGCTCTTATCTTACTTTCTACAGCCACTAGACATGGTCTAACAACAAAATGTCATGATGGGTCAAAATTACCTGCTACACAAATGACCTATTGGCTCATTTTTTAATAGGACAGTCTCAACCCTTGGTCAAGAATTTGATCACGTTTAGAGTATGTTTGATAGGTTCATTCCTAATTAGCTAAGCAAACTCATCAGACTCAAAAGCATCCACATTTTTAGTCCACTCCTCTCCAAGGTAAGACTGTAGAACCTAAGACAGTGTACCTCCTTTGTTCATAGCAGTATTGTTACAATGTGGAACCTTTAGTCTATCCCACACCTCAGTGACACAGGCTATGAAGTGATGCAGACATTAAAGATACACCACTTCTCACTGGTCCAATCTGTCACTGTGGTTATTACAGTCTTGGCCACAATGGGACTGACCTTCACCAAAATTCAATGGATCTGTATGACACACTCATACCAATCCATCAACAAAATCATCAGGTTTTGCCATCAATAGGCTCCTCAAGCGTAGCACATGGCTACTACTTGAGTAAAGAGATAAGAAAGGAACCTTCTGGTGCATAATTGCCTATATGTTGATGTTTGCACATGCACAAATAAACACTAAAATATTTTTTTTTAATTTCACATTAACATCTGGAAGAAATCAAAAAGTGTAAGCTAGTTGCACTACTAAGAGCTGCATTAACAAGCTTTGGGAAAAAAAACATTATGTTTGAAGAAGTATTAAAAATCTATATGTTTTTTAAGAGCGAGTAGATTTTAAGTGTAAGAAAAATGAAGTATCCTTTTGTCTGCAGTCCTTGGGAAAAACTATGGAAGACATTGAGCATTTACATAAGGATCATTCAAACAAAATCAACACAACACATGACCATAGAAAACTTGGAAATTGTCCAGAATCCAACAGTTAATAAACACCAAAAGACAAATATTTCCCATATTGTCTCAAGTGTAATAAAAATGTTTTAAAGACTTTCAGTAATGTTCATTTAGTTGCCACCAAAGATATACATAATCCAGAGTCACAAGCAGAGCTCAGTTTTCACTCTGTCATTTCATCAACATTTAAGCTGCACTAACCACAAACTCCACTGTCATTAAAAAACAACCCCTTGCTATTTATTACCAAGAGTGTCTGTGACCTCCACACCACAGCTCAGGAGATTGTTGGTAGGTTTCTCTTATTTCGACGGAGGAAGTCAATTAATTCATAAATACTTTAGCACATTTACAGTAAGGCAAGCGGAAGATGGCTATTGATTGATCCCACTAACACAGCAGCCCTCCCCCTCCCTGCAAGTAGAGTACCTTAATGAAACAGGGGCTTTTCTTAACCAAGAATAATGCAATCAGAAAACAGAGAAAAACATAATGATTTTTACCCTCGGTTAAGTGGAGGAGGGCTTTGAATATGAATTGGCTTGCTGTAAGAAGGATGTTAGGGCCTGATAATTGGTATCTGATGAGCATTAGTGACGGTAACAATCTATGATTTCCTTGCAAAAACAAAGCCATGGGAAGAGATTATGCAAAATAAGGTTAGAACTTACACTTTTTCTTTTAAAAAGATGGAAATTTTCAGTGGTACACAAGATGGAAAGATGTTTCAAGGAAAGGAAATAGAAAAGCTAGATGAGTCCAGATCGTCCTGTCCTGACCTATGTGGAAATGTGGTGAAACAGCAGAAAAAAATGACCCCATTTTTACAGCACTGAGATGGTCACACCTATGGCGACCCAAACAGACCTGAGCATCATGGAGCTCAGCACTTCACAGAAGTAATTTTCACTCTCTGGTCACAAACAAGAAGTGATAATGTAGAATCTGTGAAAAATTGTCTTCAAAGTGAAGTAAAAATAGCTTTTCATCATGTTTCTTCTGTCTGTAGTAAAACAACCACCATATTTCATAGCTGCCTGACAGAGAAACTGGTAATTGAATGGATTAGTCCTTTAGCTCAGCAGAGGAAGAGAAACCCCTTCCACTGGAAACAGCTTTCCTATCAGGAAAGTCCATGCTCATTGGGCTTTTACGCCTGCTTAGGGTATGAATTACTGGCAGCCCATCAGCAGAGCAATATCTCAATAGAATAAAATATGAATGCACTTTGAAGCTGTTTTTATGCCGTTTAAAAACCCATGCAGATAAATGGATGTGTGAAACACTTCTAAGGCCGACTAATGTGGGAAATATCGAGCTAAGTAATTGCAGTGGTTTCATCAATAAGCTCGGGAAAGTAGATCATTACAGTGAAATGTGATTAACACAGAAATTGTAGGGTAGTGTGGAGCGGCATGTAGGGAAATGGAATAAAACAACTGTACTACATAATTTACATGGTGCAGATTACTGTTTATAAAAATATGATAAGGGGATTGTGCAAACTAATCAAACATGACGCAGTGGTGGTGACATCAGGTTGTTGGTGGCTCTCTGAGAAAAAGCTTTAAAGTGCTTGTGATAAATGGTTCACCTCATGCACCAATTAGCAAATCACTCCTCTGTCCTCTCTATGTGGATGCACCACTGTGGAGGAAGATAAATACTGTTCCGATAAAGGTTAAAGATAAAGTGAATGTTTTACTGGAAGCAATTGTGAAACAGTGACATGATACTTATTATAATCACAATAAGATAAGACAGAGGTTAGACCAAACATGTTTTAGGCTGTGTTTGAGATCTCTCTCTCCATTGTACTGTACTTACCCTCCACAATTTCATCAAAGTCTGAATTCTGATATTTATGCATTATACGATGGCCTCACTACTCACTATGTTCTGCTCATCAATATATATCATAAAGGCAAGATCACCTGTATAACTCTGCAGCTTTGAATGATGACACAATATGACAATGACTCACATGTGTCATCTCCTTTTATGGCTCAGTATGAAGTGTGAGCTGTAAAAGCCGTAGTCACTCTTTATGATATGGGAAGTAGTGAATGAGTCAACGAAGGAGTGATTTTGGATGCAATCGCAGTAAAAATGAACTGACCAAGTACCTTGGCCTGCACACACATAAGCATCACCTCCATGACATTGCCCATAGATTTCTAAAGAGCCCTTCTGTTTTGCTGTTGTCAACTTGGCAGTGCCTGACGCTTCCTGCCTCCTGGCTAATCTAAAAATGGGCAAAGGGGTGGAGTTCAGGCTTCATTGCATGCCAGGTTGTAGAAAACATACATTCACACACCTGTCACTCAAAGTGGCATGTCCTCACTTATTTATATCTTTAAGTCTATAGACAAGAGAATTGCATTATACAAGCAAATCTATGAGGATTGACTCAGTGTAGGGGCCAGCCTCAAGTGGCCATTTGCGAAACTGCAGATTTTGGCATTTAGGCATTGGCTTCTTTCCGTAGCCCTGGAGGTTGCTGCTGGTTTACAATAGTAACAAGAAAGATTGAATTCACAAAATTATAGACTAGCTGCCAGATTTCTTACATTGTTCTTCATTCCTCATGTCGGAAAGAAAGCAACTTCTTGGCTCTGTTTTCAGGCTTTAGGAAATTTATCCCATAATGAGAGACTTTGGCCAATTACATGAAGAGAGAGGGCATTCCTGTCAGCTCCAGATACATGTGCATGTCCTGTCAGATGGACATATAACGTGTATCTGAGATGTAGAGGACTTGTTATTCTTCTCCTGCCAAATCGTTAGTTCTACTTTCTCTCATTTCACAAACACAACCAAACATACAACAGTTGGGTGACATCTGGGTGGGAGTGTCTGGGTGCACATTCTAATGGGAATCTTTGAGAAAGTTCCTATGCCTCAGTTTTATTCAGTGTGGCATTTTTTTTTTTTTATATGCAGATTTTGTTTAGTGTGTGTATCCATTTGCAAAACATACAATAAGGTTGAAAGACTGAGCGGGTGCAAAAGAAATGTTGAGTGATAAGTGTGTGTGTGTGTGTGTGTGTGTGTGTGTGTGCTCAGACAATCAGGGGGGCATTTGTTCTCCTCAGGGCCCCCGGAGCAATCAGTCCATCAACAGAGGTGGAGCCTGGCTAATTTCCCACTCCTCCTCCCTCCCTTCACTCATTCCCAAGACGGATGCTTTGGGTAATAAGACTAATCAATACACTTCCTCACAGTCCTCCCCACTCGCCCCGTCCCAGACGTTATCAGCCGTTTGTCATCAGGAATGTCACTTGCTCTTATCAGGCATCAGCATCTTGTTTACATGGTGGTGCTGCCTGTGTCAAATAGACAAACACAATTATGAAGCAGCCCGATCCAAACACTCAATGATATAAGGCACACATCCAACTGCACAGTCACACTCTGCCTTGTGCATACACAAAATGCATAATAACAGTAAATGCTCACTCATAAAAACATTCACACACAGACAGCGACCACCTGCTCACCTCACACACGTGCAAATTGTGCACCATGTCAGCACACAAATAGATACACTTTGACATATGCCAACTCACACACACGCGCACACACACACACACACACACAAACCTCCCAGGCAGTGATGAATAGGCACATGGGTGTTCTGTGACAGGTTACACATGCACAGTGGTGTCAGGATCTATACGGAGAAATTAATCAACAATGACAGCAGCGCTGTGGCTCCCCACTCCAAGCCCGCAGCTCAACATGCTGTAATTTGCCCTGTATGATTACCCCAGGGTCCCGGGGGCGAATGGCACCCCCATCTTAATTAATTAAGCATTGTGCTGGCGGGGAGGCATCTCAGGAGGGCTATGCAGAAACACATGCACAGTGTCTTTTCCTGAATCTCCTTTTTGTACAAGAGTGCTCTGAAAAGTTCTGTCATTTCATGTTAAAACAGAGACTGAATGATTTTAAAGAAATGATGCACATGAATAGCAGATATTATGAATCACAATGGATTTGCATAGCATTTTCTGTTTTTTTTTTTTATTTTGATATCACCATCAGTACCAGATAGAGGTGTACAAGTTGTGTGGCATCACACACACACACACACACACACACACACAGACACACACTAATTATTAGAGTAATTTTTATTATTTCTCTCACCAAAATGTTGTATATAAATGTATTAATATGTATAGATTTTTTTTGTTACCTATTAATACCCATTTGTCAAAAGATACAATAACATCCAAATTTAGTGAGCAGGTTGAAATGTCAGTAAACAGTGAAAATATGCATCTAGAAAATCAGAATGATAGGCACTTTCTCCCTCTAAACTCTGCTGTTCAGCAAACTTCTTAAGTTGATAGGATGAATGGGCTGATATTAAAAACTTAATGTTTCTGTATGTGTGACCGTAAATACACAACAACCACTTCCAAGTCCATTTGTTGGTTCATTTTTACTTGTTTTTCTTTTAGCTCCCAGTCATTCGAAAGTGCCTTAGGCTTTTAAAAGCAGCCCTCAATACACTCAGTTGCCGCCAGCATAATCCTTTGCAGGGGAAGAGGTAGGGGAAGCTGATCTCATCCACTCTATCAGAGAGTTACCTGAGTCTTGGACAGGTGCTTGACAGCTTTGCTCCATCCCAGGTAAAGATGAAAAACCAGCCCTCTCGTTCTTAAATTAAAAAAAAGAAAGAAAGACAGAAAGGAAAATAAAAAAAAAAAAAATATATATATATATATATACACATAAATAGTCTTCCCTGGGGGTATGCTTGGTGATTAGCTGTGGGGGTGGTCCATTCCCAAGAGGAGACAGAGATGGGAGGAGGTGGGAGGACAGTTTACCATGTGACACCATTGTTTGCCTCCAATAATGATCAGGCGACTCTAGATGATATGGGAGCCTTTGATGGACGACTAATTTATCAGAAGCTGTCTCGGCCTAATGATAGTTAATGATGCCACTGGTGGCCTGTCAACTGGGAGGTGTCCACTGTCCACTGTTTGGAACTTTTTTTGGTCTTTTTTAGTTTCTGTGTAATGAATCAAGTTGAAAAACAATAATCAGGTGTTAAAGTTACTCTGCAATATACGGAGATATATTATATTCCTTTACATTTAGATAATAATAATTCATATGATAATCTTTGTTTGTGTAACGACTTTGTGTTATTTGGAACAAAGTTTTGTTCCATGATGTAAAATAATGAATCAGACATTTGGTGAAAACTTTCCATTCGAGATTTATTTAGACTTGACTTTATATTTACCCTTGTGAACCCTGAATACCTGAGTATTTGTTCAGTATGTATCTGTTGACACCATAATAAAAATACAAAACAACAATACAGCCATTACTATCTTTCATTGTCAGTAATTTGAGCAAGGGAGTACACATGGTTTTATTAAAAAAAAAAAAAAAAGGACACAAAGACTACTTTCAACAAAAGAGCTTGATGTCTCTGTGGTGTAGAGACCATACCTTTCATCATACATTTGTTCCAAGGCCTCTGTGCCATTGTTCCATTAGCTATCCCTTTCTGGTTGCAGACCCCACTGGAAAACAGGTGAGGCAAAACAATCACGCAACCTCCCATCACTCTCTCCACATTCAACAATAACACTCTGACTGTGTCTTTCAGTAGTAAACACAGTGCTCACAGGCAGGGACTGGGCGAATGTTGCTCCGGAAACAAATACATTGTTGGAGACAGAGTAGGGAAATAAAAGACAGAGGCCAAAGCATATTGGAAATCGGAAAACAGCCCTCTTCTCCCTTTGAAAGAGTCCTGGCGATGAAAATATGTAATATAAATAAAGCTGTGGACGCTTTGAAAGCCAAAGCCTTCCTTCCTGGCCCAGTCCTCTGTGGAGGGAAACACCCACTTCTGAGCCCTTGCTCTTAAATTCCCAAAGACCACTCTGTCATCAGGGTCCCAACTGCTGCTTTCAAACACGCGATGGTCAGGCTCACTTCCCCGTCTTTCTTTCTCTATGTGCCCAGCTCTTAGTCACTTTCGCCGCCTCTGCTCTTTTATGTGTGCCCCCCTCCCTGTACAGGAGCTTTCCACCTAGTTATGTCTGCTTAAATACCCTGAAACAAGCTCCAATTATTTCACCCGTGACGTGTTTGTGGCGAGTGAGTGTCACAATGTCCGATCTCTCCGTTTGGGCTTTAAAGTGCCTCTGACATTGGAACCTGAGTGGCGGATGCAAGGAAAGACACAATGAAAGATGACTGGCTGATTGGTGACAACTATAAAACAGCTCATTAAAACAAAAACCCAAACTGTAGGTTTGTTTTGAAACTGATTCTAGCTCCTTTGGTCTAGCACACTGTTGTATCAATTAACTGTAGACACTTTTACATATACCAAAATTTGCTTAAATAACATGTTAAAAACTGAAGTCACTATGGTGGAGAAAATAGTTAGAACTTACTGTAGTTTTTTTTTTTTTTTAACATTTAAATAACAATATTAAAGTTAAATGTTATTACAACAGTTTTGTTTCTGTTTCGGTTTCAGGATTTTGTGCAGATTGACACTTTGTGGTGGTTGCATGCCAAGCAACATTTGTCGGCTATAAAGAAGAAGAATGCTGGTGAGTAAGTTTGAATGCGAACAATGTAGAACCATTTAAAATATTTCTTAAAAGAGCAAAAGGATCCACACAATGTGTCATGACAGTGAATTCAAATACAGCTATAGTTTGTTTAGCAAAAACCTCCACAGGGCACCTTTAAGCTGCATCATGGAGGAGACTGGGGGTGGGATGAGGAAGATGTAGGGGTGTTTACTAAAAAGATGTGGTGCACGTATTCTCACTCATGCACATACACACGATGCATAGCACTACAGTGTGGAAAACTGGTTGCTTTTATGTGGAACATCGCCCAAAAAACTCCTGGATCATACATCAAATTCAGCCTGGGACACAAACTGGGCCCCATGGTGACCCTCGGTGGCAGGGTCTCTAATGACATCCACCATTTTGGCTCAAACAGGGCAGTGGTTTCTACTGAGGACAGGCCTTTTTTGATCTATTTGCTGAGCTGGTGCAGCACATGGGTCAGGGTGAGAGACCTGCTGGTCAGGCCACGAGTCAGACCTGCGATGAACAACGGTTAATTGCAACTGAGTCCATGCTCTATCATCTCTTCAGGTTTTTGGTCATTTCATCAAACAGATCTTCTTTCTTTCTTTCTTTCTTTCTTTCTTTCCCCTTATATTTTGCTGTGTCTAGCTCAGAGGTGGTCTGGAAGCAGAGGTTTTTAACTTCAAACCACAAACTTGGACGACACAGGTTCAAGCAATAATTTTTGTCCTCACACTTGTAGTTGAGTTAGGAAAACATGTGATGCATGAAAGAGCAGGTTTTGAATTTCTACAGTGTTTTGCATATTTCTAACAGTAATGATCAAAATCTATTAATTTGAAATGTTCAATGATAGGCAACTTATATTGAAAGTCAGAGCAATTACAGAAAGCAATTTTTGTTGCAATTTTTGTAGACAGTGTGCATTTCTGAAATGAAATGGTTTTTTTTTCTATTTGAACCACATCTAAGAAAGAAAGTGGCTGTGAACACTTAAATCCAGAAGATACTAAATTCTTTCTCATTTAAAGTCATCATTTTCATATTATTTTTACTGGCATGAGAAAGAGTAGATTTGATATACTTGATTCACACTCTCTGTGTATGACTGCTGCTCCTGCTTTGTTCACATTATTCTTACTAGCAGTGACTAGTCAGACAGACAAACAAAAAAAAAAAAAAAAAAGACAATAACTCGAAAGTCCTTTATAGCTTCCTGCATGAAGAAACCATTAAAGTGCAACACATTGTCTGTGGGTCAGACTGAAAATGTGTGAGGAAGCGCATAGTAATCAAGTGAAAGAGACAGAAAAAAAAAAAAAAAAACGCTTCGTGAGAAACAGACGTAAATAATGGACCAGGAAATGGGAGATCAAAGCTTCTGAGTCGGGCCCCCGTTTGTTTTCATACTCACCCAGGCCTCGCAATAAAACACGCAAGAGTCGCACTTCAGAGGGAGGGGGGTGATGCAAGGAAGTGCTGAAAGCGGTTACGTCCCATCCTGAGGATCCCGTGCCTCTATCCCCATGTTGGGGAAAGGCGTCAGGTACAGCACTGTTTACCAGGAAAAGGGGACAAGCTGCACAAAAACGTCCACATCAGAGAGCACTCTCAGTGGCCAGGGGCCATCTTGTTGTACACAGACAGTGTTTATAAAGGAACCTTTTCCTTATCTCTTAATACTGTTGTAGGTACGAAACACAATGTGTGCTTTAAATGGCACAGAGGATTTCAAACTCAATAATCCGGGTTGCAGAGTTTGTGTGTGTGTTTATGTGCCTTCAAGTGGGCAAACTGGCGTCATAGGGTTTCTAAGAATTGGCACAGGATGAGTTTACAGCCAAGACAACAAAACACAATACAAAACACACAGTAGTAAGACACCCTCATACTCCATTATCCATTTTTTCCCTCTGCAAAACAAATGCTGGAAAGGATGTTTTGCTTGTAAAACATTTATAGTAATTGTGTTTTTCCATCTGAAATGAACTTTTGTGTTTTCTTTACTTAAACAAACCTTCGGCTGTAGCAATAGATACCACTTGTCTTAACTTAAAATGGTTTATTTCAAGGATTTGTTGTTTATATCTGCTGTTTATATCTGTCATATCAGGAAGAGTCCTGACTTCCCCAGTTGTATGTTGGCATTCAACTCTCCTTCTCATCAAAATAGGATTTATCCATTAGGGAAGTGAAAGGGCAGCTATGTGTTAAAGTCACAGAGTCTATGTGTGGGTGATTTTAATAAAGCAGTTATGAACATTTCATAATCTTATTCCACTGAGTATAATGTGTGGTTAGAGTGTTCAGAGGTCAAATGCTAAATGTGGGCATCCTGGTTGGTCAGCAGATAAGGTCTTGGGTACTGATGTCTCTCCCATCTGCTCCACCACCACCTTTACCTGGCTTAAAAATCAACTCAACAAAAGGCTGATGCAAATGTGTTCAACAGCTAAAATCAGACTTTCAGCCGTGCGGATATGTTATATTTACTGCAATGAACCAATCAGTCAGTTTAGCAGCACTTTTTTTTCTGTTGTATTGCAATACATTTTGCTCAATGTTATGGCAAAACAATGGTAAAATATTAGAAAACTGTGAAAAAAAAAAACCTGTCTAAGAGATGCATTGCAACTTAAAAACAGTATAAGTCCTTAATATACAGTTATACTTAGAAAACAAAGCATTGCAAACTTAGTTATAAGACATTTTTGGCAATAAAACCAAAAGCCATACAATGCATTTCAGTGAAACAAAGCAGTAAAAACGATCCAAACTTGTACATGTTGTCTGCATAAAGGTGTATTTTTACAGAACAGCTGGCCCGGTGGTCACTGTTGGCCACTGGCATCATGTCCTCATGTCCATGTCCTGTGAACAGTCTAACCTTAGGTAATACACCATTGTCCAGTAAATGTCTTAGGATGAAATTTCATTTCTCTGAGTGTATATGTGGCCTACAAAATCAATAGCATTTTGGCCCCTACTTGACTCTGACCTCAGTCTTTTAATAGTGTTTTGATATGCAGGCAAATTAATTCTCTTTAATGGAGAACAGGGAGTCAATGGACTTTGATCCCATTTGGGTGAAAGGCTGGGAGGGTTCCATTTAGCTTTCAGGAGTCCTAGGATGGTTGTATATGTGTGTGCAAGTGTCAAATTGTGCCAGGCAGCCTCACTCCTTTTCTCAAGACCACTGAATGATCCCCCTGGGTTCAATCCACAGGAGCTAATAGCTATATTATGCACAATTTCAAGATGGGACCTGTAACACAGATTAATTATTTTGTCATTACCATGACATCCCGTTATACAAATGTGTAAATATCCATCTTAAGCAGCCGGATTTGTCTACCTCAAGTACTTCTATCACTCCTTGAAAATAAGCAATAGAGGCCAAGTAGGCGCGCTAGATGGATTTCATTGGGAGCCCATTGACATCCAAATAAATTCAAGTTTGGGGAAGCTTTTCCAACTGTGCAGTGAATCTAGCTCACTGCGTCCCTTGCCTCTCCAGTCCATTCGTATTGATTCTAATCTCTCAGCCTTTTCCAATAAAGCTGGGTTCATGAGTTCATTATTACAAGAATGGAGGTGTAATTGGCTTTCAGGCATATAAGAGGCTATTTGCACTAATCTATCTAGTGGGGAGATGTTAACGGTCACTTTGAATGGCACACTGTGAGCCAGCATGGCTTTGTGTTCCAGTGGTCTCTGAGCTATCAGGTCAGTCAATAAGCACATAAAACAGACCAAGGGTTTACTGATGTGTTAAAGAAGAGGAGATCTGTCAAGAAAAAAAGTGACACTTCAAAAATAATGACCAACTTTGTTGGCAATAGTTGGCATGCAGACCCAGGATGTAGTTGAATGAACAATAGATGTAAATTTGTACAGAGATGTGATATTTCTACCTTAGAAAGAGACATTTTTCAACAGAAATGATGAAAAAAAGAAAACATGGTGGTCGATTCCACATTACTGGCAGATTGGAAAAAATGTTTTGTCTAATCAGAATTCAATTTTTAACGCTGGAGAAAAGCCATGTGTGTACATGACTGTATGATTGGCATAAAAGTTTGACATTGTAAGTTTGCGTTGGAGAAGTTATATTGTTTGTGTAAAGTCTGATTAGTAAGGGGCTAATCTCAGAGTCGGTTCATGTAACAGACAAGCTATGCTCAGATAGACAAATGTGCATGATGGAAGTACCTCTTAACACAAACATTCATTGGTTGTTGTGTTTTAACACAATTCTACATTTGTTTCTTTCCCCTGATCAAAAAGGAAATGTAAAGTTATAAACCAATTTAGCTGGATTCTGTTTATCTTGTAGGCCTAAAAGTTACAGTACTGTAGAATCTGTCTGAGATAAATGTCCACTGGAGCAGGTGTAACACTCAGTAAATGCCTCAACAACCACCTCTTGTTAACTTTTATTCCCAGTGCAGACATAATGTGGGTTTATGTAGGGCAGAATTTAAGCTGGTCACATAGGCCAGCTTGCGCCCTTCCTCTCTCCACTTCCAACTGGCAAGCTCAAGCCAGTGAGAGAGATTTCTCCCCTGCCTTCCAGCAGTGGGGTATTTTTTTTTTTTGGGGGGGGGGGGCTGTAAGAGAGGCAGGTGGGTTGGAGGCAGGGGGAGGAGGAGCAATGGATAGATGGATGAGAGCTGGCAGAGGGAGGCCCAGGCGGTTGTGGAGACTTCCTATGATGAAAAGGTCAGTGGCACCTGTAAATCTGAGCAGCTGGAATAAGTACAGGAGCCGGGGGGAGGAAGAGGAAGGAGTTTGGCTGCACAGCCAGCTCTCTGCTGCCCTCGCTGATTAGCAGACACACACACACTTTTGTAATGTTATAAATTCAAAGTCCTGAACTTAATGTTTCAAAATCTCTCTTTACAAAAATACCAACTCTTTGAAAGTCTAAAACCTTCTTTTAACTGTCATGTCATCTTGTTGCTTTTTCACCAACCATGAGGTGTAACTCTTCTTTTTGGATGCTTTTGTACAGTTATCTTTACAGAGTCTCTCCACCTGTCACACAGTGCTGAGTGTATTTCATTTGCCAGAACAGAGACAAAATGCACAATGAACAAAGTTGCAACATTGTTACTGTGAATTCTTTTGGCCACTATAATGAAAATCTAATATGATGACAGTTCCATATCCTTGATAACATCTGCAGGTGTGGTACATTGATTTAAGGCTGTTTTTTCTGACTGGCTGAAAAAAATGGCCCTTTTTGCTAGAATAGTGGACAATAAGATAAAACTAATGTCTTAACCTTTGGTCAAGGCAAGGGAACCGGCTGTTCCTTTGAAGATTTCCTCTTTAAGACTTCTTGCCACTCATCTAATAACCTTCCTGAGTTCTGATGGACCCCAGATTCCCATTAAAATTGTCTTGATATTGGACAACTCTTGAAATTGTACAACTCTTCAGTGCACCATTCATATCTGATGCCTGTAATCCTTATGCAGAATGTATAAGAATGTATATATGTGTAGTATTGAAGTGTTTGGACAACAAGAGAGGTAGGAACTATTTTACTGTTTCCCTGCTGTCAGGAAACACTGAACACAAAACAGACTGTTGAAGTAGTAATGCTGCCACTGTAATAAAATTGTTGATATATTTCAATCAGCACGTTACAGCAGGAGAACACTGCATGTGTGTGTGCAGGTGCAAGTACATTTGTGTGTAATCCAGCTGTACGTGTTATTGCCAGTGTGGATTTACTGCCCCCCCACACCCTTTAGGGCAGCTGGGTGGCAGTGCAGGGCAAAAAGGCCTGGTCAAGGCTGCTTCCTCCTCCTGCAACCCAAAAGGATACAGCCTGCTGACAGATACCTGCTCTGAGCTGACAGAACACTTCCTACTCCAAAATATGTACACATTACATTTAGCTGACACACTGTATCCACTGTGACTTAACAAATGCACAGTGGCTGTTGCTGCTGCTTTGAACCTGTGGGGTTTCTCTCGCACAGCAGCTTCTCTCCTTGTCCAAACATAGAAACTGAAGGTATAATACTAGAAGTACACAACTAAGATTCAATGAATTTTGGTAAACACAAGTGATTCCTGATGACCTTTAAGATAAATTTGAATCAATGTTTATTTTGCCACTCTGTTTATTCAGATGAATACCATGCAGTGTATGACACAATAATGAATGAATGAATTAAGATATGTTTCTTTCTAAAACCTCTCAAATCACTGCTTGAATTAACTTGAGCAAATCATGTTTCACTTGACTTCACTGACTATGTGGAAGTATTTACAGTCACCCCACAGTAGCTGGCAGCCTATTGTATTTCTAGCTGCTATTTTTAATCCCTGGATTGTTCTCCAAATACAGACCCAGAGGTGGCTGTGAGTTAAACCACATTCTGAAGATGCACCCGAGGACAATAGACTCTCTACATTTTCAGGTATCAGTTGCAAGGAAACAATCTGGCCTGACCTTTTTTTCATTTTATGACACACACCCCACTAAGAATCCTGAAGTTGTCACTTACGATTATCTTCCATGTTTGTCCCCTGCTCCTCCCCCTCCCCCTCATGCTCCTCCTGTGTTTTATTTCTTGGTGGTTCAGACTGCAAGCTATTGGTAATGCAATCCCCCCACTGCGCACTTCAGTGTCAGCATACCTCATGTCTGTCCAGAGAGCTCTGGTCGCTGTCACAGGAGTGCATTGTTATTTTGGAAGTAGCATGTGTTTGTCTAACCAAAGGCTCGGGTTTCCCGGTCCTCCTGTGCGACTCCACTTGCTTTGGTCTGCAGAGGAGCCATGACGGGAGTTGACCCTAGCAGCCGCCATGTGAACCCTTCTGCCCACAGCCGTCTCCACACATTCCCGTTCTTATTTATAAGGGGCCAAGACGAACAAGAGAGGTGTGCAGCGCTGGGAGCTGCGGTTAAGTGGTCAGATTTCATTTACTGGGATGAGGCTAAATTAGGTTTGAGCAGGTGTCCAGGTTAAATATTTTTGATATGAGTGAAGATTTACTTTTCCTTGATCTAATTCAATGATGAGGACCGTTTTCATGTGGAGGGCAAAATTCTGAAGGTCCTGCTTCTTACTTCAATTTAAACATTCATCAGAGGGAAAAGTGGCCGTCTCTCTGAAATGCAAACTTTCACACTTGACTTCTTGTACTAATGAAAACAAAGTCATAACTAACTATTGATAAAATGAGGCTATCTCTCTAGTATTTTTAAAATGTACTTTGCCGCCCTTGAACAAGGAAATTGAATCAGACTGGTCAAGATGGAGTCTTTACTTTACTTCACTTCACATACTACTGTAAGTGAATGTGAATCTGCCATGTTATGCTTCATTTGATAATTGATAGAGCGGGTTAATTGCCTTGATCAAAGGTCAGGCAGTTTAGTATGCTGAGGTTAGGCTGTAGGATTTGAATTGAACACGTTGAATGTTTATAAGATGAAAACCTAATGCAGTCATGGGAGTCTGGCCAATTAAGAACATTAAGAATGTTTTATTCTAATCGACAGTGATATCGGTTGCAGACATCCACATTAAGCCTGATGAATATTCATGGAACCTCTTCTATGAGCCTATCGAGTGCATATTAATTTCAGAAACGTGTGTCTGGAGTCCAGAGACGTGATCACATTTCCCTCTAGCATCATTCCTAATATGCAGATGAATGCTCTTTTAAACCTAGCACAAGCCACAGAGGTACATTTGATATTTCATTCATGTGAACGACTGGGGAAAAAAGAGAAAGGAAAAGGAAATGGCTAAAACAAACAAAAATACCCACAACGCCCCAGTGTGAACTCTCCGGAGTTTGTGCATAATTACCCTGCGGAGCACCTTACCTGCACACCTCCCGCTGCCTGTCAGCGCTGCATACAGACACACACAGGTCCACAGGCGCACACACACACACACACACGCGCGCTTCCTTTTTTTTTTCTCTCAGATACACAGTCACACAACCCTCCCTTCTCTTTTCTCTCTCTCACACACACATACATATTCACTGACACACACCAACACATAGACTAGTGCATCAGCAAAGAGCATTGCGGGTCTGCGGCCGACCATAGCGTCCACAGGGGAGAAATCTTCAGCTCATTTCTGACCCGGGCTGCCGAGGTGTTAATTGCCCTCCTGAGTTGGCAGAATTTTCAGGGTAAAAGGTGCTATCCTTGATGGATCAGCACTGTTGCCACCAGTGACTGATTCTTTCAACTTGGACGTGCACCGTGCATATCCTATATCTCATTAAAATGGCCTGCAGGATGGAGAAAGAGGGTGCACTGGGGTTGCACACGTGTGTAGTTGATCACATTTGTTTGCAAATGCACACATATGTAAACTACATTTCTATCCAACTGTCATGCAAAAAACAAAAACAGCAACTTTGAAGTATTAACGCTGGAAACTGCAACAAAGTGTATTTTTTATAAATATAATGGCTCAATTAAATCAAAAGGCTACAAGACAGGAAATCTGAGGATGAAATCCTTAACCTTCCTCATGACTTTTTCTACTTTTGTGGGCTGTCCCCCCTTTAAAACACTTACTGAGAAGAATGCACACTGCAGATAAACATATAAAAAAACATTAAAAATGCCAGAAACTACCCGAGCTGTGAAACAGTTTGGTACGAGCATTTGCAGCAGTGGATGCAAACTTGTGTTGGACTATAAACCAGTTGGTTTCAGAAATATGTAACTCATTTCAGATGGTATTTATATTTTACTTTCTTCTCATATATACTTGCATGATTCATGTTTTTAAACCACATTGAATTCGTTAAAATTTGCAAAAAGTTTCACGTTTTATGGCTCTGAGCATTTTGCCCACAAATGTAACAATGCAATTTCTCTGAAAGTGATTAAAATCTTTTAATACAGGGACTGGACAAATTCTAAATAGATTTTTCATGTTTTCCGATCATTTAAGAGGCTGCTTACCGTACATGGAAAAACTGATTTTTTTCAATTTATTATGAGTTTTGGAAAACATGCACTTCCATGCAAACCAAACCTGTCATTTATTCATGTGAAACATTCACAAAAGCTCCATCTTTTATGTGCAGCCAGATTTTAGTTTGATTCAGGTCAATCAATCCAAAATGCAAGACATTTGCTTACGTAATGAGTAAAAGTTTCATTCCCTTTCTCTTCGATTTTGGATTGATACATAAGTGCCTATTTCTGATAATGTTTTTGAAAGAAAATCCATGTTCTGGACTAATTAAACTCAAAGTGATTCCAGCCCTTCAGTGTACAGACATTTCAGTGATGAACTGAGGGCTATTGGTTAGTATAGTATGAATGTGGCCTTGTAGCAGTGTAGCTGACTAGACAGGCAAACTTTGATAGAGACACTGATTCAGGTTAAAGGAAGTATGTATGTGTGTTTGCATGTATTCTGTGACAGATGAGAAAACACTACTTCCATAAAGTTTGTAGTCGTTTTACATAAGTGTTAAGGATCCACGATGCTTAAGTCACAAAGAATCTATTTCTCAAGAGTTTGTTCTCCACATTGCTTCGAACAGCCAGTGCTAGATTTGATAGACATTATATTATAGCTGTTTCTCAAAACTTAATCGCAACTTCACTTTTCAGTAACACCTTGGCTGCTTATTGCATTATACAGACAGGTGTTCATATAATTTGTCCACCCTATCGATATTTGGACTACATAACAGACCCACCTCTCTGCATAATTCAGTGCAGTTCAACAGCATCTCAAATTGCATCCTCCAAAATTATCATGTACTTAAATCAACATCTCTCCAGAAGAATTTTAATATAAATTGAACATAAAAAACTTTTCAGAGGCAGGATTTATGTCTGGCTGTTGTATTAGGCTGCAGTAGCCTACTCTTTCCGTTTGACACCTGACTTCAAAGCTGGGTGAACATCACAGTAGTCAGCCCTTCAACCTCCAAATATCTCTCCTCTAATGCATTTTTTTCCCGTTAACCCATCAGAATGAATTCATACAGTTTTGAACCCTGGTGTTCAAATTAAAGAGTCAAAATCTCTACAAAACAGCACTCAAGAGTCTTGTTCAAATACCTCAGAGGGCGAGAGGGTACTGTGGATTTCTGAGGTCTCGGGTTCCATCCTCAGGGTAGGAAGTGATTTTTGAAGGCCAGCAGCCACAGTAAGCACACAAAACCTCTAGGAAAAGACGGTCAGTTTTCTGACCATATAGCTCATGGTGTTAGGTGGCTCCTTGGAAAGTTTGAGGTTGTGAGTTTGATCCTTTTGAGGCTCAGTGAATTCTGAAATACAACGCCCAGTGAAGTGAAGATTGAAAAACACTCTGAGAGAAGGGACTTGGTGACACCAGGGGTTTGCTTGCCAATGCAAGATGCCAGTGATGCGGTCTCTGCACGGTTCAAATCCTCCACATTGTCATTACCCTGCACATCAAAACCAGTCCTGCTGCTGTGGGTGAGGAGAGACCCTCCAGGGAGAAAGAAACTTTTACTGAAAGTCTGATGTTAGAAGAGAGTTCTTTGATTAGTATAAATGACGAGACAATCTTCTTTTGACCCCTTTAAACCAGGCTTTTTGATTTTTATTTTTACAAACAGCACACCTCCAAAATGTCCAAACTGCCTTTCCCATATTTCAGGTTTAAGCAAGTCCACTCGGTTAATGAGAGATTGAGGGCAAGAGAAGATGACATTTACTGTGGTAAGAGATGATACATATACTCACGTCTGTGGTGTTTACCGACATCCACTACCTCCGTATTCCACACCTTCAGTTTTTGTACTCCTGTTCTTCCTGCTTTGGCACTTGATAAACATGAACAAATGACAGATGGCGTTATGTTTCTGATGAGAATGAATTATTGCAGTTTAGTTTGCAGAAATAAGAATTAGACTCCGACATAGCAGCAGCCTGAACCTGGTGGGAGTATAGTCTTACTGAAGGGCACGGTTAATATTAACTGATACTTAATATATTAACTGATTTTTCAAAGGTGCATCCAAACCATGTGACTTAGTGACATGTATATGTTACACTTACTGTGTAGCATTAGAAATATTTCATTTTTCAAGCTGTTTTCCACATTTTGCCGAGTACAGGCATACGCACTTTACACATGCACAACACATTCAAGCCTGCACCCATGTGCAAACAGATGTTCACACAGAACCCACATGCACACGTACTCTCAGACAGGAGACAGATGCACAGATGTCTGTGTTCTCACACACAGAATTACCATCATAATTTGCATGGGCTGTGTTATACAATTCATGCCTGCATGATCCATTGGATATTAAAAGGGAGATCCCCGGGATCTTTGAAACCACACATATATTTTCAGATCAGTTTAATTATTACTTTAATAAAAACACATCCTTAACATTTCGAGCTTCAGTTTCACATTCTAAAAAGTCACACCAAAACCAGTGAATGACAACCTTTAATTTAGTTGGAAATGAGAATAAAATCCAGCTGTAAAACATCCCAAATGTTTGCAGAAATTCTTTCCCAGGGCTCATGTAAAATATTAATCTTTGTTTTCTCTCTCTCTCTCTCTCTCTCTCTCTCTCTCTCTCTCTCTTCTTTTTTCAGCACAACGCCTCTTTCCCCAGTTTGGAATCCCACCCAGGTTTTTATCAAAAACACATAACTTAATAATTTAACCATCTGCTTTTTTCCTTGCATTACTCAAATAATTTAATCTAACATGAAATATCTGTTGAATAAACAAAACGACATCAATGCACTTTTTGCACTTTTTCAGACACAAATTGCTCTGTAATTACAGCCCATGGCATTTAAACAGTGTATAGAGCTATACGAGGAGGCATGCGCTTTTCATGTACCACATCAATCATGAATAATCAGCTGCATGCATTAACGAAGGAGAGACATGAATTATTATTTTAGTGAGCTAAAATTATCATTTAACACCACAGCGCTGAAAGCTGCTGTACATTGCACATTTTGAAATACTAAAGCTGATACATCGGTGCGTATTCATACAACATTCATTTAACATTCATTTTGGCCTTGAGGATAGTTTTTGTCTGATATGATTGATCACAGTGAGAGACGAACCCATCGGTGCAGCCAACCTTAGCAAAACATCAAAAATTGACAGGAAAATTTGTAGCCTGACAGAAAAATGAAGATTTAATTAGGTGTAATTGTCCAGTCATAATCATTTAATCCACCTATTGGATCTAGATCTGCTGTTCTGAATGATGCTTTGCTATATGCTAAAGTCATAAAATATCATCTCTTCTTAGAAGTCTTTAGGTAATTCCTCATAGACTGTTAGTCCATTTTTGAAATATATTATTTTATTAAGGGTTATTGTGAGCATCTCAAGGACTTAAATGATAGAAAATCTGCATTTTTTAAAAGACATTAAAATATATAGCTTCACAGATGTAACATGCATGGATTTACTGATAGCATGGTGGTTTGGACTGTAAGACTGTAACTTGTTCAAAAAGAAAAGGTGATGAAACCACCTTATTTAATGCAGCCATAGGACACAACAAGCACACATACATACACAAAATACATATGAGCGTGAGAGAAAGACCAAGACAGACAACGTGAATGCAAGTAGAAGACAGCTTTGTCCCACATGCACACACACACGATGGACACACACACATACAAGCACAAAGACACACATACACACAGCAGGGGGGCCCATGTGAACCGGGGCAGATATATGGCTGCAGGTCCATTCCCAGGCTCTGTGGGCTTTGGGGACTTCACTTACTGGTTTTCAGGCCCAGGTCTCTGTGTCTCCGCTGTCACCAGTAAAAAGAGAACAATCCAGTAAAACACCTGTGCTACACATCTAGAGAGCAGCGGCACTGCATGGGCCAGCTATTGAAAGGATGTTCAGAGAGAAGTCTACCTGGGCTTTTGGCCAAATTTGCTTGTGCCTCAGAACTTGATCTGTAAAAGTGGTACCTTTTTATTATGTTTCTTTTTTTCCTCACATTTTTACAAAAAAAATATTTAATTTAATCAAAGTGCTTTTTTTAATAGTAGTTTTTTGCATCATGGTCATGTATGCATGCAGTCCATACTGTAAATCTATCATGTTACTGTACATCTATTGCATGTTTCTTTATCATTATACAAGGGAACTCCTGAGGTTTCTCCATTTTTCCCTGTTGGAAGATTTTTTTTAGGGGGGTAGGGGGAGTTTTTCCTTATCTGATTCCAGCAATTCCGGAGATCAGACTGTACTGTATGTTGAAAGGATCGTAAAGCCTCCTGAGGTAAATTTATTTGTGATATTCCTAAAGTTGAGTTGATTTGACGTAACTGTATTCATCGCTTTTGCATTTGTCGTTTTACTGAAAACACCTGGTGGCTTACTGTGAAAGGTCTCTGTGTGGATTGGATGAGAAACAATGCTTCAACACTGTAAAATGAATAGTTAACCGAGTAGTTAAAAAAAACCATTCTTCAACTGTGTCCTGGTATAAGTGAGTAGTTGGATTCTGCTGGCTGGAAAAAAAACCAATATCACATTCAGAGAAAATCAAGAAGCCTGTAAAAATGTGAACTTGGAAAGAAAAAACAGCAACAACCTTACTTAATAAAAAAAAAAAACCCTGTTGTGTAAGAGACAAAAACTTCACTGAAGTAAGCACTCACAGACAAAAATAAACACATAGCCCCTCAAATTTACATAATGTGTCTTCAGGAGTCCCCCAAACTAATAAACATCTCAGCAGAGTGAAGCATGTGTTAACAGACTCATTATGGGCTGAGTGTTAAACTGACCTATGTATAGTAACAGTGGCATCTCTGCAATTTAGACTGCTTTAAATACTTGAGCATGCAAACTGTTTAAGACAGTGAAGTGGCTGATGTACTATGACTGCAGACACAAGATGAACCTGCTTGTTCTCATCAAACATACTGTACACATTTAATTATAGTTTATTGAGGAATTCAAGTGAACTACAAAAGCTTTTCAAATATTTTCACAACTGTGGCTCTAAAACTGGACCTCACTATAAATGCCTTGAATTTAGGAGCAGAGGAAATATCTTTATCCTGAACACATTACAGACTATTGCTTTATCACTGAGGCATGTTTAGATGAAGTGAATTTGGGGCAATTATAGGAGGGGTTGTTACATTTAAATTTTCTAATTTGTGAATACGCATATGAAACATGACAAAATAACAAAACATATGGAAAGTGATGTTAGGGAGACGGCTTGGCTGCCTGTCCTTTACTAACACAAGACTGCCATCTAATGACAGAAGGACGACACAAACACACTGCCTGCAGACTTTCATTTAAGGGACTTTGTTTTTAATATCAGACACAGGCACAAACAAACACATGGCTCAAGGCAAAGACAGATGGTTTTCACACAGATAACCATTTAATGTTATTATGACTTAGATCAGGCATCAGACTGCAACAATGTTCAAGCATTTTTTATAGTTAAACTGTGCACCACAGATCTGAATTCTCTTTATTTCATGTAGAATGAAATAGCTATGTAGAGTTTCATTCAATGATAAGTTTCACATTTTGAATATTATATTTAATGATGATTCTTACAATGATGTCTTTATTTTAAGCAGTGCAACAAATGGTGCACGACTTTCGAGCAGCACTCGATTTTTATTTTGGAAGAAATGATGTATATCATTTTATATCTCGGTTATGACATAATTTAGACACATTTCCACTTTGTTTATCCATTATTATAAAACAATACTGAAATGCCTCATAGGAATTTACCTCTCAGTTTTATTTATTTTGCATCATCTTGAATGTAACTCATTCAATATGCATTGGCTGGCTCACCCATTCAAACAGATCAAAGCCACATGCATTCATCACATTTTAATCTAACTATAGAAATGCATCAAAAATCGATGAATACCAAAGTAATAATGAGCAGACAAACATCTGCACACACAGAAGATATAAAATTATTAAACTATGGTAAGTGCATCAGATTTATGCATTCAGATAAACCTTTGGAGTAATTTTAAGGAATTAAAATGAGGTGCAGGGTTAAAAAGTTAAACTTAATCCCTGTTTATTTTTTCATCGCAGTAGTATTAAGCTTTAAATATTTTAAGTTGAATATATCTGCATGAAGACCTTTTACATGAAACTAATCCTTTGGTACAAAAGGCCAAAATATTTTAAAATGTTCTTCTTAACACAGCATGGCCATCACTGTGGTAAACTTATCACTGCTTCAAATTTCAAAGTGGAGTCTCCTCGCTAATTCCCTGGATCTCATAGCCAACGACAGGGACTCTACCCCAAGTATAATCCTCCAAGGGGAGTCGGGTAGACCCTTCTATATTTATTTGATCACATTTGGTACTCAGTGGTCATTCCAATGCCCTACACACACACACACACACACACACACACACACACATGAAACGATCTGAGCTCATCATTCCTTTCTTTCCATCTCCCGCCTCAATCCACCCTCCTTTCCTTGAGACTCAAAGATGAAAGTAGTTCAGAACGCTTCTGCTCCGTGACAATGTTTCTTTGAATTTTGTGCTATTGAAGTTTAAAATTCTGTTACAGGGTGTGTTTTGCTGACCTCTCTGCCATGGCAGCTAATGATGCATCACTCAGTAGGTTGAACAAAAGATTTAAGTGATTTTTTTAAGACCCCACAATTGTCCAAAAACAAGTAGGGGTGTTTTCTTATCTGACATCCCCATCAACTGGATTACATCACTTGTTGCAAATCACTTTCTGAAAAACAGATGTTCTATGATGTGACAATGCCTTGTTTAATCATTTGTTAGGGTTATTTAAAAAACAACCCGATGAGGTTTAGGAACAGATTATAATTCAGATTCATTCAGGATACGAGACCTTTGTTGTCATGGTTACAATATTAAACTTGTGATGAAGGTTACAAAATGATTGTGCTCGTGTTTTAAGGAAAAGTAAGGTTGACTGACAGTTTGAAACAGCATGTGAACCAATGCCTTGTGTCACTCCAAGGTGCAAAACTGGACAGAAGCTGCAGTCACTGGGAACACTGGGAGATGAACATGAACTTGATACATTTCTGGGATTCAGTTGCAAATGGGAAAATAAGAACTTAATTTAAGTATTCTGTAACTTTCACTACAGTTACATTCACCAAATATGGAAGAGCACACAGATTAATGGAGATTTTACATTTTCAAAACATACATACATGCAGGAAAATATTAAACTTGTAAGCAAGCAACTACCCACATCAACTATCCCAGGCCTTGTGAGCCTTTAGCTGTTAATAAAAGGTATTATACCGTCCGGCCAGCACGCTGCCACAGTGACAACACACACACACACAAATGACAACAGATGAGAAAAGTGCCACAGCTGACCTCGAGTTGCAGGTCACTGGCAGGTCAGCCACTCAGCGGTCCGTCCTCCTCGTCACACTCATCTTCTCAACCCCTACATCAAATGCTACCTTTTTTATTTGCTCTGTGATTAAATGTAGATTTGCAGTAATAAAAAGACAGGTCGTGAGGTAATAAAAACCATGAAAGAAGGTGTGATTTGAAAAACATCACAGGGCTCGTAAAAAATATCAATGTCAGCAGCCAAGCCACCCCATCCCCATGTATTATGACTCACTGTCTTTATATTTCTTGTGTTTACTTTTCATTTACTGTCTTCATTTAAAATACTCCCATATACCCTATCAACAATATTTGCGCTCTTTAATATATTATTCAATAAAATGTTTTTTCTCTTTTTGTTATATATATCATGTTTAAGGTAGAATAATTCATTTGAAGATAGCTTTTTTGCTGAATCACTGCTTGTTGTCTTGAAAATCCCTCCACTATATTTGTAGCTCTACTGTGCACTTGATATTTGTATATTTGCTGCAAACAGCGCTGGCTCTCCTACAATCTTGCAGCTCATTTTCTGTTCCCGGCCTCCTCCTCAATCCGTTCACCTCCATCCCTCTTTTCTCCAAAGAGACTGTCCCTCTCCGCCAACCAGGTCCTGAGGGAGCTAGGCCACCCATTGGGGACCCATTAAAGGAGGGGGTAGGGTGGGGTGGGATGGGTTGGAGAGCAAGGAGAGAGAGACGGCGGCAGGTCAAATCGCTTTGTGGCCGAGGAGGGCTATCATTTACTGTAATTCAGGTCCTGTCAGGCTGAAGGAGAGGGAAGGTGAAGTGGCGTGGCGCGCCCTGGCTCTCATCTGTCTCTCCCTCCATCCCCACCTATCACAGACAATGGCTGGCTGGCTGGCTGGCTGGCTGGCTGGTGAATGAGAGGATGGGTGTTGGGGGAAATATTACAGCTAAAGTGAGGTGTATATTTTATTCCAGTATCAAAGCATTTTTGTATTTCATTTTACAACTGAGGAGCCTCACTGACTGCCTTGTTCCCTATACTGAGTGAGAAAAGTACTGTAGGGGTTAAGCGCCTTGCTCTATGACACTTTAACATAACAAAGCACCCATTTTACATCACACTTTTATTAATAAGGATAATGAAAAAAATCTTACAAATTCCCTTCATTACTAACAGATAAAGATTGTGTTTCATGGTGATCAAACCTGGGACCTGTCAGTTACGCAGCACTTTGACTTAGAGATTCTTCTTGCTGCCCCCCTGCTGTCAGTGAGCGACCTCTCCTGCACATCACTGACAACACAACAAATATTTATCTCTGTCTTTGTTATGCCTCCTGTCGTCTGTATCCCAGTTTAGTTTTCAGGAATATGGTAAGCAGTAAGCAGTAGTTTTACTAATAATAGAAATATCAGTGAATCATCACTATATTCACCATATTATAATATCATACTCAATAGTAATGTAATTATAACTTATTCATCAGCATGTCAATGCAGTGCAGTGCAGTGAGATACATTTCAGGTGTGTTACAATGCAGATATGATGAATTTGAGTCTGCAAGACTCAAATTCATGATAGCTACTATGCATGCTAATGTACTGTCAGATATTGTTTTTAAGTTGTGTCAACTATGGTATCTTCAACAATCTATACAAGCACAAGGCTTCCAGAGTACAGGGCTCTTGAACTCTGCCATCAGCACTTTGATGTGCTGAAGAGTAAGACAAAAACAAGGCAACGAAGCAAAGGAGTTGGATAAAAACTTTAATAGTTTCCCTCCTAAACAACTGTATAACAGCTTCCTGTGTTCATTGTCTGTGTCCTTGTGAACATTTGCCCAGAGGTCTTTCATATTTTTCAAACAATGACGTCATCTTAATTTCCCTGTTGACAACTTTAAATGAACGCCTCATGCTAAAAGATTAAGTAAAAGATCAAAGAAGAATTGTTTTTTTTTGCATTGTTTGTAAAATGCAATGCATGAATGGAGATGAGAAATAATTTTGAAATAATCTGCAAAACAACCCAAAACAACAAAAACACAGAGCATGTACAAACACAACACACACAAAGTTCAAACCAAAATGTGTTGATTAAGATAGAAAAAAAAAATATTTTCCTGATGTTAACAACATTTCATCTCATAATAATTAACTCCTTTCTTTTCACTAATTTGCTGCTTCTCTAAGCTTTATAATTAACTAACTTCCTTGACCACTCAGATTTCCCAAATGGATCACTAAAGGACTATTTTTTTCCTCTGGTGTTTAAATTTCAAAACCCTCCTGGGCTTGTTCTGCTATCAGATTCATTAAGAGTGATGATGTGATTGTTTTTCAGATGGGGGGTTTTACACTGGGTCATAAAACTCAATTAAAATAAAAAATTGATGACTCCTCTGATACCTGTCTTAAAATTAGAATATTAAGTATTACTATCAAAGTGATGAGTCATCTTAAGATCTTTGCTTACAAATCAGTCTCTGACCAATTCATCTTTGGCTGCAATGTTTTCCAAAATTGGATTTATTCCCTTGGACCAAAGACGATGGAGATGAGCTGCTATCATGAAATTTGTCACTAGAGGACAGCATCTTCCTCTTTAATAACATTCACTTGACCAAAGGAAACGCCCTTAGAGTCAGAGCTCATTGGATCGCTCTCGTCTTTCGCACATGGCCTCTTGGTGGATATTTCCATTGAAAAAAAAAAAAAAGAAGAAGAGGAAAAAAAGACTGTGTGGCTGTATCCAAAGCTGGTTTCATTCAAAAGATGTGACATTTTCATCTGATTTTAACATTTAGATGAATGTTTTCCCTGGGTTTGGTTAGAATGAGTTCAGTTTCTTTCTTATATACACATTAACAGGCAATATAAATAGATAGAACAATTAAAATTACAAGTATTAACAAAGAGAACTGCTACTGAAGTGCCGTTCATTGTCTGTGTCTAATTGCACAAAATCAGGGTGTGTTACTGAAAAAAATGTATTTAGATGATAGGTTGTTGTACCAACCACCCACTCTGATATTTGTTAGAGAAAGAGCTAAGATGAAACTATTGGCTACAGAGGTTTTCCTTTATGATCACATAGAGAGCTGATGTAATTATCCTTTTGTGCTGCTAAACGAGTATTAGCACCAACATGGAAAACTGCTTTGATGTCAGAAGGAACAATGGAATGGGTGAGAGGGTTGTAGTGCTGCATGCTGCTTCGAAAAAAAGTGAACCACGTACATCTGCTCACTTGCAGACCATTGGTGGGCAATTGTATTAAAGCATTGCACAAAGACTCATATACCCCCAACATAATTATTTGAAGGCTGCATCAAATTACTGTTCAAATCTCATCTCAGCTGACCTGATTTTGACACAGGCCTAATCTCTGGATGCATGATGGCATTAATAAGATGGTTGTGCCATTGGCTTCCACAAGGGGGTGGTGTTGGGCTCACTTTGGAAAACTGACATTTTTTTTCCTTCCTAAATCATTACTTCATTAAATAAAGCTTCACACATCCGTCACACCAAATCAGCTACTGTCAGCATTTAAAGAGTCACACAGCGACAGATGAGAACATGGCCTTTGTCTGAATCCTACCATTCAAAGACACAGTTCTAGCTCATACAGTAGATCACCCCTGCTGCATTCTTGTCGACCTGTTTTGTCAGTCGTCAGGCGAGTAAGGTTTGTGGATAAGCCAACACGTTTCCCGGCCCAAAAATAAGCCCTCTATGTCTCCAGCTTTGAAATGGGATCTTAAAAACAAGAGCTTGGCCCAGCCGCTCTCTCTAATTAGAGAGGCCCACAGATGCCTGCATGCTCCCACACACACACACACACACACACACAGCATACACACACATAGAAACCACACATGCACGTATGCATGCATACACAAATTACAGAAAGACAGGAGAGATCAAAGAAAAAAAAACACCGTACAGCATTTTGTGTATTTACAACACTTCTTCCAAAGAAACGACAAGTAGTAAGTGTTGTTGTTGTGTTTTTTGTTTTTAGTGAATTGATGCTGCTTGTGCAGTTAATTCAATGAATGCTGCCTCTCCCAGATATTATTGGCACACCCATTGGTTTCTGTGTGTGTGAATGAGCTGGCTGTCATTTTCTATCTATGCGCTTTTTCAGTAATGTGTCACATGATCAGTGAAGCAGCCCTAGCCAGCCTTTATCATGCTAATGTTTTTCAATTTCCCCCCACAAAGAGCATACATAGCTCATACAAAAGATGGCTTCAGACAGGCCTGTAACTCTCCGTCTCTGTCTCTCTCTCAAACACACTTGCGCTACACACACTCTGACAGACTCCCATTTCAGTGGCCAGATACAGTCATTTCTTGTCCGATGCACACACTGATGCATTGAGAGCCTCCCACAGACTGTGTGAGACACACACTCAGGAGCTCGCACGTACACAAACACGACCATGCATGTGTTAACACACTCAAAGAGAAAAACACACTAATGCTCAAATGCACACGCTTGTTCTCATCCTCACAGCTGGTCGCCCCTCTGAATGCGAGCAAGTGGATCTTATCACTGGTACTTATGTGTACACACACACGTACACACAAACCTGAGCCCACTGCTGGGCAGGATTGCTTTTGATGCTTCAGGTACCAAAAATGGGCTAGATCTGAGCTAGATGCTGTATCACTGGCGCCATAAGGTTACACACAAACCGCCTTTGATAGTGATTGACTTCAAAACTTCACTGAGCCTCATAAGGTGCAAATCCACATCCTCAGTGTTTCCAAACACTCCTCGAACACACCGAGTTTGGTCAGCACTTGTGCCTCGTTTTTTAAGCCCTTAAGTCTTTCATCTTTGTGTTGGACTTCAACACTCACCAAGGATTGAACCCACAACTTTGAAACTTCTGAGCAAGTTTCTAACAACTAGAACCATTTGGCCATCAGCATCTATATTTTTTTTTATCTCTTAGAGTATTTGTGCCTTTGAGAGCTGGACTTCAGAATTCGGTAAGCCTAGTAAGGATTGAACCCACATCCCAAAAGCATTCAAGAGCTCTTCCTGTAAAAAGGCATATGGCTGCTTCCTTTAGTTGTTGAACTACACATTTCAGACTCAACCCTGTATTTTGAAACTTTGTGGTCCTCTAAAACCACAAGATACCAATAAAGATTCCATATATTACCTGGAGATTGAACCTATAATCTCACATTTAAAAACAGGCTTCTCACACACTGAGCCGTTGGACCAGGCATATTTGAGCTTTTGGACACAGGGCTTTAAAGTTTAGTGAGCACAACAGTGATCAAACACTTGACCTGAAAACTTCTGAATAGTCCTCTGACCCCTTGAGCCAGGAGGTCAAGGCCATTGGCGGAGTGTTTCATAGGCCTTTTGTGTCCATGTTTTGGGAGTCATTCAATAAATTACCTTTGGATTAAACACTCAGCCCCCACTTTTCCCTGGACACCTTTAGCCATTTGGTCAGACAGCACTGAGTTGTATTCCTTAAGAGCACTTGAGTCTCCAGTTTCAGTGTTGGACATCAATTCTCTGATCTTGATAAAAATCGGAGTTTGTAACGTCCCCTCCAAAGTATTGATTTAATGACTGCTGACTCCTTTTTCTTAGATCTTTGGGTGCTGTCAGATAGAAAAGTTGGGGCCATCTTTTGCACATTAACATAATTGTTCAGAGGTTTTGGGATTGTGGGTTTGATCCTCAGGCAACTGTGAACTTTGAAGGTGATCTTATAACAAGTAAAAGGACTGTTTGGTAGCTTTAGCACTTTTGGTTTGATGCCTGTGTGGTGCACTGAATTTGAAGCCTGGTGTTCAAAGGAAAAACTCAAAGGTACTACAAAATAGCTGTCAAAGGTCTCTATTCAAATACCTCAGGGAGTAAGAGGACTACTCTGGAGTTTTACTCAAAGTAAACATTCAATAGTTCTCAGAAATAAGGATCAATTATAGCTATGCTGCGGAGATTTGAGGTCGTGAGCTTCAACCTTATGAGGAACTTTGAAGTCCAACACCACTAACTGGGAAATAACCAGTAGGAGGGAGGCCTGTTGGCGTGGTGGATCTTTCTGTGACCATAAGGCGCCAGTGGTGCAGTGTCTGGTCTGAATCCTGTCCATTATCTGCACCAATCCTGCTACAGAGGATGAGGTATAGGCTTTGGTCCTTTTCCACAAAGATATAAACAGGGAGCTGTGCCATGGAAAACTATGAGAAGCTGTGTCCACACTGCCACTGGCCATGCAGGCTGCCATCACATCTTAACGGTGAACTTAAACAAAATAGTAGCCTGCATGTGCAACGTCCTTTTAAACCCATAATACATTATATATTATAGGTAAAGAGAGAGAGGGAGAGAGACCAAGATAGGAGACAAGTAGGTGGACTAGCAATCACTGAGCCTATTGCATGCAATTCAGAGTGCCCTGGCTACAGTGATTTGGTTAATTATTAATAACCTAGTCAGAACAACACTTTGTCACTTTCTTACACAACCACTCCCACTGCCCAACCTCTGAAATCTTAATCTTGCCATAGAAATTTGTTGTTAAAATCCCTGCTCCACTCATGCAGAGCGTGGGCTCCAGCAATCACTCACCTGCAGGTCCCCTCTTGGTTAAAGGAATTTCAGGTATAATTATAAAATTATTTGATTTAACAGTGGAACGTCCTTGTTGTGTCCCTTGTTGGCTCCTGAATACACTGTGGGTGAAATTGTAAGGACTTGGAGGTTCACTGGTGGATAGGTACAGAAGAATACACACACACGCATCATCTTCCATCACTTATTTCTTGTTCTCATCTCTCAGTCGGCTGTCCTTGTTTGATCCCCAAACAACCACATCGTCTCAGCATGTTAACAAAGACCCCCAATCAAGAGATAAATGTCTCTCTCTCTCTCTCTCTCTCTCTCTCTCTCTTTTTTTCTTTTAGTTTTTATTCCCTTTCTTTCTTTCCTTCTCCCTCCCTCTGCTTTGACCCAAACACAACATTTGCTAATTTACTCTAGCTTGGATTTGTTCATTCCTCTGTAAGTACGCAGTCAATATATTAAAACATTATCTTGCCAATTAGTGCTATGTGGGTCTCACTTGCTAAAGCACTGAACCAAGTAAGTGAGGACAGGGAATCATTTGTTACGATGAAAAGAGTACAATCATGTGCATGTTCTGCATGGGTGAAGTAGGGATATGTTTGCATTGAATGTTAATTGCAGCAATGTTAAATGTCGTGATTAATATTTAATACATTGTATGGCCACCTGAGACATCAGCCTTTTGGAAATATCTCCAAATGATAATAAGACTGCCATGAATAAGCATACCAACACCCTGTCCATACACTCAGCTGCTCAGATAATGTATTTGTTCGGAAAAATGTTTTTTTTCATAGTGTACTTAGTGCAGTCTGTCAGACTGGGAAGGTGAAGGACAGTTGTCCTATGAGCATACATCTTGCTGACAGTCAACCTAGCTGCAGGCTATTGTGTCTAATGACAGACACACACAAATACACAGATGCACACATACATATGCCGAATCCCCCTCCCCCTTTGAATAAATCAACACATGAAGCATATAATTCTCCATGTAGGGGCCGTTTAAGGGGGCATTATGGCCCATTTTAAAATCTCATTAGCAGGGCAGCTGCACTTTGCACCCCATGCTGGTGACTGGGGCACCCTTTTTTGTTTTGGGTTTTGTACTGGGGGTCCAAACAGAACCCCCCCTCACCCACCAACCTCCATCCCCACCAAGCATCCCCATAAAGAAATAGTGGCACACTCAGTAGTAAACTGTATCAACACGCACGCACACGTGCGCCTTGAGTGCCTAAATATGAATTTGTCAGTGTTTTCATGTAGATTCAGTAAAGAACAGACAGAATATTAAACTCATCTGAGACAACTGTCAGCAGCAACTTGACATGCATGTTAGCATAAGACAAATAGATCATTATGTCTCAGCTAATTATCACTGAAGTACACTAATGTAACTGTGACGTGGTGAACCAAAAGTGGTTCTGTTTTTGTTATTGTAAATATCGTACATGCCAGTAAATATCCTGTTTTGTCTTGTTATTATTTATGCATCAGTTGCTGTTCCATCTGTGAGGTTTCACAAAGTGCAGTCATAGCAGTTACAGTCATGCCAGCTGTTTGTGATCTGTTATTTTTTGGTTTTGACTCATTAAAAATATAATTATTAAGTTGCACCCTTAGCATTAGTAAAAATAAATCTCTCTGGTATTATGATGATACACCGTTTTGCAGTTTATTTTCTCCTTATCACAGTAAATGCAGCTGTTTTGCAATCATTCCTGGAGGATATTCTATTTTACATTCTTACATTTTTCGTTGTTGCACAAAGACAATGAAACAGACACATTCACAGTGAGGTGTTGAAAGGCCTTTTTTTTCTATTTTGGATGTGATCTAATTTCATTTTGTTTTGAAGTGAGTTTTATTGCAAAAGGCTCTTGTTTATTAACCAAACCAACCCCCCCCCCCCCCCCGAAAAAAAAAAAAATCAATAACATAGATACACTAATGAAATCACATCTTTACTTCTTAAATAATGAGCTCCCAGGCTTCATCATCTTTTTGCAAAATTGTAAACACTCTTTAACCAGAAGTGCAACTAGTACTAGCCTACTGTTATGTTTGGCTATTTTTACACCTGTCACCAGTTTCAGGCTGGCCACTAATTTTTTTTCCCCAGCAATGCCAAAACTTGATAGGAAAAGAAAGTGTGTGAAAAAAATAACTTCACACCTTGTCTGAGAGGATTCAGCCAGTTCCCCCTCATGTGTATTTTGGTGGAACAATATATCTAAGAGAGAGAACTTTGTACTCCCTGAAGCTCGCTTTAGCTTGATGGGAGCTTTGTATAGCCGCAAACAAACTCTGAAAGTGCACAAGTGTGGTAAGGGTAAACATGCTAGGTGGTTGGTACACAGCTTTGGGCATATTTCTGGCACTCTGTCCATACAATATGCAATGAAGGGTGAGGTGCCAGTGTTAGCAGGAAAGAAAACGAAAAAAAAAAATCCTTCACTGTCGAAAATAATTCAGTGAAGTGTAGAATTTAGCAGGGACTATTTATAAACTGGGAAAAACTTCACAGCCTGTACTTTAAGAGAAGGTCATGCAAGGCAAGATGGAGAGGTGCCACGAATGAGGCTCTGGCAGATGTAGAAGCTGTCGTTTTTGTCTCTTTTTCTCACTCTGTTTCCTTTCCTCACTTCCTCCAGACTGCTGGTGCCTTTACACCATCTTCCTTCCCAGTCTCTCCCCAGTGCGCATGTGTGAATTCCTTGCTTCTGACATAGCCAGGACATACAAGCAATAGACAAAACCTTAAATTAAAACACTGTATCAAATTGTACCCTGCACTCTTAAGGAGTAAATGATGAAGTTTCAGCAGGTTGGCTGTCACGGAGTTCTGTGTACACTCCCAAATACACTCGGTATTTGGCAAAAAATGGATGTACAAATGGGAGGTGTGCTGTTTACTCACTGGCATTCTGAGTCAATATTGCTTTAGTGGTTACTACTGTGCCAACAGTAGGACTCTGGCAAAAGTAAGCAAATAATGGTTAAAGTCATACTGTGTGCTGAGGCCTTGAGTTGTATTTTTGCCCTTGTTGCAGGGTTGCCCACGCAATAGACTGCATTTGGTAGAAACTAAGTCTGTACACAGGCTGAATTCGGTGGACTGTACCACTGGCTGAACAAGGGGAAAAAACATACATATATGGTGAAGGCTGTTAAGTTTGCTAAAGATTATTTGTTTATTGGACATGGGAAGGTGTGAATAAATGGTCACTGCAGTATTAAAGTTTAACCTTTTTTATATCCTAAACTTACCTTCATCACTTTTACACTTTAATTCTCCATACACTTAATAAATGACATGGTAAGTGTGTGTCTCTCTTCCCCAGTAATTTGCTGCATGTCCTTGCCATGTTGAATGTAAAAAGAGAGCGAACAAGGAGAACATCAGATAGTAGAGCGGCTGTATCCTCCCTACACCAGATCCAGCCAGATCCACTGATAGACGTAAGGCTGACGGAGAGAGTATACGCTCCAGACAGGATATTAGAATGGACGTTTCCTTCTTCCATACGCCACAGGCAGGGCCCTCTCCCACTTGTCTTCTCTGTAGAAAGACACCGAGAAAAGATAAAGACGTGAGCGGAGCTGACAGGCTGCGGGAGCCACAGTCTCCTTCGCTGTTTGCATCTTGAGCCGGTTTCTGATTTGATCCTGAGAGGATGATTGTGATGGGGGCTTTTTTTCTTTTTTGCTATGTGGACAGCAGATGGCAAGGGATGATGTCGATCTCAGTGTCTAAGGTGAAAGAAAGCTATTTAATGCAAAGGAACAGTATTTGTCTTGTTTTAATTTAACCTTTATTAACTCATGTTGCCCCAGTGATATGAGTAATCTTTTTATTCCGGGAGACAGGGTCAAGAGAGCCACATCACGATACATTTACGGTTGTAGGAAAACAAGATACAATACGAAGAAGCTGATTTCAAACAAAGATGTGAGGGAAAAAATGAAAAGCAAAATCCCCAACAAAGAGTAAGGGTTAAAGGTGTAACTTTTCTTGTAGTGTCTATAATTTATGGAGAGATTCATACATCGGGGGCCAGATATACAAAGGTCTTTTTTTTTTTTTTTGCTATTTTATTCTAAGCACAGATGTGCCTCATTTTGCCCTCCACACATGAATCAAAGAAGTACACCACATTGTAATTTTTGTCTGCCATTTCAGTGACTGCTGTGAAATGGTTCTGTCTGTTGTGACAGTTATTTAGTACAAAATTAGTTGTTGAAATTTGAACAGATTAAAAGAATTGTTCATCAGTCAGTCAGTATTGTCAACTTCAGTTTTGCTGCGAACTGCAAATCTGAAGTTGTGAAAATATCATCAACCTACTGTGAGCTTTTATCCTTTCAACAGAGAGAGGAAATGCAATTCTGAACTGCCCCTACAACCAAATTAGGCAGCTGTTACTGAATGTGACAACTATTTGTGGTTTCTCTTTCTTTTTCAATTTTCTCAGCAGCAGTGTAAGCTGTGGAAAATCTGAAGACCAAACTCTTTGTGGCAAAATTTGTGGCACTGGTGAGAGAGAGTTCCTTTTCATAACTGCATGCAGAGAAGAAGGTGGTTCAGTGATATAATGAAGTTTGCATGACCATCAACTCCACTTTAATTGATAGCAACTGTATTTTGTGAAAAAGTGCATCTGTGTGTGTGTGTGCCAGTGCATTCATGCGTCTGAATTTGTGTCTGTGCAGGCCTGTGGATGGGCATTCCATATGTGTGAGCATGTCAGCATGTGTGCATGCATGCATGCATGCGTATTTCATCACACATGACCTACTGTACCTATATACTAAGCACTGTGCTAGCTGTGGTGGAGCTTCTCATGACATGCATCATCACCACCACCACCCTTTCCCAGATCCCCCAAATAAAAAAATGTTCTAATGAAGCTGACCGATAAACTCTACTCCTCAGTGTAACCACATATTTTTACCCTCAACAACTTTACTCTAACATGACCTCATTAGCATGAAAAAGTGTATCCATATGTGCTTGTCGTGCCCGTGCATGTGAACTGACACATAATTTACATACTTAACAAGCAGCCAAGCGTGAATAAAACACATGAACCGTAAGGAGATGGGAAACATCCTGCAACATACGTCCTGATCGGACGGTGGTTCAGCGGTCTCCATCCCACCTTGTTTAGGCCTTGAGCAGAACACCCAATGCCTCCATATAGCAAGAGCTGAACCAGATGTTGTTGTTTTTTTGTTGTTTTTTTCAGTATTATGAAAATTATTCAAGCTCTCCAGCTGTGTGGGCACAGCATTTTCTTTAACATTTTGTAGCACTTTGTGTGGTGCTGGTATGTCAGGAATGGTTTTAGCTTGCTGTAAATCTGGGTTTGAGCTACACAGGATGGGGCTGGCTGGGAGATAATATACATGGGATTACTACGTGTCGGATGCGGCACTGACTAAAGTGCATAAGTATAAACAAGGCCGACTTATGTTAGACGAGAGCGTGAATTTATGGTGGAGCTCAGTTGCACCTGGCCTCATCTTTCTTTCTCAGCCTCTTCTCTCTCCGTCTATTGCTCTCACTTTATCCCTCACCCTCAGATACCATGTATGTGAATTGGTAATTGCCTGATACACAAGGAGTTTAATGAGAAAATGTCTGGCAAAGGCAATCACCAGTTTCAGGCTAGTTGCTTTCAGCACAGATTATTGCAGTGAGTGAGTGCACAAAATTGGATCATTATAGAGTGGGTTTTATAATGTGAGACTGACAGAGAGCATTAGAACAAGTAGGTATTTTGCTTTCTTGTTTAACCATAGTACTCTTTTTAACTCATCTGCCCAGTAATGGTAAGCGGCTGACAGAACATCAAAGAGACAATTTTAAAAAGAGTGATGAATAGAGAAGGTGTAAGACAGTGAGAAAGAAAAGTAATGCAATATAAAAGCAATATATTGGAAGAATGTTGGAAGAGTATTTTTTATATTTTTTAAATCTTTGTATGTGCTGATAGTTCCACTAACATCAAAATTTTTCTTCTTAAGGGTCTGCTCTTTGCAGCGCCAGATTGACAGCACAGTGGTTCAATTAAGATAACAGACAATCAAAAAGAATGGTGAAGAATGGAGGGAGTGGGAGTAGGAGAAGGAATGAGAAACTAGCAGCAAGAAAATAAAGGAGGGAGACAGTTTTACAAATGGGATGATATTTGTTTTGAGCTGATAATGATGACAGCATTGATGAATATCAAATGGCTGGCATTTGTCAGTGGCCAGCTGCGGCTGGCTACTGGGCAACTTGAAGGTGTGAATGTTACACAGAGTGTGAAGCAGATGAAAAATGTTGCTTCACACAAAGATTTTTTTTTTAAACCACATTTTAAAAACACCCCCCCCCTTTTTTTTTAATCCTCATTCCTTCCATAACACCCTAAAATGAAATGAACCTAAAACCTCCTTCAGGCCTGGTTCCATAGGCAAAAAAATTTGTGTGGTTAGCACAGTATGGTTGTTATTTCCTATATATGGTATTTTGAACATATGGGCCTGACCATGTAGACAAAGCTAGTCTATCCAATGCCAGCAGGGCAGCACATAAACTCCTAATCCTGTCGATCTTTCCATCCAGAAAAGTGCTGGAAGCGTTCCCAGAGTTACAGTAGGCTGAGGCCTTGATGACTTCACCCTAAAACGACCTAATTGGGGAACTGTCATGACATTACAGCCACCCCCCCACCGCTTAAATAAAGCTTTGACTTTGAATCGTGCTGTGAATTATGGTCTTGAGGAAAATGCTAGTTGGGATTTTTTTTGATTAGTACTGTCAGAGGACATATTAAGAAATGGGGGTGGTGGGCCTGTGGACTGAGAAGTAGTGAATCTGTGAATGGATAATCACATCTGCAATCCCAGGCGCTGCCACCTAATACTCACGGCAGGGTCCAAGGTAAACACAGCTGTGAAATGTCCTGAGTGACTGCACTAAATAATAAATCTGTGTGGGTGCAGTGGGCGGCTGCTGGGTTGCTTCTCCTTAAACCCGCTGTCTGTCTCTCTCTCTCATTCTTTCCTAGAGGGACAGTACCAACAGTCATAATCAGCTGTAGAATGCAATGACTGTGCACGTATGAAAGACGGCAGCAAATCAAGATGGATGACAAAAAGAATGACAACACGCGTGCTTTGGAGGTATTGCAGATTTGGCTTCATCCATCCATCTACATTTATTCTCAATTTAGACAAGCTGTTTTGTTTGGAGCGTTGTGCTGCTTAGAAGTGTGTGAAACATTATGAGACAGAACGCATTCATGTGAGGAGAATACAATGTCCTCTTTTTAAAAGCGTGTACTGCAGAACTGGCCTTATTCGGTGGAGGTAAGAAATACGAAGCCACATTATATCAAATGTTACCTCCCCTCAGGACAGAAACTTTTTATACTTCAAGTCCAGGTTTAGCAAGCCAAAAAGCAAATATGAGTCAGAATTTACTAGCGTGTGAAAAACAATAAAAAAAAATATACTGTTGATGAAGCCTGGTGAAGTTAAAATGTATTTAATGCTGGGAAAAATGTCTATTTCGAGTCGTCACACTAATCTGTTTCCAGGATTTAAGCCAAAATAAAGTCGTAATGTTACTCATTTTCCTGCCTAAAGAGTTAAAAGAGTGGATTTGGAAAATGACAGTTGAGCTACTGTGGTGTCAAACCAATGTTAAACATCAGCTCGACTCCATGTGACACAGTGCAATGTTGATATTTAATTATGTAAGTGTTCAAAGTTTGTTCTGTCTCCACTTAAGGCTTACATTAACCCCAATAATAGCTGACCCCTTAGTAATTCTACCCTCTCTACTTTCTCAAACATAAGATTAACACACTCACTGTATCCATTTGTAAGGTTCATTTTTTTCACATTATTTTGAATGATGTGGTCTCTTTATCATTATTGTTATTGTTGTTGTTGTTGTTGTTGTTGTTATCATTATTATTATGACTATTGTGTTGTTGTTGTTATTATTGTTATTATTATTTATGACTGGATTATCAAGTCAGTTTGGTGAAAAAGAGATTAATATACTAAATGCTGTTGGCTAGAGTGTGCATTATTTCACACAGACCCACTGTAGCTAACAGTGATGGCTTTTTTGACAGAATGATAGAGTTGGATTTTGAATTCATTGTATAAAAAAACAAACAAAACAAAACAACAACAACAACAACAAAAACATGAAGTATATTACTACTTATCTTTCTTTTATTTTTTTTATTTTTTGGAAGACTAAAATACTGAGAGTCATGGTTGGCTGAAATCATTAGTAATGTGTATGTAGGTCTAAAAATCAAGTCAGCTCCCTGTGGAAGATAACATTATTATTTTTATTATTATTATTTGCAAACTGGGCCTTATTTTTGCATTTTTATTTATTTATTTATTTATTTTGTGATTACATCCCTCATTAGTTGCAATATAAATGTACCCATTATTCATCACTGACATTTTCACATGCAGCTACATGAGCAGCTATGGCTTCACTGCACACGACACCAACAGTCCAAGCACTACAGTTGAACTCAATTATTCAAAACATTTACAGAGGAAAACATTTGTTGTTTAACTTTGGAACCTGTTTGATCACGGTCAGCATGGTTGCCTCGTTCGGTAAGCCACGACTGCTGAACGCGTATGACTTACAATCACACCCACAACACTGTGAATGAAATCTTGTCTGCCAGGGTTGTTAGTGTGAATGTGGAAATAATCTACCCAAAATATTCAACCCAGATTCTAACACGAGTTAAAAGTGTCAGGCAATGCAGAGGATCCACTGCTAAAGCAACTGTTTTGCCTAACCCATTCTGTCATTTCAAAGTGGGGGGATCTCCTGCAGGGCAATCAAAGCAGGTGTAGGAACATTGACTTTGTCATCGCTTTTACTTGTGTTCTTCTTGTCAAGAGGTGTTGAATACTCTCTGTGTCTTTGGCACTGTGAGCAGTTGTGGAAGCCTGGGAGTTTTTCCCACTCAGTCATCACAGACACCCAAAACACCTACCGGACACATCAGTGCTGTCCATGTCAATAACATCAGAAGTGAACTGTGACTGACTGGCCAGGAAGAAATTCAGTGTGACCACATTCTGGGGGTGATTATGCAACATTTCAGGTGTAAAATATGCAGATATATTCCCATGCCTTAAGACAGCTCCATCTGGATCAATATCCACCAAACTTTCTGACAGAGGAAACAGCATACACCAACAATGGAAGCTCAAGCAATATCCACAGCTATCTGTGACAACCAGGACCTAGATATCCTCAAAATACTCCTGTCACTAAAGAGTTGCCCACTCTATTACCATTTTATGTTTCCCAGTGCTTGCTGGGTAATACTGTCTCCAAGAGTTGGAAACACAGCAGAGGAGTTTATCCTGCCACCCAATGTGCAGCAGAGAAATGTCTTCTGTTGACAGCGGCACAGTTATTACAGAAAAAAATCCCCTCGGCATCTCTGCTCAGCGTTTTTCTTTTCCTTGCACTTCTCTCTCCAATATGAACAGTCCAGCACTACAGCAATATTTACAGGGCACCACAGCACTTTTCACTGCTATTTTTTTTTATTGCCGGGACTGAATCCTCTTGTCAAAACAAGCATTCAATTTTAATTGAGTTCCACATGTTCAATGGATGCCTCTAAGGACTTTTTCACACCAAATCTGTTGATTTTTTTTTTTTTTTCCTGGGACTCAAGGCCACTTACAGGAGCAGTAAGAAAATAAGAAGATATCCAGAGCTATTATCTTATTGTGTATATTACTTAAATTATCGTTCTACTGAGTATCACTGTGTTCTTAACTAGTTAATAATACACTTTGAGTGGACAAATTAAAATGTGTAATATAATGAACATGTTGAAGAGAAGATATAATCTAAGATAAGTCAGGTTGCTATGATAAGCTCACCTTCATGAATACCAGCAAAGCACAAAACACACCTCTCATATCAGCCCTGCTGTTTTTACACTTGAGAAAGACGCCTTCTTTAAAGCAGATTAAAAGACTTAAGATAGAGTGACGTACCGTTGTAGTGAGAGCAGGCTGTGGGAAAGAATTGTTCATCCTCACGAGCGGCGAATTGGCCATGTAAATGAAATGTAAAGAATGTGTACTCTTTAAGTCTTCAAATAAAAGGTCACTGCGGCTGATTTTCACCATGCTGACTGGGAGCCATTTTGTCGGTCACGGTCACTATCAACATTTTGCTGTGCCTTTAAATGCACTTTCATACTTGGTTATGAAGACTTGTGTGTGGGGGGCACCGTTGTGTTGATTGAGTCACATCCAGCAGGACTGCTGTGGGTGCAAACAGCCTCCGGTATTAGCATGTATAAACAGGCTTATAAATGGAGCACTATTTGGCTGTTCATTTTCATCCTCTTAACAGTAAACAAGGCGGAACAGGCCCTGACACCCTCAAATAAATGGAGACCAACGCACGCAAATTCAGCTGCAGCGGGGAACCGAGGAGGCTTGTTTGAGTTAAGGTCAATCCTGTTTAGATTGCATTGGTCGTAGGCTGATTTTTTTGCGTTTTGTTTGTTGAGCTTTTCTGCGAGGTTAATCATGTATTCATGTATTCTGAAATCTGATGTTGTAATGAATGTGACCATGTTTGCTTGCGTTGTTGGGCTGCTTTTTATGGTGAAGTGTGTGTTTGTGGCTGGAGTGGGGGGATGGGGGTGGGTACAAAGGATTCAACACAGTGGATGCTCTCATATAACTAGAGTTACATTCTAGAGGAGCCTCATGGATAAAAGAATACAACGTACCGTATATCAAAACATAAGGGGACATAAGTGGATAGGACTGTTCCGATCACAGACTATCCCCATTGACTGTTTTTTGTGATATACAGTATTAAGTTATCAGTGCTTTGGCTGGGGTCAAACCAGGCATTTTAAAACTTTCTCAAGAAACTGACAGCTGTACCAAGTGTCAATTGACCTTATATCAATCATAGCTGTTATGAATGAATCAATATCTTTAGTAGGTCACGCACCTGTTTAAACAAACAAACCTTAAACCTAATTTCACATGCGTCTGAATTGAGGTCGCAGTAGATCCAGAGCCATAGGGTCTTGCACTGCTGACTGAATAAATTAGAGCACAACCACTGGCAGCTGTTTTCAAGAGACATACTCGCACAAGCTGAGTTTATGCTACCTTCCTGGTAAAAAATGTTAATGAGCTGCTGGTAAAGGAATCTGAGCATCTAACAAGATAAAGATCCAGAGAGGAGGTGAGTCAGTGATGGACTCTAGCTATGATGGATCAGTGATTTGGTGAGTGGTTGCCGACAACTTGGTTATTAAATCTGTGTGGTATTATTCTTTTAGAGACAAATGGCCTAATGCAGCTTCAAACTGTAGCTTAACATGTACAATCTTATACGTGTAAAAACATTACTCTTATTTTTGTACCAGCCATTATCAACTGAAACTGTTTAGAAACTGTCTTCAAACCAAGTTACATTACTGTCATGAAAAAGTATTGAATGAGAATGTCAGTAGTTGCCTGTATACAGAAGCAAATGCAGATCATTTTGATTTACACCTAAACACTACGCTACATTACACCAAGGAGCTGACGTGTCCTTTTAACTGTACATTACGAAGGCGGAATTGATGTCAAAGGCAAGGAGATGTATTTACAAGTCATTTGATACTCTTCAGAAGTTTAAATTTATATCATGTCTTCATTGGCCTTCATGTCTTGGTCTGACTGACTGACATGATGCTAATAATGCCACACAAAAGGATAAATGGCCATTGTCAAAATGGTGGACAGGTTATACATGAGATCTCCCTTCATTGAACGCAATCAGTCTATTCTGAAGAAGCCATTTAGATTAACGCAGTGGAGACAATGCAGCAAGTCATTGTGATCGGTCCCATCTTGGCTTTTTGGTTCTTTGCTAAAACAAAGACAGGATTAAGAGCATGGATTGAAATGGTAAACCACAGTCAAATACATTTGTTTCTCTAACTCGGCATAGTCTCCGCGCTCCCTGCGGCGACCTGCTCAGAGTTATTTATGATGTCGAAATTAATCTCACTTAGCACGATGAGGCTCTCGAAGAGGGGCCCTCCTTCTGAGTCGGCTGCCGAGCGAGGGATGAGAGAGAGATTGAGGAGAGGAGAGAGAGGGAGAGAGCGCAGAGCCACCGAGGACTTATTCAAATCCTCCCTCATAGATTAGCAATCGCAGCTTGACAAGCCGCCCTGCGAGTTATTATTTATTAAATTTTTTGAAAATCGAAGCTGTTTCTCACTAACATGTCAGAGACAGGGGGGTAATCCGTTTGGAATTTACGAGTGATGAGACGCGAGACAAACTCGCCAGCGTGTCACGGAGTACCGAGGATGCAGGAAGTGAAATATGCAAATGAGGTCTACGGGCTTTAAAGCAGCTGTCTGTTTGATTGCTGCTCTCTGGCATTGTTTGCCTGTGATGGATGGAGGCTTTCATTGCAGGGGCCCATTAGGAGTACAAATATTATGATTTATGATTACACATGATCTTTGATTGCGAACTGGTGTGAGGCTCTTTAAATGTATGGTGTGCTAGTGTTCAGAGGTGTGTATGTAGATGTAAATAAAAACTAATAGTGGAAAATAAAAATCTAACTGCGCACTTTAATGCCCACTGGTGTCTGCATGTTGACAAAGGAGCCAATGAAGATTTAACTTAGGTCGTTATCATAAGGTGCTCATGAGAAATGCAAAAAAAAAAAGAAGAAGAAAGAAAGAGGAGAGAACGAACTCGTGCAGGATCTGCATCAAATTGAACACTCTCTGCAGCCGTTTCTCTCTTGACTCAGACTTAATCTATTAAGATAATCTTTCTGCTCAAACAAACAGAATGTGACAAGGACTGTCTGAGGGAATAAACACAGCTCCTTTGTTGCAGCTTCCTCACTGGGACAGTGTTTTAAACAGATAAACAAAGCGTGCAAGTGAATACCAGTCACCACTGGCACCTCTTTCTGCAAATGCTGATTCTGATAGAATAAGTAGAGTTCAGTTGTACGGAGCAAAAGAAAACTAAAAAACTATGCAAGCCCATGATGACATCTAATTAACATGATATACAGTATGTTCAATGATGTTTGCCAGCCTGCATAAAATCTACTATTCTACAAGAAGTTTGTTGGTAAACTTTAATTTGATGTCAAGTAAAGATGATGCTGTATAAATTTACATAAGTAAAAATAAAAGGTCACCTATTTTACAAACACAAACCAGAAACATAGCATTTTACTGTTTATCTATTTGGCCAAATCCTTATTCATATACTATAATGAGTACTCCTTCTATCCATGATCAGATGGCAAAAGATGCCAAAAGAATTTAAGATCCTTTTTCTTTTAGTTTTCCAGACATGTATTACATGATCTGACCCTAAATCAGTCCCAGGTAATTCTAATGAAATACAACTCAATTAATCTTGTAGGACAAGAGAGCGTGTGAAAAAAAAGAAAAGAAAAAAAAGAAAAGGTCAAGGTAAGTCAAATTCTTTTTCGCAGTCATGTTCAGCCTGAGAGTTGCAATAAGACAGCCGGCTCATTATAGCAGGGACCCTCACAGAATATCCTGGCATCATTTGGCGACCTTAGCTCTGTGACATTTATAAATATTTGACAACAGATGAGTGGGCTCCGTGGGATGCCACTCCTAGCACCACAGACAAGTCTGCTAATAAAGCAAAGGCCATCAGCGGTCTCTGCGTTGAAGACCATACTCAATATCCAGGGGAGATAGCGGTGAAAACCCACGCGCTCCTGCTGATGCACACACCGATGCGTGTGGACACACGCCTCGTACAAAGTTGCACACACCTTCAAAAAATGTGGAGGGAGCAACTCGGAGGCCGTTTGGAGTGTATGAGCAAGCCATCACAGTCAATAACAGAGCGGATGAAAAAGCAATTAGATTCTTTGTGACCAACTGTGATTTCAGTAATAATATTGCTGTGCCTCTTATTTTCCGATCCCCTCACAGTTCTGCTGCTGCGCTTGAGACAAATTGTAACAAATAAAGTATGATTCCTGTGGTCACACTGCGGACAGTCACAGCATCACCACTGACTGGATGAATAATGCAGCAACGCGTGTGTGTCTGTGTCTGAGTGCGTGTGTGCATGTGCATCAATCTTCTTCCCAGGCAGCTGTTAACCTTCCAGGTTCGAATGAGAAACAGGTGGTGGGGCCAAGCGCGCACTCTCTCTCGGCTTGGAGGAAACACCAAAACAGTGTAATAGCTGACATGTTGCTAATAATGCCCTAAACATTACCTGATGAGGTGATTTAGTGTGTATCACGTATGGTATAATTCATTTACCGCCACATTACACGAGAGATAGAGTGTATAGCACACCTACTGTAAGTGGCAGTTGCGTGCGAAAGGCTGTTTTTTTCCTTCGGAGTCGCCTGTCTCCCTTGCCCCACTTTATCTCACAAGTATTTTGACGTTGGATAAATAGCTAGTTGTTAAACCAAGCTGATAGTTACACAACACCCTGGTCATATGTTGACACTTCTGTAAATATAGCAAGAGAACAAAAATTGCAGCGACATCTGCTGTCATCCGTAGCTTCTTATTTAATCATCTTGAGAATGCGAGGCCTGAGTACTTTTCTTTTTCAAAACAGTTTGCTGAAATGTGAAAGTGTGAATCCTTTAGCAGAACAATGTTAGATTGTCAAAAGGGACCATATAGACATTGTTGTGTATGTGGTGCAGGTTGCTTGTCCTTGTCTCCTTTTTCTGCTTCTATTATATCCCCCTCTTCTTATCGGCATTCTCATCTGTGATTACTCCTCCTTTGTTCTTGCTCACTTCTCGCCTTCCTTCCTCCTTCCTTCCTTCCTCCATTCCTCCTTCCCCCTCTTTTCTGTCCGTCTGTATATGTTGCTCTCTCTGTGTTGGCACGTGCATTGCTGTTCCCCTGTTGGTTCTTGGCCAGCTCCCCCACTCCTCTGTTCTCGCTCTTGTTCACCCACCCCCACCTTCCTCCTCCTCCACCACCACCACCATCTCCTCCTCCTCTTCTTCTTCCCATTTCGCAGTGTGCCAGGGTCCGGGGGGCTCGGCACAGTGTACAGCCCAGTGGCCTAAAAGTGAATACTTACGTAATTGCCAACTGTCTCCAATCATTAGGGGCAGCCCTTAAAAAAGACATGCTTCGCCGACAGCTGCGTCCCCTCGCCTTTGCCAGCCTTTCAGATCGCATTTGCTTTAAAGGGCTCGTCCACATTATATTTAACCCCAGAGCACTGTGTGCTCTGTGGATGACGAGGGACATAGATAAAGGGTACACTATTTATGCCAGGTTATGCAGGGGGATGTATGAAAACAGAGTATAGATTCTCTCAGGGTGTGACGTACACCGCGACTGATTGTGTTTATGTGCAATTTTACTCTAACTAATTTTACGGATTTTGTGGCGCGACTTCATAAACACCAGGTCAATCATTGCCCAGTAATTGCCACAGCATGTGTAGCAATCAAAGTAATGACTTTATTGTTTTTGAAACATGGAACTTTTTCCCAGCCATGTACAAGTAATTGAGCTACTGCATGAACTGTGTGAACATACAGGACGCCCAAGGTCTTGCTCAAAGGACATGTCACTAACTCAGGGATCAGACCTTTGACCTCTCGTGTAGATTGTTTTTTCAGCCTCATCACAATCCATTCTCTTTGTACAGCAGGAACTAAAGCTGTGTTGCTTCTGCCAGACTGGCGTGAACTCTCAATTGAATCCACTGATATAATGTGAGGAATTAAGGTTGAGATGTGCTCAGGAGAGACTCATTTGTTTATATTAACTACTGACAGTTTCCTGCCAGTTCCTGCTGAGAGACGAACGTACATTTTTTTTTTTTTTCGTGCTTTCACAGAGACCTCCCACAGTATGGTTAGTGACAGCTGGGTCAGGTCCCCACATATCGGGGACACAGCTGCCCTGCAGACATGTGCTCTCTCACACACACACGCACGCACACTCCCATGTACCAGGCAAACAGGAACAGGAAAGCAGAGCATCTGAACAGCCTGAGAGCAGAAACACACAACCACATTTCTGTTGTCTGACGAAAACCATGTATCTGCAAAAATATATTTCATCAAAGAACAAAAGAGCGATGATTTTCATGCTGTTCCCCGTGTGTTTGATAGAAAATTGTACAAGAGGTTTCAAAGAAATATAAATGGTCATGAGCTTTTTCAACTTAGTGCTGAAAATCAACCATTCTCTTTCTTCATTTTCTTTTTTTTTAGGGATAAGTTCAAGACATGCCTTACTTTATCTTTCAAATTACCTCCATAACAACAGTATTTCTGCACTGGTTCATCTCTGTGACTGCTGTGTTCAAACTGTTGCTTAAAGTGCGGTTGATACTTAAAACTACCGCACTGACTGTTTTGTCAGTCACAGCAATAAGCCCTGGTGTAACTAATACAACTAATTCAATCTTATCAGATTGATTCATGTTGTGGTTAGGTGTAGCTAGTGAACACACTTAAATAGCCTGTTATTCTAGACACTGATTGTGGTGTTATAAACCAAAGAAGCAAGATTGTTCTTGCAGTCATTATCCGTTTGGTCAGATGTACTGGTGTTGTTCCAAGGTGTACTGTATGTGGCCAGGGTACAGACACATACTTAGAATCATACATACTAAATATGCAAAAAATAAAATAAAATAAGAAAAATAAGCTGCTGTATTATTTCTCACCAAAAATCCATCATATATTGTAGGTGCTTCTGTCATTGTCACAGTGGATTATGAATGCAGGTGGTGTTCAGTGAGGTGGGTGGAGTAGGAGTAGTGTGGCAGCCACCTAGATGTCTCCAGTGCGCTCAGTGTGTCTGACAGTGTAGCCGTGCTCCCTGTAACAGATTTATACATGAAAATTATAGGAAAACTAAAATCATACTTTATGATATATGCACTGTATTAAGAGATGTTATTAAAATGATGCTGTGGTCCACAATTCCTGACTGTTATTTGATGGAATCTGGTATAATGGTTATATGGATATGGAGGTGAAAGTAGTCAGATATTTGGAAAAGGCAAAGCCAGGCTTTTCTGAATCCTGCCACCTGCCACATCCTGGCGTCATCCTCACATTTCAACAGCTGCGGTGCGCTCCACAACTGACCACAAGTGTCAGTAGCTACAGCCCAGCCCTTGCCTATGTGCTCCGAGTTTGATGAAAGTGACCATGACACAGCGTTGAAATAGCACAGAAATACTGAATGGAATTTGATTTGAGATTTGAGTTGGTTTATATAGTTTACATTATTTGAAAGGTGCTACACTTTAATGGCTCACTGCCTTTTGTACATGTCTCTCACATTTAATTCTCACAATCTGGCCTCAATTCACCACTTTACCATCTGCACCTCCTATGTCCTGTCTCCAAAATGTTCATACACGTGGTTTCAGAGTTTCGGTACAGGTGCATACATTTCTCTGTCAAGATTGATCCCAACTTTTGTGTGGGTGGTGGTGTATGCCTCTTTAGGGCCATGTTTTGTCAATATGCAATGGTTAATAATGAGACCCATAATCACCTTCAACAATGTGGGCCTTATTACTGCAGAGCTATACATTCTCTCTAGTGGGTGCCATGGTCTCATTTAACAACAAGATACATCTAGCACAATATTGTTTTATTGTATAGACATGTTATAGTTTAAAACACATTTTGGTTGGACTGTTTTGAGACTACATGCCACTGAGATGGTTTTTAATAATACTGTGATCCCATTTTGGCATCAATCCTATAACATCAACCTTCTAATCCTCCAATCCTGTCCATTTGATGATGCAGCAGCACTGTGGTTAAGGTTTGGTTAGGTCTGGACATAAAGAGGATTTGATTAGTTTTGAGGGAGGATCATGTTTTGAGTTAAAATAACTATTGCATTTAAGTTAGTGGTCTTTGTTTTCTAGTAAATTGTTAACGTTAAGGAAGAAAGGTGCTGACCTCTTCCCCATGTGAACTTTCACTTAGACTCTAACAACATCACCTTACTTCCTCCTTTGTTCCCATCATAATTACTGTATCTACTACAGGACCCTGTCGCCTACGTGTCGTTTTGTGGCACTTGCTGAGGCCATTGTTCTTTTTGAGAGGACAGTTGTTACACTGGCAGCCACTGTAGCTTCTCAGTTGAGGTCAGCAAGACAATTTAGGAAAAAATATTCACTTCCATTTATGTAATTTGGAGGGGAAGCTAAAACGAAAACACTCGAAATGTGTGTAATATTTTCCAGTTGCATTATAAAACATTTATGATATTATAACTCTTTATAAAATATTCTATGATGATCAAGCCTTGGCACAGTTGTTGCTGAGTACTGAAAATCATTTGCTGATTTATCTTGGTTCATCTCATTTTGCTTGTAATACTTGTGGGGTTTTAAACAAAACATTTATTACAGGCATATCTCCCTATACTGCAACTAAAAACTACCACTCTTTTGAAACTATTTCAAAACATACCTGCTTTTCAGAGAGTGAAGGAATTTGAGTTGTTTTAGAAAAAAAAAAGAGATGCGCAAATAAGTGTGTCAGGCTGACGGCTTGTGTAAACGGTCCCCTAACAGAAGCTCAGAGAGCCATGAATCAACCATGAAGGATAATCAAATCAAATGCAAATGTGGTTTGTTTGAATTTTTTTTTTTTTTCTGTTGCTGATGCTTGATGCCCTGAGGGGCCCTGTCAGTTGTACGGGGAGGGGCCGTACATAATGAGGGGTCACGCTTGAGGGGCCCTTTGTAAACATGGAGAGTGGGAGCCCTTCTCTTCGAGACAAGATTGTGGAATTAGTCCAAGACAAAGGGAGGTGTGAGCCAGGAGGACCCTTGCTCACATACACACGCACACAAACCTCCTCCTACTACCATTGTCCCTCTCATTCTCCATCCTTGTGCAAACCCTTTTCATTCATGTCTGTGCGAGACATGTAGTGAGGGGCCCATGGGAGGTTACTGGGAGTTCCTTGGCCTTTGGGGTGAAAACTACATTTTGATATTTATATGCCATACAGTTGGACATTTCTGAAAATCTGGGAATGTGCTCCAGAATTGGGCCTACAGCCAACAGATCCGTAGCCATCTGCTCTTGTGTTGAGAAAATGATGATGTCTCAGGTGAATTTTGAGAGGACCATGCTTCTTTAATCTTTTATTTATTAAAGGAAGGTTTTCTTACTTTGGATAGATATAAAGGTTTGATCTCATGGAGAGTAGCCTATTTTAATCATATTTCATGTTCATATTGTTACATACGACAGCTTCCACAGCTCACTTAACTCTGAAACTCTCCATCCTCATTTCTAGATTAACAGTCCTTATGAACATGTAGCTGTAACTTAGAGAAAGGAAATAGGACGGAAGGAAGGAAAAACCTGGCTCGAGGTTTTCTTATTCTGTAGTGATGTGCTAGATAGTATTCCCCACCATCATCAGCAAAATACCATATTAGGGCATGTCCTTAACACAGCTCATCTCTACAGTAGAGTTCAATACAGAATTTATGACAAGGGGCACTGAAGATATTCTGGGGGCTTGTGCTGGAACATCACATCATTAACCCACTTCCTTTTCCTTTAATTTGTCTCCAAACTGTATATTTGAATAAATTTATTGAAATGATCCCAAATTAAATTGCATATGTATACAGCAGCAGGAACAACATGTGCCATGTCAGCTTTGGTTCCTGTGCATCACATGTGAATTCTTTGATCATTCATCCTGTTTACAGGGTCCATTGAAAGGTTTTTGTGAATGAAGTTTTAAAAGGCTTGAAACAATACATCATTTCTCTTCTTTAAACCAATCACATAAAGAACTAATCTTTCTGTATAGTAATAAACTCCTACATGCTAATTTTAAGATGTTGGTGTTTAATTTCTTTATCATATTAAAATGTAAAACTCAGGTTTCTTTGTGTAATGCACGAGGCAAGACAGCATTGACATGAGTGGAGTTGTGCTTTGAATAACAAGGGCTGGATATATCACATTGCCTGACTCATGTGGTGCACAAAAATAAACATATTGTTTGCTTCCTTTGCTTTTGTGGGTACATCTCACTCTCTATTACACACTTTAAATCACACTTTGTTTTTAATCTCAGATGTGTTTGAGGTATTGATTGACTTTTGTTTATACATGAATCATAAATCATCATGATAATTACAAGGATTCGGACAGAAAATTTATTCAAATGCTGTCTAAAAAAAAAAAACCCCATAAAACACACACACAGTAAAGCTTAGGTTTATTTCCACTGTAGTCTACCCTCAAACATTTTATAGCTCTTGGAAGTCACATCTGAGGGTGCCTGTGGCATTCATAGAAGTTGGTTGGGGAGAGTGTGTCATAGCCCCCAAACAGAGAAAAACCAGACAATATGTGAGAAATAGCTTTGAGGCCTCCCACCTGTCTCCTAAACGTCATGGCAGGACAGTAATTTTAAGTGGGTAGGGTGATGCAAAGTCAACAACAGGTTTCCTAAAACAGCTGAAGTGAACCAAACACAGTTGGAAAAGTTGAGAAGTGAGTTCATATTACTGTACAGTCTCTGGATCGTAAATTTGGCATCAGACCGCACTGCCACTACTGTGAATATAGACCTTGTTACTAGAATTCCAGTGGCCCTAATCTCTCATAAAACTTGCACATGCATTTAATTTATCTGTTGAATCGTACTAACCCACAAATTACTTCTAGAAACGGCTGCTACATGTTTTTGTCAAAGTGATAAGAAACTTTAAAGGTACCTATACTGACTCAACACTGCACTATGTTATGTTATGATAATTCTATTTGTTTGGCTGTTTTCCCATCAATCAAGCCAGGCAATGACAAAATAAGATAAAGATTGCGTGCCGTTATTTGAATTCTTGTGTCCTTATCTAGTTCAATCTGGAAGAAAATAAGCTGGCACTATGCTTCCAGATCCTGTAAAAAGTATTCAAACATGTGACACTCACAGGGAAAGAAACTGCAAATAATAGATATTTAAAGAAATATAAAAGCGAGCTCCATTTAAAATGTTTCTGAGCTGTGCTTACTTTATTTACATGTCCTTGAGCTGAGGAACAGGTGCCGTCATAAAAGCAGGGCAACCAATTTATTTTGCATCCATCTAATGTTTGAAGGAACCGTAGTTCATTTGGATAATATAGCAAAAGCAAAGGCGACTTTAACAACATGGCCTGGGTGATTCACATGCAAAACAGAGGGCCTTCTTTCAGAGCCATGTGGAAGAAGGCTCGTGCGTAATTATAGAAGAGGGGTCTCAATAGCATCGTAATTGGAGGCAACACCCGGCAACAGAAAGGGGCGATGGGGCTCTAAACATGTAGAGAGGTTTATTGCAATGAGGTCCTCAGTCTACTACTCTTTAAAAACCACAATGGAGGAGAGTGGGGAAACAATGGCGGGTTAACATGATTGTGCTTGTGTGTTTGACTAGGCCTGGGAGCTCTCTGTTGTCTTTTCTACTGCTCTCCTGGTGAGGGGGAAGTGAGGCGTACTGATGACAAAAGCGACGGGTGCTTGGGAGCATAAAGGGACTGGTTAATCATGGCCCTAAACTACAGGAAGTGTCTATTCAATGAAGCCTCAGGCAGCCAAGCAACAGTGCAATCTGGGCACTGGTGTGGACCGAGGTTTAGCAGCAGGAAGGTGGCAGCAGAGGAGGAATTGAGTTATGACAGATTTACAGACCTTTATGGTTGTTGCAGTCGTCGTGAGGTACAGTTGACCTGCTTGAACTGCTTTGATATCTGTTTGAGCTACTTACTAGCACTTACTTGGACTCTTCCCAGTTACTTTATAGTACAAATGACTAAATATAATGAACAAATACAATGTATGACATGGCAAAGATGAAATGCAAACACAAAATTCTTTTTTTTTTAACTTCTTCTTATTGTCTTATTTACTTAGTTGTATTCCTTCTGAGCACAAGGACATTAATGCATTTTTTTCTGCCCTCACCCTCACCCTTGAAACATAATAAATTAAGTTCTTTCCATCTTTGCGTGCCACCGCAATAAAAAACATGAAGACAGCTGAAGCCATTTAAAGCAAATGTTTATTATCCAGTTTGGGTGTGCACCCATCCTGACTAACTGCTAAACAGATTTTCTGAGCTGAAAACATATTAAAATATCTTTCTGATTCCGCCGACTTGCACCAGAATTTGTGAGGCTGAAAATAATGAATTGCCAATGCCTCACGTACACAAATGCATCTCTAATGAGTAGTGTCCTACTTGTTCATTTCATTACAGAGATTTTCTGACGCTTTCATCTTGTGCACATGTCTCTGTGTATGACTACAAACCTTGTGTGCTGCATAAGTTGTCCATGCTTTCTGTGTGTGTGTGTGTGAGTAAGAGAGACAGAGAGGGAGGTGGTGGTGTGTGTGTGTGTGTGTGTGTGTGTGTGTGGGGGGGGGGGTTGGTAGTTTGTACACATCCGCATTATCTCTCACTGCTCATCCGGCTGAGAAGCTGGCCTTAATTACAACTGTCTGCCTGAGTCACTAGCATGCTCCCCTACCCACACAAATAGACAGCAACAACAGGCAGGATCTCAAAGGAAAGGCAAGAGTGGTTTTGCCTTGTAGCCGGAGGGCAACTTCTCCCTGCCAGTGAGATACAAAGGTACTGTGGGCCCACATCCAAATGGATCCCTAGACCCTTTTCCCTTGGGCCTTGTTGACTTCCAATTGCTGTGCCGGGGCTGGGAGTTTAGATGAGCTAAATCCATTGTTTAGGTTTTTTTAGCCTCTTGGTTAACTGGTTTTGTTCTTCCATCTCTTTTCAACCTTTTAAAATCAGCTATATTGAATCAACTCTGAGCTCTGAAATGGTGGCTGAGGGACTGGTTTAGAATAAGGCTGTAAGTTTTTAGAGAATGTACCTCTATCTAATTCTGACAGCGATCATTATCCCAGAGGCATTGCGCTATATCTTGTCTGGCTGCTTTGATAGAGTCTTCATGTGTAGGCAGTTTTTTTTTTTCTTAACCCACTCCAAATGCCTGAAACTGTCGACTCAAATGAAAAACTTTACATGGGAACTGACGGGGCTTCAATTAAACATCTGGAAAGACCAGGCACAGCCCAGCTTGGGTGGAAATCGGGTTGAGGCTATAAATAAATTCCATACATTTTCTGTGGCTGGAGCCTCCCGCAGCATGCAAAGAATTTTATTTGATGTTTCCATAAAGTATAACAAGGCTTGGATTTTGTCCAAGACATCTTGTTATTTCTCACTATTGACAATGTCCCTCAAGCACAGTATTTTAGTAGCAGGCATCAGGGGCACTGTATGGGGAGGGTAAAGAGGAGGGGGTGTCAAAAGGCATTCTAAAAACAAAAAGAAAGAGTGAGACAAGGACGGGTGGATGGGTAACAGTTCCCTCATCTTTTAGCCAACATGTACTCAGAGCAGATAAACTTAAAGCAACTTTTTAGCCCAGTGAGAATTTCTTTTTTTCTTATTGTGAGAAGAGAAACATGATATTATATTATGTGATACTGTAGATTGTCATTAATTTAAATGTGCCAGTGTTTCATTAACTAAAAGTTGTTTTTTTTTTGTTTGTTTGTTTTTTACTAATACAAAGTCCTCAACACTCTATAAAGTGAAAAGACTCTTCCACCCAGAGAAAAGCGATTTCTATCATTTGCTGTAAATGCTTGTGGAGTTGTACAAGAGACTGGTTCCAGAGTTCTGTTAAGAAATTCTTCTTTTGTGATTCTTTTGTATAAGCCACAGATTGAATTGGACTGCTCTATAGTTCTCTTTTCCATTTTTGTATTGATCATCATTACATCTATTCACAGTAGCATGTCTGCAGCTGTGGTTATATTGTCCAATATAACACACTGGTGTAGAAAGACTAAAAAATTCAAAGAAAAATGATGCTGTAGACCTTTACTGAACATAGACATGTCATTTACCTATGTTGTTTTCTGATAAAGACTGTCTTTATTTAGGAACAAATGGCTGATAGCTACAATATGCCATCCCAGAGTTCTGCACAGGTCCAGTTTTCCAAACCCACACCCACTCTGCACCCATAAGATTAATTAAACACACAGGCTGTGTAATCACTCACTTGCAGGATGGCTGGTCTGAGGTCATGGTGACTAATTAGGCTTGATGGGGAAAAAATACACTAGTCTAGATCTTTAAAAAAGTGTGCCTTTAAAAATAAAATGAACTATGTCAGTATTTCTTTTGTAGATATTTTAGTTGATAATCACCAGTGTTACCAAGCTGACTTTTTCATACATACTTACATTCAAGTGTGCTTGATGTTTTATTGAGATTTTATCTATCCACAGGGCTTTTATCTGTACCATTCAGTGAGCTGGGGTATGACTATCACTACTGTATTCTGTCACTACCATGTGTGTTTTTCTAAATGTTGCTGTGGAGAGAACAAAATTTCCTTGTTGGAAAATGAAGAAAAAATGGATTCAGATCAGAATATATTTAGATTCTGAGAGAAGTGGAAAGTAATCAGATGACCAAAGTCACCCTCAGTGCATTATCTGCTTTGTTACTACAGAAGAGATAAAGGTTAAATAATACAATTAAAACAATTCAGCCTGATAGCTGCCCTACAGTTCCTGAGAAATTCTGATGAAAAAACGGAGAGTGGCATCCACGCTTCAGAACAGTTTTATCAGGGAGCAACAGCAAAAGTAGTTCAGCTAGCAAGGAGCAAGAAAATAGGACAGTCATTCAGATTAGAAATATGATTCTGAACACCAAATAGTATTACAAATGCCCACGTTCTGCTAGCCCAGCACCTAGATCCACTGCTGCTGTGTTATTACTGCTCAGGATGAAGTTCGCACAGCCAGTCACCCGGTGTGAGGCGGCGGCTGACTTTGCTCACCCAGTCGCTCCTCTGCTCCTCTCTCACTGCATTAACAGCAGGGAGTCGACTCCCAGAGCCTGTAAAAGACACAGTCCATTAAGTCTCCTACAGGATCCAGACACTACTCAGATACATGATGAGAAACAAAAAAAAAAAGAGAGAGGGAGAGAGAAGAAAACACCCAGCTCTGTGAACTGTACTGTCTTTTCGATATAGACTTCTGATGGTCACATAGTGGTGATTACGCTTTCTGTAAACACAACATCTGTAATCTGACCGACAGTGAAAAGAAAGAACACTGGGAGGTATATATGAAAAGATGACAGACAGAAAGAGAAGGCATGAGGTCTTGACTGTGTGTATGCATGTATGCATGTTTAGACTGACAGACAGGTGATGCGCATTAAGGCGCATGTCGAAAAGAGAAGAAAATGGGCCATGTGTTTGCTTTCGTTTGCATTTCTGTTTGCATTCACATACAAAGTTCCATGCGAATGCACATGCTTTCATTTTGAATCGGCACAAAAAATAGCATGAACATTAGATCATTGCTAACTGGAAACATGTTACTTTTAAATTGCATGTGTTGACATTGTGACAATCACTCAATGCCATGTTACAACATCATTTCATTATGAGGAAAGAGGCAATGGGGATGATATTTTACATCAGCAGAGAAAGAGCTGGCTGCTTATTTTTGGCTTCTTAGAGTTAGGAGATGAGATTTATCCTCTAATTCTGACTGAAGGCTTGGCGTCACCCATCTCTGTAGCTAATTGTATTATTGTGGTCTGTGTGGTTCAAGTGTTGGCTGTGCACATTTTAAAAGTAAAAAAATACGTAGGCCATTTACTTGTCAACGCACTCCTGTGATGTTGACAAAATAGGCGTTGTTGTTGATGTTCTCCAAAACCCTTTCTTTCTTGTCCTTTTTAATTTTGTATTTATCATAGATAAATTGCTAATCCTTTTACCACCCATTCCAGTGCATGCAAACCTTTTTCCCTTGGTGCATTTTGAACTCATATTTCCATGCAAGAGTAAAGGCAGCACCTTCATAATGACCAGTGTTGTATGGATATTGATTTGTGCTATTTTGCAGGAGGGACAGAGGCAGAATAAAGCTCTTCCTTATCACATGCAATGCATCAAAATAATTGGCAGTGCCCAATTATGCTGTGATCCGTGTACAGGAGATCAGATGAACCGCTTGAAAACGAATCTGTAATCAGGAAGCCTCTGGTATGAATCACAGATGTGACGCAAAATGTTTCGTTAAAATAGGGCAGGGCGACTGGCAGAATGGCAAATGTCTTTTCAAATGTCATGTCAGAACTTAATGAAGAAAATTAATTTTTCTGACAGCAAGTGATAACGTCTGTGACCTCATCACCTTTCGTGCAACAGCACCTACTTAACATTCATTTACAACTATTATCATTCATGCTAAAGATTTGAAAGCTGTTGAGCAAGTAGCTGTGGAGCAAGTTCCATTTAAATGTCAACATAACTGACTGGCTTGTTATGTTTCCAAGAAGGAGAAGATGACCAAAGTGCAGGGCTACCAAACACTTAAACCTACTTTCACCTTTTATTGTAATTGATTATTTATTATTTATTGATTTTTACTCTGTCCTGAAAGCATTGAATAGGGTGTTGTCCACGGTGTCTGGCGACCAAAGGCATGTTTATCTGATTAGTTGTGCAAACCTTTTTAACATACAAAAACTGGTTAAGTTAAATCACATTGTGCAAACCTGAAGAACTGCCATTTTTCAAAAGTGCATATTGACTAAGGTGTAATCAGAGCGTGAGTAAATCAGAGCTTTAACAGTTGAGGTTCATTGGGAATCATACTGGGAATCAAACCAGTGACCACAGTGTTGGTATACCACCAACACTGACCTACATGAACTATGGTGACTCTGTTCTAACCTTTTCCAATAATGGGCACTCAGGACATTGGCATAAAGAAAAAGATGCTCAGAGTCCAAAAAAAAAAAAAAAAAACAACCCACAAATGACATGAAAGATCAAGAGAAATGTTCCAACCCTTTATAGGGGGGAGGAAAATAGTGATAGGTCAAGCTTGAGACAAAGCAGTCAGAATGAATGCCTTCCAACCATGAAATGTCGTCGCTGTCAGTCAGTGGGTGAACGAGATTGAAGTTGGCACCGGCCATGTCACAAGGTGGCTCCTGTCTGTGTGGAGTTTTCACTATCCTGCTTCAAACAGAACCAAATACTGAGCACTACGACAGAATATATGGTTTAAATAACAATTGCTCAAATTGTGTTGGTCTACTAAATATATATGATTGAGTTAAAGGAATCATATTAGTACAAAATGACTTTTTATATGCGTGATGTAAGTGAACATGATGCCACTCTCTGGAATGACTTCTCCTTGGGCTGGTGTGGGGTCCTGTCATCCAAATAAACTTAAACAGCCCTTTCAGTTAGAGCTGAGGATGAGAGACAAACATGTGACCTTATAGAATATCTTTCATACCAATTAATCTCGGCGAACGTACTGTTGAGCTTTCATCACACTTTGGCCAATTAGCATTTGTGAATCATTCTTGGTGGATGATATGACCTACTTGAAGAACTGGAAGGAGGCGGAGTTCTTGCATCAGGATAGTTTGATGGTATATGTTGTCAGCAGGATCAGAAATTGAGCTCAGAATGAAAATGGGCTCCAACACTGATCCTCCTCTATAAGGTCTGCCTTTAGATTTCAAGTTTTACAAAGAAGTCGAATTAAAGAAGATGTGAGGTAGAAAGACAGAGAGAGAAAATAAGATAAAATGTTCTTTTGTGGTTTGTTTAAATGGCCAGAAAAAGGATAAAAATGGCTCTAAAATCAGATTAAGCGGATAAGATGCCCTCTGAAAATGGATTTTTTTCTTACTCTGACTGTTCTTGAAATGTTCTTGGACTCCACGGTGAAAAAAATCTCTATCCATCTTGTGCACATCTAAGATAAGTAAAAATTAAATTACATGAAAAGCGAATATGTAAAAGTCAATAGTATGTGTAAACTGTGAATGGGGATTTGTACAGTATGTTCTGTTTAAGACGTAAACAAGAGCAAACAATGTCATTTAAAATTCTTGTGCTCTCAAAATAGTCATAACCAGTGGACTCAGCTTTTCGAGAAATAATTCATGTCACGCGCACTTCCCGAACGCCACCCTTCTCTCACAGCGTTCCTCCTCCACCTGCTCCTGTGGTGAACTAAAAAAAAATACACAGGCCTACTTTTATTTAAAGCTCTTATTTTCTTATCTACCACCTCTAGCAACACAGATATGAAGCTAAATCTGCTGTGGGTGGCTGCCATGGCTCTGACACAGTCCACAGTTGTGGTTGTGTTTAGTGCAGGGGTGCTGGAAATAAAATTTAGCTTGTTGTTAAAAGCCCCATACACAGGCTTTAAACCAAATTATATAACACAGCAGTTAACATTAATACATGTAATACAACCAGATATCCATTGAGATTGCCATGGTCTGACCCTCCGTCCAAAAACATTGAATTTACTTCCAGCACATTATAAAAGCCCATCTGAGATAAATGACAAACTCTGAGTTGGAGCGCCAGGGAGGCAGAGGCTACATCAGCTTATGCTTGAGCGAGCATGTAGGCCATACGCCATGGATGCACCACACACCCTGAGGTGAGTGGAGCAGAGCGTTTTTTTTATATATATATACACGTCAAGCAAGCTTCACTGCATCCTTGTGACACAACCCCTGCCTGAGAGGACTCAGCCCTGTGCTGAATAAAATAGGCCTGATATCAGCACGGAATATGGTAAACTGTTAAGGATAAAGATAAACTGGGGGGTGCAGGTGTTTGTGCTGATATGATTTTATTTTTTATTTATTTTAGAAATAAATGTGTAAAGTAAACATCTGTTATTAGTAGTAGTGGTAGCAGTGGTATGGATTTGTTTCTGGAAACATATTAACAACATTAATCAAGGATAGTTAAAAATAAAATTTAAAAATAAAGCCAACATATGTGCAGAGGTTACAGGATGTGAGCTTATGGTCTGTCATTTACTATTGCCATAAACAGATGAAAGTGAAACAGCAGCGAGAACCTGCTCTCTCTCTCCATAATGCAGGACAAACACAGCTGTGATTGTACAGGAGATGCCAATGACTCGGCAGGTGTTGAGCTAACACTAAAGAAAAATAACCTCCGCTGGGAATCCGTGCTATAACCTTGACATGCCATCAAGCTTCAACTCTGTGAGTGGGTGGCTAGTGTTACTCATTTTCACAAGAAGTGAGGATGCACTCAAATTTCAGATCTACTTTAACCAGGGAAAACCAGTGCAAGGTTAAAGAATGTTCTGCCAAAAAGTGTACATCTTAATTGGAAATACTTGGAATATTCTAAAATGATAACCTGGGTTATCTGATATGGGGTGTGTGAGGTAGATATACATAGTCAATGTGTTACCTGGTGGAGATTCATATCAGCACCCTACCACTTTAGAGAGACCAGAGGCAGATCAATGTAGCTACAAAGATGTGTTTTGGCCACTTTCAAAAAATGCTCAGAGAACATCAGTTGGGAACTGCATCTTCTCAGCTGTTGAACTACTCGATCAGTTTATTTGAGACAGTTAGGGCAAAACACAGGTGTGCTTATGCATGGTTGAGAAAATGTAATTCCAGAAGAAAAAAATCTGCAAGATTAAGATGTGACAACATTCGAAATAAAGCATACACCTAGACTGGTGCTGGCGTTTTTGCAGTGTGACTGCAGTAGCTCCACCTCCCAGCAGTAAATCGTTCAGCTTATTGACAGCTGCTTCTTTAAACTGGGAGCATGAACTGCATGTAATTCACTGACTAGAGACACATCAAATAACCCCAGCTATCACTTTAACCAGTTTGAAGTACAAAGACTTTATAAAGGTGGGTAGATGCACCTACACCGGTAAAAAAAACAAACAGGGAAACAAAAAAACACGCTCATGGGGAACAACTGAATTAAATATACCAAAGGAGATGTGTTTACTCTGTTGCTAGGTGATGTGACCTATCATGTCTTTTTGGTGCAAATGGGCAAGCCAATCCGATTTCCCTCTCAGAAATCTGTGGTGAGATTAGATGTGAAATTTGAATATGAATAAGGATATCTGAGCTAATTATAACCCCTCATCCCACTGCTTCGTCAGCACCAAGCGACATTCAATGGAATCAAAAAACTCCTGGATGAGAGGAGGAGGAGGAAAGGAGGAAGGAAGGAAGAGGAGAGGAAGAAAGGAGCAAGGAGGGAGGAGTCAAGAGATCAATCCCTACTTTAGGATTACGTGTGCTCAGATATCATCCTCCACCCCACCCACCCCCACAGAGATGTGCTTCCTTTCAGGGCGAGTGTTTCAAGGCTGCACTGAGTGATTCCCAACCCAATCAACACATACACACACACTCTTTCACACACACACACACACACACACACACACAAAGCACCTTCAGTTATACCCTGCACCCCCACATCCGCATAATGCCGCTGGCCAAGTTTACACCTAGCTCTGCCGCCACGGTCTCCAAATGCGATTAGCAGTTATCTGAAGGAAGACCAAACTACCTTCATCATCGGGTTCATCATCGTCACATCCATATTCATGCTGTTCAAATCCCCTCTGGAGTAAAACTAAAGGGATTCAAGCACCTGGGAACACGGAGCGCAGATTTCTCTATTGAGGTCATAGCGTCATATAAAAGAGGTATTTTATTCTTTCAGAGAGTTTTCATCCACAAAGAGATATCCACCATGAGAAGAAAGTGACAGCTCTCCTCATACAGTGATTGACTGCACATAGTGAGAACAAATGAGGGTACCTTTAAAATGACAAGGCATGATGTAACACCTTCCTTGACTAAAAATAATAATCATGTGACAAACTGTAATCTATATTTCTCAACAGCCCACCTAACAATAGACTAGAAAATTCATTTTTTCTGCAAGAGCTCATATATTCTTTTGCTAATAATGACATGAATTATTCTTCTGTGGTGCTGTGGATGCAAGAAGAGGGTTGTTTTTCAAATTGCAGGGCTCAACAATGACGAAGATCTCTTTAAATGGAGCTGTTAGCATTGGTGGGTTTAATTGCTCAAGTGAGGAAGTTGTGTTAAGTATTCACCAATAGCAGGTTTTCATATACGTAATGAGTCTGTAAACACATGATGGGTTCCAATACATTAGGCGTCTTTTAAACGCGCCATGTGTGGCATCACTGCAGGAGCAGTAGTGAACAGGAAAATGAGAACACCACAGAGTTGAACTGATTGACTGTCATTTCCCCATGACTGCATTTGTTATTTCATGTTTTTAGGCTGAATCTGACAAACATTACATTGTGACCTTATTTCCAATGTAATTTTATCTTGGAGGCTGTGTAAAACCGATGTGCAAGAACACAGTGAACCTTTTCTGTGTTTCTTTTCTACCTGCACATATTGTTCCAACAACATACTGTATGTACTGGATCAACAGAGACGAAAATGATGTGGATTTTCTGATATGATAAAGCAGCAAACGAGATTATTTCAAATTGTATTTAACATTTTTACTCTCCATTATAATTGTCAGTAAACAACATGGCTGTGTCTGAAATCACTCTCTACTCCCTGTATCATCTATGATACAGGGTATTTGCCATTTTGTGGTGCTGTCCAAATGTAAACTGAGAATTATTATACCCCATATGTCATCATCTCATAGTATCCCATAACATTACTGTATAACAATGGTTACAAAGCAAGGAATATATACCATCGTGCAGGCAATTGTACTTAGAGACAGAGAAAACGTTACAGAATAAGCGCTGTGTGTTTTCATCTCATGAGCTTTAAGTCTCTACATAAGTGCCTGAATAGTGAGTAGTGAGTGGTGAATGACTGCGAGATTTGGAGAATAACCAATGTTTAATTTTTATTATGATATTATTATGATATGATATATTTTCTGTGTTTGATGAAAAGTATTACAACTGTCGTCAGAGGAAAAAACTGCACCTACTTTTGGACTGTTTGAACAGATTTCTGACAGGTTTTCTAGTAGTTGAGCTCCAGTTGAAAACAGAAGAGATGGCTGTGTTAAAAAATGTCAAACCTTTGGTAGAAAGATTTTTGTATGTCTTTTGAGTATCAGGGTACTTTGTCAGGTTATTTTCAGGTCATTTTGCTAACTGTACATTTAACGTATTAACCAGAAAGAAAGAAAAAAAAGATGTTATGGAAAAGCCGCAGGTGATAAAAATAAAGCTTTCTCTTTCACTCTTGAACTCTCTCTCCTTTGTATCTCCAACATCTCACTGTATCTTCCTATGTCGTGGCTACACCTCCTCTACCCCACTGTAACGAATGTTTCCCATCATCAGCCACAAAGGCCTACCTTCAAACCACGGCCTCAACGGTTTCTTACCGCTTCCACCTCCTTGTTCACTGTTAGTATATGTGTGTGTGTGTGTGTGTGTGTGTGTGAGGGGGTGTTTGTGTGTAGGGGGACTGTAAGCAGCACACAGCTGCCAAAAATGCAGTCAAAAGCCTGATAGCATCATCACACAGGAAAAGAAGCTAGTGAGCTAGAGACACTAGCTGGCACTGCTAAATGTGGAGGAAAGGGGAGAATTGTGGTTGAGTGCTAATCTGTTTCTTTGTGGATAAAACAGATGTTCAGCAAGCATGGGAACTCTTCAAACTTCTTCACTGCGGCTTCTTTGTGGAGGTCAGGATTAGCAGCGTGCCCTTATCCAAAGATTATTGCCACTACTAATTAGCTCAAGACGGATGCACGGTATGTGTAAACCAAGTATTCTCACATAGGCTTTAGGCAGCCATCAAAAAGAAGATGAAGATACAGGCTGTGCCTATGGAAGTGTTAACAGATATTCACATGATTTGAAAAACATTTCAGTGTATGATCTCTTTTTTTCTTCTGGGGGGTGGGGTGGGGGTTATACTCATCCTATTCCTGCATTTATTGGAGTTTGATTGTTGACGTTCTTTTGACAGTATAAATCATCAGTGGGATGTAACCTATGTTGCACAAGTGTTCAAAAATTATAGTGTGTGGAAGAGACACACCTGCATATCACGTGATTATGGTAACACTGCTTATTCGGTATGCACTTACTGAATGGCTGAGCTGCACACCGAAGCCTATACTTTACATAAGTTATAATCAACAGCATTAAAGTTGATTGTCATATTGTAGATTGCTTGAAGTCATCTAGGCAGAACTAGAGCAACAGTAAGTACAACGTGGGGTAGATTAAACCATAATAAGATCATTTTTCATGGCAAGAAAGCAAAGCAAAAAGAACCAAAGTTGTCAGGTAATGAGCAGTACACACAACACTATTACTCTCTCATTGGTTCGAATAAGAATACTCAGTCAATTATAACATAATAATGTGCCTCAGAAAAAGTACAGTACTGTCCACTTCTAATGTGTGGAAGTTTGCTTTTCCTTGAACAATGTGAGCCTTCGTGATGCTAGAGGGCTTGATACTAACACAAACTGTTACATGTTTCACAGTATTTACATTATGCAAATATATGTTGATTTGCTTACACGGTATGCAGTTTATTTGTGGTGCTTCTATTTTTTACTCCATAATGAAAATGTCCCATCTAGACCAAAGTCATCCTGACTTCTATAAAGTTTTCAATAATTATTCCCAAGGCAATAGATGCATATCTGTGCACAATCTAGTTTACCAATCAGCTTATCTAATATGCCATAAGTGAAATTTGTTCACACCCCACATGTTCTTTCCCTGTCGCCACTGCCATTCCCCCTCCTGCCCTTTTCCCTTGCTCCACAGCTTTCATCACTCCACATCCACAGGGGAGATGTAAAGCTTTTGGAGTAAATCAAGGCTTTCTCCTTCATAAACGCCCATGCAATTAACTTAGCTCTTTCTCCCACTGATTTACAGCAGCCATGTTGGAGACTTGAGTCAGCCAGGCCTTCTGGGGTTCAGAGGAAAAGGTTAGTTGGCTAACTTCCCTTCCTCCTGCACACTCTTTCTCTCCCTCACACACACACACACACACACACACACATAGTACACAGGGAAAAACACATACTTTCAACCACACCATACACACATGCAGACCCATTCACATCTGCTTCTCTTAAAAGAAAATGATGAGTGAAAATAAAGAAAGGAGCAGAGAGAGGAACGATGAGGCACAATGGCAGAAAAAATGTATGGCTGAAAGTGGCAGTGCAAATTCATCTGACATCAGTCTTCCAGCAGTGTATATTCAGAGTCATTAAATAAAAGTAGTATGGAGCCATGGAGTTAAGATTTAAAAACATTTTTACTATTGATGTCACATTAACTATATAGTCACAATAATTCTGCCCTGAATAAACATTAAAATGTGACTGTGTTCCCTTTAATCTTGAACTAACGAACAGAAGCATGTATGAGTTTCATACTAATCATTTTACAAAACCCACTGTTCTGGCAGCAGAGTGCACTATGGCAGTGATGGTACACATAATTTTAGGGGGGGAAAAAACAACAACCACGTCATTCTCTAAGTGGTTGGTGCAAGTTGGAAAATTCATGTTTATTGGTTGACCCAGAACTTTCCCACACTGACAGTCCTGGCCCCTGTGAGTGAGGAAACAACAGACTCTGTGTGTCTTCATTTGTCTTACAATAGCTGAGAAATGTGTTGTACACATATGATGATAAAATGCAACAGGTTCAGTGTAAATGTGGAAAAAAAATCCATCTACCCCACATAAATGTTACAGACTACATCTGCTGTATTGAGAACACCTGCAGCTTTTTGTGGTTTTCTTTCTTGAATTGGAAACAGCCATACAAGTATCATGAGCTTTGAAGTTTTGCACTACTTTGAAACCCCATCTGCATGAGCACAGTAACACTGTACGTAACGATATGGCAAAATATAGGGTGGATGTGCTTCTTCTTTACTGTAAAATATCACTCAGGTTGTGATGTCTGTTCAACAGCTGTAATAAACTGACTCTGCTGCTCTGAATGTAGATGAGTAGAGGATGTGATGAGAATCTCCATTATGAAAGTATTGGCAGTGTTCTGTTTGAGTGACTGCTTGTCATAGTGAATTTCAATGTTTCAAACTGGGCTGTAAATGAGCTATTTCACAGTTTTCCTTTTGTTACAAAAGCAGCATTGGTATTTAAGTGATAGTTCAGGTTATTTGATGTCTGTTGTCTATTACCTGCAGTAAAGCCAGACTCAAGGCTGAGTAATGTGTTACTGTTGAGAGCGCCATTTGCAGAAAAAAAAAATCATTTTAAGTTCACACTGTATTTTGAATATTTTCACCATCACTATCTTGCTCTCTGCTATATCCTTTACATCTAGCCTATGCCTTCCTTCGGCTGAACCAGAGTATACTCACGCTTTGCCTTGTCTGACTCAAACAGGTGATCTATGGAATAATACAGTGTACATGGCAGTGGCGCTTTATAAATTCAACAATCGCTTCTCCAGACCAGGAGCTTGCTGGTAATCCACTGACTATAGATACCCACCTCACACAACTATCCAAATTTCCAGTTTCGAAGGAACATTGTAAAATTCAGCATCAAACTTCATTCATTTACCCACCAAAAGCAGTCTACAGCAGTGGAAAGCAATGGCAATGTTAATGCCAGGAACACACTGCCTGCGTTCCATGTGCGTGGCAGCTGCGTCACTGAAATGGCGCTTCTGCTTTTACTGGAATGTTGGATTTCTTTTCATCATAAATTAATTTCTGATTTATTTGTGCCGCTAAAATACCATTGTCTCCATATGCAGCTGCAAAAAAAATATTTTATGTAATGCTGCTGGTATGATGTTGATAACACTATCGTCTGCCTTTTTTTCCCCATATTTTGAGTGGGAGACCTGCACCAGACATGTAAAAAAATGTCAAGATTCTGAATCTCTAGATAATGAAACATAGCAATGAGATATGCGTTATGCAAAATGGAAACCAAGACATTCTGCAGGCGTCACGCAGCCAGCTAGATCCTGTCCATCACTTTTTATTAGTGATTCATTGGGGCTTCCTGCTCTGAAAATGAAGCACTGCTTAGAGGACGTATTATAACCTCTTCTCTTGTGAACACAACAATGGCTGAACTTCCTGCCAATCAACAATGGCCTCCACCCACCCCCAGCAAAAAATCACATTCAGCGGCGGAAAAAATCACAAACAACCACTTAACAGAGTGTTTGGACTCACAATGCCGTTCCTGAAACATTGCATTTCATTCACATTTTGCATTGTCCTGCTGAAGTGTCCATGAGCAAAACACTCCCAGTAACATCCTGCCTGTGTGCTCACACTATAAGTCGGATAAGGAGTGTCAGCTAAATGGCTTTAAAGTTTAAAAACACCGACATAGTGAAGTCAGATTTGGTTTCATAATCTTAATCACAGTTAAACGGAGTAGAAGCACAACTGTGACAGGTTAAGAGGCTGAGTCTGAAGCACCTTGAAAATTAGACTGAGGGGGAAGAAAGATATTCTAAAGACATAGTTCTTGAAGACTAAGTTTTAATTCTATACTTGGGTAAGGGATTAGGATTACAGAACATACAGCTGCCTAGTCTTCTACTAGAATTAACAGGTTCATTTTTTCATAGTTGCCTATAAGGATAATACAGTGCCTATCAATTTTTAATACACCATTGTCTAGATAGTTCTACAAACAAATTTGCGGCATGGGCCCTGAAATCCAATCATCATACATGCCTTATATTTTCCCAACAGCTGAGGTAGACCTATGGGTGTTAACTTGCTGTGTTTGACAGTTCTGTGAAGTTCAGTGGAGTTTCAGCTGACAAGAAGGTGAGCAGTCAATGACAGAATTTTCATTTTGCATGCAGTATTTCTTTAAAGGCACTTTTTTTTTTTCTTTTTCACTGAAATCCTTTGAGCGCTGCTTTTAGACAAGCTTCTAAATTTAGCATGGAAATGTCCATGATTTCAATGATTTATGGCCTATAAGGATCAACTCCATGGGCTTTGTACTGTAGATGCGACCACAGATCTCCCAGTTTATCATAATATGCCTCTCAGATTCTATTTGTGTCTCTCTCTATTTACTTAAATACATTTCAAACATATAGACCAGGGCCCCTCCCAAAACCTACCCACATTTCCAAGCCCTCTGCACCCCCAATACACACTTTTTCACACACACTCACACACACATGCCCCTGCAAAACCTTGGCCCTGCCCTTGTCTGCTGGCTGCCTCGCTGCACACTGGCTCCATTCTTCCAGGCCATGGTCTGACAAGGCTGATGTGTCTCTATATGCGTGTTTAAGAGTATACTGGTATATAGTGTATAGGGTGTGTTGGAAAGGCAGTGTAAATGTGTGTTTGCATGAGGCCATGGATCAAAGGCTACAGTTGTGTGTTTCATGTTTTTTTTTTTTTTTTTTGGTGTGATTACGCTGTTAGCGTGTGTTTTTGTGTGTGTTGAAGGCACAGACTGCAGATGGGTTTAATGCATGTGGGAGGCTAATGTGTGCATGAGTGTTTGCATGTGACAGCAAGAGGGAGAGAGACAGACGGATACAGCATGTCATAATGTGTGCAGGAGTATTCAAGCAGATGACCCTCTACTCTCGTCTTTTACCCCCCTAGTCCAACCCGCCGCGCCGCCCCTCCACCCTGTACTCCCCCTGCAAACCCATCCACCCCACCCACATCTCCACCCCGCCATGCTCAGACCGGTACACAATGTTCTCACCGAGGCGGGCCTGTCATCTCCTGGCAGAGGATGTCAAGATGGATGTACTTAGCTGGGGTCAGTCTCAAATTAGGTTTTTACTTTGAGCTGTAATATAAAATAACATATGACATCTTTATTAGTCCCAGAGCGAGGGATTGGTGCATGAATCAAAAATTAGCATTAAATAAAAACGCATTTAAAAAAAAAACAAAACAGCAGCACCCACACATGCATGTAGTCTCCACAGTCACACACACACAAACACACGCACACATTCAACTCTGACATGCAACAGTTTTCATTCACAGATAACAAATATTTAATCAACTGCTGATGACTCTTTCATTTAGGTTTTTACTTCTAACATGTTGTGTTTCTCAAACTGTGCAAAGCATCTGCCAAAAATTTGCATTACTTCTTCTCACAGCAGCAGTGTTTGTTGTTTTACCTTCTTGTTCCTTGAAAGATAAAAACAGATGATGAATCCTTGATTCAGGAGGAGCAAATTCTGACAAAGAGGCAACCTGAGATATTATGAAAACTACACATTTGTGTTTGTGATTTGTGCCATGGACCAAATATCAAGGCAGGTCATCTTAATCCAACCAACTGGAATCATGATGGATGTTTGTCTTTGTCTTGCAGCAGTGTCATAGTTGAGTAAACATGCCAAAAATACACACAGTGATCATTTTCGATCATAAACGCAACAAAAACTAAATTTAACTGTTGGGTTCAAGAGTTGAATGCAGATGTAAAGCACTTATTTATTAAGATGCATCTTTGGTTCATGAGGAGAAATAGAGTATGGAGTAAAGCTCTGCATAAACAGTCTTTGATCACTGTGTGACATAATCATTGAAGTAGCTTATCATCCAAACAAAGATGCACAGCGGGATGCAGCGAGGTGTGGTGCTGAAACCCTGAACCTGAAAGCTACCTTTGCCTTCCACGTCTTGCACCACATGGGCACTAAATCACAGAGACAGGAACATAACAGCAGCTTACCTTTGTGTCAGCCCAAGGCACTGAGCACTTTCTCCCTCCCTACACCTCCACTTTGTAGCCCATGCCAAACACTGTCACCCCAAATCTCCTACTAACCTGCCTCCTTATGGCAGCAGTGCTCAGAAGGCGACCGCGGTGGCATGGCGGAGCCACACTGCACCATCTGCTTCAGCAGGGCTCGTGGTAGGAGGAGAGGGATGGGCTTCCTCCCTGCCTCACCCACTCTCTCCCCTTTACCTTCTTCATCCAAATCCTTCATCCTATGTCTTGTAGATCACCCCCCCCCCCCCCACCCCCCACCCCTTCTCAGCCTTCCCTTCTCCACCCCTACCCCCAAAAATAATCCTCCTGATAATTTTCAAGGAATGAGAAAGTCCCTCTGTGCTTGGATTTATGAACTCCTGCGGTAGCCATAGCAACCCATGGGCAACTTTGTATTTGGGGAGGGGAGTAAGGGGGGTGGGGGGTGGGGGGGGTGTTTGGGTGGGGAGGATGGTGCTAAGATGTGTGTGTGTTTGGAGGTGGTGGTAGGGTGGGGGGTGTCTTGCAGAGAGAGGAGAGGCATTGTTGTGTTGGTATTCAGGGTGTCAGCAAACCAGAGTAATTGCTGGGTCTTTATAAAGGGGAAGAGGTAAAGGCTTGTCAAGGGAGGTTGGGGGGGGGGGGGGTGTGTGCAACTCTCTAAATGCTCCCGGCACAGGGCAGAAATGAGCACTCATTCTGTTTATATTGCCTGTTGACAGAAATTATTTTTATAATTTTTATTTGGCACAACAGTGATGGAAGGGTCAATTCAATTTGTCTGGGAGCAAAATGAGACATGGCACCTTTTTTTTTTTTTTTGGTTGAAATCTAAAATTTATCCTCACAAGCACTTATGATCCCTTCACTGTGCTTTAAGGTGCAAGGATAGAAGTTAGCGAGCCTTTTACAATCACCCTATGCTAAAACCTCTGTATCATATGCCACACGTAAATCCTTGAAACATAATGTATGTGATCTGTTTACTGTCTCCCTGACTGTGTATCTGCAGCTCACTTCAGGATGTATATATCTGCTTTCAGCTTCTTATCAGGCGCTCACAGCGTTCCCTGTAAAGTACAGACTCAACCACTATAGAGATGTACTTGCTGTGAAAAGACAGAGTGAGCGAGAGAGGGAAAGAGTGTGTATGAGAGAGAGAGAGAGAGAGAGAGAGAGAGAGAGAGAGAGAGAGAGAGGGAGAGAGAGAGAGAGAGAGAGAGGGGGGTGGAAAAAAAACTCCTGACACCTCAGACTCCACTTCATAGCCAGTGAAGGAAGAAAGTGAGCGAGCCGCTAAGCCTCCCCTCCCCGCAGCCGCCTGCAAGGTGGAGATATTACAGTTCACATTTGGACAGATGCGAGGATCCTACTGTGGTGTGTGTGTGCGTGGCTGTGTATGTGGCAGTATATGTGTGTGGTTATGCAAGGTTAAGGACTTCAGCCGTCACTAAGATTTCAACATTCACAAAATATCTATCGCAGTGTGATTTTTCCTAAGTAAGATTTTGTCTTCACAATATGATGGAAAGATGATTTCAGAAATTGATTCAAAGCAAATCTGCAAACGTGTCCTTTATCTTAAACTTCGGGAAGCATGTCAATATCTGTGTGGCTGTGGGTGGCGTAATTGTTTGCATCTACCTCAGTGAGAGTTGGACACTTGCTGGGAACAATGGACTGATGCTGGGTTTTATGTATCCCAAATGGTCAATTGAGGGAGCCTGTAAAGGGTTTTGTTATGGTCATATTTCTAAATGCACAGCAGGATTATTTGTGAGTGTGAGCTTTGAAAGGCTTTACAATTGAGCTTCGAGGGAGAGCAAAACAAATATACTGCAAAAGACAGGGGCCCTATTGGGTGTAATACTGTGTACTTAGAGAACAGCGAGACAATAATAGCATAATCAAACATGACATGATCTTATTGCCCTCCAAATGTCAACTGCTGATAGCAAACATTCAAAACCACCTATTAAGAGAGCAGCTAAGGAAAAGTAGGGGAGAAGAAAAACAGTACAGTGCGCACAAGGCTAAAAAAGCATGTAAAATAAATACTCAAAAATAAAAACAGCTGGAGTCAGCATATGAACCGACACAAAATGGATAACTAGGAGGAAGTCTGAGTGACTTGTCCAAACCCTAGTCTCATGTCTTATGCACTTTCATGTTGCATTATATTTAATTATAGATCATACTGGGGCAGCCCTTAACAGGGCCTGCTTGCCTCACAGGTACAAACAGTTGAATAATTCAGTAGCCGGCGTGTAGGATAGGATGTGGTGTGAGTGCAGCAGGAGAATAAGCTTACTGTTATTCAACCCTCGACTCCATCTTGCTGCAGGACAAAATGGAGATTCAGTGAGGTTAAATGGCAGATTTTTTTTTTTACAAGCTTGTCCCTCACAGCATAAACTAACCGGGACATCTTTCAGGTATCCAATGGAAAAATACCAATGTTGTGGTTTACGAGACACTGACAGCTGCTAGTGTGCTGCTGTTTTAATTTTAATGCCAGTGCAAGTTATTGGCAAGCCATTTATCTGAAAATCAATTGTAACACAGAACAAGCTTTAGAGCATTAAACCATGTCCAGGTTTTTATACTCCACAGTTTATTACAGGTTGACAGTTCACTGCTATCATTTTCAGCCAATCCCATTACTGTTATCTTTCTTTTATCCTGTGTACCCAGTATCTTTTTACACATTCTGGTCTCATTCTATTATGAGAAAGCAAATTGCAGGTGTAACTATAAATAAAAAATGGGACTGGTATTATAGCTACAAAGAGGGAGAGAGAACACTTATTTTTTGCATTTCTGTTTATAGCAGGAATTAATGGATTCTGGGATGACCTGAAAGGGATGGTAAATCAGGTGGCATGCACAAGTGATAAAATTCCTGGGCTTCCAATAAGTATATGTATTTGCTTCTCATGTTTCACAAAAATGGCACATCATGTGCTGTGAAATGAAACCACAAATGACTGAATGTTACTGGAAATGACAAATAGACACTGAAAAGGGTTGAACGTTGTAAAAACCTGTCGTTTGGACATATTTACAGAGCTCCCTGTTGAATAAAAAATTAGAGATAGAATATAATGCATAATTAAGGTGTAATTTGTGTGTACCAAAAGTGGGATCAGTCAGGAAAATGCTGCTTTCATTTCCACAAAACATGTGTCTTTCTTGATTGGATTTAGTCTCCTCTGTGCTGTTAGCACAGCTGCTGTTTAAGGAGACATGCACTGTAATGTTTTCATCTTTTGACTGAACCCAAGTTAAAGCTTGTTATAAACTGCTCCATGCAGTGTTACATATAAAACATTCATCACTGTGTCTGAGCTGGAGTTATATACATGTAGTTCATATGCATTCATATAGTTTGCCTATAATATTTTTTGCCTTGGAAGAACCATCAGATCTGACCTTTGACCCCAAACTTCAAAAACATTTACCACACACAATATGTATGTGACAATATACGTGAAAACTAAGGGTGTATTCATACCTGTCTTGTTTGGAGCAGTTGCTTTTTAACCCCAAAGTTCAGCTCGTTCGCGCATATGTGAACACAGCAATTGCACTGAGATGCGGGATAAAACAAGCAGGCCGAGATTGCAGAGAAGGGGCGGTCTTATCTAGCTTCCTTTCGGGCCCTGAAGTGGTTCTTTTGCAGTGTCAATGTAATCAACTTAGCTACCGACACAACTGACTCATTATAAAAAGAAAAAAAACAGCCACACATGCTGTTGAGGTTTCATGGTTGTTGGTTTTCCCAGGTAAACGCCTGATCTTTCCTGGTAGGATTTCTGATCAATGAAAGAACAGTTGGTTTGTGGATGGCATTTGTTTACAACTTTTGACCGCTTGGGACTGTTAACTTGTGAACACAAATTACCCAAAAGAAAAATGCAACAGCTGTATGGTTTTAGCCCCTGAAGCGGAACAAAGCAAACGAGCCACATGTCTAAATACACAAGACAGACATGATCATAAAATCCTTTTTTTCCGTGCTGTTGTTTAATACTTGCTGTAAGACTTCAGAGAGGCCTTCACACCAGATAATACTAGTGAAGTATGAAATATACTGTGCAACGACATATACATTGAATATGTAGCTCCCATAAAGAAACATACAGTATATGTCCGATATAAAGAGGTATTTTGCTTCCTCTGTACACAACCGACATAATGTACATGGCCGATACTGCAGAAATATCGCAGCATTGTAATTTTACAGTGCAGAAACACTTTGGGAAAAATAGACTACAGACGCAATATCAGAATAAAGACGAAGCTTGTAGTGGCATTTTAATGTTCCCAGCTGCTGTCTCCACTGACTGTACTGAAAGACAGCTATGGATACACAGCAGGGGTCTGGAGAGGTGGGAATGTGTTGTGCACTTCTCAGTGTTTCCTACTGAAACTTCAGAATGAAAAAGGAAAACGTTGGATATTTGTGTCATTGTGTTTCCCGACAAAGGTAGCTGCTTATTTCTGCAAAATACTGACAGAAAATAAATATGTAGCTTTTGCTCTTGATAAGTGGGCTATATGTCCACTGCAGGCAGGTATTTAAATCCAGGTGAAACACTGGCAGTAAGACTCATATGGTACTGTGTGTGAGATCAAAAAGGATGCCATGTGTTTTTATGGTATTCTCACTTGAAGCATATAAATCGAATCTTGACCAAGCCAAGAAATTATAAATTAGTTTATAGCGGTAAATGTAGCAAAAGTTTCTGAGACTGGTTAGAATAATATGTCTAAATTAGGGCTTTTAAGTCATTAAGTTCCATTTGCGTATTTCCAGCCCAAGGGGCATAATGTAGACATTAAATTGTATAACAAATGTGTGACAAATGACAAGTTTGAGCAGATAGAAAAACAGGAGAGAGAAAGGAGTGGATGCAATGAACAGGAAGCATCCGGAATGAATTCCCAGAGATGACCACGCATGGCTGGGCTGAACTGGCCTGGATCCGGGAGGAGGAGGCTGGGTGGAAGGGGGGGGTGGGTTTGAGAGGTTCCTGCACGTCCAGCTGGACAGAAAGAGAGAGAGACAGAAAGACGACAGAGATAGAGAGAGAGAGGGAGTGAGAGAGAGTGAGGCCCCCGGGCGCTGACAGGTGTAGCCCTCCACTCCAGCTGAGGCCTCACAGCTGACCTGGATCTCTGCATATTTCTCTCTATGTCTGTGTCTCTTTCTCACTCTCTCCCTGTCAAAACACATGCTTTAACTCTGAGGGTTACACACACGACAAGCCAAGGTACGTTACACCATGTTCACTATTCTTCATTTAATATGGCAAGTCTCTCAACTAGGCTGCATCACAGCCACAATTCATCACACAGTCGCCTAAAGTTAAAAACTAGCACCCATTGTTAAACATGAGAAAAATCTGCCTTAATGCATTTATCCTGTGTCTTACTGCAGATAATTACTTCTTGACTGATGTGCAGTCAGGGCATATGAGTCTACAGTGACTCTTAAGAAGTTGGTTAACTTTCCACAAGCAGGAAGTGGGTACAACTTTGTTTTTTTTTTTTTTTTCTTCCTCAAAGCAATTCCTCTTAGGATCAAACACAATGCAGCAGCAAGCATAATAAAAAGCGGGTCTACAGCGGTTGCCCTGGTGCATTTCACTCATAAAAGAAGTAGTCTGAGGAGAAGTGGAGAGACTTCTTTTAATTTTTGGTCTTGGTCAACAGTGTCAAGCAACAGGAAATTTGGGAATGACATAGAGAACGTCTTTGGATGAATTCACATCTAGGACATTGTAGTTAAAAGGCTTCTACCTCCAGACTAAGTGGACACCACAGAATCACTCAATGTTCTCAGTTTGCAGGAATTTTCTCAAGGAAATGAAGTTTCTCACCGCACTGATTTTGTTGGTGCTGATGTTTTCCTAAAGCCACATTTGCTATAAACTTAGTTGCTTACAACCACAAAGAAAAAAAAAAGTCTGTCCCTGGAGTTTCTTTCTTTGACTTTACTAAGAGGGTTAACATGCTGCAAAGCTTCAGCTGTAAATGAAAACAAATAAGAAGTGATCTCTTCTTGTGATGTGATGGAAAGGAATCTCAATATTTCCTACTGAACCTGACCGATAAGGTATGATGTAAAATGTAATGCAGAGGGTGCCAATTTCCTCAGCAGCAAGTTTAAGTATTTATGGTTAATGATTAGATTTCCCTCTCAAAAATCAATGAAATAATGTTTAGCAGATGTGAAAATGATACACATTTATGAAACGCTGCTCAGTCAGAGACCACGTCCTCATCTGGTCCAATTTTGTCTCATGAAGATATGCAGCCTATATGTAATATAAATTATTATCCCTTTCATTTCAAAAAACATTTTTGTACCAATTAGTGTTTCTCTCGTCATCCAGACCCTCTTCTCATGCACTGTTATTTGAAAAATCAACACGATTAAAAGTAGCCAAGAATTAATTTAATTTGCTTCACTGGGTTGTTACGTGAGGCGACTCTTAACGTGATGAGTAAATGACTATTCCAATATGACAAGTTAAAATGATAAGGTCAGTGCTGCTGAACAAAGAGGGACCATTTTCTGTCATTCGACAAAGGACTAGATTACACTCATGTTAAATAAACAATGAATTAGAGCGAGTGAACAAGAACAGATTGATTTGCAGTTAGCAGCACAGCAATTAATCTTACACCACAAGTGAAGCTACAGAGAAAAAACTCCAAGAGTGAGAAAGAAAAGCACAATGTACACTGTTGCTTCATGTCTTTGTCATGTGTACTGAGTGTAATGTACTGTTGATGTGACATGCTTTGTCTCTGTCCCTGCCTAACAGGCGTTTCATATTAGTTGTCTTTAAATGTCTTTGCCTAAAAAGGAGTACAACAACCTGCAAACTGGATAATTTTATTTGTTTCTTGTGCAGGTTTAGTGAGAATATAACACTGAAATGAGCAGATAAGTCTATTAATGCTCTGTCACTCAATTCAGGGTTAGGGTTAGATGTCAAGAATTTGTTCCTAGATGAAATTAGTGTTCACAGACATTTTTGCGGAACTGCAATTTGAGCATAGCTTTGCTTGTTTTTTTTTTCCTTCACCATTTATGATTCCTGAAAGCAAAGCTATTTCTCATGTGGAAACACATCTGTATACACGTCTGTGAACATTTGGCAATGAAATGTGCAACTTCTAATACTTCAAGACAAGGCATTTTTGTCTTAGCTGTGATATTTGACTATTTGGACAAACATGCAAGTGTGTGCATCGGTGCATGCACACACCTACCCACACAAACACATGCACACACCCGAATACATGCATCCCTTTTAACCAAGCATCTCCCTCTCAACACACACCCGTCCAACCGATCACATGCACATACACACGTTACACTCATGTGGATATTATCAGTGGTGCTCAGCTGAGGCTCCAGGCCTGTCCGGTCCCCATGGCGTTGTGGTGACCAGGGGAGGAAGAGCTTATCTCGGCCCCAGGCCCCTCCCTTAGCCCCATGCCTTGGCTCCGGGAGCTGGGAGGCAGATGCCATGCAGGCCCCCAGTGTGGCATGTTTTTGTGGCCAAAGCGTATAGCGTTTAATGCTTAAGGGACAGGCTTTTGAACCAGACTGTCCATCTTGTCTATGTGTTTGTGTGTAAACGTGTGTGTTTGTGCAGACCACACAGCAGATGGAGGTAAAGGCTTTTAGTATGACCAACTCCCCCTGGCCCACCTGGACTCGATCAGAGCATTTGGTACTCACACACACACAGATACACACACATGACTTAAACCGGCTGTACTCCCTGGATAATAATAAATGGCAATGAATTATAACCAGGTGTAGTGTTACTCCAGAAAAATGTTCTTCCTTTAAATTCATAAGGACATGATCAGTGGGAGGTATCATTCAGCGATGAGATGACACGAGGTGATACTGTCAGAGGCAACCTGGGCACCTTTAAAACCAAAGTTCACATTGCATTTGGAACTAATTCCAGATAATACCACTATTACCCTTGTGAGCAACTGCAAGAATCAACCACCTCCTTACATTTAAAGTCACGCTGCACCATCATCTTCATTCATAACAAACGGTTTCCTCATTGAAGTGGAGAGCATTTCACAGGACAACAAAAGGAGAGAACAGGTGTTTTTGGAATGCACAGCTGAAACCTCCAAATTAGTCTTAAAGAGACGAGGTTAACAGCTTCCAAAAGCTCCTTTCGTCTGAACGAATTATGCGAATTATTAAGTGTTCACAAAACACTGGTCTAAATATAGGGCTGGAACGCGCCGCAGATTAGCTTGCACAGTGATGGGTCTATAAGGCAGCAGCATAGAGCTGTCTTCCGTCTTTGACTGTCAAGGCTTTGAACCCCACAGCTCAGATTCACTCCGCAGTGGGTAAATATCTGCAAGAGGGTGTGTGTGTGTGTCTTGGTGTGTGTGCCTACATCGTCCTCACACACAAACTACAAACGAATGGTCTTTTTGAGCAAATCGTGTGCGTTCAAACGTTTGGTTCAAATTGCTGACATCTAAATCAAACACGGCACGGAGGTAGAAAAAACGACACCAGTGGAGTTTATTTTAGAGCAAGAGCACCTTCCTCTTGGCTCTTTAAAGGTATTAAAGAGAGACTGACACTTTTGCTCTCGGGGCGAACTGTATCACTGACGCTCGCAACCCCCTGAAAACACTGAATGGCTCAACTTGCTCAAGTCCTGTTTCAGCGAAGACACTCATGCTCCAATATTGGAGTCTTTCCTTTGATGTATAATCACACATGCGCATGTCTACCACTCACACACTCATGCAGGCACAATACATTTGCTGAGATAAAGTGACTGCAGTGTATGACCCATTTTGCAGAGGCAGGGTTTTGCTTTCATAACGATGGGGTGTGAGTGAGCGCGCCTGTGTGTATGAATGCATAACCAGTATCATACACTGGGATGATGCAGCACGACAGGCTTTTAAATCTTGAAAAGGAAGTGCTAGGCTGGTTTCTGGTAAAAAATGCTACTGTCACACGTCCAGTCATAATGCCGTTAGCCATACTCCCCCGGGGCGACAGGAAAGCCAGTACCGAAAGTACTCACAAGTGGCAAAAAAGGGGAAGCATTATCTTGAGTAAAAAAATTTCAAAAAAAAAAAATGAAGCACCGGGGGGGGGGGTGTGTTGTGAAATATATTTCATGTTCTTTAAGTGTGACAACAAGCCTCGAAAACCCCTGAACATGCTCCTCAAGCAGTTAATAATCATTGTTTCACGGTTATGGAGGAGTGAGGCGGAGATAATGTTTTGTGTCGAGATAACGCGATGCCTTATTCCTGCCGCCTCCCGTTAACGCACGAGACAAATGGAATGGGTGCATCGCCTTGGAGCCATCCAAATGAGGGTGTCTGCCATGAAGTGAAGTGAAGTTAAGGAGGAGGAGGAGAAGGAGGAGGAAAGAGGGGGGGTTGCAAGTGCCACAAAAATCAGGGAGCGGCTGCTCGACCCTCACGGCGCATCACGGCAGCAGTCAAGTGAATGTGAAAACAAGAGAAAGCTTTGCGGAATATTGATTTAATGCCGCAGACTGAGCAGGGGAAGATGCGCGCTCCAGATTACATGCGCTCTATTTCCCAACCATACAGAACCTTGAGTTCCTCTGCCTCCACACACCAGAGAACCAGAGAGAAGAGAGTGCGTTGTTTAATGTGTTGTTGCCCTCTGTGAAGACCAACTGTGAAGAAAATCAATGTGGAAATACAAAGCAGGGTAGACCAGCATGAATATGTAAAACATAATGCTCGTTTTGTTTCTATAGGTATCTGTGGAAACCAAGAGCCCTTTGTGCTGGAAGCACGGCACCTATAGGTTGTATCCCCTCCTTCCGATTAGCTCCCTGACTCCTAAATAATGAATGAGCCTCAGAACTTATTAGGATCAAAAGATGATTTTGTAGGTTTGTTTAGGTTCTTTTTTCAAAGCATGGTGGGAAATCACCTAGAGAATATAAACATGTCCTCTTTGTAAAGGGAAGGTGAAGATGCATAGCATCACACATTTGTCTCATGTTTTACAAACTCAGCAGCTATTGCCTGCCTGGGCTTCCTTCCCTCTTTTTTAAGGTTTTAATCATTAGCCTGTGAAAATGACTTGCATTTGAGGTCTACCTGCAATGACTGCTTTGTTAGTAAGTATCTTAGTAACACAATTCCTGATCAACGTGCATCGGCTCATGCAGCCAGCAAATTATCCAGGAAAACAACACTTGAACAAATCAAACTATATGAACCACAAATGAGATGATTTATTCTTGCTCTTGTAATCAAGTATAATCTCCTGAGTGCTGGAGCTCTGTTGATTTTTTTTATATGACACGTCCACAGCAGGGACAAATATTAAAGTGGGTTGAGCTTACAGAGAGATTTCTCAATAAAATACTATAAAAAATATCAAGTAACCGTGTGATGCCAAGAAAAAAGCACTGTAAACTGTTATATTGGTTGTAACTGCCACAGTTCCTGTTGTCAGGTGTTTGCTGTTTATTTCATTAAATGTTAATCTCATCTTTACTCTGCACCACAAAGTCGTGAAGATCAGCCAATATTGAATTTTTCTGCCTTATCCAGATCAAAGTCTCCACAGCTTCAAGTTGACAGCCATTGAAAAGTTGATACGTCAAGATTCACCACACATTTTCATTCATTCCCCTTTTTTTCTACAGAGGAGGAAGCACAGAGCGCGCGTTTCGCCGCGCTGCCCTCCGTGTAACTCATGTGCGTCGATGACAAAAAACAGAACATCTTTGGAACAATTTGTTACTTAATGCCCCCCCCCCCCTCTCCTTCCACCACCCACCCACCCCCCTCGCGGCTGCTGAAAATTATGAACAGTGAGCCGCACTCACATTCTTGCGCACAGCCAAGTGAGGAGGCGCCTCCGCTCCCGTCCTGGGCCAATGGCGCACAGAGCAGCCTTATCATACTTATCCCCGGCTGGCCAATGGCGCACCGCTTCCCGGCTCACATGACGCCTTTCTGTGCGCTCCCTCTCTTCTCAGCGCTCAATCCCGGCGAGTGCGGGCATCACTGAAGACCTGACACCGGCGGAATCGGACGTCCACTGTCCTCGGCAGAATTAACCAGGTGTTCCTCTTATGCAAACTTGATCGCCGTCCGATGAAGCTGGCCGCCCTGTCAAAGAGAATCAGCCCCGCTTTGCCGGAGGAGCAGACTTTTTTTGCGTCTCCTGACGACCGGAGAGGCGCAGGGGCGAGACAATAACGCCCAGAAGTTATTGAAATGAACCGTAAGTAGGCGATATGATTTTTTTTCATCTTCTAATCGCTTATTTATTGTTACCATTCCGGGAAGTGGTAGTTATACTGATCGCTTATTTCTAACCGACTTCGGTTTCAGAGCTATGATTGCATGTGTCACTTTTGCGCCGTGTGCTCTCTGTCGTTTTTGTTTACATCCAGTAGAGAATGAATCGTTTAAAATAGCTCCACATGCTTTACATCGCTGATCAGATTTGACTTCACTTGGCACTTGAAGGATGTCTAAGTTTATTTAGTCCTGTCGACATTCTTTGTGCGTCTCTGTGAAATTGTCCTCATCGTGGACGTGTGGCTGTCTCCGCGCAGCGCCATAGCATGAAATATAGATTAAAAAAAAAAAAAAAAAAAAACACACACACAAGGCAAACCCGCTGACCCCGGGCAGGGAGGCTGTGCAACCGGTCCACACGGCTCAATGAGGACAATTAGGGAGGAGGAGGAGGGTGGTGGTGGTGGTGGTGGGGAGGGGGGAGAAAAAAAGAGCACTTGAAGCGCACTAAAAACAGGGCTGCACTTCTCTTCAACCAGACAGACAGGATAAGGGTGGATCTTCGGCAACCTTATGTGTCATTTCCAATGCAGGATGTGACCCCCCCCCCAAAAAATGTCCCTTAAGTTAAGACTTAGGTCAGATTCAGGGAAAGATGGTGGAACTTGATTTTTTTTTAGAAATTACCAAGGAGTTATGTGTCATATTCCTCAGAAAGTGATGCACTGTTTGAGGTCATGTCATTCACTGAACCCTTTTATGGATTGGAAATGAGGAGGTAGTGGGGTCAGAGGGGGGGGCTGGAGGTATTGGTTACAAAATTTATGTACATTTTAAGAGTCAAAGCAAAAAAAAGAAAAAAAAAAGAAAAAAAGAAAGAAAAAGGCAAAAAAAAAAAAAGGGTGCCCTCTGATTTTCCGTGATTTCTGCACAATCAGAGGGAAAGAGCGAGGGGACCGGGGCCATTTGATGTTTTGAAAGGCTTCAGATGGCTTTAATTAGGACCTATAAAATCTGTCTGCCCCGTTCTCTGAGGCGGCGCTCTGGAGGAGTGAGAAGGGAGGGGAACTGATGAAAAAAAAAGAAAGAAAGAAAAGCAAACCGACACAGAAAGTCACTTCAGCGAAGGATCGTCTAATCAAATTTTTATAACCCTCCTTTTTTCTTCTCGTTGCTCCCTCCCTTGCCTCCCACCCTCCCTTCCTTGATGCTGGTGGTATGTAGGCAGCCCTCTTATTCCCTCTTTGTCTGACTGCTGTGTTATCTACACCCCCCCCCCCCCCCCCCAGTCCTTCCACCACCCTCAGCCTTAGTACCGCCTACAGTCGGCCCGACCCCAGACACCTGAAGGCTAGACATAATGATCAAGAGAAGTTCCAGTCTGTCTGGAGCTCAGCCAGTTGTTTAAGGTTTCTTCTTCTTCTCCTCCTCCTCCTCCTCTTTCTTTTCTTCTTCTCTTTTTTGTCCTCCTGCTGGCCTGGCTGGCCCTGCCCATGCCTCTCCCTCTTTCCTTGTCTTCCATCCACAATCAAGACACGCTATGTTGTTTGCGAGTTTTGTGTGTGTGTGTGTGGTATGAGGGTTTGCAGTTTCATCGCTGCTGCTACTGCTACTGTTGCTGGCTCTGTGTAGCCTATATGGGTCTTGGATAGAGGGTGGGTGACTCACACAGCTGCAATACACACACTCATGAGGAAACATCAAAGACTTCTTCTGTGTGTGTGTGTGTGTGTGTGAGATAGAGAGAGAGAGAGAGAATGAGATGTAAGCTATGCTGCTTTTTGCGAGTGTCTACAAGAGTATAGGTATGGCATGGTGCCTGAAGTTATTTTCTATTCAGTTCAAATGCACTGCCACTTGGCTCTTTTCTAAAGTGCTGCATTAATTATATCACAGTTTGGGATTTTTCTCCAGTGCACACAGGAGAGTCGGAGGCTTGATGTTTTTCATGTTGTAAGTTTTTCCAGTGCGATGGTGTTAAAACCTTAGTCTTGATGTTGGAACTGGAAAAGATTATGAACCATAAAATAACATAATCCCCTTATTAACAAACAAGAGTTACGTGTGTTGTGCTTCAAAACTAAAGGGAATGTAGTTAAAACTGGAGGTTTTAAATGAGGCCCTTGGAAACTGTCTGTCGCACCTTGACTCTGATGGTGGGCTTCTTTGAGTTGGCGCTTAAAGCTTGGTGGCTTCTGAAGAAAACACTAATTAGAGGTGGGAGTTGGTGGAAATGCTTCGATACCAGTATCACTTTGACAGACAAATACATCTTCACGAGTGTTTTCCTTTTGAGGAGTACGCGTCTTTGTTTTCTTGACGCGTGTTGGTTAGGGATTACATCATTTGACTGCTGCTGGGTTAGCTAGATAATACGCTAGCTTGCTTTATGTAAAATGGCTGCTTGGAGTGGAGTCTTTGTTGGACGCCTTCGCTTGATAACAGTGGAAATCAGAAGCACAGAGTTGCACGTAATGTTTTTCTGCCTCCAATTTTTATGCGCATTCCGAATTGTTTTTCTCCACGGCGTCCATTTTTGATCAACTTGTTTGTTAAAAGATTATCCCCCTAACAGCTGGAACGTGTTTTCTCTGTATCCGCAGCCACGTAATCTCCTCAGATGTGCTGTTTTGAAGAACAAATGTTTATGAAAATTTGCACAGGGCTCCAGTCAAAATCCTACCACTTGCTTGTGTGTGTTTTCTGAAAGCTGACACTGTGTATCATGGCATCAAGGAGACGGAGGATGTCTCTTCCTCTGCCACCACCCTTTGAAGGGGGAAGTAATAAAAAGCTCAATGGGTGCAGCAAGCTGTTCTGCCCTCCTACACTTTCAGGCTTTCTACCTGGAGATGAATAGGAGGCCCCTCCATAACGAAGGGGGAGAAGAGAAGATTTTATTGAAGGCTGAGGATGTGGGGGGATGCACCATAGCTTGAAGACACTTGGTGTGAAATAGTCCAGTTGTACCAGTTTACAGGAGAGCACTGTCTACTCAGTGTGACACAGGGATAATGATTATTTTAGTTTCTATGAAGGTGTCATTTTCTAAAACACCACTGACCTGTCAGTGTGTTTGAGTACAAATGATGTAAATTCATTAGGTTTAAGTAGGTCAAGAGGGTGTTTCGTAAACATCACCAAATTGTCCCGTTAAATCCTGCTTGAAGTAAAATACTGTCCTCATAGTGTGATAATACAACATCCGTGATAATGACATCGGACAATCACAAAGCCTCAGATTAGGATTTTCGGTAACCAGATTTATGCATGAAGGAGTGAAGTCATGGTCAGGAATGTAAATGGCGGAGTCATTCAATTACCACCGTGCCCTTTCCTGGGAAAAGTCCCCAGCCGTGAAGAGGTTAATTGTTTTTGAATCTCCATCCAAGGGGAGAAAATGGGCGAACAGGAGGGATAATTGAGCTGCTGATAGTTGAGTGGGTTATGGATTACTGCATCTTTCCAAAGGAGAAAGGGGGAAAAAGGAGGTGAACGGGGAAGAGAAGGAGAGAGGGGGAAAGAGAAGGAAGGGGATGTGAACTGGCCTGTGTTGTGCGATGCAGCCGCGGGGATCGTCTAGCCCTCTTAGGAAGCGGGAGAACTTCAATCCTGACCCTTGACCTCTCGCATGCTCCTCCCTGCTCCAGGTGCAAGCCCTCACTGCTGGCAGCTCGCACACACAGAGACACAGTACAAGCTAATTTTTCACACACTCTGCAAGCACTGGGGGGGAAACGCCATATGAAAACGCAGATCCTTTTCACATGTTCACCCCCCCGCTTCTTCTTTTTCATGCCGCTCTATTGTCAGGGGTTAAAGATCCAAGCCTGCATGTTGGGGTGAGGGGACTGTTGTGATAATGTCTGGCCTCTTTTTTTTTCTGTCTTTTTTCTTCTGCTGAAATATCTTCTCAGCAAGAAAATGGATGACTGTCTTTAAATGGGGGAAAAAAAGATGATCTGACACAGTGCAATAATCACAGGAGTGTTAATCAGAGGGATGTCATGTATAATTACTACAGTGTTTGATAACACCACCGCGAACCACCTCAGGCCATTAGTGAAAGTTTCTCGATGCTATTAATGCGCGTTAATAAAATTCAAGAAAACCCGGATGGAATGAGCCCTCTGCATGGCACAGTGGTTAAAGCGCTGTAAGGTTAATGAACCAATTTACATACTTTCTGCTGCCATCTGGGTGGAGTGACGAGGCAGATGCTCCCTCACTCAGTACTGTTGCTGTTGTGCTGTTCAACATGGAGGAATGTGACAGGCCCGCAGAGGTCGGCGAGCACATTTAAAGTTAAGTCTGTCGTCGAAATTTCTGCAGCTGAAATGTTTTGTAGAAATAAGCATCAACTTCTTTTGTAGGTGTGTTTGATTAGGGTGGGGTGTGTGTGTGTAAGGTTTTCTTTTGATATTTAATGTGGCCGGTACTGAATTTGACTACAACTCTCGGGTCAGCAGCCTGAGCAATTGTTCTACATAAAAAGTGACACTTAAGTGTGGATTATACCCTGACCCCTCCCCATGTCAGGGAGAAGGGAGTCATCTGGGCCTCAGGCAATGAGAAACTCGACAGGGCCGATCCACAAAAAAAATCACTATAGACGATGCTGGAGACTGCGGTAAAAAGAGGATTAGTGTCTGTCCACCTCTTTGCCATCCTCATCTGGGTGATCACATTACAAATAGAGAATTCTCACAGCGTTTTTTTAGCAGAGGAACAAAATGAGGTCTGTCGGCGATCAATAAAGCAGTGTGAAGGCAGAGGGATATACTTAAAAAATCAAAGGCTCTGGCTGGCATGGCCATCATCTTGCCACGTCTGCTGGAATCAGATAAGGGAGCAGGGCCTTGCAGGAAAGGTTGTTTGGCCCCGGGGCAGCTTGACTTGACGGATATCCCTCCTACTGGCACCCATTGCGGGCTGATTTCATCTGCAAATGGGCAAAACCAAAACGTTTCAGGTTCTATCTGGTCCCTCTCTGATACTGTACATGTGAACGAACAGCTGAAGGGATAGATGGGTAAAAGGGAGCATAATGTATAATCCCTGCAGCGTTTACCGGGAGAAAATACGCAGCTATTTCTCTAACCCCTCTGTTGTCCTCCATGGATGACGGCTTTTACCTCATGCTTCACTTACATGATTTAAAGAATAATAAAATCACCCTGGTTTTGGTTTGACAATGTGTCAGAGCTGGTGCGAGTGTTCGTCTCAGATTAGCTCTTTGTGCCGTGAGGAGAGGAAAGACGGGGTGGGAGGATGGGGTGGATGAGGGGGGTCAGGGATGGGGGGGTAACAATACCGCTGCGATCCCAGTTGAAAGAAATCATTTGCACAATTTCATGAAAGCGGTATTTGTCCAGTCGGATGGTTCTATCAAAGCCCAACAGCCACGGTGGAACGTGAATTAAATGACGGGGCGAGCTACAAAGCCGGGAAGATGTCGGGTTAGAGTCATTTCTCAGCTGAACGCTCTCCAGGTAAATGCAGATAATGCGCTCTTGAGTTTTTCTTTCTCTTTCTTAAAGAAGTCTCATTTCCACAGACAGCTCTGAGCTGACACCAGCGCTGCCAGAGCTTCTGTTCTCAGAGCTAAGCTTGTACAACATTTATGTGGTGAAGATGAAAAGACATCATGGCTACACTTTACGCCTGTAAATTCATCCCTGAAAAACCAGCTCAGAAATGCCAGAGTTTCTTGTTCTTCTTAAAGTTTTATCAGTGATTTTTTTTTTTCCTAATGTCACCCAAACTCTCTTTTCTAAAACGCTCCCAATTCTTACTTATAAAAGTTTAAATACCAGAGTAGAGAACTTGCATATGGGGAGATTTCAGGTAAGTGAACAGGAGATGTAATAAGAGAACAAGTGCCATTTCTGGTTGAGACCTGCTGTTCTCTTGCTGTGCAGATAAAAGAAGAAGATTTGCCTCCACCGGTGTGTGTTGTTGTCTTCAGTTTCAGAACCCCCTACAGTATTTCCTGGTGACTCACTTCTTTCCGAGCCATTTATGCTTGAAAACTTCCTAAGGATGAGCCACACATATTCTGAGTTTTATCGTCGATGAGGGACCATTGGGCATAATGAAGTTCTGCCTCTCAGCATGAGTTTGTGGGGCTCATGATTACAAATGCTCCTGTCATTGTCTCCTATCATCTCCTGCCTAATTGAAGACAATATAACGAGACAATGGGGTCTCGCTCATCATTCTGCATCAATGGCATGCTCTATGGAACGTGCCAGTCTGTTTAAAGTAGGGTGAAGTTGGTGGGAGGGTGTGTGTGTGTGTATGTGTGTGTAGGTACTTGAATGCGCTCGAGCTTGTTTAATTTGGACCAAGAAGATGGACAATTAAACTACCTCTCCCGGGGGGGCTGTTCATTTTGGTCAGCTTCCCTACTTCATGGCTGTCCGCCCTTTAAACGCTCCTGGATGTGTCTGGGTCATGCGTTGGGGGTGGAGTGGGGTTTGTAGGCGGGAAGGAGATTGGGGCAGGGGGGGGTCTGCCTCTGGAGGGGTTGTCTCAGATGATTAGGACAGCCAAGTGTGGAGAGTCCCTCAGTGCCTGGCCTCCTTCACCTCCCTAATATGCTCTGAATAAGTCCCCCTCCGCTGCGCGTTTGTTGTGGGGTTTGGCGGGAGGTGGTGGTGGTGGGGGGGGCATGTCTGGCCATGGTTTAGGAGTGTTTGTCATCTGCCCCCTCGAGGCCTGCACCGGCTCCTTTGTCTGAGCGTCAGGCATCAGTACAATGTCAAATCACACAATGTGCCTATGCAATCAGGGCATCTCGGGTTAGGAACTGACACAGGATTTCATGTCTGGAATTTTATTTTTTCTGTAACTTAATTTTAGGGTCAAGAGTTAAAACAGGTTTCATTTTTGTAGCAACTTTACAAATGGATGCTTAGTTTTGTTCATGTAAAAAAAAAAAAAAAATCAGCAAATTACTTAAATACCGACTTAAAACTATTTAAAAACAGCTACTGCATCAAACACCCACGCGCTCCAAACCTGTAGTTACATCATTTTCTTTTTTTTATTTCTGTAAATGACTTGTGTGACACATTTGGCCTAGTGCGAGAATATTCTCAGAATTCTATCTGGTTAAAGTGCATTCTGTATATGAGTACAGCAGATTTTGTTATGAGTTACCAACAATCAAAAACAGATCTCTGCAGCAGTTACAGTCATACAAAGACAGGCTTCATCGTAAAAGAGGAAGAGATGCTCATTTCTCTACTGAGGCATCAATAAACCAGAATACATCTCAATCACAGGCCACTTTGTTGCTAATCTATTATTCCCAGTGTGATAAATCCATCAACTCTTTCTAACGGTTATTTTATTTATTTATTTATTTTTTGTAATTTGAACAATGAGACACTGTGGTTTTATGTGTTACCCAGTCTTAATATCAAGTTTGAAAAAAGTCTTTGAGAGAGGCACTGTACTTCTTAATGAAGCCGAATCAGATGAGTCATGTTTATAGGAAATTACAATATTTTTGACAGAAAAATCACAAAATTCATCAAAAAAAAAAATCATTGGCTAGTCAATGGTTATATTGGTGTAATGGTATGTTAGAGTAAATAGTTGCTTCATATAAGTTTATACAAAGAGCCCTGTCCCTGGTGTTTACATTCACAGTCTGGAGTTCAGTTTAATGGTCTCAAAGGTGTTTCTATGGTTTCACACAGTGCATGTCTGTATGAAATTTGGAAGAAAGATTCATTCATCTCCACACAATGAGCAACAAAGAGGGCACTGAGTCCCGGCCAAATATCACAAGTTACATTGAAAACAAACAAAAAAGCTTGCTGTAAACTGTGGAGGCAAAACCTCCCATGACTGATAACAGTTCTACAGGATTTATGCACTGTGGGACAAACGGCTTCTGCTGCTTTGCATTCAAATCATTTAGCCATTTCGAGGACCAGGAAATGACACACATTCCTCTTTTCGCAGTAACAAAATAAACGTGAATCTAGTTCCCTACTTTTTCTGCATAATTGTGTCTAAAATTTCGTTCTTAATTACTTTGCAAGAAGTCGTGAAATTGATTTTTAGGCTTGATTTCATTGTACTTTGGGGACTTTTATTAAAATTTGACTTCAAATATAAAGGACCTTTTGATTGAAGCAAAAAGTTTCTTTAATTCTCTTTTGCCAGACGTCCTCCATGATAATTAACAATAGATCATAAATTGCACTGTCTGTACATGGGTAAGTGTTCTGAAATCATATCTCCCTGTGGTTTTAAAGTCTTTTGTTTAATATTGCGAATAATTTTTGAGAAGCACAGTCAGGCACATACACAATTCTCCCATAGAGTGACAAAGGTTCTTGTAGCCACTTGACAAGTGTATATGTAGAAAAGAGAAAACAGATTAGCATAAACATTTAAATCAGTCATTTACTGAAATATTCCAGCTCAGATTTTCTCAAGTCAACGTTGTTACTATTCCTGTCTCACAAAGGGACACTGCAATGACTAATTATATCACATTGTCATCACAACATATAATTGCTTGTAATGTGGTCTGCCCAAGGACGTACCTTCCTACTTTGCAGATAAGCAAATATGGCAGGTAAATGAGTCTTGATGACACCCAAACAAGCTATTTTTGATTTTCTCCTCGCTCCTCTTTCCCTCTCCTGAGTGGCAGTTTGAGGCGCTTCTCCCACCACTGTGTTCACAGTCTCACAGGTTTTTGAATTGACAGAAAATATTTCAAGCTATGAAAATATCAGAAGTGCACTCGATCTGCCAGGTTTTTTTTTTTAAAGCTTCTAAGTAGTTTCCACTTCATTTGACTGTGCCTGAAGGTACATTAAAGCCATTTTCATAAAGATTTCCGAATAAGCCCTTGAGATGTTTTTTTATAGCCAAGGTTTTAAGGAGTACAGATAGACACATCATTTGGGACAGAAGGGGCAAAGTAATTAGAATTATGTGTGTAATTGACTTCCTGGGTTCAGGGTGAGAGTCTCATCTGACCAACAGAAATGTCTTCTTTGCTGCCTTTTTTTTCTATCCCAGTGCTTCACTGCAGAAGAGGGAAAATGGTTGTGGCATCAAAGCAGTTTAGTACTCAGCATGATTTTTGGCGGATATTAAATGCTTCCAAAATTAGTCGCACCACTTCCTACAACCTTAGAAGGTGAGAAAACGATGGAATGTAATTGAATTTTTGCTTTTTCAGATATTCACAATCTCCATTTGCATTTCTTTTTTCATCTTTTGTAGACATGGATGGCTGTGGGAGGTTAGGGTTAATACATTGGCAAATAAATCATCTATCAAATGGAGTCAGACTTTTTTTTTTTTTTTTTTTTTTTTTTTGCTGGTACAAAGCAAATTCAGCGCAGATGATCTCTGTGCATGCAGGAAGCCTTGAAGGTTTGCATCATTTCTGCCACATTCTCCCTGAGGTCATTCTGGTCTCCTTACATGCAGAAACGCTCACATGCACGCCACCGTTTTTCCCTCACAGCGCTGCGGGAGTCTGTCTTTATCTGTCCTATTGATTAATGAAGCAGGCGCAGCAGGGTATCCGAGAGAGGTAGGAGTCTAGATCAAGGCTGCGAGCTGCATCACTGGCAGTCACACCACACTTACTCACACATTCACGTGCACGCACCTTCACACTCATTCGCACGCACTCTTTCACTGTCTCTGTCATGTTCTCTCTGTGTCTGTCACAGCAGACGTGTACACACATGCATACTGAGAGACATGACACACCCAGCAGTGCTGACACACACACACACACACACACACACACACACACACACACACACGTCATCATAACTCACAAATGCATCATATCACACACACATTTGAAATGAATTAACATGGCTTTGGCTGTGCGGGTGCCTAAGCTGGAAAAGCGTTTTCTATAAACATAACGTTTGCAGATTAGTTGGGGTTAATGATCCGATTGCCTCGGAGCTGCCACAGCGTCTGTGTGTGTGCACATGTGTGTTTTTGGCTGAGGGGAAAAGGCACTGCTCTGCCGTGCTGTCTCCCTCACTTCCAAATGAGACATGCCCCAGGCACCATTACAAGAGCAGTATTTATGCTATTAGGGAACGGGGTTCACCACGCTAGCAGTGGTAGCAGAACGAAACAGCTAAAATTATGTCTTGACTAACCTCAATGGGCAGGTCCAGTATTTTCTTTGCATAAATGAGAAATTACAAGTTGTGTGTTTAAAGTCTATTTTTACACATCCCCCTGTTGGAATATCATGTATATTATTTCTGAGAATATGAATGTAAAAGCCAAGGAATAGAACTGTGTTTTTTTTCTTCAAGTGTTTGTTCTTTCAGAGCAGAAATAAAAAGCTTGTGAGAGGTGTTTTTTTCCCCTCTTCACCTTCTTTACTTTGGTGTTTAAAATTAGCTTCGTCGTCCAAACCAGAAATAGTCCACTGCAAACGACTGTCTATATGTCTCAGTCAACTGGAGTTGGTGGGTTCAGTGAGGGTGTTGTCCCTCCAAGCCCACCTCCCTCCTTCACTCTTCCCCGCAGACTCGCTCTGAGAAGCCCCTCTCATGTAATGCTGAATGGACAGAAAAGTATAGAAATGAAAGAGAGCAGAGTAAAAAAAAAAAGAAAATGACTGAAAAATGACTGCAAGACCCCTACTCTTGCTTCCTTTTTTTTCTCTCTTCTCCGAAGCGACCCTCCCCTCTCTCCACCTACATATTTTGCTCCTATCCCTCCCTCCCTCAGTCCTCCGTTCCCTCCCTTCCTCTCCTCCGGCGTTCCTGTCGAGGCATGCCTCCATCCCCACCAACCAGCATCGTCCGTGGCAGGGTGAGGGGGCAAGAGGAGAGGAGGGGAGGAGGGCAAACAAAGGAGCACTGTTGCTGCCTTGCCGGGGTTTTTGGGGAGGGTCGACACCAGGATGGAGAGGGTGCGGGTGGAGGGGTACAGACAGAGAGAGAGAGGGAGTGTGACTGAGGAGGTTTATGATTAAGAATAGAGATTAAAATGAATGGGAGGGGAGCAGGGATGTCTGTTCTGTTCACAGTAATAAAGAGGACAAGCAGTGCCAGTCATTTTTTCACACGCATCCAGACACACACACACACACACACACAAAGAGTTGGCAGACTCTTAGCAATGGTGCAGTTAGTGTGAGTGAGTGTGTGAGTGTGAGAGATACGGGAGGGATGGGGATGGTTCATTGTTTCCTGGCCATTGTACAATATTTGCTTAACCCTCGTGCTTTATCTGTGCAGCTGCATGCTACAAATGAGATGGCGAAAAGTGTACGATGGCGGCTGTCACAGCTGTTAGCAATTTCATCTGTGCACTGTAAGACAACCAGCCCCCCCTCCAGACACACACACACATACACACACATACAGTACACACAAAATGCTTAAATTTACAAAGCACCACAGCAGTGATAAAAATCACTCTGAGCAGCACGATTACACGTCAGCTTAGTCTATGAAAACACAAGATGGACGATGAAACAGACATAAGTTTACAAAGTGTAAATGGAAATAATGATCATAATATTAATGATGATAATTCTAATCCTGTGACTCCTCTTGGCGCTGTTTGCCAGTCTCTGACCCCTTCGTGAACCTCTGTCTTTTGTTATACTAAACAAGCTTGTTCCACTCCACAAATATACCACTGGCTGTCGCTCAGGTTTTCAGCTTTATGTTTTTTTTTAAAATAGTTACTGAATGCTCGAGAAGGAAAGCATCATAACAAAATATGTGTTGTGTCTATCCTGCATGCACATGCTGTTTAAGGGTATGGACTGAATCTCTGTGCATACCTTGGTCATACATTTTTTTCTACCATGAGTAGGAGGCTGTTTTGAGGTTAACTGAATGTTGAAGGCAGTAACTTGAATCCCGCATGGCCCGACTCTGTGAATGCAGTGTTTTTATTTGTTTATTTAGCCTGACGTGACGTGAGATGCTGGTAGAGATGTCAGGGTTCCACCTAAAACAGTTTCTTAATGGTTGGTTTCCCGTCTCTGTCCTCTTCTGTTTCAGATCATGAAAGGAGCTAGCACAAGAAGAAGAAGAAGACACAAATGTGTGCTAGCAGCCGTAGCCTTCACCGCAGAGCGGAAAGAAGGGAAGCAGAAAAGCCCCAGAGCACAATGCAACGAGGAAAAGACAAGAGTGATGAAAGAGAGGTAAGACAGCTTGGGTTGCCCTGGGGTTACACATTGTCTTTTGTGTATGCATGTGTGTGTGTGCGCGTGTGTGTGCGCGTGTGTGTGTCCTCTGTTGCCCTTCCACCTGGCTGCATGAGTCAGATGTGTACTTCGAGTGAGCTTAGTCTTCGCATGAATGTGTGTGTGCATGTTTTTATATCAGTGTGTGACTGTTTGTTTTTATGTGTGTCCCTGGCGTCGAGCCACAGCTGCCAGGTGAAGCTCGTACCGTCCCGTCTGACTCACCTGCTGCATCCCAAACTTTTCTACTGTCTCTCCTTCTCCTCATCTTTCCCTCTGTTTTCCACATATTTGTTCCTCTGCACTGAACATGAGCAACCACCATCACTTGAAATGCAGAAATCACACATCAGTGATTAGTTTACAGGGACTGGTTTTAATCACGTGGCCTTTGTTTGACACTTTTTATTAAATGTCATACACTGACTAGTGATTTGGGGTTTCTCATTAATCACTGCCACAGATGAACACTCAGAAATTAGTTTTGCACATTTTAATATTTGAATGAACTAATTAAGTCTGTCAGTAACTTAAATATGGCTTATTCAACAGTTTTTATTTAGCTGTCTTTAATATTGAATAATTTACTTCAGAATCTTTCATGTGTACTGTAGTGTGGCCATGAATACTACATTTCTGTAGAAAAGATGAGCTAAGTGGTGTAAATGTCTTCATCAAATTAATGAGCCCATATCCTCCACCTGTTTAATCACAGATGTTTTGTTCCCCTGTTTTGTGTCAGAACACAGAGAATCAATTCCATGTTGTAGGGCCTTGACCTTTTCACTCCAGTATCAATTAGGATGAAAAAAAGCCAACATTTCATGGATGCAGGGAGGTAAAAAAAAATAAATACAATTTTACCTTGGAGAACGGCGTAGCCAAAAGGCAAAACACAGGAGTGAGACTGGGAGATGAGCCACCTTATTGTCTTAGCTGTGTTTCAGCGGTTCCCAAAGTGAGCGGTCTCTCAGAAACTAATCTTCTCGCTCTCTCTGTGTGAGGCTGAAAGCGGCAGTAAATCATTTTCTACCATGCAGCCATAGCCAGAATGGCTGCCACCATGCACACATAGGGGAGAGTGGTTAAAAAGGGGAGGCAGCAAGAGGAAAAGAAAATGTTGTTTTTCTCGGTTCTTGTCATCCTCCTTTCTGATGATACTCTCTTCCACCTCAACCTCCCACCCAGAGGTTACAATAACAGTGGTGTGATTTTACCTCAGAGATTTGGTTCCAACCAGTCCAGTGCATCTTACACATTGAGACAGATCCAGTGCACTCCATTTCAGTTCAGCTCGACTCATTTCATATCAGCCCAGTCCAGCTGAACTCAATTCTCTCGCCAAGCTCTTCATGTGTTGCAGTCTGACTTTCTTATTTGCATTCAGCTTGAGCTTTGCAGTCTCACATTTTCAACTCTTTGTTCTTCTTCTCTTCAGTGACCACAGCCCCTCCTTTTTCATGTTTTTGCACATGCAACAAGTTTTGTCTTCATTTCTATCCCTCCATCACAGTGTTTCTTTCCCAAGGCCACTGTTGTTGCATGTCCCAATCTTTCTTCTGTCCACAACCACCAACAAAATAATGGTATTTCATCATTTCTCAAGCCAAAAGATGGTAACGAAAGAGACTACGTGGGCTGTGAGGCTGTGGAGTGCTGGTTTTAAGGAATGGGAAGCTGTCCCCCCAAGGGATTATCTAATGCCAATAATAATCATTTTTAATTATTGGACCTCCTCACATTTCAAATCTCATCTCTGCCCAAATAAATCTAGTTGGATAAAACAAAGTTGTTTTTTTAATGGAAGTGGTTTTGAACTCATTTGAGGAAGAAATGACTTCCCTGGGGATGACAGAAAATGTGGAGGATAAGTATCCAGACATGCCACTGTTCTTTCTTCTCCGCCCTTTTTCCTCTCAAGTGTGTCTGTCTTCTGCTCCGGTGGAAGAAGGTCTTTCAGGAGCAGCCAAGTCTGTCTAAGCTGGCTTGAAAAGCCGCAGCATTCAAGAAGCAGCGTGATTCTCTTTTTGGTGTCCATTTGGCTATACGGGGGCGGGGTTGCAAGGCTCAAGCCACAGTGTATCTCACGGTTTCATATTTCAAAAACCGCATATGGGAAAATGACAGGCAAATGAGTCACTCTGTCAAGTCATATTGATTCACTGCAGGACAGGAAAGACAGAGCGAGTAATTGTCAGTTTCATGCTCACACAAAATAACAGACACATGATGGACGATGGTTTACAATAGGGAGGGGAGGAAAACAAACTCAGGTGAGGAAAGGGCATAAAAACCTGATGGACAAGTGTCAAAAATAGTAATGGATGGATGGATGGATGGATAGATAGGAGGGGGGAGAGACAGAAAAATCAAACAGGAAAATGTGGCGTGCAAGCAAGGTTTCAGAGTGAGTTGAGATGAAAGAGAAAGATGTTGTAGGAAGATTTCTAAGTGAACATGAGAGACTTATCTATGAGAGAGGTCCACAAAGGGTAGAGATACCGTAGAACTGGTAAATAGAGAAGCAGGGGGTGAGGGCCAATGAAGCGATGCCTCTAATGTCTTTATAAGGCCATAAAAGCTTGCACTTCCTGCCCTCCTTCTAATTGCTGAGAGGAATAGGATGGAAAGGGGGTGGGGGGGGGATGCTTGACTCTACCTGCCTACTAAATGAGGCCCCTAAATCCTCGCTGCTTGGCCTTGAGGGCTCACTTTGGGATTGCTATGCCAGCAACATGGACGCAGAGGGAGAGCAATTCAAGGAAGGTCTATGTTTGAATATTCCTTATTGTTCTTTCTCTTGAAATTAAAGTTGAGAGAGAAAGGGGGAGAGCGAGACAGAGAGAGAGAGAGACAGAGAGAGAGAGAGAGAGAGAAGTTCTGCACTTTAATGATCCCCTTAGAGTTGTCTTGCAAAGAAAATAAAGGTGGATGGAGAATGACAGGAAGGAGAGTACGAGGAATGCAAAGGCATGAAGCTAAGAGTAATAAAATAATGTACCTAAATATACAATTCCTTTACAATCAGCACTTGTAGACAAGGCTGCGAAAGAGCAGACAAGAGTGGAGAGAGAGGGGATTTTATAGACTCAGCAGGAAACAACCATAGAAATGGCTACGCTTCCCCAAGGAGCTGTATGCTGAACTCTTAAAAATGTGTAAAAGTAACACTTGCCATCATTGGAAAAGAAAACATTTTCATTTCATAAACTGCTTGTCTAAGGGACCCTGCCCCAACCTCTACCACTCACATCAGCACAGTAAAGAATAGAGGAGGAGAAAAGCTTTGGTTTTTGTTTTTCTTTTAATTCTAGTAACAGGGAAAAGGCACAAGCTTTTTCTAAACTATGCTCCAGATACCTGCAGATGTACTTGAATGGAAGAGCCATTAATATCAATATTTGTAGTGACAGTCTTGTGAAATGTTTTGGACCAGATAAAAATGTACCTGCCAAAATAAAAGCCTTTATCTAAATCCAGATATTTTATGTTTACCCACAAGTCCAAGAGATGAAATATTGAGCAGAAGTGTAGAATTCAAACAGACAACAGAGCGATGCTGCCTCTGCCTCTCCCTTTTGAGCATTTGAGAAATGATTTCATCAAAGAGATTGAAACAAAATGCATATACTACCTAGTAATGCATGTGCTAATATGCTTTATTATATGATTCCTCATTGGAAAAATATTCAAACCTTTGCCTCAACATCATTCTGCACGACCAAACCCACACATCTTGTGGTTTTCACTTTCCATCCAGTCACCCCGTATTCGCCGTATATTCAAAACAATGGGTGACTGCAGGCATTGTGACTTTGTTTTGTTCCAAAATGTAAATTCCAGTCTTAACTTTTATCTTTTGTCAGTGACTTAAACTGAGTTCATGAGCTGAGCGCATAACTTTTGCTGATTTTGATGATGGGAGTCCGGGGGTGTATTGTGTCTCAACTTGCCACGCTACGGGAGCTGTATAACAGTTGCCTTTTTTGTACTGGGTTTTATCAGTGGGTGCAAAATGAAAAGGAGTCAAAGGCAGCCCCCTAAGCTTTCCATAATGCGTCCCGAGAGGAGACAAAGGCCTGCATTCACTGCTGGGTGTCGATAAGACCTATCATTAGTCTGCCATTGGAGGTATTACCAACACACATAGACACACTTATACACACACTCTCATACACAGAGTGCAGTAGGGTACTTATTCCTGTACCCATTCACTTTTTCCCACATACATACGCATAAATATTCGTGAGTGGAAAGAGCGAAAGAGGCATTCTGGCTCGAATTGAATCGAATAAAGGCAGAGGAGTGGACCCCCTGTTGCTTTCCCATCACAACAGGATTCACTCAGCCTCGCATGGCTGGGGCGTCCACACTGGCGTGTTCATCCACATATGGCAGCAACTTCGCCAACGATAAAGAATGACGACAAACCTGATCCTGTTTTTATTCATACTCTCACTCTCTTGCTCATTTATAATGAATGAATGAATTTCAAGATTGAAACATACATCTTTGTTAGAGTAATGGTGGTTTATCTTCATACAATTGCAGTATCATTGTCCTTTATGTCCAAGTTAATTCTGTTACAAAACCAATATGGCCACTGCCTTCTTTGTAATGTTTTGTGCAGTAAAGCATATAGCAGACACGTATGGTTAAATGTAGTTAAATGTTGGTGGAGGCTTTCTGTCCTTTCGATGATTGAACTCCTTGTTTATAGTAATAATAGCAATCTTTCAGAATTAATGTAGTATTGACTTATTGATGATAAAAAAAGCTACACACATTACATTTACTTAACAAGACAGGAGTAAAATTAGGTGCAAGGAGAGAAAGATGGTTGCATTTCCTTTCAGTGTCTTCCTGCGTGTGAGTCAATGTGTGTGCGTATGTGTGTAGATTAGGGGGAGGACGACAGCACTGCTGTCGAGGTCCTAAGTAGATGATGGACCGTAGCTCGTATGCCCATTCCCTCTCATTAGCTCAGCCCCCTCCCCCACCCCAAGAGAATATATGAGTTTACTTACCTTCCCTTGCTCTGCTCTGAGTTCCCGGCCAAACGCCAAGCATCGGCTCAGGGTCATTAGCCTCGCTGCTTGGAACAAATGGCCTTCGATAGCATCTCAGCTAATACACAACAGAAGCAGATTAACCCCTGGATCCTTGGAGGATAACATATTGAAGGAGTGGAGCGGGTGGATGGTGACTTTTTTTTTCTTTTTATTTTTGGCTATTTCTGTCTTAAATTAGCTCTTTTGTGCTTGTGCTCCCTTTTAGAAGCAGATTTTTGAGGCTTTGCTGTTTTTTTTAAGGCCTTGGAATCTCATTGCACTTCAGCTAAACATCACAGTTGTTTGCCTGAAAACAAAAACCACAGAGAGAGAAGTGGGCAGAGGATCAAAGCCCAAGGAGGATTTGTCTGGCAGATAGTTGCTGGGGTCCTGCCTGTGTAGAGACTCACTCTCTCTGTGCACACCACTAGGATGCCCCCTCACACTGCCAGCTTGAAAATTATAGATCACGAAAAAAAGGGGGGAAAAAAAGAATAGTGCAGTCACAACAACCTTCTCCCTAGAGCAGACGCCTCCCTATTACAGCACCCGTGTGTGTATGTGTGTTCACATGCAAACACTTTCTTGTCTTTCCCACCTTTTTGTCTAAGTACCTACTTTATGCAGGTTTTGATATTGGTATTTCATTGTACCACATATGGTAAACTTTTCACCCCCCTCCTTTTTTTTAATATCTACACATTTTCTTATCAAAAAACCTCTTTGGGAACTTTTAAAGTCCAAGGGCATCGGAGGAGATAGTCCAAGAATAAACAATATAAAATCAGAGTGACTTTAACCTCAGTGAAAAAGCTCCACAAAGAACCAAATAGCCTACACTTATTTCCATCTAAGGTCAGTGTGTTCACCAAAAAGTTCTTTCCATAAGCCCTCGGTGAGGTTTGTGGCCCGTTGGTGTATATGTGTGTGTGTGTGTGGGGGGGGGGTGGCTCAGATGTCTGTTTTGAGCAGAAAGACACGCCCAGAGGATGGATATAATTAAGACTAGTGACTTCTTTTTTTTTTTTTTTTTTGGGGAGTGTGTGTGTAAGTAAGGAGGGTGTACGGGTAACTGTTCTGGGTGGTCTAGCTCTACATGCCTGTACTAGTTTTATTACAAACAGGCACAGTATGGTAAGAACACAAACATACTCTGACAAAGCAAAAAAAGATTAGCATATATAATGCATTCAGACATAAATGGCACAGAAGTTAAAACAGTCATACCACTTGTTTTCTTGCTGTGATGGTTGGCAGGACATGGTGGATAAAAAAAAAAAAAAAAAAAGCAGAATTGATCAAAGCAGTTGGCAGACATACCTGAGGTTCACAGAAAGTGTATGAACAAATGACTGCTTTACTTTACAATGTACAACTATGAATCAGTGCATTTCATCATAAAAAAAACAACTTCAGCCGTCATTGACGTATATGTTGTGCAGTTTGACCCAAGTCCTTTGTTTAGGTATTGAACAGAAGCCAGATGATTTAAAAAGAGCCTTCAGTTATGTACTGTATACATTTAAGGTCACCATAAAGACCGTAAATATATTTTGGTTTTTCCTTGATTGGGCTTTTTTCCTGTGAAGACTAAACATCTCCTACTACAGATACACTACATTACTACAGATAGACATCTATCTTTCACTTCAACCCTGGGTGGCCCAGTACAAGCAGAACTTTTAGTGTTTGTAGTATTTGTGTGTGTTATCTGCCCATTGAACCACACAGGACCACAAGTACAAAATTTGTCAGTAATTCCAAGAAAGGTCACGTTCATTTGTGATCTCGCTGCAGCAGTCTGTAGAGAGAAGAAATCTCCTCTGGGTCACTAGGAATCAGGTTTTAGCATCATGTGACTGTTGTACTTCCACTCTCAAACTAAATGGAACCTATTGATTAAGAAATGGAGGAGAAAGGATTCAGTATTCGGTTTGTGTTAGTCATTTGTTAGGAGTCAATATAAAAATTAGACACATCTAATTGTCTTTTTTATATACAACTGGAGACAAACTGTAATTTAGATCAGGCTTCCTTTACTTTGTAGAAAAGGAATTAAAGCTGCAATGCCAGTCAATGCCACAACAAGGGCTTTTCAAGCAGTAAATCCTGATTAATGGCATCTTCTCGTTAACACATAAACACTCTGTGTACCATCAAAACGTCCATTAATTTGGAAGCTTTTTCTTTTTTTTTTTTTTTCCTTTCGCGTGAATTGCCTCATTTAGCTGGCAGAGAGAACACAGATCTTTATTGTTGCATTTTGTTTTGAGGGGGCCTAAACTCATGGGTGGTCCCTGCTTCTTTTTTTTTTTTTTTTTGTTATGTACTGAGCAGCACATGGATTTGTTAATGAGAGAATAAATTGGTGACTCCGTGCCGAGACCTTAATGACGGAGGTGCCTTCCCCAGTCTCAGCAAGTCTGCTTACTGGAGCAGAGAGAGGGATGGGAGTGGGAGAGAGGAAAAACAATGAGGTAGAAATGAGGAGGTGGGAGGGAAATGATGCAGGAGGTGGTTAAAAAAACATAGTGGATGTAGGAAGGAACATAGCACAGAAAAGAGTAGTAACTTAAGGACACATTAGCTCTTGCAAGACAAAAATAGTAAATTGCATGTATATTCTGGCAGATGCAGTAAAAGGAACAAAGGGTAACTTTAGAGGGAGAAGCAGGCGGGTGGGGGGTGGTGGGGCAGTTTTAGGCGGCATAAAAGGTTTAATTTCTCCTTCGGCTGTGGTGAGCAGCTTTCCTGTGCTGCCCTGTTTCACTGTATTTAACATCAAAGTGAAGTATGAACAATTGAGGCAATTTTTCATCCGGCCAAGGTCAATCATTGTTCTTTCTGTGTGGATGTAGATCCGGCTGAGAGGAATTTAGAGGAACCATATTTCACTGGCAAGTCTATTTTAGCAAGTCACCTTTCAGCAACCCTTTTGATTTTTCCTCCTCCTTTTTTTCCCAGTGTGTTTTTAGTTTATGCATATGATTTCTAAGAATTTTTAGGTCAATTTATTACAGCTGTGGCGTTATTATTTAACATGGGTTTCATTAGAGCTGTGTCTAGACTGCTTGAAATAATACATGGCACTAAAAGCATGCAATATGAAAGAAAAAGCAAGATTGATGTTTGCTTAAAAGATTACCACTACATGTAATAAAATGTCAAGGTTGACGTTGGCCTTGGATTCGGCACACAGATTTGTAGTTTAGGATCAGAGGCCTGCTCTAGGATCGGACTTAAGATCCAAAACTCCACTCCTGATGTTTATATAAAGCAAAAAATATAACTAGTCAGGACATACAGTACTTAGGGCGCTTAAACACAGCACATTTAGGCTTGCAGATATCTTTAGTAAGGGCCACTTGTACTTGCCACATCTAATCATGCCATGCGGCAGAGTTTCTGCCAAGAACCAAAAGGTCTCTGAATAGAAGAAGAAATACTTTGTGACTTTGAGGGAGTTAAAACTCCAAACAGCAAGGTGCTCAGATCATTATTACAGCTAAAGTGGCTTAAAAAAAAACACTGAAGAATATGTCCCCCACAGGAACTTTAATGCGCTTATTGACCACAATACGCACACAGTGTTTGTCTGTCTCTCTCTCTGTGACTCATTATTGGTCACAATGGGAGAGCAAATGGCACTCAAATCAGAGAAAACATCAGGAGACGCAGAGAGGAGCTACAACATGACTAACCGAAAAACTGCGGAAAAATGTGATTCAGTACTACTTGCTGCTACCACAATTACCACCAGCACTACTACTTACATTCATTCTTTTCTTTTTTTTTCTTGAATATCACTGATGTTTTACAGAGGCCACACAGGGATGGGCACACCCCATTTTAATTGGGATGGTAATAATTTTCACTGATGTTCACTTAAGTTTGTTCTTGGTCTATTAATTAGACCTGAAGAGCGTGCACGTGTGTGTGTGTGTGTGTGTGTGTAAGCTGAAGTGTTACAATTTTGTGACATTTCATAGATCAAATAATAAATTGACAATTGATTCACCCAGATACTAATTCTCAGATTAATGTGTAGTGTAGAATAATCATTGACTGCAGTTCTAGTTCACTTGTCTCTTTCTCTGTGGTGAGTAAGGAGAAGAATGCTTTTATCATTCAGATTTCATCTTGTTAAAATAACATCAATACATAGTAATAATAATAATGACTTTTTTTCAGACATTGTAAATTATGCATAGGTTTAGTCAAAGGAAACCAGGATAAGCTACATTAGTCGTCCCCTGCTCCATCTCCAGGTTGTGCTTTCTCTCCCTTTCCATCTGGTCAACCTAAGAAGTTATACTCAGAAATTCTTTTTGATAATTCATTCTGTCTCAGTGCACATCGCTCCCAACCTCATCATGCTGTGGGCACGTCAGACACCCGGCTCTATATAATACATTACAGTCAGTGGCGTCATTATCCTGAAATTCTTTATTGTGTTTAGGGCACCACATTAAAGCACATCAGTGACATTTCAGCTTTATTAGAAGAGACATAACAGCCATCACGGCTCAAAATCACCAGCATGTTTTGTCAAGATCTGATTTTTACAGACTGCAAAGTGGCTTCAAAGGCTGATTCCATATGGTTTTGTGTTAGCAGGGCTCTTGTTCTTGAGGCATCACAGTGTTTTTCTCTTTAAACCACCTAACATCCATCTTTTTTTTTCTTTTCTTTTCTTTTCTTCATTTTATTTTAAGATAAATCGTGTGTTAATGTACACACATGACGGCTCCTTGTCATCATTCCTCGAGACCACCCAGGGTGTTTATAAGAACTGGGTTGTGAGTGGGCTTGTTGGACATATATAATCATGTGCGCGTTCTTTAGAGGGGGTGGGGGAAGTGGAGGGGGGGTGCAGACTTATTACAGCTAATACCGTCGGACATCATCAGTCAGTGTTGTTGAATAATTTAAGTGAATAATTCAGGACACATATCAACTCTACACACATATGTTATTTGGAAATAGAAGCGCCGTAAACCACTTTGTGTGAAAAGAGCAGTTTGACGTTGGTAATAAAACACTTTTGGTTACAAGGATTTGTTGAGTGTGTGGGTGTTTGTCTGTCTTGTAGAGTGTATGTGCATGTGCTTCCTGCTGATTCATTCACTTAGATGCCTCATCTTGTGTCTGTGTTTGTGTGTGTCTGTGTGCGCGCACATGAGTGCGTATGACATTTTAATAACATGGTTTACCAAACAACACCTGAATTTATCCTGTGCTTTCTTCTTCTCTGTGTTTTTTTTCTGCCCATGTCCAGACACGATGGAGGCACGCACACACATTCAACGGCACCTAGAGTCTGTCTGCGGTGTACCACCAGCCTGCCACACACATACACACACAGATGCCTGTTACGGTAAGAATCAGAGACCACCGAGTCAGGAGTCAGGAGGATAATAATGGTGTGAATGTGAGAAAACAAACTCATTATCCACTGCTGTTTTCCTCTGTGAGTAATTTAAAGACAAATTGACTACTTGTATTCCAAAATGCTCCAAATTCAGTAATAAATAAAAATACACAGATGTATACATGCTGTAAAAAGAGTTCTCTGTGTGTTTTTAAATTTGTATAATGTCAATTTAGATTATAAAGGAGTAACTGTGTGTCATGCATGTGATTCCTAGTGTGTCCATGTGTGTGCATACAGAAAAACCTGCTCCAGTTTTTTCCATCAGTCAAAACCAATCTCCACAAGTCAACTTTAACAGCTGCACCGCATATCCCACAACCTCCCCTTACCCACCCAGTGCCCCTCCCAGGCTTCCCAGCATCCTGCCCCCCCCTCCCAAAAAAAATGCATGCCTAAATTACAGTGTGAGGCGGCATTGTGGGAAACCCTCCCTCTGAAGTGCTGCTTTTTGCCCTTCTTGTCCCTCCTTATCTCTTTCCTCATTCTGCCACTCTTTTGGATGGGTTCGGGTGGGGACTTATTTTGATGTTCATTAAGCTGTCAAACAGCACCCCATGCTAATTTGCATCTAGACGTACAGTGGTTATAGTTCAGATTGAGGTTACCAAGGTATTAATACGGCCCTAAATAAGATTGGCTTCTTTGTGTTGATTAGTTCTGATTTGTCTGACTTTCCAAATGACATTTACAGAAAAATCTCCATGATTGTGATTCTGTGTGTTCTGTGAACTGAACATTACCTCAGAAGTAAACAAATGACATAATTAATTTGCATTGCTCTTTCCAGTTCCATTACCAATTTATCACACTGAGCCATGCAACTGTATTGTTTTGTCACAAGACCTTTGGTCTGACATTAGTCGTAGTAGTCATTGTTTTAAAGGAGGCCTAATAGCCTACATTTCCTATAGCCATGCAAATAAACACTTTTTTTTTGCTATAATGACTCACTGATAATGTGCAACAGTATTTCATCATATAGACTAGGTTTCAGATAAATAAAAAAGGAACTGGGTAGTTATTGTAAGCAGTGATTGAGAAGTGACAGAAAATCCTGCAGTGAAACAGATTTTATGATGGTATTGCATGGAAATGATGGGCAAACATGGGTAAAATAAAGAAATAAATCAATGAAATGGGTTTTTTAGGGTTGCTGCTTGTAGGTAAAGCTACTTAAATCAGGAAGCAGCCCCATCATCTTGGTCTCTAGCTTCAGGTTAAGTGATGGCACCATCCTCACAGCGACCGTGCTACTAACCAGCTGTAATGACACACTCCATCAGTTCGTCTGTGCCCGCGCGCAGGGGCTAGCTTGGTTAACAGTCGGCCGAAGTGCAGCACGAGAGCATCTGTGTGTGTGCCGGCTATTAAAGCACTTGAGAATCAGAGACGAAAGGACTCGCACTGCTAATGGATGTGTCTATTGATGTTCCCATTTAGCAGCACACTGTAAACGATAGGGCAATGATTGTGTTGAGGACGGAAGGAGGTGGAGGAGGAGTGGAGAGCGGTTTGGCTGGGTGATGATAATGACAAGGAAGGTTATTATTTGGCGCCCTGCGGAGTCTCTCTCTCTCTCAGTTGTGTATGTGTGTGCATGTGTGTTTGTGTGTGAGAGAGAGGCAGAGGCACTCTTCCTCCAACTCCCTCGCTCCTGTCGCTCTCCCAGCCTATTGGCTATTATTCACTTCTCGCTTTTTCTCCCCACTCTGCTCCTCTCATGACATTACTCACTGCTGCAAGTCTACATCAATTGTGGTTGTCTTTCCTGCACAGCCACCTCTATTTCTCTTTTCTCAACTGTCATCCTTGTTTTGTTTTTAAATGCACAGTGAGATAGTGGATGAATTAGCAGGAGGAAAAAGAAGTCAAAGAGAGAATAATGCACCGGCAGCAGCAAAATAGTTTCTCGTTATAAAATTTTTAGGATAGCAGGCTGCCCTTGAAATATTGATTTACTCACTACTAGATATTTTCTCCCAGCTGCATGTGTGTGTGTGTCTGTGTATGTGCGTGTGTGTGTGTGTCCTGTCAGTTTCAATCAGCGTGTGTGTGATGAATATGAATACAGGCGGCCTGCCTGCAGGTTTGGCAGGAGACCACCTCCAGCTGGACTCAGACCCCTCCTCAAGTGTGTCTGTGTGTGTTTGTGTGAGCGTGGTCGGAGACGTCAGCCTGTATCTGTCAGTGCTCTGACAACCTTAGGATGAAATAACAAAAAATAGCACAGTGGAGGGAACCTGGTTTCAGCATCAGGGGGAATCAAACCCTTTCCCCTACTTATTGAGATGTACAACATACTCTGTTTAGATTGAAATTGGATGTCTGAAACAGGTATTGCTAGTTTTGATCAATTCTGGCAAGAATCAGGAGGTTTTATGTGCATTTATTTCTGTACATTCAGTACTGCCTTCCTCACAATTACTATAATTAACCCCATTCTTTTCTAATCCAGCTTGTCAGTGCATGTGTGTATGTTTTTATGACAGCACAATGTTTAGAAGACTGATTGTGTTTAATTTGTAAAAAAAAAAAAAAAAAATCTTGTCAGTGGGGTTAAAGTCCATCTATCATTCTGTGTGTATGTGTCTGTAATCACAGGCCAGCTGATAAAGTGGGAGATGCCATTCCTGCTGTGAGGAGACGGAAGAAGTCAACACACACGAACACTCAAACACACACACACACTGAGAAACACAAGCCGGAGGCGCGAGAGAGCAGGTGAGCATTAAGTCAGGCAGCTAAACAGATCACGTCGTGGTATGATATCTGCAGACAGGCAGACAGAGGAGGCCGGTCTGTACCTGCAGGCACGGAGCAACAACTCACAGCACCCGCGCCAGGAATGTCCTCCCCCTCCCGAGAGACATAGCAAGAGAGTGACTGAAGGTGAGAGCATGACAGAAACTGGGATTTCCACTGTGAGGTGTGTGTTTATGTAAACCGCACTTTAAAGCCCAAACACAAAACTGCCTGCTGAATTTTGTTTTTCTGATCAGAGTAGCTTCAGGGTCACATAATCATTGAACACAAACTATTTTTGAGTTGATTCAAAATGTGATATGAAGCAGTGGAAATCTAGTCAGTATTTAAGGCCAGAAATGTAATGGATCTACTAAAAACTTGCTCAAAAGAAAGCTTTTTACATGTCAATGAAATTTGAATTCTGACTACCCAGAATGCATTTATGTCATATAGATCCCATAAAAACAGTAGTTTTTTGTTTGAGAGAACATCTAATCTTGAAATTAACTTCTAACAGAGGGTGTTGATATTATTTGTGGTGAGTTTTATAGCCACAGTTGAATTTTTTTTTTTTTTTTTTAACAATCGTTTTTATTTTTCTGTTATTATTTCATGAAAAAAATGCAATCCTGCCACATTTTTTAGTCCAACATTCCTCCTTTACCTCAACTGATGAAAAGACATAATAAAGAAAGAAAAAGATCAGCACTTTCACACGCTACTGTGATATCAAGCACAGATGGTTCTTTTATTTTGGAGTAATTCGATCACCTCCTGGGTGATGCCTTTCTGGAATTATGAGGGTGTTTTGACAGGGTCCTCAGCACTAATTGTGAAACTTTGACAGTATCTGTTACGCAAACCCATTCTGCTAGTTTGCTGTTGTTTGAGATCCTCGGAGCAGCGTTGACATTTTTACATTTTATAGCTTTCTGTCACTCACAATCTGCTCAGCATGTGTGGCCTTAATCTGTGGTGTCCTGTATCACATTCATACTAATTCCCCTTTGGGAGTCACTCGCTTCACTTGCGGTCTCCTAGGGTTGGCCACCAAGCAGCTTGACTGAACCAGCTGTGGGTTAGATTGTTGCTTAAGAGAACCTCAGCAGGAGTTATGAAATAAGGTCTATCGGTTCACTCAGCAACTCGCTGCCTCTTAAAGGGGAACTATGCTAGTCTGATCGCTTTTTTGCTGTTTTGCTAACCCTCCTCCCCGGTCGGCCATGTGCATGTGTTTTCAATGAAGCCGGTGAGAAAGCAATGCATGGAACAGTGGATAACTTTGTTTATCACATACGCGTTACGATGTGTATATTTGTGTAGCCTTATCTGTCATAAACAAGAGATTATGGGTTTCTGGGCGCTTTTGTGTTGTGATGCCGCCGCAATGAGCGCTGGGACACCGGAGCATCGGAGGCACTGATCTTGCAAGGTTGGTTTTCGGCCAAAAGACACTAGGTGGAGGGCAGAGAGCCTCCATTCTCCACGTAACTAGTTACAAGTCATTTATTTAACCATCACAATTACTGAGAAGCTGTTTTAATTAGGGTAAAAATGTGGCATAGTTAAGGTAAAAATCCTCTATAGTTCCTCTTTAAAGGCACCACCTCGCCTCTCTGTCATCTACCCCTGTCCTTGAATTGAAGTTGTTCCACTCATTAGGAAGATCAACCACGTTCTGTGATCAGCATTATTCCCTAGCTGTGGTTTTGTTCTTGTCATTTTCAAAGCTTTTTAGATTTAGCCAGAAAAACGCCTCCTGAAATTTTTACCAGTCACATCTCTCCCCACCACATCCACTTATCTAAAAATGATTCAGTGGTTAAATGTCAGAGCTGTCCACGCCATTAAGGCCAGCATGTTTGAAGGAAGGACACCCTTGTCTGCCCTCTCCCTCCCCCTCCTTATTCCTCTCGCTCTCCCCTTTCTTCCTCCTCTCTCCCCTCAGTTCTCTCTCTCGGCCCCTCCACCCACCCCAGGCTGGTTTGAGGGGCTGATGTGCAGACCTTGTCATTCAGATTAGGGCCACATTGTCAGCTCAGGGCCCTGCTCTCTCTAGTTGCGTGTCCTGGATCTTTCTTTTCTACTGTCACCCTCGTCCTGCGGCCAGAGAAGACCTTATAAAGCAACATTCCTTCTCATCCACTTCTGTCAATTGCAACGCTGTCACTCAAATCACGGTTCGAGAGAGTGGAGAGAGGCTGAGTTAGCGGTGGCCCTCGCAGCAAGGACTGTGCTTTTTGGTTCAAGCTAGAGACGTGTCAGCAGCCAGCAAAACTGTTTTTTATTTGATTGAAGTATTTTGAGTTATGATGTAGTTTTTGCTCACAACTGACAAGCTTTTCAGAGGAATACATTAACTGAGATGCACAGGAAATGACAGCTCTTGTGATCTAACAGAGAGAACAGAAGCAGCACACTCTCTGCTGTCAGGCATGCAGTTGAAACTTAAGAAAATCTTCAGTTATTACTACTTAGTGTATCGCTGCTTTATAGTCAAGACTGGTCAGTGATATTTTTAACTCTGTTTTCTGTGAAATAAATATTTGGCAGAAGATTAGATATCCACCGCATCATCTTAGTCACTCTTTATCCTGCCCAGTTAAAGTGTCCCAACACCATATTTATCATCTGACCACATCTTGACTCACTGCCACAGCTTTGTCACAGCTTTGTCACATTGCTACAGCAGCTCTATGGCATCTGATTTTTGTGCTTCTCACAAACTCTTCGCCTTTTTTTCCCATGATGAGCAATTCTGATTAAGCACTGCGTAATAAAATCTTTTATGAAAGCTGGTGGATAGTTTCTTTACTGGTATAAGTGTGAGAGGAAGGCAAAAAAAAAAAAAAGAAAAGAAAACAACCGGTCTTCAGCCACAGTGACACATCATAGTGAAAACAACAGACATTATTGATCTGGGTGAGTCGACAGTTTCAGGCCCACTGTCTCCCTCATCCCCCCACCTTGCATGCTCAAGGCATGCTAGTGTCTCTCTAGAGGCTGCACAGCTTTGTTTCAATACGGGATATGATGACTGGCTGCAGCCTCCACCCAGGTGCTGTGTTTACTAAAACCCACTATGAGTCATGAGTTTCGAGATGACTTCCCTCCTCTAACTGCTACTTATAGTGAAATAAAATGCATTTCCACACGTTGAAAATGTCTTAATGATTATATTCCATTAGGGTCAATTAAATGTGGCCTTTGCCCGGATTAAAGAAGAGGTGGGGCACAGCCAGCTATGGTAGTGAGGAGCACAGGAAGCAGATACCTTAATAATCAATTTCATCTGATGTGTACGTCTTAACATGTTGGTTCCTTGACATTAATCACTTTGCTTCTCTTATCCTCAGGTACAGTGTGTAAATGGCCAGCACAAGAATGTGGGGGGAAAAAGCAGAATGATGTATGCATGAACATGTAGCAGCAGGTTTTGATCATTTAAAATTCTCAAAGACTTCCAATACAGATATGGGATTATTGTTCCCTTCTTGAAGTCAGTAGATGTGCCAAAATGGAGAAGATGGCATGAAAGTATGTTGAAACACTCATGATTCTTTTAGTGTCCTCTTTGCTCAGAGAATGAAAGAAGGGGGATTTAGCATGAAGGGAGAGAGTTAGAAGCCTCTCCGCCCACACTTAAGACTCGCTGCCTCTGCATCTCTAAGCAGACTGTCATCTTTGGTCACCATCAGGTCCCTGCTCGCCCCAGTGAACATTCAACGCTGTCGGTGAGTTTGTGCTAAATTGAAAAAACCATCGACCGTTGATTGTACCCTGTGGCTGGCCTTTGTCACTCAACATCTCCGAAAAAGAAGTCAGGCACGTGCAGAAACCTGCACACAGGCATGGCAAACCACTCCTTGTCCAGTCACACGAAGAATCACCACATCCCTCGCTCCACAAAACAAACAAACAAACAAAAACTACCTCCAGCTTCCAAACCACAGCAAAGGTCACAATCAACATTCATTGCTGTCGGTGGGTTTAACTGTGTGGAAGAGCTCACTGAACGATGAATGCAACTGTGTCCCAGATTTCATCCGACCGTCACAACGGATAGCGTCACGATATGCTGATGACGGCATTATGTATCTCTCCGCCAGCATCCCCCCAACCCCGACCGCTTCGCCTCCCACCAACAACAGGCACACACGGGCAGCGTGAATTGACAGGCAGTTCAGATTGCATCTTGATCACGCTGGCTGGGGCGGAGGGGTCTGAGTATGGCTACAGCAGCAGGGGAAGAAGAATAAAGATTGCAGGAGATAGTCGGGAAACAAAATGACCTTTAAAGTATTATCCACCAAGAATGTGTGGGCCGCCTTGCATCTAAGGTTTGATAAATGATTTAGTTGTTGTAAATATTACATGAAAAACAAACAAGTGAGAATGTGTTGAATTATGAACAGATGCACACTAAAATGATGAATGACCTTTTTGTAAATTAAAAAGGATTTAGTCATCGATATTCAGATTTTTTTCCCCACCCATTGGTTTAGGTTAGGACTACCAGGGAGACTACCAAAAGATACAGAGGTAAATGCATTAAAATATTTTAATTTCTGTTGAAATTAGTTTGGTAGAACAAGAATTTTAACTTGAATATGATGTGGAACAAATATGTTTATTAAATGTGTTTAACTATGTACTGGCTTTCGATCATGTTTTCTGTATTTTCCTGTTGGACATACCATTAAAGAATCATGAAATTATACATTACTGTGTTTTCATGATGTTTTCTGTATGCCATTTGATTTGCTGTACTTTATCAAATAAATTGACACAAGTTCAGCCCTCAGAGATGTGGAAGGTTTTTTTTTTTTTTTTTTCCATTCAGCTTAGTGGAGATGTGACAGATAAGTATCATGTCCCTTTCCTTTACACATTCAGAAGAGGTAACCTATCTGCAGTAGATCTTTCCTCTTGATTAAGGCAGCACACCACTGATCTGATCTTTAAACAGCAAACAAATAGTATTAGCACTAATTAAAAGCAATTTTTTAAAACAGCTCTCATCTTTGGTTTGTATTTTTTAATCATACAAGATTTCATTAATATGAATGGTTCATTAAGAACCATCTACTTCAATTTTAATTGCAGTGTTTAAATTATAATGTATTTTAAGTCATTTACAAATGTGCTTTAATCACAATGACTTAATATAACAGAAGGATAAACTAAAATATAAATGCTAAGTAATGAGTACAAGTTGTGTTAATGTATCCGTGTAAATATGAAATGCATTTTTGATTCAGCAGATTAGTCAACAAGTCGCACACAAACAATAACAGTACAGTCATGACAGAAATGTGCACACCCAACCCTAACAAGCCGTTTGAAGTGTCAGCACAGTCTAAATCAAAACAACTTGACATGATAACGACCTTTACAAAAAGGTAACTTTCTCACGCCTGTTCTTGATCTGAAATCAAAGTTCGGTTTAACCTGGGCTACTGCACATAAGTTCCTACAATGTTCCTATTCTCCATTATCTTTTATGGTACATGGAATTTTTATTATAATTTAAATGTACAAGGAAGGAGTTGAAGTAAGTGTAAAATTCGTATTAAATAGTTTTACTGCAAAAAAGTTAAATCCAGCTGCTTATCCAGTTGCCCAATAGAGAGCATGTTTGGTAAAATACAGTTTTAGACATTTTCTAATTCTACTAAATCAGGTTGAAATTATTAGTATTTTTAATGAGCAGAACATATTTTATACTGTCTGCAATTTGTCCCCTTTTGTGCGTGTGTGTCCACTAAGCTCGTTAGTTTGTTTTCCACTGAATGAGACAATTACAAGTAATTACAGCAAGACAGTAAATGCAAAAAGTGTGCTACTAAATCACTCACAGATAACTGCCTGCCCCCGTCTGCTATTTGAGTATGAGGCTTATTTGTGAGATTCTGCTCTACCCGGGAAGAAGTCTGCAGGAAAGTACCCAAAGAGTGTTGTGTATGTAGAAGTGAAGAGTGCTGCCACTGCTTGACCAGCAAAAAGGAAGAACATTACTGGTGAAACTGGAAACCCCCCCTTTTGCTTTGCATGGACTTTTAGTTTCAGCTACACACCACATAACGGTCATAACTGTAATTTTTATGCTTTCAAAATAGACCTGCATTATTGCCAGTATTTATTGCATACATTTTTAAGACAGTTCTTGTAATAAATATAAATTTTAGTAAGTAAGTAAAGTATAAATTTTGATATCTGTACACCGAAGCATTTATTCAGATCACACATGTTTTGCTCAGTTTCTTAATTTCATGTGTCATTTAAGTCACAAAGGCTCAGTGCTGACACAAGACACGCATACATGACATTCATGTTGTTTACTCTAGCCTATAAACCACAAGGATGTTTGGAGCAATACAGGCTAACCATTATCAAGAAGCTGTAGGTCTATGAAACTGAATGAGTCACAGTAGCAGTAATTGAAAACTGAATTAGATGTGTATCTTCTCACAAGAAGAGGACGTTATACTTGCAAAACATTTGCAAAGCACAGTATTGTGCTTGTAAATACACCATAAAACACAATACAAGTGGATGGGGGCAACTGAAGCTGCTGGTTGCAAAGTGGTAAATATCAACACAAACTTAAACTTGTAGAAATTCATTTGAAATTTTGGATTGAGTTTTGATTGCCTTTTTAATTAAGACCCTGTGGCTCTCCATGAAATCCTGCTTGCAGCACTGACACCAAACACTAATTTAAAATAATTATTGTAGATGCTGAGTTCTCTCCTGCCTTGTACTTGTAGACTGAAGAGCAAAATTAATGACTTCCTTTGTCCACTAGAGGGACACCAAGGACATAAAAAAAGATCAAACACAACATATTCAAGTTTATGTCTTTTGTTTGTTTTCATACATAAATGCAAATGGGAAAACATGGCAGCAACAACTCAAGATAATGATCATCAATGAAAAGAGCAGTCTATTTAATGTAATCCAGGAGCTACTATATTTTGCTACAGAGATAATAGATGCATATTGACAGTTTGGAAAATGTATCAGTCACTGAAGACAATGAAGCTTGATTATAAAAACCTGTAAATGAAAAAGACATCCATGCACTGAATCACTGTACTATTAAAATGGCTTTTAAGTTTAATTAATGGATTTACCGTATATTCTGAATTTTACGGTAATCATTTCTGTGCGATTAATTTTTATCGTAAAAGGTTAATACTATGGATCAAGTGTTTGACTCCTCTGTATGATGGTCATCTCATGCTATTCTGGTCTTTTAGAAAGTAAAAAAATATATATTTATACAAATTTCAGTTCAAAATGGTCTTAAAGCCTTTTGTGTTCATAAAGACTAAGTGCATTGACCATGTTTTACCCTGAGGACATAATGAATGGTTTTGAAGTAAGTGGTTAAAATTGGAGGTTTCTTTGACGGACAAATATGGTTAAATTGGTTTTAATAGCTAAAAAAAAGGAAAACTGAGTCATCTGTAACACCAGTGTGAATCATCTCCACTGGTCAGGACAAGTACACACAAACTAGTTCTTCCTCTAACTTGGATGGAAGTGTTTAAGCATTGATACATTAGTGACAAGGTCTACCATATATAATATGTCTCTAAAAACATGTACACATATAAACACTAATAACTGTTGGACATAATCACATCATCGACTTCCCTGCTGAACATGTCTTAACAATAACAAAACATCACAGTAAATGAAATGGAAATCCAGTCATGTAAACACATAATGATCATTTTTTAACAGCCGCTTTCTAAAACTCTACACTTCATTGTTGTTTCAAGAAACCAATCACACTATGTACCTACAGTATAACAGGTAACTGATGAATACATCATCATATCTTTTTTTTTAAACTACAAAACTAATGAAATTAGCTACTAGGCCTGCTTTGAAAATATCATTCTCCCAGCCTCTTTGGAAAATACCTTGAGAAACAGTTTATGTAGCACCAGTTTATTTGATTACGCTGCCTAAGTTGTTTGAATTTTGTCGTGACTCAATCTGAAAAGGTCAGTAGTACTACAGCAGTTTAGAATTCAAGTGTCCCATTTGGGAGACTGTCTATGGAAAATAACTTTGTTGTGTGTATGAGCCATGACTCATGACAGAGCTGCAGTTAACTTTGACTGCCACATCATGTTCATATTCGCCCACTCACATTTTTCTTCGATTTGTGCACAATTAGACTGCTCCACCTCAAGTTTTTTGGTGGAATCACTGTTTGTTGTGTCATCTGTGGAGCAGACTGAGGAAAGGAAATCCCCAATCCACATACACAGAAGTACAAAATGAAACTAATGCGAAACAGAAATCAGGCCGCTTCAATATTAACAGGATGTCTTCATATATAAACAAGTTAAATTTAGTAGGTAGATCTTTTAGACATTTTCAGTCTTTTTAAATGACCCACCGCCACCCTGCTCAACACATTTGTAAAAGGAATCTTTAAACAGAGATTTTACAATAAGAGTGAAATGTTCTTCACTGGCAAATTCAAGGAATGTAAATTATACCAGAGGATGTCACATGTGTGACAAAGACTTTTTTGCTGAGTGATCACAGTTCGTGAGTAGAAGGCAATTAAAAGCTAGTACAGCTAAAGGGATACTGATGTGGTAAACCCCACCCTGCCTTTGAGTGCACAACTGTTCAACCAAGAGCTGCTTAATACCCTAAACTAGTGGTATTTACCCCTCTGTGCATTGGTCTTTCGCTGCTGTTCAAAGCCCTCTCCAGTGGATGTCGCTACTGTCTGATATCTGCTGGTCTGAGCTGTCTCTCACCCTCAGCCAGGAAGATCTGCATGGCCCGGTAGAGCAGATGGACACCCAGCTCCCGTTTCTGTCTCCCCTGCCAATTGGACACGACGCCATAGAAATCCCCTCGCTTCTGATTTGTGAGCATTTTCAGACCTAGAAAGTGATTGGAGAATTGAGTTGGTGACCAGAAGGCTGGAGCAACACAAGAAAAATGTTCTGTTTTTGTTGTTTCATTTGTTTAGTTGTATTTTGTGTCATCAAAAACATGGAAACACTGAACTAGAAAAGTAAGTACCAGTCAAACCATCAGACAATTCTGTGAAAAACCAGCGGGGCCTCATACAGCTTTATCAGATTAAAATCTTATAAATTTAAAAAAATAAGATGTCGAGTATCTGAACAGAATTGCATGAGCTTTAGTGTCTTAAAAATAGTGAAAAAGGCAACATCTATCAGAAATAATTTTGTCACGACCTCACAACTCTTCAATCCTAACATCCATCTCCTGCATCTTTTTATCTAACTGTTCCAATCATTTTTCATGAGATAGATTAAGGCAGAATTAAGTGTAGAGATACAGCCTTTTTTGCCAGCCCGTCATTAAGTCCTCTACTTATGCCACATTTATGTGAGCAATAATTAACTGAAAATTATGACAAAACAAGCCCTGACAGGGTAATCTAAGAGCCTGATAAAGAGCCGCTGAGACGTTCCCCAGTGGATTATATCAACATCTGCCACTTTATAGAGATAACTGGTGATGAGTTTCATCCGGCTTGTACTCACCCATGGCCTCCACCATGCAGGCCTCTCTCGTGTAAGCCTCCACTGGAATGACGTTCTGGAAGCAATGCAGAGAGATGACCCCCTGCCCTGCGTTCCACACGTTAAGGATTTGCTGCACTTTAGGACACAATTTCTGTCACAGAGAAGAAAAGGTCAGTGTTTTATCTAAATATTTTTTATCACATTCATTTTAATCAAGCAAAGCTGATCAGTGTATGCCGCCCTACCTTGGAGGTTTTGTCGCCGCTGTAGTACTCTAAAGCCTCATACAGGTGACTGTAGGGACGGGAGCGTTTTCCTTTGCCCACATAAAATATAGAGTGGATAAATGTCTGGAAACACTCCTGTGTAGTCATGGTGTGGCTGCGGAACGGGAGGTTCTTTGTCACTCTGACAGATGAGAGAGACAAAGATCAATTTAAATGTGTCTTACATTACATTTCAGTGTCACAGAGCTGTGGGTAGTTCAAACTCAAAAGAAGTCAGCCCTACAGATATAATATGGAACAGAACACTGATTTCTGCTACTATTGTTGATTTAATTACACAGTTTTTTTGTCAACATGCCCATTAATCAATAGAAACAGTGAATTAACCAGTATTGTTCACAATATCAATGCATACTCAACATGGCGGTTGCTTCATTGTCCAAATGAAATTGATTTGATGACTGTGTCTCACTCACAACAATTTTAATAGCCTTGTGTTCTAGTTAAGAGGTTGGAGTGAAATGTAGAAATAATTTTCATGAAAAGTAGGGCAGTCAACAGTGCAGAGTAGAAATCAAAGGCAGACACAAAGCAACATGAGAGACAGCAGACCTTGGGTCGAGCAGCAGGTAGTTGAAGCTGGACTTGATGATGCCCTCCCTCCACTTTCTGTTTTGATCCGGTTGGTCAAACTGCTGGCACAAAGCCTGCTCGTCGGCCTGGCAGTCAGGCAGCTTGAAGGTCTGCAGGGCCCGACACAATTCTGGACTGTAGCCTAAATCTGTAGGAATAAAAAAAGAACTGATGAAAATGATTGAAGCTGTGAAAGTGATAGTAATGAACTATGCGCTATTACGTGTATATATTCATTCTTAGCTTTAGAAATAAAATCATAACCTAATCACAGAACAAGCAGGTAAATGATGGTAATAATTCTTAATAATTTTAGATTAAGAGTAAAAGAATCACCTGATTGTGGCTGCTCTTTTTCCTTCTGGTGACATGGCGATTGGGAGTTTGACTCCTGCATCAGACGACACAGCCTTCGCATGTAGGTGGGCCTGGTGCGGCTGCTGATGGGACCTGGACTCTCCCCCAGCTCCACAAGCCTCAATCTCAGCTCCTTGTCAGTCATCCCCCGTGTGTCTGGTATCATACTTCCCTCGCTTTCATCACTGTTAGCTTTCTGCAGCACCTTCTGGGGCTTCTGGTTCTCCTTTCCTCTGCTGCTCATCATGTCTGCCTGCAAGGAACGCCAGTCATAAAGGATAGTCTCCTCACTGCTGGTGGTACTCATGCTGGAGCTGAACGAGGTGTTAGCTGTAGGTGGGACATGGGTCTCGATCAACTTGTGGCCCTGTTCTGTATCTGTGTATAGGTACTCCACTGGTTCGTCCAGATCCTGAATGAGCGGACGCCCTCCAGGTGTGTACGACAGGTTAGCCAAGTGCTGTGGCCTGCGACAGCTCAACAGCCTGCTCATGCTGTACCTAGGCGTGCATCCAGTGCCTGGGGTGCTCAGAGGGTCAGAGTCCTCCCTGGACCTCCTTGGGGAAAAGCAGCTGGAGCTGGATGAAGATGACACAGACTCTGGCTGAGAGCTGCAGTCCTCGGTGATCCAGACATCTTCATCTTGTGAGCTGTCCACTCTGCCCTTAACAGGGGCATCAATTGTCTCTCCCTTTGTTGCCTCATCTGTACTTGTTAGATCATCAGTCATAAAATCCCCTCCTTCAGTAAGCTCCCTTTCTTGGCATTGTATAGCAAGAGCAATCTCTGCAAGGTGTCTTTCATAAACACCCACTGATGAGTTCTCGCTTTTCTCCAGTATGAATGTATCAGATAACGTCTGTGATTCAGAGGCACTCCCGTGTACGCTCTTGGCGAGGATTAAGGTATCTGCTTGGCTATTGCTTAAACTTGAACCAGCTCTCAGGGTGCTGGACTGTGTGTCTTGGCAATCCACAGGCAAGGAGTCTCCTCCTGTACTATCCCCCGAATAGGCTGATGTATGATAAGGTGCTTGTGGTGACCGGTAATAGTCTTCTCTGCTCTGAGACCTGGGCGTCTGGCGGCGCATTCGAACTGGTGTTGGTAGGGTCTCGTCAAACAGAGAAGATGTGATAAGGGGACTTTCAGGTATCCTGCTTGTTCTCAGTGAGCAGCGACTCAACCTCGATCGAGTCCTGCCTGTTACAAAAGGACTGGGTGTGAATGGTAGGTCAGTAACTTCATCTGTTACCCCAACTCTGTCATCAGATTTGGTGTCTGATGTGAGCTTTGTAGCCACCCCATCAACATCACCTTTACGAGTGACATCCACAACTTCACCACTACAACCTAATGCATCATCGTTTGAATGCTTCATTTCATCCAAGGTCAGTTTGTCGAGGATACCTGGTAAATGCTCTATAGTTTCAGAGTCTGAATCTGTGTGGGGTTGTTCAGGGGAGAGATTTCCTTCTTGTTTCATAAATTCAGAAGCAGACTTTGAAGAAATCACAAGCTTTTTCTCCACCTTAGCCCCAGAAGAACCAACCTCAGGTGAAATATGTCTGGGGTGTAAGGAAGCATCCAGAGCACTGGTGTAATGGTCACTATCACAGCTACTGTAATGACTACTAGTGGTCCCACTGCCACTGCTGCCCCCACATGACTGTGCTGGCTGTTCAGGTATCTTCATCTGGGTCTCTTTTACATCTTCCTCCTCCGGTTCATCATCACTCTCTCCCATATTACAATGACTGATGACTGTTTTCTCCATCTCCTCTTCTGTGCTAGTGCTGCCCTCCCTGCAGAAAACGTAAACGTGGTCCGGGGATGTGACATCAATGCCCTGCGTGTGTAAAACGGTGGCCATGCGTTCTGAATCCAGGAAGTTGGAGTACTCTGACAGATCAAAGGACAAGTCGCTGTTGCACTGGCTGCTGTCCACAGCAGCTTGTTGTTTGGGAAATTCAGGACTAAAAACGGGAAAATATTCATCTACATCCCTGAAGCTCACACTCTTTCGGCTCGCTCGCCTGGAGGGAAATGCTGGAAGCGTGTCTCTTCTGGAGGGGGAGATGCTGCCACCAGTAGCAGCCTCGTGTTCATTTGCTTTTGATGTAAACACATCTTCCTCCAGAAGAGCTGGCATTGGAGCTAAAAGTCCCACTCCAGACATGCGAGTGCTTGACAGTATGGAGGGACCTTCAGATGTCCAATGTGCAGAGGAATTATACCAGTCCTGCCTCTTAGTGTCCACATCAGAAAGTCTGTTATATGGTAATCCTCTGCAACTTGGCCTCCCGTTAATGTTAGACAAGTTAAAAAATGATGAGCGTCGTGTGCTGCTCATCGGGGCTTCACCAAAGTCACTTATCATTGATGAGCGGGAACTGAAGCTATAGTCTGATTCAGGATAGCTGGACATGTCGGTCTCGTCCGAATAAACAGCTGTTGAGGGAAACAAATATAAGCATAAATTAACACAGTTCCTAGAAAAATAAAAAATTACCACTAGCTAGCCAGAGTCTGGAAAAATATAACAGTAACTGATGTCACCTTTATGCTCTGCCAGACTGTTTGGCAGATCATCAGCCTTGTGTTTGTTTTTTCATTTGACAGGGAAAAATGGTGAGTGTTACTGGAAAATTTCAAAGTAAAGTGAATGTTGATGACAGTATTTTTCTGCTTTTTCTTCTTTCTTTTCAAGTACAACCTCCTGAAAATCCAGAGGATTTGCAAATGATAGTGGTGTTAATGTGATATGACAACATGCCAGCAACCAAGTACAATTTACAATAATGGCCCGACCTGGATTAATATTACTGAAATACATCTAAATAATACTTCTAACACCATTGTTAACTAGGAAGTGTTCCAATTGTGGAAATGAGGTATTTTTTGTATACAGGTGTTAGTTTGAAGGATGTATTGCTTAAATAATCCTGAGAAAACAAAGATTTTAAGGAGACTATCTTACAATATTGAAACTGAGGCAAGTCGTCCTCCTCTGTGTCCGCTGAGCTGGTCTGGTACTCCTGAAGGAGCGAGGCACATTTTCGATTCTCCTCTTTCTCTGCAAGCTTCCCTGGTGTATTGCCTTCCTGCATGGATAAAGGAGGCAACAGTCATGAATCAAACTAAATCTGAGATGATCATAATTTGTGCAATTTGCAACAATTAGGAAATCTCTTGGTTTAGTTTAGATTATTTGTCAGTAGTGCTAAAACTGATTTTCCATGTTCTGTCCCCTGAAACTCTGTCTCTCTCACACACACACACACACACACACACACACACACACACACACTTTGTCTAAGATTATCAATGATGCTAAAGAGAATTCTTACTTTATCTTTAATGCTTGGGTCCCCTCCATTCACCAAGAGCATCTTTATATTTTGATAACATCCCCACAGAGCAGCAATATGTAGAGGAGTCAGACCCTCTGATGACCTGGAAGACGTGCAAGAAAACATATGGTATAATGCAAAACATTATTTTATCATTAATTATCCAAAAGAAGATTGCCTTCATGTTATATGTCAATATTTAAGCATATTTCCAGAGGGAACATTATACTGGAAACACCATAATGCAGTCATAGCCTGTTTATATGTTATGCACTTGGTGTGTGGAAGATTGCCCAGAAACCTGTACAACCTTTACAAATGCATTTGTTCAACAGACATTTTTAACTAACTTTAAAGAGGTGGTTTCTATAGTGCAGCCTGTGATGAAGTAAATGCTCACACAAAGACATGGTGACTTTTTACAGTCACAGTGTTTTGTGACCATACCTGATATTGGGGTCTGCTCCACATTGCAGTAACATTTTCAAGCAGCGTGTGTTCTTCTCAGTCTCTTTACCAGCAGCCAGGTGTATGGCAGCCAGCCCTTTAAAACCCACAAAGTCAGGACGTGCGCCTTGTGAAAGAAGCAGCTGCACAGATCTGCCAAGGAAAAGCACACAGTGCAGTGTGATGTGAAAAGCAGAATCTTTTACATAATTAATTAGCATGTGGTCTATTATATTCTCATTCATCCAGGTCATCCTTATCTCTGGGCAACAAATTGAATCAAAGGACAAATACAAGTCCAGTTGTCTTCGATTCAATTTGTTGCCCAGAGATAATTAGCATGTCAGTTAGCACCTTTAAAAGTGTACTTGTCTCTCCTTGATTCCCTTTCATAGTGTGATGTCTATATAACTTACAACTTTACCATGATATCTAGATTTTAAACATTTTTCATTCAAAAAGCTTTTAACTTCCCTGCTTGTCTCTATAACCTTAAATGACAGCACTCACACGATTCACATGGTAGTGCTATTTATCATCGTTTACCACCGTTACTGTCAAGTTTCAATGTCTTTTGTATTTGCAAAACAATGCCACACTCATTGCATTTTAGTTTTAACAATGATCCACATTGCAGTCAGAGTTCAGTGGGGCTCCATCTATTAATGATAACATTTTAGAAAAAATAACATTTAAGATCCATCAAACACACCCTAGTTACGTAAATACTTGCATCTCAGAAAATAACTTAAACTTGATGTTGATCGTGTAATTTTCCACTCTGTCGTCGGCTCTCTCGACAGAGGGCATGTCTGGGCAAAAACAAAGAGAGAGGGGGCAGAGCATCACCTGGGTTCTCCATCGTTCACAGCCTCGCAGAGTTGACTTTCCAGGCTCTTCCTCTTTCGATCCATGATCAGAGCAGTCCGTTTATAAATGATCTATGTCTGTGGATCGGCATATTCCGATTTAGCCCCGAGCCTAAAGTCGAGCAGCTAGTAGCTGTGGGTAACTTTTCAACGAGGCTAATGGTAGCAAGCTTAGCTTATAGCAACTGCGAAGCTGTAAAAACCGACTAACTCCTTACACATCTAACAGCACTTTTCTATGAAGCTAACTCGTTGCCAGATCATTGCGTTGCCCCTTAAGTACTTGGAGGGATGATGTTTTCAAACTCTACAAGCATTCACCGATTGTTTATCCACGTAAACTGCGTGATTGTTTGGGTTAAACTTCCCTCCAAGCTCGGAGGACCTACCTCCTTTGCAGACGGCAGGCGGAAGTCCCGCCCACTGACGTCTCCGATTGGATGATGATTTCATTTTCACCAATCAGGTTACTTGAAACGTATGCGCAGTTTTCATTGAATGATATCCCCATCAGAGTCAAACCGTGCTTAGTTTTCACTCACTATGAACTCTGAGAACCATAGTTTTCTATTAATTTCTGTTGTTACAGTTTCTAATATTTAGTACTTTATGCACTAAATTAACATATTTCCTTTGGATTTGTTCGAAAGGTAGGTTATTGCTATAATAAACAAAACAAATTATCTCTCACTAAATAATGTATTTTGGATATTCATTGCACATTTTGTACATTCCACTCACTGGTTCAACCATGGTCTTCTTATACAAATCAGACAAAAAGACATCATGAATCTATTCAAAATATATTATGGCAATTATATTTTCATATAAATAAACTGATTGCAGTATTAAAAGTTTATGCTCACTATGCCATAATAACAGCAATAGAATATACATATACATATGTCTTTAAAAGAAAAAGAGGGGGGGTTATCTCGACAAGCAGAACATGTCTAGATTTTGCAACTATACAGCTTTTAAATTCCACAGAAAAGGTGCAATGTCAAGATATTTCACTTTTTTTTGTTTGTTTCTGACAGCCGCAATGTTGCACTGACTCAGACAGTGCAGAGAGAGAAGAGAAGGAGTCCCAGCAGGAGGAGCGTCAGGCTCGGGTGGAAGACTCCAGCATGGTCAGGCAGTGTGCACGTTTCATAGGGCTCCAGACAGGCAGCAAAAGCCATGACATGAGCGATGTAGCTCTGCTCCTGGACCCCATGGAAAAGGTGTGACATGGGACCTTTGGCAAAGATGGCTACATCTTCTATACCATGGGTTTCTGAGCCCAGAGGGACAGGAGCTTGCTGACGATAATCATTAGATGCTAAAAGACAATGGGACAAAGGAACATCACATTAGCTTCACAATGTTATGGTAACTTATAACTGAGTATTACACATTACAGTGTTCTTATAATATCAAGTCATATGTTTTTTAAAAAAACTGTTTTACTTAAGTAAATAAATGAGCACATGAGGGATCCCTCTGAATGCTCCTTTGTGCCTCTACAGTACATATCCAGTTACACCACTAGATGGAGCAACTTTATTTGTATTCTCTTGAAAGATTATCAGCGTACACTTACATGAAATTGACTCATTCATATCTGGGCGAGTTCCATTGTCAATCTGGTATCCTGGTCCATTTCCATACACAGCAGTGGTGAAGCGCTTGCCATCATCAGCTAGAGAGCGAGACACTCCTGCAAATCAGAGAACAAATTGGTATCTACAGATTGTATTCAAACTTGTTTTTTTAGGTTGGGTCATTGGATAACTTTCACATTTTATTATCAAACCCCCATCAATCTCTGTAAGTGTGTTTTACCAAGAACAGGGTTTCCTCTGGCAGAATATCCTCCAAATGCAAAGACATGGGAGTGATCAGCAGTGACCACAGACAGGGTGTCCAGTTCACTGGTGAGTTCAGCAGCTCGCCCGATTGCCCGGTCAAACTCAACAGCCTCATACAGAGCTCTTTTGGCCTTTCCTCCATGGTGCCCGTGGTCAATTCTCCCACTTAAAGTCCAAAAGAATGTAAATGAAAAATTAACATAGAAGTAGAAAATACATTCTACAAGTGACTCCTCATTTTTCTAAAACTGAATGCATTCAGATTATTACTGAGGCACAAAGAAATGATACCCACTGGCACAAAGAAATGACACCCACTGTTTAAAAACTGTAATCCTTAAGTCATGATCACTGGTGTCAAAATTACCATAAGCACTATTTTAAGCATACCCTCTTCTTTTTAATACAGATGGAAGTGAAAGTGATGTGGCGATTTAACATTAAACACTTTGAATTGACAGTTTAACACTGACTCGATATTTTATGATACTTGAAAGCCCTACAGAAAACAGTTATACTTATCTTCCACGAAGAGGAAAAATCCTTTGGGGTTCTTGCTGAGAATCTTTATCGCTTTCTCCATCATCTCAGTGAGGGAAGGGTCCATGGACCGATCACGCTCCAATTCATAGCGGCAGTCTTTGGGTTCAAATAGCCCTAAGAGAAAATTGCGAGAGAAATTGTAGGCCTTATTTTCAAAGAACAAGACAAAGGCCAAATTTTAAAATGTGGGAACTGTTCTGATTTCCTCTGAATACATCACAGTACTTTTGATCATTTAGGCACAAAATGTTAAGGATTTTATTTGATAAATGATTTTAACAATTATGTTATCAGACACATTTTTCGCTGACAAATGGTTTCACCTAAACCTTTAGTCAATAGCTTGGTGGTTCAGTTTACGTCTGCGTCCTTGTTAATGATTGCCATGTCATAACACAATAGTGATAAAAAAAACAACTCCTACCCATCAGGTAGTCTGTCCTTGCAGGATTGACTGCATCAAATTCAGCTTTGTTCCAAACATATTTAACATTCTGTAGGAAATAAATAAATAAACATTATTGCAACTCCAACTCAGAGAGAGAATGGCATCTATTTGCACTCAACCTGATGGGTACATGTATAAATTCTACTATGTACTGTTTTGTTCTTCATCCACTCCGCAACAAGATTTTGTCCATCATTTCGGTCTCCTGTGTATTTTGGATACTCAGGATCTTGTTTGTCTTTGGGAAACATGTACTGACGACCTCCACCAAGAATGACCTGGATTGAGAGACATATGGTGACATTTTATGCAGTATATATTTCAAACTGGATATATTTTGTGTTTTACTGTGCATGAGAATGATGTGAATGGAAGACTTTCCTCTAAAGAAAACACAGATTGAGAGATTTATCATTTAAGTAGTGGTGAACCATTATTTGGGATGAAAGTTGTTTAGTTAAGTTGTTTTGTTAAGGACATAGATTTGTATTATGGCTTACATTTATTTCTGTGTTGTGAACCAGCTGATATGCGATGTCATGGCATCCATTTTTGACAGCCTCAGTGGGGAGGTCAGAGTCAGAATACCAGCTTCGATCGGCGGAGTGAGCATAACTGGCACTTGGGGAGGCGTGCTGCACTCGGGTTGTTGTGACAATTCCCACAGATTTGCCTAAAATCAGAACAATGTGGTCCTAATTAATTCACTGTTTTGTGGACAACATGCAAATTCCACCAGTGTGTTTTGTTTTTGGAAAGAACCACTTCCACACCACAAACTGTCCTGTCAATGATATGTTTTTCAGAGTATATTGATTTTGCTCTCACATAAAAAAACACATTAAATAACAGAATAATACTGTGCTGTTTACACAGGTCTCCTTAATGAATAACACATGGTTAAAAACTGTGGCAGAACTGATCTGAAATCCCAGGATAGATAAAGTCACCATAAAATGAAGCTGTGTCTAACTACAATATACACCAACCTGCTTTCTTGGCACGGTGCAGAACAGATGTGACTTCATTCCCGTAGGTAGCTCTACAGTTGGACCTTGGGGTGGCAGCAGTGACACCTACGGTGCCATAGTTTGCCTTCACACCACATAAGTACGCTGTGGCTGTACCAGCACTGTCTGGCATCTGCTGGTCCACGTTGTATGTCTGCAGGACCAAGAGCAATCACATATATTAACATGAACAGAATATTAGCAGATTTTGATTGTGTCTTAGATTTTGCAGTAGAGTCATTGTTAAGTTGTTCATTTGTTCATCATATATATAATTTTACATGATCTTCAGTCAGTCAGCCTCTGTCGAAACTGCCTGCATATACCCTGTCATTTTATGCAACCTGCAACCTGTGTTACAAGCCATGTACTACCACCATCAACTGATAACAGACTACTCTGTCACCATGAAATGACAGCTATGCACTGTAAAATATGATATTTCTGAACAACAGCCTCACATCAGCTGTTTGTTAGTAAGAGTCAAACACACATACAGTGTTGCTCAACGCCCAGTGAGAGATATTACATGGTGTGCTCTTACTTAACAATAATACTTGACCAGAGTTCATAAACTGAGTCAGTCAGGCTGACCTTTGACAGCGCCAGGTGAGGGAAGGTATCCATAACCAGACTGGTTTCCTCCCCTGATGCTCCTGCCAACTGGCCTTTGAGGATCCGGGCAGCAGTCACTGTTGGTATCCCCATACCTGCAAACAGGTGGAAACGCACCTGAGCGTTAGATAAGGTCGGACAGGGAGGCACAGAGCTGCCATTGTCCTCAGTGAACCTCATAAGGCTCTGCTCATGTGAGGGTTTAAAGGCCGGTGAAAGACGTGAAAGTTATTTACACTCACAAATGGTGGACGATATGCAAAGCAAAAACAGTAGCAGTCCCCATTTATTCTCTGCTGCTTTGTTTTTTTATATTTTATGAGAAATCCATGGCATCTTGTACAACCTATCTTGTCAGAGCTTGTCTTATCTATTACAAATACTGACTTAAAATGTACGTGTGGAACCACATGTAAACCATGCCATGTCATCATTGCCATATATGTTAACATGGCATCTGGCATATAGTGCATTTCAACACAAATCAGGTCATTAACACCTAGATCTTTGTGGTTGGGTTTTCATGCATGATCATGTCATTGATAGGGTAATTAAATGTTATTGGTTAATCCCAAACATTGATAAGAATCTAAAATGCTCCTATCAGTATAAAAGTTGGTTGGGGTGGAGTCAGCTGTAACCATAAACCAACACTATCTATAAATTAGTGATTTGTACAGTATAGTTGCCAAATACAGATCTTGGGTCACTGAGTAAACAGACAGAAGTGCACATGAGTAACTACTTATCTTTTTTGCAAGGTCCGGGGGTCATGGCTGCAGTTAAAATGTCTTATCAGGACATTTGAATTCATCTTGTATCATCTTAAACAGGCTATGCTGGAAAAATACTGTTTTCTTTTGCCCTAACTGTTGTGGAAAAAGTTCACATTTTTACATATGTTTTATTTTCCATAATTAGGAAAATGAAATCACAATTTCAAGTATTGAAGACCTGATAACTGGTCATATAACAATTTAAAGGTTTTAGCAGACAAACAGTGTCGGAAAGTTTAGCTATGCATGATGAACTTGTCTGAACTCTTTGCTGTGTTCAGATCAGTTACAGTAAAATAATGGAATACTGTGGACTGTGGTTTAACCTCAGTTCATTTTGTTATGTATGGCTTTCCAAGCAGTAGTAACCACTGGTGATCAGTTGCCAACATTCATCTCTGTACCCATAAACCCATGCTTTTCAGGGTCATATAGCACATTTGGCTCCCTCTTGGACTTGACCACAGTTCATAATGAGACTTGCACTTTCAAACTCCCACCGGTTTCTCTTCACCTGAACAAACGAACTGAACTCAAAGCAGCAAATGTTGCGCAAGTCAGGGAAACATCTAAAATGGTGGAGAGAGCTCCATTCACCACACTCACCATCCCCCAGGAAGAGGATGAGGTTCTTGGCTTTGTGGACATTAGGCTGAATGTTCAGGGCGCTGTGAAGAGCCTCCTTTCCTTTGTGGTTCCAGTAATCAGCGTGGAGCTCCTCATCTGTAGCAAGAACGTGATACAAAGATAATGACATGAAAAGCAAAATGAAATAATAAGTTCAATGATCAGTAAGAATAGATAAATGTGTAATAAAAGTTATGAGGGGACAAAGAATTTTCTCTTTATCTATTTTTTTTTCTCTTTAATATTTTTTACCATACAAAAATAATGACACAAAACATAATGGCCATGAGAACTTATAAAAAAGAATGCAACCATGATATATTTTTAAACACATATCTTACATCATATTACGTCAAAGTGTTTGATGCAGATGGTTTTGTGATATAAACTCTTAGATGTTAATGCAGGTATATTTTCATCCAACAACAAAGAGAAATTGAAGAACCATCTGTATTTTGGTGCCATCACAATAAAAGTTGGTTTGATTACACTTAAATTTCTCTGTGTTCTTGTGTTTTTCTTAAGACCCACGTGTATGATTCCAGCATGAAATCTAAAAGCAATTCTTTTCTGATGTAACAAAGCTGCATCAATGTGTAACAGATCCTTACCTGAAGCACACACAGTCCACTGCACTGAAATTAAAATCAATAATCCAGCAAAAATCAGCTTATGTTTGTAAGCCATGGTGTTGAGTATGGGTAAATTCTATGGGAGTTGCACGCACACACTTTCCTTTTATAGCTGCACCCAAGGAGCAAAGGACACATGAAGGAGCAGTACAAAGTGAGCAATCAAGGTATATTGAACACACACACACACACACACACACACACACACACACACAGGAGAAGAGGCAATTAACTATACATTGGCTTCTAAAAAAACAACAGGCTCTAATTTCTCTTTGAGGTATTCAAATCTGTAAGTTGTGATTATTGATGTTTCCAGTGACAGGAGTTCATACCTGAAGTTCACTGTGTTATATCTCACATGATAGCACTTCTAATGGCAAAGGTGAGGTATGTTTCTCACACCAGTCAAATGAACTACCTTTGTGCACCGAGGTCACAACAGAGTGGCGCCAGCAGTTTTCATTTAAAATTGCTTTGGATATATATAATTTTTGGCTGAAAGTGAAGCCTTTATTTTGAAGTGGTGTGGTATGAGCATATCTGGCTTATTAATCATTAATCTTATCTGTAATCTAATGAATCCATTATCTGAAACCATTTTATTTTTGTATTATAGTTTCAGGTTAGCACAAGTGCAAACGCAGCTGGAATACAGTACCTTATCTCTGAAATGTTAACTAGCAGGAGCTTTAATATTGATTGTCTTATTGCCACTATAAGTAATCATCTGATGATGATGATGTTGATTAGGGTTTTACAGTTTCCGTCTTGTATTATTTTGCAATTATACCACTCATGTTTGAATGGGAACTTTTCCAACGTTTGAACAGGTTTCTGACAGAGCAAGCATTTATTTGAATTTGTGACAGAATTAATGGATCACATATGAGTCTGTGTGTGTACAGGTGGGTCTGAATGCACATCTGTGTTACTGCTTTTCAGCAGTGTGGTTGAAAATCCTCAGCTGTCTTGTGCTGACTGGCCTTGAGGTTCAGACACACCAACACAAGTTTGCACCTTCCCTTCCATTTTTTTTGTATTATCACCATTTTGACTTCATAATAAGTCCAAAAGAATTTCTGAAAACAGCAAGGCCTCTGAAAGAGTCAGTGTGTGATGTGTGCTTTGGGACTAATATTGCCATAATTTGTTAAATGTTTAGAGACTACAACTACATGTTCTTTTATTCATCCAAAGCTTTGTTAAAGGAGTGATTTGTAAGTCTTGCTATTGTTACATAGCCAATGTTAACATTAACAGCTGTTTATTTGTCAGTCCTCCTGATGGCTTCAACTAAGAGGTTTCAACATACTTTCTGAGCAGTGCTAGCTCTTTGGGGCAGCCTGGATGCTGTAGTGAGTTGATATCAGGAGGGTGGTTGTGCTGTTAGTGCTATTGTTAGCCATACATCAATAGCAAAAGTCACACATCCCTCCTTTCAAGGAACTGTATAGAGCCCTATTGTGTTTATTGTCTTAAACATGTCTTTATTTAGAAATTAAAAAGTAACAGTTGACTGATGTAACAATTAAATATCAGTTCCTTTATAGGGACTTTTCAGAAGGAACCACAAAATAAAATGACCTGTAACAATCTATGATTGCTATGATGAAATGGACGATGGACTCATCAAAAAATCTATATTTATCCTTATAAGTAATATTTGCAAAAACACAATAGAAAAATACATAGACAATATTTGCTTACAAAATACATTCATATACAATCCACATAGACTGTATACTGTATCAAGTGACAGACAATCTGACAGAAAAAAGATTTACTATTTGGAACCAAATGAGGTCAAGGTAGAAACATAAAAAAAAAAAAACTTAAAAGCTACATGTTTTTCACTGCTATAGGAGGTACAGTATCTTCATGAGTCCTTATAAGGTCTGTTGGTGTGGCAGCTTGACATGGCATGATGGCCCGTAGTTCCAGTTTAAGTTACTGTCATATAGTAATCTGTTCCATATACATCAACAGCTGTGTGTCCCCTCATGCACAGGATAAACAGTGAGCCCTCACTTTTCTGGCTGGAAAGCCATTCTGGATAAAGCCTCAGATAGATGTATAAATAGGAAAATACAGCTTCTTGTTTGATAGCTCTTAGCAAGCAGTTTATGCCAGCAGAAGTTATGTTGAACTTTAAAAATATGGGCAGGATGCAAAATCAAACCAAAACAAAAAAAAAGAACCAGTTAGTGCAAGTTAGTAGTGACAAGTTGGAAACAGTAAAATGCTGTTGACACCTCTGCAATGAGGCTATTGCGGGGAGTGTTTCTTCAAGAGCTGCTTGCATGTGAATTAATTTTAATCTTTGCATGAATATTTTAATCCCTACCTGCCTGTGCTCTAGCCTGCAAAAGCTGCTGGTTTGTTGGTATGCACTTGAAGTGAGATCCGATGTGAGTTTAAGCCTGCGTGTTGCATGCACAGTAGGTAACACATGCGTGTGGATGTAATCAGGGAGTGTGAGTATTTTTCAGTTATCCCATACGGTACCGTATATGTTTATCCCTGCATTGTGACTTGCCAGCCTGTGTGCATACAGTGAGAATGTGCGCTTGTGTGAATGTTTAGTGCAAGAGTCTGTATTGCTGCATGCATACAATGGTTCTGAGTGAGTGTGTGCTTTTTGTTGTGGGTGTCTGGGGGTCATCTGAACAACCAGAGGAGGCCAAGTGAGCCGAACAGAAAGCTCGAGGGTGTCTTTACGCACCCAGCTGAGGTACGATTGTGGCTGTGAGGAGGGCAATTTTTGTAGGGCTCCAAACAGGCAGCGTAGGCCATGACGTGTGCCACGTAGTTCTGCTCTTTCACCCCATGGAACAGGTGAGCCATTGGGCCTTTGGCGTAAATGACTACATCCTCTCCACCATGTGTCTCTGCATCCAATGGGACGGCAGCCTGCTGCATGTACTCCTCATCGTCTGGGAAGAAATGAACAGAGCTTTCAAATAAAGTATCTTTTTTTTTTCTTTTACTTTGACATCAACTTCTTTTGAGCATTGCTGTTTCAAGAGATTGCACTGGCTTCCTTTTGTTGGTTCATACACCACCCTCTTCAGAGAGCAGAGCATCTTCAGGTAGTTTTAAGAGTACACTAAACAGTTGCCTCAGTGATGTTTTTGTGGCTGTCCGCAAAACAGTGATTGGCAAATCTCGTGTAATTCACCTGGTTCAACTTGATTACAACATTTTACAAACCCAAAGGTAATTGAGGCCCTTTTGATGAAATAACAGCATTTACTGCTTGACTTTTCTCAAGTGAGGTGTATGCAAAGTTTGTACAGACTTCCCACCCAATAACAAACAATGCTGGAAAACAAGCAAGAAAATGTCCTGTTGTTATGATGTTAAAAACAAAAAACAATGAGGTCCTTTTGTCTGTTCTAGATAAGGGTTCCATTTGCAGTAATGTGTATAAACTGTTGCAACAGTCTGCTGGAAGCCCTTATTTTCTTTCACTAATAATATCTTTGCTCCTCTGAAAATAACAACACATCATGAGACCACAGATGCTGTCTTTTCCAGTGATTCTCCAGATGGATATATAAAGTTGTAGAAATGACTCTCTTACATGTAATCACACATTTCTCTAGGTGACACACAGGGATGAGTGTGCACTTTTGAGACACAACTACTGGTTCCAAAAATATAAAGTGAGTCCTGTCCATTCAAAAAGACAAAATTAGGGGTTTTAAAAAAGGTAATTTTTCCCTCAATAGAGATATTCCATCCTTTAAGTATACACACTCATGCAATGACTAAAGCAAGTGGTGCAGAACAGGAGAGGGAGGACCCAGATCATTGCTGCCCACCGCTCCACAAAGAAACACAAACAACCTTTTAAAGGACAGTTACTTGTACACAATGGCGCCTGTGCACAGAACACAAGAGAAGACAGCATGGTGCCATAAACATCATATTTCATCTCTGCTTTCCAGAGAAAAACACAGGCATGAGTCAGCCTTAACCACATCAGTTCACGCTGTCTGTACACACATCAGTACAGACCAGTGCCGCATCTGAAAGGCATTAGTTTGTACTCACAGAAATCCACCATTGTGATGTTTCCTCTGGTTCCATTTATGTGGACATAACCAGGGCCATTGGCATACAGGATGCTGGTGAAAGGCATTTTGTCGTCAGCTTTCTTTGGTGCCAGACCTGAATAGCAAAATGGTAGAAAGAATGAGTAATAGTTCATTGGTAAGGGTATTATTTACACATATTTTCTTTGTCTTTTCATGTATTTCATAAGACAGAAAAATATTTCAACGAAAAATGCAAGTTACACAATGACAATCTTAAATATTATGTAATCGCCTCCATACACAAATGCCTAAAAATAGGCAACTTCTTCTATTTTCCATGAATGGCTTGTGTCTTAATTTTCACCCCCTGCACTTTCTGAATTTAAGATTTCTGGATAACATTTAAGACTTACCAAAGATTGGATTCCCTCGAGGTGTGTTGCCACCAAAAGTAAAGACGTGGGAATGGTCAGCAGTGACCACAGTCAGTGTATCATTTTCTCTGGTTAGCTGTGCAGCACGCTCAATTGCTCGGTCAAACATCACAGTCTCTGTCAGAGCCAGCTTGGCAATACCATCATGATGACCATGATCAATTCTCCCTCGTGCTATGAAACCACAAATAAAGTGAATTAGTCAGTCAATACTTTCTTGTGTTGGGATGTCAAGTGATTTTTACTTGATTTCAACTAATATCAATTATGGTATGGTGTCAGAGGACAGTTCATATATACTCATCTTCCACAAACAGGAAGTATCCTTTGGGATTCTTGCTGAGGATTTGTATGGCCTTCTCTGTCATCTCCACAATGGAGGGATCTCGGGAGCTGTTCCGGAAAACCTCAAATCTCATGTCCTTTGGCTCAAACAAACCTGGGATGAGGTACAAAAAAAAGAATGAGGCAGGAAACACACAAAACAGAATGAGTTCACATAAGAGTAATTAGAACCAGAAAAGAGTGTATTATTTTATCGCTGTACCAAGGGTTGATAGCACCAGCTAACTTTGACTTCACAGAGCACCATCATGCGCTCTTGATGTGGTTGTAAAGATGAAAGTTGGCCTTACTGGAATCTTCTTGTTTAAAGCCCTTGATAAGGTTTTGTAACTTACCATAGATAAGAAATGCATCTGTCAATGGCTGGGTAATGTCTGAGATACAAATTGTCTATGTCTTGTTTATCATGTGTACGGCATTTGTGTGTTTCATATATTCAGAACTGGTTGTGTGTTGGCACATCTTTATACCCACCCATAAGTCGGTCAGTAGTTTTAGCATTAATCTCATCGAAGTCCTTTCTGTGCCAAACATAGTGCGACCTCTTGTTCTGGAAGACAGGTGAGAGGATACGTGAATGTGTGACTGCTTATCTTTATAAGATGTGGTAAATAATATCTACATATTAAATAGTCTCACTGGTTTTGCTTTCAGCCACACATCTATGAGGTTCCTCTTGTCTTTGCGGTCGCCCTTGCGAGAGCTGGAGGTAGGGTACTCTGGGTCTGGGGTACCTTTCGGTGTCATGTACATCCTCCCTCCCCCCAGAATCACCTTAAAGGTATGCCAGAATCATTCAATCAATCAAATCATTATACAAACCAAAGGCATTAACAAAACAGGACAAAGGGGTTAATTAAAGTAATTCACTATATTAAGTTATATATAAAATTATACTATGTGTATATGATGTGGACTTTAGACATGAGACCCATGAAAGTCATACTCCAATGTGGATCTCTACATCTGTAGCGTTAAAAAGGCTGCATTGTACTGCAGTCTTGTCAAACAATGGGCGAAACTGATTCACTTTTATACACTTTTATAGTCTCTTATACAAGAAAGCTGCTGTTCATCAGCTAATTGTTGTGTTGTAGAAAACAGAGCACTATGACAGCACATGAAAACACCATAGCACAATAATAAGTGTTACAAGCTAAGAACACAGAGCAGCAAGCAGTGAGCACAATGCCTTCTGCATTTTCAGCCAAACGTGGAAAGGCAAAATTTATGTTATGCACAATGCAAAGCTGTTTGTATTTGTGTAGTAGTTGTAAGTTAGAAAATACTATGCTGTGGAGGCTCACCACATTTAAATTTAGACCATAAAGACTCTTCATTCTTAGTGCAGTGTGCATGCCTTAAGTGAACCTGTTAAGTACATCTAGACTAGTGATGTGCTATAAAGCTAAATGTGCAACCAGAAATCATAAAAGTGTGAGCAATCTCCAGCATTGGATGAAATGTTTTTGTAATGTACATGTTTTCTAAACATTTTAGTAAATTTTTGTTGTTTTAAAATGATGTAAATTTTGGACACATACCTTGCCTGCATTATACTCTAAGGCCCTATCCTGTCCTTGGTTTGGTTTTTCCCTTGCACCTTGTATGTCAGTTCTCTATTCTACAGTCTACTGTCTTTAATGATTTCTGTGGTCTCATTTAATCACCAGATCAAAGTCCTTGTGGACTGATTGGACCTTGACAATAAAATGAGTCATATACCAATGATGTCTCTTAATAACTTCTAAACAATATAAAGTATGATAAAATGATATTGCATCACCCATCTGAAAAAAAAAAATCTTAACAGAACTAGAACTACTATTTTAGATAAGAACAATATATTAAACAGAGTTATAGTACAATAACAACACACTGTTTCTTAAACTGAACTTGAATTACATATCTTGTTTAACATTGATAAAAAATGCCAAATGGAATTGCTCTTACATACATCAATGTCAAAGTTGGTGACCATTTGTGTGGCAATGTCAACACAGCCCTGTTTGTGGGCAATGGCAGGAAGATCTGCATCACTGTACCAGCTTCGGCTGACAGAGTGTGCATAGGCAGCAGCTGGGGAGGCGTGCTGGACACGGGTGGTTGTCACTATACCAACTGATTTACCTGGAACAAACAGACACATCATAAATCATAAAAAGTGTTGACAATTAAACACACATGAACATGTTTATTTCAGAGATTCAGTATGTATTCAAAGATCTCTCAGAGACAGACTGGTCTGAATGAAGAAATAATTACATGTTTAGTTCTCAGTGTGTGTATCCTCACTCCTGAAGCCTTTTTTGACCAAGTAATGAAGCCCAGTGGAAGAAGTAGTGGAAACAAGTTAATCATAGAACATGACACGCTGCAGGAAAGTTAAAAACCTGCTGCCACAGCAATAAATAAGCCCAACATTTAGAAAAGCATTTTGTGTTTGTGATTCAAATGGTTAATAATTCAATTAAAATGCAAATTTACTTGCTCTCTGAATACTTTGCTTTTTGAGTTTCAACCACTGAGGTTTAGCTTTCCTGCTGCTCTAATAAAATATTAAATAATACTTTGTAGCCTCATAAAAAAGACTTATACAAACACTCCAGTAATTCATAAACATGTTGTAACCAAGGTATTTATAGCTGCTGTATCTGACACTTCAATGTGTACTGCACAGGCATAATGACACGGAAACACATAAAAAGGCAACATAACAAACATCATATATGTGAAGTTTTTGCACATAACGAGTAGTTAGATATTCCCATACAAATAGCATGTTGTGAATTGACCACTACCACAAAAGTGAAGGCTGGTCAGTGTGAAACGAGCTTACTATATGTCAGCTGCTCTGAACACTGAACTATACCTGGAGACAATCAAGTAGCAGAGAACATGCTTATCAGATGATTGTTTTACTCCTCATACTTTATTCTAAGGTAGATATGGTCAGTGTGTATCTTCAGATAAGAATGTAATTCAGAACCTGCTCACCTTTCCATTACACTGTGCTCCTGTTATTAAGCCCAGCTATTTATTGCACTTACCTTGTGCCTTAGCGCGTCGTAATACTGAGAAGACCTCGTTTCCAAACGTGGTGTTACACTCATAGGCCACTGCATTAGCGCTGAGTCCTACTGTCTTAGCATTGGCCTTGACCCCACAGTGGTACGCTGTAGCCGTGCTTGCACTGTCGGCTACCTGCTTGTCCACACTGTAGGTCTGTGGAGTGGAAACATAAACACTATAAAAACAGCACCAAAATAAATATACAGTTAAAATAGTTCCCTGTTAGACAGTGACATCTCTCTAACAGGGTGAAAACCTGAGAGCCATTTAAGCTGGGGAGACTGTCAGTGCTAATCCCAAACACTGCTGCTATGTTCATTTGAGTAAAACTGGTCTTGTACAAAGGGACAGAGGACATTCCTGTGAAAGGTCTACAACATTAACCCAACCAGAAAACTGTGCATTTTTCTTGAATAAGCCGATGTAAAAAATCTTGTTTGATTATAGGTTAGACCAGAGAGACACTAGAGACATTGAATTATGCTTGGCCACAAGGATGAATTCAACTTTTATAAGACTTTAAATGTGTTTTTACCACAGTGTCAGCATTTTCTGTTTAAGTGTTGATTTAGCTAAATCCCTTGATGGTATTTAACGTTAAGAGAGCAGGATGGTATGAGGCAAGATGTTACATGTTAAGAGAACAAAGCGTGTGAAAAATGGACACAAACACTAAACCACTGTCACCCCCCACCCCATCAATAATTGTCTGTCTCTTTGTTTCCAACTAAAACTCTTTCTCTTGTGCTTCATATTGTCCTGATTTACCAAACAACCACAGACATTTATGCATCAGCTAGCATTGTCATAATTACTTTGTCCCATTTAAAAATACAAATCCAATGTTATGCAATTGGCAAAAGCTTTCACTATTGAAAGCTATATAATAAATGTTAAACCGGCCAGGCACATGTACGGAAGGTTGATGAATATGTTTTTTTCAATACTATTATTAAGAGTAAAATTCCCAGGCACAAAAAGGTGAACGGTGAAAAAACATTAGCTATTTAAATCAAGAAGCTTTAAATGATGCATGTAGCGCATGGAAAAGGTACTCAGTAGACCAGAGCGGACAAAAACACTGATTATAAAAATAGTGCTTCTGAGAAAGGGGAAATAATTTGCAAAACTCAGCTGAAAATGGATGATGAAACCTGCCCGGCTCAGTAATTGCAGTCCACACCATGAATACCTTGAATACAGAAAAGGCTGATGACCAACAGGTCAGTGTTTTGTTTTCACCTTAGACAGGGCCACATATGGGAAGGTGTCCATGGCCAGCATGGTCTCCTCTCCTGATGCACCTGCCATCTGACCACGCAGGATTCGAGCTGCCGATACTGTGGACACACCCATACCTGGGAGAGAGGGATTTCCACGTGAAGGTCACTGATAAGCAATGAAATCTGACATATTAAATATACAAATGATTTAAGCATCCAAGTTCTTCTTTGTAATCTTAAGATGTTTTTGAAAGTTGAACAGTTCTAACCCCACAGACTCAGCCGTGACTGAATTCCACTGTTCTCAGTCCAGTTTTGGGTTATTAGACTCCAAACCAGAAATATTATAGTGTTCCTTGTTTGAAAATCTCTGAGTGTAACTGCCATGCTGGAGAAAAAACACTGATTCAGTAATTCTCTCAGCAAACAAAGTCAAAACATGGCAAGATCATTAACCTCAACTGGATCCGCAAATGAACGGGGCAGTTAAAGCAGTGGTTTTCTAGGGAGAACCACATTCTCAAACAAAATCGTCACACTGGCCAACACTGACTCTTCCAGGCAACTATTCAGACCATTATTTGTAGAAAGTCTAACAGACGCAAAGATCCTGCTGTACTAAATAGCATATATTACGTAAAAATATACAGTTTATGCCTTTTAATCGCTTTTTTAATGAACTGTTTTTCTGTGGTTCACTAAAGGTTCCCACCCCTCACTTCAAAAGGCGTAGTTGAAGAAACCCAAGTTAATATGATCACTTCACTCTCCTTTAAATATCACATTGTAAACCAAGAGCAGGCTCTGGGCAGTGCATTACAGCAGAGATGCACATAGAAAACTCAGCCCCGACCACCCAGAAATGTGACTAAGAAGGACTGATTTAAAACAGATATTCAAGAAGTTAACAGGAGAGAATGCTCCGAAATCTCTGCCTCAGAAAATGACTTTCATGCCTCACCAGCTGTAAATACATCACACATGTGACAATTAATGTGAATTATTTTCCTGTCAAATTTAAATGGAAATGTATCCCAACTGGCAACAGTTATCCCTTACTGTGTAAGTTAGTGAACGCCAGACTACATAAGAAAAGGAGCCATGAGAAATGTGGCGTGTCAGCATATTCACTGTGACAGATACACCCTGCACTACTTAGCATTGCCACCTTAACTGTCACCTCCATTCCTGGGTTCCTAAAAATGTCATTCAAAGTTCAACAAGTCCTCATCTCTACACAGCAAAACAAGTTGTATATCAGTGTGTTTCGGCAATAACAATAATCTGGAACAGGGTTCCTGGCCAGCTGATGAATTTAAGTCCAATATTGCAGAAAGTGTTCAGTGGGTTTAATTATTGAGGACACTAAGAATGGCCCATACAAATAAAACTTAATCACATCAATGATTTCTGATCTTATACAACTAAAACTGTGTTTTATTGGTAAAATAAGCAGTCACTAGTCACACAGCTCTTTTCCTAAATCAATGTAAATGTAATTTATCTTAAGCATTGGAGCTGTTGCAAATCTAGTTACTTCTCATACACAGTCCACTGTCCAAGCCACTGTCTCTGCATCCATTCTGGGCACAGCAAACACACTGTAACAGAAGACGCTCACAGCTCTGCTGCATATTTGTCATTCAGTAGCTGTCAGACTTCACCCACAATGAATGTTTTCTGTGATGGATTCCACAATGATAGCATGACCTACCGTCACCGAGGAAGAGGATGATGTTCTTGGCCCGGTGATTACGAGGGTGGAGTTTCAGTGCAGCATCCAGTGTTGCCCTTGCCTGAGCATCCCAATAAGCTGGCTCCTTCTCAAGTTCATACAGTGCTGCTCCATAGAAACACACAAACATAGAGTATTAGATGAGTGCGTGAGGAGTATGGTGTGCATGGATCCAGAGTGGATTTAAGAGGTTACACAGGTAGAGAGTGAGGCATGTGTGTGACAGTCGCTGCTTAGTATGAGTGTGCCGTTTGCATGGTTTGGATTGGTAAAGCTCCAGTGCACAGAAGCTTCAAGTGAATTCAAGTGTGTCGGTGGGTGTCTGCAAGCTCATGTATCTTTCTCTGCCTTTCTCCGACACTGTGAATTATATTTTGCCTTCAGGGTAGACAAGAAAAAGGTTCCTCCAGAGGTGTCAAAATGACAAAAACAACCAAGAGGACACTTTGGTTTCTGTCTGTTCATGCCCACTGAGAAGCTCACAGTGAAGGAAGTCTAAAAAGAACATTTCTCCGGCCACACATCAAAACAACGGAAAGACAAACAGTCCACACCACATTCTGTATAAACAGGTAGACACAAGGCAAAAATATACTCACACATGCTTTTGTGCATCTGAACCAACGCATTCCCTCCATTACACCTACACACCTGAGTACGTGCTCTTGGACCACAGCAGCTGAGGTTCTCAAACACAGTCTGTCCTCACACACTCACCCTTTCCCAGGTTGAGGTGACCTATTCAAGTCTCTCTGTGCATCCTGTTGTTTGCCCACAAAGTGCCACTAATATCCACACCACAGGCAGCAATAATGTCCTCACCTTGGCTCTCCACAGCAGCCCGGTCCACCGCCAACAGGACAGGGCAAAGGAGGATGAACAGGAGATCTGGGGCCCTGCGATGTGGCGTCTGCATCTCTAATCCAAGCAACTTGGAGGTTGGAGAGGTTGACACAGCCGGCTTTCAGAGCAGCACGCCGAGACCAACAGGCAGAGAGTGTGTGTGGCTGCTGAGACCTCTGGCCCTTCCTTTTTAAAGCCCCGCTGGGTGTGTAGTAAGGAAGGGCCCACGACAGCTCATAGGCTTAGAGCCACAAAAGAAGGAAGAGGCAATGTGAGAGAGGGAGGAAGAGCAAAGGGGGAGAGAAAGAGAAAGAGAGAGAGAGAGAGAAGAGACAGAGGAGCAAGGACCACACAAGAGTGCTGGAGCATCCCGGCCCCTCTACTCATTTTGATTCAACCACATGCACCACCCCCTTACTATTGTTTTAAAAGGTTTCTTCAACATAGTTCAACCTCATTTCCATGAAGCGTACACGATAGACATTTACATGTTCCTTTGATGTGGTAAATGTATAATAGGTCTTTTTATACAGCAGCCCCTTAAATGGGGGAGAGAAAAAAAGAGCTGCCCAATTTGTGTTGGCACCCATCATGACACAAATCATAACCATGTCTCTTTCCATTTCTTTCCCCCCATACACTGGAAAAACAGTCCAAGGGGAGGGAAGGAAATATGGTCCAACCTATTCTTGAGTATATCATGATTGAGTCTTGATGTGCTCTGCTCTTCATGTCAGGAAAATGGTCATATATCCATTTCCCCCTCTGAACTGTTTGCATTTAAAAGACCCCAATAATTTCACTCTCTCTCCAAGTCAACTTTGCTGTTTTTCCATGGGAAGCAAAGTGGGTTTAGCATTTTTCTTTCGTGAGGTAGTGGAGACCGCCTGCAGAATGAAAATGTCTCCCTTCTACGCAAACACAACAGTTAATGTGTGAAATGAGGTGAGCTGAGCCAACTTTGCTCCACACGACCAGTAGAATCAAATTCCCAGCGAATGGCTCTTTCGCCTCCTGAACCCGCGAGGCTGAATCTCGTTACAATTCGGAGCTCTGGAAGACCTCTGCTTTCTGCCAACCCCTCACCCGTTGCCAACAGGGGTTTGTAGTTAGTCACATGTGCCTAATCAAGACTGCAATAAAATCATAGCAGCAATCTGGGTAAGGAGGCCTCACATGATGTAGCCCACACAACATTAACTGGAAATACCAGCAGCTATGTGTTAGAGCAAGGAAAACTTGTGGAGGCCTGTCTGTCTGCCCATTTGTTATGGGCTCGCCCCAGAGAGAAAGTCTCGCTTATGTTGGGAAAGTCAAATTAGTTTCCTGCATGACAAGTGTAAACACCTGGTGGCTGTTTTAGGTCTCAGCATGGATCATCCATCTACTGAAAGGTACTTTTGGTGCTTTTGTGGGCTGATTATATGGCAAGCTTGAATGCTCATGGGAAGGCAGTGAGCTCCTGGGAATTTAGAGGAGTAAACAAAAACAAAGCAAAGCACGACTGTTTAAGAGCTCTATTCCAAATGTATACTTTATATACAATTCAATAATAGAACATTCAGTACCTAGAAGTTAATGCCACACCTCCAATCTGGTCTCCTACTCAGAGGTTGTACATGATAGATATGACTTGATATAGTAGCATATGTATTGAAAAATAAAATTGCTTGTTCGCCATGGGGTTGTTATCAAACAAAAACATATTTCATCTATTATTCCACCAAGGAAAATAGTGAAGCATGCAGGAGCTGTAACGAGATACACGCTGGTAAAGAGAAAAAAAAAACGTATCTTCCTGGCCTCTGAGAGAGAGTGACTGTATGTGATATTTATAGTGTAGCAGATGGTGATTTGTGTTCACTATTGCGATCACGAAGCAAAGGAAACTGTACAATGGGGGGTTATGTGGAGGGTGGGCGTTCTTCACTGTGTGTTGTACATAAACAGATGACCTGTTATATCTAATGAAAGCAAAACAAAACAGAACAAAAAACCTGTTAACCAGCATGCACTGTAAGATCCAAGATGGTGAAGACAAATGTAAACCGTCATGACGTTAACTATGTTTAAATCAGATTGAAAGTTTCAAATTTGTTACATGTGAACGTAAAAAATCCCAAAAACTAACTGAAAAACGGAAAATGGGACATAGTGTGGTTTAACCACAGACACTGATCATGTAATCACAGCCTTTTCCAGTTCAACTGTGTCTGGGGATTTCAGTAGCATATGATCCTCCATTGCTCCCTCCCCTCACCTTCTATTGGTTATGTAGTGCTCACTGTCTAATAATAACAAATGTGCAGGATCTACCATGTAAAGGGAAATGTGTGTGTACATTCATGACTTTTTATAGGTAGGTTCCTTGCAGGGGCTGGTCTGTGCTACAAGGTTGATTTGTAAAGAACCCAAAACAGATCTTTTTAAAGAATTTGGAAATATACACTGGTTTTACAGACACACACACACCTATCTCTTCACACATGCAAGCACCCCCTCATTCAAGCATATGGACCCTGAGTCAGTCACTCCACTACAAGTAAATTGCAAATGTTATTTTCCCCTCCACTTCTCCTCTTAACATGTCAGGATTCTTTAACCTATAGATCCTGTAAATTACAGTGGTTAGCCAGATTCGGGGTCTAGATTACAACTTGTGGAGGGAAATGTTTAGGTTCAGGTTGTCAAAGTGAGGATATACAAGTGGGTGGTGCCAGACCACACATCCACAGTTTAAAAGAACAAGCTTAATCCTTTCCCCTGACTCTTAAAAGATATCTTTCAACAGCATTTTTTCAGATATGAGATAGAGGAAAGAGAGACTGGGCCAACAATATTGATGGTGATAGTAACTGGTGTATGATATACTATTTTAAAGAAAGGAGAGGTTTAGGCACCCAGAAGGGAAAGAAAGAGGGAAAACACAGGAAGACTGCCAGATTTTAAACTCAATAAAAACACAGACAGCTCTGCTGGAACAATTAAACTATCGCCTGCAATGATGCTTGTGATCTATTCTGGCCTCATCACAAATATGAGCCCAGTTCATTCAAACACATACTCAGTGGCATCCACAAGACAGATGAAGACTATATCTAGTTCAGTTTAAGGAGGCACCATAAATGATGTAACTGTTTTTTATGTGAAGAGCTGAGATCCCCTCTCTGAATAGTTGGAAGGACAGTCATAAAAGGTTTTACTGCAGGCATGCAACTCAATTGGGGGACAATTAGAAATAAAGTACAGAGAGACCCACATCCCAACTCAAGGCAGCGACTCACAGCAGCTCCGGCAAGAGATTGCCACCTCAACATCAAACAGTCTGACAGCTTTGAGAAATGGCCCCTCTTAGTTTATAATTGGACTCATAAAGGAAATATAGAGTTTATCCTAATTAGGCTATAGCATATGTGTCTGTGTGTATGTGCACATGAAGTGGTAAAGTAAATTAAAGAGACTGGTCTAGTAAGAAGCAGAAAGGGAGAGAGAGAGAGAGAGAGAGAGAGAGAGAGAGAGAGAGAGTGTGTATGTGTGTGTGTGTGTGTGTGTGTGTGTAAACATGTCTGCCAAACTCTCTGTGATGTGTAATAATTGTGGATAGTTTGTTAAGTCTGTCTTCAGACCTACAAGTTTTGACATGGAAAAAAGTAAATTGCAGTAGCTCCAGTTTTACTGTTTGAAGAATATATTGCATTTGACATCACATCATAAAAAAATGCTTTCATGGGTGCAGTGTGACCACATCAAATCTTTGCATATGGCTGTTGGTTTGGTAACCTTCGGCTACCCTCTCGCCCTCTTAGCAACATCCCAAATATAAAATTCTGACTCACCTGCAGGGCCACATCCAGTAAGGAGGAGTAAGCTTATCAACACCATCATCTTGCCTCTGAGCCTTAAAATCAGTTCAGCTGTCAGACTGATCTCTCTTTTCTGCCACTGTAATAGTTCTCACGACTTTCCTCTTCTTGGTGCTCCACTTCCTTTTCTGTGTCTTCTGCTCCCCCAAATGCCTACAAATTTTTTACAACACCTCACTGTATGTCCTTGTTCCACAATGGCTGGCAAAGTTTCTCACCTCCAAGGTATCCAGAGAAGTAATAAATGAATGATGAAAAACAAATTTATTTTCTTTCCACCACTACCAATTTGTAGCCCAGGCCTGCTTCTTTTGTTTGAGGCAGAGGCAGCGGAGGAGGGGGAAACACACTTGGACACACACACACGTATCTGCACTACCAGCAGCGCTCACCTTTTTACTGGTTTGCGTCAGAAACATCCATCAAATCAGAGAGCGGACCCATTTCTCTCTCCACGCTGCCCATCTTTTTTTCTCCACAAAGCATCGACTCAAAGTGTTTGTCTCTCTGAGTCCTTTGTGGACACATGTCTGTCAGCAGTTCACACAGGTTCGGGCTTTTTAGTTTGTTGCAGGAAATGTCTGAAAAGGATTCAGAAGAGTCAAAGTGGGACAAAGGGTTTAAAGAATGCAGAGGAATAAACAAGTGTGTATATGGTGTACATTACAATGAAAACCATGTGAAAACAAACTTGTGCTAATGAGCTAAATGCTGAATGAAAACCATTGTTGCGCAGGGAGACTGAAACTGTGGAAATCCAGAGAGATACATTCGTATTCAGGATGGGTATGAGCACTGTCTGATGGGAGAAAATAGGAGTTTTACCTGCCTTGCATTCCTCACCTCCCACTCAACTAAGTACTCTGCTTACCCTAGATCTCCTCCACATCAAAGAACCCTCATTATAGAGGCCATCACACATGCAGGGAAAGATTCAGGGAGGGAGAACAAGAGAGCTGGGAGGGAGGAGGGGAGGTGGGTGGTGGGTGGTGGGCAATCCCACTCCTACGGCATACAGAAGTATCATTCAAAACAAATCAATTCCAGCTGCTATTTGCCTTACCTGGCAAGACCTTGGACAAGATCGGACAGATGCACAAGAGACGAACTGTATGTCTGATAGTTGCTAAAGAACAATGTGCAAAAAAAAGGCACCTAAATCAGTTTTATTGAAGTCAGAGGGGATGTAAATGAAGGACAAGAGTATGAATGTAAATAAATGAAGGAGTCCAGTCAATGTGCTGAAATGGCATAAATTCAGAGTCTTACTCTTCTTCCTCATAGCTTTTGTTTTCCGGTCTGAAAGGATGCCAGAGAGAGTTCCCTCTTCCTGCATGGCCACCCAGGAGCGGTGCTCATGCTTATGGGGGGAACATTGTGTCAAGTGATGAGGTGAGGAGATTCTGCAACTGGCGCTTGAGGTCAGACGTAGGTTTATTTTCCTAGGCAGGCCCCTATCCAACAACATCCTCCTCAGCGCCCTCAGTGTCTGCCAGGTACTGACCAGACAGAGCCTTTTCGCTGTAAGATGCACCGCTTCTTCTCTCGCTAGCCATAGTTCTGAACCATTCACTTACATTTACAAACGGGCATTCAGGTCACACATTCATGCATGGATTATCAATAAGCCATGTAGTTGACATTTCTTGGGGACCGCCCCGGACCACCTAGGAGACTGCATGCACCACAGATGAATTTATAATTTGCAGGAACTGCAACATGACCAGTAAGCGCTGCAACAACAGAAACATTTTTTTCCCTCCGCTTGCATCATCCCCTTGAGCTATAGAATCATTTTCAAAATAGATGATTAATCTACCATGTTACTAGTGAACGATGGCTAGTGACAAGGTCATATCACCATGATAACTTGTGTGGCGAGGCAGCAATCCAGGCGTCTCAAACTTCACTGATCCAGAATGGATGTTATTATCAGGAAACATAGATGTCTCAGCATTTCTGTATGTTTGCTAACTGTTTGGTCTACTCTACTCACCTAATAAACAGTGATAGCATATCACTCTCTTTAAAGTCATGCAAAGATTTCCTGAATGTTGTAACCATGTTGGTGGTTGTCATTGAACCTATCATAAATAAGTACAACTCCTTGAGATATCCCTGATTACATTGCCATTAGTGTGTTGTTATTTAAGATCACTTTGCACTGTGTTTCATGGCTTCTTACTGCTCTTGGAGCTCATTTCTCTAAAGGAAAAATCTTGGTTGTGAATTTAGAATTTACTGCAGAGGTTTTGTGCCAGAAATGGAAGTGTTGCTTAGTCGACCCAACAATTGTGTCATGATTTGGAAGAGTTAAGAATTTATTTATTTTTTGGTTTTTAATGATACATTACATTGACAACTCCTTGGATGGATGGTATGGTAATCCTACAGCAATCCTTGGATGGATTACCATAGATTTGGTACCAATATTGATTGTGCCTGGGTAATACTGGTGATACACTTAATGACATTTCCTGTAGCACATCTAGTAGTTCAGAGTTTTCACTTATCCTGCAAAATAGCTTAACATCCTTTAAATGGATTGGCACAATCAGCCACCAAGAGGTTCACATTCTTGGTTTTGAGTGAAATGTTTTACACAACCACTGGATGGATTGCTGTGAAATCTGATACAGGCATTCATGTCCCCATCAGGATGAATTGCAATAACTTCAGTAATCCTTTAACTCCTTATCAATGAAATACTGTAAGAACAGTACTCCCATCATAGTTTCTGTGGAGTGCTAATTACTAAATGTTGATGTGCTACCATTCAAAATAGGATGTTTTAACATTTAGCTTGAAGTAGCTGTATCTCATACAGCCTTACAGAGTCAGATCATGGATATAGAGTCTGTGTTTGTTCTTTTCTTCAGTATAAAATGTGATATAAAAGTAAGCATGAAATAGATTTTCACATCTTACTTAAGAACAGCTCACAAAAAAATATTTCTGTTGGTTCGACATACCTAAGCATTCAGCTGCCCCTAACCCAGGTCTCCAGATACTTGTTGGTTTAACATGAAATTGAGCAAAAGAAATATTCAGGCTGGGAAAAGAGTTTAGTGACCGTCTGAAGCCTTGTCTTTGACATGTTTGTGGCATTAAAATGTGAATAATGAATATGAGTTCATGCAAAAGCTGGTACATAAGGAAGTACATCTTACATTTTAGTGACAGTGGAGTATCCCAGATACAGGTACAGATTGTTTCAGGCTGTTGTTTACAACTTTGTTCATGAACACAAATCAAATCCATTTTGGAATGATTTGAGGTTGGTGTGTGAAGGCCATGATTCATCTCAGTTGAAGAATTCAATACATCCCATGAAGGAATGGGAAGCAATTATGTTTACCTAACGCACTTTTATGCATCGTTTGTGTGTGGTTGTGCAAGGCACAGCTTTGCTGTCCATGAGGAAGAATTGTTCTCTTTCAAGCCCCTGCAGTGCCAGTAAAGAACTGGTTTCAGTGGAAATGTTTTGCATGCAATACCACTTTTGATTCCAACCAAAGTCAAGAAAAATACCCACAAACTAAATGGAAGTATTATATTTACACAGTTATTCCCAACATATGAGATGGGAAAATAATTGAAATTAAAGGTACAGTTATAATTATGAGAAAATGATTATGTTTCGTTTGTTTCCCAGAAACAACATTAGTTCAATGTCTCATAGATGATGCAAACAAAAATTAATGTCAAGTAAAAAAATGCAAGATAGAGGACAGACACTATAGACTTGGGCTCAGATAAGGATGAAAGGAAACTAGCAACAGCATAGCAAGTGAGGAATGTTTTATGGTCTGATCACTGAGAGCTTTTTATGATGTGTGCAGAAATGTAGACAAGTTTGTGAACCAGCCTGTCAGCAGCTACCAATAAGGGCCTCCTTCAAGGCTCAACTCTCTGTGACCATATTGACAGCTACAGGGTTTAAAACATAGATGGGAAATAAGCAGTTACTTTGTTTCATTTTATAATAAAAATGTAGGCATGAGCATTGAATCACACAGCCTAGCAGGCTAACTTGCCAAGTTTGGACTTGTTTTTTCAGGCACAACAAAGTTGACTCACTTAAGTCAGATTACATGGTAACTTTTAAATGTTGAAAATGATGATCATTGATGAGATTTTTTTTTTAAAGAAAAATGTCTTGTCTGTACATGGCCCCTAAAGAATTCCATAAAGGCAATGAAACATCTCTTTCTATTGGCACATAGGTTAACATAGGAAAACCAAAACAGAGACACACTAACTTTGAGTTGTACTTTGATTTCTGAGTGCCCCTTGTTTGCATTCGGATCACAGCCTGTGACTTTAAGACAAATCAATAAAGCTTAGGAGGTGAATAAGTTTTTCAAGGCTCATTTTTAAGTGGAAGGATTATGTGTGGGTGAAAAAAAGAAGGAAAATTCAAACATTTGGAAAAAAAAAACACAAATTACATTACTTTGAATTGAATATATATGTACAGTAAATTAGTGGGCAGCAGGGGAGTTCCTCATCCCTTTATGAATGGTGGTGTGCATTTCTTTCTTTGTGTTGGTGTACACACACAAATGAGTGATAGGAATGTAATCATAAATGTTGTTAGCTGTTGTTATGTTCCTGTTTTGATCTTTAAACCGACTGTACACAGGTACAGGTGCTGTTGTGTCATTTGTCCTTCGCAGCTTACTCATTCCACCTATTAGTGAAAGAATTGTTTTACAAGGGTTGCCTTGCCTTAGTTTGAAGTGATCTTTGCACCTTCCAGTGGCTGAAAAGTGAATTTAACATTTCCTTCCAGCAAGGAAAGCACACTGCAGCAAACAGCTGCAAAGGCTTCTGATATACGCTCTTTGTTGTAATCTCTCACCTGGGGCAAAAAAAAAACCTGACAGAGATAAAGAGATAACGCAAACTCATTTGAACTGTATCAAAGCCTTGTTAAATAATTGAGGCTCCTTCACAGCAAGTCCTGATATGAACCGCTGAGGTTTGTTTGCCTGGAGAAAGACTTTACCTTAACTGGATAATGTAATAAAAAATGTTAAAAGATAGAAGACTGTGCTAAAAGAAATGTACAATGGAAAAACTACAATTAAACATTTTAAACTGACTATAAACAAAAAGACAAGAATCATTAAAGAATTATCAAAACACATCTCCATAGGCTATGGCAGTCATTCCATCGTCAAAATAAAGGACAATATCTTAATATGTCACTATCTGGACAAAAGGTAAAGGAACACATGGCCAGTGGCTGGAAAAAGGAGCAGGTGACACGTGTTTCTAAGCATGTGAGATAACTAAAGGAGAAGAGGAAAAAAGTGGTGTTATGGATCAAAGTCCTCTGTTTGAGTGGAACCTGTGAACTGTGTGGCAGCTTATCATGAGGCATCATCTGATTAGGTAACAGTGACTGTACTATTTTCAGTTTTTAGTGTAAATAAAGTGATATGTATTATTAATTCTGGCAGAACAGTCACTGAGACAGATGGCATCATCAAAAGAGCAAGATCTAGATTGTGTGTGAGTGTGTGTGTGTGTGTGTGTGCGTATGTGTTCCATAATCATAGACTTGATGATGAGAGCATGTCTGGGGGCCTCTGCATATGTCGACATTTTCCAACTGTCAGTCTGACTCTGGCTGCCTTCAATTAACCCCTGCCTAAAACCACAGCTGGCGTTACTGGGAACGCAATTCATAGCATTATTTTAATAGAGCAAGTTTATTGTAAGCTGTGCTCACTAGGCTTGTTGATAAGGTTTTTTTGCACACATTGGACCACACTGTTTGTCAACATCTGGCCATGTGGCACCTTATTATAACATATGAACACTGAAATTACACTAAAAGGGCAGTAATTGTTACATAAACCTCCTTATAATGAGTTATTTGGTTAGGATGAATTCAAACAAGTATGAGAGAGAATAGAAAAGATTTCCATTTACTCACTCTACACCCTAAAATTTGACCCAAGGCCTGTGTTATTTAAGAGGATGAGTTGTGAATCTATTGGAAAACAGAATAATTCAAAACTGAAGCTTTCAAATTGGCTTTGGTTTATTATTATTTATTTACTCTACAAACAATTATTTTCAGTTTTCTTCAAAAACGTTATCATTATTATGTGTACGGTGATTACAGGTGGAACAAACCCACCAGTATAATCGACTGCTCCGTGCTCCAATCCAGGTGGTGGCAGTAACGCAATGATGGTTTCCTTCAGTGAATCGAGGGAAACAGACTAGGATGAGGGAACTCTGTTGTTTCTTAAGCAAATGATTCCGGTCGGCGGTATTTTGAGTGAGGACCGGAGGAAGTTTCATCGGTCCGCTCCATCCCTGACAATAACCAGTTTTACACTTTTACGGATTTACTGCTCTGTATATAATGGCTGTCCCAGGTAGGCATTAGAGTTTAATGATGTCCTATATACGTTTACGTGTTTGTGTGTCTCGCCTGGGTGGTTTTCTGTGGACATTTAATTGTCACGAGAGGAACGACATGGTTAAAAGTGGCGCTAACATGAACGTTAGCCTGAAAGTTAGCCACACAGACCAAACAACTTCTTATTAGTCTTTATCCTCTCGCTCTAACCAGGAACAGTTTAACACAAGCAAACACATGTAACATATGTAAATTAGACTGCAGTGCATTTTTTCATTCATTAATGTCTAAACATTTGGTGCTGTAGCACACCAAGTCAGGACTTCATGTACATATGCGTTCAAATGAGATGCCAACAAGGTTTTTATCTGTTGGTTAACCTAAGCACACAACATATATCTAGGTGAATATTTGGTGTAATGGCACCAGTTCACCTAAATGAAATGTGTGTGTGTGTGTGTGTGTGTGTGTGTATTTTCTACTCTATTTTATCCCTTATCATGTGATGTGCTGCTGTGACAAGTGAATTTCCCCGATGTGGGATTAATAAAGTACATTTTATCTCATCTTAAATGTTTTAATAATATTTGGTAGGTAGGTTGTTGCCATTGTTTATCTGTGGATTCAGGCTGTCTCAGTGTCTCCGATCTCTTCATATGATTACATGACTACATGGCTATATAGATTTCTAAACTAATTGTTTTTTATAGGATACCTGTGGCTGCTAGGGTACAGATACACATTTAACATCATCAAAAACTTTTTATCTTCCAGGGCCTAACAAGGACAATATCAGAGCTGGGTGCAAGAAATGTGGATATCGTGAGTAAAGCTTTAACCCATGCATGCACAATTGTGTTGCTAGTCCCTTTATTAAGACGGGTAAATTCAATGAGTCATCATTGAATCTGTTTTAAACTGGATTTATTGCAAATTATAACTCCAAAACATGAATGATACAGCATTTCATCTATTCACCATGGTTTTTCCACCAGCGGGCCACCTGACATTTGAGTGCCGAAACTTTGTCCGAGTTGACCCTCAGAAAGACATTGTTCTGGATGTGAGCAGCACCAGCAGTGAGGAGAGCGAAGACGATATGCCTGCACCTCAGCGCAATGAGAAGCTGGGGCGAAGCAGCCAGCATCGCAAAGGTAATAAAAACAATAGGCTACAGCTTTAAAAAAAAAAAAAAAAAAAAAAGACTAAGAAACTGGGTTGTGCAGAGTTTGCCTTCAAAAGAAAAAGGAAATACTTTCACCTGGAACTCACCAGGTGGATTTGGGTTTTTGCATATGACTCAGAGGGAGTGGTTGCCCCTGCAGTGCATGTGGCTGAAGCCTCAGTTGTGCAACTATGGGACATATTTTTTACAGATGTTGAGTTACCTGCCTTTGACTTCATGAACATCTCCTGTTATGTTAAAATATCTTGACCATTCTGTCTAAAAAAAATGTGTGTCAGGTTCCCATGATGATGAAGATGATGATGGTGGGAGAAAGGGGCGACATAAAAAGAAGAAAAGCAGAGACAGAAAGTCAAGAAAAAGGTAACTTTTTTCTACCTCGCAGTTTTTTTCACTGAGCCTAAAAGTCTTTTACTTTATAATCTTTTAATCACAATAGAAGCCAAACCATAATTATATCTAACTTTATATTTCAACTTTAATACTTGTCATGATCTTTCATTCATTTGCTTTTTTTATTCAATAGATCTGTGTCATCATCAAGTGATGAGGAGCCAACAAAGAAGAAAAAGAAACGCAGCAGGTCCTGCTCCTCATCTGATAAAGAGGAGAGGAAGAAGAAAAAGAAACTGAAAAGCCACAAGAAGAAAAGCAAAAAAAACAAAAAGCATGGGAAGCATCATAAGAAGAGGCAGAAGAACAGAAAGCCCCAATCATCATCCTCCTCCTCTTCCTCTTCTTCCAGCTCCAGTGAATCATCAGATAGTGACTGAAACAACTTTACTGTGCACTGTCTGGAGGTCCAAATTTATTCTGTTTTTTTTTTTTTTTTGCAGATAGGTCGCAAATACACAAGCTGTAAAAGACAGTTCAAAGGGATTTGAACATTTAAATTGGTGCAAAAAAAGGACACATTGAGTACACTGTACTCTGCAAAAAGGGACTAAACCTGTTTGTGGCTTTTTTTGTCTTTTCACATTTGACAGTGTTTACGCTGCAGAATCGTCAGTGACACGGTGCAGTGTCATAAATACTACCAACATCAGTGCAAGGTTTCCTGAGTTCAGTCAAGACCATAAAGGAAAATGACCAAATATTTTCATTGTAATGCAGTAACTAAGAGTTGGAGCTGACATTGCCAACTGTTAACAAAATGAGACCATTTCTTTGTCAGTACTCATAGTATTCATTGGTTGGCAAAAATAGAGCCTTCGTTCTCTTTATGCCTGAAGCTGTATAAATGTTCAGTGTACTTTAGCTTGGATGGCTGTATTGTACAGTGAACCTCCTGAAACTTCCTGGGAAGACAATGAGGCTCATTATTGTGTGAATTAGTTTTCTCATTGAACCAGTTGTGTTTTGTTTGGACATTTTCATTCCTGAAAATTTATGTGTGGGCATTTTGGGAACTATGATGAACTGAACTTCTTTGTGCAGTTTGTTTATTTGCTATTTGCGACGGTCTCCAAGTCTCTTTTTTGGTCCTCCCCATTATGTGTCCTTTTATTGCAATAAATATATATTTGTATCAAGTTGTTATTGACTTAAGTTTTGAAATAACTCAAAATTGTTTCATTGTGATTTATGACAAGGCAAAGAAGTCCACTGACCAAGTCTGTCTTACTGCACATGATAAGTGAGCAGATACAGTAATAATTCCTGTAGAGGGCAGCAGCACCTAAAATGTGTTAAACCCTGACTGAAATATCATGACTGTCAATGCTTCTTAACATTCAAAGGTAATATAAATTGTACATTAAGTATCATTCCTTTAAACCACTTAATCAAAGTATGCTTAAAACAATCTTTTTGTCCTCTCCAGTCTTGCCACATGTCAAATGTTGACAATTACTCACACAAAAATAGGGCATAAGACAAAACAGTGAATCACAAAACGGCCAGAACGAAGTCATCTTACGAAACAATGTCAATATGTTTGTTTTTATGTAACTGTAAATATGAAAGACGATTTACTAAAAACTACTCTGAAATTAAATGCACCCCTCTATCTTTACTCACCAGAAATGTCTTTACCCCACCTAGTGGTCATGGTGGGAACATTCAGAGACACCCCACCCAGCCACCACCACCACCTCCTTGTTGTTGCCATCGTCTTTTACTGACAGTGTGCAATGAGAGAGAAAGAGAAACATCCTGACACTTGTTTGATTTGCCAGATAATCATGAATAGACAGAAGTTGCTGAGTAACAAGACTTTTTGGCTGGACTCCCTAATGACAGAGGCATCCGAGTCAAACATCAATCTCACTTAATACTTTAAATGTTCTGAGGCAATTTAATGAGCAGCCGTAGTCTTCCATGTCACGTCCGCACATGATAATCCAATTCACGTACACACACTGCTGCATAAGTGTACTAGTCACATGTATAAACATGTTATAAAACACAAACACACTTTATATTTCATTTATGTCATTCAAATCAAATTTCAAGGGCTATTGGATTCACCTACATTTGTGCCAAAATGTGCAGGAGAGAAACGGCATGCAGCTGTGGAGCCAGGCATCATGGTGGCCCCACAGGCAGGTGCAGCACGCCATGTGAGGCATCAATTTAATTTTTGCTCTTATCCCTCCACCTCCATGGCATCATAATCAGTCTCCGCCAAGACATGAAGCAGCAAAAAGAGCCACAGATCTTTACAAACCAAGGATTTTTGGAAGCCCTTATGCTTTGTTAAATCTGGGCTGTGTGACAGGTGTTTACAATAGCGCCATTAATTTCACTTTGCCTTGGGGAAGGGGGTATCTTTTTAAACATCTGCAACATCCTGACAGCTACATGCATGGCTGCTGATCAGAGCCTGGCACTATGACAAGAACACATCCTGCTCCTTTATCTTTTCAAGGTCCAGAGGGGAGATACTTTTTAGTTTTGGGGGAAAAAAAACCAAACAAACAATCAGGCGCCGTTGACAACTAGGCGAAGACAGTCAGGGTGTCGATTAAGTTTCTGGGAATGTCTGATTCTGAAAGGGAGCAGCTAAGGTGACGGTTTTGCAATATGAGACAATGTCCACAAAAAGATTATGACGGATCTCATTATTCAGCAATCTACCACCATCATGTACTCACTGAGTTAGCATAGCTTAGCATAAAGTTTAGCTTAGTTTAGCATGAAGATTTGAAACAAGGGGGAAACATGTGACCCAAGATGGAAAAAGAAATCTGCCTGTCAGCATTTTTTGTCAATTAGCTATTATGAACAAATGCTTGTTGTAGCTTTACAGTTGTGCACCTGACTTATTATATGGGTGTGGTTGAGTCATTGCAGTAAACTGACAAAAGACAAAAATGACAGTTGATTCAATCTCCTCTATCTTTTATGTTAAAATGAAGAAACACCACAGCAATGTGTACTAAACAAAGTCTTTCCAAATTAAAAGTTAAAATCAATCATTATTATGGCCTCATCATTAAAATGTCCATGTGTTTCATTCTGAAACTGAATAGATCTATTACATGCACAGCATATGCTGAATAATATATTCATAATGTACATATGCTTAATGCACTTGAATCAGGTTCTTGTGCAGTGTTGACAAAAGAAACTTGGAGTGTGAAACTTCATAATTGCCCAGATGGTAAGAGGACAACTTGATACAGAGGAGCAAATGAAGTCGAAGGATTGCTGCCATGTGCAGCCACACTGAGCAAACCATATGCTGTTTGTATAAGACAACAACAAGGTTTTCCTCTTTTCATCAGCTCATTGGCTTTTATTGAGGCTGTTGGGCTTTAGGGAAGAGGAGAGCAAACGACTCTCCACTGAGCCATTTAAATGAAAATGAGATGGTCAAAGTCATCTTTTAGACAGTTTAGTGGCAGAGCAACGGTGATTGAGGCTCCTTGTAAGCATCCTTGAGGCACTGATTTCAAACTTAGTGCAAATCCTTTTTGCAAAATGGCTGACCAGAATGACTGTACCATAGGGGTAAATGGTCTCTCATTAACACAAGGTGTGCTTTTCAATTTGTTCTGTATAGCTTCAGCTGCTCTGTTTCAGGCTCCTGTGGGCGGCCTGGTAGCCTCTGCACTGATGTCTGTTTTTAAACCTTTCTTGGGGATTTGTGCACACATGCTCTTTTTTTCCAGCAACGCCCTGCTACACATTCACACAGTTACATTTATCCAACCTGGGAGCGGCCCAGTACAACCACAGTCTCCTACTGAAACCAGTGCACAGCTCCAGTGGAGATGTAGTTAAATGCTGGGCTCATAGGCACCTCAGTGGACACAGTGTAACTCCTGCTGTAGCACTTGCGCTGAGAATTCAAACCTGCAACCTTTTTGGTCATGAGGCTCTTTCCTTTAACCTTAAGGCCACCACTGCTACACAGCAAAGCATAATATCTTCCCAGAAATAAAATAAAAATCCCTTATGCTGCACTTTGGTGGGAACAACCCAAGCTGAGAGATGGCGCCGGTTTTGCGTCTGTAACCACTGTTGAAATATTATTTCAGAGGCAAGCCGTCCCCGCATCTTGGAGCACGGTGAGCAGAGCGCTTGAAAAACGCATTAGGGCCAAGGGTCAAGCTCGAGGCTATACATTTGCTACCAATTTAGTTCCTGCATCTTAGATTTCGTTCCTTTCTTCCTCTCCTGGCCCTGAAACCAGGCCTAATGTAGTAAATAACCTCTAGGATAAATAGACAGCAGGCTACATGACCCCAGCCATCAAAAACGGAGGCTGTAATAAATACTACATAGTTTTACAGGAAGCGTGTTCGACATTCTCCCAAAACCTGCAGGGAAAGAAAACGAGGGGGCGAACGGGGTGAGTCTCTGTTCACCACTCTCTCTTTGGTCAAAAGCTTTTTTCCTGAGGTCTGTTATTACCGGCCTAGTTCCTGGGTTCCCATTCAGAGTGGAGCTTGTTCATATAAACCTTGAGGTTTTGAGGCATCGCTGGACTGACTGGGTGGCTTTCACCAGGGAATTAGCACAGGGTCGCATTGGATCACGATCAGTGAGCCCTCTACAGCTAACCTGTATTGGACCTGGCTGCTTGTGGAGGTGGTGGTGGTGAGGACAAGTTTCCTGGCTCTAGAAATATGGGTCAGTCAGAACCCAGGATGTGTAGGCCCTGATCCTGTAAATCATGGATCCTACTTACTGTATAACTTCTAAATCATTTGATTTAACCACCATTTTCCAGATTAGTCTTGATGAGATTGGGAATCTGTTCTACCTATTTTTCAAAGAGCTGGCATGAAGTACAATGTTTAATGTAGTTTCAACAAGAGGCTGCTGTACAGTATGAAGACAGTTGCAAAGATGTAACAGTCAGAGCCAGAGAGGACTTACAAGACTGTGCAAAGTGTATTTATGGTGATTGCTGTGGATGTAACATGATTTCTAGATCTTATTAATCTTTGGCAAGAAAGAGAGTGGTGTCAATGATTTTCATCTAGTACATTTGTTTGCATATTCATGTTTCAAAAATCCACTTAGATGGATAAGCAGGGAGATGATATTTAGCCTATATAGAACATTGCTTATGAAATTGTTTTTCCTGCTTTTTCAGCACCATGCATGAATGGGTAGTAGAGCAACCAATGGAAATATTCAATCTTTCTCTCACTCAGCAACCATCCATGGCAAATAAATACATAAATAGAATCTGACCTTCAAACAATCCAACACAAGACAATGTTATTTCCTGATTTCCTGCTCCATCAGAGAAAACACAGCTGTTCGTTGCCATGTGCCAGGAGCCAGGACCATACGATATACCATAAGATTCATGTTCATAATACCATTATTAGCACTAATTCTTTATCACACGTCTGCATGTTTTTCATGTATAGATTAATAATTTATCTGTCCTCCATTATTTTCTCCATTATTCTGAGCAGTTTCTGCCTCTAGAACTTGCTGCCATTCAATGGCTGTTGCCTGCCTCTCTTTAGTCCTTTAGAACTCTGTGTCGTTAATTGTGTTTTTTCTTCCAATATAGCTTTCAGAAGGACATGCTGAAAAAAATCAGAACGCCCAAATACACATGCTAATTGTAATTTGCATGCACATTTTGAGTAAGGTCTGTTGCACACACACAAAGACACCTTTGACTTCTGTCGCTTCCTCCTTCTTTCCCAACCTAATCCATCGTGCCACAGAGATCCAGAAGGTGGCAGGAGTGACACTGCTGACGACTTCACCAGCAGAAAAATAAATAAATAAATAATACAACCCAGCAGCAACTTCAGCACCACAGTCTTTCCTCTCTGCTCATTGAATGACGATAGACTTTTTACATGTCCCCAACATCAGACACATGTGGCTTTTTCAAAGACGAACGGCATGGTGTCATCTCTGCGCTGGGCACATCTGCTCACTCTTACTCTGGTTTTAGTGTTCTTTCCACTCCACATTTATATGGAAAGTGTTTTGTGCCTTTGTTCTGTTCTGTGGGGGGTTTCTGTCCCTTTGTTTGAAAGAGACATCAAACAGGACCAGAGGGGCACATGATGCCTGGAACATGATCGAGATGGTTATTTTTTGTTCTCTTACATTGTCACTACCCTGAGCTCTCTTTTTTTCTCTCTTTCGATGGAAAACTGCATCATGAGACAGAAAAAAACTGTCAAGGATGTCATCACTTTTTTGTCGATGTTGACACGTGTTCACAGTCTGGTGGTTGGTTAATTCAAGTGATGTTGAAGGTGTTTGGTTTTTGTTTCACATTAACTGGTCAACATTAAGTATGTCATTGGTTTTTACAAAGGATATACCATTTTTAGCACATCCCACATACTGTATGTTCTCAGCACATCATGGTCCAGTTTTACTTATTTGGGAAAAATGAACTGAGCTTGCTTTTTATAAAGAAAATTCCACCGTTATGTTCTGGCCTGGGAGCTCCACTGGTCACTGACCCCAGCTGTGGCAGCTGCAGGGTTCAGTGCCTTGCTTAGCGGCACCTTAACTGTGGTTTTTAAGTGAGCAGAGCATGTTACTCATTTTCCCCAGACAGTTTCCCAGCTGGTATAGGGATACAAACCAGAAACCCTCTGTCACAATGTTTCTTCTCTGTATAAGCTTTTGAAGGCAGTTGCAGTTGAAATGCCTTGCTCAAGGCCATCTCGACAGTGGACATTTTACAGATTTTAAACCAGCAGTTCTTCCACTTGCAATGGTGTATTAGCAAGGCTGATACCATGTTGAGTTATGCCTATTAACCAATTACAATTTTCTGGAAGGGGAAGCTGACCTTGTTCTTGGGTTCACAGAGTGAAAACATAAGACGTTTTTGGAAATCTTTGGTTATATTAAGAATGAGGGACATTACATGTAGTACATTTGCTTTGTTTTTTTTTTTTTGTTTGTCCGATTTACTGCAGAGGATGCACTGATGAAGGTGAAGAACACCTAAGCCACAGAGAGAAATAAATCTAAGCACAGGCTGTTAGGTTCTGTCATGATCTAGCTGGCACACCATACAAACTCTCAATAATACTATATTCATAAATGGAAAAAGATATGAAACTAAGCATTTACCTGAAGGGAGAAGACCTTGTGAGCAGCCTTTTTATGGTGAGCTTTTTCTGCTCTTTCATGACTGTACCAAATTGTTTCTTCTAAAGTGCGGTATCTGGCCCATAAACTGCCAAAGGTTCCCAAGGCAAAATGAGCAGACGTCTGTAATTGTCTAGGTGGTCGGGTGTGTGTGTGTGTGTGTGTGTGTGTGTGTGTGTGTGTTGTTAGACTGGGAAAGAGAAAAAGAGGAGATTGCAAAGAAAGGAGGGAAACCTATTAGACAGCAGGAGAAATTTAAGTCCTGTGTGGTCAGTGTGGGTGTGTTTTAACGTGGGGTTGCCTGCTAACGTTTTATTCAAAGGATCAATTATTCATTCAGGCCTCTGACAAGCTTAGCTTTTAATTCTGAACATCAATGCAGCTTAAAATTCTGGAAATTAATAAGCGAATTCTGAGTTAATCACCTTTTTCTTTGCAGTATCACAGAGAGCAGCTCCATTGGAAAATCCTAATGGTTCACACACAGAGCTCTGGTTATCTACAACTTCATGGGGCTTTGACTATCTACAGCGAAAAACAGACTTTTAAAGAGGAGCATGAATTCATTATTACCTGAAGTCCACAGCCTGTGTAACTGTCTCTGTGCAGGTAAGAGGGAAAATAAGGAGTCCAACATTGCTACTGAAAAGCACTCAGAACCAGACCACCCTGTGCCATGTGCTGGCAAATTGATTACTTCTACCATGTGATCTTTGCTCAGTTGTCTCAGTTGTATATGTTCACATTTCTGTTCCTCTGAGGACTTTAAAGACTCCTCTGCTACACTGGTTTCAAGGTGATATGACATTGATTAGGGAGGAGAGGGCAAAACTTGACAAAACAATTTCATTATTAGGTTCATTTAAGGGCTGCTCTTACAAAACTTACAAAAACATACATAATATATACCAGAAGCTGGTGTGACATCATGATATTTCAGGAAAAGGGTTCATCTTAAAGGTTAAGAGTTTGGATAAATTTTATATTTTCCCAGTAGTCCTCCAAATTAAATGACAATATGCATTGCAGATGGAAGTTTTCAGATCTCATGGCACCGTAACAAATCACAGCCTGGTTTCAGCAAATAGCTCAGCGTAAGGGTAGGAAAACATTATTTGGGTTTAATGACAACTTTACAACATTACTAAGATTAAGGGACCATCGTCATCATGGCTGTAATAATAACCACAGAGTTAAGGTCAGGGAACAATCGTGGTTATGGTCAAAACAGAAAGGAAGTGAAAAACCGACTCCCACATCAATGTCCAACATTTTGTTGTGCCATCCAATCACCCCAGCATCACTGCTCTGTCAGACTTTGTGACTCTATAACTTCACATTTCTTGCTCCTTTCTTCCAGACGGACAAGAGTCATAGTTGTTGTACGACCATTTTCAACATGATGACTTTCTGGCTACAATGACTAATGACTTTAGTCTCAGTTGGACCTGAATTCTGGATAGTAGTAAATTCAGTTGATAGTTGCTGCCTGTGTTTTAGACCTGGTTACCAGTTGGAATATAATGCATGTAAAACCATTTTAACATTTAATAAATACTACCAATGATTATTATTTTGTTTGAAAAAGCAAATTTGTTTTTTTGCATAGCTTTTGAGAGACCTTTGCCCACTCTTACTTGAGAGCTTTTGCAAACCCTTGATTGAAGCTTTTGATCATAGAAATAAGAAGCAGGAAGGGTGAATACAGCCAAGCACTTTCATTCAATACTTGCATGAGGTTTCTAATTGCCAGTGAACAGCTCTCACCAACCTGTTTTTTAGGTTGGAGCAAAAGTGTTGTCATTTTTCATTCATGACTTCAAACGAACCACTTGTAAAAATTGGTAAAGAGTATGGCCACAGAGACGGTGGTAACCAGAGATGTTTTCTCAGTAATTCCTTCTTGGATATGGATATAGCCATCCCTGCAGTGTATGGGAAAGGCAGTTGACTGAAACAGTGAGAAAAGGGAGAAGTAGGGTGAAAGAGAGAGATAATAAAGAAATCTGGAAGAAAAGACTATAACTAATGATAGTGAGAGAGCAGATGATAAAGAGAGAGACAATGCATTCAATAACAGACATGGAGGATCAAAGTGATATGGAAATACACTTGTAGGTGAGAAGTACTGAATGGAACAACATCTGTTTCATACCACAGTATTTAATAAATACACATAGAACCTTTTTGGAACTCCACATGCTTCTACCTTGATTGAAAATGACCCGAGACTTCATAAAATCAGCCACCCTGTCGTCAGGTGGGACTGATCCAGTTGAAGTCAAGCTACAGCTTGAACAGTATTTCTTCAAGGAGTAATTAGAGGCTTACTGGTAATACTTAATGACTATCATGAAGACATGAAACGTGTGCCTTATTTATGTTACGCTTTTACCGATTAAAAATATCCACTTCCACCTGCCAAGTGTCATGTTTTTTCTTCCTCGTCTGTGGTGATTAAAGGGAAAACCACAGTGAAATGAACATGAACCAAAAAGCGTTCAAATGATTCAGCTCCTGCCTTTTCCACTTCATGTGTCACTTGTCAGGAAAATTCAGAGAAAAGAATAACAGGAATATCAGATTACCAGAAGCACTGTGCAAAAGCGGAAACATATATATATACAAACACCTTCTAACCTGACATTAATCTTTCCTTTTTGTATTAATAGTTATCAAACTATTGCTCAAACATGGGAGAGCGAGAGCTTAGATCAGTTCAGGTGCCAATTCAGTGCGGATGTGAAGAAAATGTGGGTGGACTTCTAGTAAATGACCGCCTAGCATGTAAATGAACCACTTTGAAAAATGGAGTGGTGTCGTTTACCATTGATGAAATGGTAACAATAGAAGGATGCTCAGAACATGTCACGGTCAGTGAAAAAGAGTCACATGAACTAACCTAAAGCTAACCTACCAGCTGTGTGAAATGATTACATTTATCCTCTCATGTGGATTTTTACATGATCCAGTCATTATTACTCTGTAAACCAATATCCTGCTGGTAGATTAAAGCTGATAAGTCCATGATAACACTTGTACTACAATAACATATATCACCTTGATGGCTTTTTTTCAGTTTTTGACAAAGGAAAACACATTTGTAAAACCACAGTGTAGCAAAAAATTACCTCTTAGGAGATTGTTTGCACTCATATATAGATATCGATACAGTTGGTGGGCAATGGCAGCAGGCATAGCTGACTTTTGTTGTCATGGTTAAATAATAAACATGCAAAATAGTTATCCTTACAGTTATGCTATGGTTTGCTTATGTTTAGGGACAAAAACTGATTGTGGACATAGTTTGAGTTACCATGTACTTACCTTGTACAACTGTCTATAACATAATAATCTAGCAGTTAAAGTTGTGAAATGGCAATGATTATCAAGATTATAAACAACTGGGTATATTCAAACAGGAATGAAAGAGTGATCTGCGTCCTGTGCTTTGCCGACCCATCTATAATCTTCCTCCTCACACTCAGGACTTTCTCCTGTTTTGCTCCTGTCATATTTACTACAGCTGCTAGAGGTTGCCTATCAATAAACTACAGGTTGCAATAAGCTGCTGGCACAGATGACCAATGAAGTCATTTTTAGTTTTTTACTGTCGCCACAGAGGGCATTTTATAAGATGATTGCAGACCTTTTGATACCATAAATTCAAATTGGACTTCTCTGTACAAACAAATAAATTAATTAAATCAAATTAAATTAAGCATTTCTCCTCTAGCATTCAGACCTTCAGACCTCCCTTCCTGTTGGAAAATAAAATGCACACAAAATATAACTGAATACTTGACTGAATAAATTAATTACAGACAATAAATGTACTCAGACAAGCAGGAACAGAAACCCTCTATGATGACGTCAGTGCTGTATTTCTAAAATCCTGGCTATGGCCAGATCAATTTGATAAGTAAAGGTAGAGGAAACATGAGTCACTTACGTAATTTAAAAAGATTTTAAATGACGCTGTTCTGACTGCTCTGAGCTGCAGGGGACGTTTCAATTTTGTGTGTGTGCTGCCAGTGTAGAGATGTATCTTCAACTGTCAGAGGTAATGGGTTCAAACCAGGATTTCTCTGCTTTAAGTGCATGTACTATTTGGGTAAATACATCCACTAAATGGACTTACTACATTTAGCATCAGCATTGAGAGTTGTATCTCCACTGGACTCATTTAGCTGCTGTCAGTTTGGTGGGTGGGCAGCTACAGGTATTTGTCAGGCTGTCCTGACAGTACTAAGGGAGCCACATGTTTGCATCAGGTTTGTGTGTGTAGGGGGTGTACTGTAGCCAAGGTCATTCATCAGTCCAGGGTGGGCTCAGAACTGAAAGAGCCAGTGTTGAACTGTTTGATTGATCTGTCCAGGAGATTGGTCATGGCCCCGGAGAGGGGCATGTCGTTCTCTGCTCTGGGTCTGGCCAATTATATCAGTGGGGGTTTTGAGTTATGCAGTCATTGAAAATACAGCCTGCTTTTCTCTCCCTGGGAAAAAGTGAGACCTGAACATCCAACATCACTTTTAGGCCATGTCCGGTCATTTTTCATGTTATTCCTGTTGATTGTTACATAAGTAGCCTACTACTATAGATTGTGTGTTGATGGCTTGGGAAAAAAGATCTGCAGCTGTCCTTGTTCTTCTGTGTTTCAATAATTTATGTACATTTGACCCCACAAAAGTTGATTTTGTGTTGATTAGACTGAACAAAAGAGTTTTAGTGATTGGAGTGGATTGGACTTTATTCTCAGATCTCTCTGTTTCACTTTGTGCATGTTTGCCATTCAATATTAGGCTATTTTATATTACTTTAACATTGCTAAATGATAATCCAATTTTTCTCATTAAAACTAACAACGTGATGTCTTTACTGATCATGTAGAGCAGGCAGTGTGAGCATGTGATAAAAATTCATTTAAATGTTAAATAAAATAAATAAAATGAACACACTTTTAACAAAGTTAATTTCAACTAATTTGTCATTCAGTTGTAGATAATTGAATTTCATGGCAATTCATTCAGTATGTCTCACATCCCAAGAATTATACAGTCTTTATGAAAGGGTTGAATGGGCACTCAGTGGGGAAACTGGACAGTTCCACCTTGGAGTGGAGAGAGAATAACCCCCACAATCTTTATCAATATGCTTAAGTTTTATGTGTGGCAGGTGTTGCCTAATGTATGGATAACAATGTAAACGGACATAATTCACCTTCTCTATCCCAGCTCTGTCACCACAGAATTTGGAACAGCACCAAAGCACAAGAAAGCAAGAAATATGGGAGAAAAAGCACTGTTGAATAATAGGACTGTGTATGTGTGTATGTGTGTGTGTGTGTGTGTGTGTGTGTGTCACTCTGTAGCAACAGGTTGGCTGTCACCCTGATGTCCTGACATTGTGCTGGATCTCTGAGCTCTGAGGGTCACTGTCAGAATAGACACACTCCTACACATGCCACTGATCCTCAGCTTGACGTTTACCCTTTAGGCCACACCGGATGTCAACAAAAGTAACAAAGCAACAGCACAGTAAGTGAATTATACTTTGGGTGGGGGTTGATCCAAAAACAGACTATATTGTTGATTCATCTTCTGAGACGTCAGTGTTTGGAAAAGGTCACGGTAATTAGAAACCAAAGCAGTCAACCTTGAGGATTTTTTCCATATTGCTGTCCTCCCGAAATCAATTTAAACAAATGCAAATTGATGATGTCATTATTTTGACCACAGCAACAGTTTGATCTTCAGGAGTCATGCTGCCAAGTCATACTTTAAAGGGAACTTTGTCTTCAATGAGGGGCACTTGAATCAAAAGATTAAACCTGAGCAGAAGTGGGAGTAGATTTCAAAGAGGTTGGGTGAGGGAATCATTCCCCTTGGTGAGGCTGAGCAAACTGAAAACCTGTATTACTTAGTTACCACCTTTGACAGAATCTCTGATCTCAGTTCAGGTGGTGGGTACTGTTGTGACCTTGATGCCAGTCAGCTCCACACAGACAAGTTCAACCGGAGGACACCAGGAACCAAGCATCGGTCACAGAGTGGTGGTGAAAAAGTCTGCCAACTTCTGAAATTATAACTGGATATGCTTTCCACTGAGCTTTGAAACGGCTTAGTAACAGCTTGGGCTTGTCAAACATTTTTTTTTGTTTGTTTTTTATCAAGTCATTTGAACATTTATGTGAATATATGGTGGTTTCAAAGTTTACTTTATTTTTGGTTTAAAAAAATGAATTTATTAAATTGATGAAAGTGTGGAAAGATGTGTCATTACTAAAAAGAACTGTGTAGTAAGTAAGAGGGTATTTTGGGTACAATTCATAGGGAACTGCTCATAGCATATTAACAGTGCTCTGATCCTGAGTGCTTAAAATAAACTTCAAGTAACACATGGACAATGACTCTCGTGGATACATCTATCATTTTTAATTTAAGCAGACTTTGTGCTCCTGAAATATTTGAAGTCAGTGTCATTTGTGCCGTATTATAGTCTGTACAATGAGCTGGAAATTCATGATGGTTTTCAAAACTCATTCAATCTTTTGAAACAAAGACAGTCAGCCACTGCTTGTAACCCTTAACAATGACTTCATCAAAAGAAGGAGCAGATTGCTGTCAAAATCAAAGTAAGCGACACAACATCAACATACACGTGATTTCGAGAAGAAACTGTATAAGTGATTAATTAAAAAAAATATCATACCAAAGAGTTAGGGATGAAACGTTAGTGATATTACAGGGGGAATCTGTGCAAAAAGGTGTTCAATGTAGAGGTCTTGGGAATTTCCCATTAACACAAAATAATCATTGCATTTGGTTAATGAATGGGCTGTCCTTTCTCAACATAACTTCAAAGCAACACAGAGGCTGAGGACAGATTTGTTTGCTTGGAGCACTGGTGCTGAAGAACAGCTCCACACTGTCCACTGGCCTCTAACACACCGGGCTGGTCAGATCCTTTAAGTACAGGGACTTTTCAATACTGAATAGACATTAGTCTGAATAGATCACGAAGTCTGGCATACACTTCAGAAATTCTGAACGTGTACCACATATAATTCATAGTCAAGATAATACACAGCCAAATATCAGGAATAATAAGTTAATATATTCAGAACACCTACTCAGTAGAAAATGCTCCTCACTGCCAAAAGTCATCAAACAAAACATTGGTCCAGAAATCCAAGATAAACCTACAATTATTCTTTTTAAGATGGTGATGTTTTATTACCTCAACTTTCTTACAAGCAAAACCCTACTTTGGCCCAGAATGGAGTTACTGTAGTACGGTCAAAGTCTTTTCACAAGCATCTGGGCTGGGGTCCAAAGCTAAAAACACCCCTCCCCTGTCTTTGCAATTTTTAATGTGCAGGAGCTTTTAAACCAGGTTCTTGGAATATGTTTTTTTTTATACAAGATTATGCACTGTAATTACCTTTCCTGGATGGTTTCTCCATGATTTTTGGTTTCCAAACAGTAACAGGCGTGTTAATTACTGTATTTGTATACTCACGATGAGTTAATTGCATCAGTCTCTCTCCCACGCTCCCTAAACCTCTTAAAAAGAGCTTTATGTTACATGGATCAAAGATGTTCACAGGAACATCTAAAGTTGGCCACAATTAAGCTACTGTACCAAAAAACAGTGTGATAGAAAACTGCTGTACTTACTGTACTTAATTCTTTCCTGTAATGTTTTTTTGCAGAACGACTGATGATAGGGTACCTGTGGTTCCCATGGTTACGTATCACTGATCGCCTGTGTTGTCAACAGACAGCAGGAGCAACAAGATATTTAGGAATTTCTTTTTGCCAGGATCTGCTATTACTTGAAAATATTCAGACACCTACATGGGCACTGGATCAAGTGGGCCCCCTCACTGACTTTCTGCCGCCATGCACAAATCCCCTCTTCTTATTAACCTGGCCCCTCTATTTTCATCATGAAGTCAACATCTGTCCAGCTTTCCACCTTCACTGCCAGAGAACAAAGGCTTTTCCATTACTGCCCTGGGAAAGTGAACAATTATTTGGGCATCAGCAACCTACATGTAGTTGTGTAATAAGACTTTGAGAACTTTTTCTATTCAGCATATATGTCTGTCTCATTATTCTTGTGGATATGAAAATGTGAGATTCCACAATACTTTTTCTCATCATTTCAAAATGTGAGGCTTTTGCACCCCTGGTATGTTCTCTGTTTCTGCTAAATACAAGCATTCTGTATCCTTACTTCGGTTTCATGATCTTAACTATGGTCAAATCTTCTTTGCGATACCAGTTAAAACTGCCAACAGCCACTACGATCATCTTGACATGGGCAAAGGCAAAAGCTATCACCAAGATCATCATATATTGGTACAGCCCCAGTCCTTCCCTTCTACCCCTTACCCTTTTTCCTTATCTTAATATAGTAGGATAAGGAGCCAACAAGCTAAACATGACCAGGGATTTACATCTTGGTGAGATGATGCTGATGCCCTTGTGAAATCCCCTTGTGTGATAAGTGACTTGTCTTTAGTTATGATTATCATGACTGCTTAGTCTGATGGATGTAGTTATATACCATTGGACTCATCAACGGTTCACTGTCTAATTACAGCAGTGTATTACCATGACTGTCATCCAGAAACGATGGGTGATTCCCAAACGCTGTCCCACCATTAGAAGCATCAAATTAAGACTGCGAGCTCTTCGCCAAACATAAATCCCCATGTGAGCAGATCAAGTTGAGAAGGAAAAGGCCAACCGTTCGCCAGTCTGTCTGTACATCGCCCCAGTGTCCATGCCTGGAGATTTATCACAGGCCTGTTTTGTTTTTCAAGCTCTCCAGGACCCCTACTAAATCGGCAGGCAAAGGTTTGACTGAATAACCAATGATTCAACATGAAAAGAGACGGTAGAATTATTTCATCTGAAATTGGCTCAAAGTTGTTGACTGGGAAGCCTCAGTGGCCCATTAAAGTGACAGAGGGCAAGAGAAATACAGCAGCCAAAAGACAAATGGGCAGGCCTGCAGTGCGTCAGCTCCTGTACTTCCTGAACGATGGGAAACCCCCTCACACAGGGAAATATCCCGAGGATTCCCTGGTAGCGTTTACCTGCCCAGCACTTTGCTGCTGCAGGGAGCTGATTTTATTGTGAGATCCCATGTTCAAACTACTACACTGGTTTCTATTTTGGGGGGGCCCATACTGGGTTGGGTATTGCAATATTGCAACCAAAATAACTCAATAAACTTTTAGTGGGAAAGTTTAATACCTATGCGGCTCTTGTGTGGTCTCCTTTTCATGATAAAGGCCTCATTTTCCACTCAAACTCTGGAAACTCAAGCTCTAACACAAGCCATACAGTAACATTAGAGGAGTTACATGGTCCTGCACTCAGGCCTGCGGCCAAGTTTCTGAAGCGAGCCTGCTACTGGACAATCCCTCTGGTGGTAGATCCTGGCTCTCAGTAACCTGAGAAAAACACTTTCCTTCACTTTCAAGGCATCAGTATGATCATATCATACGAAAATGATGTACAGCTTTTTTTTTTTTTTTTCTTTAATTTACAGGTATTTCCAAATTAGAAGAAATAAAACAGACTGACAAAGGTGATAAAGTTATAAACGTGGTTTGAATATTCCACATGATACAACAGTCAGTAAAACTCACCAGGAAAATGGTTCAACACATTCTGTATTCTCATTTTGATTACATTATTCCTTGATTTATAGAGTAAAGACACACAGATGCAGAGATAAGGTCTTGTAACACTGTTTACTTTGATATATAAACATGATATCCGTCAGACATGTCTTTACCTGCTTAGTATAATAGCAGATTAGAGAGATAGGTTGGAGGAATGCAAATGAGGTATCTTGCCATCAGATAAATAGACCTCTTATCATTAACCACATCTAGGCACCACCCACGCTTAGGACAAACTTCTTCTTTGTACTATTTTGCTGACAGGTATGATTACATTACAGGGCATTAATCTATCACTAAATGGGGAATACAATATATTGATTGGAATGTAAATGTTATTTCTTATATGGAAGGTGGGCAAGGAATTCCCTTAGGAGATACATAGCATTGATGTAAGATTATCTGTACACTGTGGAAAAAAAACTATAATTGGCAGGATAATGTGAAGGTTAATCTGTATAGCATCTTAAGGGCAAATCAAATAGCTTTACATATTAAATGAAAAACCTTAAATAAAAAAAAAAGAAGAAGAAAAAAGAACACACACAAACAGAGCACAAGGAACATCTGTTGAAGAGATGAACATGCCACTGCAGTATCTCTGACAGAGAGAGTTCAAACCACGCACACAGAAATGAATTACTGTGTGCAAAACTAACCCGCCAACACATGCTGCCCCAACAGCTTCAGTGCACCCTGGCACTGATTCGACAAATCTCTGGAAGTCTCCAAAAGATATTCCCCTCCTTGGTAGTTTTATGATGGTGGTAGAGAGCACTCACTGTCAAAACTCACAAACACCTTTTATTCGGGATTTCCTTTAATCTGTCACCTCTTTTTAAACCATATAAAATCATAATCTAAGGCACAGACCAGTAGGTGTTGGTAGGCTGGAAAGACCCTGTGGGAATGGTCCATGGGGAACCTCTGCTCTCTGAGAGATTCCATCGCATTCAAGACATAAGTGCCAATCTCATATCTATTTATGGATTTTCATGAAACATGGTGACTTAAGCCAGACATGTTGAGCCTGAGAGTGATTTACACATGCACAGTTGGGCTGACCTCCTGGCCTCATGGGATAGCTCCTCCTGCCACTCATGGTTCTTTCTGAACTGAACCAACGATCTACAATCCAAAACAAGCAGAAGTTTCTCCACAGCTCCATAATACAGCTCTGAAATTCATCTCAGGAGAAGCAAAAAACCAATTAACATGTCAGATCTGTGTAACCTGTGAAAGGAAAAATATTGGGGTGATTTAAGCAGCAGTGTGAACACAGACTAAACCCTGATGTATGGGAAAGCTCTGTTTTACTCCGCCTTCACCCTACCTTAGCCCTGTGGGTCACATCTTTGCAGATGATAATAGGACAGTGAACGGGTCCCTCTTAAAGTGCACCCATAATGGGTTTCCAGTCTATATTCTTGATGTGTCATCGTCCACGACACTTATTTCATACATACATCTAATGGCTACGGTTGCCCCAATTAAAGAAAATTTGATTCATAAGTTGAGAGGGTCCAAATTCGAACTTGCACTGTTTAGTGCTGTATATTAATTTGCTGCAATTTCGTATAAAATCACTTCCTCTAAACACTTTTCCTAACATGGGTACATTTCAATGCAGACATGCAATGTAGGTGGTACACATATTACTAAAACAGTGCCAACACTGTCATATATATATATATATATATATATTTTTTTTTTTTTTTTAGGATAAAATTGGGTCTAAGTATTTTCGAGTAATATTCAGCCACACTGCGCTTAACTGCAATACAATGCCATATGCGCTCCGTTGTCCAACGCCGTATCCATAGCAGGAGATACTTGAGTCAAAGCAAAATAGTCAAATACTAGAGCAGACCAGTACCTCATACATTCCGCCCATCAGCACACATTTGTTTTGATTGCCGTCAAAAAAATTAAATAAAATAAAATGCAGGCCACATTTTAAAACTGGTTCCTTTTCCATTTGCAAAGCCAACTTTTGCCACAACCTTGATTTGTAAAACAGTTCTTTAAACTTAAACCTTTGTAGACCACAAGCAATTGTGCATGAGTGTGCACACACACATACTCACATGCCAATCTTTACGCTGCTTTATTGTACGTACAGCAATGAAGCCTTTGCTGCAGTTTTGTCAGTTACTTCTTCTCCTTTTGATGACAACAGCATCAACACTGGTTGATATTTTTCCTTTCGAAACTAATCTCTGATTCTTTTGAAGGCTCTCCACACCTAGCAGCAAAATTGCAGTTACTCAATGGATTGTGACTGCTGCCCACAATTTCTCCACTGCAGCCTGTGGGGGGTGTTGATAGGCTACACAAAAAGACCAGTATTTCCACTCTTGTTAGTGTCAAAGATTTCCCATGCCAGTCATACCCAGTTGATTGTCAGGCCTTATAAAATCAAGGCTTCTTTCATGCATATACCTGGATATGAGCAAGCATATGGAATAGGACCGAATATTGAAAATACTCCCAGAGGAAGACAATTCCTGACATGCCAAAGTTGTTTGCTCCAAAATGCTCTGAGGGGTAAAAGCTTGGCTTCATTGTGAACTTGTGCTTAGGTTGCAACAATTACTATACATATATTCACAAAGTGCTCTGTATTTTGAAGGCAGGCTATATGCTATGAGTCAGTGACACAGACTATTGAACTATCCACAGCACTACTGCCTGAGGGTTCAGGTTGCCAGGAAAATTAGCATTCCCTTCTGTAAAGACTTTAAGTGTGAAATGCAACCTAGATTTCCTCATCTGAAAGAGGGGGTGCAAATGCACACACACTTCTCTCACAAGTCCATGGACTCTATAGTTGAAAAAATTCCAGTTATTCCAGAGTTATACATCAATCTAAATGATTCACAGAATCGTTTTGCATAGTGTATTGCATCTAAAAGGGAACAAGTCAAAACATATTGTAAAGATACGGTGAATGAACATTTCAACGTGACACAACGCACACATGCTCTAACCCTCAAATTACACTATTGCAACATTATTAATCACTGGTGTCTGCTGATGCACTGACTGCAATACTAAGTTTCCAATTACATCACGCCATTGTGCCTCCACGGGAAAAGGATGGTGCAGAGTGCCCACATGCCTTACACTAGAGAAGAATGAAGCTTTTGTATAATTTACCTGAATTGATTACTTCCAGACAGGCTGTTTGATGCCACTCCCAGCTGCTGAAAGGTAATTCATGTAACAATGATCAAACATGGAAAAAAGTAACACACTCTTAGTAGTGAGATATCAGAAAAAATTTAACAGGAAGTGACGGCTCAAGATTTTGGACTTCACAAGGCTGGTACTGTAGTTAACAATGTAAATGTTTTAGATCCTGAAAAGTCTTGCTGTCATGTGTAAGTAGATTTCAGAGAGGTTTACTTATTGAATGAACATGTATTAGATACACTTGCATTAGTAATTCAATATTTTACACAGGTCAAACTCATATGTGGGTCTCTACAATAATAACTAAACCTAAAATGTGAGACACTAGCCAGTCCCTCAAGTAAAATGTGTATTATGCATGGGGATCACATTTTTTCAAAGAAGCCGCACTTTTGCGGCATAAAGTGGCGATTTCTGTGCAAAATGTACCAAATATGTGGGCCTTGGATGATTTCACAATCCCCACATTTCCACTGCAAAAAAGTCACATATATTTTTGCAGATAGTTGCAAAATGTTGCAAATTTACTTCACAGAGAAGCAGCCATTTTCCTCCTGCTGTCTTGGGAACGTTATGAAGTGACGTAATTATGCAACAAAAAACCTTATCAATTCGCATGAAAAGATAAACAAAACTGTGTGAGTGAGAATAAAAAAAATCCCTAATCATAGAAAAAAATATGCTTATGCTTTACAACAAATGCTGAAATATTAAATTGTCTAAGTGATACAAAACGATACAAATTCTTTCTCATCAAATCGTTTTTTTTTTTTTTTTGCCATCTCCCGCAATTTTAGCAAATTCTTGTAATTTCATTGCATAAAAGTGCATAAATACCAATACTATATTCCACTACATTTTTCTTAGGAAAACCCGCCACATAATCAAGGATTTTTGCCCGCAACGATCACAAAAAACTGCATTTTTCTGGAAGGACTGATTAGCTGGGTTTACATGGAGCCAAATATTCCAATTGGAATCAGTTTAGATGTCCAAACCAAATAAAAATGCTCCATATAAACACCTCAATTGGAGGTGCAGTTGATGACCCCCTACAACAGCCTCCTCTCAGGGGTCAGGTGATAGAAACATAAGTGTTTCTGAAGCCTGTCAGACTGAGGGCTGAGAGTGTAACTAAAAAAAAATACAAGAAAAGACTCTGTCTGTTTTAAGTAGTCTAAGTCAATATCAAGTCAGGGCACTTACATGTTTCGTTATTAACTTGGCCAAAATCGGTGCTGGAACCTTTTCTTGCACCTTTTTCACATGCCCATAGAGAGTGAACTTTTGCACATGAAAACTTCGTTAAGCTCCTTGATCAAATTAGGTGCTGCATGACTGAGTCAGAATGTTTCACATCACTCAGACCCAACACAAAGAAAAATGCCAAAACCACACAGTCAAAAGGCAGGGTTTACACGACCCCCGATATGAGTAGTCATAGATATTCCCAGCACGAACCTCTGCACAAAAGGAAATGGGGAAAAGAATCCCGGCTTTTTTTACTTGAGGACCACTGGGCAATGGGTACAAAACAAGGAGGCCAATAAAAATGAATGCCCAAAAGGCAGGAAAAAGGGGGAAAATGTGGAGATTGGGGTAAAATAGCCACTGACGTGGTGCGCCAGACTGAGAGAAAGTAGTATTGTTTGGATCTCTTTGTTTACAACAGCAGGGGTAGACTTCCAGCGAGAACGGAGGCACATCACGTGCTTCGCTTCCACCACTGAAAGAGCAAAGACGTGGCCAAAACTTGGCCTGAACAGCTCTTGAAGTCTTTGAAGTCAAATAAAGCCACCTCATCGATCACTGATTCAAAGGCCTTCTTTGCTTCTTTCTCCCGCTCTCTTTTCACTCTTGGAAAGCTTTTGTTAATTGTACAAACGAACCTGTTATAAGGCTCCTTCACTTCCCTTGCATAAACACAAATTCTCAGATGGACTGGATTAAATATATTTGGTGTTTTCAATGTGAAGGTATGATTAGTCAACACGTCATGACGTTCACACACCCTTGCATCAGGGCACTGACCCAGGTGAAATACCTCCTCAGACAATAAAACCACTATCATCTGGGCCAGACTTCATATCACTGTTTGTGACACCCCCAGCTGGTATACAGGTCTTGTTGACATGGGCATTTACTGGATTGAGGACAATGGTTTGCTTTTTTTTCCCCCAAATCAAGTGTTCATGTATATTGTAATATAGTAGATATGTAATATTTGAATGCACAGGAGTAAAACTGACAAATTCCAAACATCTCATTGAGATGCAGACAAACAATTTAAGCCCCAAGTATTTAACACCCCTTACTTTACGATTCTTAGGTACTTAATTACTAGACATGTAAGCCAAACCTTTTTTTATTTATTTTATTTTTAGCAACAAGGAAACAATTAAGTGTACTGACGACATTAAAAATAGCTTCAACATGGAAAGATGTAAGTTGTGAGATGGTTGGGGCATCAGATTTTTACAGGGAGTGCTTTAACTATGTGTTAAACAATTTACTAAACAATCCTAGGATAATAGAGCCCAGATGCAGCACTGCAGGAGCATGACAACCTGTTGGTAGGTAGTCTGAAACCGAGGGTTAAGTCTGTTTCTTTGAGATTCTGGTGATGAAGCTGTCCCATCTTTTCTACAAAGATGTGTGATCTCCATGGGCAGTCAAGTCTTCACTACATTCTGAGTGACCGGATAACTCAGTTTTAATGCACAGAGGAAGAGATGGGGTGATGGGAGAGACACTGCTGAACTTGATGCACCGGGAGGAGGTGTGCTCAGCAGCCAGTCAATGAGACATGATACTTGTTCTCTCATGGTCAAAGACCATGGTCAAGTCGCACATAGGTTTAAAATTACAGATCACCAGATGTAATTTCATTTGATTTCATGTTGCAGCATTAGAAATACAAAGGGTTACTATTACAGTACATTTTTGAGCCACCACTCAAAATTACATAGTATTGAAATTGTATCAGGTCTGAGGACTGATTTCAACAAGACTTTGAGCTTAGAGTGTTATTATCGTTCACCAATGGCAATGCTGATGCAAAAATACAACTTACTTGGGTGATCATGAAAACAGAGAAAGGAAATGCTATCTTGAACTTGTCTAACTGGATGGCTGCCTACTTCAAGAGGAAAATAAATATTCCATCTTATAAAAATGAAACAATGGCCCACCTGCCATGCTGTGTACCTGTGTGCAATATTGGTGCAACACACTGACATCTCAGATGAGAGGAGGTTCTGTTGAATCTATTACAGTACAGAAGCAGTCTTATACATCATATGGTAATTTGTCACTTATACACAACTCATTGAAAGCATTTCTAATGTCTGTATGTACTCACTGAATAAGTGTAAAAATGCAACATAATCAAATTGCAGATTTAAAAAAAAACACATTACAATTACATTTCATAAGTGCAGTATATTGCACACTATACTGTATTGGTTGCATAGCTTGTGACATTGAATTTTCTTCTAGCTGCTTAATTAAACACCACAAGAAAAACTGCGGATCCTAAGAAAGAGTCTATTGAACAAATGTGTGGCAATCAGATCCACCCTGCCTCTCATATTATCACTGCAGGTTTAGACTCTCAACACTTCTTAATACTGAAGGAAAACTCATTCAATTTGCCATTGAGAGGAAATATGGGAATATCAGGCAATGATCTAATACTTTCCAAGCTTACTCTAATTCTTTCACAGAGTCGTTGCCAAAGATTTGGCCATTTTTAGTATAAGTGGCACCTGAAATGTTCAATGAGCCAATCGGATGCTGTGGCTAAAATTCATCAGTGGGGTTTTGCCTTCAGGAACGGCTCCTTAGCCCTTTGTTGATGACCTTGACTGGGCTGTTCACAGTTAATTGCTTAAGTCATGTTTTGGTAAACCTGAACCCCTAATCGCTTCTGCTCACTCCGTCCCCCTCTCTGTTTCCACCCCTCCCTTATGTTTCTATTTCCCCCTGCCTGTGGCTTCTCGCTCTCTTTCACTCTCTTCCCCTCTTCAGTGTTGCTGCAGTTTTTGTGAGTGCTCCCCCACCCTCCCCCATTTCCGCTGGTGCAAGTTGTGGGTAGGAGAGCTCAGCCAAGGGTCACTGGTGTACTCTTGCTAGCTCTGTCCCTGTGTACCTCTTTCACTCCCTCTTCATCTTTTGCCACAATCACCCTCAAAGATCAGAGAGATTTCCCTCTCAATCACCAGCAGCCAAGCAATCAAGGACACACACCGTTGGCCTGCTTGTGCAACACGTCACACAGGTGACAAACCCCTGATAATTTTTAGACTGCTATGAACCCCAAGTCTTCTCAAGTGTCCACAGGAAGCCACATCAATCCTCTTGGATCAAAGACCGATTCAGTTACAGTTGTAAAAGTAAAAGACCAAAGTTGGGATAAGATTTTCAAGGGAAACCACTTAACGTTGGAGCCATCAAGGACTGTTGTGTCAATGTGTCCTTTGAGAGGACATGCACTGACACAATGCTTTGGATAGACTCTTGTCATGAAGACTTTCTTTCTTTCTTTCTTTCTTTCTTTCTTTCTTTCTTTCTTTCTATCTATCTATCTATGTAGCAAATATCTTATTTATTGATTAAAGATAGGACGACATTAGTGGCAATTCAAAGTAGGAGCTAATTAAAAGAGCACTGCTCTACACTCAGAGAATGAAGCTCTCATCACTGCCTGGGGAAAAAAATTAAATGTACTTTGTAGAGACTTAGCTGGGAACGAATAAAAACAAATGCAAATGTTAAGAATGACAGAGCCTAGGCCTGACTAACATGGGAAATCATGAGAACGTTGAAGTTGATTTAAGAAAATATGAGTCTCAGCACATTAAAATGATGCTATTTACAAGTCTGGTTAAAAAAAAAAGGGTTTCCTAAAAAGATGCCACTGTGAGACTGAGGGGTAAACAATGTTTGGCATGGCATATTATGGTTTGATTTAGTCTAATCTGTTGCCAGATGGCCGGGGATCACCATATGGGTAAAATGAAAGCTGGAAAGTTTAGACAACCACTAGGAGATGTTTAAAGGTCAACTTCATATACTTTTCCAAGACTGACAATATACCTGAGGCTATCAGAGTTGTCCTTATGCTGTAAATACCAGCCATCTGGTACATTTGAAAAAAAATGCTTGCACAGTAACAGAGTGGAATAAAGTTTCCTTTCATTTCTGAAATTGAAACATTTCATTTCCATAACTGATGTTGATTGCTTAAAAGTCAAAACTAACAGGCTACATTGCCAGTGAACAATTCTGGCACAGACATCTGAGTTGGCTTGTTGGTTACATTTTGTCCACATGTGAGATATTCAGTGTTTTTTTAAATAAATATTTGTGGAAAAAAGGATCAAAACATCAAACACAGCACAGTGTTTCACCATAGAGCAACACTGTGTCCATAACACAGTTGTATTTTTTTTTATTTAATTATTATTACTGTTTCCTTATATCAAGCAGCTTTTTGTTCTGTCCCTGTGCACCTCTTTCACTCTCTCTTCACCTTTTGCCACAATAACCCTCAAAGATCAGAGAGATTTCCCTCTCAATCACCAGCAGCTGAGCAATCAAGGCCACACACACCATTGGCCTGCTTGTGCAACACGTCACACAGGTGGCAAAACCCTGTAACACTGTGTGCACACTGTTATTTTATTACTGTTTCCTTCCATCAAGCACCTTTTTGTTTCATGAAAATGCTGAATAGTTATCATTATTTAATCCTAGATACATGTGTTAAATTGTGTCATAATTAGTGTATGAAATTGTGAGTTACACTGATGTGCTTTGTGAGGTTACAGTGACCCCGACCTTTGACTAAAAATGTGATCAGGTCACCAAATTTGAGGAGATTTTCTTGAAGAGTTCCATAGATATTTCATTCACAGTGTTAAAACCATATTCTGTGGGGTCACCCTTGAACACCAAATCTAATCAATTTACCCAATGTTGTACCAAATCTGAAAATCTGAAATCCCTAGGGGTGTGACTGAGATGATGTGTTCACAAGGTACAGTACACATAGAGGGAAAAAATAAGAACATAACGTTTTACTTAGAACAGTTACCAAATTGTTTCTGCGAATTTCATATGCTTTTAATGAGGAAGCAACAGAGTCAGTGCTGTGCATCACAGCTAAGTTGACAATGGCACTCACAGACACCAGTGAGTAAAGCTTGACTGAGCTTCTGATTCATTCATTGACAACAGTGATGCAATGCAGGTGGTTTACTTTGAAGATGTGTTGATAAGAATTCATTTGTACATGTACTGAACACATCTTAACAACAGCCAGCCTGTCCATACTACGTCAGACTCTGCAAGAGTGAAGTATTGCCTAACAAAAAAGCAGACGATGGCCATTATCTTGTTTGATATTATTTTATGTAGTGGACCCCACAATATGCATTCATGATTGTGTCTGATTATATCTATCCACAGGGGGTGTGGGCTGTTAAATTGTTTTCATAATGCTGTTTTAAAGCAAAAATGGTATGTGTGTGTGTGTGTTAGAAAAAGAGGGAAAGAGAGACAGAGTGATTGTGTGTGTGTGTTGTGGGTAATCAGTCCACCAGTTGTGCTGTAATGGCTTGCATCTGTTTAAAGCAGACTTCAAAACATGAACCTCTCAAAATCATCAACTAATGTGAAGCTTTACCTACAGCCAGTTCTGGCATAAAGTCTGTAGTGTTGTATTTAGGTGGTATATACATATAGTTACTCAAGCCATGACTCACAAGTTTTAAGTGTGTGTGGCCACTAGACCCTGCTACTATCTCCATCTTCTATTTTCTTTCTGAGGGGATACACTTGCTTCAGCTGAGATTTCATACTGGCAGGAAATCAAACAGTTTCGATAACGTCTGTACTTGTTGCTTTAACACTGCAGAAGAGATTAGGGCATTTCAGTGTTGTTTTTGATAAGATTACGGTACGTGCGTTATCCCGCATCTCCTTTGGCTGAGCTTGCAATTCTGAAAACAGGTTTGATGAGGAGTGCTTAAGGATGATTAAGAAAAAAAACCTGGTATGGATTACTCAAAAACAGCTCAGACAAAGACATACGCGCGCACACAAACACTCAGACACACAATAAAAACACCCATGCACTGACTCACGTACCAAAAGAGCATATACACAGTACAGTGATCCTAACAGCGCTGTAAAAGATGGCAAAAAGAAGGCTTTTCATTGTTTCACTTCTGTGCCTGATGTCCTTTCATGAAACAACAAAAAAAAAGTTTCCAAGTTGATTTGCGATAACGTGTTGACAGGCACCTGTTTGTTTTACCAGAATCTTCAATTAAAAACAAATAAATCATCATACCTAATGTTCATGGCGTTTATGAGCAATCCATTACATCAAGATATTTATGCCTGTCTCCATTAGGTTTGAGCATCACCATCGTCCGATGGAAGCAAATGGATGTTCCAGTCAGTAATTCACACCTTGGTGCCTTCCAAAAACGCAGTCACACCATCCAAAAGTCATTAAACCAAACCAGGAACTTGGCGGCATCGGCACAACTGTTAAGCATTACACTTGCTCGAGGAAAACTGTTTATGCCCTTACAGTGTGAAATATAGTCCAGCATGACATCTGAGGACACGCTCCAGGTTTCAGTCAACACACCGTAAAACTTTGTGTAGCTACAAATTTGTGTGAAATTTCAGCAGGAGTGTTTCATGATGTACTTTAGTGAAGGTGGGGTATTGCTACAAGTCACTGGTAAGCGTGAGCTCTTCAGTGTGGGTCACTGGGATTTTGTCATACTTAAATAGACATTTCAGTGTTCTGCAGTCAGACTGCCCACAAATAGAAACAACAGTTTGACAGGGTGGATGCCAACGCATGCAAAACCAATCAGTGAGGATAATTAGAGTTATTGTTCTTTCCCTCACACCTCCTCACACAGCAGTGTGATTGGGCTGCAGTTATAGTTTCTGGTTGCTTTGTTATGGAAATGTAACAATAGTATGAAATTGTGTATATAAATATACATGCACGCATGTTAGTGGTATTTTCTCCTCTGACGTACGATATAGTATTTCCACATTATACACAAACAAACCACTAACACCACTACAAAATTTGCCCATTTTAATGTTCCAGTGTTTCCTGCAGTGAGAAGATGTTGAGGCCAGTTTTCAGTACAAGAAAGTCCTCCTGGTGCAGTTTTAATGTAACTTTGAGTCATGCAAAATAAAGGTAAACACGCCAAGACCAGTGAGCTGTGGATTAAATTCAAAATTAAAACAAAAACTTCTTAACATTATAGATAAAATAAGGGATCCCCACCATATCCACCTACCCTTGTAGACTAAAGCGTTGTCATCACATTCACACGCAGCCATCCTTTGTCCCCTGGCAATTAAGCAAGTGGGTGGCAGCAGCTGATGTGGTGCTAGAAGGTTAATGCGTGGACAACAATGACCCGAAATGCACACTGACCCTTATCATACACAAACACGCACAAGCTCTGCTCTCACACCAGAGGCCCTCTCAGACGTCACAGTGACGGCATCCCACTATCCCATTTGTCAGTGCAAGGCATCGTGGGAGTGATGTATGCTCTCTGGGGGCAACACCTTTTCTGCATCTTCAACCAGTCCCTGGGTGGGTGGTTAATCTGACACTTTTCAATATTAGGTTTTATATTAAGGTGGGGGCTGAATTTGTCTCTGAGACAGTTGTTGTTGGATTGTTTTTTATTAAAAAAAAAAAAAATCTACAGACCTTTCAACAGGAGGTAAATACTACATTGTGATTGCAGTGGATTGGCCGAAGGCTCAGTTAAATACCTGTCACTACCTCAGTGTAATTTATGGCACTGAAGGTAATTAGAGTTGTGATGGCTGTCAGGGAAACAAAAACAGAGCAGTCACAGAAAGCATGATAAGGAAAGGAGAAAAGACAAGTATTTATGCCAATTTTGCTAATGCCAAAGTGTGAGTTGGCAATCTCTCCTTCTCCTGACTCACCAAGCTCCTGCATGGTGCCCTTGCAGTCATTTACCTCAGCAGTCTCTTGGGAGGATCTTTGGATGGCAATGCCTTGGATTTATACTGGAGACTTGACTATTATTCATCCTTGCTCATTCCAGATAGGCAGCCTTTTAAAGGTTAATTGCACTAGCTAATTGCTCTCCCTCCCTTTTGCTAACGAGGGTGCACTCCTCCATGATGTCATTGAGTGGCTGAACCAAAACACCTCTTCAACTACTTTGGTGATGGCTCCTCACTTCAGAAGGGCACAGCAATGTCTACTCTGTTTTTCTGTGAAAAGTGGGCTTTAGCAATGCTACCAAAGACCCTTTGAACCAAAATGATTTTAACACTGCTGTTTTAGTTTGATGGGTCATGTTAAAAAATGTCTCAGTGATATTTAAAACAGGTGGAATCATAACTCACGCTAACAAAGAAAAATCATTTACAGACCATCATCTGCAACTCCGACAGTAAAAACAAGCTACTGCACTAATAAAATCAAAGTATGAAGCATGTTTAATCAACATGACACAAATCTGCCTCTTTCCCTTCATACTCCAGTATAAGGCAAACCTATTAGAGGCAGAGAAGGCAGTCAATTATTCAACAAATGTTACTGGCTTGAATTCAAAATTCATATCCAAAAAAAGGAGATAAATGAAAAAATTAATTACTAAATTTCTAGACAAATAAATATCTTGTAGCCGAGTTGGGCACAAATCCAGCAGACGTTTCAGATTCATTTAGTAATACCCATAAACACTTAATGGTATTAAACCAAAAATAATGCATGCTTTTTGGAGATCACGTAATGCTTTTCTGAATTATGTTTGTATATACCGCTGCACAAGGACAACCCATCTGTGTCTCATGTCATTGTTTCTAACTGTCTGCCATCCTTCATACTCACTAATTCTTGTCTACTCAAACAAGCCCAGGATAGTTACAGGGTTCACAAATCATAACCACTGTCACAGTGCTTTATAATTATGAAACCACTGATCTGTTAACAGGCAAATGTGGTGATACTAGACCAAAGGTTGGAACTCTCACCCATCTCACCAACTGAGATCTGTAAACTGTCTTGGGAAACCCATCCATCTGAGTAAAGTGGCAGGAGGGAAACCAAAAGATAACAGCTTTCTTTGCCTTTGTTGGGCAGGTTCCCAAGAACTTCATCTTGCTTCATAAAGGTGTGTGTATGTATGGATATGAGTTAATGAAAAGCAGAACAGAGCTGTGGAAGTAGATGTGTGCTCAGCAAAACTAAGGAAAAAAAAGCCATCTCACATGAGATTTGCACAGTACCACGAGACCTGTTATGCAGGTGCTTCACAGGAAATGAGTATGCAGTATCCATTTAAGATGGTCATAAAAAGGAGTGAAGCGTGATGGGCTTCTGCGCTTGAGGATGATGTTATCCCCCATTACTACCTACCACATTTATCGCTCAGACGGCTGTGCCTTCCTCATGTCAGGCGGCAGGGTGGCCTAGTGCCTTTGGAGTCAATGAGTCCATCAACAGCCACGTGTCCGCTTCAAGCAACCAAGTACGTCACTTGGACTTTCAGCTGACTGCCCAACATGTGAATGCAGGTTAAGACTTTAGTAGGGATGTCCGATATTGGCATTTTGCCGATATCCGATATGCCGATATTGTAACACTTAATAACACTTAATTTGCGATATCAACCGATACCAATATCTGCAGGCGTTTTTCCCTAAAACTAATTTTAGGTCACCTCACATATCTCTTGTGGTGGAATTAACATATTACCTACTTTGATTGTGATGCCCCACTAGAGACATTCCACAAATTAACATTGTCTGTACAAAATAAGAACACTACTTCAACTTAACTTATGGAAAAGTGCCACATTTATTTCGTCTCAGGACCCCACAAGCATTTGTTCCAGCACATTTGGCGAAACCCAGGCATTAGGTCAGGGTTCCCCAATTAGTTTTCGGTGAGGGCCAAAGTATGTGAATTGTGCCAACAAAGGGCCAAAACGTCCAGTTTTTTTTCCCATCATGCCAGTAAAAGTGGATTTATGTACAGATAATGTTGCTGCCGCTGCTGCTATCATTATCATTGTTATTAGTACCTGTGTAGTACATTCTATAGGTAATAATTTAGGCATGGGATTCTCAAACAAAATAAGTCCAAAGCCAACCATTTAGTTATTTAAATGTTCTTCTATACACCAACACTAAAAAATAATAAAATAAAAGCACCCTGGCATGCTAACACCAGCAATTATTAATAACATTATAGCAAGAGGCACACAGCAGAAAAGGAGCAACTTTTCTACATATTTATATCTATGCATGCCATTGCCACAGTGCAGATTTTTCTCCATCTGCAAAATGTCCACAAATACAGCTGTCAGCAGCATCTCTACAATCCTTCACCTCATGAAGCGAGAGACTGTGTGAGTCACACACGTAAACAGAGACAGAGAGAGAGCAAGTGTGAGGGGGCGAGAGAGCAAGCAAGTGCGAGTGAGCGAGAGCAAGAGAGAGAGAGAGAGAGATGGTAAGAGGAGTGAGTGAGCCAGGTGTCAGTTTGTCACTTTCAGCGATGGCATGGTCCGGTAAAATAAAACAAAACTCATCAGTCCATTCACTGATGGTTTCGGATCGTCGCGGGCCAGATATTTGGATCTATTAGGATGGCTGCATAACGTTATCGAGTTTTCATTATCGGAGGTAAAACTGCCAACGATATGAACAGATATTACATAATTATGCTAATATGGGCCCGATATTATCGGACATCCCGAGACTTTAGACATCAAATCTGTACTGACAGGTCAGTTCACAGTGTTCTGTGAGTTAACTTAACAGTGCATTTACAGTAAAACAACAAAAAGTTCTTTAGACCAGCTCTGTAGTCACTGCATCATGAATCAAAGAGTATATATCATATCTCAACTCAACAAATTCACTCACCTAATAAAAGAAACCAGGCTACAGTGCACATCTTGACTCTCTTCAGCCTCACCCTGGTGTGTACGTACAGTTTGTTCTCAACTTACAGAACATGACCTAAAAAAGCAGTGAGCTAAGGCTGTCCTGGAAATAAACAGTTCTGACTAAGGTGTTCAGGGGTATTTTCAAACTGAAATAAGTGTCTGCATTGAGGAGGGTTTATGTGTTAGTGAGATTTAACAGAGTAGAGTGTTGTTGATGTATGAATGATAAAGTTTAAACAGCTGTGTGGGTTGCACAGACAGTTGCACAGACAGTTGCTGTTCACTGTCCTCACAAAAGTTTTGTTGTCAAGAATGAAATTTGAGTTTGACGTCTTAAACCACTGGGAACGTGCAGCACAGCTGAGTAATACCGCAGACGACCATCACGGTTGTGCGTCACACACTGGTTCATCAAATCAAGGTGTCTGTTTCCCGTAACTGTATGTACTTTCACATCACTTCAAAATAAATTCAGTCTCTTTGTCATAACAACATGTTTAAGCAGTATACCAAGATCAAAAATTCATTATTTATAACTTAAAACTTGTGGCAAATCTGTTTTCTGTCTCAGGTACTTTAGGTAATTATGTTAACAGTGTGGCCAGTCTTGCAAAGCTACTTCTCAGAAACTGGTTGAGTGTTTCACTTTGATACAACACACACTTGATTTGCATTTCTGCAGATCATGTCAATGACCAAGCACACTGATTGTACTGTTGTATTTTATAAAGGTTAGGTTCAAAAGCAAAATTTGAACATAAAATAAGATCAGGCATTTGCAATTTGTTCAAGTCATCTTTCATGATAGAGGTTCATGCTCATTTTTATCTAATCAACAGGAGCATGACAGTCCCATATTAGTCTCAAATCAGAGTCAACAACAAAATCTTCCAAGTTCTTCCCCAAACTCCTTTACATGTCAGATATGGCTACCATGCAGGGAAAATCTGTAACATTACACATACGTAACAGCAACTCAGTAATAGACAGAGCAAAGATCAGCTTCACAGTTAAGAATGACACACACAATCAAGACATCTATTAAACGTGACAGTGGCGATATTATTGTACAAGCAGTCTCTGTGTTTTACCAGTGGACCCTCCCAGTAAAACCAACATGATCAAACAGCAGAAAAAAGGTCATATGGACATGTTCCAAAACATTGTTACACACTGGCCTGCTGCTGTTTCAAAGCTCTCTGAGATTAGATTGGGCAGGTAACTTCATGGAAACACATGATTATTTTCAGGGGCCATGAGGTTAGGAAAAGGTAACGTTGCAAGTGAAAACCCGATGTGACCAAAAGTTAAGACCTGTGAGGTTTTTTCCCAGGGACTGCACCGGGGGAACAGGATGGGAATGGCAGAGATGGCCTATTATTGCTATAAATCCCCCAAAACACGGCATAGGAAATGATTTATGTGCATAAATCTGCCTACTGGGGAAAAGATGGCGGATCACATTACTGTTTCTGTGTTTGTGCATCTGGGGTTCACGGGTGGTGCGTAACAGATCCCAGTGTACACACCTAAAGTTTTGCATGGGTTGGCAGAGACATCTCTCACATCATCAGATCATTTCTCCTGCATATACACTGATGTGTGAAAGTGTACTAAGTCTGGAGAAAAAGATAACATTTTTTGATGCAACACTTCTTGTCTGTTCAGATACAATTGAATACTGTCAACAGGTGTTTAAGAGAGGAACAGACTTGAAAAGGAGCTTAGTATTGTTATGCAACATCAAATGAAATCTGGGAGAGGTTGCCTGAGGCTAAAGTGGTTTAAGTGAACATCTGAACTTGGTGAGAGGTGCTTCTTACATAATTACACTGAGAAAATAAAGATGAACATTGATGTTCAGTATAGTTTTTCAGTGGCTAATTATTATGCATGCTGCATTTCACCACTGCTCAATTTCCATTCATTTCTCTTTGCAAAAGCAGGTATCTTTAAATGGTTGAGTGTAACATTACCCATCATGTTTATGACATTAAGTCTAAAATCTGAAGTAAAACTGATTCACAGATGGAATTTTTATCATGCGTCACATGACTTTCTTTGATGCAGTTTGATGCATATATAAAGCCAATCTCCAGAATATCCAGCACTCTCTTTTTCACAATGTTTTTTCATTTAATAATAATAATAATAATAATAATTAATACATTTTTCTCTGCCATTACTTTAGCACTTAAGCATACTTAACTGTCAGACACAGAGGCAGTGACTCAGATTTTGCACCAGCAGCCACATGATAGTAAATGATTCCCAATTTTCCCTCAATTGCTCATACCCCCTCAAAAAACATCTTTTTTTTGAGGTGGAGCCATATCTGGGCCACCTACACCATCACATTGAGCAGCAAAGGCTTAATGGCAAAAGGCAAAAGAGAAAGACATAGTCTTCTTTCATAAATGCACTGGCTAAATTCTTAGCTGTGGTCACTGTCAGCGACAGTTACCACCCTTAAAAAATACAGAGTTTGACACACAGACAAGAAGTTATGCAAACAGCCCTAAATTAACCAGGCGTGAGAGGGTACAAATATTTTTCATTGTTTATTAATTATTTTAGCTTAATCAATCTGCATAAATATGCAAAATAAAATAAAGGTATACCTGCCAAGTGTCTCTTTTTACCTCACCCTACTGGGTTACATGTAAAGAGGTCATATGCCAGTCAGTGAGAAAGAATTGAAGAACGTAGATTTATTGGGGAGCTATGGGACATAACATGTGAAGCTTTCAAACTCTGGAGTGAAAGTGGTCAAAAAATTAAGGTCTTACAGCAAGAGATGAGAAAAGGTAAGTGAGTACATGACTTTGATATCATATGGCATAGTGTCATACATACAAAACTAATTTTAACTGATTAATTATGTCAAGATCAATGTTTTTGGTTTTGTGGTGATTCCCTAAAGCTGAAACTGCTCTCCTTTCTAAACTGAGTGAGACTAAATGCATAAACGCAAGCAGATTATGAACTTAAAAGACAACCATTGCCACAAACTAGTAGGAATTCATCAGGACATTCAGCTAATCTTCATCCAGCATGGTCTCTCTCTCAGTGAAAGGGATGATAATGATGATTAATCTAAAGTTAATGGCTGTAATTTAGTGATGAAAAGAACCAGCTGAGGTCATTATTCAGCTCCTATGACGGAAGAAAGCCTCTCCGCGGGTCCCCATGGCTATGTGACACCATCCTTCCACCCTATTCTCTTTTCATTTCTTATTACTCTTCTTTTCTTCACTCCCACTGAGGTCTTCCCTGCTGCCTTGTGTATTTATTTGCCACTTTGCTTTGGTGAGACATAGTAGGGAAAAATGGTGTCATCAGTGGATTGTGATCACATTTAAATCCCCAAAAGCGGATGAATAATTCACAGTTCACAATTAAGTATAATGGCAAAGGATAGGAAAACCATAAAAGTAGAAGTCACTGGAAGATAGAAGTAAGACATTTGTTCATAATGTTCTTCTTTGGAAAGGCAGAAGTCATTCGATAGTTGCTTCTTGTAATCTGGTGCCTGTGTTAATTGAAAACACCTGCACCTTAAAGCTCAAAATCTATGTTAATCCTATTGATATTACAGCTACTGGGTCTAGGTGGGCTGCTACAATGTGAGGATACACCAAAATATATAAATTCAATCTGTTGAACAGATTATCAGTAAGTCATTTTGTAAACCAGAGGCTGAGCTCACCGACAGTATGATCTTTAAGACAAATGATGCATTATAATTTCCTATTTCTGACTATGTAAGAACAAATGTGGAGTAAAATTTATTATTATTCAACCTTGTAGTGATAATTACCCACAGTTTCCTCCCTTGAGATCACCGCAGCCAAATATACAAACAGTACACAAAAACCCAACCAAGACAACCGTTTCCTACTGTTGCTAGCCAGCATCCACACAAGAAATAAATGTTTTCTATTGTGCAAGGACAGTGATATCTTGTGGGGTCATTTCAACACATCCCACACTGGAAAAAGACTATTTACTGGGACCATTTCTTCTCCTTTCTTACTCCTCTTTCTAACAAACTTATGAGCTCTGTGAATGAGCTCACAGGGAACTGATGGAAGGAATGACAGCAAATCACTGGTTGGGTAGAAAACAGTCCCTCGTTCAGTGGAGTAACACAGTATAGAGATGATCCATTGACACAAACAAATATAATGACTTAACCTGTTTACAGGGAAAGTACAGTCAAGGGGAAGCATGATATGGCAAACGTAACAATGTCTGGAATGTGTTTACTACACAAAATCAAATAATCTGATTCCTCTGTAACAATATTAGGAACAAGGGAAGCATATGTCGACTGCATAGTCTACTCATCTGCGCAGTTCTGGCAAGTGCTTTGACTCAATATAAATAGTTGTATGAATATCTGTCTGCCAATAATTAAATTATGTGTTGATTAAGGAAAAAATAATCCCATTATTTATGACAACATTTTTAGATGATGCACTGTGCTGCAAAATGACTGTGGGGAAGGTAAAAGTGTTTAACAACAACCCAACACACGCTGGCTTCTTTTTAACACCGCCATGTGTCTTGTTCTTTTGAAGCTTCATGTCCCAGCGACATGAGCTTTAATTAATGACTTCACATGCTGTGCTTAATAGCTCCCAAAGGTTTTTATTTCCTGGGCCCTAGGTGCATATTGCTCCATGTCAGCTTGACATAAATAATTCTGACAGTGTTTAACTTATGCGATCAGTTATCTGATGAATCCTGTGACTGTGCCCGGCACAATGGGCACCTGCTCCCAAAAATGAGGTGGTTAAGGCTCACAGATGAGAAGCCTAGTGCTGCTTTCAGGTACTGAAACTAACTCATAATGTCAAATATTTTAAAAGTTTATTAAATTTATCTAAATATTCAATTTAGTTCACGTGAACCGGGGCTAGATCTTGCTGGGCCTGGTGACTCTGAAAGTTCCAGTTTCTAAATTAGGACACAGCTGTACTGATATTGAAGAAATATGTGTCCCAAATTTGAAAATAGTCACTGTCCTGTGAAAACCATTATTCTTGAAAATGTTAGCTTTCGATGAGCTATGAAAACATTCCTGTCTACAGCTTTGTATCAATGCATTTTTCACATGCAGTAATCCAATGGGTTTTAAATGGTTTATTTGGCTAGAGAAGCAGGATAATTCCCTTAACTCATAAAGAAACACCTAGTCCTTTAATTTATCTTGAAAAATCCAAAATCAACACATTTGAAAATATGTGGTTGTCACTGGAGAGTAATGTTAATGTTACCTTCTTCGTATCCACTAATATTATGACAAATTCATTACTGGTATAAGATGACAAGTTCATGTCTATCCAAAGCCTTCTAGCTAGGAATATATATGAATATATCAACCAATTTGCTACTTAAAATATAGGTCAGATTAGAAAAATAAAAAACATCAGTCTCAGATATTGAGCTTTAGACATGATCTGAGAAACAGTGAAACCCCTCCCTTTCCTGGCTGGGAAGGACATTGTGTCAGCAAGATGGACTCAGACTTCAAAGTTTCCCAAGTGTGAGAGAAAGAAAAAGAGGAAATGAAGAGATTTTTCAGGGCTGCTCTCTCATCTCACGTTACACGAGAGAGTACTAAGAGACTTTAATGCAGTTTCTGGTAGGCCTACGTGTAATGATAACTGTCCCATCTTGATGTATGTTCACATTCTGATACTCTGTCACAAAAATGAACTAATGGACAGTCTGCCATTGTCTTGCTCAAGAGTACATCAAGTGCTCAATAACGCAAATAAAAAAATGTCATGCATGACTTTGAACTTGTGGTTATCAATTTGCACCCTGATTTGATCTTTGGCTACATGAAACCTGGGGCATTCATAAAATATACAATTTCATGATCTGCCCCCGTAGTCACTTTGTATGGACTTTGTTGGACTTTGGAAAAACCTTTTGTCAATATGTTCACCATTTGTTTTACTCTCTCCTGTGTCTGTTTAGGTTCCCACATTTTTGATGTCTGCCCTGATGTGTGTCACCTGTGTCCAATCATCCCTACCCCCCAGATGTATTTTGTATTTCCCTCAGCCGCTGCTATGACATTTTAAATTTTCCCTCTGGGATTAAATAAAGTAATCTATCTATCTATCCATCTATCCATCTATCTATCTATCTGTCTGTCAGTCTATCTATTTACTTTTCATTTTGAGAGTTTTGCTTTCATTTATGTTTTGCACATAGGAACTTTTGTTCTTTCTATAATTGGGTCCTGAAACTAAAATGCAAAGCTGTAATCCCATAAAACAAATCTCATCCTACTCCAATCTTGTCTTACATCACAGGAGAGGTGCTGAACTACAACCATGAGTACTCTTTTACTTTATCATACCCACTGACTCAATAGTCTGCATGTTTCACCCAAAACTGGCACAAACCAGGAGCTCCAGTCCAATGACTTCACACAACACCAAATCACAGCTGTGGCTCCACGGTCTTTGATGTCTCATTAAGGAGACTGCAAGAGAAAACAAGTTGAATAGTGAGGGAGAGAAAAATAACATTAAGCCTTTACACCAGGACCGGGGGAAAAAAGTTCAACACTGTACAGACCCTGAGAGCTCTCTGGTGCCTGAGTTTCCGCAGGACCACCTAAAAAGCAGCTCTACAAACCCAGAAAGCTGTGAGAAAACTCAGGGGTTTTCTTTAATGGACAACGCCCTTGCTATGTGCTCATCAGGTTCAGCTTCTCTCTGAGCCGGGAAGGTTCACATAGTTTTGATGTGGCTGAGCTTGGACCTTACGTAGCTACGCACACAGGATTTAATTAGTCAGTCATAATTGTGCAGGGGATTGACTCTGTCTGTATCAACGGCCTCTCTCACTGTGATCTGTGATTGTGAAGCCTAAGTAATGGGGTTTATCCTACATGTGACTTTAACAAGATAGCGCTAACATCATCTCATCCTTGCGCTCCTTTCCTGAGCAGGATAGGTCTGTGTTTACACTGTGCAGATGGCTAATCTAACACGGCTCTGCACTCTCACCGTGCCAGGTCCAAGACTAACATTATGAAATGAGCAGCACAAATTACTATAAAAATAGAGGGCTGCTTTAAAATAAACCCAGCTGATTTTACATTTACTGAAATATTAGTTCATCTGAGCCCCCTTCCAAATTTTTTCAACCACAATCTCTCTCTCTCTCTTTTCTTCACCTTTTCAGTGAAAAATTAAATGTAAACAACTGACCAGAGTCTGTATTTTTTCTGGTGAATGACTGAGGTAATGTTTCCTTTTCTCGAAGATCAAACAGCACTGTCAGTTCACGGCCTGTTGGATAACGTGCACAGCGTTCAAACATCCTGACATATACTGGGTATATTTGCAATGATGGTGTTTGATGCCTCAATCATATTGTACATGCTCTTGCATTCACTCCTCTCTGCATTCAACTGTATTGAAAAGATGGCTGAAAGTTAAACACGCACTGACACCAAGGAAGGTCGAATCGATGTCAAACCTTCATCTGAAAGAAATAAAAGCTTTGATCAGATCTGGAGAAGTTGCTGATGCAAATCTTCTTGAAACTCTGTGATATCGAAGAGTTCATCTACACAGATGAATTTGACTTAGACCTGACAGGTAAATTGTGGGAAGATTTCCTTAGCAGACATAGAGGACAGGATATATGCATTTTATGATTCGGGCAACAGCAACAATTACTGCAGCATAAGGAGTGATAGTCATCATGGCTGAATAGGGGAAAAAGAGCAGCAACTAAAAAGCAACAAATGCTCAGAGAAATTAAATCAAGGTCCAGAGTAGGAAAATTAGTAGTATAAAAAGGGGAAACACTTTACCTGATTCATGGATGTTAGATCTAAGATCAGTAACTACAGTGTTTCCTTTGTCAATCAAACACAGGAATTACATCAGTTTCAACTAAAAAAGGGTTGACACAGTTCTATAGCTTGTCCAAATGCATTCAATTTTGGCTGGAAAGGGGGCGTATTGAATTTGAAAGTGACTATTTTTTAAAAAGTGCTAAAAATATATATAGTGGCACAACAACTGGAAAATTATTTTGGGATACAGAAAAGCTCAAAAATACAATAAATTGAATTCATACTTTCCATTTTTGCCCTGCTGCCATGGATAAGAAAACCAGGAACCCAGACCATGACTAAAGTGGAGGGGTATCATATAACTGATCCGTCTGCTTTACAAATGAAGCTTTGTGTGTTTGCATGTTGCTCAGCTACAGAACAGCAGGGCCAGTGAGCCCTGTGCAAGGCAGCAGAAATATGGTCACATTTTTGCGCAAAGAAAAAGAAACATTTTGCAAAGTGCAGACCCCTTCACTTGGTGGAAAATGTGTACCAACTGCCATAATCATGTTCTAAAAATAAATTTAAGTGAATATCTGAAATTATTGCTGTTGGACATCTTCTGGTTTTTTGATAAATTGAAGTGGTGGCGCCGAAGGAAATGGTGGAGGGAAGTGGGTTATGCCTCACTGTATATCACTATTTTTGTGTAGTAACCTCGGTGTAACACTAACATAAATATAGGTTTGGTGCTATCCACTTGATGAAGTCATTATGTTGGAATTTTTAATTATAATTATGTAAAAGACCAGAGTAGCATCATGGGAAAATGAACAGCCAGGTATTGTGGGCAATAGCTTGTCTGATAGAGAAGAGCGGGAAATCATAGCAGATGTTTATGCTGGAATAATTGTGTGAAATTACTTCATCTGCTCCTGGTATCCTGGGCAACAGAGCATAATGGTGGAAAATAACAATTTCTTAAAAAACTAAAATTACTTTTGTTTCTCTTTTTGAATAAATCATTTCTGTACATGTACTATTTTCAGTGTGTTGGGAAACCAGCTGTCACTTGATACACATTTACTATTATTGCAGATATGGATTTGAATAGTGTTGTCCTATTCTAATTTTACTGTCTGACAGTTATGGCGGTGTTAGTATTCATTGAGAAATATATTACTTATCAATCAGTACAATTTGGCTTCAACTCTCCATTATTTTTAAACTTAATGGGAAAAATCATCTAACCATGTCCGTCCTTGGTAAAACTAACTCAGAAGCTTTTAACTGACACACAATAGTGTTCTTTAATATTTATGTGTCCACAAATTAAAGTTCCCTGTTCTTTAATAGGGAATTCTCATTACTGTTCCCACCCTGGCAGTAATCCACATACTAACACCTGAGGGCTGGCTGGACTTACTCTCTCTCTCTCTGTTTCTCTCTTGTCTTGCTCTGTGTCGCATCCTCAATCAGGCACTATCTCACTTCCTCCCTGTCCGTCTGTCTCGCTCTATCTATTCTGGTCTGCCTTGGTCTCTAAAGTAATTGCCAGCTGTATGGATCCAGACTCTGCTATGGTAACAGCCGGAATAAAGCCCAGTGTTAAAATCATTACGGCGCCATGCTGATGAGGCACTCAGTGTTACTTCCACTCGGGAGGCATTCCAGGTGAACTGCCACTCCCTTGGAAATGTTTAATTATAGCTGCATCTCAATCTGTAATTGCATTTGCTTATATGTCGTATTTTGCAGAAGCTCCTTGATTGGTCATTGTAATCGTAATCGGTCATCCTACATATGTGGTGAGTACAGTTGTTTTCACGTCAGAGGTTTGTAAATACATTATTACGAGGATTACTCATGTGTCCTTTCTGCAGATTGGACGTTTAGTTTTGAATGGACGTATTCGCTGTCTGATTCAGAGTGACCGCTGATCTTGACCTAGGGCCAATTCTTATAAAACAGGCTGACTGAGTTGGCTCAGATCTGAGTTATTTGGGGCAAGCCTTGCTGACTTGTAAGACTTAGAACAAGTTGGTCTATATTTTTAACTGCCTCATGCATTAGACTATTTCAAGAGCAAAACTGAGGCTGTCCTAACATTACAGATTAGTCTTTTATCTCTGCACAGTCAGTGATTTCAATATTTATGAAAGAATATCACATTATGGAAAAGAGGAAAAATAACTGCAGAAAATCCTCACTGTGCTGCCATCTGGCATTTTAAGTTCTTCTTCCCTTTTGGAGATATTCTGATAAGATTCTGGGTCAGGTGGATAAACCAAGCCTGTATTCATTTATTCCAATATACAATACATATTTTAGAGGTAGTATTTTAGAGGTAGCTGCAGACACACTGACATAATAACTGTATTATTTTTTTTTATTTACTTTTCTTCTCATCTCCTGTCTGTAATGTGATGAGGCTTGACTCACCTGATGCTGAAATCAATACAAAAGATTAATAAAAAGTCAAAAAACTAAATTCATACAACAGTAAAAGAACTCATCAATAGTTTGTCAACAATTTAAGATTCAATTAAATGTCCTTAAAATATGTTTCTTCTTCAAATGGTAAGCAGATCACTAGCTTTAATTTCATCTGAGCATGTTTATCTTTCATGATGAGTCCCTGAAAATGACAAGAGCCCTAATCTAAAACCTTTGTTATTTTCACCACATAAGTCAATTGATTATTGTTATTTTCATATGCTGACTTAAAAATGACCATCAACAGCCAAGAAACAACTATATACATACTGTGGCACCACCAGAAGGAAGGAAGTTCTCAAAGATGGATTCACCTGATAGCAGGCTTACCCTTTAAGCTGGGCAGCCTCTGGTGGCGCCCGTCTACGGTTATCTATTGCTGTTGCTCCATGTGACCCTTCCACAAGGGGAGAGGGAGCATTACATCAGCCTAGCTTAAGGCCACAGTAAGTGTGGATGTGCACGCTGAGACAGTCTGACATCATGTCGTACTTTCATCTGCCTGGTAGCAACCATGGCGGTGCCCTCCTCCCATCGACCCCCCACACTCCCGTCCTCCTCTCCCACCTGATTGCTTTCTTCTTGGACTCGGAGGCTTCCATCTGTCAGCAATCATCTGCTCTTCAAACCCTGGACTGGTCCATTGTTCCCCAATTGGCCCCACCTGCCAGTAATCTTCCCCATAAGGCAGCAGCACTGGTTCCGAATCAGGTCCGCCATTTGTTTCCCCTCCGATGCTAATCACCTGTTTGTTGTGAAAGTCCCAGTACATGTCAGGAGACACTGTGCCGCTGGTTTTGGAGGTGAGATCAAACAACGTAATGATCCGGGCCATGATGGAGACTGCTTGGGCTGAACTGACTCCAACTTGACCAAGTGATCACCAAGATAGCCACTGAATGGCACAAACAGCACTGCACAACTTTTCTTTTTTAACACAATAGCACCTGACATTACTTTTACGTTTAATGTCACATGTCAGTATAGCAGTATACTAATTCAATGGCTGTTTATTTAAATACACAGTATTGCCAGCTCTATGTCTTAATACACCGAAATAAACAAAAGAGAAAGTAGGGTTTCTGAAATAAGGCTCAATGGGCTCAAATTAGTCAACAATATTTTCAGCTTTGAAACTGAAATACACAAAGCAAGCAGATTCACAATACACTAGATATTTCTTTTTTTCCATATTTGATTATTTTTTGATTGGCTTGCAACTACAAACTATGTAATCATTTTTAGACATCAAGCTCAAAAATTCTGTGAATTAATTCTGTGATTTGTGGAAAATATTCTTAATGTTATAGAAAGAAATTTTGGACTCTTTATCTTACCACCATAATAAATTCACACACTTACAGGTACCTGGACCTGATGGAGTTATATTTGCTCTTACAGAAAGAAAAAAGAGGAAAGGAAGAGGAAACAAAATAAAGTTATTTAATTTACAACCAGAGACAATTTTGTTTCTCACAGTTCAAATCTCACTCAAATCTCTTCAGTGTGTTTCATACTTGCAAATTAATCCTTAATCAAAATCAAAAAGGTAGAAGTGTTCCTTTGTATTAACATGTACATATAAGAAAGCACAAAGCAATTATAATACAGTGACTTTTACCTCCAATCCCCTCGGTATTGGCCTTGAGTATCTCACTCAACTGAAACAAAGCATTAGAACAATGTTCGAAAAGGGTTATGTCAGTAAATGAGAGCCGTACATACAGGCAACCACTAGCTGAACCTCTGTGCTGCTTGTGGCTGTCTACACCATGGAAGAGGGGAAAGTTAAATACACAGTTACAAGTTTAAGCTATGTCATTTAGAAAGTGGGATATAAATCCTCTCCCTCTGAGTGTATAATGGTACATCTGAATACATGCCTATGGAGGAAAAGGCATTGCGGGGTATATTACCTAACCTCAAATCTGGAATTGAGCTGGATGTTGTACAACTGTGATTGCTCAAAGCCAAACAATAAGACCTGGAATTTCCATGATAATGGCAGTGATTTACATCGCTGTGATAAAGAAATGATACCAGTTACATCAAATTAACCAAGCTAACACTGACATTGTGCCCCTAACATGCATCTGTTTTTCTTTTCTTCACTGGCATCACTTATTTCACATACTCCTCCACCGTGACATTGTTCTGCTCACAAACTTTGAAGTCCAGCCCATATCTGAAGGTCCTGATTTTCCCACATTTTATAATAAAAACCTACTCATTTCTGTGCTTTGGTGAACATGGCCAACATAATGCCAAACAAGTAAAGCCCCAAATAATGAGGAAAGTGTATTCGTAAAACTTGCTAAGCATCTGGGAGTGGTTGTGTAGGACGAGGCATCATCAAGGGGTATTTGGCATGGCTCATCTATGTTGGAAACAGATTCTTTCCAATATCCAGAACAAAAACAAAACAAAACAAGTGCAGCGGCAGTACTACAGGCTCACTGGGAAACACCACCATAAACAGTCGCCTCATGGAATTCAAATGGAAACTCTCCCTGTTACTGCTTGAAAACCTGCCCAGGACTCCCTTTTTCATGTGCATTAGCACATCAACCAGCACATAACCACTTACTGTTAAAATCATGACCAGAAAGGTCTCAGGGTTTTACAGGTACAGTGGTTTTGATTTGGAAAGTGGCAAATACCACAGCAGGGAGAACCATTTCTTGAGAGGAAATTAGCCTTGATCACATTCAAATGTTTTGGTAAATTAATTTTAACAGCTTAATGTGTGCTCAACTCCTACACTGAGGAGGATTAGGCAGACTTCAAGTATCCATAATGAAGTGGTGTCTGTGTTTTATCAGTTTAATAAAGGTCTCTTAAAATCCTCCCCATGAGGAAAGACATGGTTTGCATACTGTTAAACAAGATGATTCCAGAGATTTAGTGGGTATTTCTGGGATCATTGCATATATTTAAAGTCTCCTCTAGCAATACTGTGATGAATTTGGAATAATAAATAAAATCAGTGGCAGTCTATTATCTAGATAACACAAGACATGTGCACTAAAGCTGTATTGATCTTTGCAGGTTTGTACCAGTGGTCTATGAAAGTCATTGTGATGGTAGGGAATCAAGAAACATGCACATGTGGATGAGGGCAGCATAATCTGTTGTCAGCCACTAAATACATCTACTGAGATAGTTAACAATGCCTTACTCAAGGGTAACCAGCGACAACTTGCGATGGGCTTCAGCCAATATTGTGCTCCATCCTCTACACTGATTTTGTTATTTTTCCACAGAACTGACAGATGGCGTTGAAAGTAACAAGCTTTACAAAGTTGCTGTCTTCTATGATTATGACTTCTCTGCTCAATGATCATGAATCAGATCAAGACCAATTGTTTTTTTCCCCTCTATGTACCCTCCTGTGTGTGTCTATCCTGCATAGTCTATTGGTGTTTGCGAAAAATCTTGGCTGTAAATATCTGTTGTATAATCCATAGTTAATCACTGCAACTGTTCTTTTTTTCGTAGATGGTAATAGGTTCCATTCAGTAACTTGGTAAGCAGATGCCTGATGCTATGATATCCTGGTAATATACATATGTGTTGTTGTTTTTTTCAGGCACTGATTGTTTTGGGGGGGGGGTTCAGGCACTGGATCCAATCTTTATCAGAAGATATTGCAGGGATAAATTCAAACATGCCATTCATATCCATTTTGTAAAAAGCTTTCCTTGAAATGTATGAGTGTGGTTTATCTAAAATATAGTGGATCTGACTGCACAATGAGGTAAATCACTGTATGTTGCAATCATCTTTTTACAATGATAGATGACATTTTTCTCCAATGCAGGACATATAATTTAAAAAGGAAATCTATTTCCATTTATAAATCCCAGAGCTTCACAAGTGGAAATAACAAACTACTGCTGATTTGTTAGAAAAATACATAAAGAAACAAACTGATTTTAATGAATCAGATAAAATGGCACCTGTGTGCGTCATTACAAGACATGCTTATTCTCTGTTAACAAGTGAGATATTGCAATTGAAAGCTGTATAACAAAAGGCACCATGGGACTCAAGGAGGGGGCGCACGCAGATAACAACCATATGTCTCTGAAAGCTTTGTCCTCTCCTGCAGTCTGCTCACACCCAGGACCTACTGACTTTGTGCTAAGAATGGCTGAATAATGAGCAGGAGGGTGGATCATCTTATTCAGTGCCTTTATCATGACCTACCATGCTGCAATCTTAAAGATACACACTTAACAAAGGGCTGGAGAAACCAAACCCCTGTCACACTGTGTCTGCTAATCACTCTTGTAGAAAAAAAGATCCCAAAATAGCCAGAGGCAAGATGGGGAAAAAAAATAAGTCAAGAAGTTAGACGCATCTCACATTAAGCAGATAAACATACTGTGTCACAGTATCAACTTTATTATCTGATTTTTGGCTTCCACATAAAGTTTAGATTTTTTTTCTGTAGTTCGACCTCACACTATTTATAGAAGCTTCATTTGTTTGCTTCTTTGCTACACAGCCTCGTCCAGTCTCACAACAATCAGCTTTTTCCATGTGTTTTGCTCAAATTTCCGACACACTTTATGGTTACCCTTAATGACCTGATTATTTGTCTTCCCATATCAAAAACAGATTTCAACCCAACAAATTCTTTCCCTTGGAAGCCAACGGGTGATTCCATTAAGGCTGCTTCTAATCTCAGATGGGTTATTAAGAAAGAAAGTGCTGGTATCAATTAAAAAGCACTACAGACTTCACACCAAGGGGAATGTGCTTTGATGTAGGTACCCATCACAGGGAACTTGTAACTAATTCCAATTCCTTATGCTGTTAAAATATCTCATGGTTTGTGGTGAGCGACACAAGCCTGAAAGTGACTGTGACCTCTTTTTACGCAAAATCTGCTTTGTCCTTAGGTGTGTGTGTGTATGTTAAGAGACAATTTATCCCATATAAACATAGTTCACCACACTGGCAGCAGCAGGATACAAGTATTTCCGTGTGCTGCAACCAATGTACCAATAAAGACGCATGCATTTCTGAAGTCCTCCATAAAAGACATCAATTAAAAGCATGATTCATTATTTCCTCAATGCCACTGTTGCCCATTAAAGCCAGGGATGGAGACAAAGAGGCCTCCACAGCTGGCGGGCAGCAAACTGATAAAAACCAACATGGCAACCCAGAGCAGTGTCTCTAAGTCACCAGGCTCTGCAGCACGTAGCACCTCTAGTCGAGTCTTGTTGAAAGATCCATCAAAGCCTGCCAAATTCTATAGCCATTATGTGTATATTATTCACTGCTGACAAGGACATATAGGAAATCCTATACTGACTCTAGCATGGGCATACAGTTTCATGTTGCAAAGCTCAATTGGGGGGGGTCAATATGAGTGTCAGGGTATTGTATGTGCTACTCACCAGGCTGTCTGATGAGTAAATTTTATACAGCTTTATAACAGAAAATATTTATGTGGGTCTGTACATCATCACAGAAAGGTCAGAGAGTTGGCTCAAACACTGTAAATTGAGCATTGGGAGGAAAACACTGAGTGGTTTCAGTTCTGGGCAATTTGATTTCCATGCAAATTTCAATTCCTTGCATGCAAATCATGAGTAACCCCTTGCTGGACTGAATTACAACAAATGTCTAACATGCAAACAAAGGGAAACAGAAACCATTTGCAGGGGAAAAACGGAATCCCCTGTTAAATGAACTAAACTGCTGACTCTATAATAAATAAATGGCAGGTTAGGGCCAAACATTGCACGAAGGTGCTTGGAAAGAATGCTAGCATTTAACAACCTGCATTGTGTGTGTCCCTTTTTTTATTTTTCACCCCAGCCTTCCCCTATCATATACGAGTGCCACTGGAACATGTACTGTAAACACAGAGCAGTGGAAGCTTCTCAAATGCCACCAGACCTGGAGCTATACTCTCCCGTTCCTTCAAAGTATTCATGGGGTTGCAAGGAGGGGTTGTTTTTCAGCACCAGAAGTGGAAAATCCAACAAGGAGGCACCCCTTGTCGAGTGCATAATGAGCAAAGATCAGTTGTGTATTTTGGGGGGCTGCTGCGAATGGGTAGTGAGGTGAGGGAATCCCCAAGTGCTTTTGGAATGGGAAAGCTTCCCCAGATGCTATTTCAGTGATGGTATCACATAAGACATGTGCAAACTGTGATCATATGTGGACATTCTCTGCAAAAACTGTATTATATGTTAGAGAATGTCAGTAAAATAATGGACCTCCCCATGTAAAAAATATTGTGAAAGACATGTATATGAATTTCAAATGGTTAAATTTTGGTAATATTAATATTTCTTCTAAACAGACCTTTCCATGTTTCCACTGTCACCCTGCAGTCTTTCTCACCTGATGTGTTGTTTTTTTTTTATCAGCTGATGTTCCCAGGCGTGGCCAGCCTGGCCAACCTGACATTGACACTTTTTTTTTTTTTTTAAGTATATTTTTGGGCTTTTCCGCCTTTATTTGATAGTACGGTATGAGAGAGACAGGGAAGGGGGAGGCAGAGAGAGGGGGAATGACATGCAATAAAGGGGCCCTTGATGTGGGATTCAAACCGGGGCCCACTGCAGCGAGGACTGTAGGCTCTGCATATGGGGCACCTGCTCTATATATTTAAGCTTGTGCACACCTGGGACTCTCTACTCTAGAGACCACTGGATGGCAGAGGGCCTCAGCTGATAAAAAAAAAAAAAAGATATGTCATGTGAAGAAGACTGCAGGTTGACAATCAAAACATCTAAAAGTAATCTCCTAGCTTCTTTTGTCTGTTCAAAAGAAATCGTAATATTAGTAATAGAAAAAAGACAAAATGAACATTTGCAAGCTGATTAAAATTTGGGCTTGAATAGTAGACTCCAATGACACAGGCACAAAATAAAGGAATTGCTCACGACCACAGAGAGCAAATATAACCTACATACTGCCAAGCTCAGGGCTGAATCAAATATCTTGCCACAGCGGAAACTTGATACGTCGACATCACCTTGACATGTCATCACCTGTTAGTATCCATATCTTAGATACACATTTGGTATAATTTAGCTTCCTTTGTCATTGTTTCTGCCTTGTGAGGTGGGTAATATTTTCTCATGATAAAAAGCTGAATGTAAGAGAGGGCAGGTAAAACCTGGGTGTGATTATGACTCAGCCTTAAAATAGAACTGTTACCTGGAAATGAATAAAATACATACTGAGCAATATGTTGATTTCGTATGTGAAGGAACTAGATTTCACATACGTGCCTTGTTCGTTTATGATATTTCAACTCAGAAAATCTACCTCAGGGTCCAATGAAATATATGTAATCAATGTGGACTGTAGCACTACACTGTATAACCAGAGAATGGTAACTTGTGAAAGCTGACAGGTTTGATTTCACAATGATGACTGTGACCTAATTTCAGCTAATATTTTATTGGTCCTATTAAAATGAACACCCCCATGGAAAATGACTATCACAGGGAACACAGGGAACACACAATTTCAAAAAATCAAGTATCCAACAATCCTGCAGTCCTACAGAGCTAAAGCATCAGTGACAGAAAGTGCTACATGTGTTGATGTACTAACACTATCAGTAGAGTGCAAAGAGTGGCTGGCTCCGAAGTAAAAAAATCACATTTGCTTAATCAACTGACAGTGTTAAGCAGATATTTTGTGTAGTAAAAAAAAATAGAATGAAATGAAAGACTAAAAAGATACACGTGACCTCACACAAATTGTAGCAAAAAATGCCACAAAGCTTTTTGGCAAGAAACATCCTGTCATAAGGCTTAAAAGACTGGCATGTGCACTGCTAATGGTTATTAAAAGTTCAATTCTGGCATATTGATGAGACAAAGGAATTCTGTGTTTAAAAAAGGATAATTCAAATTATATAAAATTATATATATCCTCTATCTCAAACAAACAGAAATAAGAGCACACACACACACCCATGCACGTGTGCACCCACATACCATCTATCAGACCCATTTAAAGCCTGTTTGCATTCAAGTGAATAGCAGCCACAGGGAGCACTACCTGAGAATTAAGTGAAGGCAGATTGGAAGCCTGACGAGAAATTTCCTACTTCGATGGTTGTATGGAACAAATTACTGCGTCCTGTAATGCCTGCAGATCCTGAAGATATTCTAAGACTTGGCCTGATGTGATTCTTGGATACTCACATGACGCAGACAAGCATGCTGGCCTGACCGGTCTGCATGTTCCCTTTGCACTTCTGGTAACCAATCACAAACATGGAACACACAAAACACACATACAAATCACAAAAACGGAGGCAGTCAGTTTTGAATGAGTCATCACTGCACGAATCCATAGGGAAATCTCTGCGAATCAGCACTCATTTTCCTATCAGTACTAATAATGTGCTCACCACTAACAGTTCAGTCTTACTGAAGTTCCCAGTGGTAAGTGGCTCAACATGCCTCCAATGTTTTGGTGTCTGAGGTCACATCCTTAAAGGAATTAAAGGCAGGCCCATACCCCCAACTCCACATTTAAATGCACTGATCTCACTTAGCCAAAGGCAAGCTTACAAGCTTGTGACAGAAAATGGCACACAGTCTCATGTTTTTGTTTTTGTTTTTTTGGTAAAAAGTGATCAGAAAAGTGTTTTGGGCCGCAGGTGCAACAGCTGCTGATAAAAGGGCCATGACAGCATATGTGACATATGCCATTAGTAACTAGAATTAAAATCCACCATTTGAAAGCAAAGCTGTATAAATTAAAAACAGTTCACTACTCATTAGATGTTGTCACAGAGGATATGACAGTTGTGAACTCTGAATATAGAACTGCATGAATATCATATTAAATCTCGTTTACTCGTATCATATTAGCCAAGATTAAACTGGGCAGAGATGTGAGTGAGCCAAATCCCATGTGGAAAAATTTAACCCTAAATTTAACCCTAACCCCCTATCTTTAATTGAGTGATTGTAAACTTTCTGTAAGTGGTTATGATGCATGGCATCGCCTCAGGTAAATGAAGCTTAAAGGAAACCTTTTGATGTTTCCTTTTGTCTGCTGTAAGGGTTTTTCTTAGGCCATTACGTGGTCGGTTCCTCACACGTCATCCCCTGCTTTTCCAAATTTCCTTTCCTCTCACGGCTGCATGTGCATTAGACAGACAGTAATTTGTGTGAATTGCTCAGTAATTAGGCCTATCTCTTATAAAGCAACAGTCGCCGACAGCTGTGTCTTGTTCTAAAGCTAGAGACTGGCATGTCCCTTTGAGACAATCATTTTTCAAATCAGGTAATTAGAGCAATTAGCCACATTGGACCTAATTACCTGCTGTCGTTTAGCCTAATGATATTACTTACAAACACTCTTTAAAGGAAGACAGAGCTACTTACGAAGCCTCCAACAACGGTGTTTAGGACAACAAATGAGAGCATTCCAGCTGTTCAACAGACTTTGGTGCTCATGGTTTTAAAATACCAGATTTACAATCACATTAATTGCAGCTGCATTGTATGCTCACAAATGTGACACAGACAGATTTTGCAGAGGAATGATTGCTCATACACAATTATTCTTGTTGCTTATCTATTTTAATTGGTGAACAGCGTCCATTAGTGAAGACATAGACAAGCTATAGCTTGAGGTGTCTTATAAAAATATGATTTGATTTTACTGTTTAATTACATGTAATGCCACATAAACTGCTATTCCATCCTTCTAAACATGTCATGTCACATATTTCAGCAAAGACAAACAGGGAATCTGTATAGTTTTTAGCCAAATGGTAGAGATTTGAGGTGGCATGTTGTAGTGTTAAAGCTTGGAAAAAAGGTGGGATTCAGCCTTCAGCAGAGCCAGAGTTCTGCCCAACCGAAATGTAGGGCATAAACACTGCTTAATTTATCAGTCACACTGCTGTGGAGCAGTTGACTAAGACTGGGAGATGTATGCCAGGCTACATTTTCAGCCTCTCTTCATCTGTTAACTAAATGATGAACACAAAACACGGTGGAAAGTGTTTGGACAGGCACTGCCCATGTCAGGTCAAGATTCTCTATTTCTAGCCACATTTCAACATCAGTAGACAACTGATTGTTCATCATATTATATAGATGACTTAGCATAACCTTTGCTTTTTCATGTTTTTCTCTCAGTGTTGCAGCTTCACCTGCTTTGACTACAGATCAATGGTAGTGAAAGGGACTGTAAAAATAGAAATATTTAAACAGAAAGTGGGTGGTGGGTGCCTGCATTGAGCCTGTGAGAGTAATTTATATGCACAGTTGCTTTTTATAAACATCAGCATGAGCAGTAAGTTTTCACTCCGTGCTTCTTAAATAATTGAACTTCTGAGCATTAAATAATGATATATGATGCCAAGAATGAGGCAAAAAGAAATAAATATAAAAGGTGCGGTTATGTCAAGATGAAAACAAGTAGTAAAACTTGTAAATAAGAATGTACATGTTTTCACTGCAGAGGAGATGCAGACAAAGCAAATGTCTCCTTGTGATTTCAGTGAATATCAAGATGCAAAAACTTTTAACCTGGAGATCTTTTGTTCATTTTCTGGGCCAAGCATATGTTCCTCTTTCAAGTGACTTCACTCATGGTGGTCCCCTTTCCCAAAAGCCCTACACAGTCTATATGTTTTTGCAGTGATAGCTCCCTGTAGTCCTCTCCTCCTCCTTTGAACACTAATTGCCTGAGAAGTGCAAAGTCAGTTGAAAAACAAAAATAAAATCAGTCTTTTGAACGAGCCTGAAGAAGTCTCTCACACTTGTAAAGATATGAAAGTGCACAACAAGTGAAAACAATACTGGGCCTGCTGCCAGGTCAGAACGGGTGTTTTAACTAATCATTATGAGGGCAGTTTAGCTTGTAATCGTCCTTTAATCTAAAAGGGACTTGCTAGTACAGAGCCAGGAGGTCTTGTTACCATAATCTAGTGAGAAAAGACCCCCTTTTTTTTTTCTTTTTTTTATCAGGCCTGTAATTTACTCTGAACTCTTGGTACTTGAGAGCACTGGTCACTACACTCTAAAAAATTGGAGAGGAAATCCAAACTAGAATCACAGTTCCTCACACTGTCAGTACAAAAGGCCTCCAAAGTGGTGATTGGAGGGCCTCCTTAGAGGATCTTCAGAGAGCTCCATACTTTGTATGTTTGATGGGAAATGTTTAAGTGCTCATTGGTTTTCTTTGAGAAAGCTTCACAGAGTGATTATTTTTTAGAGTGCAGGTTGCCCACTGACAACAGTGAAAAAGGGAGGGTATGGAAGTAATTACTGAGACCTTTTTTATTTCAAAGTACCCCATCACACTATCTCAATACTTACTGAAAGGCTTTATCATTAAGAGGTCATGGGGTTTAAGATTGTTATTGCGCTTATGTTTTACTCAGTCCATTTCTTATTCGGCGTATTCATTAGCAGATGGCTGAGAATATTTGCCCTCCTCTACTAGTGCCCTGCTTTAAATGCACCCAGTTACACATAAGATTTTGTCACAAGCTGATAATCATTATCAAAAGTCCAGTGTTTTGTGTGTTTTTAGGGAGAATTAATTTCTCAAGTAAAAAAAAACATACATTTTATAATTTAAAATATACTCTGTGCCTTGACAATGTATCTAAATTGAGGTTCACAGATGTTCTTTTTCTAAGCTGTGTCAATCAGCTGTGACCTTTTGACTGTAGTTCTGTTTGTTTGTTCCTCTTAGTTCTCACATGATTTGTTTTTTGTCATGGATTTTGGGATTTCCTTTTAGTTTTTTCCAACCGAGACGAATCATTCATAGGGTTGGAAATTCAGTGCTCTTTCATTCTGTGATTAAAATTGTTAGATATGACAACAGAATCAATGAGTACACAAGAATGGAAACCAAACAGCCGACTGCATAAAAAAATGAAAAATAAAACTTTGGTGAAGTTTACCATCTGCCCCTCATTTCACTGTGCTGTTTTGAAATTCACACTGATAAACTTTACAAGCACTATGGACTCATTTTGATCCAAACATATTATATGATTATAAAGCAATATTTATTCCCTGGCAAAGGACACTGGAACATGACCCGACATGTTGTGAAATATCTAATTTGCTCTCCACTGAAGTGATCACATTGCTCCTCAGGGAGGTGTATGAGAAGCATCCTGATCATATGTTTGAATCACCTTATTTGGCTTCTTCTGTCTGATATCTTAGCCACTCACACTGTCCATATGGCTGAGGCAGGCACCCTGTACAGGAAGATAATTTTGGACTATTTCATGTCACTCTTAGCTTCTGGTTATGAGCACTTTCTTTTCAGGTTCATCTACCTCTTCCCTGACAGCCTACATCAGGACACATGGACACATCCATGCCCACACAATCCACAATTTATCACTCAAAACAATACTTCTCCATTAGGTTTTATACAGACATTTCATGTTGACATTATCATCTCCATGGTTGCTTTCTTTTCAATTTGATTCAATATGAATTTATATTTCTCAATTTCCATGACAAAGGAATCTGGAATATCAACAGTACATGTGAATGATGTAGTACTGCAAAAGGGACAAAGGATCGGCCATAAACGTGACATTTCAGATCATTCCATCTGATGTCACATTGTCACATGTGACTTGTTAAGCTTAATTGCTAAAGTTTAGTCTGAGTAAATCAGTTGCCTAGTGAATCAACAGTTTTACCTGTACTTCATAATAATTTGTTTAGACACTGTATATATCAGCTGTCGCAGTTGTTTATGATATCCAATTCCACTTGTTTGCTGATGAAATTAAAAATTATGACAACACCACATTGTTTCCAAGACCAAACTGCTCTCTACATAATAGTTGCCAGTGCAGATGTGTTCCATGTCCCACCTTTCTTGAGACATAATCCTTGGTGCCCACATTCACATATAAATGCTAGACACATGCATAGATACATATGAAGAATTTTAGATTATTGGAACATGAATCGTACCTTCTGTGCCATCTGGCCACACCATCGACTCAGGGCAAGAAAAATACTTTTTTATTGATCAATATATTTTATTACATTCCATCCTTAAAAAGCATCATGTGAAGAGCTCTTTTTGAATGTACCTTTCAACATTTACCAGGTCAGAGTGACCATAACAGATATGCAGGGGTGATTTTATTATGTTCAGATGGAAGCACTTTTCCTCACATGCCTACATGTAGACATGAAAGCAGTGCTACCGTGCTTCAACTTTAAATCACAGGTGACACTTTGGAAGTGATTACAACTCTGAGCTTTGCCCATCTCCAGTGAGAACACATAAGCAGTCTTTTTCTCAAAGTAATACATATGGTAATGTCTCCAACTCTTGTAATTTGTAAGCTTTATAAGTCAGAGTTAGAGGGTAGCTCAGCAGTACTCAGATAATTCCAGTAAACTGATCTCATACTCTAATCTGACATCTTTTTAAATAAATGCCTTACTAATAATATAGCAGGTACTTATATTGTAGCACAGCCAACATGATGGCTGCTTACATGGTAAGACTGTGGCCATCATTCTAGCTCACTTTTACAGACATCTGAGGTCATTCTGTCATCAAATGATAAATGTCCTCACACATTGACGGCTTGGCTTATCGGTCATGATGCGTCACCAAATAAGCTGTGATAAACTCTTTCTTAACCAAACAGACACATTTCCTTCTGTACTGACAGTGGGTGACCAAAAGATGTGGCCCCTTCAGTGTCAAGTACTACTCAGGCTTAAAGTAAAAATAGCACTTTAACCTTTCTTCCAGTTTTGTGGGGAAGGAAATGGGCAGTATTCACCTAATGGCAAGCGCAGAGACTGTCGTCATGGGAATATGAGTAGGGAATTTGTGTCACCATTCCCTTCCTGTTGGCCGGGCCAACAGCAGACCTTAAACCCCAAGATAAGAACTCAAACCAGCCCCAGTTTGACTTTATTGCTACAACCTAATGCAAAAACCAAAACACTTCATAAGCTGGACCATTGCTTGCTTGTGGTACCCAGGCAGCTGGCCATTTCTCCTCTTCCCATCGCATCAACAACAAGTGACAGGAACGGAAGCTTCGAAGGAAATTCCTGGAAGGTTCGCCAACGGGAGAGCCTCAGTCTGTTTTATATTACAGACGTCTCCTATGTTTTGGCCATTGACAACAGCCAATGGAAGATGAAACAAATAATGATTTCGGACTCCAAAACAAAGTGGGTCTACCAAAGCCACACCTCCGTTAGTTCCATGGTGAGCCGGAGGTTTGATTATCTCATTGGTTTACGTTTGCTGTAGAAGTACACCACATTTGAGCCACATTGGTGAGTCATTAGTTACTCAGTAGATGGCAGAAATGGTAACCATAAACAGAGGCGCGCTGTTTGGGTTGGGTTGGCGCATTGTGTTCTTTCGTCAATGCTCCTAAATAACTGTACACAATTCTTATTTGATTGATCAGTTTAGACATGTTTGCCATTCTTGTCCACACTGAATAGTGGCAATAACAACCAAGAAAAAACTATTCGGAAACATATTGTACCCATCAAGAAAGCTCCCACATATATGAATTTAAACCCTAAATGTGGAGAATGGGCATATAGTACAATGTTGTAAAGTGCATGGGCCTTCTACATGAAAAAATAAATGTGTGGTAGAGACATGGCCATTTTCCCTTTTAAAAATCAGATTAATATAGAAGAATCCAATATTATTAACCCTGTCTTGATCTAGATCATTGGTTAATTTATAAAGATATAGAGGAGTTTGCCTTTCAATGCTCAAAGTTTGCTGCTCTGTGCAGGATCAACAGTATAGGAATGACTTCTTTTGTCAGACCGCCACTTCTGGCTCATTCCCAGTGGAGCACATTACATCAACAGGCAGGGCAGATCTTGATTTTGAGTGACCAGGGTTAATGCCAATTAACTTTCGACGTAAAACTGAAATCTGGATTTGAGATTACAAGGGGAGTGTCCCTCTCTATGTCTGTGTGCAAATCTCAAGAGGACAAATGCCTTCCAAAAGGGAAAATCTGATCAGATCATCAACTTTGATTGGTTGCATCATAAGCATTGAAACATTGGAGAATTATTCTTCCTGTGGCATAATGAAATTGCATTACATGTATACTGAGCAGTTTTTAGCTTTTGCTCCTATCCATTAATTTAGCTGTTCATGCATAGGTCAACAATCATATTTTACAGGCAAAGATATAAATAATTCAAGAAGATGCAACAAAAGTACACATGATTTAAATTTTCAAACAGTTTTTCAAAGACATGAACAACAATCAGTATAACTGAATGTAACTACAATGGCAGCAGACTGATATTCCCTCTGAACACAATCAGAAGAGTGAAAAACCAAAAAGCAATGAGTCCAAGTTAAGTTTTAAGTGGCTGGTGAATGTTGCCCAATGTGGTCTGCCGCATGTGTTTTAATGTGGAGCTCTGAGGTCGAGAACAGCACACCTGGGACACAGCACACACACTGCTAGAGGAAGTGGTCCTCCGCCAAAGAAAGCAATAGAAATTTCCAGCTCATTCACCAGTCTGTTGAGACCCCCCCTCCAAATCCCCTTTTAAATCCTTTCCTTTGTAAAGGGTAAAAACTGTTTTCCTAATTTGATATGTCTTTGATAGATTTATACAGAATAAAATGTACACAGTATAGGCATGAACATTTTGAATTTTTTTTTCAGATCGATAACTGATACTAGTAAAAAATAAAAAAAAATTAAAATGCTCTATTAAGTGTCTGTAACTAGGCTTGTGCTGATAGCCAACCTGATCCTCTATCGGCAAATGGTCGGACAATCAACGATGTTATAAAACACATACACACACGCTGCTACAGCAATGCAGCGCCATTTTTTGGCAGATAACTGATAGTATTAATCGGTCAAAGTTCTTGTTATCAGTTAATAGTTAAATGTTTAATCATGTGTATCCCTAATGCAGTTCTATAATGGCGGCATACCACAGATGATAGATTTACTGTGGAGCTAATCATGATATGCATGGCTGCATTCAGATATTCATTTGCATTCAATTGCATTTAAATATGCCATGGACATGAGGTGTAGCTCTGTGTAGCTGTGTGTAGCTCTGGATATTACAACCTGCAACAGACAACTTGTTTGTGTAGAAATTAAAATGCTGCAAAAGCACATGTTTTGCAATTATAAAATGTATATAATTTCAGTTTGCCTTTAAAGGAATAATTACTTCCTCGCTGTCTCTCATGAGTGGTGATTTGCTCATCTGGTTGTAAGTTGTCAAATAAGCCACATATGGCTTATGACAAAGAAAAACCCTTTTGGTTGTCACACTGCATTGCATTTGCTTTTTTAAGTGTTTCTGGACCACATCTTAAAACCACCTACGAATGTGGGTGAAGCTGGATCACATGCAATTTCTGTCTATATTTTATGTCTAAAAATAGACGCATCCTGTATAACTTGTCATAGCACATAGGATGTCATGAAACATATAGTACGTCATTAGTTATACAAGCAGGGTGAATACTGTTTAAGTGATCAAGTTCATTAAATAGCTTGACTAATGTTACATTTACAGTGCAAGACTGCAATTGTGTACTGTAATGTTTAAAGGCAGAAAAAAAACTAGGCAGCATCTGCAACTTAGATCGAATAATGACCATTATGATGTGATTTGCAAACCCTCCATTTCATTGTTTTTCCAATATTCAGTGTCAAGCCACAGAAGTAGAATGGACTCCAAGTCAATACTGGCTATTATGCTGCATTCACAGGAAGGGGAGGAAAAACATTATGTCTCCTTGGCTTATCTCATCGAGTCAAAAATCACCACAGGCAGGTTAGTTAGAGCTGCACCCCTCCCTCTGATTCCATTAAAATATCTCATCTCTCAGACAGATTCTATCTTGAATAGTCCAGTTTGTCATGCCAGTGCCTGCACTCATTTCCACATGTAGCAACTGGACGAGTAATAACATTCATCTATTACGACACAAACCCACAGGTTGAATTCTGACTGAGTGTCCAATAAAATTACTATTCAGATTTTTATAGATTATATCTATGCAGGCCATTGCTTTTAATGACAATGTTTTGTTTTTATGGTACGGTTGCATTTTGAAGCCTATCGAACCATTGTTTTGTCTATAATACGTCAGTTTAGCAGTATTCAGCTTCATCTCTCCAAGCAAAATTCTGTAATGTAGAGAGAGATGATATGTATTTTATTTCTTCTCAAATGCTGTTTGTGTATTCGTATAACTTGTTTAGTGGTTTGACTTGCAGACAAGTCCAAAAATGAAACAACATGTACACTGCTAATGGCAGGTGTTTGTTTTGACACAATTAAATCCTCATTTGGAATGGCTGGACCGCTCATGCGTACAATATTACAGAAGTCGGAGCACAAAAAGTTTTTCTCCCTTTTTCTTTTATATTTTAGTGATGAACAAAGTCTCACTCCAATCTGCCACATCAACAGTGTCACTCAATTTCTTATCTATAGTTTGGGAAAAAAACAAGGTGGGACAAGGAGAGGAAAAGGGTTATTCTTTTGGGTGGGAGTTATCAAAGAGGTCCGGTGTCCTCCACCTCCTCCTCATTGTTTAGGTTCCTGATGTGTAAGGATTTGGTGGAGTTTTTCCTGTCCTGTATCTTTTCAGGGAAACCACACTGATTTCCTCTTACTCAGGCATTACTCAGCAGACTGATTAAGGGCCTCTAAGTAGGATCCCAGAAACACTCTCAAGTTAATAATTGCAATGCCCAAAATTATCAGACGGCCTTGGTAGCTTGGCAAGCTGAATCCTAAATAAGGACTAGGAACTAATAACAACATTGTTTGCTGCTTCTAAGACAATAAATAGGACTGGTATTTATACAGTCTGAAACTGGAAATCACATTTCATTTAAAACATGACCTTAATAGATAAACACAGCTGTTTCCTCTGAAACAAAACAATGAAATCCTTGAACAGAATGAGTAAGATAAAATATTCAGCTATAGGGTTTACTGGACGGGAAGCTGCTCATGCTGACATTTCCTTCACTTGTACTTTATTTAAGATTTGACAGGAACACGTGTTATGTCATGGCCTTTGTTTCTGGAACCAAATCCTTGCCACTCCCAGTGAGAAAGCACTTACTTATCATTCAGTTGAACACCTCATCATTTTCCTGACAATTTTTGTGGAAAGACCACTATGTGATTAACTGTAAGGCAAGTGATATTTTTGTTATCAAAATACTACTGTTAAATACTGCACAAATATTAATTCAATTTGGGTTATTACAATCTGTATCAGTGCCCCTCCCTCTCAAAGAGCTCACAAAGATTTCTATAAATTTCAAAGTGTTTATATTGAATCCTTAGTAACCAACTGTGGTATCTAGGAATTTCTGCTTGTCTGATTGAGTTAAAGCACTTTGTTACAGATGTCAATATATTTTCACAAGTAAAGCAGCTTGAACGTCAATGCAATTAATGTTGCCATGATCTAGATCAAAAGAAGACAACCATTTTTAACAACAAATTTGACTTCACAATAATCTTATGTAGTTATTCACAGGGCTGTACCAATAACCTCAGAATTGAAATATCACATTACAGACAAGCCAACCACAGTGCATGGCAAGCAACTGTCACAACTTCAGGTTTCTATCTTTTTTTTCCTGAGGCTTAAATGATTTGTGAAACCTCAAGAAGATCAAGAATGTATTTTCTTAGCAAAGCAAAATGAAAAAAACAGGCCAGCTACTTTATATGGCCAAAACCTTATTTCATTGTAGAGCATTGCATTGATTTGTTCAACCCCGACTTTAGTCTTTCTTTTCTCGCTCCCTCTTACAAACATACTGTTATCTGTCATAGTTGGATTGGCTTAAAAAAACAATGTAGTGGTCACTCAAAATGCTGATATGAATGTATGCAATTCAGGTGTGAAATGACAGGCTTAGAGCTGTCCACTTGTGCTCTCATCACCTGAGATGCATGTTAATGCCAGGGGTAAACAGGGCCTGAGCCACCAGACAAGCATCAAACTACAATGGAGAAAATATGAAACTCAGAATCTAAAGCACATCTGATTTTTAGATTCAGCAACCAAAGCACAACAACAATGGAAACAGTGCTACAACACTGGTGCACAGTCCTAGAAGCTAAAAGAAAAAAAAAAGTCAACAATGATGTGTTATGCTCAACATACAACAGTGAATACTTCTAAGTACAGTATTATACTGCTCTTAACTTAATGTATCCAATCATTTTGGAAAGTAGATGGAAATTTTTCATGTGAGAATAATGTTAAGGAGAATAGCTCAAACTATGCAATGACTTCAAGTGAAACAAAGTCCCCTCAAATGTATCATGAGAATAGATAGAGCCAAAAGAGAGGTTAAGTTTACACTGCATCTGATTTTGTTGTACATATACTGAGTAATAGCTTATCAAGGTTAACAAAATGCCACTGTATGGAATTTCTCTCACACTATATGTACACGCTCCATGCTGGCCAACCACGCTATCACTAACATCACTGTATCCATGTGTGCATGCGTGGGTATAGGAGGGTGTTGAACACAAGCATAATTGGAGTCGAGTACAGTTCTCTGAAGCACATTACCACAGAGCCCACAGTGTACCAGGTTCCACAGAGGGCAACGCAGCTGCACAAAAACAGGTATATGGAAAACCAAGCTGACAGAAAACAGAGACGTCTGAACTGAACAACATGGAGGGGGCGACAGGCGGGGGCGGGGTGTCTCTCCATGAGCAGGGACCACCGAAAAACGGATCCAGAGTATCCAGCGGGAAGAAAGTTGATCTTCAGCCAATATGCCATGGGATTTCTGTGTTGTCCTACACTGAGAGAATGTTACAGCATGCTAGTAGGAAAACAAAAAATCCATCTTGACTCAGCGGTTTTGAATAGACATGAGAAATTGTGATACACTGATCTTTTAGTTTTCTTTGCCCGAAGGGTGTGCAGAGTGTCGCCATGAAAATCAGCCCTCGTTTGACTCTTGGTGTTGGCTATAAAAAGAATGATGGATGTGTTTTGGCAGTGATAATAGCACCTTGAAAGAGAATTGTGCACATTCATCATTTACAATCATACGAATGACAATTGTAAGCGATTACGGCTACCTGGTTTCAAATCAGTGTCAACAGCTCCACCATGATTTCCAAAGAACTCACAGCTTCCAGTAATGCTGCGTCAGTCTTAATCCAGCTCTCACTCAAGCCTAGCACCACAGAGCAGAGGACACAGCTCACATCTCAGTTTAAAGAGAGTGCAAACTGTCTCCCAAGTTCCAAATGTTGTTTACTAATCCATCTGTATGTAGACTTTGTGGCTCTGTAACAACATCATCACCCAACTTCTTTGCTCCAGACGGACCAGTCTAAGTTGCTAAAGCCCCCGGAGGCTCCGTTAAATCTGATCATAAATAAATGTTGGTTTTGGACGTTTACTGAAATGACTGATGCTGTTCCATTTCAGGCGACCTTCAGTCAGCATTTTTTTTACATTCAAATTTCAATACTGTATGCTTCTGTAATAGGTGAGCTGAAGCCCAATACCTTAATCTACATCAATTAAAAAAAAAAAAAAAAAAAAAAAAAAAATCACTTTCCAGTTATTCCACCCGGGTCATTAAAGTTTTTGATTTGTTGTTCTTAAAAGTCAGTATCTGGTAGGTGTTTAAAGACAACCCATGTGCTGCAGTGGAAGCAGTGATCATGTTTCTGGCAGCAGTTTCCTCTGAATAAACAGAAGAATATAGAAAAATAAAAGACCCACAGTTCTACAGATCTATAGCCACCTACAGAAGCTACACTGGCATCGACAGAGAATCCTAGGAAAAGACAACACAGCACAAGCCACATTGTTTGATTGACAAGTGAACTCTGGGAAGTACAGCACAGAAACACCACAGCAATGAACGCTTCACACCAAAGATGCTGCCAGAATGACAAAATAAGGCTCTTGTGGATTACCACTTGAACTTTTAACCAGATGAGCACAAACAGACACAAAAACCAAATGAAGTGCATTTCTTTCAGCATGTTATATCATCATCGCTGCCATAACCATATGGTCATGAAACCAGAGTGCAGCTACACATTTTGTGATTACAAACATATGGTAGCGATTAAGCTCATGCCAGTCGGGCTAGCCTCTTGTGGCTAGACCTCGTGGTAGTCACACCAGTTTCACTGAAGTCATAGTGCCAAGTATGGTTAGTGTCACAGCAGATGATTTGAACCTGACGCAGCCATGTCTTCACAGAGTGAGTGCTGAAACCGTCTGGTAAGCTGTATGGTTATGTGCCGGATGACGGTGAAGTCGGATTAGTCTAATATCATTGTCTGAGTAACAGTTTCCAAAGATGTTAAGAGCAGCTTGATGAGCTTTTTCCTGCTGTCCGTTTTCCTGTCTAAAGGTTGTGGTTCACCACGGAGGGCGGGACCAGAGAGTTTGATTTCTTTGCGACAGGCACTGAGTCAAGTGAAGTGATGCAGGCTGGCATATTCATCCAAGAGTGCGGTGGCTGGATACGTGCTGATTTGCAGAGGCACACTAACATTTCCTCTCCTAAAATAGCCTCTTTCATAAAAAATTTTTATAGTCTTTCTTTCCCGATCAGATTTAGTATGGGCCAGCAAAGGGATGATCAGCAAACATTTTGATATTAAACAGCACCACCACCATAGAAGATGCATGTAAGGCCGAAGTAAAAAAAAAAAAAAAAAAAAAAAAAATTGTAGGCGCATCTTGGCTGCTTCCAGCTTCTCTGAAGTAAGCAAATTAATCCCCACAGGTCCTGTTAAACCCTGAAACCTTAAGGGTTGCAATGACTAATAAGACACAGTGAGAAATCACGACAGATTTGTGCTATGAACAACTTTGAGATGCTTCTAACTCACATGCAACCTGTGACTGAGTCGGAAGTACACATGATCTTGCTTTCAAAGGACATCTGTCAAAATGGTTGTGAATCACAGCCATAATTGTAAGAAAAAGAAGATAAAACATCTGGGACATCCCACACAGGTAGAGACTTCTGGATTAATGGACTTTGGTTTACAGTTCTCACCATCATGGATGCTTAACTGGATAGAAAATCCAAAATAGTGCAATAAGGATGGAGCATGCCTGGGTAGCTGAAGTTGTTTGAATGGCATCAAACTGACTGATGCCTTCTTTTCACTTTTGTTGCTGTACTTTTTGTCATGTTTGTTAGAGTTAGTATTTGTTGAGTTACCATGACCGAAATTCATTGTTTTCTGGCATTCTCTCAATTCTCTCACCACAGTTTGATTACTTAATGTCTGGTAATGCTCATCTGAGGGATACATGTCTCTTGGCATAAAACAACAACAAGTGTGACTACTAACCATATACATTATGATATTGTTCAATAATAAGTCAGGTATATGCTGTGACAGAAACTGTTGCTGTTTCTCTTCACCAAAGTTGAAGTAATTTTCCACACTGAAACGAGTGTGGAAAATTACCAAATTACCATAATATGGAGACAAAAGAAGAGTGTATCCTACAAACGGGAAAAGGTGTCAGCCTAATTAAAGACAAACGGATTTATAATGACTTATTTTAAAACAGCAGGAGATGAGTACCAGACTGCTTCAATAAAGGCCAAATCAACAGCTCAGGTAAACTGCATTACCTGACTCATGGCAGTTTTGTTAGGCAATTTTCAGTAAAACACACCTCACACATTCTCCTCCTAATTAAAAAAAGTAATGGAAAGGGCAAAGAAGAATTAAGGGTAATTAAACCTAGAGACTGACAACATAACAAACTGCTTACTAGGAGAGGAGGCATGTTTCCTGTGTCCAAACCTATCTTTCAGGTCCCTGCCACAAACTTCTAAACAGTGTCAACTGGTAAAAACAGAATGTTTGTCTTGATGCTTAATTGTTCTTGTTGACTCATGCTCCGGCTCCTCAACCGCAAAATATGCCACCATGGCCTCAGGCACCCTGTCCACAGCCACATTTGTTTAATTTTGTTTTGGTGGAAAGTGACAGTGATTGAATTTCCACTTTTGCATTCAAAGAACAAATGAGAATATTTGTTCCAAAATTAGATAAGCACCATCTGAACTATTTTTTTCCACTCTCAACTGGAAATTATAAAGTTGTGAATTGGTGCGATAACACATGGACTGACAGTATTCTTCATAAATCAGAATCATTTTAGAATCTGATTTTCCCTTCAAAGAGTTCTTGATATTTTCCCATGAGCCCCTAAGTTTCCACTGTTTTATTCGTCTCGTTTGTCCTTTTCGCTTTTCTGCAAATAAACTGATCCTTTCTGTTCTTGATAAATGACTTGACTTGGCATTGTGGCTGCTCATTTGAATGTCTTTCAACACATGAAATGAGTGAAATTTCTGTGGCAAATTGATGCATCATACATTGCTTTCTATTCACATAACATAGGACACCACAACAGATACAAAACATGCAACAAATTCCCTCACCCGCTATGTATTGATATCAATCCAAACATTGGCAGTGAAAACTTCCTCTTTAACAATGCCCTTAAGATTGATGTTTATGCAGAGCGGCCCAGAATTACATTATCTAAACTAATAGTCTTGCTCTTAATGACACCAAGCCTTTTATTCTGTGCCAAATTACAATACTCGAACGCCTTTCGGGTGTTTCTTCCTACTATTGGGTTTCCATCCCTTTATTTAGTTCATATCAACATCCCCACCCAGAACAAATGGTCTACCTCAAATGACTCTCAAAACAGATCACACAGGATGAGTCCAGGTCTCCAACCGTGTTTCCTATAACCTTTTATAGCCCTCTGAGGAGCCTCTCCTTGTCAAGTGTTTCAGTGGATCAAAGGCAGATCAAAAGTTTTTATGTTTTTCTTTGCTGTGTGTTTCCTGTCCTGTAAGCTGACCAGATGCCTTTAACTCAAAATGAGAGAAAATGATAAATGAAATAACAGTAATGTGGTGGACACCAGAAACTGGGAAATGATTGCATAGCCAGCTTCACCCTAAACTATTATGCATTATCAGTAGTAGTAATAGAAGTCTTATTTCTCTGCTTTTATTTGTTGAACGGTACTTACACAAATATCTCTCAAAGCACGGACCCTGAGATATCTCACTAGCTGAACTGAACCTGAAAACCATAGCAGGCAGAGACCACAGTCAGCTATTGCATTGAAGAAACTGACTTATCACTAATTCATGAAAGACTTGTGGGCAAACTAGGTAATCTACCCTAGAGTGTATTTTTAAAATTTCAGCCCCAGGCATTGCGTTTACTTCCTTCCTCCTCCTTCCCTTGCCTTGTGCAGTGCTCTCTGGACACCAGTCTGACATATAGGCAGAAAATTTGAGGCTTGCCCACTGAGGGTTGATTTAGCCAATGGGATTGCTTTAAAATGTTTGCATTATATAGCTACAACTTGTATTGGTGATCATGCAGAAATGTGCAGCCCCAAGGGTTTGTCTGTCAGATGCAGAGAGACAGAGAGAGAGAGAGAGAGAGAGACAGAGACAGACAGACAGAGACAGAGACAGAGAGAGAGAGAATCTCCCTAAGGGAGGATACGGCAGGGCAGGAGACAACATGGCAAAGGCAGCAGGAACGCTCGAAGCACATGGCCGACTGCCAAGAGTAGTTTGGCGGACCTCGGCTGACATAGCAGTTCACTGCAGCGGCCACACAAGCTCTCTTTGGTTAAGGTTTACAGGGCTTTGCGCTGAAACAAGCTCCTCCTGTGTATGTAAACAGTGCACACACATCAAGCTCAGATACAGTCAGATATGACAATACTCTTACAAAACAATATGTGCGCACTTGAGGGGCCTACGTTAAGCTTTTAAAGTGCCATGCTAACACAAGGCATGCTGCCAGATAAACAAAGTCAATGCCAGAACGGAGAATTACACAGACCACACAAAAACACACAGTGCACACCCAAACTTGTGATCTTGTCAGGATTTTTATGGACAACATTTATTCTCCAACCTCTAAACCTTTTTTTGCCTCTAATAAACTTAACCTCCTACCTAAAAAAAAAAAAAAAAAAAAGAGGTGAAAACACTTCATTCATATTATTAAACCCCACGCATAATACACTGGATAATTAATTAGGATGCACTCTGATTCAGATGCTCAAACTGTTTTAGATGTTGCTTTCACTGTTGAGCAGCACTTGAAGTTCAACCTACTCCAAGAGTGCTGCCTATCAAGAAAACATGTAGCAGGTGACACGTGAGGGATCTGAGAATGCACTTGGTAAGGCAAATGATTTTGGATATAGTTACTGTATACCTACCATTGTATATTTGTAAGTATCTTAATATGTGCCTTTGTGCATACGTGTGTGCATCCTAACTGCAGACAAGCCAAATGTGCAGTTTAAACAGACTTGCATTCAGTATGCATGTATGCAAACATGCACACAGGACACACACATTCCTCACAGTACAGTGTACCTTATCCTGCAAAACAATTGTGTCTGCAGGTAGATCTCTTCAGTGAGCATGACAAGACAAACAGCTTGATTATATAAGTCGAGTCTTAATCTCCAAGCATGTTTGAAGTTTGAAGCCTGACAGTTGATGCTGTCAGTTTTCGTAAAAGGGGTTAAGTAAAATGGGATATTTGTGATGACAGCAATAATTCCTCTGTAGCAAGTGCTTAACAAAAGCATTTATAAGATCTCCAGAGACTAATTGCTATTTTACATCTGTTACCTCCTAAATTCATCTTATGTTATGTCAAACTGAGCATTAATACTTCGCAAAATAAACCCTGTAAGCCCATTCATTTATTCTTAAGCTCAATATACTTAAATCAGTAGCACCAGCAAAATAAGTCAACTTTGTGAATATAATGCCTTACATACATAAAACACAATAAATCACATTAGGATATACAAGGACTTGCCTTAGCTTCATCATGATGAACAAAGCAAGGATGAGTTCTCTATTTACCTTAAAATTATTACACACACTTAACTACTGCATGTCTGAGTATTAAGGTAACTCTACTATAAACACTAGAGCTTTAGATAATTTATCACTGAGGTGACAATGCTGACACGAGTTTTAAATGAGCCATAAAAAAATACATCCAATGACTCCAAATAAGTTTCCTTTGGCCTTACTACCCGTTTTTTTCCACATCATAATTGCAACAATAATAGCTTTAGGGGAGAAGCTATGGCTTCTCTGCAGCAGAGTTTTTGGAGGTTGGGTTATTGTACAACGGCCAAACTGATCACAGCTTGGGTTTTGTTAACAACACTGACTTTATGGTTTTGAAAAAGCCAGACTTTACAATGAAACAGTAAAAGAGCATGAAAATGTTGCCAACAGCAGTGAATGAGCAGGTGGTGAATCAATGTCCTACTAAGAGAACATCACAGGCCACACGCTAAATGGTGGCTACAGACCAGCTTTATGGTAACGTGAACTCAGTGAAAGGTAAGATGGTGAGTTTGCCAGTGAGGTAAAGTAAGCTAATATTAGCTCACTATGACAAAGGAGCAATGCTGTCACCAAACTGTTTCATGGCTAATTACATGCCAGAGGAATCTTGCCGCTCCGGTGTTTGACACAACCATCTGGTTCTGTACTGTTTTAGGAAACAAATGTCCACTTCCAATGTTCACTGCCAGCTGGTAGTGTAGCGACAAATGATGGCATTAATTTAGGAAAAGCTCCTCCCAGATGTGAGGGCAGTTTCAGGTCTTATAAAATGAATAGGTCTTGCTTTTACAGCCACCCACTCAACGTCTGTCGAAAGGTTTCCCTTCCGTTCCACAAGTATATTGCTTATTTGGAGAACCTAATAACGATTATTCAAGGTGGCAGGGTGGCCTAGTGGTTATAGTGACCGTACCATCATGTAGGGGACAAGGGTTCAATTGCAGTAACAGCCGTACGTCCTGGCCAAAAGCCCCTCTGCAAAACGCTGCAACCACTCAATCAGTCTCTGAGAGTCACTCTGGATATGACTGCTCGCCACATGTTAACATGCTCTGAATTAAGTGGAGTGTTTTTGAGATTTTCATTTTAACTCTAGAACATTAGGCCCTAAAGAAACATTGTGACTCATGGAGCAGATAAACATGCAAAAAGAATTTATCACAACACGTGCTGTCACCTAATATTAATACCACATCTCAATGATGAGAAAGACACATTTTGTGAAATCAGCTGTGAACTAGGTGAAGGAGTAAGAAAAACAATGTAGACATGAGTTGGGTTGGAATAAGATAATGTCTTAAAAATATGTCACATAGCTCAATGTCATAGTGAACCAAAAAGAAAGACAGATGGTTTTGCTTTACACTCAATGTAAATGTTCCTTGTGTATGAGGGAAAAAGACTTTCCACATTGAGCACAGAGGGCAATCATTTTACACAATATTGACATCATTCTTGTTGTCAATCGCCATCATATCTAACTGCGCTCACAGTCTCTCATTTTACCATACCATACCATAACGTAATAATAATGGAGGTTATGAAGTATATACAGAACTGAGGTACAAAGTGTAGATATTGTCCATCACTGGTCGACACAGACACAAAGTTGGATTTCTATACAGAAACAGACCCAGCCTCCCTTTGCCTTGTAGGAAAAGCATAGTTGAATCTTCAATTACAGTGACAGTATCTACAAGCTGTCACTTCCATTATCAACCCTCTTCTTTCCTCACATTCATTACTAGTGATCCCTGTCACACCCACCATTGCATTCTGTGCTAAGGTGGTTGGTTCTCTTTGGCACAGAGGCATGATAAACATTCAAACATTTTCATCCATAAAGCCCTTTATTTAACTTGTACCACCCTAACATCTATGATTTACTCTGAGGAAAATCTGCATTTAGTGTTTGTGCACCAAACACAATGCAGTCTCAAGATCACCATGCTCACCACTCCTGGACAGTTCAAGAGAATGATCACAAACCACATCACCTCAGTGTGGAAACTTTTTGACTCTTTTGACAGCATATCTATCTCAACATCATCGCCAATGAGGGAAATATCAATTATCTTCAAGGCTTGAAGAAATAAGAAACATATACACACATATACAATTAAGATCCTCCAATCAATCTAATGTGTATATTTTTCAGATTGGGGAGAAATATGTTATACCAAGTGCTATAGCAAGAAGGCCACACATAAGCACTTTGTTTACAAGTTATCAGACAAGACCCCTGAAATTTGTTTTTAGTAATAAGCAAGATTCTTATCAAGTAAAATTATTTAACCATTCCCCTGTGCATGAATCCCTTATTAAGAGTGATGTAAGAGTAATGTCCTAGGAGGATCTGGAAGAATGAATGTTTGATTGCAGCACAAGTGTTGGCACTTTGCTGCCGCTGTAATGCCTTTAGGAAGGCATGTAGACTGAGCAATCAGAGCAGAGGTACTGACTTAGCGGCTATAGCAAAGTAAACAGAGATCATATCTGCTATTATTTCTGAGGGAATTCTGCAAGTCAGAATATGTGAGAACCTAAACTAGAATGACAGGTGTTGAGCAAGAAAGTAATCATTACGGTGCTGTTCTTACACATCAAAAGCCAAGCAAAGGAGTGTAGAGTACATTGCGCCAACAAAATGCCACAATATAATTTCAAAGCCTTAGGGTCCCGCAGAGAAGAAAAAAAATTGATAACATGAGAGCTTCCAATATTTCATAAGTGGGAGTCTGGAAACACTTCAAGATTTCCTCTTTTTAATAATTGATATTTAAAACAAACAATAATTCAGTGTTCACATGCCCAGGGGAAAGGGTATGTGAGGATAAAACTAACCAAACAGCCACAGTTAGTAATTAGTGATTGTATGGTGGCTACTGTTTACATATTCAAGTAGCTTCAAATGCTCTCGCACTGTGCTACAAGGCATGTGCCTGCAGTAGTTCTAGACAGGAAAACGAATGCTTACAAGGACTTTTGGTATTTCAGTTACTAAGACTTAGTGGGTAAAGGGATTCCGATCACACACACAACAGAGCAGGACATGCACCTTGAATCACAGCAATGTAGGACATTATTGGATTTTACAAACAACAGCAAAGCACGGGGCCCACTCATGGAAGAACAAGCATGATGTATGAGTTGGCCAATTATGAACATACTGTTGAATTGTGGAACATCACTCTCTCCCACTGATTTGTACTTTTTCTATGTGTTTGTTGTTTTAGTTACAAATCCTCCAGATTAGTTGGTAATGAAAAAAAGCTGACAAACCCGCTCAGAAAGGGGGACGAAAGGAAATGCGGATGGGAAATGTGAGGTGGGCCCACGCCCTTGAGTATAATGCCTCCGACATGGACTTTATGGCCATTACCAGTCCCTAATTTGATTCGGCCTTATGATCCGGAACAATCAGGAACAGGCTTGTCTTTAAGGACGATGGTAAAACCCAGCCAATGGAAAAGTCAGTCTGCATAGCAACATAGAGACGATGCAAAAACAAGCTCTCTCAGACCCCTCATGTGTCAGCTAAAATGTCAGGAGGAAAAAAAATACTGACAATGCACACACCTGTAGCCACTAGAATGGAAAAGGTGGGGACAAAATGCAGACAAAACCTCCAACTGGCCACTAAAAAAGCCACTACATCAGAGAAATTAGGACTATCTCACAGTAGAGAAGTCTATATGGCACTGTAATATGTGAATCTCTTTGTAGCTAGTTAGAACATGATGGAAACTTGTTCCTCATCCTCACTACCATGGCCATTTTAACAGCCTTTTCCATGGGAACGCTCCCCAGTATACCCCAGCTGGCGGAAAGGAGCCAAGAGATGCAGGGTTTGAATGTGGGCTAGGGCGAGCCTCCATTAAACTGGTGATCCCAGCATGGCGGTAAACCTCGGTGTGCTTCACTCCTTCCTACTGTAAAAGCCTGGTTAAGGCGTCAGGCCTGGCTAGGAAGAGACAGTCCCCTGCCCCTCCCTGACTAAATACTGCACCTCCAACCTGATGCTAAAGCTGAAGAGAATGCTTAACTTTTATCACAGTGTGTAAATGCTAAAACCTTGAGAGATCCTCAGTGAAGTCCTAATTCCTCAGTATGTGCTTCTTGATGCTGGTAAAGTGTTCCTTTACCATTTACTTGTTGTCATTACCTTGTTTACAGTAGTGTAGGTTGATCTGACTCGTCCCATCTGTGATCTCAGCCTTTTGAATGTCAATCCACATTTCAGCTATACAGTGTTTTTCAAAGCCAGCCTTGGAAAAATTAAACATATTATAAAATGTTAGGTTTTCAGTTAAGTTCCTGTTAAGATGTACATCTGTAAACAGTATTTGTCATGTCCATCCATTGGATATCCAAGAGAATAAAATGTAGGTTATGCACTATGTATCATTTTAACAATCAACATTTCAGGGGACCTAATGTCCTTGTAAATGTTTCATCCATTTAGAAAAAGAGGACAACCAAGCCTGGACAACTACCTTCCATTCAAATTGTGAAAGCCACTCAACTTCATATCTAAATTAAGGGTGTCACAAGATTTACAATAATCTTATATATTTATTTGTATTTTATTTATATTGATCAGTAATAAGTGATGCTACGAATGCCAGCAAAGATGTGTGTTGTCTTACCAGGAGTTTGGTCTCTGTACAGTCAGTGGAGATGTTTATCCAGGATGTGTTGGCTTCAGATGTTGTGTCCTCACACACTGAGATTAGTGAGGGAAGAAAAAAACAACAGCACACCAGTATTACTGCAAAAATAATATATCTATATATCTACACACCCCTCAACGCATCCTTGAGCAGTGCAAATGCTGAAATGGGTTTTGTTTCCGCAATATAGAGTGAGTTACAAGAAAAGTTAACCAGACACAATGGCAAATGTTCATGTCTGGAACACGGATCTTAAAGATTTTGGACTAAGCATCAATTGGCAGAGAATGTGGAACAATATTCTCTAATCATAATAATCAACTAATTCACTATAAACTAATGCAATGATTCTGCCTATCTCCAAGAAAATGCTGTCAGGTTCATATTACTCAAAATCCATCCATTCCATCCAAATAGAGGGAAACCACCACATGTGTTCAGTGCAAGTTACACAGCTATGTTGTACCCCCCCCCCCCCCCCAAAAAAAAAATTAATTAATTAATTAATTAATAAAAGAAGAAGAATAAGATTCAATTGTTCAGGGTCTGTCCTGTCTTATGGTGTTATGGTACAGAGCCACCTGTCTTTCTCAAGCACCTTGCTGCTCTCTGCCTGGACCTCTGCCTGAGACTAAACATACCAAATCTGCAGCATGGAGGAACATCTAGTTATCATGTCAATCAATCAGCTAAATAGCAGTATTAATCGACAGTGGTACAGTGACATTGCAGCATCCTGCTTTATTTCAGCAGTGTTGTGAACCATTTCTGGCTCACAGACTGGGCTGTTCGGTCATGAGCTGTGTCACAACCAGCCAAAACTGAACATAGCCTATCTTCAACCGACAATTAACTATCAAGCTCAGCCTCAGTCACTGTGTTCAGAAAGACATTTAAATTCGTTCAGTGCAAAGTAAACTATTTTAAGTCAGACTGTGGTGCAATGAGTTATGGATGCTACTTTTTCTAAATAAAAAATAGTCGCAATGTCACAGCCTCTTACCTGTCAGCTCCGTTGGGGCCAGGATAAAAAAAACGTTCAAAAGTGTTACAAAAGCTGTTTAAAAGAAGAAATACCAAGTCAGGGAGCGAGATCACCGTAAGACCTAAAAAGGCTACAGAAATGGTACTCAGGATATGTGAAGCAACCGTGTGTTTTGAGTGATAAACTGTTGACAAGAGAGCGGAGAATGTAGGGTCAACAGCGGTGCAACTCGTGGTCCTCCACCGACACCGACTAGTGCTCGCACGGACAGCAGCCTATTAGCAGCCTCCGACCGAGACCGGACGATGGACAAGGACAGGTACAGTCAAGAGGTGAACACAGGTAACATTGGGTTCGTAATTTTCTCTCGCGGTTGCTTCAATGACAACAAAAACTTCTTATCCAGTGTTGTTACTATGCTAACAACATTGTGCCGGTAGGTGGCTGCTAACGATTTCACGGTATAACTCACTCGCTAGCTACCGGTAAGTCACGTGTCAACAAACGGTACAACGTGGGCTTCAGAATAAGGTAGTGTGTTCTTTGTTTAAGTGTTGTGTGTGTAGACGGTATGAATGAGACCGTACCGGGGGACAGAAAATGAGCCAGGCGATCAGACAAACAGGGAGTGGACGAGAGTCGTCCGTTCACTTACGCTTGTCAAGGTAACGTTGGCCTTATGCCTGAGTTAAACAAAGTCTAGACTGGCCAAACTTTACAGACCAGTAATATCTTCGTGAAAGTGGATAAATAGAAATATTGCTGCCACTTACGTCCTAATTAATGTCTAGTTTTAGTTTTAACCGGGTGATGAACTATACTAATGAATGAAATATACATAATTTAAGTAGTTTCACCAAACCAAATAGGCTATAGACGAACAAAGCATTAACCGGAATAAAAGTACAAAATGCACAGACTTTTTCATTCTGAGTAAATATGAATTAGCATTCATTAGCATGAATTATGAACAAAGGTTTGTTTTAAATATAACAGAACAGAGAAGAAGCATCTCTCTTAAATGGTGACTGGGTTAGCTATAGACAGCAGCAAAAATCCTCCACAAAAACAAACCATTTCCTCATGTTGAACAATGCAGAAAATAAAGAGTAAAGAGTACTGTCATTCACAATAATTACCCTCAGTAGATGAAATGATGAGAGGAGGATGAAGAAACCAACAGACAGGTCTTGCATTCACTTGTGAACTCCCTTGTTTTAACTGCATTACAGACTTGTGGTATGAAAAGCACAGGTGTTATAAATAACATTAATCAAGCCTACACCAGGACGCTGCAGATGGAGCAGCAAATGAAATTCAGCCATGATTAATTTTATTATTGACACCTGTGCTTCCTGAATGTACCATGGCAAAAAGCTCATCAACAATCAATAATTGTCTGTCCCTTTGACTGCAAAAAGGAATGACCAGATGAAACATCATTAAATTAACAGCACTGGCATTGATCAGCCGCTCCTGCTAGCCCCTGCTCATAGTCATTGTCATACTGTGCAAAGAGCAGAGGAAATATGACTGATTTAATCTTTGTCTTGCCTCTTAATCAAGTGTAATTTTGTTCTTGCATATAAACCTTTGCCACATTGCTTTGAGGGTGCCAGGAAGCCTGTTGGTTGAAAGCCTGTATGACTATACTGGTGATTTTTCTGTGCTGGGTTCAGTTGAGAGTGGTGGACTATCTCTCACAGCCGTGAATGTGACTGTCAATGTGAAATTGCTAATACTATAGCCTATACTGCATACTTGCTCACTGAACTGCTCAACCCCAGTTTGTCTTAACTGTAACCCTAGATGACCTCACTTTCTGGTTGATGGCATGTTTGTGGTTTTTAGTCTATATAATGGTTACAATTCATTTGGGTGTGGAAGATTTCTGATTCAGTATCTGCCAGTCAGATAAAATAACATAATGTCTATGAATACTGACCAATGTTGACCACTCTGTCTGGAACTGTCTTTGACCTCTGAATTATAATACAGATGAAAAAGTCAGCAACAGGTTGTGGTGCAGTTCATTCACAGCTGGTATATAGTATGTGACAGGAGTTTATGAGAGCAGTGCTTAACGCTGCTTGACGGCAGCCTGAGTTTTCCTTTAATGTAGCAAATCAGACGCCCTTTCACGGCACTTGGGTTACTGTCTCCTATCCTCTCTCATTTTAGGTTCAACTATAAAGGCGTACTGGGTGAAAGGAGATCTTTATTGAATTAGCTCCTGACTGTAAAGTTAACTGCCATCAAGTGAGAGTTTTTTTCTCAGGTCTCAGGCCAACAGGTTTCTCTTGATGGATAAGAATCCTAGACGTCTGCCTTGTCATTACGTGTGCAGTCGCACAAAAGTAAACGAGGCTTTCAGTTCAGTAAATTACGCAATTAAATCAAATTCACAAGATTAAACAATATCGTCTGCAACATCATACAAGATTAAATCCATGCATATTCAATGAAACCTGAGGCAAATGAGTTTATGAGCCAAATCCAGACTCCTAAACACCTTGAACGTGTTGTATTCACCAACACAAACACTCGCCCCCACAAAAGAACCCGAAAATTACAGAATATGCAAATCACACACATTCTGTAAATAAAAAGGGTCTGTATTTTGCTCTGTGCTAACTCGTTCATTATAGACCTGTGTGGCCTTTGCGCAGGTCTACCTAACTTGACGTCAGAGATCAGCCACTAAATAGGAGGCACATGGAGGTTAGGTGTTAGGGTTATTTTGAAAAACCCCATCACCCGACTAGCTTGGTTTGTCTGATTTTGGTTAGACCTCACATTGTCATCACGCCTCTGGTTTAAAATTGCCCTCGTGTGCAAGTGGCTATCACAATACCAAGTAGAAGCTAGACTCCTAAAATGCAGGTTTCAGTGAGAGGCAAAGCCATAATGGCACCTCATTTCCAGTCAGCCAGAGCATTCTCTAACTTTTCCAGAGTTTTTTTTTTCCACCAAGAGAAATTGGCAACCTGGCATCTGGCAGTGCAGGTTATGGTGACAAAAATTTTTCATTGGTAATATTACTGAAAAAAAGTCCCCCCTTCTTGCTGACTGATTATGATAGATGTCCTCTAGCATGAACAGTGAATTTACTTAAATCAAGAGAATACAAGGAACATTTTCTGCAAAACTAATTTTCCAGCAAATAAAACACACATTAAAAAAATGATAGTGGTGTTCTTTATTTGAGGAATGACATGACCTGAAACTGCTTATCAACCCAAAGCAACTCAAGTTAGGCAGCTGCTTTTTTGGAGTAAAGCTAAGATATACTATGCCTTCCTTATCTGCTGTCCTTTCAAAATCAAGTACACAGCATGAATGTATAGAGATAAGGGCACCAGACTCTTCATTGCAGCAGGTGCAAAGCTCAGTGCCTTGCCTTCATTTGGGATCACCACTGTTAGGTTATTGAACCTGCAGCCTCTTGGTTACGGGGCAGGTAATGGACAACATCAAATTCAGGAAAAAATAGTCTTAGGTAAGGGATTTTACTGAGTGAGTAAAATGTTAGCTATTACTCTTTGTTTTTATTTCCAGTTAAATACATATTAGAAAGTTAGTCAACAAAAAATGAATTGCCAACTGTTAGCTTTACTTTGTCATATGTGACAGGAAATCTGAAAGTTTGGGGTTTCGGATTTATGGTGGAATCAAACAAGGAATCTGAATCAAACACATTTAAAACACCCTCTCATTAATTTATGTGCACCCACAAACAAGTAGACTGCTGTGCATGAAATCTAACTTGCCCCATGTTTTGTGAAAAAGGACAGAATGGTTGTCACCATGCCACTTGTCCCTGTAGTATTAAACCACTGAGCAATGTTCAGGCATATGATGAGCCTTCAAAGTCATTGATGCAGGAGTCAAATTGGCCTTCTTGCACTGCATTATATTGTCTCACCACTATCTGAAACCACTGTAGCCACTTGTTTTTCTGTTGTTGTTTTGTTTTTAACCCAGTGCTGTTTTCAGTCCGAACACCCAGCTTATTTTCAGGTCAAATTTTAAGTTTTATTTCTGTATCAGTTCATGAGACTTTTAATCCCTGTTTTTCCTGTTTTTCATTATTCCCCCCCAAAAAAGAGAAAAAGAAAGCTGCCCTGTCCAAGAGTCTTTGCTGGCTGACTCATTTTAAGTGGCTCCTGGTTAAAAACATTAGCTAGATGCCCAAAAACCCTATACCAACCCTTTGAATTTCCTTTGTGGTCGTCCTGACACACATTCCTTGTTGTTTTTCAAGCGTTGTAAAGCAGTGACCTCACGTGAAGCGTCTGCTGTAGCTTTGTATTTTAAGTTCAGCTGCTGTCGGGTTACATCACACCCTGCATGCAGTTTGTCATCAGACATTACAACAGGGGCGATTTATACATCAATCGTCACACACAGCGAGTTGTTTTTTAGCCTTAGGTTAAATTAATTGTTTCACACCTCAGTGTCTTGGCTGGCTCTTTTTGTTTTCTCCTACAGTCATGTTGTATTGAACACAGCAGTTGGTATAATTAACACCAATTGAAGATGCTCCACATGACTTGTTTGATAATAGTTGTGAGTTGTAGTTGAGCATACCTCTCTCTGTAGCACTCATTAAAGGATTGTGTGTCAGTGGAATAGTGTTCAGCAGCAGGTTGGATTCTGTTGAGCGCAGAAAATGACTTTTAATACTTGCAAAACCATAAATGACATATTTTACATCCTCATGACTCACTGCAAGTTTTAAAAGTAATTACTCATAAATTAGATATTGGGGAAATACTGTCCTCAAATAAAAAAATAATTAGGGAAACAGTGTGTTACAGTGTGTTTGAGCTGCAGCAGAAAAAAGGACACTTCATTTACAGTCAAGCAAATTATTTGGAACCTTGATCCAAGATTATATATCTGCGATGAAATGTCCTGTTTCCATGTGGTTTTGTCACAGCTTGTGCCACCCAAACCCCAAACATGCATTTTTCCACATGGTTTGAAAAACACAAGTGACACACCAGTGTTAGAGTGGCTTAGAAAAACATCTCTGCCACCAAGTATGTGTGGCAATGCTGTGAACACTGGAATAAATGCCCTTTAAACAGTCTTTATATTATTCACATTTATGATTTTACTAGTAACGGTACCATTGGCAGCGACATCAATAATAACGGGGGCTATTTTAACATCTGAATAATTACTATTATGATTGTTGCTATCTATAAAAATGAAGCCATTAGGAGAAACATGCTGCTACACCGATATCATTGGCTCAGTATTTGGCAATGTTAGCAATTTGTGTATGCGCCACTATATGGTCATTTCATCTGTTAAATACAAACCCAACAAAATAAGGAGCCAGACAGCATCTCTTGCGGTCCAGAAACAAAATATGTACAAGAATAGCTTCTGACCTAAGAGCGTCTTTCATATGTCCTGTCCTTGTGCCTCCAGATCGGAATGTTTTTGTGACTGAGACAATATGCCATGAGAGCAAAAAATTACACACGGGAAACAATCTGTGGAGCATTTTGGTAAAAGAGTTAAATATATGAACAGCAACGATTAAAGTCTTCACAAGGAACAGGCCTTACTGTTCACTTTACCTTTTCCGATGTCTCCTGACATGTTTGGAGTTCAGCCGTGGTTTTCTTCTGGCTGTTTAATGATATCATGAGACGTTAAATCTCACAGACAATTCCACTGTTTTGTAGATGACTGAACTTTTTCCACTTTTTAGTCATCTCACTGTCTCCTCAAAAATCATCAGTATATTTTGGTTATGGAACTGCAATAAAGTAACAAAGCGCATGTTTTGGAACTGGCAATAAAACTCTATTGTTCATATGACGATAGTCCACTTGTGGCTTCTTCATCCTTTATATTTGGCTTTATGCATGAACAATGCTCAACAATATTTTGGCGAGGTTCCACCTTTCTCAGGATAAGTCATCTGCCAGACTGTTGCACCTGCATCACTGGGTGTGTGACACATAACAGATTTGTCCACCAAGGCATGTGGCATTGTGGTTTTATCACAGGGATTCCTGTGTTACTCAAAGTACAGTAAGAGAAGAGTATCGTAGAGATGTGAGGCAAAGTGATTTTTGACCAAACAGCAGTGGGGAAAAAAGCACCGCACTCAGTATGTTAGGGGAAGATGGACTGTGAGGCCTCCTGTACACCAGTGAAACTTAAAAGTGTCACTGTGTAAAGTATGTAAAAAGGTGCATATTAACACTTTATAAGATTTTTTAATGTAAAGCAAAATTCTAAAGTGGTTTTGTGTTTGCAAATTCACACAGTTGAACATCTCACGCACATATAACTGGCTCTTGTTTATGTTGCACAGTTTAAGGTTAAATGTCACTGCTTGCTGATTAGCAACAGGAACAGCAATGTGATTGGTGGATGTGTGTTCGCCCCTTCCCATGGAAAAAACAGTGCAAAAAAAAGAAAGTGTGTCTGTGTTTGTATCCAACCACTGACAAATACACAAACCAAGATCTGTGACTCACAGTGCAGGTCTTGTGTTAGTTAGTGTCCATTTGAGAATGATTTTTTATGCAAATTTACACCACTTTCCAAGGAAAAAATTGCACCAAATGGTATTATGTAGATATGTGTCTGTGTGTGAGCATGAATCTGCAGAATGAAACATACACATGCTCAAATTTTGGATCATCATTATGCACAAATGGAAATTTACTGTACTTGCAGCACCAGTCAAGAGACCCAGACCTTTTTTTTAAATTCACAAAACTTAATTTACACTTGTAAATCTTCTGTGTTAATATAATATGTGCTCTAATTTCGATCCACAGTAAAACGAATGTAAAATTTCTTAGTTCATTAAATCTGCCACCTTAAAAAAAGGCCACAAAACATGAAATCAAAGGGCAAAGTGACAGTATTTCTGCTGAAAAACTCACTCTTGACTATATTAAGTGTGTATACATGAGTCTTAAGTAACCGTCCATCGCCACTGAAGGTAAGCCTGTTATTGGCAGATGCGAAAGCCTTCAGAGCACTTATGTAAAAAGCATTAAAATTCCCCTCGCAATAAAACCGTTATTTATAGGACCATAACAGCCTTGTAGTTTGTCTTACACAAACCCCAGAGGAGGAACCAAGACACTCAATCCTCCCATAGACACTCACTGTAAAGGCTACTGCAACACATGGCCACTCCGCTGGTTTGTATGGCTTCCTGATGCAAACCAGTCAAGTTGCTTCATTTTTTTTTTCAGCCACATGAAAGCTGAAAAATCTATTGAAAATTAAGCGGATAAGACTTTGCGGCAAAGGCAGAGCGAGAAACGGAGGGAACAAAAGGGACAGAGCAAAATAGGTGCTCCCAGTAACCCATGTGATGTCATCGGGAAAAGAGTGTAACATTGTTAAACTATACAAAAAAAGACAAACTTGTGACACAACACTTGCGACATTAAGGAAGAATGTGTCACTTGTTAAAAATCAAAATGAAGGATTTAGCAATCAGAGAAAAATGTCCTGCGCAAACCGGAGGAGTCGTCACAGACTCGAGGTCAGCAGAGTTCACTAGCTCCACATTGTCGTCGTAGAGATATGAAGCGGCTTTCCCATGAGACCCAGCATCCTCCACTCCCCTCTCACTACAGGTACCTCAGAGCGTGAGTGGGATTTTCCAGTAGCAGTTGCTGAGAGGGGCAAACCCTCAATTAGTTCATATAAAGAGCTCAATGAGACTTCCTTTCGTCTTAAGTATGGGAAACAAAAGCATCTTTCCTGACGATAGCTGGCATTGCGGCACTGCCACAAAAAGCTGCAAAAGAGCACGAGCCTGTCATTTTTGGACAAAATCTTGATGACAGGGCAAGCCCAGGTCTGGAAACTTGCACTTGAACATATCAGAATTTTTCATGGGCCTTTGAATCCAACTGTCTCAGCTCACCACAAACATACCATATGAGTGTCAGTAAGCACATTAAATGTATATAACATGGTGACTGATGCATAATCCTCTTCTATGACAACAGGTGATATTGGTACCTTCATGTGTATTAAATGTATGTATTTAACATTAGTTTAGTATGAATACAAAACGGTACAAAGTATAGATCATTACCACACTTCAAGCTGCCCACTCATATATTACTCAGCTCCAACAGCTTTCCATCAGCATTATATTTTCAGGTTGTCCATCTGTGTCATTCTCATCATGACACAGACATTCACTTTGACGCAAGGGTTGAACTGTTTTGATTTTGATGGTGAAAGGTCGAAGGTCACTGGGACCACATATGTTTCACACTATTTTAGCTGCAACTGGAAGGCAGAGATTTGATTTTTTGACGAAAAATAATACCTATAAAAGTCTTTATGCCAACTGCTGAATCCAAATAAGCAGTAACTAGATAAATAAGAAAAATAAAATGTCCACCGTTGATTGACAATGTGTCCCTGATCTCCCCCTCACAATTCAACAGTGCAGCAGCTCAAACGTGAGGGACTGCTCTACGGATAAGGAAAATGTGTCAAAATGTGCCACTGTGCTGTGGTTAGAGGAGGGCAAATCTCAGGGTAAGAAATAACGCATGTTCAGTAAACATTCTTTGAAATAATAAATCCACCTCTAATCTGCTGTTTGACGTGAACATCTTTGTCCCTACAGACCCAGTTAGTGAACAAACACATGTAAGAAGTTTCATTTACCTTACACAATCATATGTAGCAAACCTTCATATCACCCTGCTTTTGCTATGTACTGTTGCTGGTGGATATGGCACAATAGTGTTTCCCAGTTCAGGAGAGGTTTAGAGGTTGTTGTTGGAGTGTCTGGTTGCTCCTTCCTGGGAAAATTCTGCCCAGCAATTCTGCTTATTCCTGGGCATACAGGAATGAGCAGAAGAGCTGGGTAATGATAATCACCATGGCTGAGGAGAAGCAGAAAAGAGCAGCCAGACACCAAAAGGCAAACGAGCAGGACGATACACTGCTTTGTTCAGAAATTAGCCCTTAGAAGTGAGAAACTATTTTACCGGTGGACACAAGATTGACAAACTGACATGACTTGGTTCCAACAAAGAAAATATCCTTTTGCAGATAATTAGTTTCCCCCTTAGTGGTAGAGACTGAAGAATACACCACTTGTCTCAATCAGACTGACTGTTAAGGCCTTTCTGGATGTACTTTTCATATCATGAAAAAGTGTGTTTCTTGGCGATCTATTGGGGGTGTTATCTCTCTCAAATTGAATCGAAGGCAACTGGACTTGTATTTGTCTGTGGAAGACGTTTCGCCTCTTATCCAAGCGGCTTCATCAGTTCTTATGCATCGGTCTCTCTAGTCGTCAGACTAGTGCGGACTAGAGAGACCGATGCATAAGAACTGATGAAGAGAGATAACAATGACCTGGATGAATGAGAACATTCACAGACATTGGGGGTGTTGGCTTCTTATAATAATGAATGCTGTAATTATCAGATACTGATTACTTTCTGATAGATGCAGCAGAAAGAAATGGCGTTCCATGAAAAATTCAATAAGATCACAGAAGTTTGTTGTAAACTTTAACACTGGAACTTATTGTTTAAGTGACAGTACTTCTTATCAGTCATGCCCTGGTAGTGCAAAGAAAGAGTAGGGCATGTTGGAAAAACTGACATGATTATGATGGCCTGAACAAATGGATGTCATTAATGATTTCTGTCACCATCTTTGTTGCCCAGTAGGAATTGAACCCACATTCACATTTCCTATATTCAGCTTTTAAAGCTGGTAAAACTCTGGTTGTAAAATAAATATGACCCACGCACAGAGATTTAAGGATTTGTTCATTTTATCTCATCCATTGCAAATGCCTCACCTTCACGGCCGTCACGGCCTCATTGACATGTTAACATACCCGAGATTTGCCATGAGCAAAGACTTATTTTTCACAGGATGGTATTGATCCAGTAAACATGCGACTACAGTATGATGGGGTATTCACTTTTCGGCACAGCAAATACTGCCACTCTGTGTTCCAAAACAGATGGTGCTGCCTGAGTTTGCAGCTCCGCTCTGCAGGGCCCAGACTGCTCCACAATTGTTCCACACCGCAAAAAAAAAGAGAGAGAGAGACTGTTTTAATGAGGCCTTTTGTTTCACCTCACAGTGTACATCATTTTCTTAAAACAAGTGAATCAGCCTCTCGATGTGGTGAAATGGTTACAGTTTATGGTTCCTCAGTGAGGTGTCGAACCCCTGACACCAGTAAAATAATGAGTCAGTAGCGACTTGTTTAACATGCTTCTAGAGCATTCTGCTGGATGAAGCCAAAACTATTGCAAATAATATAATATAATTCCTAATATTGGGTGAGACTACATGGTATTATATGAATGCCTTTTATGAACACATTGAGGTCTCCATGTAACCAAGCATCAGTGTTATGCTGTATCAGAGGATGAGTCTTTAGGGTTGTAGCTTCTTCTGTGCTGGAGCTCTTTGGCACCACATGGTATTTTCTTAAAAGCTTTATTATGCCTGAAATGATAAACTGTGGCATAGGGCACCTTCAGCCTTCTGAAACAATAATCTTTCCTTGATAGTTCTCTCAACGCCCAAGGTTTTATATCAGCAAGCTTCAAAGTGCTCTCTTATGATGTGTGTTTAAACTTTAGAGAATGGTGTAATCTATGGTTTGGACTCGCATTGTTGGATTGGACATTATAATTGTTATTGGCATAGGGCATAGAAGCTGTAGCACTAACATAACAAGGGTACTAACCACCGAAATGTCAAAGCAGCCATCTTCTTGTGTGTGAGCAGGTGGCTGTCTGTATGGAGGCACTACAACCTCATCATAGCACTCTCCACAGTGAGGCTGTGGATCAGAGTAGCCATGGCCATAGCCAGGACATGGTGCAACATCGACAGGTCTCACTGCAGTAAAACAACAACAACAACAACAGCAGCACAGGATGCAGACCTCCAAGATCCACAAAAATCAGAAATATCACACAGTGATACTTCCTTTGTGTTGAAGCTGTCATTTCTTCCTTATTTCACCGGATCCATTTCATTATGAACGTGACACATGTCACCAACCCAGTTTTCCAGTAAGCTTATTGCGCACAGATGCGTATCTGACACAGGATCTGACACAGAACACGTTGACACTTCTATTCATTTGAATCGAACCGCAAAAAAAAAAAAAAAAAAAAAAAAAAAATCGTATTCATCAATCCGTCATCCAGTTTCATGTTGAAAGTTAAAATCTCACTTTTAAGATAGACTCATCGGTTTAATCCTCTGAGGTCACTGGTTAGATAAAGACAGATTGAGGACGACATTTAGACTGAGATCACAATTGATCAGAGGAACTTCTCTGAAAGTGAGTTTGATTGTTTGATTCCGGTGGCGCGTTTGAAACGTTCAGTAGTTCAATCAAGTAGTCTAAATGTGTCAGCCTCACTCGCACATTACAATATATGACTTGTTAAGATGTTTCGCAGGCGGCTGGCGTCTTAGGAGTCTTTCATGTACTAAAGTCGCTCTTCAGCTCTTATAACCCTCAGCCTTTGAAAGCACCTTTGATTTCAGCTTCTGTTTCTCAGCCAGAGGTACAAAAGTAAGAAAAAGGGAGTCAAAAAAAGAAAATGTGCCTTTCGATAGCTCCTAGCCTATCTTGTTTCCTCCCCACAGCCCCCGATGACCGGAGCTTGTATCATTTAATTAATCCCTGGCATGACGCGCTCAGAGGCAGGTAGAGAAAACAGGCGTTTGGCGAGAAGGAGGACCATTACGCAGGTTGTCATGACATCACCATGGGCTGGCTATAAAGCCGTGAGGACTAATACACAGAGTTAGAGGAGCACTTGAGGAGCATTGGAGTAAAGGACGGACTGAAGCCTCTTATGTTTAACAGCTGACTGGCTGTTGTTACCGTCCCTCTTTCTGAACTTGAGCGCAGAGGAATCTCCTTCAACAGAGAGAAAAAAAAAGACAAGACTTGTCAAAATGAACTTGTCGTACTTGGTAGCTTGTGGACTTATGGTCACCCTGCTTTCTGTAAGGATGGGGGCAAAACCTTTATCTCAGGCACAGCAGAAGGTAAGAAGAAGTTCTTTATATATTCTCAACACTGAGAGCTGAGGCTTAGCTGCATGATGGGAGCTGAATGCTGAGTGAACAGCTGTTCTGTGGTTCAGGCGCCCAAGACTGTTTGTTTTACGCATCATATTTCATAATTTCAGTCATGCCCAGCAATTCAACGAACGGCAGTTTTTTCCACTCTCTCAATCTAAAACTTCCAAGCAATTTTTTTTTCTAGCTCTTGTTTTAGTGATGTCTAACCCCGACAGACACCATCACCACCTCCGTCTTTTTGCTCTCCGGCACCAGTTCTCAGTTTTGCTCATTTAGCGCACGTTTAAGCAAAGTGCCTAAAACTAAAAGAAATCAAATGCCTTAGATTGAAAGTATTTCACTTCAAGAGTGTCCCTAAGGAATATATGGAACGACTTTTCCCGGTATGAAGCAATTTAGGTTTCATTTTGAACGTATCTTTGCCGCTGATAAGCCACACCAAGCTCGACGTGTTGTGCGTAATTAGCTACTGGAAACAACTGAATAACTGAGAACAGGTATTTTGAATAAGGGCTGTAGTTATTAAGTCACAAGGCAAGAATTAAAGACGACTTTAAGTGGTGAGACCAGAGCAGCCAGCTACAGGCACCTGCCTTATATGACTCTTGACTGAGGACAACAGTGAACAGTTCTGTAGCTGCATTAAAAAAAAAAAGAAAGTTTGTAATTTATGAAGGGTTTTTTCTTTGAGGTCAGAAGTTGGGGTTTGGTCAGACAGAGCCACTTGCCTATCTCAGTTAGGCACAAAGCTGTGCGTAAAAACTTGCCAAAGAAATGATGGTTTTCACTCTTTGCCAGTGCACGTGTGGTTGGAAGTGCTTAATTACGCACTAAGCTGAGGGTTTATCTAAATCAAACGTCATTGTTCTGCTCAAACAAGCACAGAGCATGTATCCTCATCTTATCAATAGCATATCTCTTTTTTTGCACAACGCACTTGCCTAAGGGAGACATCGTTTTTTATCTCTGTTCCAGTCTCTTAGAAGTTTGCTGGGCGAGGAGCTGGCGGAGTTTCTGGAGTCGGAGGAGAGGGAGCGGCGGCTAGATGCTGTGCGCTCTCGGATACGGTTACTGCGAGATTTACGCATGGACACCCGCGCCAGAGGGATGTGGGCTCGTCTCCTTAACGACCCACCCGCACCGAGGAAACACAAATCGGGAAACAAGAAAGGGGGGTCCACGTCGCGGAGTGGCTGCTTCGGACACAAGATGGACAGGATAGGAACCATCAGCGGCATGGGCTGCTAGGGCTGGAGCAGCGCTGTGATGGTGAGTGGACTTCTGTATAGCCTTTGATAGGCTGGACAACCTCACAGACAGATAGAACCAGGGTGGTGTAAAGGAAGAGAGAATATGAAGTAATGGGCGAATGAATGGAAGGAAGGTGGGAAGGAGGAGTAAAAATGGTCAGGTGGAGGAAAGAATGAATGGATGAATGTCTGAACAAAAGGGCAAAGATGAAGAGCAGAGGGTAGAAAGTGACAGGAAAAGAAAGGGAGGAAACAATGAAGCTTTCTGTGATATCAAAGGTCTAGATGCAAGGAAGGAAGGAAGGAAGGAAGGAAAGAGTGAAAGGAAAGATAAAGAAAACAAGCAAGAAAGAAAGATGTTCAAGTCTGATTACATTAGTTTTTTAGTTTTGTTTTGTTTTTTGAGATGTCATCCCAGGACACTGTGACTTGTGACATCCACACTTAGGCTAGTTTAGACTAATCAGCTCTTAATGGCATCAATATACAGTACAGCAAGTGGACAGTGGTGACTGTCAGGTGGTTAATTCAGTCTGCATCAAAGGTTAGCTTGATGGAAGGAATCACATGAAGTACAACACATTCGACACACAGCTCCTCACAAGCAGAATACTTGATACTTGAGATCATGTTAAGACGCAGGGAAGGGTCCAGCAGTGTCTTTCTTGGACAGGAACTCCCTTATGACATTAGAAAAGCTCACTTAGACTGATGTAAACTGATGTATGGGAAACAGTACAGAGGGCTTCTAGGAAGTCAACTCTTGTAATTATGCGCATCATTATGAATGGTCCCATCTGCTTCATCCAGAAAAAAAGGGGGGATATATCAAGTTTAAGATAAAAGAGGACAGGGAGAGAGACGGAGGAAGGAAGTGGTGATGCAGACCCACATGCATTTATACACACTTGAAAACACAGCACCCTGTGGTGGCGGGAACCTTTCTGGGAAACCTATTCTCTTTACTGAAGTGTTTTTGACAAAAACAACAAGCACGCCTGTGGCTGAGTGAAGTAATTGAGGAAGCTAGGTGGTGCACAATTAGTCCTGAGGCATTTTGTGGTTGCAGCAAGCTATGAGCTCCTGAAGGGGGGGTGGCGTGATCTTGTGACTAACTTTAATGAGTATATGTGTCAGAAATGTGAATGTCGTGTTGGACGTGTGATTGTCAGAGGTGAAATGGTTAAGCGAAAAGTGCAGTAAAGTAAATGTGGAGATTCCCAGAATTAGCTGAACAGCATGAGAACAAAGCTGCTGGATGAGAGAATAAATGAGTTTTGGTGTTTGTTGTGTTTTCTCTGAAAGCTCACTCTAACCTTACACCTCCTTTTTTTCTCCCTTCTCTTTCTCTCTAGATCTCTGGACGATAGGTTTGGACACCAGAAGGTTCAGTTTGTCCTAAACTGAGAGGGGGAGAAGACAAACTCAGCAAGTAACAGATTTTCGGTACGAGAGGCACCACGACCAGCATAAACAAAGACTGAGACGACAATGCTAAAAAACCCTCATATAAATATATACATAATAAATATGCAGGTATATATACATATATGTATACCATACAAATGGTCAACAGATACAAATACAGATGCATATGATAAGATGGCAGGCAAAGGTGTAAAAACTACAAACTGCAAAGCTGTATATTGTTGCTGCTGCTGTACATTCATGTACTTCATCTTCCCCTGCATAAATGTATTTATGTTTAAAAAAAAACTATTTATATGTTTATAAAAAAAGAGATATTTATAAATATGAGTTTTATTTATGTAACATTTTGAAAATGGACGCAAACTGCAGGTCAATTCTGTTTGTAACTTTTTTTTTTTTTTCCTTTTGTCTCAAATAGTTGTAAATGTTTTCAAAAATGATAAAAAGAACATTCCATGTGCACTTACATGCATCTTCTCTGGGTTTTATGTTTCAACAAAGCTGGTTCATTTCAGCCAGTGGACATTTTCTGCATGGTTACCAGGTGGAGGGAAGAAAAACAGTATCTTGAACAGAGTGTTGGGTTGTAACAACAAGCTGTGATGCTTTTAACTTGACCTCCATTCATTCCAGTGCAGCTGTTTTCACACCATTTAACAGTAAAATCTCCAAAGTGAGAAATGGCATCTACCATACGTAATAGGAGTGTTCATATATTACACTCTGACTTAATTATGATGGATAACCCTAAGTTGGATAGTTCATTTTTTCAACCTGGACCTGGAGGGAGTTGTATAAATGGCATCATACCCTTATTAGGTGGCACTTTTACTTTTAAGCTTCTTTAATCAACATGAGGTACCATACAAAGTATCAAGCCACTTTGGAAATAAATCACTTACTGAGGTATTCGTCAATGATTAATACAAGAAAAACATTTTTTAGACACTCTATGGCCTCGAGTGATTTAGACTGAGAGCAATAGTATGATAAAGCTTAACCAATCGTCTAATAGTAAGGACGTCACTGGGTTTCAAAAACAGACATGTTCATGATGGTCTTTTGGCCAAGAAGAGATCTGTGCACCAGCACCCTCTTGGAACCTGGATCGAAGTCAAGCCTTGAATTTTTAAGTGCCATGATAATGCTTTATGCTTTATGTTTTTGTTTATATAAAGCCAGTATCCAAAATGACATGCACAACACACAGTTTTATACCTCTTCATAATATTACACAGTACAATAACAGTACAATTTTATCCACAAGGTTTTGGTCATAACAATGATGATTCTTTGTGATTAATACAACTCCTCCTTGTTAAGGGGTCACAGACAAACATGGGAGGCTTAAATTCATAGTGATACAAACTGCGACTCACACATACAACCACTTGATGTGGTATTAAAGGGAAAGGACAAATATGCTGCTCGATACACACTGGTTGTCTGACTGTGACAATAGAGGCGAAGGGTCACAAAACAATGAAACACAAAGGCAACACACACGTCATTTAGTTAGTGATCCAAACACTGGTCACAAAAACCTGAGAGAAAAAAAGGAAACAATGTGGCCAATCATGATAACACCTGTCAAACACAGATAAAAACCTCTCACAAGCTGAAGCCCATCAACAAAGACAGATGTATGCTGGTCGTTAAAAACAAACCCTACAGAACTAAAGCAGCACCACTGCTCCATGCCGTGACCTTTGTTACACTGATATCTGTTATATTCATTAAGTTTTCAAGTTTGAATCAAAGGCCAGCATCAAGATAAACCACCTCATGAGAGAGCACAAACTGTAGACCATTACAGGACCTATGATGTCTGACAATTGCTGTGAATGGTTGCATAACAGAGGGGTAAAATGGATAATATTTTATGGGACTCGTCTCTACCACTGGCTCACACACAGTATCAGCCCTCCCCCCACCCAACCCCGCTCACACCCTCAGCTACTGACACCACAATAAAACCTCATGCTGAGGTTTTTATGATCCTTCTTGCAATGCTGGAGTATCTCTAGCTGTTTTATTATAATACCACAAATCATACTTCAAACACATTTCTTCAGTTTTCTATTTATAACTGTCTGACTTTTTATATTACTGCATTTTTAGACCCTGAAGATTATTCTGAGCCATATTTTTGAAGCATTTGGGCTGAATTGTTTTATGAAATGCCGTAGACAAATTTAATGTTTCTTTATTATGTGTGAATCCTAATGGCAAATTCATGGGCAAGGTGAGTAGATATACAGGTATTCCCTCTTGAAAAAAAAAGTCCCTGGAGGACAATGTATATATATTTCTGTTATTTTGTCCACCCCATGTGATTCACCCCATTATGTAATGCTGCTGTTCTTGTTGGAAGAGCTATTACAGTCATTAAACACATAACAGACACATGGTTTTAGTAATTATCTCCATTAGCAAGGTTGCAGACGCTGGCAAAAATAAATGACATTTAAAGAAACTTTACCAAGGATTTACCTCTGCTTGTTTAAATATTACTTTAGACCATTTTGGGTGGTTGCCTAGAAATAAATGTGCATTATCCTGTGATAAAGGAAATCCCTTCTGACCTAAAATCCCTCAATGCATTAATTCCCCTCTATGTGCTTTCTGTTCATTGGATTCAGTCACTTTAATCCATCCCTGCAAGCAGCCGTGAATAAGCAGGTAGAGGCAGGGTGGGTAGAAGGGGGTTTGAGGAGGGGAATTGCTTTGTTCAGTTTGAAAATTCAACATAGTTCATTTGACAGCGAGAAAACAGCAATTATATGCATGATTGCAAGAGGACTAAAAATAAAAGACTGATTTTGTACCACATTGCCGGGGGGGGGGGGCAAACACCAATTAATTCTCATATCAAATGAACACTGAAATGTGACAAAAATTTCATTTGGGAACACACTGATGTTGACTGCATGGTTCAAATCATCATTAAATGTGTGAATTCTCCAGTACCACTTGCTACATACATAAACCAATCAAAAAACCCCATAATGTATTCTATATACATAGTTGACTGTGTGAAAGAACATGAGAAATACACACTGTTGTGTACATGAGCATGGGATGTGAGCACGTTTGACAGCAGTTTGGGCAAATTTTTTCCACAGCAGTCATTCTGAATGTCAGCGAAAACAAATGCAGTAGCTCATGACTTTGATGATAGCGCCAATCCATCTATATGTTCCAGCATGCCACATCAATGAGTGAGACTGCACAATACCAAGGTGATGAAAGTCTACATGCCTTGTGGGTTTAATTCCACCCGTGTTTATCATCCTATTGCACATCCAGAAACCATTACAAAGAAAGATGTTATTATACTCAACTGAAGATAATTTACTTACTTCATATAATTTTACACTTGGTTTACTAATTATGTATTATACACCTGTTCTCTTTTAGGGGGATACCTATCTCTGCCTCTACCTCATCATCTGAAATTACAATATGTTTATGTGAGGGAAAATACTGTGCACTTACTCATCTTTAGGGTCTTCCTTTATACTTTGTCAATGGGCTTATTGTACAATGAAAGGGATGTGCTGCTTAAGGTGGAATATGGTTCTATCCACCCCGGTGCTTGGTGGGATAAGTGAGGGATGTAAAATGCAATGCTGCCTCTGTGTGGTGTTGTGGGTTAATTACTCAAATGTGCTATTCCATGTCCCCTGGGAATCAACATGGCGGACTGCAATACTTCATACCTCTTATTCAAAACAGACAGACATACAAACAGACAGATAGATAGACAGACAAACAGATAGACAGACAGACAGACAGATAGATAGATAGATAGATAGATAGATGGACCAATTGAATAATGATGACTTTTCCAAACCATTTTGTATTTTATTAGGCTTATAATTTGAAACTTTTTCATGTAGTTGCTTCACAATAAAGTTGTTTATCAGGACCAAGAGCTCTGGAACAACAAAGAAGCTAATAAATGGACCTTGTTGTGAGATGTTTTGTCACTGTATGTTTCCGTAACACTGAACAGTCTCACCATGTAAATAAAAACGACACGTTTAAAGTGTCCAGAAAATCCCTTTGTGTGCTTGTTTTTAATCTATGATGGAAATTCATATGGTCCTGAGTCCTACCTGACTGGCTACTCAGCAAAATTTTACTACTGGAGTAAAGCAGCACCAAAATCCTTCAACACGTGATTAGACCCACGTTATTCCATTTACCATACCATTTCGTGTTCTTCCGGAGATTGCCGTGCTCGGCGTGGTAGTCTACACACGTGGTTGATGGTTGATGGCAGCTGGCCCAGACCACGTGGCTCATATAAACAGCTGCATGGGGCATAAAGACGCTGTAGTGATCACACAATCAATAGCGGATCTTTGATACAATGCACAGTGGGGCTAAAGGTCAGAAGCGATCTTACACTTTCGGATCTGACTGTACACGAGTATTAAAATGTATATCTCACCAAATATTTAATTCCTACCATGTGGCATTAAAATCAATGTTTCTTGTTAGATTCATTAATTTGTTATTTGGTAATAATAAGAGTAGTAGTAGAAAGTTTAGTAAGGCGTCGCGCTTTGTAAACACATTATCTTATACATTTCATCTATGTATTTATTTGCGTTGACAATTTGTCAATTGTTGTACAGCATTAAAAGCCCACCTCGTTTTTGTCTGAGTAGGCGAGGCGCGGGCACGATGCAGATATTCTAACTTGTGATTGGTGGGAACGGTCATGTGGGCGGGTCCGTGTGGACGCGCAGAGCAGGAGAGTAAGGAGCGCGTCTTCGACTAGTCTGTCTTTCCTGTCCAATGTCCCACCGAGTAGGTTGAGCCACGTGCATGTGTTAGCATTTTCGTTCCTTGTCTCCAAACGTCCAGTTATTTGTGTTTCTTTGAAACACACGACAACACCATGGTGAAGTTAGCAAAGGTAAGACTAAGAATTTATTGTATTTCACCGTGTGTAAAAATGTCTGGGTGCCTTTGTCATAGAAATTAAGCTGTGTGTTTTCTGCGCGAGGCCTGCAGGGAGAAGTTACTGCGTTTGTGGGGAAAAGGGGAAACTGGCACCGGTGCAGAATGTCCTCTCGTTTCCCACAACTTGTGTTTTTTGTTAATTAATTACACCGTTTCTACTGGAGGTCACTCGGCTGAATTTGCGTGGAGGAAATGGCTCCGGTCCTAAACGTTTCATCGCGGTCGAGATCAGCCATGTTTGTGCTTCGGTGAGGGTTGTGTGGCCTGCTAATGTTAGCCTACTAATTCAAGATGGCATTCATGCGCGCTCTCGACTTAAAAGCACTGGATTTAGAGCTTCACAGATTACGTTGATTTGAACAAGCAAATACCAATCATTTATAGATAACGATAAAAAAGTAAAATGTTTGGGGTATTTTAGCTAACACGTCGTTGGTTAAACGTTAGCATTAGCTTGGTGATTTACGGTTGCAGAGCTTAAGCGTATTTATTCCAAGTCATTACTATGCTGTGTATAATTGACGGTGGTTACTTGTATATCGATGTGGACAGTTTAAAGCAACGCTGGTTTTAATTTTTTCGCTATCGTCGTGTAAAAGCTGTGCAGGAAACGGTGAAACTGCCCAGCATGTTAGCTTCCCCACCTCCTGAGCTCCACGTGGGTTGTGCGCCTGCTCGGAGTGAGACACGAGGTGAAAACCCCACAGCTCTTTGCCGCCTGTGCTGCGTGTACCTGTAGTGGCTCATGTAACCTACGTAAAACTGTCGGTAAAATTATTAATATTTCGGTGTTGTCGGAGGTGGGAGAACTCGTGTAGTTTGCACTTAATTACCACATGGTGTAATCCCCACCCCCACCCCTCAAATGTCAGCAAACATGCTGAAGCAGCATGCATGAAGTATTGTAGTTCTGTATTTTCTTTGAGTGCAAGTGCAATTATCATTTTATGATTTTTTACAGTTTATACATTTTTTCCCCCTATTGTAGGCAGCAAATAAGCAGGTGGTTCAAAAAAAGAAGGCTCCCCCACCTCCTAAAGAAGTCGAGGAGGAGTCCAGTGAAGAGGAAAGCAGCGATGAGGAAGAGGTATAGTATTATTGTCTTTGACAGATAAATTTTGTGTTTCTACACATGAATGAGTCTTTTTTTTTTTTAAATAAATGTGTTTCAATTCATTTCAGACTCCACCACCTAAAGCAAAGAAGGCCACACCAGCTAAAGCCCCAGTAAAGAACGGCACCGCTGCCAAAAAAGCAGAAAGTGAAGATGATGACGACGACGATGATTCTGGTAAACAATAACATTTAACACACCTACGTTCTTACGACATAGGAGAAAAAATTGCCTGGGTTTTGATTTTCACTTGAGTTGAGTTATTTCTATCGGGATTTTACATCACATGTGATTCTCAAATGACTTTCATTATCTGGAAGGTGAGGGGGATTTTTGCTCAGATGTGTTGGTGAGAAGTTCAAGTTCAAATTAGCATTACATTTATGAGCTAAACCCTGTTGAGGATAGTTGTATTCACTTGCTAATATACACTCTTTAGTCAGTTTCCACTGACATTTGGAGCAGCAAAAAAATCTTAAGTAAATCTGTACTTGCTGGGAACAGAATTAAGGGTGCACAGATTAAGTATGCTGTTTTTGTGATTTCAATTAAATTGTTTTCCTGCAGTATCATTGTGTAAATACAGTCATAGATTTGTCTCTATCTGGGAAATAAGTGGGGTAAGCGCACCCTTCTGTGGGAAGCTCTGCATCTGGATTTGTGTGGTAGTTATCATTAATGTTTGATGCAGGTCTTGCTGTTTCTTAATTTTTAAACCAGAAACCATCAGTCTGATGCTCCATCTTGTTGTGTATACTAAAAAGCCACCTTCCGAACCTTCATATTCAAAGTGAAAAGCCTAAAATCCAGATTCAGTAGAAATGTGGACAAAGGACAGTGTCATGGGCAGTCAAAATGTATAAAAAATTGTAATCTGACCCAAGTATATGTCAACTTAAGTATGATGATTTGACATGCATTAAGTCCTGTGCTTTGCCACTCAACTTACAGAGGAGGAATCTGAGGAGGAGGCCCCCCCACCAAAGAAGACCGCTGCAAAAGCTAAACCAGCCAAGGCAGCCCCCGCAAAGGCAGAGGAATCAGATGATGAGGACGACGATGATGATGATGGTATGGCCTGCAATAGTGTTGACAGCTGAAAAAAAAGACCTGTATTTGGCCTTTTCAACAGGGGTTTGTGTAATTAAAAAGCTGTTTGATTTGATACGATTACTATTGACCTGGCTTTTGTATCCAATGTAAATATGACTGCATACCCTCCATTTCTTGGCATGCATGTGGTTGTGAAGTACCCATGTGTGTTATGTACGGAGGAAAACTGAATACAGTGCTATGTCTTCGGTGCCGGTGTGTGTTATCGTCTGCCGGTTCTATCCTCAATCGCTGTGACACTCTTGCCTGTAATGACATTGGTAGATGATTTGCCTCTGCAGATGTTCTACAAGATGAAATGTCATGCAGTTTATTAAAGACCACCATTTTCTGTGTACTGTCCAGATGAGTCTGAGGAAGAGGCCCCACCACCAAAAAAAGCAGCCAAGCCTGCTGCCAAACCCGCCAAGACCCCAGTGAAGGCCCAGCCTGCAAAAGAGTCCTCTGATGAAGATGATGACGATGATGAGGAAGACTCCGAAGAAGAGGCCCCACCTCCCAAGAAGGCTACTCCGGCAAAACCAGCTGCTAAACAAGCTGCAAAGGCCAAACCTGCCAAAGAGGAATCTGATGACGACGACGAGGATGATGACGATGATGAAGATGGTAAGATCAAGCATTTGATCGTTTCATTTATCCTTTGTTTTGGTGATACTAAGTCAGTGCAGCAATGCTGGCTTGAAACCAATTTTATCTGTATGATGATCAACAAGGGACTTAATACTGATCACGTATGATGTCACCTTTTTTTATTATCTGATGCAGGTAGCCATGTTTTTAAATCTGGTCACAGTGATCATCTGATAAAATGGTTAATTATGTTTGTGCTTTTCAGACTCTGAGGAGGAGATGGACACAACCCCTGCTCCAACAGCCACCAAGGCTAAGAAAGCAGGCATGGTTAAGGCCAAGGAAGAGTCTGAGGATGAAGAAGAAGACGATGAAGATGATGATGATGAGGAGGAAGAAGATGGTGAGGATTTTTCCATCAAATTTAGTATTGCTTTGGAAAATTTCCATTTATTTTGTGCAAATTAGGTTGTGAAAATCTTTAATTCCTTTGAAACTGAGAAGTAGATGTCAAATGGAAAAGCCTTTTAAGGACACAGAAATTTGTTCCCACATCTGCCACTTCTACCGCAAGCTATCTAGAGCATCAATAAGTCACTTTTCATGAACAATATGTGCAGCATAGTTATGATAATGCATTAAATTTCACAGCTGTAATGCCACTTTCCCAAACATTCAATTTTCTATATTTTCAAGACAGTTGAGTAATCATCACTTGTATGCCAACAGAGGCCCCAGTGACCCCTGGAAAGAGGAAGGCGGAGACCAAGAAGGACACACCACCTGCTAAAAAGGCAAAGTCAGAAGGAGAAGGTGGGAATAAATGAACTTACTCTGCTATCCATGAGATTCCAACATTTTATGATGATCAACAAGGGACTTAATACTGATGTATGATGTCACCTTATTATTCTGAATCAGAGTAGTTAATGAAGTGGTTAATAGAATTTTAAAGAGTTAGACTCAGTGCAACATTGCTCTCTCTTTTGTCAGGTTTCTGCCTGTTTGTTGGAAACCTGAACTCCAGCAAAGACTTCGATGAAATAAAATCAGCCCTGAGAAAATTCTTCACCAAGAACGATCTGGAGGTTGCCGATGTCCGGTTAGGAGGATCCAAGTAAGTAGTCATTTAAATGATATAAGATATTTGAGCTTTTTTTTTGTACCCACTTGGTCAAGGGTTTTGGGTATGGAAGGTTGTGGTGGATGGCATTTGAAAATCAGTAAATTAGTGCACAGATAGAAGTTGATTGGCTGGTACATTAAGAAGGTTGGTGCAGCCCAAGTGAATATGATTGCATACCCTCCATTTCTTGGCATGAATGTGGTTGTTAAGTACCCATGTGTGTTATGTACGGAGGAAAAGTGAATACAGTGCTATGTCTTCGGTGCCAGTGTGTGTTATTGTCTGCTGGTTCTATCCTCAATCACTGTGACACTCTTGCCTATAATGTCTTTGGTAGATGTTCTACATGTTCTCTAAGATAAAATGCCATGCAGGTTTTATAAAAGACCACCATTTTGTGTGAACTGTCCAGATGAGTCAGAGAGCTCTTTAAAGCAAGAATGCCTAATTGTTTCTCCACAACTTGCCTCAACAGGAAATTTGGCTATGTGGACTTTTCATCTGAGGAAGACTTGCAGAAGGCACTGGAACTCAACGGCAAAAAGTTCATGGGCCAGGAGCTGAAGTTGGACAAGGCCCGCAGCAAAGACAGTTCACAGGAGGGCAAGAAAGGTAAATGACTAAATGAATGTGCACATCTTGTAAAGCAAAATAAAGACACCCAGGGTAAAAAAATGATCTTGAGTGAGAAGTTGGTTGATTCCGGTCCTGTTTCCTTTGCTGACATTAATATTTTTCCCACAGAGAGGGACACAAGGACGCTGTTTGTAAAAAACCTTCCCTTCTCTGCCACGGTTGACGACCTGAGGGAAGTATTTGAAGATGCAGTTGATGTCAGGTTACCTCCAGGCCAGAATGGGTCAAACAGAGGGTAAGAAGCAGCACACGTGTCCTAAAAGCCGAGATAAGAGACCTGGACATTGTAGGAACCTGATATATCTGGACACTATAGTTACAGGAAATAGCTTGTCCATCAGTTTTCACAATTTTAACTTCTATTTGGAGAATGCAAGATTGCAGAGATTTAGTTCCCCAGGGCTAAAACTTGTCATCACTATAGAACTGAGCTGCAATATGGTTAACAATTTTCTAGTTTTATTCTACACAAATTGATCTCCATTTCTCCATTGACAGCATTGCCTACATCGAGTTTAAAACTGAGGCTGAGGCAGAGAAGATGCTGGAGGAGGCCCAGGGAGCTGATGTGCAGGGGAGGTCCATCATCATTGACTTCGTTGGAGAAAAGAGTCAGAAAGGGGCGAAAATGTCAGGTAAATTCGACAGATATTTTGCAAAGCTACAAAAAAAATTGGTTCTCAGATCAAATATGTTAGGTGTGTGTACCACCTCACTTAATGTGTCTCGCTGTTCTTCATCTATCCCTATAGTGGCAGGAGCAGCCAGTAAAACACTGGTAGTGAATAACCTTGCCTTCAGCGCCACAGAGGAAGTCTTACAATCCACATTTGAGAAGGCTGTGTCTATAAGGATTCCACAGAAAGATGGTAGAGTTAAAGGGTAAGTATTTTTATTGTCTGGGAAAACTGTCTTGAGACTACAAGATGACTTCCCGTCCTGTTGATTTTAAATTGGATTTGTAGTTGATCTGAAAGTGCTTGCCCTTCTCATGAGCTCCTCTTTATCTAACCCATGATTCTGCATGGATTCGCACGAGAAGAAGAGCCAATGCACAGTTAGAACAGGCTTACCCTGGTCTCAAATGGGTTTTGCCTATGTCTGCTGTGCAACAGCTAGAAATATCTAATTGAGTCACTTTTACTAATGTTATGTTGATCACATATCCTTTTCGCTAATGTTATGCTTCTTTTTGTAGTTTTGCTTTTGTAGAGTTTGAGAGCACAGATGATGCTAAGGAAGCGTTGGAAAACCTCAACAACACAGAAATCGAAGGCAGGACGATCCGACTGGAGTACAGCCAGAACAGTGGTGGCAGAGACGGTGGAAGAGGAAACTCAGGTTGGTAAAATGAAACAAACTAAATTGACCAGCCAGATGTGATGAAAACTTGACCTCCTGAAATTCTGTGATGATTCAAAGATAGTCAAGTCCTGATCTGGTCTGTGCATGAACAACTTGGACTCGGTGTGGTTACACTTATCCGAACTCTTACAGTTGTAGATTTAACGATGGCTTCTCTTTGTCTAGGTCCAACAAAAACCCTCTTCGTCAAGGGTCTTTCTGAGGACACAACAGACCAGACCTTAAAAGATTCATTTGAAGGGGCTGTAGCAGCCAGGATAGTCACAGACAGAGACACAGGCTCATCAAAAGGGTAAGTCTGGAGAAATGTAAATGTCCCATCAGGCTGTTTGCGCTTCTCGTGAGCACCGCTCTGTCCACTAGTGACAGTGTACGGATTCGCATGAGAAGTAGAGCAGACTCGCAGTTAAACAGGCAGCTACCTTAGTGGGAGTTGCCCATGTCTGATGTGAAACAAAAGCAATACATAATGACTATTGAGGACTTAAAGTATTGTGAAAGGCAGTCATGCTTTCTTAGTACATATACAGCAGTGTGTTAGAGTTCCAGTTTTTGGTCACTTCCAACCACTCCAAGTTCTTTGTGAAAACATGGTAAGCCCCCTCCCTCTTGTCCTGCAGCTTTGGCTTTGTGGACTTCGACAATGAAGAGGACTGCAAGGCAGCCAAGGAGGCAATGGAGGATGGCGAGATTGATGGGAGCAAGGTGACCCTGGACTACGCCAAACCCAAGGGTGAAGGCGGCTTCCGTGGAGGCAGAGGCGGTGGTGGATTTGGTGGGCGCGGTGGAGGCAGAGGAGGACGCGGCGGGTTTGGAGGTTTCGGCGGCCGTGGCGGCGGTGGAAGAGGAAGGGGTGGTCCTCGTGGAGGTGGACGTGGGGGTGGACGTGGTGGCTTCGGAGGTAAAAAGAAATAGGATTTGAGAGGGAAAGCAGATTTTTCTTTTGACCACAAATACAGTGGATAGGAAGTGTTTTAGTTCTGTAAATAATGAAATGGTGGTGCTGCTGGCTGACACTTCTCTTTATTTTCATTATAGGCGGAAGAGGTGGCGGTGGATTCGGAGCCAAACCCCAGGGGAAGAAAATTAAGTTTGATGACTAAATCCTTAGTCTGTTTTACTTTTTGAATGGACTCTGGTTTCATCAATTTTCAGAGCTTTTGGACATTCCAGAAAGCGTCATTGATATATATTTAACTGTTGATGGGCATTTTAGCCCTTTATTTAGGTCCCTCAACCTTCCCCACCCTTGTGTGCCAGAATGGTACGTTTGACCTTCTCAGCTCAAGTACTACACGCAAGTACTGAATGTCCCGAACGCAAACCTGCACCTCTCGCCCTCATTAGCTTACTTGCTTTTCCGAAGGAGTAAAATGGAAAGGGTCTGGCAAACAAGTTTGCTGTGAAAAATATGCGCGTCTTTGTCAGATACATTGTGTAAATTTAAACAGTTTGTATGATTTCATTTTACCTTTTGTAAAAAAAAAAATACACTTGTATCCTTACGTTTTGTTTTTATTATGTTTGTCATTTAGTTTGCTTTAGGTGCCAAGTTTTACTGTAATGTGCAAAGCATATTTTGATAGGTTCGACCGTTGGGTGATAAGAGAATTGCAAAGATGTTGTCATGTTTGTGTTTTGGCGAGGCACAGTTGGTGTCTGATTCATAAAAGGATGAATGACCTTATCTATGTAACATAAAATATTTGTAGTGCATTGACTAATTTTTCCCATCTGAGAATCTCAAGATTTTCATGTGATTGAATAAAACCTTGTAGGTGGTGATTTTTAAATGTCTGTCCTCATTGCACTAGTCAGTCTTAAACATCGATAACTAATTCAAAGTCCCACAGGTTTGAAATGCTCTTGAATGTAGCGTGTCAATTATGAGCAGTCAAGTACGGTATATTCTGAGTTGCTACTTTAATACATCTTACTGCCTATAATGCAATACACCATCCTTGAAATAAATTCTGCCTTTGTGAAGCTTGTCAAAGTATGTTAACACTGTCAGTTGGTGAGTAGGCTGTAGTACATGTGGTGCTGAAGTATTGCATTATGTTGATGGGTAAGTGTCCAATCCAGGTGACATAAATAGAAATGGACAATCATAATAAACAGCTGTTTATCATTTATGTCATGTTTTTTTCAATGGATTATAGGTGGGCATGTTTGTAAGCTAAACCAAATAATTGTTGGTTACCTGGTAAGCATTAATTCTACAAGTCTTACAAGTCTGCTGGAGGGACATTTGGACATTCCTTCAAAAGATATTCCATCAGGTTTGGCAAACACATTGGCCCAAAATCTCAGCTGAAATCAGCTGACTCTGAAAGCCATAGCATGTCACATCATCTTCTCACTCCTTAAGCCATGCAGGGACCCTCAATACAAGTATTTGCTTTTCATTTAGTAATTTACACAGGATTTTCTTTTACTTTGCTCTCATCAGTATACAGAGATCAATTAACAGAAAGTGACAAATGCTTCCCACCAGATGGCAGTCTCAATCAGGTTAGTCTTTTTGTCTGACATCTCAGACAATAGCCACAATGGGGATTTGCAGTCCTTACATACAAATGATGCAAAATTAGGCTCTAGTATTTATAAATGAAACATAGGGTACCCTGAGTCTTACAAGTCTTGCATGTCATGATGACGATTAAAAAAGCAAAACAATCTCCAAAAGTTAACTTGGGCCATTGACATAACTAACAATTTTGAACGGTTGACATATGCAGATTTGTTGGTGTAAATTTTTCAACACAAATCTCATAGTGGGGAGGATGTTGCCACAGGCAACAGTCTGTAAAGTGATGCCATAGAAAAGTCTAGGGCTCCATCACATTTTTCACATCTTGTAAATCATCGCCGTGAAGTTTTTGAGAACTAAAGAGGATATTGGCTTTGTAGTGAATGTCAGTTCACTGCTTTTATTCAGTCAGCAGTGCTCTCGGTGCACCAGGGACATCCCCCAGACTTGCTTGAAAATGAAAAGAAACAAACATGAAACTGCAGCAGGTAGATGTGGAAATCACATATCGAGTAAAAAGAGGGTTAAGTTCTTCTCTAGAGGCCAGCAGCCCCATCAGCACCTCAATAATCAGATTTAGGATCATCGTAATTCAAGAAGTCTGCTCAGGCTTCATGATGTGTCACTGGTAAGAGGACTGACCCTGAGCTCCTGGGTAGGTGTCTCTTGTCAGTGGCACCACCAGACAGGGGACAGCAGTATGCTGTCATCCCATGGCCCTGCTAACTGAACAGGCAGCTTTGTTCCAGAAGGTGCCTGGGCAGGAGGCACTGATGATGGCACCACTGAATAACTCTATTTAGAGATTTGTTGCCGCCTTCCTTGAACGGTGACAGGGGTCTGCTAGCTTTTCTCTGTGGCATTATGTCAGCCATCTAGAATGACCTTTGTGCTTTCTTCTTTGTCACTGAGATGTTCTTTGTTTACTGTTTTCTGTTCAGCTTAATTTCATATTACTAGTGTTTTTTTGTTTTTGTTGCGAGTGTTTCCTATGGAGTAAGGCTTTGACTTAGCCTTTCCACGTGCAGTCATTAATAAATAACAGGACTTCCTTGTACTTCAGACAAATTTAGAGGAAGAAACTCATTGAAAAAAATATCATTGTATAGGCAGTTATTGCAGATAGTAGATTAAAGAGGTGAGTGCTAACACTGTCGTTTTCACTCGGTGTCTTTAGAGTCAATAGGGCATTGTAGAGAGAAGAAGACAGAGTTTGATACTTTATCTCATTTGTTTAGTGGCTGCTCTAAAAAGGCTCCTCTTTAAATGGGAGTATACTGCTCGGAATACACTTCACAATGCATCTTTGTCAAGTGCTTGGTGTCCTATAGCACGGATGTTCTGTGAAGTCACATTGCCTTGGCCTGTTTTCCAATGTGATATGGGGAGTCAGGGACTGTGGCTGTTTTTATTTGCTTAGTGAGCATGCAAATAATAAATTTTATTTACATCCTGTATGTAAGTGATACAGGCATTCTGGGTTTGTAATGATCAATTTTTGAGAAGAATATGTGTTCTTACTAACAGTACCAAAGCATTAGGAGGAAATTCAACAGCGTTGTTTATTTTTTCCAGAAGCTTGGAAAATGAATGATTGCGCATCATGTCTGCGAAGTAAAGTATTAGCAAAAGGACCTAATATTCAAGGTAAAACAAATCTGCCACCTCCAAAGGTCACTAATTAACATCTTGACATCTAATTAACATCACTTGCCCAGCCAATAATTGGTAACATGACCCCTTGATAACCTCAATGTTGTGTTTATGTATTTATATGTAGTAATTGGCCCCGCATGCTGTATTGTCTGACAGGACAGCTGTAGCTGTAGTCATCCACCTGTAGCCTGTGGAATGTCTTTTTTAATTTTAGCCCCAGCAACAGTATTCCCATCTTTAGCCATGCCAAAGATGGTGCTCCAAAGCCCTTTGAAGAAAGTCAAGGGTTGGTGTGAAAGCCAGCAGCCCCTTCCAGCTGACCAGCTGACCACTCTGACATCAAAAGCTTCCTCCAATTAGTGTCAACAAATATGTAGCCCATGGTCCACAGGCAGGATGGAAAGCTGGGTGTGTGTACTCACACACAGTCAAATAGCATCACTGAAGTGGGACATTTACACTAGATGACTGTAAATTTTGGCTGGTGGTTGATAAGTCACTTCTTCCAGCCACAAAGGCAGTTTTTCAGTCATTTTGGCACATTGGGAATGAGTGTTTAAAGGTCATGTGTGTCATCAAGGTAGAGCATGAATTACGCCTCATTTGCATTCAGGATACTCTTTTGTGGCATCGCTCGGTAACCATTCTTAGTTTCCCACAGACACCTGCACTTAAGGCTGTACCTCCGTATTGCTTCTGTTCCTCTTATTTTGAATACAGCTGAACTTAACACACCATTAACTGAAATTGGTACTATGCAGTAGCTGGTCAGAATGTCAAAAAGAAAAGTTTAGTGATTTTCAAAATCAATTGTTACGTAGTAACATCCTTGTGTAGCCTGTGTTTTTATTGCATGTGCAGAAGTGGAGGAAGTATTCACTTCCACTAATAAGTGACTCACACACCTATGTTACTAGTATGCACTCGCTTGCCATTAAACCCATGCAACAGAGGAAATCAGAACTTGTGAATTTAAAGCTGTCAATGAAAGATCACACACTTGTCTTACTGTTGCTCTGTTTAATTGTTTGATTTTGTTTGACAGTGTTGATTTCTCTATAAGGTCGGATAGCATATACCACGCTGCTCGATGTACAGTCGTAGAGATCATGCATCTTAATTTCACAATGGGGTTGACTCCATTTCACTGTAAACCATCTTAAGCTAAGCATCTGTATTGGTGAGTGTACCCCTCATGAAACACAATACAGAGAAGATACTGTTTCTGAATGGCTTTCCTGTCTTTTTCTTGAAAGAGATTATGAAGAACAACAAGATGGTGTTTGTATTGTTTTGCATTGTCATCTTTGTCTTTTTGGGGCAACTCGCATGTCTAAACATTATCTTACACTGTTGGCTGGCAGTATCAGTCTCAGAAGTTTAAAGTGTTTGAGAGGAACACTTAACATAAACAGCAGGAAATTTCACACCATGTTAGGAGCATGTAAAATTGCTTTCTGAAACCAAAAACATTGGAAAGTTGTGTCACTTCTTTTGAGATGCTAGAGAAATGAATTACACAAACTGTGGCAGTTCTCTATCACTACTGCGTAGGAAGCAGGCCACACTGTTGGGCAAACCTGCCAAACACTATAAACACTTGATTTTTTGTTTTGAGTTCACCATTATTACTTTCACGGTTGCTCAAACATACATGTTTCCTCACTGTTCATGTTTCGTAACTGATACCCATTTGACAACACTGGACACCACTGTTGGGTGACCTGATAGGGATTTTCACATAGATGTTTGATGCTGATAAGGCCAAACACAAAAACAGATGATCTAGGACAGATTTTCAAAGACGGCTGCATTGTCAAGATGTTTATTTACAAAATGTACATTTTGATTTGTACACTTATTTACATCACAGAGACATAATCATCACCCGCTACACCCGCAAAGTTCATTCAGCTTTATAATCATTAAGCAACCCATTAATATGGTTATCTGTTTGCTTTAAATTAAATACAAGAGCCCCACATTTCCCCCTTTTTAATGGGGAGGTGATTAAATTAACTTGCTCGTACCAGCAATAGTTTCAGTTCACAGTGTTGTTGTAAAACCTCTACCAAATTCATGTCAAGTATATCAGCACATTCAAATCCAAGGACAGCATATGTAAAACCTTTACACAATTGTGTTTTTCTTAAGATTCCAGTAGTATAGGAGCAGTAGAAGTCCAGATCAAGTCAGTCACATTACAAACAAATGAGTGCAAGAACCTCCATGATACAACAAGTGACATGTCAAGGTAACATTTAAATAGAAACTGTGACCAATGATGAAGTTAAGATTTTTCTGACCAAATCACTGAGGTAGAGAGAGTTGTTTCTTTCTCTTACTGGACGTCTTTTGAAGCCAGAGCAGCATGCCCTACTGGTACAAGTGAAGGCAAAACGTTAACACTTAACACAAACCCCAAAATGCCAGCATAACAGCAGCATGTGCAATGGCTTTCGAACACTACTGCGAACAAACTAAACCAAACATTATTTTTCCCCTCTTACCACTCTGAAAGCACAATGTGCCACAGAGACTAGAACATACTCATGGTTTTGGTTACCACTTGTCCCTTAAAATAAAAATAAAAATCACTTAAGTGTATTCACATTAATAGTTACCCTATCATTGGCGATTTTTGTGACAAATGATGCCACAAGGCTCCTGGCCAGTGAAAAACCTTCACCATTTCCAAGCAGAAGAAAGATAAGAGAATAGGTGTTGGCCACAATGGACGGGAAGAGCAGGGTGTTTGTATTCATCCCAAATAAATATTTTTGTGTGTGTGTCAGGGCCCACAACAGATTATTAATACATGAAAAGACAAAGCCCATAACTGCAGAGAAAGTAAATGTTCTTCTCATTGTGCCCATTGATGCAGCGGCCTCTCCACATAAAGGAGACTTTACTGGAAAGTTTGCCTTCAATTCATACATCGTACTGTACTTCCTACCAGTATCCACCAAGGTTAAGCTCAGCTAGTTGGTGCTGTCCATACCTGGTGTTTTCGTGAAGCTATAGGATCTTCACTTTCTGTGCGCAGACCAGGTCACTGTTGACCAGAGTCCACATGTGCATGAGTTCTGACGGCAGCAGCTTGTGCACCACAATCATGCTCTTAAAGAAACAAGGTTCTCGGTTCAACTTACTGTTCTTGTTTTTCACTAAGCCAAACGTCTTAAAAGCATTGTGCTTCACAGGCGTGACCTGAAGCACCTCCAGACACATGCCCAAGAAAACGTCATCGATGGGATAGAGCTCCAGGTTGTCGGCGACCCAGTGGAGCCTCTTCGCCAGTGTCCCATCCATCAGAAACCCCCCACCACCTGCATATGGAGGGTAGTGTGTCTTATTATACAGAGCGTGGGGTATGTAGTATTTGTTTTCTTTTTTACGAATGGGCTTAGCTTTGAAAATCACATCTCCCACAAACAGGTTGCTGTCATGTTGGCTGCTTTCCAGGAACTCTAAGATGTTCTCCACCCTGACGAATACATCATCATCCCCTTTGAACACATAGCGCACAGTGGGGCAGTACGTGTTGAACCACTTGAGGAAGTGAGTCTCTTTAAGTGTGAGGTTGAAGAAGCTATCCAAGAAATCCCACTGGAGGATATCTCCATAGATGTAGTTCTCATACTCCACAAGCTTCTGATGGTTTGCTCTCTCTGCCTCATTGGAGGGTTTTCCAAGTAGGAAAAGGGTCTTTATCCTCTTGCCATCCAAAACCTGCTCTTTGCCCCAGGTTTTCCGAATGACCTCCCTGCGGTCATGCTGAGTTGCCACTGATTTAACTACCATGAGCAAGTATATCTCCCCTGTGCACCTCTCCGGGTGGTTGAGGAGCATGGGGAAGTATCGACAATGTCGATAAAGCATGAACTGCTTGAAATTGTCCTCAAGGCTCTGGAACCACTCCTGGCTAGTGAGGTTGAGGTTGGCACTACAGTTAGAGCTGGTTACATCCCAGGTTCTGGGGCCATTGCTGTCAGTGATTTTGGGCTCCTGTGTGGTGGCATGAGATTTACGCTGTGAGTGGAGTTTACTAGCTTTCCAGAAGCTTTTTATCCCTAGGTTCAAGCCAGTTTTCTCTTCCAGGGCAGCTCCAGGCTCCGATCCCTCAGAGGTATCCATGCGAGCCTGCCTCTGCAGTTCAAAGGGAATCCCCATATTGATGGTCCCTCTCTGGACGACAGTCAGCGCCACCACAGCCAGGAAAAAAAAGACACTCAGCTTCTTGTACACCCTCCAGCGATCTCTGTTGTTCATCCTGACAAGACAAAGATTAGATGGGTTAGGGCTGGGGGTCAGGCCAAACCACGTAACAAACGATACATATTGATTTGTATCATTACCACAATGTTCTGGTTTTAGAAATTTCACACCCACACAAGTAAACAAACATCAAACAGTGAGCATACATTTTGAGCATTTTTTTTTTTTACTGTGTAGTGTTTTTTTTTTTTTTTTTTTAAATCATTTTTAATTCTTAAAGTATAAAGACACATTTTAACTAGCAGAGAGCACACTGTAATTATCCTGTGAGAAAAACATGGGGAACCTACTCCACAATGGGTTGGTGTGGCTGCAGGTTTTCTTTCCAACCAAGCAGCAGCAAGCACACCAGACCTGACTCATTTAATCAACTGATCTCAGTCTTCAGACAGTCGATTGGTCAAACTGTGTGCTCTTGGTTGGTTGGAACAAAAGCCTGCAGCCACAGCGGCCCTTGTGGGATGGGTTCCCCATGTCTGGCCTAAAATGTAAATGTCTCCTCCAGATGAGTTGTAGTGGTTTCACCATGTTTTGTTCCACACATGAAGACAGAAATGGGGACAATGTGGATCTCTTTGAGATTCTCATACAAGCTCAGGGCCCCTGTGCCCACCAGATGGCCCACAAGAGAGCTTCAGTGTTTTTTGATACAATATATCATTGGTCCCCACAATCAATTTCTGATTTGGACCCCACATATGCACAGCAGTGTCACCATGTCAGTAATGTAGACACAATAAATATTAATTAAAATTAAGAAAGGCCACGAAATAAAAACTGAGATTGAACTTGTTGCTTTTGCATGAAGAGGAGACAGCAAAATGTAAACGTTTCCTCCCTGTGGGTTTTGTTTCTCCTTAGTGTCCTTGGATTTTAACATAACAGCATAGGCACATATTGTAGCAATTGTCACGTTTTATTTAACCACTCTCACTTCTGGAGGAAGATGTGGAATGTACTTGCGAAGTGAAGTAACTCCTCACCTTCAAATTCTCACATTTCCATCATGTCATGCCAGGGCTCGTTGCATTCACGACCCCAGAGACACTCCCGGGGGGAGTGGGCCCCTTTACCTTTGAAGGAGTTTTTCTCCCCTTCTCTCTCTCTCTCTCTAATAACTACAAACAAGGTAAATCCAAGCCTGTTCTGTGTAAAAAAAAAAAAAAAAAAAAAAAGGTCTTGTACAGAAATTCAGTTTTAAATCAGAGACAGATACACTATAGATGTTCAAACAAAAGTTTGACCGTTTATCCACCTTTAACTTCTTCCATAAACTGTCTGCTACACTTGGCCAATGAAACAACTATTTTGTCCTTGACGTTCTTTTTCCTTTTTATTGAGTTCTTAAATGAGTCAAGACAGAAACAATTTTGCACTTCACTGCAATAATCATTCCACACACTTTCCTGATGAGTGACTTGAATAAGTAAAGACGTGTTAACTTATCTTCAACAAACCATTGACTGGAGTCAGGCCAAACAGAAATAGGTTATAATGGTAAAGCCCGGAGTGATTCAAAAAGATGACACTTACATTTCGTCGCTTCAATCTCTGGTGGTTGCTGTGAGGCAATAAGCCCAGTTAAAGTGCTGATGATCAGGACCAGAAAAGTCGAATCGGTTGATGTTAATGTCCCCTCGGGTTTGGGGATGATTGATTAAATAATCCTTTGCAGAGAAAAAGACTCGTTGCACATAGTTGTGGCGACGAGCGCGCGGAGCTGTGTGCGGTGATGCAGATGTGCTCTGTGTGATCCACGCTGCTGCTGAGGACTGGTCCGTTCTCACTCCTTCACTCAGAGCCATCCGCCTTTAAAAGCTTTGGCCACACGCGCACACGCGCGCGCGCGCGCGCAAGAAATACTGAAACCATGTGACGAGGAAGACCGAGAATGGTTCAATCATTTTTGATATTTCTGTCCGTGTCTTGGAGCTTTTAAGTCACTGCGTTTTTGTCTGTGTTATTCTGTGTCTGTGTTTTTGCTACAACTGGCCCTGATATTTGTAGCTATGAACAAGCTAACAGCTACAACATTGGTACCAACAACTGGCATGGAAAGTATCTCTATAGACTCACAATCAACCTGATATAAGACTGAAAGTTTAACTATGAATCAGATAGTGTTATCATAAAAATCAGTCAAGAGGATTTTTTTTTTTTTTTTTTTTTACCTCAAAATGAGTTTTCCTTTTTCCTAAAATTGTCTACATCTGCCACGCTGTGCGACTTTTTCACATGTTAAACATAATGAATAAATGAAGCTGTTACAGTCTCTTTAAACTCTTGTTGATGTGTATGATTGAGTCTAACATTTTCTCCATACCCATTTCCAATAAAGCAACAAGCCTACTATAGACAGTGTGGGTGGAACGATGGAGGAAACCAAAACAGAGCAAAAAATGACAGTGAATTCTTGATTATGGAGATTCAGAAGATGGTTTATTATGAATCATGGAGTGTTTTACAACAAAGAATATATCTCATGAATACTGTGGCTGTTTAAACAGCTAAAACAAAGGAGGACTTGCATCTTAATTCATTCTACATTTACACAGTGGAAACATTCAGATCAAGTTGAGACAGGTTTTGCATAGGCAAGAAAAGTATGCATCTGTGGACACATATGGAATGAAGCAACATTTTATACTGCACATTGATTATACAGGGAAAAGTTTGTACACCAAGAGAGGATCATATAATGTCCCAGGTCCTGCTATTGATGATCTGTCACAGAGCAAACTCCACAGTTATGTTTTCTCTCATGTGATATGGTGTGGGGAAGGGCAAAAATGCTGTTGGGCCATATCACCAACAGTTATGGAAAGATTTCTCAGCCTGAAAACAAAACAAAGACTGGTGATAGCTGAAATGCCGATTGTACGGCTGTCACCACCACAACTACACTCAGTCCTTGCTCTGGCAAACTCTGTTCTTTCACCTCTTTATGGTCTGAGGAAAGAACAACAGAATCTCTTTCTGTGCTTCAAAACAGGATTTTTTTCAGTTTGAACACAGCTGTGATCCAAAATCTCTCCTTCCTACTCTTCTCTCTCTATTTCCTGCATCCAACCAGCCATCCTTCTCTGGGCCATGTGCATCCTGTTGCCTGCTGGCAGTGTTTTTTCCCGTTTCATTTTTTTTTTTTTTCCCTCCTCTCTGTGGATTCTGCAAGTGGTGTGGAGAAGTGAAGTGGTGATGGACACCACTGTCCCTTGAGCTTTACCTTGGCTGGAAAGGCAACATTTGACACAGTTGTCTACCGGAGGCAAGAGCCAGCAAGGAAAACTGAGCTCTGTGACTCATTGTCGCATGATTTGTGTCAGGATGTGACTTGTGATACTGCAATTCTGTTGATTTTAATAGGGCACCTCAATGATTTCACGTACAGTCCTTTGGAAATGAACCACCCTCAGTTCTTTTATAGTGGATCAGAAAGTGGACAGGTGGAAAAGGAACCTTTTCAGATATCTTTTTGAATTTACATGGTGGAAGTCCTCTTAAGGTTTACAGTATAGTTCCACAGGAGCTCTCAGAGCTCTATTGTTTTGGTGTATGGTAACTTTCTCCTGGTACAAGGTGGTTATTGTGGTATTTTTGCATTATGATTGACTTCTGTGATATTAATAATAAATACAACCTGATAAGAGAATTGTGCATGTGTTTGCATGTGTGTGAGAGAGAAAGAGAAAGAAAACGTGGGAGGGGGAGAGGTGGTTTCAAGTTTTCAGTCTACATTCGTTAGTGGTGGTCTCAGCTCTGAGTTGGCATCAGCTTTTTCCTGTGCTGTGGTCTGCTGGGGCAGCAGCATCTGCAGTGCTGCCAGGAGAAGACCGAACCGAGTGAACATTGCAGAGCAACTCTGAAATGCCCCCCACTGAAGACAGTGGGCGACAGATGGATGATTTGCAGTGCAATCATCTCTCGCCCAAGTCAGACACCCACAATGCACCTGCACCCACAATGTGAGGGAGGGAGAGACACCTCTTTCCTTCCTGCTACTGTCAGACATTTACCAACCACTACATTCAGTAGACCATATGCACACCAAAAACCTGACAGTTCATGTTCAAGACACAAAGTAGCAAGAGGTGAGAAAGTAACTTGAGTGCATTATGTTAACAATGAACAGGTTAAGAGGACAGCAACATGGACCCAAATGGGAGTAGGCTATACATTTGCTAATGTTCATTGCTCTGAATTCATTGCAAAAGGCTGAAACTATGGATACAATTATCACTGTGCAGCTCTATAGAAATTTTTTGGCATCTTTCAGCTCATGTTTTGGTTTCAATTCCAAATAAATGCTAATGTTACTTCCCGGGTACCTGATGTGAAAATATGCACAAAAATAATTTAACTTAACTTAACCTAACAAATCATACTTCAAAGCCCCTCAACTCAAGAGTGTGTGCTGATCAATAATGTTTCTGTTGTTAAATGTTCACTACACTGATTGATGCAAACACTAAAAACCGGAAATATGAGTTAGTAGATTTGATTAAGGTCCAATGAACAATGAACAGGACCAAGATAGTGTATTTAAAGGTTAATGATTACAGAAGGTAAAGGGACACCTGTATGCTGGTTGTATATGCAAGTTGTGAAATCTTAGTCCTCAACATGTGAAATGAGACAATAGGACTCACCTTTGTCTCATTTGGCCCCATAACCCCATTAGTGATAATTTTACTTTTTGCGGCTTCTTTTCACTTCATAGCTTATGCAATAATGAGTGAGTCAAGGGCTTGGGGCTGGAGGGGAGAGGGTTGGTAAGAAAAACACACTGTTAATAAGAAATGGAAAACCTTGCTGCTACTTTTGACTTAGAGGAAGTACATGCTAATCCCTTGTTGGGTTTAACACACCTGAGGGACTTGGGAGAGGATTGCCTTTGGCCTGTCCGACTCTCATCAAGTGTCTGACTGGAAGGAATGAGCCCTCATGTCCCTCCTCCTTTTGTTAGGTGAGGGGCCCTGGCTGCTGGGTCCTCAGTCACCATGAAAGAATTTACTGGCAGGATAGAAAAACTGGCTTCGATGGAACCCCCCCCCCCCTTTTTTCCTCTCATCTGCCACTTGAGGATGTTATTTTCCCTGAAAAGACACATGGAACAAAGGAGATGCAATCAAGGTGTGTTATGAATGTCCCTGTCAGCTGTGGTGATAAGTAAGCACCTGCGTTATCTCTGAAAAAACAAAACAGAGACTCCTTATTGGTTCTCTAGTAAGGTCATCAGCATTAAGACAAGACAATCTGAAATACAGCCATTTTCGTTATGCTTTGCTGCTATTGCTGACTCAAGGTCCCAGAAAGACTTTGGCAGTGCTGACATACCATCCTGGTTTTTTTTTTTTTTTTGAAAATACATTACTTATTTAGACCCTTTTTAAGTGTCCCACGGCAAAGTCAGGAGACTGGCATTAATGATTACATGACATTATTTCGGAAACTCGGTGTGCTCGTTTATTCATTAGAATACCGCAGCATCAAAACAATTTGACAACTTAAACTAGTTAAAGGTCTGCATCTGACTTCAGCAGCAGTGGCTCTTTTGTCAACTTCTGTTTCCAAGTTCAAACATGAACAGTCAAGCTTTGCCACCAGTGTAGCACTATTGTGATATGCCAAGTCATAACAGACTGTAGATTCTGCACAGAGTTGACAAGAACCAAAGATGTAGAGGGTGTTTTCCCAATGGCCAAATGGGCGACAATGAGCCAATCACACACTTGGAATTAAAACATAGATAAGACCCACAAAGGTAAGATATATGTGTTTAAATGAGGAAAGACTTCAAGGATGAAGACTAAGTATAATGCTTTGTCCTAAGTACATCTGGGTAACTTCTCCACCTCCATCACAGAGCAGCACACAGTTGCTTCCCTTACTTCTTCATGAGACTATGCGACATCAAGCACAGCTTTTGCACTGGAGTTTTGGAGAGATCATAATAACCTAAAGTTTGGAAATTTTCATTTTGACAACAAGAAAGGTACATCCAGCTTAAAATAAGCAATTCATAAATTGAGATTGTTTTGTCAAGTGGCAGTTTGATGTCAGAAGTTAAGTGTCATGCTCAAATGTAGAGACGTTGCTGTTGTCCCCAGTCTGGGTGCAGATAAGCAACTACCCTGGCTTGCTGTTGAACTGATTAAGCTGTCAACTGTGAGTGTGATTAGTCTTTAACCCCCCCTCCTGCTGAAGAATCAACAGCTTTAGATTGGCATTTACCATGTCCCACCAAACATTGTAACCCACAGCTTGGTCTAGTGTATGTAGTGAGAAGGTGTAGCTGCATTCATGGTAAAGGTTAATGGCTATTTTGTGAGGACATTCCTGAGAAGGTCAAAAATATAAAAAGTGATTTCCAAATAAGCTTTACAACTTACACCAGGCTGACCTTAAACACTTGAATGTTTTTGAAAATACCCAAGCTTTCGCAAGAATGTCCTCTGTCAATATGTAATGGTGTTTCTAAAAGAGTATGTTTTGCTTAGCTGAATAGGGAAGGCAAACAGCTTAAATGTTTACGACAAAAGGGTAAGTGTGGGAGTCATTTTGATCTGGTCAGGAGGAAACAGGAGGCCAGGGAGACAGAGACATTGTCTCTTCTTGGTTGGCGTCACCTTTTATCAGCGGTCCACATGGCTGTCTACTGATAAACGCATCTGAAAAGGGTGCTAGTGATCCTGATGACACTCAGGGCTCTTGAGAGGATGCCCCTGTCTCACCAGATTAATTGCCCAGATATGGGGATGTGGTGCAACTCCACTTTCATTCACACTTTGAAATAAAGGGTTAAACCCTTTTTTCCCCCATTCTAATGAACTCTGTTTTGCAGAGTTGCTGACACAGACTCAAAATGCCATGATCATTCTGGGATTTGATGGCCAGAGTATTACTTTGTCTGAGTTTTTGACAGGGACCCTCTTCTAGACACGGCCTCAGGATTGACGTAATAGGGCAGACATACCTAAAGGCCCTTATCATGTCAACCTTTAACTAAATTTGACAAAAAGAAAAAAGTACACCTGAAGCTCCTCAGGGAGTTCTGCAGAGGTGACAGTAGAAGAGCTTTTACAGCTTATCTTGAAACTGTAAAAGAAGAAAGAAAGAAAAAAAAAACAAGTTCCTTAAGGCCTGGAGCTGAAAACAGTCATGGAATAAATCTGACTCTTTTAGCAGAAGCCACATTGACTTTTTGATATTTTTCTTTATCTGTGTGCCCTGTCCCATAGTCTTTATCAACACTTTTGTTTTGATAGAAAACAGCAGCTTCCTCTCTGTCACTGTTACAGCCCGACAGTACCAGCATGGTTTGAGCTCGGGGTTACGTGGCCACCTGGTCGCAAGTGCGTCAGTGTTTCATGTGCAGCTTGTTTCCTCACATTGTACTGCTGCTCGCCGGCAGCATCCACAATATTCATTTGTGAGTATGTCATCTCTCAGGGGACCATGTGAAAGTCAGTGAGACCTGCTCAGCCAAAACTAGCTGTGTCAGACCTGTAGCCTTTATATATATATATATATATATATATATATATATATATATCAGGAGAGAGAGAGCTCAGCAAGCAAAGGCACTACTTATGTTTCTGGTCTATTCAACTGTTGTACTAAGTGATAACGGACTAAGAATAGACTAAATGGAATTTAATGACCATTTATATTATTTTCAACTGTGTGTATCCTACTGTGTCATGTCAAAACACCTGCCATGAAAAAGGTTCACCGGATGGTCAGTGATGATGTCACACAAACAGGAGAGAGGACAGTCAGGACACTGTGCGGTATATGAAGAAAGAACTTTAGCAGGAAGATTTTGTTAATTTACTCTCCCGATATATCAGGCATTCAAACGTACTCCAGGTGGCTGCTTCTTTCAGTTTGGGTTGATTTACTACACAGAGCCATGTATGTAATTTCTTTTCAAACCAAAGCCATACTGTGAGGACAGAGGAGTGTTTCAACAAGAATTCTACATCCAAGATTGAGCCTGTGGTGATAATTTCAAAGAGTGTTTATGGTTTAATTCTTCAAAGGACCCACAATCTGATGTGGTTATAGTCTTCCTGGGATCTGTTAATACACAAAAATAAACACAAGAAAAGACAAACAGAAACATAAAGAACAGAAAATTGGGGGAAATTTGACATACTTAATTTAAAAAAGGAATGTATTTGATATAGATTGATAACATGTTCTAATCTGTGGTATCCCTGCATAAAACTCCATCCCTCACATCATTTAGAAAACATAACCTTTCTACTGAAATGATGGTGTTTGGACAGGGTGTTTATGGCAGGCAGTCAGGAATGCATTTTTCATTTGGTGACGTTTGAGGCACTAACATACCATACCTGTTAAGTGCAATACATCATGGTTTGTGACACTCTCCTCATTGTTTCTAGAGGTTTCCATTTAGTAGCCTCCACTTACAGACTTTCATCATTTGAGAACAATATAAACTGAAGGTGGAGAGGGGCAAAGGTGTTGCCAACAACGTCACATCACTTTAGTGCTGAATTATGACTCCTTATCAACTGTATGAATCACATCACTGCACTCCTTCCTGTTGTGCTGTCCCACCTGCCTCTTCACCATGCTCACCGTTTCCAACAAAAACAAACTTAATATCAGACATACCACTTCTAAAACATTCACATAACCTCATAGACCTCAACAGAAGAGCCATCACACACACTCAGTCCACACTTAACCTTACTTCTTGTCTGGTCACAGATAGAGGAGTTCACAAACAGAGAAGGGCTTGGTTCCTGATTCCCAAATAAAATCCACATCTTTATCCATATGTTTTCAGTAGCACAAATTCAGTAACATAGTGCAGGAGTTAATAATCTGCAAGTATCTGGTAGTAAAGAGTGACGACAAATGTTCAGTAAATTATGTCCCCAAATCAAATCTATTCTAACTGGTCAAATCAATAATTGGTGATAGAGAATTTTTATCAAACAACAGAGGACAAGTAATGTCATGTCACACATTTATTTATAACCACTTAAAATGTATCAAAAATCAATTACCATTTCAACAGAAATGTAGTAAGTAGATCATAAATACACACCATGACACATGAAACACAGATTCAAAGGTACAATGCAAAATTGCTGCATTTAAGACATTCAAACAATTTCAAGTTTTTTGTCAGACGTTTGATAGACGACAGTCGACTGTGTATCAATAATAGTAATAGGCTGTTTCTAATATCACTTAAAAACATACATTAGCCTGACAACTTACGTCAGTATCTGTGTCATTCTTGTAAACATTTCTGGAGCAGCTACTCTGATATGAGCTAATGTTTTATATTTAAAGTAAAGCTGGTGCAATTATTTATTTATGTGGATGGATATTTTTCCACCGCAGTCAAAAATCAATATATACAGTACGAAGAGAATTTCAGAAGATTACAGATTTGTAGAATCAAGATGAGAACTTTACAAATGAGGTTCTGCATTACAATTACTGCAAAAAAGAAAAAGACTCTTTGCCCCGTCGCATATGAGATAAAATGACACTTTACAACAAACACAGAAAGATTACCAAACATTTTATCTCCATACCTGATCATGTCAGGTTTCCTAAACTCTTAACCTCTTGTTTACATTTTGTCTAAAGTGGCTAAAACTATATTGTGCTTGAGTCTGAATGCTTTAGCTCGTAGCCAGCATCTCTGGGATGTTGCACATATTTACCTGTGGCAGCTGTTGTGGGCCTTGATGAGAGAGCGGAGAGACTGACAGCTAACTAAGGCTACAAGGTGTGCAGGTTTGCATGGCTGGGGGTTGTGATTATTGTCTGACCTCATATTAGGTTACAGAGGGAAGTCTGTGCTGAAGCCGACGGGGTGGGGGGAAGAAAATGCAGAGCCACAATCCTTCACATTGTTCCAGCCCCTCCTCCTCCTCCTCCTGCTCCTCTCCCTGCTGATTCTCAACCATTTCTGTTGCCCTGACCCTGATCATAACCTGGGGGGATGATGTTACAGGAAGCCTGATGCTCCAGGGGAGATAGCGCTACTCCACGGTGACAGCTCCCTCTTCACCTCCTCTTTGACTGACTGCCTAGAGGAGGAGGAGAGAGAAAGAGGGAGAAGAGGAGACAGGTTGTAAGGCATCTGAAATCACTCTGCGTGGAATAATTATTTGACTGTTATAGTTTTCCAAAAAAAAGTTAAAATATTCTTGCTAATCTTGAGTATCTTTCCCAAAGTATATGAATATATACATAAATATATATGTTTTTTTTTTGTTTTGTTTTTTTAAATTATATTTTTCCCTATGCAATAATCTGGTTTCCTCATGGTGTTTATCATTCAGGTCCAAAGTGAAAGTCCTGCGAGATGTTCTTGCATTTCCTCTGTCATCTTTACTTCCATTTAATGCATATCTGTCATCCGGTGAAGTCAGCGTTGTCAACATGACTTGGGTAGAATAATGCTGCTTTTTCCGTCCTCCCAACGCGGCATGGCAGCAGCGGTTCCCCCTCCTTGTTTGCACTGGCTGAGTGGGTGGCCCAGTGTGCTACACAAACGCACCTTCTATCTCTCCCTGGCAAGAAGGAGTGTCTCTGTCACTCACAGCGGATGTGTTTACCAAATGTGGGCCTAAAGGGGGTCCTGCCCCAGCGTGTAGACTGTGTACCTTCCCTGAAGCCAAACTCCACCAAGCAACAAGTATCAGGCATAATAACAGCTGGCAGTCAGAAGAAGCTGTGCTCCAGAGAACATCATGTTAACACATGATTAAAGGCCTAAATAAGGTTTTTGTTCTTGTAAAGTGAAGGTCACTGATGTCAGTGGGAAAGTTATGTAACGTACAGATTTTTTCTAAAAATCTTGAATTTTGATGTAAAGACAACTAAAAGTAAGAGTTTCCAGGAAGCGATGGAAACTCATTGCTTAACTGGTTTTAGTTTGTTTGCCATGCCATGCTTATCTGCTTATTGCCCTTTAAGCAGAACTATGATTAAATGACTTCCTTCGAGATAGATGCCTGACACTTGCCAGACCTCAAAAGTACAACACACACAGGATGCGGTGGCTTTGAGTGACCATTAGATGCTATTACAGGCTTTATGGTAAGGGCACCCAGTGTAAGAGCCGGAGGTAATCGCTCATCAAATGCAATTAAGATGCATGAGAGCATCAGGAGATGTTATCGCCCCAACTAAGAGCACCAGAGCAACTGATCGGGCCACCTTCTCTGGAGCGTCTCAATTTATAAATTTAAGACCTGAAGTTGACAGCAAATAAGATTTGGCTGACCGGTTCAAAAAAACAATTTGCTTTTCACATTTTGTAAAAGATGATTTTTTTGCTCTAACACTAGCCACTAACCCTAACTCTATCTGACATAGTCAACTCAGACACCTGCCAATGCTAGGAATGTGCATAAATATTGCCAATGGTAACTATGAGTGAATGAATAAACACAATTAACCAGCACGTGAAGCCAAAGGCAAAATTTCACATCTGTGGATAATAGATATCAGTATTATTATCAGCATCATAATGTGCCCGAGAACTCTAAAGGAGTTTTTACTTTTGTTGCCTGAGGAGTGAGTGGCAATATGCTACGATTACATGAGCACAGAACAGAAGCTTTCAAATAAAGTAAGAGTTTATTTTGTTACTGGCTTCCTTGTCAAAACATCTGATCCTTATGTGTAATTCTAACCATGAGCTGCAGGGAAATTGAATCATGATTTGTCATTATTGTCATAAATTCCACTTCTTTTGTGGAAAGTTCTGGTAAAACAGGTTCATAAGGAAGCAGGAAAACAAAGATATTTCACGGATGTGAAAACAGGTGTGAGACTGAGGGGGAAAGGGGAGGGCTGCACAGTCTCACCTCTGGCCTTTTTTTATTGATGGCTGAAATGATGACTGAGATTTGGTGGTAGAGATTCTACTGTATCATGTAGCTCTTCTTTCAATGAGCATGACTGTGTTATGGTAATATTGCATTTACAGGAGTCAAGTGAATCAAATAACTTGTCACATTTGTAACATACCAGAATAGGCTTTGTGATTATTTTCAGTTCACTTTGAATTACAACTTGTTTCTGGACTGGACTTCCAAATCACAGCTGGTTATTTTCCAATGTGACTGGCAGAGCAGAAGAAGTAACCAAGCAGAGTCAATGTTCACCAACACTGGCTGGCAGCCGGCGTTCATTTCCCACCCCTTAACATATGCTTACTTCCACTTTGGCGTCCTCCTCCTCCTGTGGAGCTGGCAGAGGAGCCTGGCCGGCTGCTCTGCTGTGGCTCTGACTGCGAAAACTGGGGGGCCAGAGCCAGGCCTCGACCCTGATGGGTCTTGTTCTGGCTGGCTGCTGTGTCAGGTGTACGGGGAATTTTGGGCTGGCTTGCGAATGCAGGGATATAATCACCACTGTTGACAGGGAAAGAAGAGGAAGCAGGAGAAGATATGAGTTATGCTGTATGATTTCTTTAATTTACTTTCTAATTACAGCTCAGATTTATCACTACTTAACACCATGTTTTAGTGATGAGCTCCTGAGTGGCTGTGAGATTTTGAGACAACTTTTATTGATGGTTGCAAGATACCAACCAAAGACAATTATTGACAGGGGCACCAATAACATGCAAGTTATTGTTATTTAAATTCCGTTTTTTTTAATTATTATAATTTACATTTTTTTTTTGTTGAAGGACAAGGCAGGTTGTTTATGCTGTGAAAAAATACTAGCAACAGTAATAACAGTAAGACATGTAAAAGGCTTTATTGTGTCATTAAAATGCCAGACTGGGACATCTGTGGACATGTCTTATGTGAACAGGGTCACAGTGAGGAAGTGGCACTTCTGCCTGCAGCCACACAGTGAAGGCACAAACTCAGTGTCATTATCAGCCAGGCACCAAATGATCTACATCCTGTGGAGAAATCCTATACCATAATAAATGGATGGGTTTCAATCAACTCATTCTTGCGCCTGCTCACAGTAGCCATATTGGCTCCAACATCCCTGATAACATCTGGTGTGGCTCTGGAGTGTTACAAGCTTAAGCTCTGGGAACATAAGTGGTCAGCAGCAAAGTGAAACATTTTGTTTTTATTAACAAAGGCAAAATTATGCTTGTTTGGTATTTGCCCAAATTTCTGTGTTGCTAAGATCCTGTTCACCTAAATGTCAGTGACTGTCCCAGAATCTCTCCTCGCTATAAAAATCTTGTCACCAGACTGGGGTAAGTTGAGGCCACTTAAGTCTGACCCAGCCAGGCTGTATTGTAGAGGTGTTTTACGTTCCAGGGAGGGAGGAAGGGAGGAGGATAACTGAAGTGGTTCCCTGGGACTCGTTACTGTTGGTGGGATTTAGGAGTCAAGTTCCTCTGGGATTTTAAAGAAGAGGAGAAGCAGGGGAGGATTCGTTGAATGGGTCTCTTTGTGGGCACTGCTCGTTTAAACGCATGTCACAGTCTCGGAGACCAGCTTGGAGGTGCTGAGTCACCAATCAGTCAAACAACATTCTTGCCAAGTTCCTCCATAGACACAAATACACTGACACACATCTCAGGGGGTTTGCAGGAAGCTCGACTGAATTTTTATTCACTACACTTCCCTGATCCTGAATAAAATCTAACTAAATGCACCTACAAGATGACGTGTGTAATATCTGTAAAATTTAAAACAAATAGTGCAATATATATTGTATATATAGTGGGGATGCCACTTTTGACTCTTTGTATTTGAAGTAGGCTATATTGTTTTGAACTTAATTGAGTGATTTGGGAAACATTGGGTCAGCTTCATCACATGTGTGTGTGTGTGTACAGGTCATTTGTGTGTCAGTTTACCTGGCAGAGTGTCCATTGTGTTCGTCGTGGAAACGTCCTTTTGTAGCTCGCTCTTCATACGGCCCGTCCAACTCTGACTCTTGGGACAAGCGGCCACACTCTGAGTCTGAGGAAATATTAACGTTTCATCACACTAATTTTGGATTCCTTCCAAACTGGCTGGTTTTCAAATGTATACACAACTCAAAAACTTTCATAAAGCGACACAGGCGTACTGTTACACACTTACTGTCACAAAACAGCACATCAGCAACAACTTAATACCATGCTGACATGGCTTGTTTTATGGAGAGCCAGAATGCGTCACTAGTCATTTGGTGCCCATTTCTCTGTGTCTTTATCCTTTCTGTTCTCTGAGGAAGTTGCTGGAGCTTCCTTGCCTGGAAGCGCCTTTTGTTCCTCGTGGACACTGGGCATCACTTCAAATAAATCCAGTGTAACTCAAATAAAAAGCAGCAGGTGGAAGGGAAATTAAACTGTCCTGCAAATATGCAGCCAATTTTCAATGTGCATATTAAGTATGAGAAATCTGACTGCAAGCATCTGATGAACAGCCACAGCATTTAGAAATGCTTGTAGCTGCTATATTGAAATTCTCCGTCACGGAATTTGGAAGATGTACACAAGACACTTAAGCACATGGTTCTACTCACCTATGCTGTGACGTAGGGAGTCAGCGGTGCTGGGTCGACTGCCAGAGCGCGTAGGAGGCCTGGAGTTATATCTGGAAGGAGGCAGGCTCCCTCCCTCGCTCTTCTGTCTGCTTAGAGGGTATTCCCTGTCCCTGCTAACCTCACCTCCCTGACTGCCAGGTCGATAATCCCTACACAGGACACATAAACACAAACAATACAACTCAAATTATGTAGAACATAAATAAAGATTAGTGTTATTATCATTAGTTAGTCATAAAACAACTGTAAACATGATTTGCTGTGAGTCTTATCTACAGGCCCAGGTCATCTGTAGGGTGCTGGTGCCTCACTGCTGTCATATCCATTACTCTAAAATAATCCATTGTCTTTTATGCTTGCTGTCTATCTTACAGTTTGTATTGACAGTGATCTGCCTTTCATTTCAAAGCAACCCCTGCTCCAGTCTCCTGCTGACTGATGAAAAATACCATCAGGCTATGTGATGATTGATGGTAAAATACATTTGAATCCATTCTCATTTCTAGTTTTAGGAGACTTATTACAAAAAATGACCTTCAGGCAGGCCTATAAACTATTGCACCTGTGGTAACGTAAAGTGATCAACCTAAAGAGGACAAAGGCCAGACGTCTGGTGTCTTCATCTAAACAGCATTCTGTGGGTCTGTCACCTATCGAGTGTACAACTCCCTTGAACAAAAAATTAAACCATATCCTGCCCACTTCCTGCCACCACATCACACACATAGGTGCTGAGCATACATGGTCAGGGTTAATGCTAATTTGTGTGCTTTTATGTGTGCAAGTGTGTTTAACATACATTGTGTTGATAAGACGGTGAGAACTAGGTGTGACTGGTCGTTGAAGGGGCTCATCAACACTCGGCTGTGGCAGCAGTGTAGGCTTCCTCTTCAGTTTTGCCATGTTGGTCATAATCTACACAAACACAAACACAAGATTAGTGGTATAGGAGTGGCACAGGTAGTTCTTTACAGTTTGACAAAGGCAACAAGTATTATTAAAGCTATAATAGGCAGGACTTTCTGGGCACCAGCCTTCATTTCTTCAATTCAGTTGTTAAAATGGCCATAATTTCATGTCCCCTCTATGGTCAAATGAGACAGAAAAATGATGTATCAATAGCATAATTACACATCAAGATGCAGTTTCATAAGAGCTCAAAAATTGTGTGCAATGTCCTGTTGCATGCAGATGCGTGCACACAGTCAAATTCACATGACTACAAACATTTTCAGTTCCCTTTGCTTCAGGGTTTATTTCCTTTAGCTGCTGTATCTTGATCCAGAATAAAGTTAAATGAGTTTCTACTCTCTTACTCCAAGGTACTCGGTGGTGAGCAGACTCTCGCCAGATAGTTCCCTAGGCTGCGGCTGGAGAACTTCCTCTTTGTCAAGGTCCGTCTCCATCAAATCTTCCTATGAGAAGATGATAAATAAGAATCAGTTTTGAAAAGAAAAAAAATATACAGTGTCATTATATATCTGCAACCGTTATGCAAAGCCTCTCACCATTAAACACTTGCTGTTGAAACCTCATACACTATGGTTACTTTGATGGTACTCTACTCTACTGGATATCTAAAACAAGCCTGTTTGCAGTAACATTGATGCGGGTCTGCAAACCAGTTTACATGCAAATATAGTGCATGGCACCAATCCAAAAAGTACCAACAAGAGAGCAGTGTAGCCTACACTTTTGGCACTCTCTTTGTTGACAAGTGGGCAACATTATATCTGTTCCCTGCTGTAGCCAGGGTAATCGGATAGGAGATACAAAAAACACCAGCTCTGAGATCACAGGCGAAGGAATAAAGGCACTTACACTCAAGCGCACACACATACACACTCACACACCTGTGGGACTATAGCCATTCCCACTTTAACTTACTACCATATACCTTATCTTGATAACCCACTGTCCCACTAAATCCTATCTGCCAGGCTCATCACACCCTACACACATGAGCAAACACACAGTTGGGTGACACCCAATATCTGTGTCATACTAAGATTGCCATCTACAATTTTGGGAAAGGTGTCAAATATGAGGTGTTCTTTTATTGTTGCGCTTCCTCCCACCCTCGTTTTCTCCCTTCCTCTTTTGTTTTGTTTTGGTTTGGTTTATACATTCCTGAATTAATTGCTGAATTTATGTGGCATACTATGATGGTGAAAAACATTAACTCATCCTTGTCTAACTAAAGGAAAACTCACATCATTGTCATCCTCTTCCTCTTCATCATCTGATTCTGGCCCCTCTTCCTCAGCTGGGAGAACACAGCCACAGGTCAACAATTAAACAAGTCAGTAACCCCCCCTCAAGAAAAGCTGCAGCAGATATCTAGATATTTACAACAGTAACTTTCAGTTGTTCTGTTTTATCATATATAATTATATTGCTGTATTTAACATTTCAGGTATGAATTTGCCACTAAACTGTGGATCAAGATGCAAAATTGCAAAAGAAAAAAATGTATCAACACAAGGCCAGTATGTACTATATTCTTTAAGTACCTACTATAACAGTAAATTTGACCCCACTCACCTGAGTTCAGCTGTTTAATGATGAACTCAATCTGTCTGTTGAGGTCTGGGTTCTCCTCTTTGCTGTAGCATCGAAGAATCTCCTCTACACTCTACACACGAGGGAAACACATGTCACACACATGTGGTGTATGCACACAACTTTGCAGGAAAGACACAAACCCAAGAATTGCTATTAGCTTAAAAATGAAACTCAATGACTCATTAACAAAAGGCAATACTCACTACAATACAATTTAAATGACGGTAAAAGTGCTCAATTTGAGCCATAAAAGTGAGCTAATGCATTGTAAATGAGTTGCATGGTCTTTTTAGCGATCCAACGTAATGGCTGAATATGATATTTGCTGCACAGGATGGACTCAGCCCTATCCATACTCTCCTGCAGCTCCAAATGTCACCAATCTTAGAACAATTACATAATTTTTGAGTCATTCTGAAGCACTGACACAAACACAACCCACAGGCTCAGCAGTGTCTGGGTACAGTTTCTGTGTCTAATCACTGTGGACAGCTGTTGTTTCACGATCATACTGGCTGTGTGGTGACATGGAGGCAGACAAATGCACAGCAAAAAACAAACTGTGTCTGTTTCCTCAAAGCAGGTGAAGACATTTCTGTTATCTCACCATCTCTCTGGCTTCCTGCCTCACAGATGGAATACACAGGATACTGTACAGTGCTCCATTCACGTACGGTCGGACCTGGGGAAAGAAAAGAGACACAGACACAAACACAAACACACAATTTCTATTTTTACTGTCTCAGGCCATGTGGTAACTGCTTGTATGAAGTATGAACATGAAGCAGCTAGAATGCATGGATACCAAGATAAATGAGTATATATAACCTGCTAACAGCCACAGTAATCACAGTGGGTTAAGAGATTAAAAAGCAACAGCAGCTGTACTATAGACGGTTTGATAACTTATGACTTATAACTTGTGATAAAACTGAATACAGTCAGTCTTGTTTATTTTGTTTAACTTTTCTTAGTCAGGTTGTGTTTTGGTATTCATTTCCATTCAGTGTTACCAAATGCTGCCAACTGCACGTGTTTTGTTGTCTCCCCTGTACTGCATGCATTGATGTATGTCGTACCCATGTTTTACACCCTCTGTGAGTGTGTGTCTGTTATGGGCATTGTCGACGGAACAGCTGTGTGCAAGTGTTGACAGATGTGTGTATCACCTCATGGTTTTCATGTCCAAGGAGGTCAGTTAGAACCTTTAGCACATGCTTAGCGTTTTCCGCACACTTCCTTTTTCCTGTGCAAAGACAGCCATGCAACACACATGCACACACACAAAAGTAAATACATGTTACAACAACTTACAACAACAGAACTGCTGTTGAGACAAATGCAGTACAGCACTACTTTGGCAAAACAAACCAAAAAAAGTCGGGCCGGGGCTACTGAGAAAAAAAAAATAAAGGAAATACTGATAGGTAAGGGGGCTGGTATGACCAAAGAAACAGTCTATGATCTCAAAGAAAAATAAGTTACAAGCTGTAATAATAAAAAACGTGTATTGAATTCAGTTATAAACAATAACGGTCTTTAGTCTGCCCACAATTAAATCATGCAATAGGAATAAAGTTAGCCAAAGGGTCCATGATGTTTTAAAAGAGATCAAATTGATTTACAGTGACATCATGGGCTATGAATATGTTTAGATTGTCTTCCATCTTATTCTTGCATGCACTTCATGAGATAGATTTTTGATATAGTAAAACAGGGCCATTCAGATAATATGTTACACATAGTATGATGGATAAAAGAAACAGGAATCTTAAGGAATAGTTGGACATTTTCGGATGTACTGTCTAGCTAGAGGAGACCAATAACATGTATTGCAAATATCGTGTTAAATTTAGCATCTGGCTAGTATGGCTTAGCCTAAAGACTGCCTCTGTCAAAATAAGACAAAACATGCTAGATCTCATTTATGTGCTCACCTATTTATTTTCTAGGACCAGTAGTTTCAGTTATTCTTCAAAACAATAATTCTGATGCTCCAAAGTTTAAATTTAAAGACAAAATGTTTACAATTCAGGGTTCTCACACTGGTTTGGTGTATGCTGTTATTCAAGCTTTGTATACACCCGTGGCTTGCTGTTACCTCTAGTGCGCAGACACAGATTCATAAGCAGGGCTGCAGAATACTCCAGGGTGTAGTCAGTAAGGCAGTCAGAGTCTTGCAACTCATCTACCAGCCAGCCAATCAGATCATCTGCAATCATAGCTGTCTGCTGACTCCTCCTACGAAGACATGATGAAAAAATGATGCATTCAATGCAAATTAGATGAAAATAGTTGTGCTCCCACAGCAAGACACAGATTTTGGTTAATGCCTACAGAAAAATAAATGAATGAGGTGTAAATAAATTAAAATAAAACACATTTCCTGATGTCTCATCAGTTTATGAGAAATTTTGAATTCAGCTGTTTGAATTAAACACTGGGGAATTTCAAATGCAAATTTTCCATTTGATTTCAGTAATCTGTTCCTTCTTCTAGGTCATGCTGTTTGGATTTTCTCTTGTCATATTAATGAAGTTTAAACAAAGCGAAATCCCTGTTTTGAGTTAGAAATATGTGATGACAATGTGTACGATTAATTACATGAAGAAATCTCCATCCATGTACAATTAAAAATTATTTAAATCTAGTCTGAGTTAGCCTTAAAAATAATTTCATTTATGCCAGCTTGTCTCTTTGACTTGTAATTCATTAGAGAAACTATGGGCAGTCACTGGTTACCCTGTGAGGAAAGAGGAAAGGCACAGATTTGAAGATATACTTGTCATTTTAAAAATGTACCTGAGGCTGAGTTTCTGCAGAGCCACTAGTACGTTCTCTCTGGTCAGGGAGTCTTTTTCCTCCTTCCTGAGGGCCTCTGTCAGAAGTTTCAGAAGAATGGGGATCTGGGAGAGGTAAACCCGGCCTACAAGCATCACCACAAAATGGAATGATCATCACAAGGCAAGACAATCAGATTCACATTAAGACATTAAACAGCAAGAACACTGCAAAATAATTACAACATAATTCGTTTCATTCTTTCAGTTGAAGCTCATTCTGACATCACATGAAAGTGATGCTACCACTTCCACTTTTTCCTACTGTTGAGAATCAATGTTAACTAATCACTCTTTCCTTAGACGATATTCTTACCATAACCTCTTGCTACATAACAGTAAGCCATCTCTCTGATATTTGTCTCTACAAGAGCTCTTCCATAGTTACTGGCATGCTGCTGTGGAGGATCCTTAGTGGTTTTGAAGATACAATAAAAGGTCTTCCGTGAATCGAAACGTATTTGAGTACATCCAGTTTGACAATGAGTCACTTTATGAAAGAAATAATGATGCTATACAAAATGTATCGGCGGATAAGCACTTACCCTCTGCAAGGGAAGCGAATGCATTGATGAGACGAGACATGTACTGCCGGACAATCTCGTTCTTTGACCTCATTAAATGAAGTACAGTTTTCTAAGACAACACAAAATGGAGGACACTTTAAAATTCTATTTAATCCTAACCAGCTTGGTGCTTTAAAAACAAAATGATCATAACATGAACAGGCCATACGAGTGCTGCATATTTCAAGATTTGCAAAAAATGGAAATGTGGAATGTGAATAATGATCATCATCAAACTAATGAAGCTAAAAATGTAGACAAAGAATTTTACTGTAACTAGTGTTGGCAACATAGTCCAAGAGCTGTTTTTTGCTTTTGGCTATTGTCAAATATAGAGAATTTACGGTTGTGATGTGATTACAAGAAACTGACACCATACTACTATTATTGAGGCTGTCTACAGTAAATGACCCTCACGTTGTTCGGAGCTGGCTTGGAGCACCGTGGCAAGTACACGGACAAAGAACTCATCTGTGAAGTGAGGATCATTTACTCCTCTGTGAAGGGATTATCTTTAACATGGCGCCCCACAGCTAAAGGCTAGGTGAGGGGAATGTGAATGAAAACAAAAGATGGACAACAAAAAACAAACAATAAAGCACGTAAGAGAGAGATTCTAAGGCTTCCCATAGAGAGGGTGAAATCTGGAATATAATGTTTCTTACGCTGGCCTTTGTTTAGCAAAATGGGGAAATTGCTAAAGAATGGTAGACAATTTGGAATATGTCATAAAATGTCACCACCCAGATTAATATTTAGACAATGATGTGTATGAGTGACTCCAGCTATATATGTCTTAGAATTCATGTGATGTCACATCAAGTATGTGCTGATAGCAAAAGCATTATTAGCACCAAATGTATTTTAAATGGTGAAAAACCACTTATCTGATCATTTCATTGCTTGTGATGGACAACTCTGTTAACATTGTTTTCAGGGTTCTATAGGAAGACAAAGATCTCTTCCTCATGAATCAACTTTTGGAAAACATTTCTATACAGATTTTTGTATAGTAATATAAAGAGTGTGTCCTTAGGGAAAGTAATCAGCTCCAAACCTCTCAATTCAAACTATGTGGTATATATCGATAGGTAAGTGATAATGATCGCACAACAACAACAACATGTGGGTACCGTATATTCACGTTCTTCCATTCTTAACAGATATGTATCAAAGTTTAAAAGGATAACATGTCCTTTGGACAGCATCCCAGACGGATATGGGTGATATGTGAGATGCTATGTCTGGTTTGCCTCCACTCTGTGACCTTCACCCATGTTGCAACATTAAGCTGATGGTGAGAAACAAGTCTCAGTGCACCCAGCACAGGTGCCAATTCACCGGCTCAGACGTGCATGAAATCAGAGCCTGGGGATTAATTATTATTTGTGACCAGTGGACAAGAAGTTATTTGTCACTTTGGCTCTGATGTTTACATGGGATACACCTCGGGCTTGGAAATGTGTGAGAAAAACCTTGCAATGGTGTAAATATTCTTACATGTAAAATAATAGGGCTAGGGTTAGGGTTAGGGGTAAGTTACAATGGCAGCCTTGGCATGGAAGTGGAAAATCAATCACTGTCAATTTCTATCTGAGGTCATGGTTGAACAATAACTAACAATATGAGAAACACCACAAAATGATCAATCAGTGATTTAAGGTCCCACCTGTTCAGTGCTGTAACGTTCCAGCAGATCATTGCTGATATAGGCCTGGAGGACGGTGTCTCTCTGTTCCCCTGGGAGCGAGCGAGTCAGTCTCTAAACATGGTGAGAAAAAGGCCCAACAATGAAGACTCCAAATAACACTAACTGTCTGTTAATGGTACTCCGCTCTTCTTTGTACTTAAAAAAAGCTGTACATACAAGGTGCCCTTAAGCAAAACATAGATATATTGGGGTTTTATGTAATGCATTGCTTTGTTAGTCTGCCATAAAAAATATTACATAAATCAAACACCTACTGAATATCACACTGACCTTTCTGTAACATGATGGCTTGTATTACTACCAGGGGCACTGTTTTAATGGATAACACATGGTATAGCTTTGAAGAAATGAATCACAAAGACTTCAGTAAGGATTGGGAATCTACTTTAACTGTTGTGATGACTAATGACCTAAGATTTCACTATAAACATACAACACAGTTTAATCAGCCTCAAATAAAAAGTGATTTTAGCACTAGATAACAATGCCAAAGAAAACAAACTATATGTACTATATGTGCTTAAGACAACGAGCAGTGGTTGTAGATATTAGAGACAAAAGACAGTGAATGTGTGTAAGATGTGACATAACAGGAACAGGATAATGAATACTCACCCAGCGCAGTGCCTGAAGCAGCAGGGACGCAAGTCTGTCTGGGCCTTCAACCAAGTCTTTCTTCAGCTTGTCATAGTCAAGTGAGGGCAGCATTGGCACCTCTTTGGATCTCCTAGAGATGAGTCAGAAATATATTACCACGTTTTCTCAAGGTGCCTGACAAATCCTGACCAGCAGAAAGCATCATCAAATTTAACACCTACTGTGGTGCAATGGACGCTCGTAGCATTGAGGAGGCCTACAAGAAAGAACAAAATCCAGAGAAGAAAACAAAGAGGAGCGAAGATTATTCAGACATTTTACTTTAAAGTATGACAAACATAACCCATGCGACCATTTAAACAAATCCTGTAACCTTTTATCATGTGCCTCTCTGATCACATTACTCACCCTGTTATGTTCTCCACTGAAAACAATCAAGTTAAGTACTGTCTCAAAAGTCATTAGTATTTTTTTGGACATGCATACATCATGCTTGTTGTACATGCCATATCCCTGATATACCATAAAGTGCAATCTGGCAACATTGCCCATGCAGTCAGTGACAAGTAAGTAATATTTCAACCATTTACAACTACCACAGAAGGCGGGTTAGTGTGAATCAGCCATCCCTTCATTTTCACACCTCAGTTCACCTGTATTGAAGCCCTTTGTAGTTATTTGAGAAAAGAGGAAGAGTTCTTGTGAACAATATAGTATAGTTGTGGGAGTGTATGTGAAGAACAACTAATTACTACTGTTTTTAGAAAGGGGATTTTAGGGACTGAAATGCAATCTGAAGCGCTTGGTGGTTGGGTCTATAGCGGGAGCAGTGTAAGGTCAGGGGAGTGATCCATGTCGTCTGGTGTATCAGGTGGTCCGGCCACATTTTTGCTTTGGTGTGCAGTGGGTAATACACAAGTGGGGAAGAACATTGAAACCTAGATTCTTCTCCAAATTCCTTCCTTTCTAAACATTTCAGCTGCCTTGAGAAATGCCAGAGGACAAGGGAAGTGGTTTCCTGAGACATCTGACACTGACTGAAGACCTGATTAAGAATGCTATCCAACTTAGATCCATTACATATATATGGACAACAAGTATTGCTACTCTCTATAGCTGCTAAAGTGGGATCTAATGTTAGAACACACAATAATCATTTTCAGTCAAAATTTGAATTTATTGTCTTGACTATCAGATCTCAGCTGGTCACCTACACAAGCAAAGGATTGACCTCAATTCTCTGACAATGCAAAGTTTACATAAGAGGTGCCTTTACTCTCTTCACCCTTTTCATTTGTCTTCTCACTATTTACTCCTTCATGACACAGGGGACAACTGAAGGTCATCTATTGTTGATGTTATTGTCTAAGTAGATGGCTTTGCTCCCTGGAGTCATCCAGGTTTCTCCTCTTCAGCAAGATAAAGCATACCAGAGAAGAAAAAAAGATAAATGGCTAAGACAGCCATTTCAATATTATGAAAGCTGAAAGAGTCAGCAAATTGTCAGCAAACTTAGTTATGGTCTTATGTTGTTGCTTGCCTATGTGAGAACAGATATGGTCCTGACTCAGCTCCAAGCTACGACTCAAACTGGAGCGTAACGCATGGTAAGAAAATGTCTCATTTACAACTCTTTTCAACCCAAGTGCCTCTCATTAATGGCTTGAAGAGTCATCACAATTACATAAAGTGTTCCAGTTGTGTCTTTTCGCATAACTGTCATTTGATCTACCCTGTTTGACAACCTGAGCGTGAGAGAGGGGCTTTAACATCAAAGCACCTTGTGTTGGCCATTCTTGTCCTGTCACGGCGGTTGTCTAAAACTGTAACGTTAAACAAATGGTGAGAGGAGAAAACTTTCATGTAAACGTTTACCCTAAAAAAGAAGACTGACAGCCAATAGGGAGCCAATAACAATGACCTCTAGTCTTTGGAAACAAGTGAATTTAATGATGAAGCACATCCTGAAAGAGACGGTCTTGTTTGGCTGCACAAGTGGCCTGGCGATAGGGGTCATTCTAACTACGAACAAGGCCAAACTTTAAACTAGGGCAATCTAGTAGGAACCACAGGAAAATGACAGGGGATATAGATGAAAGACAAAGGCAGGCTGAGAGATGTGTAACTAGTAAAGAAAGGGGAGGCAGATGGGAGGAGGAGATGGGGGAGATACGACAAGTTGCAAGCAAGGTGAGAGGGCGCTGACAGAGAGTAAACGTGAAAACATGTCAGACTTACATAGCCATCATCATAGGGACTCATAGAGTAATATCCCTTTGTGGACAACAGCATCACACACGCAAAAACACAAACACACAGGGAGAAGTTGTTCAGTTCAAAACAGAAAGAAATCAGATTTCACAAGCCAGAGTTCAACACAACGATGAATGCAACCAACAGTAAGCGAGATTGCAGAGGAGTCACGCTGTGACGGCTGTCAACAAATGGCAACAAGGATATGATATGTTTCACCTGCAGTTTGCTCATGTTGATATTTCCTCTCCACCAGCTATTCTGGGATGCAACTAAAGGACAAATGTTTTTCTTCAGATTTTGTGAGGCACAGTTCATATCCTGCATCCAGAGTTGTGTCAGGAGTTTTTAACTTTCCAACAAGCCTTCCAAATAACTGTGTATTTGACCAGGATCCAGTTATCTTTTACCAGGATACAAACTTGGGGGGGATTACTACATGGCTTAAAGTTGGCCGCACAGTGTGTAGAGGACAAAGGGGTGATTTATGGCAAATAAACACACCTTTCTAAAACATCTTTCCAATTTCTATTCAAACACAATGCTTATTTGACCAGTACGTGACAACATCCTGGCAGCAGTTCTCTCCTGTTCATACTTAGATAGAAGACTGACATTTTCCCCACTTGACCTTTTCTATGCTTAAACTAAAAAAAAGTGTTTTATTATTCCTCTATTAGTGAGGTATGAGCGGATAAAGAGGGAGAAGAGAGGTGGCTGTGTGTTCTCACTTACAGTGCCAGGTCTGGTGAAGTCAGTGCTCTGTACCACGCTCTGTCTCATCTGGCTGCTGAACAGGCGAACACACACACTCTGCAGGTACTCAGGGGAGAGCTGCAAACACACGGCATGACACATGAGCTTTGTGAGGTGAGGAAGAGCAAGATTTCCATTTTTGTGCTCCTGCTTCATGTGTATGAAAAGTGTTTACACAGCATTTTATAAGTATAGGTGTTTTCCTGTTGTATATGTGAGAAAGGGGCTATTCAGTGCCTTTATGTGTATATCCAGTGTTTGTGTGTGTGTGTGTGTGTGTGTGTGTGTGCCATTCATTAGCTCATTAGTGTTAGTCTCTGTCTATGTAGTTTGTGCTTGAAGCTTGTGTGTTAGAATGTGTGTGTTTGCTTGCCCCACAGTTGAGCTGACCTACCGTTTTTCCGCTGACGGTGGCTTCCAAAGAGTCGACCAGCTCAGCAGTGATTCCAATCAGGTTGTGGTAGTCGGCCTTCATCTTATTGAACTTGCGCACGTAGCTGCCGATGCGCCGGTCTGACTCAACCAGCTGGAGCTGTAACTGCTGCATGGCCTCTGCACAGAATCACACAAATAGGCATGAGTGATATTCTCTGTGTAAGACAGTGTTTGTCATAAAATAAGAATTGTTTCATTTAAAAATTCAAATAAATAAAATTCAAATAAAATGTGTTTATGTTGATTGACATCCAAGTGAATACTGGTTCATTTTCTCTAAGAGCACTCAGTAACTATTAACTTTTTTCCAACTGGCTCCAAGACTGACAGTTAATGTTTATAGTCATTACAGAAACATTAGTTGACAAATAAGGAATATGAATGATATTAGTTACCTAGTGTGTGTAACTAATATCATAATATGATGTGTGACTTAAATTTTAGAGTGGAAGCTTTCGGTCTTCTCCAGGATATAGATTTGAGAATGAAATGAACATCACATACTCAAGAAATCACTCAATAACTGCCACTGAGAGTTGTGCACACTGTCTACAGGTGGTTTCTGTGTTTTTGTAAGTTATATGATATGGGGCATATAATAATCACAGTGCACAGTAACATATAGACTACTGAAAAGGGATAAATTTACCTTTAGTGCTCCTTCCACCCTCCTTCTGTATGACGTCTGTTAAAGATTACATACTCAAACTCAACGTGGAGAGCTACAGACACACACTGAAAGAATATGTAAAAGCCATGCTTTAGTTTGACGTGACATAAGACAAACATGTGGTATATGTATCTTGGCTAATGTGGACAGAGTCGTCACAGAGCCCATTTATTTAGACTTAAGCTAAATCAGTTTATTGTCTAAGGGGATATAAGTGTTCAATACTTGTTTGTTTTAGAGGAGGGATTGATCTAAATCACATCCCATGGACCAACACCTGGGCAAACACAGCTGTCATTTGGTGGATTTACATGCACTTAAGCAGCTGAGTTGTAGTCACCTTTCTGCATTGGATTTCCCTAATGTCATCAATCATGTGTCCCACTAAACCCACAGTCAATTTTCATGTGTGAGTATGGAGTGTCAGCTACCAAAGGTGCTGCCTGTTTAAGTGTTTGCACATTGAAAGATTATACGTATTAAATAACCTCACTCCTTCATTATTTATATACATACAAACAAGTGAGATTTTCTTTGGTCAGCTCTCAAGATAATAGTTGCTATGTGAAATCTGTATGCTTTGATCATTGGCCGGTAGGGACAAGGTTTAGTTTCATGAATGTGCAAGGAGGAAAGGCGATCCACTGGGTTTCCAGTAAAAAAAAAAAAAAAACAACAATTCTTGTTATCCTTCACTTGCCCTTCTACTCTGAATGGGTTAGCGTGAGTAAGTGTCGCATTAAGCCCTGCCATGCTCAAACATTGCATGTATTTATAAATGTAAATCAAGACGTGATGCAGTTGCAGGATATGAAATGACCTGATCAGGTCAACAGTGTGGCTTTTATTTAAGATTTAAATGTGCCAGGAGAAGAAATGAAGACCACTTAGCTTGTGTTTAATGCTTGAGTTGTTCCCTGTTGTGTTGTGCACACCTGCTGATTTATTATTAAAAGCCACTTTCTCTGGACCTTTGTGCCCTTTGTTGAGTTGACACAACTTTTACTTAATGTTCAATTTTGTAAGCCACCTCTGTGAGAACTGCCAGGTGCTGGATGACGAACTGGCCATTTAGTAGAACACAACTGCCAATGACCCAATTCAATGGCAGTGTTAGAAGTTGAACCAAGCATTTCATGAATCCATGGCTGTCTATGTATAATACAGAGAAGTTCTGACACTGTTATATAAAGTTACCCAGCTGTACTCTGATGATTTCCTCAGAGCGTGTCATGATAAAGGATACATATAAATTCAGCAGCCTTGGGGTGTTGGACGGCTTCAGTGTCACTAACAGAAACTGCTCCAGCTTAGCCTTCAAATTTGGTGTCCAGGAATCCTAAATAAACCATTACATATGTTGGAAAAAAAAGAGAAAAGATGGTTATTCTGAGGGTAACACTAAGTCATAATGTTGCATTTTAACAAGTAGTTGACAATGGGTAACAAGATAATGTTCCATAATCAACCATGCACCTGAAAAAGGTCTTTGAAGGAGGGGTGGGCAGGGGGGTTGGGAACGAAAGGCAAGGCATAGTAAGGCAGGAACTCTGTGGTCTGGCTCAATGCTGCTCCTCGAGTCTCCAGGTACTGCTTGAAGTGGGAAATCCTCTCTTCAAACTCAGCTCTGTCCTGGAGACAGATTCAAGTATTCAAATGAATTGATTTATTCAAGTTGTTTAAGGATCCTAACATTGTTTGCAACACTTTCTCTGCTGAACAAACATATTCTCATCAGTTCAAAAAACAACATTCATTTCTCTAAAAGAAAAAAATCTGCTTTTTAACAAACACATTTTATCCATATAAATACACAGACTCAAAGTAAAATGACCTACCCAATAAAAGGCATAATACAGATAGACTGACTACTTATATGATGCAACAGCATCCTCAACAGGCCACTAAGAAACAGCCTATAGTGCAGCTTAGTGGACATTTGGTGAAACAGCACATAATGGTATTTAGTTAGATTTTCTTTGCAGCAAAAAAATGTTCTGGTTAAATGATCATTTCAACAAAAAACAAAACAAAACAAAACAAAACAAAAAAAATCGGATCTACATACATGTCCACTAGGGTGCCTCCTCAGTGGGTAGATGGTGAAATGGATGTAAAGGTAGAACTCCAGGCTCAGGGCCTCTGCATCTGTGTCTTTTACCTCGGAGGGAATATTCTCTGCCCACAGTTCAAAGAATACTTTATGATCTCCATCATCAAAAGAGCAAAGGAGGTCTCTCTGGAAAAGTCACAGATAAGAAGAATATTACATATACAAATACAAACAGGATCAATCAGAAATAAATCCACATATAGGCTAAGTTAGACTGACTGTCGTAACTCCTCTAAAACACTTAGCTCAGTTGCTTAGGTGCTACTTCAGGAGTTGGTGAGTTTCATAAATCTAATTTTAGAAATGTCAGGCTCTGAGATTGTTATTAGCAGTGTGTGCTATTCACCACTCTTCCCGTCCATCCCTAGTGACCACCTCTACAAATAATCAACCAACATGCAGGAGCCACAGGTTATAAGACCTGTATCCTTACCTGAATGACACAAGTCTTTGAGTCTCTGAAGGTACTTCCTTGAGGCTTTGACACCAACTTTCCTTTGCTTTTGCACTCCTTGTCAAAACTGTGCACTGTATCTTCAAATTCTTCAAACTTGAGGTACTACAAATGACACCAAACAAGCAGAAACTCCACTTTAACCCCAGCAGAAGTATGCTTTCCCTTAAGGCATCCAAACTGAACAAGCTGCAGAACCCTTCTCTATATCGTGCTATACACAGTGCAGTTTGTTGAAGAAAAGTTGTGCATCTGGTTTAAAGATTTGAACGTGTTACCTCCTTAATCATTCCAAGAAGATCTGCTTCAGTTGCCAAGATGTCACCCATCTTGGCTGCTTCCCTGGAACTCATGTGAGTGACCAAAACTTTCAAAACACTTACTGACAGCAAACACCTCTGCACTCATTAAACGGCATTTGTGCATTTAGTTAGGATTCTGCAGAGCCTGCAATGACATGACCGTACATAGCACTATTAAATGTCATAAGATAGTACACAAAATATATCTTTACAGAGTGCTTTTGTTTAATAATATATCACAGTCTTTGTGACTCTAAAACTCAGGTAAAACTGCAGTATTAAATGTTTTCATGTAGTAGTCCTAAACAAGACACATCCTATTGCCATAACGTGAACACGGAAGTCTGATTTGCTCTGCTCTTCAATTTTAACATTTTCTTCCATAGCCTACTTCAATGACAACAACGGCGTTAGCAAACATTTGGCAAGCTAGTAGCTACTTAACGACAAGCTAATCGGTTGCATTATCTGACGTCAGCGGTGAAAAGCAACAAAATCTTCACCTCGATCGTGTATCGCTTACTTGTTGATAAAGGCTTATGTTGCTTTCACCATCTTCATCCGTAATTCCAAACCTATAGAGTCCATCTTAGACTAGTCTTGAGGGCTTCAATTGCACTTAATGCTAGTCAGCTAGCCATTAGCTAGCAACCGTACACAGACAGGACGCTAAGACACCTAGCAACCAAATGGCTGGAGAATGCTTGCTGGAAAGTTGAGACAAGTGTCGTAAATAATGACAACACTGCACACTCTTTAAAGAAAGCATGGAGTTTGGTTAAATCAACCGCTTTATACACATTGTATGGGTTTACACCACATGGTTGTACTTCTTTCCTATGTATTTTGTTTTCATCTTAGACGTGTTTATTGTCGCTTGGACCTTTGAACAAAATTTCCCTTTTTTCAGGTTGTACATTGCAATAATATAACTTCGTCGACGTCAAGTAATGACGGCCAAGTAGCTCTAACTTAAGCTAACGTTTACATTTTTTTAACTGTTCCATATGCTGGTCTGATGTATGTAACACAAATTCTTACATTTATTTCAAATATTGCTAGCATGATTAGCAAGGAGGTAGCATTTTCAACCGGAAGTGTTTTGAATGTCACAGGTCGCGCACATTGTTCCTGCGCGGCACAGTTTGTTTCAGATAGTAATGAATGAAGTGTCACTCTAACTTGTTTTCCAGCATACAGTCACGGAGAGAAACAGGGTAACTGCATCGTTAGAGTACACACAGAGTAATATAAGAGCTCCATCTTAACTGAGGTAAGATTTGGGGAAGCGTGTATTCAACATGCTAAAGCTAACAGCTAGCCTGAATAGGATATGCTGCTAAAGTTGGTAGTTAACGTTATGATAACTATGCTAGTATAAAGAAGATTAAAGGCATTGCAACTTTGGCTAGAAGACAAATTATGACTGGCAGCAACATTGTTGGTTTAATGTCGAGTAAATGTATTCCAGGAGTCAACAAATGTTGTTACATTAGTAATGAGTTGCTGTTCATCTCTCACATGGGCTCCTCTGAATTTGTCCTATGTTGGTCAGTGGGAGCCGGTGTATTGAGGTAGCTTTTACTTGTGAGATTGCACTACCATTATGGGCTTTAACTAGGTCCAGGACAAAGGGTGTGATAGACGTTTATTTTCTTTGTTCTTCTAAGTGAATAAATATTTCAGAGTCGTCTAAGTAAAGAAAATGATTATTGATTCAATAATAGTTTTCTTAATCCTAGTCAGTTTGTTTGATGTGACATGCTGAAACTTGCTCTGAGTCATTTGAATAGTTGACTTGTACTGAGCAGGTTCCTGCAGCACAGTGCCTCATATTATAAACATAGAGACAATGCATTTAGGTTTGATATAGTGCTAAATTAATATATGTTTGGTTATCATCTTGCTGCTGCCCTATGAGTGCCGTGTAAAATGAGGATTGTCATTTCTGTGAGTGCTCAAGAACATTACACCATTAAACTATATAACAAATTGTTTTTTCTATCATACTAGTAGATAAACATTTATGTGTATATATAGATCCAGAAATGGCAGATCTTTAGGCCAGTCTCCAACACAAGTATGGCACACACACACAAGTCAGATGCCACCTAGATATGTCATTCAAAATGAACTTTTTTTCTTTTTGTTGTTTTTTGTTCCCTCTTTCTACTTTCTTAATATCTTCATTATTCCCAAGTTCATAGACCACAGCAGAGATGGCTGGAATTCTGTTTGAGGACATCTTTGATGTGAAAGACATTGATCCAGATGGCAAGAAATTTGACAGAGGTTTGTGAAATTTATTTATTAAACAAGGCTGAAGAAGAGGGAAACTCTGTTAATACATACCAGTCAAAGGCCTTATGCTTGTAGTCTAGATGGTAATAGTCTATGGTCTGCGCTTACTGTATATATTGGAAATTCCTGTGAATAGTCAATCATTATAGAGTTTGCTCGTCAATCAAAACAGAGATAAAAGAGATGTGTTTTTTTTTGTGTGTGTGTGTGTGCGCAGTGTCTCGTCTACATTGTGAAAGTGAATCCTTCAAGATGGACCTCATCCTGGATGTGAACATACAGATCTATCCTGTTGATCTTGGTAAGAAAATAGCCTTTTTTTCCTTTGTTTATTTTTAAAGATGGGAAATCATTAAATGGTTGATTATAGCGATAACGTAATCACAGTATGAATCTTCTTTGTATACACCATTACAAAAACACATGACAATTATTTGCACCATCAAGTGTTCTTTGGAGAAAGTGATTGCTTAAGTGTTTTGGGCATACTCACTGACTCTCACAACGTTTGACTTTTGTCTGCAAACTCTAGTACACATTTAGTTTAACTGTGTAATATTCTGCTCTACTCTCAACTAAAGGATTTATCTGAGCAGTAGATATGAGTGAACCTTGAGATACAGGCACATAGAACCATGCATCAAAAACTCATCGCTACCCAAGGTCCAATGGCACAATGACACGATATACTCAGTCTGGTCTCCTGTCTCCATTTCATCAAGGTGACAAATTCAGACTGGTTATTGCCAGTACGTTATATGAAGATGGAACACCAGATGATGGAGAGTACAATCCTCAGGATGACCGGCCGTCAAGGTATGACATTTGCTCTTCATATGTTGATGCATGTAATATTACCAACACATGCTGTTTGGTTAACATTTTTATCAAATGATCTAACAACATTTATCAGCACACTCTTAGGTGAACCCTCCCTTGAGTGTTTTTGCTAGCTTAGATTTGAGCTCTCATTTTACTCTGTTTTATATTTCCAGAGCGGACCAGTTTGACTATGTGATGTACGGAAAGGTTTACAAGATTGAAGGTGATGAGACTTCAACAGAAGCAGCCACACGTCTGTGAGTGATGTTATACATGTGTTAATAAAGTGATTTTGCCAATAATATGATGATACTAATGAATTTGGAATACAACAAACATGATTATAAAATCTGCTATGGTCATAATTTACCTTGCCTGAAAAAAGCATTATTGGTGTATCTATTATCAATAAAAGGTCATTATAGTGAAGAGGGAATGCATGCACATTGAAACTCTTGAGATCGTGACATCTACATCAGATGAGGGCTATATTCTAAAAACATTATCTTATTAGGTTTAATCCATGTTTCTTCTTTCAGCTCTGCCTACGTGTCTTATGGTGGCCTCCTCATGAGGCTGCAGGGAGATGCCAACAACCTTCACGGCTTTGAGGTGGACTCAAGGGTTTACCTGCTCATGAAGAAACTGGCCTTCTAAAACCCAACTCTGCCTGTCCTTTTACCATGGTCCTTCCACCACTGCAGTCAACCCTCAACCATCTACTGAGCTGTGGACTGAAAACATTTATATTTCCAAGTCGCAGCACATGGCCAAGAGTGCCAAGGCTGGTTCACACACAGAACATGTGGGACGAGTACATAGAAAATATGTTGTTTTTTACTCTCATGGCTATGGAAAAGTTCCTTCATGGAGAAGGACGAACTAAAGACTGTGATACTTAAAAAGTAGTACAACTTCCACTTTCTGGCAACTGTAAATAAAGATTTTATACAAAAAGATTCTTTGCTGACAGTTGTCAGTCACCTTTTATCATTCATTCATTTCATTTATTTAAAAACATTCTTTTTAGTTGTTTCAAAGTTAGGTCTTCAGTGTTTTAGTGCAACTTGAAGTCTAGAAGGAATAGATTGGATGAATGCCGCTCAACACCTCTCTCCAGAAACAGGATCCTAGGTAACGGCCTGTCAGTGCTTATTGAATGGTAAATTGACTGCACTGATATTTAGTTAGAGACCACTCAAATCACCCCATAGAACATGTCATATTCACCCATTCTAACACACAATAATGGAACAGCCGTCAATTGCAGTTAGGAGATCTGAATCTTGCCCAAGGACACCACCATCCCTCTGATTTAATGGATGCCCCACTCTACCTCTTTAGCCACAACTGCTCCTTTATTACAATACTAATGAGAAGTATTCAGTCATACAGAGTAACTGGAACATTCATCTGAAAGGTGCTGCTTCCATTTTATTGCAGCTTTGAAATCATTTTTTTCTAAGACTCATTGAGTGGCTGCTATCTTTTTGCTTTAGATTTTTTTTCATCTAAACCCTCATTTTTACGGCTTTGCATTCACACAAAATCCCTCAACCAAACAGCCTCTGCTTGCTGAAAACTTTTGAACTGGAGATCTTGACTTGATACTCTGGCAAGTATTTTAGGGAATTAAATTATTTTGCTCCCAGCTTACAGATGGGACGTCATTACCCGGGATGCCATAGGCAACTGTTCTATATTTGCCTGGATTGCAGCAAACTAAAATGTGGACTCTTGGTGGACAGAAAATTTAATTAGGGGGTGAAAAGGCAGCATTTGTGTGCAACACAGGCTCCTCAATGTCAGTGGTAATGGATGTCACAGGATGGGGCATAGCACTGCCAATGACTCACAGACTCCTGATATGTGCTTGGAAATGTTTTTCATTTGAAGAAACATTTGAATGTAGTGATGCTGTAACATGAACATGTAGCCTTTGGGAAAAAAAAAAAAACTACGACTGAATGATGTATATCAGTTATATGACACCTGAACAACTGCTTACTCATGCAAATATCAGCTGATCTTGTAATGGGTCAAATCATTCAGGTCAAGTCAAGATCCATTATTTGTCTCCCTTGGGAGAAGGGAGACAAATAAAGAACCTTGGTACAGGTCAGGAGCTTCAGTTAATGTTCACATCAAACATTAGAAATGTACCCATGGTGGAATATGAAATGAAGAGGTACTATGAAAAACAGCTTCCCTAAAAGGACAATCAGTATAAAGTCTAAAGTTTAGAAACAAGTGGAAATGTGACCACGGTGGTTTCAACTGTGGCATGAGGAGCTGTCTTGGGTTTTTCTTTAACTCTTGTTCCTCTGGGATTGTCACACTTTAGAGTTTACTAAGAATAGTGTGAGAGTGGTCTGGTCAGAGTCAATACATTACTGAAGAGAGGTTGTTTACTTTCTTTAGGCCTCCTAATACCAATCAATTATCATTTGAATCACATAGCCTATATGACTATCATTGTTGATCATGTGCACACATCTATGGTCTCAAATAACCATCTTCTACTAGCTATTTCCACCATAATAATACACCATGTGACAAAGCAAGAGCCGTCTCAAACATTATTCATGATTACAATGAGTTCAGTGTCCTTCAGTGGCCTCCCTATAGTCACCAGATCTGAATCCAATCCAAAGTCAAGAGCAATATTTCAATCCCGTAGTTGTAGATTCTGTAGCATACTGAGGAAAAAGGCTCAGAAAACAGTAAAATCACTATCTCTGGTCTCTGGTTCACATGTCCACCTGGTTAATGGTCAGCCATATGCTTCACTGCAAATTTTGTTCATTTGTGGTGGCATCTTATATGATAACACCATGCATGCAAATCTAATTCAAAGTAGGTCCCTGCAACCTCCTAAGACACATTATGTTACGACATGCACCTTTTTGATTTGGTATGTTGCAGTTTCTAATAATGCTGTAAGTCCTTATTGTTATTATTTAATTTTTTTCAATTTATTGTAACCATTGACTTTGATTTAACACAGCATTAAAGACAGATATATGAAACAGTTATATTTTTCTATTTCAACTTTTTCCAATATGACTTTCTATAACTTAGGATGTGTGTTCTCCCATTTCAGTCATTTGAACGACTTCCATTCATTTCGCTGTGAAAATTCCAGCTGTTATGACACTGTCTCAGTATCAGTCAAATGAAAACACAGACAATTAGTCAGATGAAGCACTGAGGATTCAGTGTTTTTGGCTTGGCCATGTTGTTTGTTGTTTAGTTTTTTTTCTTTGGTTTCTTTTTTTTATTGTATGTTATGCACAATAAATCAATATCAATATAAATATCTTCATTTAAATCACATTAGGTCGAAAATGAAATGAATTATAATGAAAAAAAGAATCCTTTAATTATATGAATTAGTAATACAGGAGTGCAAAAATAGATAGAGAGCCTACAAAAAATTTGGATACCAGTGAAAACGTTTCCAAGGTGTTTCCTTAGTTGAGTCCACCGGAAGTGATGTCAGTCGGTGTAGGTTGGATTTAACTGCGCAGGAGCGAGTCGGAGTGAGCTCACTTGTGCTGTGTTTGCAGTGCTGCTGGTTCCGTTGCCTAGGTGTGTACCTGTAGAAGGACTTTGCTGCACCCTACGGAATTGAACTTGCCTGTTTCACCACGAGGGCTTGTAGGGCAAATATGCCTTTTTATTTTAAGCTCTTATCCAACAGGACGCTGACAGACTTGTTTGTATAGCAATGTCCTCGCTGCCGGCTGTAATTGGAAGCACTGCACTCGGGATTATGTCAGATGCGGTGTTGAGTGGAGAGACAACCATGACAATGTATGTTGGAGAAGAATGAACAGTGGACAGTCGAAGTGTAGACAGGTTGGAACAGACAAATACGATGGATTACAGGCGGAAAAGGAAGCTGACATTCTTCACCATTGGCCTCATTTTTCTCCTCAGCGGTGTGGAATATGGTGAGATCTATTTTTGGGATGTTGTCGTAACCCTCCTGTCTACATCTAGAATCTAGATGTTTGAATGTGTGTGATAACAACAAAGTGATATTTGATTATATATCAAGCTGTTGTAGATACAGAGAATCACATTTTTTTTTATTATTTAACCAGCAGATGAGGGTGTTAAGTACCATGCAGAGTGAACTTGACTAATCACTGTCACACTGTGGGGCTATGGAGCAGACAGTAACTTGATGATGTGCTTATCTGGTCATCAGCCTATTCTTCTTTTTTCTGTCTGTCTGTCTGTCTTTCTTTCTTTCTTTCTTTCTTTCCTTCTTCCTTTATCTTTCAAAGTGTGCTTCAAACACATAACACTGAGGACAGTCTGTCTGCAGTTCCAATGAATTGTTTGTTCCTTCAAACAGTTTCCTCCCCCGCTAATACTTTGCAATACTCAGGATGTTCCTGATCCCTTCTCTGGAATGGATAGACTTTAACTCAACAACAACAACAACAAAACAATACATAAAAAGTAAAATAATTCTGATCAAACGAATGACTGAATATTTTGGTTCTTTATTTTGGAAAGTGTATCTTACTGTGGTGTCCATATGTCTCCATTTTGGGCCCTATTCACTGGCACAGGAAACTGGCCAACTTTTCTTTTCTTGGACAGTGTTTTAAGCACAATTTTATTATAGCCTATGCACCTTTCTGTGTCTTTTAACTTACTACTAGCCCTGCACAATAATTCCTATGTGGCCAGATTGTTTGATTTGTGCACAAATGGCAAACAAAACCTCTTGATCTTGAACTTTGAGACCCACCGGAATATAGGGGGTTATATAGTCTTTTGCTTGCTCAGTGCAAATGAAATGTCCTAGAAACATTTGACAAGGAAGCAAAAGTCCATGCACATGACAAGTGGTGGTTTTAGCACTCTCACATTCTCAGTGAGAGTGATGCAACCATAGCATTCCTCCAGCTTTCAAGAAAAATTGAGCAATTATTTCCTGTCTGGAATTTGCTGAGAACATATTTCATTGTGTGTCCTCAGACCCTGATTGAATTTGGGTTGTAGTGGATCAGCACTGTCCTTTGTCCATGTGATAACATGGCTGGAATGACCAGCGGAGACGTGAAGCTCTTTCAGTATTACCAGCACAGGGAAAACACTAAGGCCTCGTGCCACCCCATCTTTGCTTCCTTCTGGATCTTCATTCAACAGTGTACGACACAAGCACTAATACCGCTGAAGTGAAAAGTATATTGTTAATTTATGGTAATCAAGGAAAATAATGTACAAATGATAGTCAGATCACTTATTGGTATAATTACTTAGTCAGGTCATATTGGTCACAATATGATGGTAATCCATATTTGATGTGATTGTCTGTGTTTATGCTCATGTACAAGTAGTGCAACCAAGGTGCAGTGTGGGTGGGAGGATCTGCTTGGCTCCACAGAGACATTTTATAGGATACTGGCCTTCAATTATAAACTACAAACTAATTCCCCTGACTTCTGCCTCCACAGCTGTGATATTGCCCACAATATGGAAGTATTTACAGACTTTAGATGCAGCACCTTACTTCCTGGGTTTGGCCCTGTCAGCATTCAGCTTAAGTGGCCTCCTGTCAGGGCCGCTCTTTGGCCACTTGTCTGACAGAACACGAACGACCAAGAAGCTCATCTTGTTTGCCAATATTTTTGAGATAGTCGGTGAGTAGGTTCTTCTCCTCCATGTGTATTTTCTTTACTCAGAGCACCACTCAGTTTAACTTGGTGATGTTGCGTTCAGAGTTTTAAGTAAAGCATGTACACAAGGTCCATTTGAAGTTTGATGTTTTCACATTAACTTTGTTTCTCTTCTTCTTTTTTTACTCTTAAGGTAATTTCATGTATTTCATGGGCTACTCCAAGTGGCTCTTACTGTCAAGCAGATTGGTAGCAGGTCAGTATGTACAAAAATAATATTGGTACCCATACTCCATTTAGCAGATTGGATGCCTGTAGATTACAGTACATCAGTCATCCCAAACAGCAAAGCTTGGCAAGATCAAGTATGCTCATATGAAAAGACACAGGTTCACATCATGTAATGATGATGTATATCCTTTTTGACCAGGACGCAGAGCTCCAGGTTTCAATCTCAGTCGATGACAAATACGTCAATGTTTCAGTCATGACGATTGCTAATGGAATATGTATTTTCTTCAGGCATTGGCACGGGTGCCGGCTCATCTATCTTTGGCTTCCTGACCAGAAGCACCGCTCCGGAGGATCGTGCTACAGTGTTTGCTGCTGTTATGGCATGTCGACAAGCTGGCCTTCTGATCGGTTAGTGTTCTCCCTGCTCTCTGATGGCAAATATCAGAGGCCGCCTGCTGATCATTTGGATTTCATGTTATGAATTGTAATGGACTTCATTCTTTGCATGGAAAATATCACAAGGTTCCTGCTGCTTTCCCACATTTGAATGAGCAGAGATCATGGCAATCGAGCCCCCTGACATGTTTCACATAATAAATGTTCATGGGACATTTGTTAAATGAAAGGTCACAGGCAATTACACACAATGAATCAGACAAATAGGCTCTCTGATTGCACTTCCTCTTGAGATTCATTTGCTGCTTACCCAGACTATGAAGAGTGATTCATTGTGAGGTTTTACGTATGGTTAAAATACATGTTTTTACTTTGTGGTTGACACAGGTCCAGCATTTAATATTTTCCTGAGGCTGTGTGATTTCCACATGGGTCCTTTTGTGGTTAATAAATACACTGCACCAGGGGTAAGGACACAAATATGGTAGTTTGTCCCTTAGTAGCATATTCTTGTGCAAGCTGTAACACTTGTCTCCGCCCCTTGCAGTTGTTCATGTGCCTGCTGTGGATTCTCATCCAGCTGGTGGTGCTCTTCATGTACTGGGACCTACCACCTCTGGAAAGAAAGAAGGCGCAGGATAGTTCAGCAAGCAAGAGCGAGGAAGAAGAGCATGAGGGAGGGTTTGCGGAAGATGAGGAAGAGGAAAGTGATGAGGGAAAGCCACTAATGAGGTCCCAAGAGCTGGTGGGCTCCTACGGCTCAGTGGTGACACCCAGCCCCTTGGGAGACCACATGTCTGCAGCCTCCAATGCCAGGCCGAATCATATCTCCCCACCTCCCTCTCCACCGCCGTCAGGGACCCAAGAGTCCCCCAGTTCCTTTAAGAATTTCAGCATATCCCGAGGTAAGCAACAGTTAATTAGGTAAATAAGTAACTTTTCCTCTGAAAGGATCAAAGCAGTTTGTTTGCAAGCTTAACCTTCCTACCTAATTGGCTTTTCTTTATTTCTATAGAGTGTAAAAGTCGACTAGTAGACAAATTGCGTTATTGAGTAATTGAGTTAACAGGTAAACATAAAAAAAAAAAGTATATCCAATTTTCTCAAACAAAGTGTGGGTATGTCATTTAAAAAGTGTTGGAAATTCCAGCACATAACTTAATTTGTCTCTCTCACTCTCTGTGTCTTTCTGCTCTGACTTTGCGGTTGGTCTCCAACTCTTTCGTCTGTCTTCTCTCTCCAATTTTCTTTTGGTCCCTGTAGAATTCCTGAGAGAAGAGGTGGTTGTGCTGCTGGCTGCTCAGTTCATCACGCTCTTCAATCAGACAGCACTGGAGGTGTAGTAAAGACATACAGACAAGGAACACATAAATATGATTTATTTCCCCTTTTATATCTCCTAAATCAGTCCTCACTTGTTTAATCTAGTGCAGTGCAGTGATTTAAAATGACATCTGTAAGCAGGAACAGAATATTTTTAAGGCAAATTAGAGACTGAGACATACATGACTTGCATAAACTCCTCACTATTTTCCTCCTCAGACCATGGTGACTCCACTGACTCAGAAGTACTTTGGTTATGGGGAGCTGGAGAACAGCGTGATGTACTGTCTCTGCGGTGTGGAGGTGATCGCCGGCTTCCTCTTTGTGCGCTGGCTGAGCCGGCGTGTTGCCGAGAGGGTGGTCCTAGCCATTGGTTTGATCATCTGCAACATCTCTGGCGTCTGGTGCCTCATCTTCCTGGCCAACCCACTAGGTTGGCCAGCACTGCAATTTAAGTTGTTATTCAGCACTGTCAAGTCTGGGTACACATACTCAACATATGGCCTGCACTAGATCCAAAGTAAGCACTCCACGTATGAGTCATCTTTAATCACTGTTTTCTCTTCCATTGCATTTCTGTGTTTCCTGTAGGTGGGTTTCCATGGCAGCTGACTGAGTTCATCATTGGGGTGTTTCTGCAGGTTTTGGGTTTGCCATTTGTAGCTGTGGCCCAGGTTTCCCTCTTCTCCAAAGTCACTGCCGAGAGGACACAAGGTGAGAAATGGCACCATCTAGTGGACACAGGAACACATTGCTTTTTGAATGATATACTGATAATATTCTTTTGTCTTTCAAGGTGTTTCATGAAAAAAAAACACTCAAAAATCAGCAGCAGTGGGTTTCATTGGGCTTTTTGTGAATTTATTGGTTGTCTTGGATTTGCAGGATTCAGTCAGGGGGTGCGCCGCTCAGTGGGAGGTCTAGCTACCATCCTGGGCCCTCTGTGGGCTGGTGGCCTTACTGAGAACATGTATATCATGTTGGGGGTGATGATGGCACTGCTGGCGCTGCTAACGGTAAGTCAAAGACAATATTCAATCATATACTGTCTGATCTAATCTGAAAATTAATGAAAAATCTTTGTTTCTCCCGAGTTCCTCACATCTGGTACATTTTGTGGCTCACTGGATCTCTGGGACCTTTCAGAATCTCCACAAATATAAAATATAAATTCAACATTCAAAGCAACATTACCTTCCCTTTAGCACATCACTGATTTCCATTTATTAGATGTGAGTGATGTGACTGTGAGACTGTGAGAGCATAATTAAGATTAATCCCCACACTCTCTTGTCGCCCAACCCTTTTGCCTTTGGCTCATACAAATAAAAAAAGACAAGTACCCTTGGTTTGCCCCCACTCCCCATGAGTGTTGAAAATCAGACCCTGTAATTTGTGTAAATGTGCATCTCATTCTTCTTTTGAGCAAAAGTTACAGTGAGAATCTAATTAGGACAAAACAAACAAACAAACAACAGTGAACAGTTAGGAATAGTATATGTGAGTTGACATCTTATAGCTAGGAGCCTTACTTGGATTAGGGAACAAACAAGCATAACAAAATGCTTATAAAGCTTGTAATGAAGCATGAGCAAACCACAGCCCGACAAGCAAATGTTTCCACTATCACAGAGAAATAAGAAAACAAAACCAAGCTGCGTGCCTGTGAGGGACACGCTCACTGTGTGTGCACTTAAAATCAGGTAAAAGGAAGCCCTACAGTTCCAACTTGGGTGCACCACGAGGCTCCCTTCACAGCCCTGTTTTTCATTATTTTCTCTGTAAAGGATGTTATTTCAAGGCAGAAAAATATTTCAACTTTGAAGTTTTCAGCATTCACTCAGCAGCAGTTCTCTCTCTGGAAAAGGAAAAGGTAAAATATATATATATATATATATATATTTACCTTTTCCATTTAATATATTGTTGCTTTGTGCTACAACGAATTAAATGAAATAAGTATTTAAAATGTGTGAAATGTGTATTTTTCTTTGGATTCACAGTAGCTCTTCTTTTTGTTGTTGTTGGTGAAATATTAGAGCAAGACCTGTTAGGAATCAAACCTTTGATTCAATCCTCAGACACATTGGAGGAAAAAAAAATTGCAAAGCAAAGGTAGACAACAGAGAACATTATAGAAGGGAGCCTTCACACTAAACAGCTTATCATATTTTGTTTTAATATTGATGTAATGTTTTTAATGCAGATGATGCTGGCTTTCTCATATGACCGCCTGGTTGAGCCTGCTGTTGAAGAGGACGCTGACAGCCCAGACAGCTGTGGGTAATCCAGTGGGAAAAATGGATATGGAAGGTAGCTATTGCAGTGCAATTCATGCACAGTAAATGGTAAATCTTATATGAGTTAGCTGGTTTTTACGTGGTCTTCTTAGATCTAATCCTTCATTTTCCTGTTTTTTCTGCACTTGCCCAACAGTGCACACCTCACCACCTCCAGAGTGTTTCGTTAAGCCGGGACTTCTCTGCTTTTGTGTGCAGAGGCAGATGAAAGTACTGTTTGGGTGTATATGTATATTTCCCATGGAAATATGGAATTCTGATGGCACCACATGTGCAAGCTTTGGCTGAAAACTGTTCCCGTCCGTTTGTGTTCTACACAGCACCGATTTAGTGCATCACAGCACCGATTTAGTGCATCACAGGTATTTGTTAAACTGTTAAATTAATTAACATGGAAAATGGTTGAGGATTTTGTGGGCCGATTACTTTGTGCTGCAGGAGAATCTATTAGCTGTTCAGCCTTTCTACTTATTACCTCATTTCCTGGACAAACAGGCTTTCAGAAATTTATCCAGCTCCCTGAATAGAAACATCTTGGTAAATTACCAAAAGTGATGTTTTTTATGTAATATTTGAAACACGGCTTTATTCTCATCTGAAATGAAATACACAAATGTTTGGCCAGACTTTTATTTTGCAGATTTATCAGATGGATTTTAACCTTGATTAAAATAAATATCATATCAATTTTGGCTCTTGATTAACATTTTTTAGGGTTATCATGATGGTTTTTGGGATTTGTGATTTTGGTCTTTGCAAATTGTAATGATTCAAAGTTTTCAGAGTGGCCTCTGTCATTGAGGCAATGTTTTGGTTAACCTCTGCAAAAGAGCTACTAACACTAACATAAAAGAATTGAATTGATGTGGATTTTAAAAAAGTTCTCAGGGAACCATCAAATACTTGCAGTCTTTGTTGAAAAAATGGTCACATTAGGAGATTTTACACTTTGGCTCAACATCATCCATCAGTAAATTAATTCTATAAATACTGGAATCTGCCTCTGCCGATATCTCTCAAAACCTACTTGAAGATGGCAATTGAAATTTCAATACCTGGTGTCTGGGGTAAAGACTGCTACATCGTAAAATAAGTTTCTGGCTTTGACAAGAGCTGAGCAACACAGATTTCTGATGCTTTGATGGAGATGTAGTACATATTTTCAACACAGGTGGGTGCTCTCAGTCTTTGTTCCAAAGTATACGGTCCCCACTGTCTGGTGTGTTGATGCGTGGTTCATGTCAGCTAGAAATCTTTTTAAGTGCACTACTACAAAAAAATAAATCACATTTAGGGAATAACACCTAGTTGTTGTTTCAGGTGGTGGCACATAAAACACATCTATCAGTCTTACAGCATTTTTTTTTTTTTTCAAATGTTTAGAAATTTGTTTTTCCGGTGGCTTCCGATTTTATTTTCACAAACACCAAAAATATGTTGTGAACTGAAGGTATTTATTTCCTTATTTATTATGTTTTTATTTATTTGTTCTCTTGTGGGCACCTAACATGTACACCATTTTTTTGTATTTCTTGTCTATATACAAAAAGATAAACTTTAACCACACCTGACTGGCTTGTGTTTTATTCTCTTGGGAAAGTTTTACCTTAGAACCGGGGAGTATGTGTTTGTGAAATATTTTTTGTAAAATGTAAAATTTATTTTAGATTTGTAGAAGATTTATCAGTACAATTTGTGGTATATTTTGTTTAAAAAGGAAAATCTTAAATGAATATATAAAAATGATTTATATATTTTCCCATTTAACTTCATCCTGCTCATGTCAAAATCAGTATTTTTATACAATTCATCATTTTGGTATCTGTAGATATTTGATTATTACATTTTAAAAGAATCATGACCAAAATTATTAAACATAAATATTGTTTAATGGACATCTTAGAACCTATATATATTTACAGTTACAATATACTTTTTTTTTTTTTGTCTTTCTGTAGGAAATTATATTTCTCTACATGGAAAATAGGGATAATAGCTTTCGTGCTTAGATATTTAAATTTTACATATATTATTATTATTATTTTACAAACATTAACTAAAAATACATTTCCAATAAAAATTCAGTTCTCTTGAGCATAACTTTGAATACAGTATAACATGTAATATATATTTCAATAGGTGAGATATCAAAATTTTGATAATTGATACTATTTTTAGTTAAATATAAATGTATCATGAATGATACATCGAAAAAAATGACAAAATACTTTTACTAAAATAAATAAACGTAACAAAAGTGAAATAGAAAATAGTCTGAAATTTAAATGAGCATATATAAATAAAAATGACTAACTTTAATATTATTTATGGAATTGAAAATATTTAAAGCATGCAAAAAAAGTGTTTCATAATATTCTCAGGCGGTAACAAGAGATTTTGCTTGCCAAACAAATAACTGAATTACTCAAATTGTTATTTGTCAAAACTGCAGTATTTGAAATACTATGTAAGAAATGATTTTGCATTCATATGTCAAATCTGGAATATGCATTTCATATAAAAATGCATTAATTTTCAATAATTGTTCAAAATGGGAAAAAATGTTAGCCAACAAGAAATGTCATTAAATAAAAGTACTACACTTCAAATAAATAAAACAAGCCACACAGGAAACAACTGCAGATCACAACAAGTGGACGAGGCTCCACATGGGGTCGCTGTGACCTAACTGACCTGACCAATTTTTTCGCTCATGACGACATGTTGTTTCGCTGGTGACGTGGAAGTCGAAGGGGCGGGGCCTCGACCGTGAACTTTAGTTGAACCCATTTTGGTTGTTGGGCGGGGCTGGCTCAGAAACATTACGACACAGGGCCAGTAACAGAGATATTTTGGGCTTTTGATATTTTTTAATTTATTTTTTTTCTCTGACTTGATCCCCCCTCCCCCCCACCCTCTCACACCAATTCACCAGCCCCCACACTCACCCATCACACACACAAACCCCAAACACACTTGGCCTGCAGCGGCAGTCTGACCGAACAGCGACCCTGCGTATCAGGGTCAGAAGTGTAGAACACGTCGTGTGTCATATTCGCAGTAGTTGTGGGGGTAAGTTTGGTAAGCCTGCTCCTCCTCCGTGCCTGCCAATCGCAGGGATAGGTTACGAGCATATACAGCCAAAATTCGGTGATGATAATGGACGTGAACTTTTGGTGAACTGTGTTTTTCCTCGACCGGGGGCTACGAGGGCAAGTGGAGTTCAGTGGGACTTCAATGTTTTTCTTTCTCTTTTTTTTTATCTCCTCTTCTTCTTCTTCAATCTCATTCCCCAGGCTTGATCACTGATTGACCCCTCCAAAGTGGCTAGGGTTAGATTTTAGGATTTGGATGATGCACTGCAACACGGGGGCTTTCGGGACATCCGCAGCTTATCCTGGCATACATATTTTACACTTGGGAGTGTGGATAGAGCCACATCGCAGCATCAGCCACCACTTTTCACATACATCTACTTTCTCTTGCCCTTTCACGTGCACTTTACAAGAACCTTTCCCAGTTCATGGGACACCTTGACAGTTCAAGAATAATACCTTCAACTTGGTCATTATAAGACTTTCATGAAGTGAGTTAAGATGGGTAATAAATGGATAGAAGTGCTCTCAAGCTTGAACTTCTGAGCTTTTGAGCTGCCAAGCATATGAAATATTTAGTCTTGCACTGGTGTCACGGATTCTTAATGTTTGTGCAAAAACTTCTCTAGCCTCAGTCAAATCAAAATGGTGGCACCGATAGAAACCTGTGAAAGTCTGTGAGTGTCCCTGCATGAATCGCACTCGAATTCCATGTTAATAATACATGTGTCACTCTGAAGAGGTGCAACATCTCGAGAGCAAGGCGGTTATGGGAAAAAAATAGGAGAAGCAGAGTGCCTGAGTTGTGGTATAATGGGGAGAGAAAAAGCATGCACTGCGACAGAAACTCTGCCACAACAAAGGGTAAAATACAAGACATTCTCATGCCAAAGTTAGACTTTAGCCTAGTTTCTTAAGTTTAAAAGGTCATCTGTAAAGTCTGGTCTTGTTGGGTTTCTGCACAAAATAGAACTACTGGAGGAAAAATTGAGCTGATACCCAGGGATGTGTGACATTGGTGCTATCAGAGAAGCAGAGTTGTGTAATGCTTCTTTTGACTGAATGAATAATTAAGTCTGCTTATAGCCTATAGCCGCGGCACCCATGGGCTGTGTTGTGCAAGCTAGCCAGCTGCTATTGCGCCGAGTTCTGTTTTGCCAAGTGGGTCACGCTTCAGACTTCTTCACTGCTCAAAGTTTTCTTCTCTTTGATCTTAAATCATTATATTCTTACTGTGGATTTGTAATTCTGATGGTCTGTTTGACCTTTCACCCTGCACTAGTTGTGTTTCAAGTCTTGACCTGTGTGGTCGATGAGATGAGAGTGGCACATGAGGGATACTTATGTCACTTTTTTTCTAACCATTTAATTAGTTTTGAAACTTTGTGAGTAGAATACTAATTGTCACAACAGCCCTTTTTTTTCCTCTTCAGTTTTTTTTCTGGCCAAGCACTAAGCTCCACAAATGAAAAAACATGGCGAGAGAAGAGCCACCCAACAGCGAGAATATGAGAAATACATCATTGCTTTATATTATACTTTTCACTACAAACTTTCCTCAGGTCAGTGTTGTTTTAATTGTGTTCTGCCAACGACTAACCAACACCCGCACCCACCAGGCCAACCACAGCCACCCTCATCTGTCCCCTCTGCTCCAAGAACAGAGATTACTAGCCCATCTGTATCACCAGAGCCAGGCCACGCTAAGCCGGTGGGAGCCCTGCTCAGCAAGGCACTGCCGCAATTGTTAACCCTGATTAACTTGATGTGGCGTTCTGTAGAGGGAACAGTGTGAAAATCAAGCCAGTGCCGTGACCTAGTGCCCCGCCACTGAACCGAGGGGGAATTGGGCAAACTTAGGGGAGGGAGGATGAGAACGGGAGTCAGGAAAAAGAGAGAGGAGTGAACAGAGACTAAAAAGAGAGACAGAATGATGGCAGAGAGATTAAGGCAGCTTGGGGGTCTTAACAAAGATTGCACTATAGGAAATGATGGATGCACAGAAATATCTCTCTGTTTTAGTGCAATGAAATCAGGGTGTCACTTACAATACAAGCTCTTGCAGTACAATATAAATTGATATGACTTTCATTGACCTGGGATGGGCTTCCTCAGGGTTTCTTGGTACAACAGTAGACATTAAAGATTCAGATCTAACCACTATAGTGAGATCATCATCACGCAGAGAAGACAGGGTCGATATTTTCTGCATAGCATGAACTAGAGCATAGATTAAAGATGGGACCATATGGAAATGTATACACTGTTGACTTTATGTTAGATTAATGTCTCAGTCATGGTTTGCCTCCAAGGCACAAGAGACCTGTACTACTTTTGCTTTTGTATGGATTTTAAACATGATAAGAAATTCAGATGATATGTGTCCTTTTAAATATCAGTGCAACCACACCTCATTTATTCTGGCACATTTGCATTTGTAGCTATAAATAATTAAATACAATAAAATCCCCTGTCAGATAACATTTGAACTCTTTATATTATCTTTGACTGGGTATAACACTTCTTATTAAATCATTGCTGTGCCATGGCTAATGCGTGTTATATGAAGGATTCCTCAGAGACGAGGCTGGAATTACTGCTGTTTGCTAAGATGCATTTGAAAATGTTTCTTTTTCTTTTTTTTTTTACCTAGAAATGTATCATTGCCGGTGGCACAGTTTGAAAGGTCAAGTTAAACCATTCGTCAACAGCAATGCCAACTTTCATATTTCGCTTCTGACATATTGTTGGACTAAGTCGGCAGGAAACCATCATCGGGCATGTTGTCTGGCTGGATTTCAGCTGATGTGTTCAAGGGCGAGTTAAAAATTCAAAAACGCTGTAGAGTAGAACAGAGCCAGAGTAGAACACTGGCCGTTGTAGCTTTACATAAAGACCAAAAATCTACAAGCCCTATTGCACCTGAATGATGAAATATTCCAGTTTCAATGCACAGTTGCTTTTCTATTGCTAGTGAAACATAGGTGTAGATTTACGACATGAATACAATTTTCATTTAATACTAAGGAGAGACATGAACTGAGAATGTAACTAATTAAATAAATGAATAAGTGATGCCTATATTTTTCTGAACGTAGCTGTGAGGCAGTTTGCGGCATCTAGTGATGACTGACCAAGTGACATTTGGTCGTGTTCGTCTGGTCTGGGCGAGGGCACGACTATGGGTTAACACTATGACTGCAGGCTGCAGGGTGTCTTTCTGCTTCTCTGGCTGTTATTGTATCTTTCACATTTGAAACAAGGTGAGATTGCCAGTGCACATCTACCACACCGATATGACTGATTGGGTAATGAAGTAAGAAGTCTGTACCTATTTAATTTTAAAGACACAATTTAGAGAAAGGCTTGTCAGGTTCGTCAGCGCTTTGAAAATTTTGACCCCCAGGATTTGGAGTGCAGAATTACAATTAGACGCTTTGTTAGATGTAATCACATTGCATTGATTTTAAAACTGTGCAGAAATGTTTTCATCTAAATGCACTAGAATATTTATATAAAAGCTATGAATAATTCATGTGGCAAAAGGATGAACAAAAATATGCTTCAAATAAACTATTTAGTTTTACTGTATAAAATGAGAGGTGCAAAGAATTCCACTTAACATAGCTCCGTGTGTGTGGTGATGTTGTGGATTAAGACGCTTTAAGAAAATAATACCTTTGCAATGACACCCCCAAACAAATGGCAGAGATAATAACATGTTGAACCCTGTAACAACTCCAGCAGGCCCCTCCCTCTCTGGGCTCCTGGCCCTTTCTCCTTTGACCTAATAATTAAGCTGCTTTTGGCATTATAAGTTGAGAAACAGCTTTGCCAATCGGCGGTGACAAATCTCTCTCAACTGAACCACCGCTTTGTGGAGGCTGCTGCTGTCTCCCTTGCAATGCATGGATGCTCCCCAGCTCCATCACTTCAACTCCAAAAATCTTTTATCATCCCACTGAGAAAGTAATCCTACATTTGGCATCTGTGAGAAAGAGCACTAAGATATCACAATCAGCCAAGTGCTGAGTGTGTTTAATAAGCTGACTGTTTTTGACTTGATGTCATAAATGTGAGAAATTTTAACGAGGGAAAAAATAGAAGCTTTGGCTGCATACATGAGTGATGGTTCAGGCCTGCAACCGGTATCTTCTTGAAGTCATTAAAGTTGGAGTTAAATCAGAGAAACATGTGTTGGACATTGTGGTTAGATGTTAAGTGCTGCAACTACCTTTTACTTCAAATCAAATATGCTGTTCATTAAAATGAACATGTCTGCAAACTATGCTGTGGTGTTTTAGGCACATAGTTTGTCTCTTAGTCACACGGTGATTTCCAGTCCTTTCCCCATGGCATAGAAATCACTTGCAGACTCCTGAAACTTGCTTATGATGCATTTATCCCTCACAGTCAACATCAAGTCTGCACTTGATTCTAATAAAGTTCCTTTATAGGCGCATGTCAACTGATTGGAAAAGTCTGGAGACTGTTAGTTCACCAATAAGGCAACTTTGACAAAAACCAAAAGTCTGCAGTAGTTTTCCAAAATTGTCTGCATGGATTAGAAAAATTAAAACATTTTGTGAATTTGTGTCAGGTATAGTAGGGGAGGGCAGATTTGTTCAAACCAGCAGCAGCAACTTCAGCATTTTTGGTCATGAACTGATGTTTTTCCAGAACCGAATGCAAACACAAAACGTCATCAAAACTTAATTTCAACCATTAGAAGAGATAATGCACCTATGTGATGGCAGCTGACATATTATACCCACAGTCTTGATTATTGCTTGAAATAAACTATTGCTCAGTTTCTTTTTTTGAAAAGTTCAGTGATGGGGAAAAACTCCTAGGGGACTCTAACTTCTCAAGCTGAAGTTGCAGGACCAAAGATCAGATTGCTTTTGACCTGTAGGTGTGATCGCACCCTGGGCTCAACAACAAACAGTCAAGGACATCGTTCTCCAAATGCAAGCAGTCGTGTGAAAACACTGACAAAGTTGTTGCCGCAGTTGTTGGACGGTCACGGCGGGATATCTCAGCCTGCTGTGGGTTAGACGGGGCGAACGGTAAGAGAAACAGACAGAGGGGGTGAGGGAGGAGGGATCGGGTGTGTGATGCAGGACCCAGCAAGGAGGCTGGAGGAGCTTTGCAGAAGAAGGGGGGGTGGGGTGTTTGGGTACATCCTAGCATTACAAAGCAGTGACCCAGGATTAAGCGCGGGGGACAGTAGCAGTTTGATTTGATCGGGCAGTGCTGTGTTGTTAAATCGCTCATTAAATCCAATTAGGGGGAGGTAGAGGGAGACAGAACTGAGGGTGTGTAAGGGCACAGAAGTTTCACTCCTCCTGGGGAAGATTGCGTGCTAAGCCGAGCAGGTGACAAACTCCAACTCTGAACTCCTGACCTGTCTGTGGGACTCCCCACTTCTTCGCTCCTTCTCACCCCTCTCCTCCCCTCAACTGCCCAGTTGCAGCTTTCACCTGCAACCCCCTCCGCCTTTGTACTGCTACAGTGAGGTGTGAGGGTGCTGGATGTCCTGCGACACAACTGACATGTCAAAGAGCAATCACTGACTGGTTTTACATGCGAAATAGACTGTCAGGGCAATTAATGTCTCAGGAAATTAAAGAAAACTGCTGCCTGAGTGTTGCTCTCACGTGGTGCCGAGTGCAATCACACTAAACTGGTGCCAAGACAAATGCCACACAATTACATAGCATAACATCATCCTGATGTGGCCTTAGAATAACCTTTCTCAAAACTGTCACACACAAATAAATTAACCATGGACAAATGCCCCTAACCCCGTTGGATTTTATAATTCTGCTAGTTCCTCCCCACTCTTCATTTCACTTTCTTCCCTCCTTTATCTTTTTCTACAGTTTCCATGGTTTGTAATGTTTTTTGTCCGCAGTTGTGCGCAGTGGTTTTAGGCACAAACAAACAAGGGCGGATTACAAGAGACTTTGACAACTTAGTCATTCTCTTCATGAGGTCTCCTATGGTTTGGTGATCTATGAATTCACTCTTGTTTACTTCCCAGACTGTCACAACACTGCTGCTTTAAAGCACATTGTTTGTCCAACTCTTGCTCCTCTGTTTGTCCCTTATTTGTGACTCATGTGTCATGTCTCCGTGTTGCCTGTCCTCTCTCATCCACATCTTCATCCCTTTTTTTCAAAGGTGTTTTCCCCCCAGTTTTAAGACCTCGACTTTCTGAGTGGACCTACAACTTATATAACTGAATCAACAGCACAATACAATATGAAAAACACACAAATCGCTGTGGACAACTACTAATTTTGTTTTCGTGCAACATGGCTATACAGCTGTCCATTGGTAAGTAAAAAGCCAAAGACATCAAAGTGACATCTGTCATGTTAGTTCATCATGTCAACTGTGTGGTTCTGAGTCAGAGTAACATGTATTGGACATTGTGGTGAAATGGTGAGTGTTGTAACTATGTGTGCACCTTTTACTTCGCATCAGATCTGCTTTTCACAACAGCTGACATGTCTACAAAGTATGCTGTGAGGTTTTTTAGCCACATACTGTATTTTGCATTTGGGCAGCCATTGATTTCCATTTATTTTCCAGTTATATAAATGTAAGGTTTAGAGTAAATGGCAATAGACAGTTGCACAATTTATTCATTGATATGCAGAATGTCTGTCAATATCTAGTATTCTAGATATGTTTTATTTTTGATAAAAATGAAATATGTCACAGCATACCACAAATACATTTTATTGTGGTGCTAGAGAGATGCCATTGCTTACAAATATCCTTGGGCACCAGGCCCATCAAAAACCTCACAACTTTAATATTTCAAAATGCAAATATTACTATTTCACCTGAAATTCATAACTTCATCAAATTCCCAATATTGTCAATTACAATTTTTTTTTTTTTTTTGCATTTTGTTTTTTTCTTTTCTTTTTTTTTCATTTAAAAACTGTTGTCTCACAGTTTCATTACATGCTGGTCTAATAGCTCATGTCTCCACTACATTGTCTATAAAATTGAAAATACTAATTGCTTTACTTATTTGCTAATATTTATTCCCCTAAAGATTTTCACACTATATGTGCCCAGAAAATATAGTTGTAACCAACCATAAAGAGGTGCCATATGGAACTTTAGATTGTAGAATGTAAACTGTGTGTCTGGTCTGCAAGTTTGGGCCTCGGTCTATGTCTATATATTTGTATCCGCAGTTTACTTTTGGAATGGTCCAATTGTTCTTCTTGTTCTGCAGTAGTAGTGCCACACTCGGAGAAGGTTGTAGTTGAAGAGTTAATGTTCCTGTTGTCAGTGTATTCTACCCATTTTCTATCAAATGGTTAACAGCTAATACAGTTAATTCCTGTATACTTATAATTGTCTTTGTATTGATACTTTAGAATGATTGAATTATTGATCAGTCAATTTGCTACATTACATGTACTCCTTTATCTTTAGTATTTACCACACTAGTATTGAATTTGATTACAGCCATATTGATGCTAACTATGTATTTGGCATAACATATACATAACTATGCATGTATCTATAATTTACAGTACATCAACAGCTTACTTGGCCATGTTGCTGTCTGTAAAAAAGCACCTCTCAGTCACGGACCATAGAGTCGGCTCTTGCTGTTTTAACGTTTCTTGCCAGAGATATGAGGAAAGTTAAAATTGCCTTGGACTGTGTAGAAGTGCCAGGAGTGGAGCCTTGAGGAACACCACTCGATTGTGTCACACCATGTTTGCTAATGACCCATTCTAATTAAAAGTGCATTTAAAGAGCTCACAGAAAAAAATCCATTTTCATCTGAGAGCGGGCATGTAACACTTAGGTTTGTAAATATTTAATGGAAATTTTTGTCTGAAGCACTGTATATTACTGTATTGGAGTGGAACCAGGCTTTAACACAAACTGAGTCTGATCTGAGGTGAACCCCCGTGAGTAGACTCAGCAGTTCTTCAGCTGTCTTCCGTCTGATATGCTTCTATTTCTATCACTTCTTCTCCTCCACTGAAGTTAGCATGCTTAGCAGCTAGTCCCAGACTGGTTGGCCCCTTTGGATACTTTGTGATACTGGGTCTTCATTGTGTCCTGTTTGCCCAGAAGAAGCACTGCTGCACAGAGGGCATTTTAAAACTTAAATGCAAGAATAGCTGAAGCTTTAACCACGAGTGGTAAATAAGCACTGTTAATGGTGGCTGTGCAGTAATGGCAAAACTTAAACTTGGAATGCAGACCTGCTATTCACTGTACCTCATGTAAATAATGTATTGTACTTCATTCGCTGTTATCTTTATTCTGATCTTGGTGTTCCTTTCTGTCTCTGTTTTAGATGTGTACTACCAATCACAGGCTGTAAAACATTCCCTCTTGGTTTTACCTCATGTTCTCTTTTATCTTCTTGTCCTTACTTTGTATGCAGACATTTACTGGTTCCTTCTGGGTCTGTATGCAGATTATAGGGGCTCTTATATCTTTAAAATCCTCAGTTGAAATGACTTTTTATGTCCTCAGGAGCTGCTTTGGTTATCTGTCCCTCAGGTCAGGCTGAGTTACTCCTGGAAGAAAGGCTTTTAGGTTCTCTATTTCCTTTTATAGGAGCCACAACAACATGATTTAAAACTCAAAGGTCTTCTGGTGTGCGATGGACTTGACAGAGTTGATGGAGTTGACAGTGAAAGATCTAATGCCAAACCTTAAATGTAATGATTACACTACTTTTGGCCTACCTGCAGAGTTAGTATAAATATTGCTTTCTGCTGGAGCCATGTTGAATTATTTTAACTATTCAAGCTTTGATAAGTTCAGCTCTATGTATATTTTATACTATCTTTTATCTTCCCCATACTCTCCAACTATTATACATATATATATGTATACATAATATATATATACTTAAAAAATGATAGGTTTTAATGTACTTGTGTGCTCTGACTTCTTTGCCTGTCATCATACTGCGTTCACTGTGATATGTAATTTTACTGTTCATCTAAAGTTAAACTAATAGCAATAAAATAATAATAATTTCACTCAAAATAATTCATGAATAGTCCACAACAAATCAAAATAGACAAAACATATTATACAATATATTATGGTATAATATAACAGATTGAACCACTGAATATGTGAAACCTAAATATATTTGAAACTACGGTAAAACCATAAAGTTTTTTTTTTTTTTTTTTTAAGTTACAGAGCCATTTAGTTTCACAGTAGCTTACATTACATTATGTAGTGCAGTTAATGTCTTATTGCTGTTTTTTGAGTTTTGAGCCATGACATATATAGTGTAATATTTTATTTATAGGCATTTAGTTATTTTGTACTTTTAAAAACACAGTTTCTCATTAATTTTTTTAAAGTTTATTTTTCATTAAAATATAATATTAAAGTGTGCATATATTAACCAGTAAATTAGTGGTACACATACCAATGTCGATGTCATACAAACCCAGCTTAGTGTAATTGAGTATTCCTAGTGGTGGTGAATGTATTAGAACTTACGACTGGTATCACAGTCTTACCTGCCGTGCTTAAAAAATTTACAAATTTCTTCTAATGTGGCATTGTTCTAACAGTAGTGGTTCTTAGGTTTTGGCTCATATATCATCAGGAGAAAGCAGACTGGAATACAACATTCTGTCTGAGTCATAATGTAGCACCCAACCGTTTAACTGTAAAGTTTTGAAAACGAAGTCTTGCAGCCAAAGTCAAGTGTTCCCACCCTTGGCCTAACAGCCCAGAGCAGAACAGTCGCCACTATAATCTGTATGCCCTAGTTACACTGGGAGACGTGTCTTTGTGTGACCACCAAGGAAGTCCTGCAGGCCTCTGGAGTCACAATAGAAGTCAGCAGAGCTGCCATAACCTTTTCTTGACCTCTGCCATTCTGTACTGCGTTCACTGGGCACTTCATCCTTGGCTCTCCTGCCTCTTGATTTTTTCCAGCCCAGGAAACAGACAGACATAACAACTGACAAACTCCTCTTTCTGTGTAGCATCACAAACGACCCAGAGAGCTGGCTCAATGGGGATCACAGCACATCCAGCGTATTGTCTTGCCATCTTTTCCTGAATATGTATCAGGATGGCTGAGGGGGACAGTTATACCAAATCTCTTTGTCAATCCCTCAGGAACGGCACAGAGATCTTCCCTAACAGGCTCTTAGTCCCAGAATAGATGACAACTTTGACACTGATGTATCATGTCTCAGTAGTTCAGACGTGGAAGGCGGCCTGCCTGGGCTTGATGCAGCATAGGCAGCGAGCCAACAGAGGTGCACGAGGACTGTAGGGGGGGAGACCTATTTAAAAACAATCCTATCTGTGGATCCACTGTGGGCTAAACAAAGGATTGGGCCTCATTAAGATAAGAGTGTCCACGAAAGCAGACCAGTTGTTATGTGAACATGCTGCCAGGGAGGCCACCGCGAGGCAATGGCCCATTTATTTTCTCTCTCTCTCCCTGAATAACTGTGTGCTGTTCCAGTGCATCATATGTCTTTGCTAGTAGCAAGCATTCTCATCAGTGTGTCCCCTCCATCCCCCTTCATCACGTCCATGTTGCTGCCAGTCATGTGTATATGTCAGGAGTGGGAAAACAATAATAAACATTGACAAACAGGCCTGGCTGTTTTCCTGATGTGCCACAGAGCAGAAGTAATACTGGGAGGATGGGTACAGAAGACTCCTCCAAAAAAACACGTGCTCATGGAAATTTAAAAATGAAACTTCATTTTTGTTTTCCAGGTCAGCTCGCTCATGAAAATAGTATTAGAAAAAATGCTCTGGATCACAATTTGATCAGTCTGTAAACATCAGCATGAGCCTACTTTTGTTTGCTTGTTATTTTCCCTTTTTTTTTCTTTTTTGTTACTGCTGTTTTCACCATAATTACTTTCAGATTTAGTTGTAATCCTGCAGTGAAGTCCCCTGTTACACATTAAAATGCACACAATTCTAAGTATATTTGTAAGTATTTATTATTACAGTAATGAAATAATGAGAAAGTTATTAACAGTTCTATATAGAAATGCACATCATATAATTTGGCACCAAAGTAATTAAAGAATCACAAACATTTAAAAAAAAAAATCTATATAGGTTATTTTACTGCTGCGAATTATTATCCCCAGAAATAACTTAATATCATACACCATAGAACAATTTTACAGCAGCATTATGCATTATAGTGAGGAAAAACATATAACATAACAATATTTGGGGATATTTAAAGCCAGCTAATTTTGCTGATACCACATATTTTATAAAGTCAAAGTTGATGTGCTTTATATAAAGCAACAAGTGAGAAGATTTGATCATAATAGTAGAAATTCAATATGTACATGGTGCTCATAAACTTGGAATAATTTTGTTTTCAGGCACATTCCTTTTTTTATTCCTATTATAAAGGTTAATTTTGTTTTAATTTTCACATTGGTATGTTTGAAAGAGATTGAACAATAAAGTTTTGAGATTACTATCAAGAATAAATCACATTATCACAATAATTTCATGAGAAGAGGTAAAAAACAAACAAACAAAACAAAAACATTTTATTCCAATTTTATGAGCAACCTTCATTACACATATCATTCATATATTATTGTATATTATGGAACAACATGGGTTAAAATCTTTTTAGGGACCAGGTTGTTGTGAGTGTATACATTCTGCTATAGGTGCTGGTGGATTTTAAAACTTAAGAGCTATAACCCAAAATCTGATGTCTAGACCTATATTAATTAAGCTGCCTAAAGGGATTTAGTGGGAAAAGATGCTCTTTCAGATTTGATGAGTTAATGCATGGCTTTCAGTAGAAATATGTGTCACGTGGAATAAAACAAATTTATGTTAAGATGGATTTCTCAAGAACATGTTCAGTCTCCTTTCTGGTATGTTACGACCTGACAGCTAGATTTAGTGAACCTTTCAGCATAAATCTATTTCCTGTACTGCCTTTAATATCAGTATCACAGCTTGGTTAAATTCTCTGTTATTGGGGTGTTTTGTCCCAACCTCAAAATCATGCACTCCTAAAATGATCCACTCCAACCACAGAATAAATCAGATGGAGAATTTCTGTAACTTTGACATTGACAGTGGTGCATATATTTAAAATGATCATGCCAGCCTTCTTCCTCCATTGTGAAGCACAACTATTGCAATTATCTATTTATCAGCAGATTAAACAAAATTGAAAACATGTACACTGAGGAATAAATCTGAAAATTCAGGTGTGTTCTTTAAATCATAAATTTTAAGTACGTGGAATGAATGGTGGGGTCAGAGGATGGATCTGGAAAACTATTCCTTTAGAAAAATTACAACTATTCAAAATGGCCTAGATTTACGTCTAGGGAATGGTCTTTTTCATTTGATGGAGCTGTGCGTGTTTTCCATTATGTGAATGGGTTCTTGGTAGCAGCTGAGCCTGGGAGTTGACACCATCACCAATGGGAAGGAGGATGCTCTGAACGAACAAACAAAAAGCTTTAAACTTGCGCAGTGTATCAGACATGTGTTTAAGCTTTATTATTAGAGAATAAAAAGAAGCTTAGCTGTTAACTCAGACACCATGAACTCTGAATGACACAGGGTTCACTCAGAGGTTATCAGTTCAAATTAGCTGAAAGATCCACAGGGCAGACTGATGCTGTTTGTTATGTGGCAGATAAACTCCACTAGGGGGCAGTGAGTTACCTGGTTTTTGAGGGATGCTGCTCTTAAGGGCAAAGTAATGAATGAATAGAGGGAGAGAGAGTGAGAGAGATATGACCCTCTGATGAACTGCAAATCTGCTGGGAGCTCAGCGGGGCATTGCTGACTGGTTAAATGCCAACGCTCCACCTGTGAGAGGAGAACAGTGACAATGATGCATCTGTATGCGTGTGAGCCACTGTGAGCCTTTGTACATGTGTTTGTATTTGAATTAGTCTCTTAGCATTTACATGAGCCTTCGGTGAGTTTTGGGTGTGGTTAATCAAGCTAACATGTGGCCAGCTGTGCAGCAAATACAAGGTTTTGAACGTCCCACATTTCAGGTTCCAGGTTTGGCTACTTTCAGTTTTATCCTGTCTTGTTCCTTCAGATGAAACAAAGCGATCATTTTCCTCACAAATTGCATTAAGACTATTTAAGCCTTTTTCTGCCAGACCACTTCTCTAAACAATCCTGTGGCCTTTATTTTCTTGCTCTACTTTCTGGACTTTTTTTTTTGTTTTAACCCCCCCCCCTACACACACACACACCCCACCCCACTTTTTGGCTCTCTCCTTTTCTTTTCTCCATCACTTTATTTCGTTTCTTAACAAAATCCAGGACCAGGAGGCACATGATTAGGCTGCCACTAATTGGTATCAGATTCACAGGTTTGGATCAGCACTGTGCTGGCTGGAGCCAAAGTATTGCTCACATCTGCACTGAGGGCTGGTCGCTGAGAACCCGAGTGTGTCGAGCCGTTTGGCCCACCATCAGTTTTCCCCTCACAGAAACGCAGGCCTGCCATCACGCACAGCGCTTAGGGGGCCAAGCAAGCTCCAAGCACACGCATGTATGACAGCTTTCATGTGCAAGCCAAACTCTGATCAGAGGACCTCCATATTGACACCTTTCATGGTTTGTTAGCACCTTGACAGTGAAGAAGCAGAACAGCTGAGATGTTTGCAGTGTGACGGGGAGAAGTGACTGGCTGCGGTTCGGGAAGGTGGAGCGGACATGGGGATTAAGAAGTGGAGTCTGCCTCCCATATTTTCGGCATTCACGGCAGCCAGACACAAAAAACTCACATGCACAGACTCGCGAGGAAAAATATAAACATGAAATGCAGACACACTTACTTGTCACTGCTAATAAACTCTGTCAGTGAGCAGCACGTTTTCTGTGGGTTTTCTCAGTTAATGAAGGAGGAATTTTATGATTGGCCTTGCCACTGAATATGTTTTGGCAAGACAGCACAGTTTGTTTCGACTCTATCGCAGTGACAGGAGTTGGCAGGCTGGGGGTGGGAAGGTGCAGTGGGGGTGGGGGCTGGGTGGATTGCAATGCCCACAAGCAATGATGGGGGCAACAAGGAAAACAAAGTGGGGAAAAAAAAGAGACAAGATGAGTGTGGGGACACCTGCTTGCTCACATAACATGTCCTCCTTCCCAGGGGACGGCCCTGACCCAGAAAACAAGTACCTAGCAGGTTGTCAGTGGCTAAAGGATGGTTTGTGGCCATTAAGCTAGTGGAGCGATAGCATGCCCACCACAGAACACAGACTTTGCCAGCAGCAGACACTTGGGAAGCTGCCATTGGATATGAGACAGCAGCCACAAGGGGTTTCCTGCCAATAGTCCAACAGCGCTCCAGCGTCAAACACTTGGCAGCTTCAGCACCACCTCTCTTTTGGTTAACCCCTTATTTAACCTGACAAGTTCAGCAAGAACACATGTTTGTTTACAACAGGCACCTTGAAGGGTGATTCAAGGGGGAATACTGGTTACACAACTGTCCACTCCTACCTGTGAGCCTCTGTAGCTGTGCCACCGAAACATTTAGATCAGTATCAGCAGGAGACTTAATGTCTTTGTGGAAGGTTTTGTATGTCCATCATAGGTTTACTGATACATAATAACCAATATTATAATGATACAATGGTCAAATTTTGAGATCTGTCACAGTTCAAGGACAGTGATGAAAATCGTTGTTCTCAAGCTAAAAACACAACTAAAAAAGGAAATTCTGCACATGCCTCAGCAGTAAAATGTCAGTCCAGTTACCATGAAAAAGTATCTGAAAGCTCTCATCAATAATTGTCTAAAGCTATTACTTCAAGAAGAAAAATCAAGGCTAAGTTGTGTCAGAGACTGATGCAGATCATGAAAAGTTTTTACCACTGTTGCAATTCATACTGGCTAATAATGGTCATAAATAACTTAATATTCATTCATGAGAGCGAACAGCATTACTTATTCATTCTGCAGATCTTCTGAGTTGGTTGGATGAGTAGAGCTTTCCCTTTAGGGACACGCCATATCTAACTTATCTCGGGTGTTTTGTTACACCCCCTGCTGGTGCTCTTCTGGCAGATCTCCACCAGTTTGAAAGTTTGAAGACCTCTCACTGCGGCTCTCACACTCCCGGCCTGTTTCCCACTGGTATTGTCTGTTTTACCCTCCTGCTGCTTCTCATCCAACCTCCTGACACATTTTTCACGCATCTCCCCCTCGCTGCTATTCCCTCCTACTCATCGCTCCTCTGTCAGTAGGTGATGGCTGCCACCACCTTGGGGTGGGGCAGAAGTTGGGAAGTTCCATGATATGGGAGAAGAACTGGAAGTGAGCTGAAGACACTGAAGGGATGAGATGAAATAATGTATATTGATGGAGGGATTCAAAATTTGAAGAGCAGAAAAGAACTTTTTGGACAACAGTGGAGAAAAGTGAAGAAAAGTTGAAGAGTTAAGACTTTTGTAGGGAGTTGCTTTATATACTTAACAGAGCCTTTCTAGTCAAGGGAACATGCCTATGCATTGCAGCACCACATCTTCTCACTATGTATTAGAGACCGCATAGAGAAACACTAGAAAAACAACCTAATTGCTTTTCATATTTCATTTCCATCATCATATTTGGCAAGCGAACAGCCTAAAATAGCACCAGTGAGTACAGATATGAGGCATATGGTTACTTCCAGCAGCGACTCACCCCAGACCGGTATTGGCCAGCTATTTGTAGACAGCCTTTTATTCCAAATTCTCCATCAGATAACACAACAATACAAATGGTGAACTTTGATTGGAAGGGACAATTTCCCCGCTGCACTTTCGCGTGACAGTACAAGGCGGGAGAGCAGGGAAAAATTTACTTTCATATCGTATCGTTTCCACTTGTCTTGACTGACATTCATCTTGCTTGCTCTTTAATTAAAGCAAAGTGAGGTCAGAAGGATTGTTATGCCACTTTTTAAAAGCTTTTTGTGGAAACACTATCCTGTGACCATTTTACTAAGCTGGAGTCACCTTATCCTCTCTCTGTGTGCCATGGCAGCCCTCTCACACTCTGAACTTCTTCCAAACACAACAACCAAGGGACTGTACACAGCACGAGGAAAAACTGATATAATGTGATCTCTCTTTTTTTCCTTGTCACTCCTTCACTCCTATTGTAAGTCTCCCCCTCTCCCCTGCTGGCACATCCAATCAAATTAAAACTGGATGGATCGGGAAGGGAACTGCCGTTATGGGGCCCTGTGTCGCTAAACTCATTGAAGAGAGAGACCGGAGACGGGAGTTTATAGCCACCACCTCACCCCCTTTACTTCTTGTAATCCTGGGTAGAAACCGAAGAGAGGAAGAAAGGGCAATGTCTGCCGCCCTGAGACTTTACAATAACAGTAAGAAAACCAACCGGTCTGAAACACCAAAACCCTTCCATAATCTAGGCTACAGAGGGAGACCTTTGGAGCAAGTGACAGGACTGGTGTATGTGTGCGTACATCTGCGTGCATGGAAGGCTCACCACTTCCACTCATGGGTAACAGATGGTGCCTTATCATTGGCCAGGATCGGCCGTGCAGCACACATTCCTAGACATGCCGGTAATGCCTTTTGTGATGTTCAGTTAATGCTAACTTCACGTAGAATTACACACCAAATTGCCGTGAGAGCGCACGCATTACTTTCTATGTTGTAACTGTTATCAGACGGAGTGTACTGAGGAGGGGATTTGATAATTGTTGCCTAATGATTGGACAACATATTACACCTTTCAGTGTGTTTTCCTTATAATTATACATCCACACAGCACGTTACCACCAGTATAATCCATTTGTGCCCACGAATGAGTGCTGGTCATGGTAACAGGCTTCCTCACCTGGTCGCCCCCAAAAAGCTGGCCTTTTAGCTCGTCTCCCTCCCCCTTCGCCCTTTTAATAATGCTCTTTTATTCTTGAACACATTATTAAACACTGTCACTCAGGCTAAATACCAGGAATAGTTGGATAAGAGCCTAAACAAGGATGGGGGGGGGGGGCATAAAAGAGGGAGAGGGTACATGGAGTACTCTGAGTGATGGATATGTTTGAGTCCATAAATGCTGGTGTTGTGAATAGCAAGAGAAAGGTAAAAGCTGGGGGGCTGAAGGCAGGCTGGATGGAGGCCAAATGCATAATGGTTGGGGTGAGGAGTTCATGCTGGAGTGCAGCAGGGGGCCGGTTCACTGCGGCTGCACACCGTGATATAGCTGGTCAGTGAGGAGGATGATTGACACCTGGTATAACTGAGTGGACGATTGACAAAGGCAGTGGGCATGTTAACGTCTGTGGGTGGAACGATGGTGGCGGTGATGATGGCCAGCACGTTTGTGTGAGTGCAAGGATGTGTTCCTTAACAGATGTCTGTGTGAGCTTTCTAGGGGTATGGACATATGTCTGAGCCCATGTATTTGTCTAGGTACAATCATGAAGGTTCAGCTTCTCTCATACACATGTGGAATTTCTGTTTCTTTTCTTTTTTTTTTAAGCAAGAGAGAACTTCAAGGTAATGAAGCACATCCTCCAGCTGCCATGATGTTGTGCTCGACATAATAGTGACATTGAATGTCTGATTTCCATCATGCTCAGAATGGGGAATGATTTTTTGCGGTTGTCAACATTTGGGAAAACAGACTTATTTGCTGCTTTGCTGGGTGTTAGATACCACTCTTAACACAGGTAGGTCACATCTTTCATCAACAATGTACATGTTATAAAAATCCATCTGGTGTGAGTTCAGATGTTAGCTTCATAAACTAATTTAAGTAACTAATTATAAGCCTAAGCAGGCACTCATTTGGCATTATGTAAAAGAAAAATAGAAAGAAACTGCCTTGCTCTGGGTCTGATATTACAGGTTGGTTGATAAATTTTTGTTTGAGTAGTATACACATTATTTCCATATAATGCATGCAAAGCTCTGCACAATGTAAGCCAAAGTAAATCATTCAGAATCCATTCACACATTTGAATGGTCAAACACCACACTAATGCAGGTGTTTTTACACAGCCGAGCAAAAGCTCCCTGATGAAATTAATGAGAAGGCTTTGTATATCATCTGTTGTTTTTTGTCGCTGGCAAATAATTTGTCAATCACATCTATCTGAAAAAAAAGAAGCTGAAAGCTTAAATGTTGGAATTTGGTGCAGTAAATAAGAGATTTGTAGTAGAACGATAAGCCCTCTACACTACACTACTACACTAGTTCTACACTAGTTGCTGATACACTGACTGATGGCAGCACCAAAGTGCCCTTGTTTTGATATTTAATAGCCCTAGTACCCCCCAGTGAGAGACAAAGCACATGATAAGGCTTAACCGGGGCTGTGACAGGCTTAGCCTACTGGTTACTGTGAGGAGTGACAGGCTGATGGGAAAATGAGTTTCCAAAGCATTGTGAGAGTAGCCACAGTTTGCTGATGTCACCAGTGCAGGGCTCAGCACAAAGACATAGACACACACACATACAAAAACGAAGACACACAAGGATCACCTGCCTGGAGACAGGGTGGATTATGGGGAATTAGGGGGCACTGTATGACTTGGCACCAAAAATGGGGGTCCTGTTGTTGTCGGTACAGGATCTGATCTTCTGCCAAAACACACTGGCACACTCTTACATTAGAGAGCACACAGATGACTGAGGACACACCGATATGAACACATGCACAAGGTTAAGACAGACATGCTCGCTCCCACATGTTTGTCCACACACATGCTTACTGTGCACACCGTACAATGCGCTTGTGTGAGCACAGGCACGTACAAATACACAGCTAATTCTGTAACACAGCACGCATTGCTTATACACATTCTCCTGTACACACACACAAACACCAGATCCCGGCAGTGTAAGTGTGTCCCCTATCCAACAGTAGCAACTGTAACAATGACAAGGCTTAGCGGTGCAATAGCAACCCCCTGTAGATTGACATACGAGACCGCTGGTCATACAGTGAATCCATTCACAGCCGCAGAGCTTGATAACTATGTTTTAGCCAACACTAACCTGCAGCTGTGCACTTTTATAATTAACAGTGAGGCCTTTACATGAAATGTCAATCTTTATTCAGGCTTTTAGCGACAGGCATGTCCAGCTAATACAAGCTGTAATGCGGCGCAGTGGATGGTGGGTATAATATGACATAAAGAACCTGTTTGATTCAAGAGGGTAGCAGCAATCCTTACAGTTCAGTGCAACAGTTTAACTTATTAACAAATGCTTTTTGTTTTTGAATAAATACACAACTAGGATCTAAAACAACAAATAAAACTTCTGCAAGTTAAAGCAACATAACTTTAATGGTAGGCTACCACTTTACAATAAGACTCCCATTATAAAGGATTTATAAGGTCGTTAATACAGTAGTAAACACTCATACACAAACACAGAGTCTGAGTACCCAGTGTGATATGAGGCATCTGGGCTCACTATTTGGTCATTGTTGTCCATTTTATCTTGCATGTAATAACATCTTATAAATGATTTAAGTGTTAACAGACTAATTAATGAAGTAGTTTTTAAATCCTTCATGAGCTAAGTCTTATTATAAAGTGATACCACTTTAATAGAGCATTTAAGTTTAAAGTTCAATTACTCACTAAAGTTCAGTTGCTTCTCTTTACATTTTTAAAAATGTATGACCATGTGTGTGTATGTGTGTGTGTGTGTGTGTGTGTGAGGTATGGCTGTAAAGGTCTGAAAGACAACAGTAACCTCAAGGGTCAAACTACTGTTTGCATGGTCAAAAATTACACTCCTCACGTATTTTAAACACACAATATATAACTAATTGTGAAACTTCCAAACTCTTCCTCAAGGACCGTAGGTACAGTAGGCTTCACTGTTTTATTACATATTACATGGATTAAATCGTAAACTTGAGGTAACTTCTTTTTCAAAAAGAAAAAAAAGAGCATTTCACTTTATGAGCTGAATTGCCATCCCTCTCTTCATGGTTGTAAAACACAGATGGCATGCACAAGAGGGAACTTGCACTCAAGTATAATAGTGTGACCGCACAAGCCCACTGTAAAGAAGTCAAGAGCTGCTGGATGTCAAGCACACACATACACACACTGTTCACATTCATGTAAGGATTAAAGCTGATTTAAACAGTATACACAAACACTGGAGCAACAGACAGACACAGTCATGTATACCACTGGGAAGTAACCATGTAGAATCACACATGCACAGTTGTGAAGTAGGTATATGTAGAGAATAACATTTGCGCACACACGCATATACACACACACTTACAGTACACCGAGTCATGCATATTTCTCACACCCCCCTGCCAGTTGTCAGTCACTGCCTTTGAGCACAAGGCCTGAGGGACTAGATTAAATCCTTCTGGAGACAGGATGACGGGGTACAGAGGCCTGTGCCGAACACACACACACAGTAAATGACGGCATGTCCTATGCTAACTATCTCTATGTGATGAAACCTCGAGGTCTCTGTTGAGATCTTATGACAGATTTGCAAGAAGACACAATGTTTTTTGTCATAAAATGAATTACTTACCAGTCCTATATCTAGACTCATGATATAGATCAGCAAAGCTCTTTCAAAAGAGACATTTTAACTGCTCCAAAGCCTTATGATTTCCCTGAAACGCAGCGAGAATCAAACAAACTAGAATGTTTAAACTTCTAGTCATTACTGAACCCAGACCGGAAATTAAAAGCCCACCAGTAAATATTCTGTTGTGTTTGCCTGCGAATAATGAGAGACAAAATAATGTGTGCTCGTAAACATTTCATTGCCTTGGCCTCCCAGACTAATATAACCACATGGCTGATTTAGACTTTATCTGTGTGATACAAGAAATCAAAAATCTGTGGCTCAGTGTTGTGCACTGCTAGCTTAGTTGAGTTAATGTTATATTGGCAATAGCTAAATAAATTTATGTTGTGCGCTTCTTTCACTTATTAAAGTCTATCATACCTACATTTGGTATTGCCAAGTGATTTGGGCGGCTGAATACTTGAAATCACCCAGTTGCTGTGTTGTGATTTGTAAGGTGTCCCTCCACTGGCTGTTGACAAAGTGTTGGCAGCTGCGGATGAGTTACAGGCATATTTTAGAGGATACTTTGTTTTTGCTTGTCGCATCACAAAGTGGCAGCAGCTAGGCAACCATGAGTGAAAGCCAGAGTCTCCAGCTTTGAGAATGAAAGCTATGCAGAGGCAAACAGATGGTGATGAGATGGTGAAGTTTTTTGGCACGGCACTTCGTAATTTTTTGATGCGCTCTTTTGTTGTTCTTGAACGCCGACGTCAACTGTCTTTCCTGGCTCTGCTGCAAGTGGCCGTAGCAGCTGTAACAATATTGCAGTGACAGATTATGAAGGGTTTATGACCTAGTTCCTGCAGTGAAACAGGGGGCCGGTTACTGCAGGCTGTGTGAGTCAAACCTGACTGAAATTATTGCAATGTGTGTCTAAGAACTAACAATTTTCTCATGTAATGTCAAAAAATTGCTTTGTGTGCATGTGGTTGTTATCCTTTGTTTTACTCAAAACAGCTGAAAGGGCCATATTTATCAGCACATACTCTTTGCATTATGGGTAAGACGATACACATTTCAATCTGCTCAAACCCGGATGGTGTTGAGCGGCTGCTGTGGGAGCACGAAAAGTATTTTATTGACAGATGACATAACATTATGGCTGCCCCCCTCCCCATCTCTTCTCTCAAATGAAAACTATGCTGTGAATTGATGGAAGCAACATCTGAAAAATCCTCCATTTTCTCACCCAACAAGCATTAACTGAACAGCTCCCAGAAGAGGGAACTTGCTGTCAAAGATACTTATGCGCCAATATATTTATGGCACTTATGGCAGTGCATTTCTCCTAGGGGGAAAAAATAGTTTGAGCATTCAAACTTGCATTTGTCTTTAGTGCCGAGTGTATAATAGTCATCTAGTTTCTAAAGAGACCTCCAGCACTCCTGTGTCCTTGGCTTCGGAATCTGTATGTGTGACTCCTCTGTGCCATTCACCTAGAGTATTATTATATTTTTGATGAACAGGCCATGCGGGTGCAGTCCAAACTCAAGGGCACAGCCCATCTATCTGCCATCTGTCAGCGACCTGTCACCAGGCTTTAGTAATTACACCAGCATAAATACGGCCAGGAGACAGCAGTTTGACGGTTGAATGAGATCTATGCCGAGTGTATTCCTGTGTGTCTATGCTGACGTATAAAAACAAGAACCATTCTCAGGTCTCAGGACGTATTACTCTCAAGAAGTGACCACAACTTTTACGGGGCAACATGAAAGCGGCTCAGGCTTCTGACCTTTAATCCCACAACATGGTTTCTTGATTGGGTGGTGACCTCAGTGTGGGCTGAGATTCATGACATGGATGGATGGAGACTATGTAGAGACTGTGCAAGTGGGTACAGTGAGTATTTGTGTGTGACTGGAAATGACAAAGGGGCAGAAAAAGCAAGATTCAGAGCTTAAACCATATTTCCTTTATATTTTTTATTCACCTCTGTGATAAAAGGATATTAATTTATTTCATTTGGTCTCTGCCACAGGAGCAGAGAGGTCAAGCCAGCAAGGCAACATGGCAGAATAAAGTCATCATGAATAGCCTCATTTTCTCTAACTTTCATTCATGTAGGCATGATCGACTTGATACGGTCATGGCACATTTGTAGAGGTTGCTTGACAAAAGCCTGTTTGCAACATTTAGCGAGTGTCTTACAAAAAAACTGCAGTTTACTGCAGTGTCTTGTCAAATGATGCCCCTCTTCAGGTCAAAAAGTATTTTTCTTTCACATTCTTCTGCTAAATTCTCCTTTGGGTATGATCTGACATCTTTTTTGATGATAAGATGGTTTCTTTGTGCTCTAAATTGCCACTGATTCCCAATTCATAAACTAGCAGCATCTTCTTTAAAGAAAATATGACTTCTTTCAAGAGGCATTTACTGCCTTCACAAGGCAACCAAATAGTGAAACAGCCAATGAATAAAGATGAAGAGAAGACCGTTTTATGCATGAACATCCATGACCGGATAACCTATGGGAAACAATTCGTGGAAGCAATAAAAAAAGGGCCTATAAAGCAGTAGAGGGAGATCAAGGAAGCAGGCATTTGACTCTGAGGCTCAGTAGGGAGGGTAAAACACCTTAAATCTTCCACCCTGAACACTCCACTTTAGACTACAGATAGATTATTTATCTTTATGTGTCGGCAATAGTAAAAGATTAAAGTTGCCTGTATGCACTGTAGGTCAGTCCTAGGTGGTCTGGCTTCAGAGACCTCACAGGCACTGAGGAACAGCGACTCTTCCTCCTGGTAGAAAATAGCCCTCACAGCAGGAACTTTGTTTATGTTATTGATGCTTCCACACCAGGGTGGCTCTTTGACAGTGCAAAATGACATGACACAGTCTCTTAAGGTTCATCTTTTAGATAAACTACACAATGTCTACAATCAAAATTGGTCATATTCATTCGTTCTTTGCCAGAATTGTGAACAAATTTCACCTCAGGGTGACGGATGCTTAAACGTAGCCTCTAGACTTAGCTGTTTTCTCCTGGGATCTATGTAGCCGAGCAGTTATTCAAGGTGAGGGAGCCACTGCTGGTCTTGATGAATCCATTGTGGACTGCGGGTAGATTCTTCATCTTTATATGGAGGTGAAGCAGAGGAGTACAGCCAGTAGGCAGTGAAGGATGAAACTAAGTTGTATGGATTCACTGACACGGCAGGTGTTTGAGCAGTGACTGACCGAATAGGTTTGCTGTTGACGGTGCCTCTAGGGAAAATTGCAGATGTGAAGCTCTAGCCTTTTGATGCTGACTGACAGGTGAACACCACACCTTACCAGCCCAGAGGCTCTGGTCTTTAACTTGTGTACAGAGGAGCCAACAGAGGGCAGGCCAGTATTTCCACTGATAATCCAGTGTTAGGATTGGGCATGTTATGAGGGTTAGAAATGAAATATTGTTGAAAGCATACAGCTAGGGGCTACTATATTTAACCGAAGCAAGCTGAGTTACACTAGATTACCTTTAGACTGTGGGTCCAGGTACAGTGAGGCTTTTAATTATTAGCTCTGTACTTTGAACTGGATTTAATCAAAACTTAACAAGAAAAAATCAAATGTTGAACTGAAAGACTATCTCAAATTTTCTTACTTTAGTATTTTTGGAGGTAATTTCCTGCCACAAACTGCAAGTGCTCCCCATGAGACGTTTGCTGTAGCTTATGGGAGACACTTTGCTGAAAATTCATGAAGACATGCAGTTCTTGGCTATTTAAGGGGCCGTGTTCACCAAACACACTTTTTGCGCTCACAGCGTCTACTTCTTATACAGATCCCTATGAAGTTTGGCGTTCAGAATACTCAGTGCCCACAGCAGAAAAAAAGGCTCTTGGCGATGACCATTTTTTGGCGCCACACTCAGAGCGTTTCAAGTTGAAATCTGTTCAACTTTTAGAACAGTGCAGCACTCATCAGTGCCACTTCTCCCATACTGACCAATCAAAATCAAGAAGGGGCAGGAGATACGTTACTGACAACAACACAACCGGAGACATGGCTGGGTTTATATCATGCACCCACACTCATTTTGAAGGTAGGCCTTCCTCAGGGTCCTGTCGAAAGCTGCTGCTAATGCTATTGTTTATGATGCTTCGTTGTAGTGTTTACATTAACAAGGTAGGAAGACGGTAGTGTCAGAGGACTCGTTTTGCAACCTAGCAACAGAAGCATTCTGACAAGAGAGAAAGAGAGAACTTTCTACAAGTAAGGTTGAGAACATTGTCAGCGCAAAAAGTGTGTTTGGTGGACACTTAAAATGGCCTAACGTGTGCAAAGCAGGTTTGCCCACAGGGCCGTGCATTCTGTTTCCCACCCTGAAGTTGGAACTGGTTTGATATACTTATTGCTGCAGGACAGGACTCATCAGGCTAGTTGGCTTCTTTTGGCTTAGGTCAACACACTCTTTTCTTAGGAAGTTACAGGGAAAGAAAGACGTTCCCAAAGTTCCCAAATTGTTACAGAGCCTAAAACAACAAATTTAATAAATCACTCCTTGACATCTCCTGTGCTGGTGCCCCGGCCTCCACCAGATGTATTGAATCAGTTGCTATTTACACACAAGTTCTTGTTCCCTGCTTGTGTGACATCAGCTCTGATCTATGAATCTCTTCCAACACACACCCACATCTACCAAACTGACAAATTATCTGCATTTGTTTTTGATACAATTTACTCCGCCTAGTACAGACTTACATGTTGTGGTGTCTTTTCAAACTGTAACTTGCAGTGCCATATTTCAGTATCTCTTTTCCCTATCTATGCATTTATAAATGTATCCAGCGTTCTGAGCTTTCCTGGAAACAAACAGTATCAGGGAGAAAGTCTCGAAGTCTGCAGGTATAGCAGAAGTCAAGAGTAATATCCACAAGTTAACAAGGTAACAAACCAACAAGCATGGATGAGCTGGGTACAATAACAAATCTAGTGAGTGCTTTTAAGCCCCATTATGATCTATTGTGCATTCTTCGATGTACCACCTGCAGTTGTGCTTAGATAGGAATTATCAAGCGCTGGTATCACCAGCAGCTGGGTCTAATCGAGTTACAGGTACAGGTTGGTGTGAGCAGTGAGCGAGTACATCTATGGCAAGCCCAAAGTGGAAAACTGGATTCAGCCAGTCACCACCTGCACTGCTTAAATCAAGCTAAACCTTGTCACACAGCACTCAAGTGGATTTGTAACAGCTTGATTCTTCTGATATGGCTGACAGTTAGCTCACTAGTAAATAGTAAGTGAGTGAAGGGTGAAATATTTTTTCAGCATCGGACTTTGGGCATAGGGTAAATCTTGAAGGCATAAAAATGTGAGTAGATTTGTGTTGAGTTCAGTTTAAGCACAAATCTACACCGGCATGCATCTGCTGACATAACTCAATGTTTCACACTCACACGTCTGTTTTCTGTAACACTCTCGACTCATTAGCCGCTCTGCTTATTTTTCCTCCTGCAGTTTTTCCTCCTCGCTTTTTCCTTCCTCCTCTCTCCTTGAGTTCTTTCACTCTCCCACTGTGTTTCCAAACTCTCTTACTGTACCCCTCTCCCCCTCTCCTTTTCACTCACTCTTGAGTTCTCACTATCTACCTTTACTTGCCTCCCTTCCTCTCCTCTTACCATCAGCACTCTGTCTCTCCTCCTGTCCTCCTCCTGCGTTTGTTTACGAGCGATTGCTGACCCAGCAGCCTGGCTGTCTCTCCACCACCTGCATTCGAGCTGTGAGAGGCCAAGGACGACAGGCAGGGGGAAAATCTGACGTTCTAACCTTAATCTGATGGAGGTTTTCCTTAGACAGCTTTTTACCTCTTTTCTTTATTTGTTGCATTGCTTATCTGGCCGGTTGTTTGAGCCTGCGTGGCATAATGGAAGGCTGACTGGTCAAACCCATATGACCTGTCTGAAATGCAAATAGAAATCTGTGATTAGCTGAGTGTAATGAATTTAAAATAGCTTATTTGGGTTCTGCAGTGCAAGGATTTTTCACACATTTATCCTCTTTATGTAAGGTGAAATGAAAACTGGCAAAGGAAGAAACTTCTGCAGCAGTTTGTTAAATTTACCAGTTAAGTGGGAGTCAACTGTAGATTAACATGAGCAGCATGAAGCAGGAAAACTATTCAGCATATGTAGATCTCTGAAAAAAGAAAGAAAGAAAGAAAAAAAAACATGTCACAGGATGAAGTTCACAACACCTTTAAGGAATTGAATAGTGTCTCTAACAAATACTGGAAAACAGAGAAAAGGCTGTTACTGACCTCCATTAGCCACCTTGGCACCCAGCACACCAGCAGCTGCAGAGACTCCATTACTTTCTGCACACATACATACACACACATGCACGCACTCACACACACACACAATGAGCACAAACTCATCACAAGAGAACAGAAAGGCCTGCAGTGATCTCGCGACGAAACAAGTCAGTTAAGAAGTGGACTGCTGTAAAAGGAGAGAGTGTAGCTCAGGGCCTTGAAGAGTGGCATGATGGCAAACAAAAGAGCAACAATAACAACAACCACAGCCCCTGAGAGCCTTCTTCTATCCTACCTGAATTATTCATGAGACCAATACAGTGAAAATAAATACTTATATTGAAAGATTTAACAATGAAATGACTTGCTGGTAGTTCAGAAAAAGCCTCCTGTGCCTATCAAATATTCACAAAACTTTTAGGAGTTTTGGTGTTTGCTGGAGAGGGTCTTGAGTACAACAGCATGCAGATCTGGAGGTAGACTTGTCCCATAAAGTAAAGCATTGTGATGCATAGATGACCTAAAGTACTATTGTGTTGTATTGTCTGTATTTTCTATGCCAAAAATGTTGTTTTTTATTCTACAGTTTTTTAAGAAGCGAACATTTACAATATTCTGTCCAATAAAAATGTTAATGGAGTATCTGTATTTTCCAGCAGTGTGGATATCCCATCACTGACCCACTGCTATCTCTGTTTTCTGTGTTTGTATAAATCAATGCTGCAAATCAAGGCTGTCAGCTGAGTGCTGGAGAAAATTAATCTTTCAAACTGAATGAACATGTTGACTTGACTGCACTCATTAAAATCCTCCCAACACTATATCACTTGTTTAGGCTCTTATAGACTTTTATAGACTTAAACATCCCACTGCTGTGTGCGGGGAAAGCGTTTTGGCTGTACATCCAAGCCGCGACCTGCAGCTTTGGGGTAATGAATTCTATTAAACCATTCCCTCTCTCTTATTAAGGCCACATTAAAAAGAGGCCAAAATCTGGAGCAAAGTACACAGCAAAGAGGAAAAACAAACCACTCAATACAGAATGGATCAGTCCCCTTTTTTATTTTTTGGGAACCAGAGATGGGCTTCTCTTTTATTGGCTGTCAGCTACCAACCCACTACAGCAGGCAAACAGAGAGTTGAAAAGGAAGAAAGAGAGAGGGGACATTTCAACATTGAGTAGTTAGAGAGGCTCATCCTCCGGACGTCCTGGGTGAAGCATGAGAAAGAGAGAGAGAAAGAGAGAGATGGACAGAGTGTGGGTTGAGTGCAGGGTTCTTCAAACGTGTATGCATTTTAATGAGGTTTTTGTTACTGCACTGTGCACATGTATAGGGAGGGTTTTTTCCAGTATGAGGTGTGTGTGAGGCAGTCTTTGTGTTTACAGATGGGTCTCGGGAGGCAGCAGTTGGAACACAAAGCAGACCTGCTATTGCGAGTTTTCACCCTGTGGCTGCCAGAAAAAGTTGAAGTGATAGTCTGTCTCTGTAGAGCACTTCCCAGATTAGATATGAAAACAATAAAATGTGTCACTTTTAATGCTCCTGGACAAGTGTGTGCAGGACACTGTTTTGACTAGATTTTGCCTGCGTCGGCAGATTGTGTGAATGCATGGTTTGTCATTTAGACTTCACACAGTTTTTCTCTGTGATTTAGTGAAGTTCACACATTTTTCAGGAGGCAAGTAAGTGGGTGGCCAGAGCCTGAAACATGCTAAAACACACTGAAGATATTTTATTCTTTGACAAGAAAATGCTGTGCTTCCATGTTTGTTGATTAGCACTGCAGATAGCAACAGCATGCTGTTGTGTTTGCAGATAAGCAGGAAGAAGCAAATCATATCATTTTTATGGAAATCTTCAAAACTTTCATCAATAACTGACAAAGAAACACTCGAGTGAATTTTCCTTTCATTGTGTCATCTCAGCCCTGTCAAACTTACAGCAGATCTCCCATACAAAAATGAGTGATGTTGCCCTATGTGTCACCTTTATTTTTTATCACATATAAACACTCTCTGGATACATGAGAGTACATGTTTATAAAATATACAAAATACCAGTAGTAAGAAGGATGTATATTTATGTGACATAAGCAAGCATAGTCCTACATAAACATTAACATACATGTTTTATGGGCTGGATACATGTCAAAATATGGAATTGTTCCAATTTCTGTTAGGTTTCCTGTATAATTCTAATTTTATATGTACATTAATGTCATATGGAGAAATTCAGTACATGTGCCTATATTTCATTTGCATGTGGGCCTGCACAGAGAGCCCTGTATGTTGATTAACAGAAAAGTAAAGCTATGAATATGATAACTAAAGGGCAGAACAGATTTAAAAGCTATGGTGTAAACTGAATAAATATGCCTGTGAAAGCTTTACTTGCAAATTACAAACTCCCCCCTATCACTTGTTGACCAAAGTGATTACTTAGACAACTCTGAGATGATACATCATAGTCTATTTACTCATTTACTTACCCCGGCTGCCTCCAATTCTGAGGAGGAAAAGAGTGTTGATATAGTTCAAGTACAAGTTCAGTTTCTACACATCTGTCAGTGTGTTCAAATACATATATATGTGTATAGGCTATATAATGCATACAACCTGAGAACAGTGGAAGCTGAGTCAAGGCAGAGCTAATGTTGCCCCCTCCTCTTGTCAACAGCACATGGCCACACCCTCAAATGTGACAACAATGATAGACACAATGGTTGGTAGTCAAACTAGCTTTCACAGACAATTGCCTGCTGTCAGGATTTATAGACAGGAGGCAAAATTTTCCAAATTGGGCCCTTCATCCACACCCACACAGTACCACCACCATCAAGCTCTATTTCTGTGTTGGCTGTCAGTCTCACCTGTTGCTACTGCCCTCGCTTCCTCCCCCACAGCAGCATTTTGGCTGCTCTCTTCCTCCTCCTCCTCCCTCCTCCTCCCGCCTCCTCTTCCTCTCCGGCATCTCTGTCTTCATTAGTTGCTATCCTTTCCTGACCCTCTCTTGCTGCTTTAGCTGCCACAGCAGCACTGAGAAACCTGGAAATATTCAAAACACACTAGTTAATTAATCTCACTGGTCAGACTTTTCAGCCTTCACACATGTGTTTCCCTCAGTTTCAAGGTGGTTCTCTAATACCTCTACAAACTGTCTGTGTGTCTCCTCTTGAGTCTAAAAATATTTTTCAATATTCACCTGAACTGGGGGAACAGACATTCATTGTCAGAGTCAAAGAAAAATCTTTCTTCTTTGTGCATGACCATATTTTAACTCAGTATGCTGGCTGTGTGGGCAAAAACACTCTCTTGCAGTCCCTTCATTCTTTTCTTGTAACCACAAGGAGGTTGACAATAATTGACTTTACCATTTGTCTGTTCTTAGTGAAAACGTGTATGTTTTTGCGTCAGAAAAAAGTAAAATATTAAAGAATGTATGTCATCTGCCTTCTCTCTCAACACCTTTCCCTATTGTCCTTTCAAAATGGCTGCCAGCAGAGACTGCAGGTAGGACATCTCACTCCTGACTCAAAGTGTGCCGTAAAGTCCTAAATGCTCGAGGGGATGAAATGTCGTTCCTGATTTTCTATCCTCCTTCTTTCTAATAAAAGTTGGATGAGATTGTGCTACATAGAGCCCCAATCACTTCATTGATCTTTTTTTTCTGCAAGACTTAGATTTGATCCATGTATTAGCTGTAAAAATTTGTCTTCCATCCCAGTTATACCGTGTCTTGATCCTGGCTCTCTACGGTATATTACTTTAAGACATATAGCAGACCTTTGTGTACTTAGCTCTACAGAAGACCTGGCAAACTCATTCCATTCGATTGCAAAGATTGAGTAATCAGGCTTACAAAGCAGCTGTGAAGAATGAGACAACAAAGGGAGTCCCTGTTCTATTCAATTATCTTTCACCCCCAGCTTGTCTCAGTGTGTCCACTAAAATGGTTGTGATACCCAACATCTCTCTTACTCTGTGCCCTAAACCCACAATCTCTCTCACGTTCACAGCCTCTCTTTCATTCTCGCTCTTTGTCTCTCTCTTACACACAATAGGTCTCCTCAGTCTGGGTCCTGTTTGATGTTGGACCCCATACAGCCGGGCCATCTCTCTCTCTTTCTGTCGCAGTCTTTATTCTCCCTTAAAAATTCGCCCACTTTATTTATTTATATCAGCCCAGCCGAGGCTCACTCATCACCTGCCCGTCTAAGCCTGTCCCCTCTGTGCCCTTTTTCATGATAACGGGAGTCTGCCCTGGTCCATCACCACCTCTCACTCATGCATGGCCCAGGACTGTGTGATTGACGCGACCACTCGAACTTCCCAACCAATCGGCAACCCCTCCCGTCTGGTCCAACCCACATCCTCTGTGCCTATCCCTTTCCTTTCCACAGTCTACTGTTGCCAGCTCTCCCAGCCCGTGGCCTCTTTCCATCCAACAGATGAGCATCATCTGCAAGACTTCCATAAGATTAAAATCTCAATAACAGCATTCCCCTTATCGGAATCACACAAAAAGCTTTAAAGTTGCAGTTGCAGGCTGTTTGACCAAAAGGAAATAAAAGAAAGTGGTTTATTTCTTTGTCTATAAGGTCACTTCATCAAACATCGCTGCTTTCCCATCAACACAACATGATAACCACTTCTCTTTTGGAATACAGAATTCTCAAGATTTGTTGTTCATAAACTGGGGAATGCTCTCAGGTAGCAGATGACTGTAGGGTTGGTGAACGCAGCACTTTGATGACTCCTCCTCCAGCCAACCCCCTCATTAAGGTCAGGTTAAATTCACCTGCTGGCTTTTTGTTCGGCTTCTTGCTGCTTCCTGTGAATTGTTGAGGCTGGTAGCATTGGCTGGAGGTAAGTGGTAAAATCCATTATTTTACATCCAGTCAGCCATTCGCCACTAACAGTATACTCTACACTTGTACTGCATCTATTTTAGCTGTGACCTCCCCCCCACGTCCTGTTGTTGACCCTTCCACTGTTGAGCTGTACATGTCCCTTACTGGAGGTGGTGAGTACGCTCCCATTTTTAACTACATTTTTATTCAACAGGGTGAGCAATAGCAAGTAAGTTTTAACACATGACCAACATTGTGAAAAGGTCTATTTTGATACACATCATGATCTTTTAAATTACCAAGTAGTATCTTTGCCAATACCAAACCAAAAGAAGAAAGAAAGAAAAAAAAACACTCACCCACAATGTAAATCAACTGTCTAAAAACAAATGGACAGACATTTTGAGCTTGACCCATTCATCTAACACAACCTCCTCCCTATGCCAGCTTCATCATGCTTTATGCTGCCTGCCTGACTTTCTAAAGCCCTTCTGCTGTAGCGTTTAACCTCTTCAACTCCGCGGGGACGCCGGCGTCCCCGAGCCGCTCCTCTTCTGCAGTTTCAGCTTGCGCGGGCTTACTACATTGGTAAACATGGCGTATTTGGTATCTGTGGCTTCATTAGGTTGTTTTGCTAATTCAGTATCGATTTTATTTTGTTTCTCATTTATTTTTGCACAAGAATATACGGAATATCTACAGTCCGAAGCGTGATCGTTTTCCCCATTTCAACCGAGGGAGACGTTCCCTCGGTTTTATTTTGAAGTTAGTGTACGACACGGATGTTGAAGGGAGGGTGCTGGACATTGATGTATTATAATGGACAGTGTAAATAAAGATTTAGCTGATTCAATCGTAAATGTGTACAAGATGATGAAGAAGACTCGTAAATATAATCGCGCGAACACCGCGGTCGCCATGTCGAAACACGGAGGAAAGGGTTAGTTATGCCCATACTTTATGGGCATAATTTAATAATTGAACAGTTCAATATTGCAAATTTGTGTGATAAAAAAATGCATGAGAAAAACACATTTGGTGTCTCAGTATACCATTTGGTTATCATGTGTCCAATTGGACTCTCATCTCCGCCTGGATCTTATCATGAAAAAAACATTGCAGAATGGTCATGGGTCATTCCTGGATATTGGTGACTTTTCTGTCCCCAGGATATAAATGTTAATATCTTATTTAAAATAAATGAAATGTCTATAATAAAAAGCCACAGCCGCTGGCCCCGGTGAGAATAGTAAGTGAGCCACGCTGACCGGGCCGGACTCAGCAGAGACACTCAGCCACCCGTTCAAACACTGGGGCACACTGTACAGAGCAGGAATCAGGGGGGCGGGGGCAGCTGGCCACAGCCGCTGGCCCCCATTGAGAATAGTAAGTGAGCCACGCTGACCGGGCCGGACTCAGCAGAGGCACTCAGCCAGCCGTTCAAACACTGGGGCACACTGTGCAGAGCAGGAATCAGGGGGGCGGGGGCAGCTGGCCACAGCCGCTGGCCCCCGGTGAGAATAGTAAGTGAGCCACGCTGACCGGGCCGGACTCAGCAGAGACACTCAGCCAGCCGTTCAAACACTGGGGCACACTGTGCAGAGCAGGAATCAGGGGGGCGGGGGCAGCTGGCCACAGCCGCTGGCCCCGGTGAGAATAGTAAGTGAGCCACGCTGACGGGGCCGGACTCAGCAGAGGCACTCAGCCAGCCGTTCAAACACTGGGGCACACTGTGCAGAGCAGGAATCAGGGGGGCGGGGGCAGCTGGCCACAGCCGCTGGCCCCCGGTGAGAATAGTAAGTGAGCCACGCTGACCGGGCCGGACTCAGCAGAGGCACTCAGCCAGCCGTTCAAACACTGGGGCACACTGTGCAGAGCAGGAATCAGGGGGGCGGGGGCAGCTGGCCACAGCCGCTGGCCCCCGGTGAGAATAGTAAGTGAGCCACGCTGACCGGGCCGGACTCAGCAGAGGCACTCAGCCAGCCGTTCAAACACTGGGGCACACTGTGCAGAGCAGGAATCAGGGGGGCGGGGGCAGCTGGCCACAGCCGCTGGCCCCCGGTGAGAATAGTAAGTGAGCCACGCTGACCGGGCCGGACTCAGCAGAGGCACTCAGCCAGCCGTTCAAACACTGGGGCACACTGTACAGAGCAGGAATCAGGGGGGCGGGGGCAGCTGGCCACAGCCGCTGGCCCCCGGTGAGAATAGTAAGTGAGCCACGCTGACCGGGCCAGACTCAGCAGAGACACTCAGCCAGCCGTTCAAACACTGGGGCACACTGTGCAGAGCAGGAATCAGGGGGGCGGGGGCAGCTGGCCACAGCCGCTGGCCCCCGGTGAGAATAGTAAGTGAGCCACGCTGACCGGGCCAGACTCAGCAGAGACACTCAGCCAGCCGTTCAAACACTGGGGCACACTGTGCAGAGCAGGAATCAGGGGGGCGGGGGCAGCTGGCCACAGCCGCTGGCCCCCGGTGAGAATAGTAAGTGAGCCACGCTGACCGGGCCAGACTCAGCAGAGACACTCAGCCAGCCGTTCAAACACTGGGGCACACTGTGCAGAGCAGGAATCAGGGGGGCGGGGGCAGCTGGCCACAGCCGCTGGCCCCCGGTGAGAATAGTAAGTGAGCCACGCTGACCGGGCCAGACTCAGCAGAGACACTCAGCCAGCCGTTCAAACACTGGGGCACACTGTGCAGAGCAGGAATCAGGGGGGCGGGGGCAGCTGGCCACAGCCGCTGGCCCCCGGTGAGAATAGTAAGTGAGCCACGCTGACCGGGCCAGACTCAGCAGAGACACTCAGCCAGCCGTTCAAACACTGGGGCACACTGTGCAGAGCAGGAATCAGGGGGGCGGGGGCAGCTGGCCACAGCCGCTGGCCCCCGGTGAGAATAGTAAGTGAGCCACGCTGACCGGGCCAGACTCAGCAGAGACACTCAGCCAGCCGTTCAAACACTGGGGCACACTGTGCAGAGCAGGAATCAGGGGGGCGGGGGCAGCTGGCCACAGCCGCTGGCCCCCGGTGAGAATAGTAAGTGAGCCACGCTGACCGGGCCAGACTCAGCAGAGACACTCAGCCAGCCGTTCAAACACTGGGGCACACTGTGCAGAGCAGGAATCAGGGGGGCGGGGGCAGCTGGCCACAGCCGCTGGCCCCCGGTGAGAATAGTAAGTGAGCCACGCTGACCGGGCCAGACTCAGCAGAGACACTCAGCCAGCCGTTCAAACACTGGGGCACACTGTGCAGAGCAGGAATCAGGGGGCGGGGGCAGCTGGCCACAGCCGCTGGCCCCCGTGAGAATAGTAAGTGAGCCACGCTGACCGGGCCAGACTCAGCAGAGACACTCAGCCAGCCGTTCAAACACTGGGGCACACTGTGCAGAGCAGGAATCAGGGGGGCGGGGGCAGCTGGCCACAGCCGCTGGCCCCCGGTGAGAATAGTAAGTGAGCCACGCTGACCGGGCCAGACTCAGCAGAGACACTCAGCCAGCCGTTCAAACACTGGGGCACACTGTGCAGAGCAGGAATCAGGGGGCGGGGGCAGCTGGCCACAGCCGCTGGCCCCCGGTGAGAATAGTAAGTGAGCCACGCTGACCGGGCCAGACTCAGCAGAGACACTCAGCCAGCCGTTCAAACACTGGGGCACACTGTACAGAGCAGGAATCAGGGGGCGGGGGCAGCTGGCCACAGCCGCTGGCCCCCGGTGAGAATAGTAAGTGAGCCACGCTGACCGGGCCAGACTCAGCAGAGACACTCAGCCAGCCGTTCAAACACTGGGGCACACTGTACAGAGCAGGAATCAGGGGGGCGGGGGCAGCTGGCCACAGCCGCTGGCCCCCGGTGAGAATAGTAAGTGAGCCACGCTGACCGGGCCAGACTCAGCAGAGACACTCAGCCAGCCGTTCAAACACTGGGGCACACTGTACAGAGCAGGAATCAGGGGGGCGGGGGCAGCTGGCCACAGCCGCTGGCCCCCGTGAGAATAGTAAGTGAGCCACGCTGACCGGGCCAGACTCAGCAGAGACACTCAGCCAGCCGTTCAAACACTGGGGCACACTGTACAGAGCAGGAATCAGGGGGCGGGGGCAGCTGGCCACAGCCGCTGGCCCCGGTGAGAATAGTAAGTGAGCCACGCTGACCGGGCCAGACTCAGCAGAGACACTCAGCCAGCCGTTCAAACACTGGGGCACACTGTACAGAGCAGGAATCAGGGGGGCGGGGGCAGCTGGCCACAGCCGCTGGCCCCCGGTGAGAATAGTAAGTGAGCCACGCTGACCGGGCCAGACTCAGCAGAGACACTCAGCCAGCCGTTCAAACACTGGGGCACACTGTACAGAGCAGGAATCAGGGGGGCGGGGGCAGCTGGCCACAGCCGCTGGCCCCCGGTGAGAATAGTAAGTGAGCCACGCTGACCGGGCCAGACTCAGCAGAGACACTCAGCCAGCCGTTCAAACACTGGGGCACACTGTACAGAGCAGGAATCAGGGGGGCGGGGGCAGCTGGCCACAGCCGCTGGCCCCCGTGAGAATAGTAAGTGAGCCACGCTGACCGGGCCAGACTCAGCAGAGACACTCAGCCAGCCGTTCAAACACTGGGCACACTGTACAGAGCAGGAATCAGGGGGGCGGGGGCAGCTGGCCACAGCCGCTGGCCCCCGGTGAGAATAGTAAGTGAGCCACGCTGACCGGGCCAGACTCAGCAGAGACACTCAGCCAGCCGTTCAAACACTGGGGCACACTGTACAGAGCAGGAATCAGGGGGGCGGGGGCAGCTGGCCACAGCCGCTGGCCCCCGGTGAGAATAGTAAGTGAGCCACGCTGACCGGGCCAGACTCAGCAGAGACACTCAGCCAGCCGTTCAAACACTGGGGCACACTGTACAGAGCAGGAATCAGGGGGGCGGGGGCAGCTGGCCACAGCCGCTGGCCCCCGGTGAGAATAGTAAGTGAGCCACGCTGACCGGGCCAGACTCAGCAGAGACACTCAGCCAGCCGTTCAAACACTGGGGCACACTGTACAGAGCAGGAATCAGGGGGGCGGGGCAGCTGGCCACAGCCGCTGGCCCCCGGTGAGAATAGTAAGTGAGCCACGCTGACCGGGCCAGACTCAGCAGAGACACTCAGCCAGCCGTTCAAACACTGGGGCACACTGTACAGAGCAGGAATCAGGGGGGCGGGGCAGCTGGCCACAGCCGCTGGCCCCCGGTGAGAATAGTAAGTGAGCCACGCTGACCGGGCCAGACTCAGCAGAGACACTCAGCCAGCCGTTCAAACACTGGGGCACACTGTACAGAGCAGGAATCAGGGGGGCGGGGGCAGCTGGCCACAGCCGCTGGCCCCCGGTGAGAATAGTAAGTGAGCCACGCTGACCGGGCCAGACTCAGCAGAGACACTCAGCCAGCCGTTCAAACACTGGGGCACACTGTACAGAGCAGGAATCAGGGGGGCGGGGGCAGCTGGCCACAGCCGCTGGCCCCCGGTGAGAATAGTAAGTGAGCCACGCTGACCGGGCCAGACTCAGCAGAGACACTCAGCCAGCCGTTCAAACACTGGGGCACACTGTACAGAGCAGGAATCAGGGGGGCGGGGGCAGCTGGCCACAGCCGCTGGCCCCCGGTGAGAATAGTAAGTGAGCCACGCTGACCGGGCCAGACTCAGCAGAGACACTCAGCCAGCCGTTCAAACACTGGGGCACACTGTACAGAGCAGGAATCAGGGGGGCGGGGGCAGCTGGCCACAGCCGCTGGCCCCCGGTGAGAATAGTAAGTGAGCCACGCTGACCGGGCCAGACTCAGCAGAGACACTCAGCCAGCCGTTCAAACACTGGGGCACACTGTACAGAGCAGGAATCAGGGGGGCGGGGGCAGCTGGCCACAGCCGCTGGCCCCCGGTGAGAATAGTAAGTGAGCCACGCTGACCGGGCCAGACTCAGCAGAGACACTCAGCCAGCCGTTCAAACACTGGGGCACACTGTACAGAGCAGGAATCAGGGGGGCGGGGGCAGCTGGCCACAGCCGCTGGCCCCCGGTGAGAATAGTAAGTGAGCCACGCTGACCGGGCCAGACTCAGCAGAGACACTCAGCCAGCCGTTCAAACACTGGGGCACACTGTACAGAGCAGGAATCAGGGGGGCGGGGGCAGCTGGCCACAGCCGCTGGCCCCCGGTGAGAATAGTAAGTGAGCCACGCTGACCGGGCCAGACTCAGCAGAGACACTCAGCCAGCCGTTCAAACACTGGGGCACACTGTACAGAGCAGGAATCAGGGGGCGGGGGCAGCTGGCCACAGCCGCTGGCCCCCGGTGAGAATAGTAAGTGAGCCACGCTGACCGGGCCAGACTCAGCAGAGACACTCAGCCAGCCGTTCAAACACTGGGCACACTGTACAGAGCAGGAATCAGGGGGGCGGGGGCAGCTGGCCACAGCCGCTGGCCCCGGTGAGAATAGTAAGTGAGCCACGCTGACCGGGCCAGACTCAGCAGAGACACTCAGCCAGCCGTTCAAACACTGGGGCACACTGTACAGAGCAGGAATCAGGGGGGCGGGGGCAGCTGGCCACAGCCGCTGGCCCCCGGTGAGAATAGTAAGTGAGCCACGCTGACCGGGCCAGACTCAGCAGAGACACTCAGCCAGCCGTTCAAACACTGGGGCACACTGTACAGAGCAGGAATCAGGGGGGCGGGGGCAGCTGGCCACAGCCGCTGGCCCCCGGTGAGAATAGTAAGTGAGCCACGCTGACCGGGCCAGACTCAGCAGAGACACTCAGCCAGCCGTTCAAACACTGGGGCACACTGTACAGAGCAGGAATCAGGGGGGCGGGGGCAGCTGGCCACAGCCGCTGGCCCCGGACTCAGCAGAGACACTCAGCCACCCGTTCAAACACTGGGTACATTGTACAGAGCAGGAATCAGGGGGGCGGGGGTAGCTGGCCACAGCCGCTGGCCCCGGACTCAGCAGAGAACTCAGCCACCCGTTCAAACACTGGGGCACACTGTACAGAGCAGGAATCAGGGGGGCGGGGGCAGCTGGCCACAGCCGCTGGCCCCCGGTGAGAATAGTAAGTGAGCCACGCTGACCGGGCCAGACTCAGCAGAGACACTCAGCCAGCCGTTCAAACACTGGGGCACACTGTACAGAGCAGGAATCAGGGGGGCGGGGGCAGCTGGCCACAGCCGCTGGCCCCCGGTGAGAATAGTAAGTGAGCCACGCTGACCGGGCCAGACTCAGCAGAGACACTCAGCCAGCCGTTCAAACACTGGGGCACACTGTACAGAGCAGGAATCAGGGGGGCGGGGGCAGCTGGCCACAGCCGCTGGCCCCCGGTGAGAATAGTAAGTGAGCCACGCTGACCGGGCCAGACTCAGCAGAGACACTCAGCCAGCCGTTCAAACACTGGGGCACACTGTACAGAGCAGGAATCAGGGGGGCGGGGGCAGCTGGCCACAGCCGCTGGCCCCCGGTGAGAATAGTAAGTGAGCCACGCTGACCGGGCCAGACTCAGCAGAGACACTCAGCCAGCCGTTCAAACACTGGGGCACACTGTACAGAGCAGGAATCAGGGGGCGGGGGCAGCTGGCCACAGCCGCTGGCCCCCGGTGAGAATAGTAAGTGAGCCACGCTGACCGGGCCGACTCAGCAGAGACACTCAGCCAGCCGTTCAAACACTGGGGCACACTGTACAGAGCAGGAATCAGGGGGGCGGGGGCAGCTGGCCACAGCCGCTGGCCCCCGGTGAGAATAGTAAGTGAGCCACGCTGACCGGGCCAGACTCAGCAGAGACACTCAGCCAGCCGTTCAAACACTGGGGCACACTGTACAGAGCAGGAATCAGGGGGGCGGGGGCAGCTGGCCACAGCCGCTGGCCCCCGGTGAGAATAGTAAGTGAGCCACGCTGACCGGGCCAGACTCAGCAGAGACACTCAGCCAGCCGTTCAAACACTGGGGCACACTGTACAGAGCAGGAATCAGGGGGGCGGGGGCAGCTGGCCACAGCCGCTGGCCCCCGGTGAGAATAGTAAGTGAGCCACGCTGACCGGGCCAGACTCAGCAGAGACACTCAGCCAGCCGTTCAAACACTGGGGCACACTGTACAGAGCAGGAATCAGGGGGGCGGGGGCAGCTGGCCACAGCCGCTGGCCCCCGGTGAGAATAGTAAGTGAGCCACGCTGACCGGGCCAGACTCAGCAGAGACACTCAGCCAGCCGTTCAAACACTGGGGCACACTGTACAGAGCAGGAATCAGGGGGGCGGGGGCAGCTGGCCACAGCCGCTGGCCCCCGGTGAGAATAGTAAGTGAGCCACGCTGACCGGGCCAGACTCAGCAGAGACACTCAGCCACCGTTCAAACACTGGGGCACACTGTACAGAGCAGGAATCAGGGGGGCGGGGCAGCTGGCCACAGCCGCTGGCCCCCGGTGAGAATAGTAAGTGAGCCACGCTGACCGGGCCAGACTCAGCAGAGACACTCAGCCAGCCGTTCAAACACTGGGGCACACTGTACAGAGCAGGAATCAGGGGGGCGGGGGCAGCTGGCCACAGCCGCTGGCCCCGGACTCAGCAGAGACACTCAGCCACCCGTTCAAACACTGGGGTACATTGTACAGAGCAGGAATCAGGGGGGCGGGGGTAGCTGGCCACAGCCGCTGGCCCCGGACTCAGCAGAGAACTCAACCACCCGTTCAAACACTGGGGCACACTGTACAGAGCAGGAATCAGGGGGGCGGGGGCAGCTGGCCACAGCCGCTGGCCCCGGACTCAGCAGAGACACTCAGCCACCCGTTCAAACACTGGGGCACACTGTACAGAGCAGGAATCAGGGGGTCGGGGGCAGCTGGCCACAGCCGCTGGCCCCCGGTGAGAATAGTAAGTGAGCCACGCTGACCGGGCCGGACTCAGCAGAGACACTCAGCCAGCCGTTCAAACACTGGGGCACACTGTACAGAGCAGGAATCAGGGGGGCGGGGGCAGCTGGCCACAGCCGCTGGCCCCCGGTGAGAATAGTAAGTGAGCCACGCTGACCGGGCCGGACTCAGCAGAGACACTCAGCCACCCGTTCAAACACTGGGGCACACTGTACAGAGCAGGAATCAGGGGGGCGGGGGCAGCTGGCCACAGCCGCTGGCCCCCGGTGAGAATAGTAAGTGAGCCACGCTGACCGGGCCAGACTCAGCAGAGACACTCAGCCAGCCGTTCAAACACTGGGGCACACTGTACAGAGCAGGAATCAGGGGGCGGGGGCAGCTGGCCACAGCCGCTGGCCCCCGGTGAGAATAGTAAGTGAGCCACGCTGACCGGGCCACTCAGCAGAGACACTCAGCCAGCCGTTCAAACACTGGGGCACACTGTACAGAGCAGGAATCAGGGGGGCGGGGGCAGCTGGCCACAGCCGCTGGCCCGGACTCAGCAGAGACACTCAGCCACCCGTTCAAACACTGGGGTACATTGTACAGAGCAGGAATCAGGGGGGCGGGGGTAGCTGGCCACAGCCGCTGGCCCCGGACTCAGCAGAGAACTCAGCCACCCGTTCAAACACTGGGGCACACTGTACAGAGCAGGAATCAGGGGGGCGGGGCAGCTGGCCACAGCCGCTGGCCCCGGACTCAGCAGAGACACTCAGCCACCCGTTCAAACACTGGGGCACACTGTACAGAGCAGGAATCAGGGGGTCGGGGCAGCTGGCCACAGCCGCTGGCCCCCGGTGAGAATAGTAAGTGAGCCACGCTGACCGGGCCGGACTCAGCAGAGACACTCAGCCAGCCGTTCAAACACTGGGGCACACTGTACAGAGCAGGAATCAGGGGGGCGGGGGCAGCTGGCCACAGCCGCTGGCCCCCGGTGAGAATAGTAAGTGAAGCACGCTGACCGGGCCGGACTCAGCAGAGGCACTCAGCCAGCCGTTCAAACACTGGGGCACACTGTACAGAGCAGGAATCAGGGGGGCGGGGGCAGCTGGCCACAGCCGCTGGCCCCCGGTGAGAATAGTAAGTGAGCCACGCTGACCGGGCCGACTCAGCAGAGACACTCAGCCAGCCGTTCAAACACTGGGGCACACTGTACAGAGCAGGAATCAGGGGGGCGGGGGCAGCTGGCCACAGCCGCTGGCCCCCGGTGAGAATAGTAAGTGAGCCACGCTGACCGGGCCAGACTCAGCAGAGACACTCAGCCAGCCGTTCAAACACTGGGGCACACTGTGCAGAGCAGGAATCAGGGGGGCGGGGGCAGCTGGCCACAGCCGCTGGCCCCCGGTGAGAATAGTAAGTGAGCCACGCTGACCGGGCCAGACTCAGCAGAGACACTCAGCCACCCGTTCAAACACTGGGGCACACTGTACAGAGCAGGAATCAGGGGGCGGGGGCAGCTGGCCACAGCCGCTGGCCCCCGGTGAGAATAGTAAGTGAGCCACGCTGACCGGGCCAGACTCAGCAGAGACACTCAGCCACCCGTTCAAACACTGGGGCACACTGTACAGAGCAGGAATCAGGGGGGCGGGGGCAGCTGGCCACAGCCGCTGGCCCCCGGTGAGAATAGTAAGTGAGCCACGCTGACCGGGCCGACTCAGCAGAGACACTCAGCCAGCCGTTCAAACACTGGGGCACACTGTGCAGAGCAGGAATCAGGGGGGCGGGGGCAGCTGGCCACAGCCGCTGGCCCCGGTGAGAATAGTAAGTGAGCCACGCTGACCGGGCCAGACTCAGCAGAGACACTCAGCCACCCGTTCAAACACTGGGGCACACTGTGCAGAGCAGGAATCAGGGGGCGGGGGCAGCTGGCCACAGCCGCTGGCCCCCGGTGAGAATAGTAAGTGAGCCACGCTGACCGGGCCGGACTCAGCAGAGACACTCAGCCAGCCGTTCAAACACTGGGGCACACTGTACAGAGCAGGAATCAGGGGGGCGGGGGCAGCTGGCCACAGCCGCTGGCCCCCGGTGAGAATAGTAAGTGAGCCACGCTGACCGGGCCAGACTCAGCAGAGACACTCAGCCACCGTTCAAACACTGGGGCACACTGTACAGAGCAGGAATCAGGGGGCGGGGGCAGCTGGCCACAGCCGCTGGCCCCCGGTGAGAATAGTAAGTGAGCCACGCTGACCGGGCCAGACTCAGCAGAGACACTCAGCCAGCCGTTCAAACACTGGGGCACACTGTACAGAGCAGGAATCAGGGGGGCGGGGGCAGCTGGCCACAGCCGCTGGCCCCCGGTGAGAATAGTAAGTGAGCCACGCTGACCGGGCCGGACTCAGCAGAGACACTCAGCCACCGTTCAAACACTGGGGCACACTGTACAGAGCAGGAATCAGGGGGGCGGGGGCAGCTGGCCACAGCCGCTGGCCCCCGGTGAGAATAGTAAGTGAGCCACGCTGACCGGGCCAGACTCAGCAGAGACACTCAGCCAGCCGTTCAAACACTGGGGCACACTGTACAGAGCAGGAATCAGGGGGGCGGGGGCAGCTGGCCACAGCCGCTGGCCCCCGGTGAGAATAGTAAGTGAGCCACGCTGACCGGGCCAGACTCAGCAGAGACACTCAGCCAGCCGTTCAAACACTGGGGCACACTGTGCAGAGCAGGAATCAGGGGGGCGGGGGCAGCTGGCCACAGCCGCTGGCCCCCGGTGAGAATAGTAAGTGAGCCACGCTGACCGGGCCAGACTCAGCAGAGACACTCAGCCACCGTTCAAACACTGGGGCACACTGTGCAGAGCAGGAATCAGGGGGGCGGGGGCAGCTGGCCACAGCCGCTGGCCCCCGGTGAGAATAGTAAGTGAGCCACGCTGACCGGGCCAGACTCAGCAGAGACACTCAGCCACCCGTTCAAACACTGGGGCACACTGTACAGAGCAGGAATCAGGGGGCGGGGGCAGCTGGCCACAGCCGCTGGCCCCCGGTGAGAATAGTAAGTGAGCCACGCTGACCGGGCCAGACTCAGCAGAGACACTCAGCCAGCCGTTCAAACACTGGGGCACACTGTACAGAGCAGGAATCAGGGGGGCGGGGGCAGCTGGCCACAGCCGCTGGCCCCCGGTGAGAATAGTAAGTGAGCCACGCTGACCGGGCCAGACTCAGCAGAGACACTCAGCCAGCCGTTCAAACACTGGGGCACACTGTACAGAGCAGGAATCAGGGGGGCGGGGGCAGCTGGCCACAGCCGCTGGCCCCCGGTGAGAATAGTAAGTGAGCCACGCTGACCGGGCCAGACTCAGCAGAGACACTCAGCCAGCCGTTCAAACACTGGGGCACACTGTACAGAGCAGGAATCAGGGGGGCGGGGGCAGCTGGCCACAGCCGCTGGCCCCCGGTGAGAATAGTAAGTGAGCCACGCTGACCGGGCCAGACTCAGCAGAGACACTCAGCCAGCCGTTCAAACACTGGGGCACACTGTACAGAGCAGGAATCAGGGGGGCGGGGGCAGCTGGCCACAGCCGCTGGCCCCCGGTGAGAATAGTAAGTGAGCCACGCTGACCGGGCCAGACTCAGCAGAGACACTCAGCCAGCCGTTCAAACACTGGGGCACACTGTACAGAGCAGGAATCAGGGGGGCGGGGGCAGCTGGCCACAGCCGCTGGCCCCCGGTGAGAATAGTAAGTGAGCCACGCTGACCGGGCCAGACTCAGCAGAGACACTCAGCCAGCCGTTCAAACACTGGGGCACACTGTACAGAGCAGGAATCAGGGGGGCGGGGGCAGCTGGCCACAGCCGCTGGCCCCCGGTGAGAATAGTAAGTGAGCCACGCTGACCGGGCCAGACTCAGCAGAGACACTCAGCCACCCGTTCAAACACTGGGGCACACTGTACAGAGCAGGAATCAGGGGGCGGGGGCAGCTGGCCACAGCCGCTGGCCCCCGGTGAGAATAGTAAGTGAGCCACGCTGACCGGGCCGACTCAGCAGAGACACTCAGCCAGCCGTTCAAACACTGGGGCACACTGTACAGAGCAGGAATCAGGGGGGCGGGGGCAGCTGGCCACAGCCGCTGGCCCCCGGTGAGAATAGTAAGTGAGCCACGCTGACCGGGCCAGACTCAGCAGAGACACTCAGCCAGCCGTTCAAACACTGGGGCACACTGTACAGAGCAGGAATCAGGGGGGCGGGGGCAGCTGGCCACAGCCGCTGGCCCGGACTCAGCAGAGACACTCAGCCACCCGTTCAAACACTGGGGTACATTGTACAGAGCAGGAATCAGGGGGGCGGGGGTAGCTGGCCACAGCCGCTGGCCCCGGACTCAGCAGAGAACTCAGCCACCCGTTCAAACACTGGGGCACACTGTACAGAGCAGGAATCAGGGGGGCGGGGGCAGCTGGCCACAGCCGCTGGCCCCGGACTCAGCAGAGACACTCAGCCACCCGTTCAAACACTGGGGCACACTGTACAGAGCAGGAATCAGGGGGTCGGGGGCAGCTGGCCACAGCCGCTGGCCCCCGGTGAGAATAGTAAGTGAGCCACGCTGACCGGGCCGGACTCAGCAGAGACACTCAGCCAGCCGTTCAAACACTGGGGCACACTGTACAGAGCAGGAATCAGGGGGGCGGGGGCAGCTGGCCACAGCCGCTGGCCCCCGTGAGAATAGTAAGTGAGCCACGCTGACCGGGCCGGACTCAGCAGAGACACTCAGCCACCCGTTCAAACACTGGGGCACACTGTACAGAGCAGGAATCAGGGGGGCGGGGGCAGCTGGCCACAGCCGCTGGCCCCGGACCCAGCAGAGACACTCAGCCACCCGTTCAAACACTGGGGCACACTGTACAGAGCAGGAATCAGGGGGTCGGGGGCAGCTGGCCACAGCCGCTGGCCCCCGGTGAGAATAGTAAGTGAGCCACGCTGACCGGGCCGGACTCAGCAGAGACACTCAGCCAGCCGTTCAAACACTGGGGCACACTGTACAGAGCAGGAATCAGGGGGGCGGGGCCAGCTGGCCACAGCCGCTGGCCCCCGTGAGAATAGTAAGTGAGCCACGCTGACCGGGCCGGACTCAGCAGAGACACTCAGCCACCCGTTCAAACACTGGGGCACACTGTACAGAGCAGGAATCAGGGGGGCGGGGGCAGCTGGCCACAGCCGCTGGCCCCCGGTGAGAATAGTAAGTGAGCCACGCTGACCGGGCTGGACTCAGCAGAGACACTCAGCCAGCCGTTCAAACACTGGGGCACACTGTACAGAGCAGGAATCAGGGGGGCGGGGGCAGCTGGCCACAGCCGCTGGCCCCGGACTCAGCAGAGACACTCAGCCACCCGTTCAAACACTGGGGTACATTGTACAGAGCAGGAATCAGGGGGGCGGGGGTAGCTGGCCACAGCCGCTGGCCCCGGACTCAGCAGAGAACTCAGCCACCCGTTCAAACACTGGGGCACACTGTACAGAGCAGGAATCAGGGGGGCGGGGGCAGCTGGCCACAGCCGCTGGCCCCGGACTCAGCAGAGACACTCAGCCACCCGTTCAAACACTGGGGCACACTGTACAGAGCAGGAATCAGGGGGTCGGGGGCAGCTGGCCACAGCCGCTGGCCCCCGGTGAGAATAGTAAGTGAGCCACGCTGACCGGGCCGGACTCAGCAGAGACACTCAGCCAGCCGTTCAAACACTGGGGCACACTGTACAGAGCAGGAATCAGGGGGGCGGGGGCAGCTGGCCACAGCCGCTGGCCCCCGGTGAGAATAGTAAGTGAGCCACGCTGACCGGGCCGGACTCAGCAGAGACACTCAGCCACCCGTTCAAACACTGGGGCACACTGTACAGAGCAGGAATCAGGGGGGCGGGGGCAGCTGGCCACAGCCGCTGGCCCCGGACCCAGCAGAGACACTCAGCCACCCGTTCAAACACTGGGCACACTGTACAGAGCAGGAATCAGGGGGTCGGGGGCAGCTGGCCACAGCCGCTGGCCCCCGGTGAGAATAGTAAGTGAGCCACGCTGACCGGGCCGGACTCAGCAGAGACACTCAGCCAGCCGTTCAAACACTGGGGCACACTGTACAGAGCAGGAATCAGGGGGGCGGGGCCAGCTGGCCACAGCCGCTGGCCCCCGGTGAGAATAGTAAGTGAGCCACGCTGACCGGGCCGGACTCAGCAGAGACACTCAGCCACCCGTTCAAACACTGGGGCACACTGTACAGAGCAGGAATCAGGGGGGCGGGGGCAGCTGGCCACAGCCGCTGGCCCCCGGTGAGAATAGTAAGTGAGCCACGCTGACCGGGCTGGACTCAGCAGAGACACTCAGCCAGCCGTTCAAACACTGGGGCACACTGTACAGAGCAGGAATCAGGGGGGCGGGGCAGCTGGCCACAGCCGCTGGCCCCGGACTCAGCAGAGACACTCAGCCACCCGTTCAAACACTGGGGCACATTGTACAGAGCAGGAATCAGGGGGGCGGGGGTAGCTGGCCACAGCCGCTGGCCCCGGACTCAGCAGAGAACTCAGCCACCCGTTCAAACACTGGGGCACACTGTACAGAGCAGGAACCAGGGGGGCGGGGGCAGCTGGCCACAGCCGCTGGCCCCGGACTCAGCAGAGACACTCAGCCAGCCGTTCAAACACTGGGGCACACTGTACAGAGCAGGAATCAGGGGGTCGGGGGCAGCTGGCCACAGCCGCTGGCCCCCGGTGAGAATAGTAAGTGAGCCACGCTGACCGGGCCGGACTCAGCAGAGACACTCAGCCAGCCATTCAAACACTGGGGCACACTGTACAGAGCAGGAATCAGGGGGGCGGGGCCAGCTGGCCATAGCCGCTGGCCCCCGGTGAGAATAGTAAGTGAGCCACGCTGACCGGGCCGGACTCAGCAGAGACACTCAGCCACCCGTTCAAACACTGGGGCACACTGTACAGAGCAGGAATCAGGGGGGCGGGGGCAGCTGGCCACAGCCGCTGGCCCCGGACTCAGCAGAGACACTCAGCCACCCGTTCAAACACTGGGGCACACTGTACAGAGCAGGAATCAGGGGGTCGGGGGCAGCTGGCCACAGCCGCTGGCCCCCGGTGAGAATAGTAAGTGAGCCACGCTGACCGGGCCGGACTCAGCAGAGACACTCAGCCAGCCGTTCAAACACTGGGGCACACTGTACAGAGCAGGAATCAGGGGGGCGGGGGCAGCTGGCCACAGCCGCTGGCCCCCGGTGAGAATAGTAAGTGAGCCACGCTGACCGGGCCGGACTCAGCAGAGACACTCAGCCACCGTTCAAACACTGGGGCACACTGTACAGAGCAGGAATCAGGGGGGCGGGGGCAGCTGGCCACAGCCGCTGGCCCCGGACTCAGCAGAGACACTCAGCCACCCGTTCAAACACTGGGGTACATTGTACAGAGCAGGAATCAGGGGGGCGGGGGTAGCTGGCCACAGCCGCTGGCCCCCGGTGAGAATAGTAAGTGAGCCACGCTGACCGGGCTGGACTCAGCAGAGACACTCAGCCAGCCGTTCAAACACTGGGGCACACTGTACAGAGCAGGAATCAGGGGGGCGGGGGCAGCTGGCCACAGCCGCTGGCCCCGGACTCAGCAGAGACACTCAGCCACCCGTTCAAACACTGGGGTACATTGTACAGAGCAGGAATCAGGGGGGCGGGGGTAGCTGGCCACAGCCGCTGGCCCCGGACTCAGCAGAGAACTCAGCCACCCGTTCAAACACTGGGGCACACTGTACAGAGCAGGAATCAGGGGGGCGGGGGCAGCTGGCCACAGCCGCTGGCCCCGGACTCAGCAGAGACACTCAGCCACCCGTTCAAACACTGGGCACACTGTACAGAGCAGGAATCAGGGGGTCGGGGGCAGCTGGCCACAGCCGCTGGCCCCCGGTGAGAATAGTAAGTGAGCCACGCTGACCGGGCCGGACTCAGCAGAGACACTCAGCCAGCCATTCAAACACTGGGGCACACTGTACAGAGCAGGAATCAGGGGGGCGGGGCAGCTGGCCACAGCCGCTGGCCCCCGGTGAGAATAGTAAGTGAGCCACGCTGACCGGGCCGGACTCAGCAGAGACACTCAGCCACCCGTTCAAACACTGGGGCACACTGTACAGAGCAGGAATCAGGGGGGCGGGGGCAGCTGGCCACAGCCGCTGGCCCCGGACTCAGCAGAGAACTCAGCCACCCGTTCAAACACTGGGGCACACTGTACAGAGCAGGAATCAGGGGGGCGGGGGCAGCTGGCCACAGCCGCCGGCCCCCGGTGAGAATAGTAAGTGAGCCACGCTGACCGGGCCGGACTCAGCAGAGACACTCAGCCACCCGTTCAAACACTGGGGCACACGTACAGAGCAGGAATCAGGGGGGCGAGGGCAGCTGGCCACAGCCGCTGGCCCCCGGTGAGAATAGTAAGTGAGCCACGCTGGCCGGGCCGGACTCAGCAGAGACTACAGCCAGGCTAACCCAGAACCTCAGCCGCGCATGCTCAGTCACACACACACCCATATTAGTCAGCTGGGCAGCTGACCGCTGTGATAGCTACGGGGAGCCTGACCGGATCGCGGAGACTACAGCCAGGCTAACCCAGAACCTTGGATACTTTGTGCTATCTTCTTCAAATTTGAATCAGGTGTTCATTGATAGTCTGCTTACAGGCCTATACTGTCATTTACCTATATGGATAAAGCCACACAGACCATTTTTTGTTTTTTTAATTATTTTTTTTTTTAGGCGGACAGAAAATCTGAATTTTTTGCTCACTTACTGGCCCACTGCTCTGTTCCAGTAATATCTAAAGTGTTTTTGACACTTTCACAAGAAACTCTATAGTGTCCCCTTTCTGGCAAGCCCTCATTCATGCATGTAGTCAAATTGGTTGAGAAACTACAGCCATTATAATATGAGGATGGAATTTTAAGCGTTTTTGCTTCAAAATAGGGTGGGAGTGGAAGAGGTTAATAAGCACCTTATAGCAGCAGACATTTAACACCACCTGGCATATGTCACTTATGAGCTGGTGTATTGCAATCATTTTTTACCAACAGGTGGAAATACAAACTGCATTTTTTCTACTCTCAACAAACCCTATCAAAACACCAAAAGTATCAAGGTTTTTACACCTTTTGTAGTGCTTCTCCAGTCCTTTTCCAAAGGAAGTTAGCTGAGCAAGAGTCAATAGTAGATTTTTGGGGGGTATTTCTTTCAGCTGCAGATAATTACACATTTGTTGTGCTTGTGAGCATTTCCAGCAGTAGGATGTATGTGGGACTGATTCAAGACAAACAAACTACTGTAGCCCATGTTCATTGCAATGAAATGAACATGGGCATGTCACTCAGTGCAATGGTGTGGTTCATTAATATGTTTTTAAAAGTTTTGAGGTCTGTGGCACAGATGATTATGTTATTTCAGGCCTTGGCTGTGTAAACTTGCGAGTTGTATCAAATGGTTGTCGGTTTTCGTATTTTCATGGGATTTATTGACGATAAAAAAAAAATTCACAATCACTTTTGAGGGTGCAATTTTGTTGTTCATTTCCGTGTTGTGGATTAAATGGAAATTGTGTTTAATAAATGCAGTAATCTGTCACAGCCAGGAAAGAAAACATTCACCACACCTCTTTTACCCTCATCTTACAGCCTTACTGTTTTAGTGCTACTCAGCTGCAACATACCCACGCTTAAATTGTTTCCTCTCCTTCCCAACCCTTGGGTTGATCCCTTGGCCGATTGGCTATGCTGTGAGTGATGTGTTTACGGTGAGGGCTTTGGCCCAAGGCACTACAGCACACAGATATTAATTCTTCTGACGGCTTTATCTGCTTTGGGACTCCATGTGTGTACTATGTGTTTGTGTGGATGCTCATGGGTGTGTCTTGTATGTATCTCTGTTTGTCAGTGTGTGTTTGAAAGCACTTTGCTGCAGTCCATGTTGCCATCCATCTTTCCCTATGTAGGCTATAATACACACTACTTGTCTCCATCAAATATCTATCTCATGCCGATTGTCCACCTGTGCTCTGCTTATATAATGTGCATTTGTATGCGGCCTGAGATCATTTCAGTAATGGCCAACCATTCCACGTAGATCAGTGGTGACATGTGTAATCTATCTGTATGGCAGCAGCTCCCACAGTGCACCACAACCCATTTACAGTCCATAGGCTCCTCAATAGCAGAGGCTGTAACACCCCAGCATAGCAGAGCCAAGATGTTTTTATTTAATGTTTCTTCCATGATAGACTTCTAAAGACATCACTCTGCACTTGTGGAGACATTTTGACCTTTGATAAAAACTAGCAAGGCCAGATGTTGAAATACATGCTATAATATTAAATTTGAGATGGAGTGCTGAAGGTAAATAAAAGCAGAGGATTGGTTGATATCATTCCATCACCGAGGAAGTGAATGCCTGCAGTCATCACTGAAGGAGAATCCCATTTTCTAAATGTCCCGACAGATTGTTGATTGAGTTGTTTAGCCATGGAAGATGGTACCACTTACAATATAAAATGTTTGAGTCCCCCCCCCCCCTTGCTCCCTCAGCAACATTTCATACGCCGTCTGCTTTTGCTGCCTTATAGGAGCCCATGTCCCTTGGCTAAATGTTTCATTTAGTTTCAGATGACAGCGCCCATGCAGCACCTCCTGGTTTGAACGGTTTGCAGAGTGTATCGTCTTACCCGTAATGCAGCAAATATGTGGCAATGAAAACAATCTTTCAATTGTTTTGTCTGGGGACAAAGGAAAACAAGAAAACTCAAAGTCTCACAGAAATACACACACATGTATACACAGCTAAGCTGCCTCCGCCCAGCTATACACCACTCCCAACAAGGCTATCTAGTGACACCCGGGAACGATAATGTTTGTTATTCATGCTGGAGCTTCAGATCGGAGGAGACAGCTGTTCTCCTCCTAAACAATTTTTGATACAGAAAAGTCGGAAAGGTCACATATTCCTCTCTGCAGTGGTTGTCGTCTCTGAGCTGTGATCATTATTCAGCATCTTTGCTTCCTTCAGATGACTCTCTCCTCACACCCTTGGAAACATGCACACCCTCACAAACACATTTTGTGCTTAAGGCTAAAAGAATAAAAAGAAAAAAGAGAAAAAAGAATCTCACGGGTTGATTCAAACCTCAGCGGACAGAACCAGAGAACCATGGATTTTCTGGCTAGCCCACTACTTTAGCAGATGTCTATATTAAAGCTCTTTTAACTGTTGCATCAGCAGCATGTGAATGACCATGTTTCCACTGTGCAGTATATTGGGCTACTTGTTAACTTTCTCAATTACTAATCCCTTACAGATGACTATCGTAAAACATCCTTCCTCAGTATAACTTAGTCTGTTGGTTTAACCAGTGTTTTACAAGAAAACTGGACCACATGCAGAGCGGTGCAGTTGAAAACCCTTTAGTGTTTGTCGTTTTTTGTTAAAAAAAAATCCACAGTGACTTCCCTGCTTTATGACACTACTACATGCATACAGACCCAACATTACAGTGACAGTAACTCTGAAACAACCAGGGAAACAGATACATTGCTTGTCTAAAATCACTGTAGGCAGAGAAGAAAATACACCTGTCATAGCATTACAGGCAGCACTGTTCTACAGCTTGTATTCATACACACAAGTCTTTGTTTCAACCCCCTGATAGGGCCCGTATGAGCGTCTCCTGAAATAGCTCATTTACAGTGAAACATGTACCAGACCTCAGTTGTCATAGTTGGCGTAATTAACACACCAACATACTATTGCTGTGGTTACTATAATAGTCTTGTCTTGATTAGGTTAAGGCACTAAAACTACTTCAGGAAAAGATAATTGTAATTTGGAATAAAATCAGTACCTCCTGAACATTAGATTATCGTTGTCGGGGTTAGGATAATAACGATGTGGTTCACAGTGTGGTTGCATGGGTTTCTCCACCTCCCTGTCAAATAAGCCAAAACAAGCCACTGATCCTCTGATCAGCTTGACATCGAAATTACATTTTTGCATTTTCAGACACACAGTAAGTGATGGTCCCAGTCTTTGAAAGTAAACAAGGTGATACACGCCATAAAATCCTAGATATTACTCAAGGTCTCATTTAAACCACTGTGCCCTCAGAAGTTATCGTGGTGATTTTACCTGCTTAAGTGTTACTGAGTGAGATTTGACATCACTCATGCACCTCGGTAACAAAAGCCTTCTGTCTTTCTTAACTTGCAGTGGTGTCTTTATAACTAGAGCGAACAAAACAAAACAAAACAAAACAGACCAAAACTAATCAAATGCTGCAGGTCCTGCATTTAAGCACCTGGTCACAATTACTTGTGAGTGACCAAAGCAGATGAAACAGATGACAAGCTCGGAGAAATGTTTTCCATAATTAACAACATGATTTTCTGTAAAGTTGTGTCCAGCTGTCTGTCAAGAGTGAATGAGTGTGATGTGTGAACTACAGCATGTCTTCCTCTCTCTCAGATCTTCGTCATACGTTTGGGGAGAGAGTTGAGTTTGTCCTGGACTTAATTGAGGCGGACATATGATTTACAGAATATGAAATTATTGGGGGTGACGTGTCCCTTTCTGTGCATAAAATTATGTTTCTTATCTGCCACTCAGGTTTTTCTAGTTAGCGAAGCTGTGTTATTTCTGGCTATGGAAGCCACATTCTCATTTCTGTCGCCAGCTGGAGCCCTGCATCTGAAAATGCTTAACTACAACTCAATCTGCTGGACATATGCACACACATTACACATAACATACACACGAATTGCCACGCATGTACTGTATATGTGCACACGAACTGGCAGCGCTTGCACATTTGGTCCCCCCCCCACACACACATACGCATACACGTGCACAAAACAAAAGCCTGATTCAAATCAGCAGACGAGGCAGATTGCTGAACGGAAAGCTGTCACTTGTGAGGAAACTCACAGCTTGAGGCGGACAGACAGAAAGACGCAGACAGACAGTCAGACAGATGACAGCATGTGTTTGTTTCCCAGTCATCGACAAGCCGTATAGCTGTCACTGCCAAGCTGGAACAAATGATTTTAAACCCCAAAATTGAACTGTCAGTAAACAAACGTGATGGATGGAGTTTTAGAGGATGGATTGAATGTGCGTCTGTCTGGAGGTGGGAACACTACATGAAATAATAGTTGTCGTTAAAAAGTGAAAGACACACAAATATAATAAATTTACATTTAACCGTCACATTACTCTTCAGCATCCATATGACACTCACTGTAATTTAGAATGACGTCCCCCACATACTGTACCAATTGGTCACATACTACCCAGCGCATTTGTAGATGTCAACGGAGACTGTGAGAAATATCAGTTTAACTTGAGCTCATGGGTGAATGTTAAGCAAAGTAACTTCCATTTTTTTCAACCTGAAGTTTTGCCTAGCAACCCAGCCTGACTTTAAAAGAAAGGATCACAAACCAGTGTGTTGTGGGTCCAGCTGCCTGTGTGTGAGGAGCCCACTTTCCACAGGATAATTTGGATTTTGTTGAGAAGATTTCGCATCTGTGATCTCGCTTAACACCAGAATTTCATTTGAGCAAAGAGGAGCTAATCAAACGGATGTCAATTAGAGGGCAGGGGGAAGCTCCTCTCTCTTGAGCCCTGCTTTGTGATTTAAGCTGACAAGTATAGTTTTACATAGAAATCTTCACAGCTCTAATCAACCTCATTGAATTGTGGAATCTTTTATTTTAGCTTTTGTTCCAGCAATGTCACATAAAATAAATGATAAGCATTAAGTCATGTTTTGCAGCCTTTTAACTAGACCTTTACCTACATGCTGCCATTGCTACTACCAAATGTAAAAGCTGCAATCAACATTTAGTCCTCTGTTTGTTCAACCTCCACCAGTTTTGTGTGTGTCTGTGTGTAAACTGTTTGATATTACTCAATATAAAAATAGAACATGAAAAACCTTGCACCCTCACAGATTGTCTTTTGAAGATACCGAGTGATGGACCATGATCAGTACTTTTTTTTTTTTTCTTTTCTGATTTTTCCTTTCATTTAAAGTCAACTGACCTCAAATGATGGTTACACATGCTTCCACTTCACTAAAAAACGGACCAAATCTGTTTCTTAGCTCGGAACAGTGGAAGCATGATTCACACTGCTCTCATCTATAAAGGTCACGATATTGAAAGAAATCCAAAAGAAAGACAAGCCCTTGTGTAGTTCCTTTGAAGGCTAACTTCTGTTTGTTGCTTTTTTACATCAGTGTAATCAGCTGAGTGGCCCATGAGAAAACCCTCAACTGTTCATTATGATACTATATTGCTTATATTTACAGTGATATTGTATATTGGTAGTGATATATGTATTGCTACCAAGATGCTGCTAAATGTCTTTTCAGCTTGTTGGAGTAAAGACTTCCCAAGACTTGTTATTGCTTTCAGTTTTTGTAACATGCCACTTTAATTATTATTCTTTTGCAGACAAGTATAGCTCTACATGTTGCAAGAGAAACCTAAGTATACACTGTGTGTGTGTGGTTGGGGTCCTTTCTTCTAACTAGACCACTTCGTTGTCCAGAGCCAAACTGCCTGTTTGAATTATGTTAGCTCTGCTTCTTGTTTCACTCAATTTGTAGAATATCATGCAGAGTTACGCTACATTAATTTTTGTGACTGTCAGTACGATTTCAATATTAACACAGGCTCACAAATTACGGTGGAAGACTTCACTGGTATAACTATGTATTAATGTTTTCCTCCCTTTTGTGAGTTCAGACCCTGGTTAAATTGATTTTCCTACACTCTGCCTCTTTCCTTCCACACACCTACACCGCATAAGAAAGCCTAATCTCCCTAAAGTCTTACCATATGCCCCTGTTTGCTCTCCAAATCCCCCTTTCCTCTTGATACGGCTGGCACAGTCTGAATCTAGTGCTTTATTTGCTCAATTTAGCAATCTGCATGTGACATTTTAGAGATGCATGCAGGCATTTTGTTTCAGTATGGTATAAGAAGGCTAGGAAATATGGAAAAAGACACTCATTTGGAGAAATTTAGAGAGAGACATAGATTTAATGGTGAAATTAGGCATTTATCGTGCCATATGTGTGTGTGTGTGCATACTGCAGTCAAAACAGATAGAACCTGCAGCTAAAATAATTGGAGCCGTTCATTAAGCCAGAACCAAAGCCAGATTGTGTCAGCTCCCTTGATCTGAATTTAATCAGGAGAAAAAACACCCCTCCTCCCTGCTCATTCCACCGTCCAGCCAAGATCCAAGGACTTGCAGTGAACCCTGTGTCGAGAGCCTCGCCTTAATTAGTCCATTGTTTCTGTGCGGCCCAGCATGCAACTCTCTCGGCAGAGAGCTTCACAGGAGTTTGTTCAAACTGTCACCTGGGGCAAACTTTACTTACCGTCACATCCCCGCTCCTTCTCCTCCACTCTGTGCAGACATATTTCCATTTCTCCCTCTTTTCTCCTCGCTGACAGATATACATTTGGACAGATGGTATGTTTGGCGCTATCGAGGGCTTCAATCTGCGTTTTCACCATCAATGAGAAACAAAGGGAGGAAAACAATTCCGGGTTCAACAATCAAGCTATAACAAAATTAGCAATGCACAAAGAAGAATCATGTCTGCTTTTGTACCTGCACATGTTTCCAGCATGTTTTGACTATGGTATGTGTCTTAAAATTTTGACTGAACTTAGGCGTCCACCCAGAAAGAACTCGATTTGGCCGTTTGCCTTTTTTCCACCCCATTGTCCTTTATACTAAAGCTGCTCACCCATGCTGCCATTTTTGCAAAGATTCTGACAGTCGCCTCATTTTTTAGCAAATGAGATTTACTGTATTTGTTGTTTATGGCAACACACGGGAGCATTTCAAGCTCAGCTGCATGCCTCATTTTCTTTCACTTATCCATGCAGTTAAGAAGAGAATTGAAAGAATGTGACTCTGTGCACTTTTATCCTGTTCATGCTGATTAGGACACATCAGACCCTCAGTCACATGTGAGTGAAAAAATGGGACAGTTGGGAGTTTTTCTGTGAATATGGTGTGAGATGAAGAGTAGTACTCATCTGGGCTTTTCAGTATCAGGAGGAAGGCCACAAAGACTGAGAGCCACTCACGCTCTTGTCTATTGCTCTCCAGCTGTCAAGCGAGAGGCATCAACCTCTCAGTTTTCACAGGGAAGAAACACGCTGAGCATCTTGAATGTGCGTCACAGGCATTGCTGGACAAACGGAGCTCAAGAGCGGAGCACTTAAGATTCAACTGTTAAGGCAGAAAGGGGTGCTTTTGTCTCAACAAACCAGTAATTACACTTGAGGCTGAAGGATTTCCGCTGCTGTTTGATCTTGGTAAATTGATATAATTTTCCTGTATAGAAAAAAGAAACAGTGAATGAGCTCAGATATACTGTAGAATGAGGCAGTTATTGATGACATTTGAGATTAGGCATGCTTAATTACACTCATGAATGCTTTAATGACACGTCCGGCGCTGCTCTGTTGACTGTACCATTTAAGCAAACCACAGTGCACAGATCACAGATACAGATTACCACTTCATATGTGTTAAATGTCGGTCAGGACCAGTTTCCTGGTTGTGGTATCCATTACGATGCAGAGCTGTGTTTGATAAAGCTAGAAACTTTGATCCCTGTAAAAGCACCCACCTGATCCACGTCAATAGGGGGAGCTGCAGTATTTCTAATTGCATAAGTAGCAGAGAGAGAAAGAGAGGGAGCGAGAGAGAGAAGGAGATGGAGAAAATAAGACAGGATTGACCACCCCTCAGCAAGTTTCTGTGTACATGCTACCGAGCTTTTATTGTGAATTATTTGTGAGTAAAATGACAATATGTGATCGCTGCCTTAGCCCTTTTTTCAAATGCTGTCTTGGCATCACATTGCATTTGCCTGACTGCTGCTCAACCTCTGTTTCACGAGGTATTAATTTATTTTAAAAGCACTTAGATTAATTAATATTTTATATGGAGGGATCATATAGTGGTCCAAAACAGGAGTCTATCAAAAAGATATTTAAAAACTTTCCACGTAATTCAACTTCAAGCATTTAATATCTGTGTGCTGGCAGGATATATGGGCTGAAACTGGACTGCATAAAATTGAGTATGATTAAATTTAATGAAATGTAGCTCATTCATTTATTACATCTTGATCACATTAATGGCTATGGACAGTTAAATTCTTAATCTCCCATCTATTACATTATTAATGGAATGCATGGATCATCAAATCAATTAGTGATGATAACGATAACATTGCAAAATGATAGCTTTTGATCAATTACAGGGTGCACAGTGCAGATTAATGTAATGAATTAATGGTCAGAGGAGCTGGATGTGATGGCTGGCTCCAGTAGCTGAATCTCGCAGAAAGGTATCGGATGGGGACAAAACTGGCTGATTAAGCGTGTGTTTACGTTGACGTGGACATAAACACTGTCCCACTGAAGAAAGTTCACAAGTTCAATATTACAAATAGTGAACATGTGCCTGTTATCAGCCATGTGATATGTTGAAATGCCTTTGAACAAGACACAGAAACCCCCTGTTTACTCACTGTAAGTGATTTATATAAGATTATTGTCTAAATGGTAACAGTTTGAAGGCTGAGCGTTTGCCAAGCTTTTAGCTCAGTCATTGGATTAACATAGTTGTCCAATTGTGTGGTCTTTCCTCAAAAATGTCTATCTTCCTCAGTATAGCTTGAATTGGTGCTGAACAAAATCAGCCTCAAACTTACCACCAATTAAGTCTATTTATGTTTTATTATCAGTTTGCTCACAAAACCTTAATTCTGCAAATATAGCTATACAATGTATACACACGTATACATTTATTTACTCATTGCATACATACCATAAATACAGATAATGTAAAGCATTTGATATCTATGCACACAATATACATAATATAGCAGCCTCCTGTTAAGGACTTCCTTTATGTTCATATACTGCTTATAAATATATCGTCTTACGTTAAAACTGAAAACAATAATGAATTAAACATACCATAGTTTCAGCTATAAATTGCCAAAGTTTAAACAAACACTGGAATGAATTACGTGTGCAGGAAACCACATTATATGTGTGTGCAGTCCAGATGTACTGAATAACCTACATCTGTCGATTATGTCAGGTAGATATAGTGACTGAGCCCTGGGCAAGAGCGCTTTTCATACTTCCTGGCTGCATGTGTAGAAGAGAAGGAGGTGAGACATGCCACGAAGGAGGAGATAGCAGAGACAACAGATAACACCAGAGCTGAAGGGCACATGACAGGGATTTGTTTGAACCAGAACCTTTTGTTATTGGAAGCCAAGTTATTTTAAACTTAAAGGAAGTATCCTGAGAGAACTTCTTCAGCTACAAGGATGGCTGTTGTGGTAAGGAAAGTCTGTTGTTTTCTTTCACGACCAACAAGACAGACTCATACAGTATGTAGCCTTTGATTTGATTAGCTTTTTCACTAAATGACCTAATTGGGACAGTTTGCAATTTGTTGAACATGCAAATTGAAATGAACTGTAGGATCTTTTTTTTTTTTTTCTATTCCCCTTTATTTTCCACAGGAGTCATTTTGGGAATAACTTTTGAATATGGCATTACGGGTTGCTGTCACAGGGGAGATTATTTTAGCATTATTCAACACAAATCAGCAGCGTGTCTTCCTGCTTTGTTTGAATGTTTTACATCTCAGATTAATCAAACATAAGTTTCTCCTCTGAATCTCCCCCTTCTTTTGGATTATTACATTAGCATGTAAATGCGCTAAATTACACTAATTCCTCAGCTATTTTACAGGCCTATCTTGAGAGGTAATTTTCTCATTTTAAGTTTTATGTAATGCAATTTGCTCCTAGACCCGACTACACTCCTGCCAACACTGTCTATACAATATCAAGATTTTGTGAGAATGAAAGATTTAATTAAGTCGACTGAGGAGTGTTGGAAGTGGTAATCGTGCACTTTCAGATCAACTGCCAGTCAAACAGTATGGGCAGTAGTGTTATACAATGGATATGAACCAAAAGTAAAGACCTGACCTTGTACAGTTCAAACATAGTACTTTATTACTGATATTAGTTGTGTTTAGAGGTGTTTTATGAAGTATTTTAGCTAAATAAAATCAAAATTGCCAAATGAATAACTACTTTAACCATATACTAGAGATCTATTGATATAAGAATAGCCCTGTCTGGCCTATTCTGTAATATCACTTTCCTATACCACATTTGGTGGTATAGGAAAGAAGTGATAAAAATGAAAACACAAGAGGTTAGCATTGGCATTGCCACTGGAGACAGCTCTTTACAGGTTTTATAATTAAGGTTCATGCTGAACTTTAAACACCTCCACTAGGCTCATAAGTAAGGAGCTGTTAATGCTAATGTTGGCCACATAGCCATAGCAAGTACCTATCTATAGCATCCCTCCTGTAAACTTCAAGTAAAGGCAAGGGAAAGCCTTCAAGAAAGTCATATTTGGACAAACTACAAATGAAAGAAAACCACAGGGAGGGCCTATTTATAGATTTTCCTCTGCAATATGTCTCGCAACATTAAACCTCAAGTCACACAACCAAATATAATGACTTTCTGAGATTGACATTTTTTTCCCAGCGCCCAACACACATGTTCCCACCTACGTATAGTGTTGGTAGCGGCAGCGGGGGTTCTCCTGATGCTTCCCCATCACCGCAAACCATTTTCCGCCTTGATCTCTCTCTCTCAGTCGCACAGCTCTATTCCCCCAGTGCCACAATCTCTCACCTTGCCACTAGACCTGTATCATAAATCTTTCCCACCCCTCCACATCTCCACCTCCATTGCCCATTTTACCTCCCCTACCGCTCACTGTCAGCAAAAGCCCTATTAACCCCTTGCTAGGCTCTATATTGTCGTTGAATAATTGAAAGTGCCTCCCACCACAGTGAAAAGGCAGCTAAATAATGAATAAGATAGGGCGTCTTTTAAAGGTGGAAGAGCCCTGTGAATAATTCAGTAGGCAAATCTGTAGTAAAAGACACCTGTTGCATTGAGAGAGATCTCTGAGACCAGCACTGCTGTTTATTGATGTACCATGGTTTCTGCATGGACACTACAATGGAGATTTTCCTTTAACTGTTTTCTACTTGGTGAGAATAAAACTCTTGTGATGTTTCAGGAGTGAAATGACAATATATGTATAAGTTATTTCTGCTATGGAATACATACAGAGATTGTTGACAAGTATTGCATTATGTCCTAAACAAAATAATCCTATTCTCATGGGAGAATTACACAATATACAGTAGTATTCATATTTCATGAACATCATTTGTCTGGCTTTTACACATAAATATGATACTGTGTATAGTCAGACAAGATCAATCATAAAATGATTTTCCACCCTTGATTTAAAACAGTGTAATTTATTATCTTGCATCTTGTATTCTTGTCAACAATGTAAGATGAACACTTCTATATTTTCTCATCCAGCATCCACATTTAGTGGAAAACTGTAATTCAGTTTGATACTGCTGTCATCTTTGCAGCTGATTGAATTTTGTACTTGTTTAGCTGTTGTTCACACTGTCTGGAGCAAAATTAAATTGCTGCGTAACTCTCCTCAATGACTGTGTATTTGGCACAGACTCGTTTTCAAACCTGCGGGGTACTGCCATGAAGTTGTGCAAATTTCTATCAGTGTTGCCATCAGGCACAGTAAATGTGAGCTAAAACAATATATTTCACTCCAGTTATAGTAAAGATTTAAAGTTTGTTGCCATTTTGCTTCGAGCAGTAAAATCAACAAGGGATTTTAAAGGCAGCTCGTAAAAAAAATTCTGCTTCCAACCTCGGATATCTGATCTACAAGCCATAAGCCAAGGTATCCCCCACAGTTCAGCATGTCAAACATATTAGAATTGCTATTGGCAGTACTTAAACATCTACTGACAAATATTTGGCCACTTTGAGGCAGTAGAAACAAATTGCAAATGCTTACCTGTCATCAGCTTTTAAGGTAATATTATAAACTTTTCAGCAAACAGCTCCTTATTTACACATCCAGCAGTTATGTAGCAAGATTGATTAGGAGTCATGTTTCTTGCCACCTGGTGAAGGCAAGTCCACCATTTACCCTCCTTTTAGCTGTATCTTTATTCTCTATCTCATGAGGGAAATTTCTCGTCCTTCACTGTGTATATCTGCTGTTTGGTGCTGCCCAGGTAGTGCACAGTGGCTTTTTAGAGCTTTTACTTTTACTTTTGATACAAAGCAGCTGCCTGCAGTTGTGAACATAGTGAACAAAAACAATCAATTGTCAGGCTGGGTAGTGAAACAATGAGCAGAGGCTTGCCATAAAATATACAACTGACCCCTTTCACATTGTATCAATTGATAAATAGTCATTTTAGCTGCATTAAATAACTGCATTAATCATTAGTGCTATTTGGTTTCCAACAAAGCAAAAAAGAAAATAAAAACAAACCCGACAAAGTACTAAAATGGGAAAGTGCCTGTCAATTGTCCAGTGTAGTATCCATGAAATTTGACAAAGGTGATAGCAGTTGCTGTGGAGAGGACAGATGAGAAAATAAATGTTTGGACCAGCTTTGTCTTTGTATCCCCTGTGGTGCAGCAGAGAGCACATCTCTGTCTGGGGTCACAGCCACCACTGAGAGCACACCTGGCAGCACAGATACATTCATTTTTCCACCAGCGCATCAAGGTGTATGTGTATTTGTTGTGTATTTGTGTGTGTGAGAGTGTTTTGTTGAATATTCAAATGTAAGACAAGCAGAGGCGCAGAAATAGCTTGTAAAACAAAGTGAAAGTGGGGGTGACAATAAAGGAGAAATGGTGGAGACAATGACATGTGACTTTGCTTTAACTACAGTGTATCACAGAGGATGAATGAGTTCTAAGGGGAACTTCTTCTCTCAGTTGAACGTTTGCTATTGTTAAAACTGAATGTTGTGACAGGACACAACAGATTGAAAGATAATTTTCATGAATTTGTTGAGATCACAGCTTTTATGTTTTTTTGAAATCCACTTTTGCTAAGAGTTAGATGAAAAAATTGATCACACTCACATTTGTTCACCACGCATAAAGCCAGGGGCAATGAGCAAATAGCATTTCTTTGCACTTAGTATACAGACGTTGCAGTGGCTTTGATCTTCTCATTTAACTCTCAGCAAGAAAGAAAACATGCACTCCACACAATTTTAAACTATTCCTTTAATATAAGTTTTCTCTGAGCTACAGCTTTTTGCATCTGAAAACAATCATGAAAAGCTGTTTGGCTTGGGTGGTAGGTTTAGTATGTTTTTGTCCTTTCCAGCCCCAACCTCTTTGGGCAGATCTAAATCAGGAAGCACTTAACCGTAGTTGTCGGACTCACAGTTGACACCAGCATAGGACAATTGCGAGAGGACCCGGTTCAGCACCTTGTGGCACTCGGCTGCCACCAGCTCCAGCACCAGATCAGGCGTCACAGATGTCAAAGGACATTTTAATGGAAAAAGGTAAATCATTTATAGAGAGACAGTCCTGGACCTCTGAGAGGCCTGCTTCTTCTGCTCTGCAAATGTGAATGGTCATTTGTGACGGTGCAAAAAAAGTGGCAGAGGTAAAGAGAGACTAGATTGAGACACCTTGACATTTTAATGCCATTTAGGGAGCTCCTAATTGAATGACTAATGTTTCTCATTTAACGTTGATGCTGAAAAATCTATCATTCTTTGTAGCACCCATACTTGTGTATTTCATATAAATGCCATATGATTTCATTAACATTTTTCACAATTCACAGTATTGCAGATGGTGACACAGAAGATATGATAATGACCTTCTCACTGATCTGCTATGCTAACAGGTGTTTTCCTCACACATTATAGGGGATGGAGGAAGCTGTCAAGCTTTTTCTAAGCACTACCAAGTGTTAGCCTGTCAGTTAAGCTGAGGTTGGTGGAGCATGCTGATTATCTGTGTGACCTGCATTGTTACAGCCACAGCCTTGTACTGTTTTGCAGCCCATTCTGAGTCTTCACACTTGTTCTCATTCATAATGAATACCGACAGAGCTGCAATATTAATAAGCCACAGAGCCTTGGGCGCCGGGTTTATTTAAGGATTCAGATTAAGAGGACAATGGAGGTGATGGGATCTCTGTGTGTGCGTATGGATGAAGTTGTGTTTTTGTTCACATTTATTTTTCATAATGCAAGCAAAGTGTGACAGGTTTGATATCTTGACTGCTGCGGTTCCACTGACTGGCCTTGGGCAAAATAGGCTACCAAACAACTGCCAGTTCATTCACTCAATCCAAATTCACAAACCTGACAAAAACGTTTAAGACCTGCAGAAACCTTTAGGACCTGAGAACCACAGGGATAAAAAAATGTTGATAAGAAATTCCTTTATGAAAGAACTTGGAAACAACCACTGAAAACTTCCTATGACATTAAGGACACTACTTTTGTTGTTTCCATGGTAACATTTAAAGTGCTTTCCATCAGTGCTTCCACACCGAACAAAGGGCATTTCACAACATGCAGGGACACAATTTATACATTTTTCCCCCAAAATGCTGCTCCCTGTTGCTGTCTGAGCGTCTTTTGTGACCGAGTGATGGCAAAGTTAGAGCAACACACAAGACCATTGGTTGTTCTCAAGAATGTCAGTCAACTTTTGACTTGAAAGGACTGATCAGAAACATTTTCTGCCTTCCCAGCTTGTAATTTCCCAGCCACATGTGGTGCATTGCTGATAAATCGTATTAGATAAGGGGCTCTGAGAGCACCAAGACAGTTTAGAGTGTGGAAAAGTGCATTAAATTGAAGTTGATGCAACTGATGTGTGGAAGTGAGGCGGCCCCTATGACCTGATCTTATTTGAATTAAAGTGTGACTTATCTTGAGAGAGCTCTTGAGAAAGTGTAAATAAGAATGGTTTAAAAAAAGCACATGTAATTAGTAGATAGGAAGCTTCTCACAAGTATACTAGCAAAGCAATTAACATCACATACAACAACATCAAAGCGACAACACTTGGCAACACACAAAGATAAGCAATTCGTCCACTCCTGTGATTCTTCTTGATCAGGCAACACTTTATTTAAGACTTTGCCTTATTCTATGTACCATCGAAACATAGGGCTTTCTGCCTTTGATGGTAACCCCTACACTGGAATTCAATAATTCAGTCTCTTTGAATCCAAGAAGGAAGGCAAAGACTGCACTTCAAAAAAAAAAAAAAAAAAAAAATCCAGAGCAAGATTTTTTGACTTACTTTGATGAAGCAGGACTTCAGATGTTGCACAAATCCAAACAGGCAGTTCACCATGGATGGACTTAGGCTCACACTGGCCCAATGCATTTGGCCAAGTGTGATAATTTAGTTGTTGAGAAGTCAGTATTATTAATCCCAAGGTCATGACCTTGCTTGACGTCCCAGACTTGTCAGGCTGTGTTATAATGATTCACAATCATCTATGCAACATGCATAAAGTCAGCCTATCATTTTTCTCTGCTTTTCAAACGAATCACAGCTGGTACATCTCAAAATGATGTGTCAAGTCCAATAAGTGAAAGTAAACGACCAGATCCATTATTTGGGGAAATCAGGGAGAGCACAAATTGAACAGAGTTTCAATTCATTTCTATTCTGAGCTGTTTTTTTTTTTTTTTTTTCCTGTTTTCCTCCAACCTTGAATCTTGATTTAATTCAAATGTGCCAAGGTTAGCAGCCATGGCCAGGGAGAACTATTGGTTCCAGAGATTAGCCAGTGAACAGAGCTGATGTTATGGCCTTTTCATTCAGAGGGCTCCTTTTGTTGAACAGAGGCTTACACAAGACTTAAGTGAAATGTTACAAACACTTAGAGACCTCATGTGTTTCTGGTTTGCAAAGGAAAAGAAATACAGGGTGGGAATTTGTTCCTTTACTACATGCTACATTTTACAACCCAGTGGCATTATAGCAGGCATGCAACAATATGCAAAGAAACAAATAAATTATCAACATGCTATTATCATCAGACAGCAGATTCTCTAAATTGATTTTACAATGTTTATTCTGGCTTACTGAGGGTCTTCATAATATTTCGATGAAATTATGTATCATATAGAGCACTTTGAGCAACAAAATGGAATAATAAAACAAAACCCATATAGTGTGCTTATCATATAATAGCATTATTTTTCAACCCTGTAGAAATGGTAGGTTAAAGAAACATTGTGTTCATTGTAACCCTGATCTTGTCATACTTTTGGCTGGAATAATAACCATTGTTTAGCAGAAGCAATGTATAGAAAATAAAGGTTTACCACAGTGCTGAAGGACAGATGTATCTCATATGGAGCTGGAGAAGGTCATTATTGAAAAGTGTTTTATCTGGAGGTCAAAACTCAGGTGAACATTACATGGAAAACATTGCTGCTGTCTGACATAGCAGAGTGACTTCTGAGTTGAACCTGCATGAATGCACATTATTGTTTGTTAACAGTGGGGCATGACCAGGCAGGCACGATGCAGAAGTCAAATTCAATGACAATTTACAAACGCTTACAAAGCAAAACAGAGCAAATTGGTTGCTTTTACACTCATGGTTCCTTCATTAAACTTCATTCCTAGCCATTTACAAAGGAGACTATATGTCTACAATCTCAACAATGTAAGTGTTGAGCGCAATCTCATGTGATTTATATTATGTCCTAAATCATGGGTTGTATGCCAGAGTTTTAAAGCATTTGATAGCATTTGATGACATTAAACTGGTCTAAATCTGAAATGCCTCTAAACAAATGCTTTGTCCTCTAAAACTCCCTTTGCTCCCTGCAACTTGCCATTTTAGGGATTTGAAGGTCACGCCATTTGTCAAAGAGTGAAGATGAAAATGCTCAAGAACATTAATGATCTCAACTCCGAACTATCCATTTAAGCATCTGAGTCATCAAGAAAGGTCTGTTGCGATTAATAGTGGCTGCGATTATCCTGAAAAGAGCAATTTCCCTGTGTTAAAAGGAAACCAATTTAATGTTTACAAGTTCATCTGGAGATCTAAAGCAAACTATCCACCGATTCCCCCGAGCTCCTTCAAAGTGGATCCTTGATCCACGGTCTCTTTCCCAGCAGATCGATGGCGGTTGAAGAGTTCATTATCCAAGACAAATCCATACGCTTCTCTGCCACGTCTGCAGCCGTACTTCTCATCCCTTCCTCGCTTTGCCTTTTAATTGGCCTTCAGTCATCAGTCATCTTGCTCGCACTTGTTCTTTTACCCACTCTGTCGTTCCAGTCTAATGACACAAAGGCTAATTTTACACCCACCAGTCGTTCCGTTTAATTACTGACTGTCCAGACTCCTCTGGCTCAATCAATAAAAACCGTACCGAGATGGAGAGAAGCTTTGGGGAAAAAAATGTCCATGGGGCACTTGATTTGGAAGAGGAAAGACGATTCTTCATGTCATTGCACAAGGAGAGTTAGCAGAAGCAAATAGCAGGTAGGTAATTGGTCATTGGGGATGATTTGTGCAATGTCACTTTCATACTGTATCATCCACATCGCACATTATCAAAGCTCAGTGTGCTTGAAGGTGTCACTCTGTGACAGCGTGGACTCGTTGTAAATAGTATAAAGTCTGTTTTGAGTAAGATTATTTTACCTGATTTCACTTGCAAATAAAACTCTGGTGACTGAAAACCTGCTACTTCTTCTTTAGTTCTACTGGTTTCACGAGCTTTAGCAACTTATTTTATACGGACAGACAGGTTACTCAGTCACTGGACAGCTGCTTTGGTGACTGTCAAACTGCATTATCATCATGGATCCACTTGGGGAAAATCTAATTGTGCTGACACTGATTCATGCAGCCTGTTACTGCATCTTGTGTGTGTATTTATATTCTCTGTTGGCCAGAAAGAATTCACTTAGAAATAATTGATCATGAGCATTAATGGTTTAGACTGACTGGACCTCCTATATCATTACTAATGACACGGTGGGATTGTCAGGTTTTCAAGTGAAGATCTGCTAAAATACACGACATATGTTTTGTTTTGCTTTTTTGCTACATGAAACTTAGAGTAACAAGTGCAGGTATAATTCAGCTCTATACAATAAAAGGTGGATGAGTGGCAGCCCGCTGTTAAGTTTGTGGTACTGTGAAATGTGGTATTTTAAAGCAAAACCCCTCAGTTAATCTCGGCTGTACGCAGAGTACAGGTGAGTGACATTTGACACAATTCACAAATCAGAGCTGAAGTAGCCTTTGCAGCTTAATGAATTCAACACAGGGTTACCCACCAAGCGATGACCCTGTTACTGCAGAAATACTGAAAATGAGAAATATTGCTAGACTCTGTTTTGCGAGAGACAGATCTAGAGGCAGATCCAGTAGGTTCAAAAATGTTATTTAGCCCGTGTCACTAACCTATGTAACCCTTCATGTCTCCTCATGAATCTACATCTCTCTATGTGTGTGTGAACCAATTAGAGAGAGCCCATCACTGGAGCCACCTGGAGATGCTCGGTTATTAGGGACCAATGGAAAAAAAGGCGCACGGGGCGGGGCCTGGAACTGATGGTGGACCTGAGTGGCTGTGGCAGTGCTAATGGTAAGTGAGAGGTAATTAGGGAGAAAAGACTTGTGTGCAGCTCTCCATCCGGTGAACAGAGCGGGGAGCCGCCCTCCTCACTGCCTCATTTATCATCATATGCTTAGCAGGCGGCTCAGAGTCAGGACAAACAGAACAAGCCCCCTCCATCTCTCCTTGCCTCAGTCGCTCTCTTGTTCCTTCCTATCTTCTGTCATTTTCATCCTTTGCTACTTATTCGATGTATTATACTTTCATCTCTCTCTCCTTCTTTGCACCTAATCTACGTTTGTGTCCAGTCCGTATTCGCTTTGATCTCCTCGTCATGTGCTTCGTTGTCCTCCGTCTTTGTCTCCGCCACCTGTCACAGATGGACTTCCTTCATCTACTTCCTGGTGTTTCTAAATTGTCTCTTTGTTCTCCATTCTATTGTTATTGCTCTATTTGCCACTTTTCCTTTCACTTTCACATCGACTTACTGTGTTCTGGCCTCTTCTTCTCTTTTTGTCCTGTTCTATTTATTCAGTATGCTTCACCCTCTTTGCTTTGGTGCCTTCCACTCTCCATTTCTGCGTTGCAATTTTCCTCTTCTGTTTTCCATCTTTCCCCTCACCACCTCACTGTGACCCTGGATGTTTTTCATTTTTCCTCTTTCTACTCCAATTTGTCTCTTCATTCCCTCCACTGATGTTATTTTTCATTGGATAGATTCTGATCTCTGGATCTCTCCTCTCCCCAAATCTGTTATTTTTGGCGTAAAATTCTATTCCTCCACGTTTATTGCATGTCATTTAGGAAATGTCAGGAAATGTCAGAGTAGTTCAGTCATCATCATCTTGATTGTCACTACAAAGACAAACACCCTGACCGTCAGTTCCAATGCTGAAGGCCAAAAAAAAAAAAAAAAAAAAAAAAACTAACTGGGGAACAAACAAGAACAAATGGGAAACAATTAACTTGGCGTCTGTAACCAAGTAGATAAATGGATTGTTTTGGACTGTTGGCAGTTTCATTGCTGCAGGGAGCATGAATCTGCAACTGTGATGATTCCACAGCAAAAATGAACATTACAATCTCGAATGAGGTCATATCCTCCTTCACATAATACATGATGGATGCAAAATTCAATATTAATCTTTCTATGGGTGAGTCAGCAAAAAAGTTGATTGTCTCCCAACACCAGCTGAAATTCATCAGCGCTTGCAAGTTCATCCCGTGTACAGTTGTCATTAATTAATGGCTTCTCTTGTTGTACGACTGAAACAGCATGTCAAGACCCTGGCAGTGTTACAGACAACAACACAGCTATCGATAATTGGCTGCAAAAGGTGACAGAGAAAAATAGAGTGAAAGAGACGGTGAAAAAAAAAAACAGAAGTACAAGACATGGACATAACTCCAGGGTGTGACGTGCAAATAGAGCTAATTTGTAGCAGAAAGTAATTTGTATCACTCATGACCAGCGACAGTTGTTGGAGAAACAGGGAACAGATACTTTCAGGTACCCCAATTTATCACTTCACCACTCACTTCCTCCCTGTGTCACTGGGATATCTCACAGTGCCCCTGTTTCTATTCTGAGAAACCAAAGGAAAGCTGATTTTTTATTTTTTATACTCAACCTTTTGGGGGAAAAAAAATACATATTATATTTTCATATTTCTTCAATACAGAGTGTATGATCAGAACTGCTATTTTTCAACCACCTGTAGTTTTTGTAAAATGTAATGTACCTGTAGGTCCTTTTCTTTGCTGCTATTACTTATGGAAAACAATGAGCTCAGTTGTAATTAGTAAATTAATATGTGTTAGTCATAATAATTCACTCAGTTCACATTGTTTTAGTTTGCAGCTTTTAAATTAAAAATAGCCAAAAGCTTTTACTGACTCTCACAACCCACTTTGATTCTCATTTACTTTTTGTTTTTGTCTCCTGTGTGGTCCTGCTCTGCTTATCTCTGATTCCACCCACATGCAAGGATGTTTTCTGTTCAACAGCCTGAAAGTCAGCTAATGCTGCACCTCCAGACTTTCTTCCTCTCCCACTGCAACAATGGAGAAATGCACTCAGCATTGATTAAAGCCACAGCGAGGTGAAAGCCTATGACAGGTCACCACTATGGCTGTCACCTCTAACATGCAGGGCCAGGATGAGGAGATAAAAATACTTAGACATTAACCCTCACTGTTGACTGTAACAGTGTGGGCTTATCAGATTAAGACGCTGTAATCATGGATGTCTGCTTGTTCAAATTGCAAACAAACACCTTCACCAGTTTACTGAACCATAAAAACCCTAAGGTTTTGGGAGGCATCTGTGCGAAATTCTCCACTGACAGTAATTGACCTGGATACCATGTAGCCATGTGCTGGCCAGCTTGTCTGTTTAAATATGTATGCTGTCATCTACCTGCTCAAATGTGCTCACTCACACCTGGATGGCAGCACTGACACTGAATATGAATACCATCCAACCTCTTCTGTTGTGTGAGAAGCTGGTGGGTCTGCACTGTCACCTGGATCCCTGACTGTCTGTTGGATGGGCCTGAGTTTGTTTGGCTGGAGAGCTCTCTGTCTAATTTGGAGGTTAGTAACACACCACACTCTCCATTTCTGTCACTTCACACCTCAGGTTTCCAGTACTACTCTGAGTCTTGTCACCTGCAGGAGTCCTTACTGCACTAAGCTATCTAACAACAGATGAAGTAATGTTCATGTATTGTCTGTCTTGGGAGCTGGAGCCATCACATATGGCAAAAGTGGGGTCTTTTGCAGGGCTGGCATCTAGAGCAACAACCTCACATACTCACATTCATACCTATGGGTGCATTAGAGACACCAGCTAATCTAATGAGCATGTCTTTGGACTGTAGGAGGAAGCTGGAGAACCCAGAGAGAACTCATGCAGGGAGTGTATATGCAAACTCTAAACAGAAAGGCCCCAGGCCCAGGGTTTGCTTGTTGTGGTGCACCACAATATTTAAGTATTTATATATCTTTTCCAATACATACTTTGAATATATTTTGCACCTTATATAAACCTTTACTTCAGTTATTTATTTTTTTTCCTGTTAGTATTTACATATGATCAAACAATGAGATTACTTGGACCAGAATTACAGCAAACTGAAACAAATTACAAGAAACAAAAACATGCAGCAGTAAAATAATTGTACTCTACCAGATTGTGAGCTAGTTGAAAGAACCCCGACTGATATCAAGTTACCGCCTGTTTGCCTCTCTGAACGCAAAGTTGACAAGGCTTTGACAGGAACCACAAAGACTAAATTCATCAAACTGCTGCATGTCAAATTCTATTTGTCTGAAAGGAGATCTCTTGCACACACTTATCAGCCGCCCTATCATGGCCTAATAGCTACTGTAAATTTGCTCATATCAGATGGCAGGCATTCATTTGGAAAATGACTCTCTTAATCTATATTTCATCAACTGGACTGAAGATATTAATAGTAGATATTCTTATTAGGACTTAAATCTCATCAAGACTCCTGATGTGAAACTCATGGTAAGAGACTTAAATGATCCACAGAAAGTATTCGTCGTGATGTAATTTTTTTTGAACACATTGCCTTTTGTCTGCAGTTTGGCCTGCAATGTTCAGTAACTATGTTCAGCTGGAGTGTAGTGCTTCTTTTGTTATAGTGCCTCTTTTAACATGCACAGGGACATATAAACAAAACTATTAGGTTGTGGAAAGTTTATGAAACACACAACTGTCTCCTGAGTGGAGTAAGCACAGATGGCTCTCAGATCAAGGCCTTAAGGTATCATACTGTGGTCTGGGATCCAAGAGCGCCAGCCTGTTCCAATCTGGCTGAAACTGATAAAGTCTTCAGTGGGGGGAGTGACTTCATAGCTGTGCTTACAATGCTGCAGGACTTTTGCTTAATCTGAGTGACATGCTGTAGTTGAAGAATGATCCTGTGCTTAATTGTCAGATAAGTTCAACACCACAGAAGATTTTTTTCCCCAGTGAATTATGTAGGAAGTATATGAAGCCCTATACAACACAGACTTTAAAGCCACATGGAGCCCTGATACAGTCACTCAGGAGCTTGAAGATAAATTAATGTCAGGCACAGATAACAAATTTAACATCTTCAAATCAGGAGAAACTGGCAAAGCCGAATCACACAATGGATGATGATGCAGCAAAATTTAGGACACAGTCACTCCTATCTGGTGAAGTCTGCTCTATCAGTTTACACCCACACACCCCACTTATCCTTCACTTTCCTCTTCCCGTAGCCTCTCTGCCTGGTCTTATCTACAGTCACACCTCTCTCCCATGTTGAGCACTTATCTCCTGCGCCAGTGTGCGTCATGCATCCCTAGGCCTGTTGAAGATAGGACATTACACGGCAAGATTCTCCTGTTTACTCAAGATCTCACATGCGGATGATTCCCTTGGGCAGCCAACTTAGTGCCGAGGTGTTTGGTCCCAATCCAGGACCTATCCCTATCCTATCCTAGCAGCACGTTTACCCAGGCTTGTTTGAGCAGCCGTCTGCCACCTATCACCTCCCAGGTGGGACTTAGGCTGATATGACAGCACGGTGTCTTAGTGGCATTCCAAGCAAGGCGGCAGATGCGTTGACAATAACAACAAAGACAGAGATTTTTGTGTCGATACTGTTTTACAAGAAATCAAAAGGAGATTGCTTCAATATTGGAAAACTTACCTAAGAAAGCTTGTCTTACAGGATGCAACATTTTCCAAATTAAAATGGTCAAACAAAATGCTCTACTTCTGTACATGATGTTCATTTAATAAATAGCAAACACAAGAATCACGTGGTATTTTTAACCAAGAATATACATTTTCTCATCTTGTCTCTCACAATAAAAGCTGCCTCCCAGAAAAGTCCATTAAGAAACATCTTCAGTTACCCCGAGGCATGAAGAATCAACATCAGAGCAACTTGAACGTGAAATAACACGAAAACAATGTGTTTGAATCTGATCTTGGAGAGTGGGGAAAGCAACTGTTTGCAGTAGTGGCAGCGTTCCATCTGATAGTGGATAGCAAAGGAATATATCAGCATGGTACACAGTGTGAACGCTTGCCTCCCCCACACCTATTCCAGGAGATAAGGATGTGATGACACTCATAGGGTAACAAAGGATAGAGAAAAGGAAATTGGAAAAGGGAGGGGGGAGCATGGTGTCGAACATCAAAATATCTCGGATGGTCTTCCTTGAGATATTGCTCTATGGTTTTCTAGGAATGTGACAACATTTTAATGAAGTGGCATCATGTTTGATAATCATTTTGCTTTTGGTTCTCACTTGTTTTATTAGTTATACCCTTTTTTTAATCATTTTTGTTACTTTATCTTACCCTTAGTTTCCTTCTGTTTTTTTTTCACCTATATCACATTCATGGGGGTACACACGTCTCTGATCTTCCAAGGAAAACCAGAGTCTTTTGGATATTTCCACAGGACTAATAGGGGAGTAAATGTCTTGCTCAAGGGCACCTAAATTATTTGTACAGGCAAAAGAAAGCATGACTCACTCACTCACTTTCCCAGCGCACAATTTCCCAGCAGTTCAGCGGTTTCAAATTGAAAAACTCTTCTTCTCCAACCTTTGGGTTCCCATCACTTTTTCAGTGCATCGCACATATGAAAGGATAGTCCTGAATGGTACTGTTCTCACATGCCCATTACAGTTCCAAATTATAATGGACTGTGCCAGCAAAAGCTCACAATGTTGAGCAAGGCATTCCTTTAATTACATCACAACGAAAGCAAAGAAAGTAAAAAGTTTGGCACAGTCTTTCAATAGGTTTTCCACAATGGCTCCTTTGCAAAGTTTCTTCTCTTGTTTTCTTAGTCTCTGGAGGTAATAGACCTGTCGCTGCAGTAATAGTGATGAATCTCCTCTGTCTGCCCGGCAGAAGATGGGAGATGGGAGACGGCCCCAAAATATGGATGCAAGCTGCTAGGGGTATACTGGAACTGGGTTTAAATCGGTCCGAGGGCACACCAAGATTATGACCACAGCATGGAGCCATAAATCAAAGGAAAACATGCCATTGGAAACAGAGTGTCACAGTTTAACATGAGATACCAGCCCATTATTATGAACTCACAGGTGCCACATATTATTTTTTTTCTGTTTTCAAAATGTCATAAACATTACATTACAAATAGATCACGCTCTGCAGGGTTCACTTCTAACATTTCCTGTTAGAAGTCATCACAGCAGAGGTGTTTGGGTTGTACCGATCATACGTCCTCCCTTCCCTGTCCCAACAGCACAACACTTAATTACTCCTCTGCCATTTTAATAGCTTCTGGGTAATGTATTTGATAGTGCAGTTATTCCTCCTTGACAACATCACAATTCATTTAGGCTTTTTATTAGACCTGAGGAATTCTTCTTCCTTGGGGAAGTGTTGGAGAGCAGGGCTGTAATCAGCTGATCTCAGATCTATATAAAGTGCACAGCTGTGTCCCATCTTCACCCAGCAGTCCAAAGCGGGTTTTTCCACTTGGCTTCGACTGTAAATTCATGACTCCCCTGCTGCAGTGAAGTGTCACCAGAGTTCGTGGTTTATGCCTTGAAAAACAAACGATTGATCTTTCACAGTCACGTTGCGTGTGTGTGATTTCATCAGGAAAGCAGTTGGAGAAAGAGGGTGGACAGTAAAGGTGAAAGCAAAGTGGTTGAGAACATTAATGCAACTGTGTTTTGCCCTTCCATTACCTCCCAGTCTTTTCTGGATTTATATAATTTAAGTCTTGTATCCTCAAATGTCATTGAAACAAACAAAAAAAAAACCTAAAAGCCTTTCTTCCTTTCGAGATTGGTCATATTGTTTAATCATTTATTATGTTCTGCACCTTGTGTACTATAAATGCAAATGACAATATGCCAAAGCTAATAACATGTACCATAAAATACGTTTATTATTGCCGTCTAACTGGTCTAATAAAACTGCTGGTCTGAAATGTGCCACATGGTTTAAGCTAATAAGTTCATCTGAGGACAACATCATGTGTAGCTTTTGAATTCTGCCATAATCTTAGGATGTAACGCTTGTGAATAAAATAAAACAGTCTCTTATGTCTAATTTTGAAGTCAGATTGTCAGTTACTTTAAAAGGCTGAAATCCCTTCATACCACATTTACCACATGTCTGACATCTCACATTTGATATCGCACACTTACATTAATGCCTCTTGAACTCATGTTCCACTTTCCTCCTCCATCTCTCAGCTTCCTGTTATAAAATATAGTTCCTTTTCTCAGGCGTTTTCTATCTTCCCTGAACAACCAGTCAAGTGGGCGGACATATGCTGCATCACCCCCTGATGCTGGCTGCACTATGACTTTTTGCTCTGTTAAACCCCACTGTAGTGCACTGACCCAGAACAGATGCAGTCGACCTATATACAGTAAGCTGTGAGTGAGCAGCTTCCATCTGCAAGAGCAATCTGGTACACTGGGGGTCCTCTGAGCTCTGCTATCTCCTCCCTCCTGCTCCTGTTGCTTTCTCTATACTTCACACTTTGGACACTGAACTGCGGCTCAACTCTGAGAATTGGCTCCTTGGCCGCCTTCTGGGCTGGGGCTGAATAGCCTTGGGGCTTGACCTTTCTGGCAGGCAGTGAACTGTCAAGTCTGGTTACATTTTAGTGGTCCTGCATCAGTGTACAACACACTCCTGAATGTGTTGATTGTGACATCGCCTGGCAGACACCCCAGGCCCTGGTGTCATTAGAGGTCTTCAGCTCTGACCTTTACAGCCAAATCATCCCAATGAAGATATCTGGCCTTAGAAAGAATCCAAATGAATTTGGCATGTTTAGGTCCTTGGACACAACAAGGTAGGGCAGCTGTTTCTGAAACAAGTGCTCACACTATTGAGTGCCGAGGGCACTTAAGTGATCATTAACCTTAACTTGTACAGCTTTTTCATTCTGTTGCCTGTGAATGGGTTAGCCAGCACCCCTTAGGCTACCAGCACAGAAACCAGTGGAATAAAGGCAAACTGTGTAAATGTTTGCAGAGCAGCAGTCAGCAGATAACACACTTCCATCTGTTCCAATGGTGAGTGAGATTTTGCTAACAACCAGAAAGCTTCCAGGCTTTACTTGAGGAGGTATGTGACATGATCAGCAAAGTAGTCTTCACCTCAAATCCAAACAGGGGCTGAACTTGGACTTGACGCCAGATCAAAGGTGGGTCGGCCACTACTTCGTCAGCTCCACGCCCCAGGCAGTGGCAGGTATGTTGGGAATTTTTGCAGGCCTGTATAGTGAGCATGGTGAACAGTAGAGCGTGACTTGGCTTTGTGATAGGATCTGTGTGTTCTCTGTGGGTAATTGGGCTCCAGGGCTACAGACAGAGGTAAAAAAAAAAAGGGGAAAAGGTGCAGCTTGTCAGAAGACGTGGACAGCCAGAAGACAAGAGAGAAAGAGTGGACACAGACAAGTTGTTCTGTGATTGGTTCATGTTCATCTCTGAGAGAGCATCAGGGAGAAGTGAGGAAACTCCTCAAAGCATGGGATGTGTGTGCCAAACCTTTGTGTGTGTATGTGTGTTATATATGGAGCGTTAACGCATGTGCGTTTGAGTGAGAAAGTAAGACTCTGAGATTCCATGAGTTTAAAGTTTGACTAGGTAGTCACTGGAGCAAAAATGAGCCAGTATGTCCAGTTAGTGCGGGGGCTTCTATAGCACTTTCAATGTATAGCATCAATATTTGAGTCAGACCTATTCTCAAGGGCAATCACGATGAAATCCGACTGATAAAATAAATATTAGGACTGCACAGACACACGCACACACCTGCGTGCACACACACACACACACACACACACACACACACACACACACACACACTGGTGTAATGATTAATCGCAACACCCAAGGTCTAACCTTAGTAACCCCAAGGCTGCAGCTACAGAGTCCCATATTAGGCATGCAGCCACATCACCTTCCACTTCAGCCACCCTCCCTCTCAACCCACTCACCTGTCTTCCACCAGCACCTGTTCTGTCATTCTGGGCATTCATCACTATTCTGATCAGGCTTCTTTCTTTCCCAAGTCCCCTCACATCCTCATGTAGTATGTGCTTGTGAGAAGTTGTATGAATATATGTATGCTGCAGAGATAGGGGGGGGTGGGGGTGGGGGGGGTGTTTACAGCTTTCCTCTGGGCTCGTTTAAAAAGGAGTTTCGCCTCCAATCTAATCTCCATCTAATATTACTAGGGTGGCCACCCGCCTACATAATCTTGCATAGCTGCAGTGCCCATATGGCCCAAGGGGAACTCTCATTGTTTTATTACAGATCAGGCAATCTGGGTCCCTTTTCTCTGCCTGTTGTAACAGCCTGTCCTTGGTCCTTTTTTATGGCAGGCTTTTTTCATTCATTCAAACATGCCACAAAGGCCCTATTGCGAGCCAAATTGGATGGAAGGGTAAACGTTAATGGATCATTAACATGCTATATTAAAATGTTTCAAAATGAATATAGGTTTCTAAAATGTTTGCTTGTGTTATTTATAATGAACAAAAGAAAGTGCTGTTTCAGAAAGCTCAACAGTTGACAAAACCAAATAATGTGTAACAAAGTCTTACATCTTGGGGTGGGCAAGCATCCAAGTGCAATCTCCAACTGGTTATTTTATCATTGTGAGGCATTAGGTCTGTCATCCCATTGGCCAATATATGCCTTGGCGTGATTCCAAACCTGATATCCTGGCAGGGAGTTGGTCTAAGGGCTCCCATTCACTGCTATTTAGATAGTACTCCTGCCTGGCAGGACTAGCCTTTTCACCCCCCCCGATGCGTTACTGTCAGGGGCAGCTTGGGTCCAGCCAGGGACAAGGAGGATGAAGAGGAGTGGACTGAAGGTTGTTTAAGAATGCCGCTCAGGTTTTCAATTGGTGCAGGGAGGTGCCTCTTTGTGATGACAGAGTGTCTAGCCGATCTGGCGGGAAAGCCAACCCAAATGTGGGGATGGGATGGTTGCCGTGGTGCAGAGGGAGGATGCAAGTGATGGATGGCGGTTGTTAGACGCAGTAATTGTGTTCAGGTAATTGACCCCGCTCCCTCCCCCTTTCTCACTCTTCTCCTGGTGAGCCAAGCACTCCATCTCTCTTTCACTTCTGCTCCACAGATGGGAGAAAACATCAGCAAAAAGAGGCCAGTTTCCAACACTTGGCAGCTCACTTGTTTAGGATTTTCAAGCTTTTACTTTAGCGTGTTAGTGGCTGCCTCTCATCTCGTTTCAGTTGAAGCAATTTTGTGATCTTACGCTTTAAGCACTTAGCAGACCCTGTTAACAAGTGCAACTTAAGATGAATGCCGCCGTATGAACAGCTCAATATCCAAAACTGCATAACTAAGTTTATTATAAATGAAATTCCCAAAATAATAACTGTGCCAGTACGGCAATAAATAAATAAATCATATTGTTGAATATTCAAGCACTATTAATGAGGTGCACTGTCAAGGAAGTAGAAACAAAGAGAAAAAAACAAGTCCTTGAAACACAAAAACAAGCCAAGATATTACATATCAGCAAACTTCTACCTTGAGCCGTTTGGTGTGTGCTTCTTACGCCAGAATTTGGAACAGGGAATCCACACTTGTAACAGTTATTTGCGAAAACTGTCTATTCAGTAGCATTGTTTATTTTTGTAGTTATCCAAGACATTATATTTTAGTGTTAGAGCCACTTAAACAGTAAGAGTTTTGCTCAACAACTTGAAGCTTGAAAGACTCAGGTTTACACTAAAAGGCTCGGTGAAATCATTTCATGTTACTTGGGACCCTTTTCTGGACTTTATACATTCCCTAGATTTTTCCTTTGAGCTGGAAGACTGATATGTGTGTGTGTTTTTTTAAATGTACTTATTTATTTTTTTACTTGAACAGTTCTTTTCATCTACTTCTTTTTCTTATTTGGGTTTTGTGTGATTGGCCTGGTAGTGGGTGGAGGGTGGTGGGTGGGAAGGGAGTTGACATTCAGATGTGACAATCGATGTTTATTCTGTACCCTTATAACTGGTGCTGTACATCACACTGTCTGTCTAAAATGTTCAAAATGCTCTATAAATAAAGTTGGAAAAAAAATAAGAGTTTCTTTCTGGGCACAATCACAATGCAAGCAGATATCATCTCCAGGAAGAAGTGCAGTTGTAAACTCAGACTATGAAATGAGCAGTTTTCTATTTGTATATCCACTTGTGAGAAAAAGAACCGACTGCTCTGACTGTACATAATCACTCATTGAAGTAAATGAAGAAACAAACATGAGACAGGCATAGTACATTAGAGTAATTTATCAAAACATCTCTTGGGCAGTGGTACATTTTAAAGACAGCTGGAGTACAAAAGTTAGTTCAGTTCTTTCCTTTGAATGTTTAAACAGGATATGCTACGGGCTTGTTCATCATTTTGTGTTTACTGTTTTCTAAAACATTTTTTATCAAGTATTTTTCTGACTGACCTGTGACCTTTTCTGTCCAGAAGCGTGCCCCTTTATGACTTTCATACTAATCTCAACCATTGGAGGGGGGCGCTGTGGGAGGGAAACGCTATTTGACCGGATACAGATTTAGTCACAACACCTGCAACTACACGTCTGCGCATGCCTGGCTTTATTCGCACCAGGCCGGCATCATAATGTAGTCGGTTGGTGTTTAATTAATTTGAGCCATTGTGCTGCTGCGAACGGAGGGGTTCAACAGGTGCAACGGAGTTCACTTGAGGATATCCATAACTTGGAGTCTGTGGAAGTTTGCAACTTTAGTGGAAAATGCAACTTTGATTGTTTGGATCGGTGGATTCCCATGGACTATCTCACGGATTGAAGGAATATAACAGTCAAGAAATGGACGGAAAATCAGACCTCTGGAGAGTGACACAGGTCAGGTAAGGAATCCCAGTTATCTTCTCTTGCTGGTTTGTGATGCTGGTAAATCACAATGAGTGCTGTTTTTTTGCGGGTAGTTACTGAAGAATGTTGAATAGTGGATATTTTATCAGGCATAGCATGTCAATATGAACAGGCTTGACATCTTTTAGTGTGTGTGTGTGTGTGTGCGTGTGTGTGTGTGTGTGTACAATGTGAGCTCTAATATGAGATCACTGGCGACCTGCTAAAACATGATAAATCCACAACTAACACAAGTTGACAAGTCTCAGTTTGGAAAAAAACAAGATCCACTGTCAAAGTGAACACGTGTTCACTGTGAAATGTTTTCAGCGGAGGGAACTTGGTAAAAATGAATTCCAGCCACTGAGCTATTATTGGTGGTTCTTCCATCGGCCAAGCAAACAACATTCATTTCTCCAGGCAATTGAGAACACAGTGTCTTTTCAGGATGGCCACAAATGTAACTAAAACTTTTCCAGCATTCATTTTAAGTTTTTTGTTTGTGTGCTACTGTTGCTAAACTTTCAGGTACAGGGTATTGGCTTGCAGGGCTAAGGCAATATGGAATGTTTAGATCTAGTATGTGAGGCCTGAACCTCCAACAGGCATTTAATGCAAATGAGAAAAGTGCTTTTTGCCCTGCCAGAGGTTTGCACTTTAAGCCCTGTGACTTTGCAGACCATTTATATGCATAAAAAACTATATATGTCCTTTTATTCACATTCATAGACCCTAAGACATTTAGAAGGATCAGACATCAGCATTATTTCTACTGACATGTAATAGACCTGTTTGGGCCACAGCACACCCCTGTGATAAAGCCCCCTTACATTCACGCCCTGAGTGCTGGTGAAGCAGAGACTAAAACTAAGAGGGATTGTCATGGCTTGATATGGAGGAAGTGATGATGTACTTCCCTCTTCATGCATCAGCAGATTATGGCAGCATTCATCACTGGTCCCAGACCCCGTGCTCATAATCAGCTGGGTATATCTCAATCTACAACCTGTGATTTATGCCGAGCTCTGCGGTGGGGTGACAAGTTTTTAAACGGAGCTGCACAATGTAAATCATAACCTCGCTGAGCATCGAGTCGATGGGTTCATGCTGAGAGATGTGGTGAGAAGAGAGGCATTCACTTCCATCTGCAAACAAACACTTGTGTAGAAGGACAGCTAACTGTTGGACAAAGTGAAGTGATATTTGTATTACATAGCCTGTAACTGTGTGGTTTAGTGCTTGGTACCATGCAATACATATGTACAGTATCAATATTTCTCATGCTGTTGTACTGATACAGAAAATGGAGTTGCATCTGCTCTGTGTTTGCATGTTATTGTGGAGGTTTTGTGAAATGATGATCTTAGGTTAAAGGACACAGTCAGGATTGATGCTGTTGTCCGATGTGAAGCGTGAGGCTTTCTAATTGCCAGCTAATCAGCTGCGTTTGAGTCTGAGTGATGTCATTACTCTGATGGTAAACAAGTCTCTCATGAGCCCCCCCCCCCTTTTTTTTTTTACAGTCACTTTATCTGCACCGTTCAATCTCACCTTTTAGGATCAGGCAGTAAAGCAGGCCAATGTCACCCCACTAACACAGACCATAAACTACCCTTCCTCAACTTTCTAATTCAAAGGTCTGTTGGACCTGGAGCATGATGACATCACCTTGTCTCATCCAATCAGGGAGTGGGGTTATATCCTGTCTTGTTTGACCTTGCTTGTACTGATTCACAGTCTTGATCCTGAGATGCAAGTGGGTGTATAATGTCTTCTTGTGGATTTGATTATCCTGCTTTCATCTGGATAAAAAAAAAAAAATAGATAGGAGAGATGAGTGCCATTTTGTGTGAGTGAAAACCTCTAGTCATAAAAGCCTGAGTCAAGAATTAAAAAAAGAAAAAGAAAAAAAGCTTTAATATTTGATTGAGTTGTCCTTTTTTGCAATGTTTAAGGAAAAAGATGAACTGTTAGGGCAACATTTTACAGCACCTAGTTTTCTCCTTGTACACTAGGCCACGTCTCAAGGGTTTTCTTACGCTATGAGGCTTAAATGATTATAGCCCGTGCAGTGCCCTTTCACACCACTGGTTTAATCCAAAAACGGAGTTCTACTGGAATTGCGAAATGAAAAATGGCTCATTTGCAGTCCTCATTGAATTGACCTGAGAGGAGACTGACCTAATGAGAATATCCCTGAGCAGAATTGAAATGTGATTAGCATCAAATCAGGGGAAAGTTGGCAATAATCAAAGGTAGATAAATCTGGACTCTCCCCTGTCTTTCTCCAAGGTCAGTTATTGTCGATAGCCTCATCAAACCTCTATCCTCTAATGATCTGACATGCAACTCCCCATATTGCCATCTTCCCTCATTCATTGTCCTCAGCACTTGGACCATTTCAGCACCTCTGAATGAGGTCATATTTAAGACGCCACTACAGATACTTCAAGACAAAGTGAAATTCAATGAAACCCAGTGGAAATAACATCGAGCAGCTTCTTATGTAACTAGCTTTTCATCCCATTTTCCCAACCCTACCCTGTATCCAATCTCTGCCCCTGCAACACATCTTTACACTATCCCAGGTGTATTAAATAGAAATCAGGGCTTGGTTACAGGTCCTTTAATGATCATTTGGGCCAGCTAATATCTGACAGTTTATCCATGCAGGCTGCCACAGTGGACTTCCTTCCATCTGACATTGCTGTGACTCCATTAGCCAAAGTGTTGGAAGTAAATGATGGCAGGAAGTGCTTGGCAGTGTCAAAGCCTGCTCAGATCAGTCGGCCTCTATCGATTCAATCACAAAATAAAGGATGGAGCTGGGAACAGGCACCACAGGTGCATTTTATCCAACTAAGCCACACTCTGTCTTTTAAACATTGGCACATAGCGACTCAGGGAGCCATCTGTTTCCAGCACTGCCCTGGTCAAGTGTGTGCATGCATATCACACAGCTGCACAAGCACAGGTCTGCAAAACAAGGCCACAAATGAGATCAGACATTCAATGATTATATCCAAATATATATATATTAATATTAGAGTATAAAAGACTTGGACACAAGTACCCACATCTGTCCCACTCTCAAACCACAGCTCACAAAACATTTTGACTGACTATTCACTTCACAAGGACCAAACAAATACAAAATACAGCAGTATTTAGGATATCCTTGGCCCTCTGTTTTGTGAGTACTTGGAATGAGTTGTATTGGTACAGTAAATTGCCTGATGGCTTTTACTGTCCAGGGGAATGAGAAAAGGAAAGCAAGTGAGAAAAAGAGAGACAGAAAGAAAATCTTTCAAATGACCATGGTTACAGTACAGAGTGATCCCACAGTATTTTTTTTTTAAAGCAGGGTCTAAATCACGTTGTTGCCTGCCTACCTTCACTCAATAACATTTCAGTTGCTATAAAGATGCTTTGAGAAGCAGCCATTAAATATCACTTTATTGCAATATATATTATGCTTTAATGATCACAAATAAAAATATTACATCATTTTTGATTGCAAATAAGCAGCAACAGATATAAGAGTCTCACCCCCACCAATTTAGACCTTCAGTGATTGAAAAATAAGAAGAAAAAGATTAAATTATTCTATCATAATGAAAATGCATGGGAGGCATTAGAAAAATCCAATTAGTTCTCAGCAAGTCCTCAAACCTAAATGATCAAATAGGTCACTTATGACATAAACAGCAGGCGTGCTGAACTTTTGTTGTCATGGTAATGATAATAAATGGTTTTGGTCATGGTTTGGTTACATGACAGCAAGCAAGTGCTTGGTCTTTGGAAAAGTTCATGGTTTTGCTTAAAATAATAACTCTAAGATTTGGAGACTGTGGACGTCATGGTTTCAGTGACACATAGTTCAGGCTGTTGAACAGTCATAGATCAAAGACACAGAAATATCGTGTGAAAGTATTTTGTTTTGTCAACCCCATCTTCCTCCACTTAGCACAGACTGTGTGGAGAACTGCTGTGATAGATTGCTGCTTTAGGTGGAAAATGGAAGTGGGGAAATGATAGAAACTGATGGATTATCTATCATATGATTGGTTATCTTAAGGACGATTTCATTTAAATAATTAATTAACCAAAATGCACAACTGTGTGTACAATGTTACTTTTCAATGTGTTCCAACTTGCTTTAGCATTAAAGTGCATTATTTTCAATTAAACCCTTAAGTAGAAGCTGTGCAACAGTGAGGGAAATGGCACAAGAAAAAGTGTACGGCTTGCTTAGTATTTGATGAACGACACTTAAACTGGCCATTAGCCTTCCCATCACCACACAATTACCTCAGTGTCAGCCTGCCATTACTTGCACCTCACAGCCAGTGAGATCATCGCACAGTAATGTTGCACTAACAGCTTAACGTGCACAATCTTATACCCTAATTCGCTCAGAAGAACACGTGGGCATGCATGCACAAGAGGCAGCTGTAATGTCTTTCATGTGCCCTCCTCATAGGGGTCATGGGAGAAAAAAAAAAGTGGCGGGAGATGGCTTCTAAATGTTCCTCTGTGTCTTCATGGTGAAAAGAAAATAAACACACACACCGCAGCATCCCACACTCTGTTTCTAACATAATGTCCAAACATAAAAGTTTAAGCACAGGCTCAAGTGCTTTCCTCTTAGACCACTGCTGAATGTGTTTGCTTCCATGAGTAGGATGAGTGTGGAGAAGTCAAAGGTTTTAGTAGCTTGTTTAGATTCAGGCCCAGACTTACATCTCCACTGTCCTGTATTCGGTGATTTCCTAAAATGTAGCTGCAGAACAACTTTGCAACCTTGAACTCTGCCTCCACCAAGTCTCATTGGCCCCTTCAACTCAGTGGGAATCCTGCTTTAATGAGTCATCTGTATAATTTGCATAAGGTTGTGAGAGAAGGGACAAAATGCTTGAAGAATCTGCCCTGTAATTCTGCAGTCTTTATTGTTGCTAATCAGCACCCTCATGACTTGCACCAGCACCTAACCCCTCACAGTTAGGCTAAGTTTGTTTTGTGCCAGGTGCAAGTCAGTTATTTCCTCTTTAACTGTCATGTATCCCCTGGCAGTTCTCACAACTCTTCTCTGCTCCCCCATCATAAGTTGCACAGGATAAGAACCTCCGTTAAATACCTAAAATGTAAATTTCTAGAGTGGATTTGCTCGGGGACAACTGCTGCAAATAGCCCCCACAGACAGAGTCTTTATCTAAAGAGGGAACATTATCTTGGGAAGAAACATGAACATGCAGAATGTATATACACTGCCAGAGGAGACATTTCTGTCTATCTGTCAATTAGGCTCAAACAAATGCTGACCAAAATACTTAAAGGGTGTGATGTTTAGTTATTATCATATGTAATATGTAACAATATGACACTGATTTCATGCATGTTGATAATGTAAGATGATAATATCCCAGATTTGGAAAAAAAAAGAAAAAAAAAGGTGGAAAAAAACACAGTTGGGAAAAAAGCACATAGGCATCGGCCTGATTTGCATATTTTACATAAACGGAACAGTCTTTATCTGAATTTATAGTGGGCACTTCACTTAGACGCCACTGCTTCCCCACACTGTTTGTTTTAGGGCTATGCTCCAGTTAAGAGACTGCCACAGCCAGAGTGTCAGGCAGATGGACCTGTACTACTTCCTCTTTCTGCACCAAGATGCAGCACCTCACAGCCCGCGGTTAAAAATTGATTTAGGCACTCGTTGGCAGAAAGCTTACCAGAAGGAAGTTACTTTTGGACAGCAAAAGCCATCTGTCTAATAATAAGCCCAGGTGACAAATATATATCCAGTTCTCTTTCAGCATTCGTATAATTAGTGATGCCACAATCAACTTTTTTTTGGCATGACTGTCATAAAGAAGTGCAGGGATGCAATACCAGCAGGCTGTTACCTTACTCAGCACACCTTAACAGTCCTTTGAAATATGCCAGGATTAGTTCTGATACCACATCCTAATTATCATCTTGGATCATAACTAATGAGAAAAATTGAGTTGAGTTCATGCCTTACTTCATTTTTCTTATTTACATTGGTTCATTTGATCAGAAAGGTTCCCAAATGTGAACAGAGCTGTGTGAGGATACTGAACATTTAGCAGCTGACCAGGACACACTGACTTTAACGAGAAAAGTGTCTCTCTTCTCTGTTTGACTTGACTAAGAAGTCAGAGGCAGACTGAGAAGGTTTTTTTCTTTTTAATTTTTGGGAAGTTGTTTCCTTCTTAAATTCTTATTTCTCTTAGAGAATAATAAAGTTGATTCTATATGGGGAATTTTGTGTTGTAATTAGAGACTGGCGTTGCCACCATGACTGACAAATGATCTCAATTCACTGGGGAACTTGAATTATGCTGAAGAGATCTGTGTTTGCTTGCCATCCATACTAATCCGTCTAAGACAGTTGTAAACATTGCCATTGACACTATGCTAGAAAAGATTTAGGTTTGATCTCCATGTACAATGCGTTCATGTACATCAAAAATTTAATGTTTGAACAGTTGATGTTTTTGGCATTTTGTGTCAGTACTATAGTAGTCAACAGAAAGCGGTACAAGCGACTCAGTAAACATATATTTCTTTTTAATCAACAGAATCTGCACCCTCTTTCCTCCACAGCAGGGAGAAATCGCTAAGGCACAGAGGGACAGAACAGCAAGCTGAGGCAAGCCAGCCAGTTAGGGCACTGGCAGCCTCGCTGAGCATGGCTTAGCTCTGCCTGACGCAGCATTATCAGGGCCGACACATTGGTTGGGCACTATACCTGCTGTTCCCATCTGTGGCAGTGCCGGCCTCACCTCTGCCAGGCGACTGCAGCACCTGGTGAAGCTCCTGTACCACTTCAGAGGACAGAGCTGCACACTGAGAAATAGGCTTGATACCACTGGCAGGGAAGAGAGACAGATAGCGACGAGAAAGCAGAGTTTGCTGGGGTGTTACTTACTGCTCAGCTATGTAGGGGTGGTGAATACTTGTTTGTTTATGACTTCGGTGAAAGCGGCGTGCCTGTCATTGGCAAAAAGCCTGCCAGACAGATCGATGATGAGGAGCTGCTGCTGCGGCAGCCATGCTAGACATGCCCTGATTTAATTCACCCACTCTCCCTGGACGAGGTCTGGTTTTGGGTCACTTTAATTCTGATGCCTTTGCTTGTGTGGTGAATGCCATATTCTCCTGCCTAGATAAGGATGTTATGATTAATTAATTCCAATGTGCATAATCACCATGTTGCATATCAATACTGGAAAGCTCACACCAATGAGATCCCAGAGTGGCAGTGCAGCCAGATGAGACAAAGAAACACTTTGATCAAGCTGATCATAGATTAATTACAGCTGATCATACAGTCAGGTGGAGTGTAAATGAATTGAAAATATCAATGCTGTTCTTTGTTGTTTGTTTGCCTCAGTGCATATGTGAGTTTTTTCACCTTCAAGAGAAAAAAAAAGGAGACAAAAATGGAGCAGTAGTACAAATTGGGAGATGATCCAAAACAACTCCACTGGGTTTGTGAGAACCTCAAAGAGGCTGTAAAACAAAAGATGACAGAAAGATTCCCCGTTCTGAAACACTGGCTTTAAGCGTCATCTCTAAACCTAATGGTCCCTATCTACCCCTCATTCTTATCAAAAGGCTTTTCTTCTAGAAAGTGAAAAAAGAAACAACTAAAGTTCTTTTGAAAAGTCTACTTTTTTTTGAGTAAAAGCACAGCTAATATGCTTCAGTTACTTCTCTAAGCCATGTGTTCATCCTTGTGCTTCACATGGTTACTCTATTCATTCCCTGAAGGTTAAATACACAGAGAAAAGCACCAGAAGAGAAAGATGCTAGTGGGATGGGCAGAGAGCTCATTTTTCCGTTTAAGGCATCTATTTTTAGACTGTATGAAACAGATCTGCCACTTGTAGATGTAAAATGATTTTTTAAAAAAACAAACAACCTGTAGTAGTAATAAAGTGTAGGAGCAAGCAAGCAATATCCTGTAAAATACCGGCGGTGCAGAGTCATTCACACTGTATTGAGTGGGTTTTGAAACCAAAGCCAGGCTTTTACACTTCAATAAAGACATTCATGAACCCGACTTTTCCTCTAGGCAAAGGTCTAATAGCCTGGAGTGCTTTCCTTCAGGTGAATGCACTTGTTCTAACAGGTGCTTAATAATGGAGGGAGAATGCAGTGGAAATGGGGATACAAGCCCCAGCCACTGTAAGCAGGTACACGAAACACAATGGGATTAGAGAGTAGATTGATCCTGGCTTTGTGTTCTGTCGTTTGCCCAGATTACCACAGCCACCGTTTTTATTGTGTGGAAATTGGACAGAAATTTGTTTTCAATTTGCCAGCTGCTTGAATTGCATTTGAGCATGCCTGTTTCTGTGAGTGCCTGCGTGCGACACAGAGAGGTGTGGAGAGGAGAATTGTACCATGCTGTGCACTCTACAATTTCACAGGATTAACCAGTTTCCCTGAGATAATTGTGTCACCAGTGACACTGAATCAACTGTATTCATTTGAAAGCGTGACACGATACTGCGAGACTTGCGACCTGGGCATGCAAGCTGACTCCAACTGAGGGAAAAGTAGTGTTGAATATCAGTGTGTGCACATCTAATTGAGCTCTATGAGATCCAACTGAAACTCCAAACGCCACATAGCCTGAATCGACTGTGCGCAGACTGCAGCAGGTTTTTATTTACTGCTGCTTCCTTATGCAACTGCCAAAGCATGTATGCACAAATTATAGTCCAATTACAGACACATGCGATTTCAACACAGTGCAGCTTCCCTTAACAGCACATGCGGCATTTTTGGGAAAACATTCCAACATGTTTGTGGGTAGGCATTCTTTCTAATCCTTTTGTGTAGATAATTTTTGGGTATTTTTGCCTTAATTTGTTGAATGTGGACGGTAATAGAAACCAGGAGATGGAACAATGAAAGTGCCCAGCAAAAGATCTTGAGCTTTAATACACAGATATTGGTATTAAAGTGTTCCCCTTAGCCTTGTCAGTCTGCTACAGTGTCTTTTTCAAGCTTCTCTATGCAGGGGATTTAACTTTGTTTCAACCAGACTTGCGTTCTATTTAATAAACCAAATAATTTGGTAAAATCATCTGTCAGCACCAATAAGCACTCCTCTCTCTGGTGAGACTTTGCTGTTGTTACAACCTTGGCTCAAAGGTTGGAACAAAGGAGAGAGGCCACACAGGTTTCTGGGGATAATCGTGTATTTAACTAAATATAAAAAAAGGCGTGTGTGATGCATTGAATAAGTGGTGTGGCTGTATAAGATAATCAAAACCAAACCTACACCAGGGTGGAGGCCATCTTGGCAGTTAGCTGCTCAGCCACCAGAGAGAGAGTGGGCAGACTGACTGAGGTGGCCTTTTGTTATTTGAGACCACACCCTGAGGTGTGGAGTGGTTTGGACGGCCCACTTCTTCAGGTTCTCCTGAAAGGGAACTGCAAATAGAAGCACACAAGTTAGCAGGGCTGTCACACTGTAGAGACTATATTAGGTTTCTGCTTGCGCTTCATTCCTACAACAACCTTGACTAACACCAGAAATTTACTTTGGTTGATACAGCATATCAATTAGGAGAGATAAGACCCGTCATGATTAGCCTGATAATAAAACTGTATGACAAGAAGAAAAATCTTGCCTGGTTGAGCTGAACCTGCCCTCACTCCCCTTTACATTCCAAGACTTCACTCTGCTTTAATGTGCAGGAGTCATGCAGTGTATTGAAAAAGCTCAGCATGCTGCACATATCCCTCCAGTTTTACCCCATTTGTTATTATTATTTGAATTGCATTGAACTGTGATGCCTGTGAATTGGAAATGGGAGGGCGAAGCAGAGACCACCTCAGACCCAGTGTTTTAGGCACAGTTCTGCCTCACTGAGCCGGGCTGATTGGGATGCAGCGGGGTCTCTCCCTCGCTCACCCTCTTGCTTTCTGCCCGCGTCTCTTGTTCTGCTTGGTCTGAAACAGACATTCTGATGAAAAACAGAGGGGGCCAAAATGTTTATGAAGGCAGGGCACATGCAGGAACATAGTCACTCAGAGTGTGTATGGACTTGTATTTCTGTGCATTGCATGCGCAAATGCTCAGGAGTTGTTTAGCAGCCCTTGAATTTCAGTGCTGCTCCATTAGTGCTTCAGAAATATCTAATTTTACAGATGTTCAATAATAGGGTTGCAGAATTTCAAGGGGACATATTATCGAAATATCACTTTTTGAAGGCTCTTTAACATATATTTGGGTGTTTGTCTTGCCTTCTGGCCCCAAAAATGTGAGAAGGGACAAAAAATGTCTGTAATTTGCAGGTTCAACAGGTTGAAATCCATGTGGTTTTTTGAGCTGTTCCCTCAGTTGTCTGTTAATGATGTCATTAGTTTTCAAATTTGCATAATACCACCCCTACCTGGTACCGGTAGAAGGGGTGGGGCGAGGCTAGCCGTGGTTCATTGCATTTAAAGGGACAGGGCAGTGAAACTAGACGTTCTGAACCGGGCTGTTTTGAGCGGATGAAAAGAGAGCTGTGATGTTTGATCCTTGGTGTATTTTGACTGAAGCATGTCAAAAATACACCAAGCTTTGACTGAAGCATGTCACAGACATGTCCTTAAGACACCTGGGAACTGTTTAAATTTGTGGCAAAGGGGCAGAATTTTAGGCAGCATGCAGGAGGTCTTCTCAAGACAAAGCTGCTCTCTGGAACCTGTCAGTGGATTGGACAAACTACTCAAAACAGACAACAGTGTCCATCTGTCCACCACATCCCAGACTAGGACCTACCACACATCACCATACTGCAAGGGGATGAAAATCTGAGGTGAATCCAATTAGTCTAGGTGAAGGTGATAACGCAGTATGAGAAAACAAAGATTTATTGCACATTTATTGTTATGTGATTGTCCTCTATGGAGGACAAAATACATCTATAAAGGGGAATCAAGCAATTCATCATAGACAAAAATGTGATCAGAGATACAGGAATAAATGATTTAAGGTGGTTTAAAAATATATATCACTGTCTGCAGCCAAGCTTTGTTACTTAAGGGCTAATTCTTGGATAAAAGAAATAGAGCAGGTAGAGTATTCTGGCCCTCTCTAAAACCAGCACCCAATATCAGGTACTAGCTGATGCAACAAGAAGTTTAAAGTAAACAAAGAAAGAATATTACAACAGTGCAACAGATTTAGAATACAGACAAATAACCCGAAGAACAGGAAATATTTACCATCAGGGAAACTTTTCAGTCCTTATTTGGACCGAGTAAAAAGAATAGTACAGATGGCAGTCCACAACACATTTTCCTCTTGCTTTGAATTCAATAACTGGATTACTGAATTAAATAACGTTTTGCTTCAGTTAAAGTATTATGTTCTCACTGAGAAACAAAACTATTTTGTTTTCAGATTTTGTGGGCTTCATTGCTTTAATTTATGGGCCCATAGGTTTAGAGCCAAACATTCACTTTACCCCCCACCCCTTAAAAGTATATTTCAAGTAAACAAACCATCTCACACATCATTACTTGTTTTGCTTGATATTTTTCTCCTTGTTCCACTGATACTTTAAAACCTGGTGATGTGAAATTGGTAGGCATTAAACTTAACATTGGTATTGAGGCAAAAGTCGCCACCACTGTGACAGTATAGAGGTATAACTGAAAGAGCAAAATCGAGCAAAATCAAATCAATAACACGCACACAAACATTTTATCCACTGACAGCACCACAGACACTTGTGAAGCCCTGATATCTCTCTGTCTCTGTATCTCTCTCTGTCTCTGTCTCTGTATTTCTCTGTCTGTCTGTCTGTCTGTCTCTCTCTCTCTCTCTCTCTCTCTCTCCTACTCTCTCTCGTCTTGCCCTCAAAGCCTACGATCACTCTGTCCTGTGATTGCACATTTCACTGAAAGGTTTACTGAACACTGGAGTCACCAACCTGTGGCCAAAGAATGAAGTGGGATTAAATGGACTAAAGATTGCCACATGTCACATCTGTGCACCTTTGTCTACAGCTCCAGTGACATTTTCCACTATTTAGAATTTAAAAGGACTGCTTGCACTTTTTCCAATGACGTTGATGCCTACAGAAACCAACTCACATTCTCCGCGTTGACTTTGTTTCTAAGTGTTAAAGTGTCTTTTTTTTTGTTTTGTTTTGTTTTTTGCCTTGCTTTGGCTTTTTTAGATAAGCATTCCCAGCCTCCTCTTCATCTTTAAGCCTCCGTGTCTACATGTTTGTCTGGAGTCAGCCAGGCATACGGCAAAGATTAACCACACATTGTTCTGGTTGTGTTTGTATGTGTCTCTCTGTAGCCTGGATGTTGGAAGTGGAAGGGGGGGGGGGGGGGGGGGGCAAAACACCATCTGAGCATGTCCAGGATTACCATCATCTCCATGGCGACTGCCTCCTCCACCTTGCGCTCTTTCTCTATTTGGTCCTCTCTCACTGTCTCTGAGGGTAATCTGCGGTGCTCGCTCTGCTGCGCCCACTCATTCATCTCCCATCCCTGCCACAAAATCTGAATTCTGAAATTGCAAAAAGAGTAATAAACAAGATTGACTGCAGCTCTCCCTATTGATTGCTGCTCCAATGTGCTCACATGATTTGTAATATTACCCAACCCCCCCCCACCACCACCACCACCACACACACACAAACACACATTAAGCTACTTGTTCTTTCATGTCCATAGGGAGTGAAAAGTGAAAGGAACCAGGTACTACAGAAAGTAAGTGGTATAAAATCTGGAAGTGATTATGCCTTTCGTCTCAAACTCATTGTATCAAACACCAGTACACTACCAGATACTCAGTAACACCTTCAGAAATAAAAATCTTAGGATAAAAAATTAAGTCACTGCCATCAATATACAAAAATACACCAGAAAGCAATCCAAAACAAACAAACAACAACAGAAAAGGCAGAAAGTGAAATGAGTGTAAAACTTTCAAAGAAACCCATTACGTGCTCAGTTTTGAGCTGAATGTGCTGCCTTTGAAACATTTTCTTTATGTGACTCCGTTCACTGATGAGTAGTTTGCTTTAGAAGATGCTGTCTTGCCTCTTCTAGCCATAATCATTAATAGTAATATAATGGCAATAAATGAGGAAAAAACAACTAAAATACATTGGAAAAACAAATAACAAAAAAACAGGGACATCCTTACTGTATCTGAGATTAAATCATAGCCTCCGGACAAGCGGGTGCTTGAGTCTCCATGTCACATTTTTCAGATGTGTGCACTGACATGCGACCACATCCTATTTTGATACAGTATGTGGTAACAACAGTTTTTGCCAGGGACCAAAAGACTGATTTGTTATTCACTGATAACAATGTGTGCGTGTGTGTGTGTGCATTCAGCGTAATTGCTGCTGTACATGACCAGAGCAGAGAAAAAGAAGGGAAGAAGGAGAGAAAGAATGAAGAGTATTTTCATTTCCAAGTCTGAATTCCACAGTATACCGCCAGATATTTAAGTCCAATGCTGAGACACAGAGTCCCGTGTTTTTTTCTTTTTGTTTTTTTCCCCGCCTTTGCTTTCTCTTGGTTATGCTTCCTCTCTTCTTATTACCATGTTTACAACTTGTTGGCACCCAGAAAGCCATCTTGGCATTGGTAGCGGCAGCATGGAAAATAAAGGGGAAGAATTTTGAAAACATGTCAGTGAGTATGCTGATATAAGAGGATCAGACATGCAAGAGTGGAATTGGGCCCTTAAGTGTTCCAAAAGGGAATAAAGGGCGAATTATCATTTAATCCCACACTGGTCAGTACAAGGGAGAGGATGAGAAGAGAGAAAAAGGGTTCATTTGTGCTACAAAAGGATATAAGATAGTGGGAACAGTCTCAGACAAAGGTCTGTGTGGGATGGGAGGATGAGAGGGGAGTAGTGGTGGTGGTGGTGGGGGAGGGGGGTCATCCCTCCATGTGTAAGCCAGTAAATAGCAGCAGAGCTACTGAGGCAGAGCAGGTAGAAAAAAAAGTTCCTCTTTGCTAACATCTCCCGGAGGAGAATGAGCTCCTTCTAAATATTTGATCACATCTCCATTCGGTGAACAGCAGGGCGACGACAGGGAAAAGGGGCCAAGTGGTAACGTTGTAGAATGAGCTGCAAAATTGAGCTTTACTCACCTGTGGGTCACAAACCACACACTTTCAGAAATGTGTTTGGCATGTGTTATGACAAGATCATGAATTTGTTGCAATGACGCCACTCTTTTTTTTCCCCCTGTTTTTGTCTTTTTAAACAACATTTCGAGTCTCCTGGTTAGTGTCATGCATGAGGAAGCTGACACTGCATTCTTGTCCATTTCAGAAAAAAAGGAAAGCTTGCACAGGGGAAAAAAAACCCCAAAAAACACAGAAAACATATTCTACATACAAACAGCCCCGACTGGGTTTCATTTGCAAAATGGCTGCATGTCACGGCATTGCATTGGTGAATAAAAGTTAAACATGATTCACTGTAACGCACTGAAAGATAAGCGCTGAAGTAATGCATCTCACTGAGTGCAGGACTGTTTGTTTCATTATGAGAGGGCTGAAGAGATAAAGGTGTGGGGAGAGATAGCATGTGTGTGGAATCCATCGCTGAATTTTCTCACTCGTGCACATAAAACAATCCATAGCAGCAGAGCAGGCTGCGATATCCACTGTCAAATAAATACATGTGGATCTGACTATTATTTTCGACATAGAGGTGGCATTGTAAGAATAAATGGGAGGTTTTGTTTGATCGGGGAGGTAAGGCAAACTACAGAAGTGGTCTTAGTTGTTACAACTGAGGTTGGTCTTGTGTAACCAGAAATACGTCCAAGGAGACAAATGAGAAAGAGATGCAGGTGCTCTGCAACTACAAGGTAAATCTCCGACTTCCTGTAATGACTCACAGCCCCCCCCCCCCCTCGACATGCAGCTGCAGGTCCCCATGAATGTATCTCCACCAGAGAAATCTTCATTAAGTTTAAGAGTGTATTGTGCCCATAGATACACAACATCAATTTATTCTGAAGGAGGATAACTGCTTTTCTGTTTTCTTGCTCTCTTTCTCTGTGTCTCTTTTTTTTGGAATGTCAGTTGTTTGCCAGATGTATCACAGATACAGTGGGAAACAAACACGCCATCTCCAAATGTTGTGAAATTATGTTGTGAAATCCAGACTACAAGTTAGTGTGAATTATGAGGACAGACCTGCTTTCAATATTCAACTTTATGAAGGTTTGTAGTTATATCCTTAGATGTCTCCCTTTTCTTTGTCCATATTTTTGCATAGGTCTGATTAATTTTTGTGAGACAGAGAGACCTGCACAGGCCTTTCTCCACATGTATTAACAAAAATGATTAATAATTCAGTACAACTTAACAGATGGACATATATTTTTTTAATCATTAAAATAAAGATGATATGTAAGGTCTTAGTATTTGTCAATTATACAGAATAATAAAAGGTCACCGGTCATGGAGAGCATATTAAAGTTAAAGGAAATGGAAGTGAGAACTTGCCATGAGACAAAGGCAGGAGTAAGAGGGAGACTTTTTGGAAGAGACTGTGTCTTGAAAATGCTTTGTGTCAGCCTGCTCGCTGTTTCTTCTTGGATGATTAGGCGCCATTGGCAGAATCTCCTTTTTTTTTTTTTTCTTTTTTTTTCAGTTCAATTTTAAATTTTCAAGCCCGACTCATGATGTATTACCATTATCGCTAACTGTGAGACTCCATCGAGCTGTCTGGTACCTGTGGACATGCGTGGAAATTGCTGCAAAATGCTAGTCTAAATGTAAATTGACTCAGGTAATTGTTATCTTTTGTGAGTAGAACTTTTCTCATTGACTACTCTTTTTAGAGTATTCTGATTTTTTTCATTCAGCATAATTTGAATTTAATGCCCCAGGTGCATGGTGAAATAGGGTCATATAACCTGTTAAGAAATGCATTTATGACACTTTAACCTCTGTTTGTAAGTGCCTTCCATTTGAATGAAGTAATGACAACACTGTTTAGTCTGTGAGGAACCTTTGCAAACCATTACAGTGTTTGATATCATTGCACATCTATTTAGCATGGTAATAACCTTTCGTCTGTTTTGTGTGACTCTTGTGCTGCATCTCAACAGCCCCAGATTAAACAAGATCCATGTTTAAATTTTTCCCAAGGATCTTCTGTTTCTTTGGCAATACCTGTGTCCCCATCTGTTCTCAATTTGTTAAGGCATGGCAGAATGCTGGATCCTCTAATATCCCCATTTTTAAAAAAAGTACTGTTTCATGAAACATGTGATGTTAACAAATGTTTAATTGTGAACTCATGTTACATGAATGCAACTGTGATGAACAACAAGCAGAAAACACATTAATAAGATCAGATGGTATGGTTGCAGCTATTTTTTCCTTTTTGATCAGGCAAATACTCAACCTGTAAATGGTTCTCTAAATGTCACGGGGTTAAATTATTGCCAGATAAATGTGGGCTCCGTTTGTTTAATTCCTTCTCCTCCTACCATCATGATGCTACCAGCCCGTCTTTGACTGCAGAGGTTTAGTTTAATTCCTCCATGTCTTTCTCTCTCTGGCACTCAAACACACTCTGTGTGACATGCTTCATGCGCTGAGGGATCCACTGCTGATAAGCAAACCCCCCCATACCACCACCAAAAAACTGATTTCGGGTCTCCAAAGCAGAACTGTCCAAAGAGGACTATCTCCACAAAGCTGCCACGCATGAGCTGGTGAGCTGTCTCATTGATCTGCCTTTCCCCACAGTCCAGACTGGGCATTCACTCTTGTTTGATACGCCTTAGCGAGTCCACTTTGGAAAACATCACCCTTGTGGGGGAGGTGGGGGAGATTACAAAAAAAAAAAAAAAAAACTCTCTCACACTCTCCAAGAAATAAACTTTCGCTCCAGCCACCCACTGCAGGCTACATGCAGTGATGTCATCTAATAAAATGGAAATCATATGCATGCTATGCAGGGGAAATGAGCAGGGCTTTACATATGGTGCCATGCACAGTGAAGTGAAAAAGGCTAATCTGGCGCTGATGCTTGCACATGCGTTAATGTGGGAGTATGAGTGGGAACATGTATGGCACATAAGTGGAAGCATGCATGCTTCCCCACATCACGCCAACATGTATACTGTTGAGATCCATGTCATGAGAGTGTTGAAAGGTCAAAGTTCACAGCATTAATCTGGGACTCTTGTATTCCCACTCACCTATCCAAAAGAGACATGCAAACTGCATTTACTTAGATGTCTTATTCATTCCAATTATGCTTCATCTTTCTGTAACCTGTATGATCTCCCTCTCATCCTCTGTGGGTTGTTGGACAAACATGTATATGCAGTCCTGCTGCCTTATTTTTAGAGTACAGTAATTTGGCCTGGTACCTCCACTGTAGGTAGGTGGAAGGGTGTTGTCTGCAGTGTTTTAATGTTTTCTACCAGATCACCGGGGCCCTTTTTGTGGCTTTAGGATCACATTGCCGTAATGGAATAGCTGCATGGTGGGAAACATGGTGAGTCATGCCTCTAGTGTGTGTGCGAAAATGAGTGCGCTTGTGGCAGCAGTGGGGGGTGGGGTGGGATGACCGAGCCAATTTTGGGTGTGTGTTTCACTTGTTTATGCCAATCTACGATAATTATGTTGACATATACCAAGCGATTCATATTCAAAAGTGATATACTCCTCTGAGCCGCAGTCCTCACTTTGTCCCACACCCTTATGCTGGTGTTGCAGAGGTTGTTCTGTCCTCGTGTCCTCAAGTGAAGCTGGCCACTTTCTCTAGCAAGTGAGGGAAGTGTTGCTCAAGGCAATGATTGCAATACTTTCAACAAACAGAGAGAACGCCTCCTTATCCTGTTATTACCTGGTTTTCAAGAAAAACAAATATATGACTCCTCACGAAGTACCTCGCTTAAATGAAAAAAAATCCAGTGCATGCGTTGGAAACTACTAACACTTGAGGAGTGAGAGTCTGAATCAGGCTATCTTAGATGCAGCAGCAGTCCAGGACTTGTTTTTCTTTTACAAGTAACAAACGGGAGGAAAATAAGAAACCACTATTTGTGTGCTATTTGCTCAAATGCTCTAATAATAGTAGTCAAATTAGTTCAGTATATTTATACAGCTGCTACCACAAATGACTGGGGAGGTCCATCAGTTAGGATGTGGGACATGTAGCAAGATAATATTCTCTCAGGGCAATTAAAAAGACAAAATTATGTGATTCTGCATTGAACTTGCTTCAAAAATTGGCTTTAAAGAAGTCCTCCAAGTGCAGCATGTTTACCGAAAATGCCATGGATACTGATCCCACAACAGCTACCACACGTCAGTCTTTTGATGGCTCTGCTTGTGCTCATGGGGTTATAGCGGCTAACATCCATTATCATGCATCTATTATTAGGTCCAAATTAGACAGAGTATCCTATGTTGTGGATTCTTTTCAAAAACATATCTCTCCCCATGGATCCAGTTGCTTTGATTTGATTTAACCTAATCCCTTCCTCTCAGATGTTGGTTAAGGCTTCTGGCGTCACCGTTATCTATGTCATCAAGCAGATGCGACATGGGCACTTTTGTTGCTGATGAGATTCGCTGGCTGGCAAAGTTCAAGGTCAGAGGTCAATGCTGTTTTCCTTACAACAAAATTCTGCAAAGATGATATTATCTTCTAAAGCTTCCTGAAAGCTCTTGAAAGTTGAGTTGAGCAACACATAAACTGGGAACCCACGCACACACTATATGAAGCCAAGGAAATCAATCTATGTTGACTGGTAAGTGATGGGAACTCAAGTGTGTCATTGACCCGAACAGCTGCTCTATTTGTCATAGGAGGGCTGTGTGCAATGCCCATGAAAACTCCAGGAGGAGGGCTAGCCTCTTGGCCGAGGATTTAAGATGTGATAAGGTAATTGCCCAGTGTTTAGACAGTAGTATCATCGGTTCCCCATCTCCAGTCCACCGTCAAGGAGGTTAACGACCAGGAGCCCAGACAGTGATTAAACATTTATATGGGACACCTAACCCCTTATATATCAAATGGTCTCTGCAGCATAGGCCTCTGACTATCCAGCTCATCTTACCCCTCTTCCAAAATGCTGTACCCCTCATCATCCTCCTCTGTCTCCAGACCTTCACAGTACACGAGGGAACTGTAACCCACTGGACACTACTCATAGACTTTTTCATCATCTTCTTGAAATGGTGCTCCATGCATGTATTTTCAAACATAACTGCACAGGCTGGGGCCGCTACAGCTTTAAAAATGGCATATTACACACATAAAACAGGAAACTTCCCCTCCCGGATTCTCAGCATTTATGAGAAATCTCATTTCAGCAAAGGACAACTGCTTTAGCTGCTGTGGTGGGAGAGAAGCTGCATTCGCCATTACGTGTATCTTCAAAACCTTGAATCATTCGAGTGTTATGAGCTACACTTTGCCAGCCAACGTTACCAAGGAAGCACAGCGTTTCTTTTCTTTTTTTTTCCTTTTTTTAACCAGCATCCCGATATGCTGAAAAGCCTAATCCGGAGAGGCTTTTATTAGCTTTTAAACTGATTGACCATGTCGTCTTGGACCTGGAAGCTCCTCCCAGAGTAGTGGTTTTATGTGCAAGAGCTGGCCACTGAAGAAAGGGTGTGGGGTTACCATTTTGCCACAGGGTGAACCTTTGCTTTGCCATGGTTCCTCCCCCCTCCATTTCAATCTCTTAATTTGTGTAATGCATTGAGAAACAAAGCCAAGACAATATAAAGAGTTTTACTTCCTCTGGTGCTTTCCCTCACAATATACTTTCTAAATTGAAGGAAATAAGAGAATAGAAAGGTGGATCAATAAAGCCTTACCAGAAGTGGCCCCTGTAGCAGAGCTGCTCTCCTACTTCGTGTAATAGCCATTCCCACAAGACCTTTTCACCTGCTACCTTCTTCATCTGTTCTCCACTGTCTTTCAGTGTATCTCATTGGCGTTACTATGGCATCTGTGGAATCAAACAAAGGGCAGCTCAGGTTTTGTGGCTAATCTTTATGGCCTGAAGGCACAGAGATAGGAATAGGCTGACACTTTATCTGGCATGTAGCCACTGGTCGTGTATGTACTTATATTGTTCTCCTATTGTTTTGCTCCTGTCCTCTGGGAGCTTTTCCATGTTCAATATGAACCTCGGGGTGTCTTTTAAAGATGATATTCTAGAGATCGATATGAATGAGTGTGGTCATCAGGGACATGGCCCTATTTGGAACAAGTGCACTGCTGTGTAGGACTATTGGGTGAACTATAGGCAGTCAAATCACATGACAGGCTCCAGGCGCTGGTCTGGTTTCAATCTCAGATAAATAAATCACAGCTTAATACCTGTCCCATATAATTCCTCCACTACACTCTGTGACTGGAATACAGACTTGGATGAGGGATGAAGCAGACTGCGCACTGCAAGGAAAGTGGCGGTAAGGACTGGCAGACATAAAGGCCTGATCTGTCTCCTTCCCAGTCGTGACTGTCCCTTTTTCAGCTTGGGCAGTGGATGGAAGTTGGGGATTGGGTTACTCTGATTAGAAGATTGCACAGGCTGACGCGCTGGGATAAAGGATGTGCGAGCCATGTTAGATGTAACCCAAGCTAGTTGCTAGTCTCCCGGTTAATTGGTAGGATTAGAGAGACAGGTGTTCATGGCTTGTCGAGGGAACAGGTTACACCTGAGACACAGGTATTGATGGGCGTTTCGGCGTAGCATAAAATTGCTACATTAAGTGCTGTTGTGTTTCCCAGCATGTGTCCGCAGACGCACTTAGCGGCAATCTTATATGGCTTAAACATCCTCGCACATGTATCAGCCTGTTTCCCTGCAATGACTTTGCTGGTTTTGTTTTACATGCATATTTCAAAACAAGCTAATTCGGGTTTGCTTTAAAATACCCTTTACTCTTCCTCCACACAGACACAAAAACATTCGGCTCGAATTGTCCAGATCTGAAAGGCTAATGTTTTGGGAAGGAGAGGATTAAGATAAGTCTTTAATTTGCAGCATCTTTCAGGACTGTTGTGTACACAAGCCTTGGAGATTAGTCTCTGGCAAACAACAGCTCAATTAAGAAGTGAAGATAAAGTTGCATTCGGTTTCCAAATACTTGCAGAAAGCAATATACACAAAACACACTTACAGTCAATTTGTAAACCGGTAATTAAGGGTCTTCTTTTTCTCTGGTTGGTTTATTGCCACCCAAGGATGATAAACAAATCCACTATACCTGGGTTTTAACCACAGTTTTGAGAAGCAACAGATGCTTTTGGCTATTTAAATGTAACCAACCCTTTGCTGTAAACCTTTGTACTTAGTAACTAAGACTACCAGGCTTTCTCCTCATCCTTACCTGAAACTGAACACCTGAGCAAACCCTGTGAAAGAAGTCCATGACCAGGCTACAAAGGGGCCATTTGGTCAAGCTGGGCTAGCACAATACCTCAGGGTCTGAGCCTGTGCTGCTTTGCACCAACGTCTGGCCACGTTTCCTCTTTCAATCCCTTCTTCTGTTACCACTTTTCCACCCTCTGCCTTTTCTCCTATGCACCTCTTCTCTTTCCAAGACCCAGTGAATGCCACTGACCCTTGCCAGGTGACGTTGACAGCAAAGAAACACACAGCCACAGTCCACTCCAAATCTCAGTTGGATGGTATGGATCTGGAATCAGCAAGGAGGAAAAAGAGACAGAGTCTCTTTCAGCATCATTGGCAGGTTCTTCTCCTTCACTGCCTTTCTTCTGTCTCTATTTCACCCCACTGGTCCCGTATGGGCCTTTTAAAACTTCCTAACAGGTTTACAGCATGGCGGATTCATTTAACATTACATTACACCACAGGAGCCTTGGCCTGCTGCCTCTAAACTAAGGGGGGAAAGGGAAAATGACAGAAAGTGAGGTGGCCACAGCCCAAAGCTCCTTACACACTCAGAAACAAGTGGTTCTGTGTTCCTCTGCAGCCAACAATGGGAGCCATAGCTACATGTTGATAATCCTTGGCGTGTTTTATGTGCTCTTTAAGTATGGATCCATAATCGTGTTAAGAGCTTCCCGGGATGATCCGTCACGGTGTGGAAAGAGGCGGGGCCTTTGTGTAAACAAGCACCTTGCATTAGCTCATCTTTTATTATGAGGGCCTCGTCCTGGGATCTGATTAAAGAGCTCCAGCTTAATGAATGAATAATGAAGACGGTGATATATTTAGTCATGTATCACATGTTCAGTATTTACACATGTTTGTATGGGTTCAGCTCTGCCTGGGGAGGTGGAGATGAGAGCTATTAAGTTCCCACTTTACCAGTATTATTGTAACAGATAAACAAAAACACTCATATTTCAAAAAATCTCATACTAGATAATGAATATCATGTAAAATTTATCATTTTGATTTAATACCACATTTTAGTATGATGCAGTCCAGTACACAAGAACCAAACACAGCCTCTGAACTCTGACTCAACAAGGCTCTGGTATGGTGTCATCACAACATGAATAGAAACTATTTGTAGGGCTGTGCAGTATTGAATTGCACTGGCTGTACTGACCATGGGTGCACCTATTAAACTGGCAACTTGGTATCACCAATCTGGCACATACTATAAGGCTACTATAATACTATAAGTGGTCAATAGCAGTAATGCTTTTGAGTTTTCCTGAGTTTTTCCTGTTCCCTGATTGAAGCTTGAAAACAGTGTAAAACTATGTGAACTACTACCTTTCCCCCTAATTCCTGATCTGTGTTGCCTCAGAGGACATTTCTCAACTTATGAACTTCTCTCAAACATCCCTATCTGATTTGTCATGCTCAGAAATTCCCATTTTCCTCAGATCTGATAGGCGGTTGACAGCTATGAGTCTTGTAATGATTGGTCGAGAGAGGCACTGTTTAACAGGCGATAAGTATGCTCAGTGATGGGTGAGGATTCCATTAGGGGGAAATTAGGAAACTCAAGAATAGGAGTAGCAATAACGGCTTATATTAGACCTCTAAATCATCTGGCTCTCAAACCTTATAGCTGCCCAATCCTTCCTGTCGGCCCCTCTCTCCAATTCTGTCCCCCTCTCTCTCTTGTTCTTGTCTCTGAGACCTTGTCAGATTGGAAGAGCTTGATCATTCAGCGTGCTCTCTGCGGAATCCTGGCCTAGAGGTTGATAAATTCAGCCCTCTCCTCTCACGGCACCTAAACACACAAGGACTGGACACGCTATCTACTCTATCTAGAACAGGCGCTTGTGGTATTAATTTTGCAGAGGGCTTCAAGGCTGTGTATGTGTATTGTATGTGCCCCCATAAAAGAAAAAGAAACAGAGCAGTTAGACTGACTCACATATCCATGTCCCACTGGTTTTCAAGATTAAGGTGTGTTTTAGGAGACAATAGGAAAACAAAGAAACAAAATGACACCTATGTTAACTAGCAGCAAATAATTAGACAAAATGGTTGCTATTACTGACTGAAATATTAGAGCCTCTGCAGTTTTGTTAGCATTAGATGGCTTACACAGGAGTAGTTTGGTGTGTGGTGATTATCAATAACCAATACAATTACTGGTTCTAGTTCTGCTATTTGGCAACACAGTTATGTTACTGAAGAGTGACAGTATGAGAGTGAAAGAAGTGTGCGAGAACAAAATGGTAGGACAGCAAAACATTGAGTATGTGTCACTTTGCTGGGTGAAGGAGTTCGGCCTTAAGCTGCTTCATTAACATGTTTATGTTCAGAATTAGTTCTCAGAGAACCAGGCAGTTTGCAAATGTGCAGTTTAGGTCAATTGTCTATGGAGGGTTTCTTATGGAGATACATCTAACAATGAGCATGAATCTCTTATTATACATGCAGGAAAACTGCATGTGAGTGAAATATGAGCAAGGACTCGTCTGTTGAACACATTGTTTGCTGGCTTTCTTTTTCTCTCCCAAAAATTTAGCTGACCTGGTGGTTTATTTAAAATCTGTGTGATCAATCAGCTGCTTGCGTGATCTTACTCCAGAACATTTTTTTTTTCCTTTGCAACATTGTCCTCAGATCACAGAAATTCATTTGGTGAGCCCAGTGCCATCATTATTCAGGATAAAGACCAACACTCAAAGACCAGTGTTGTAAATAAACAGTATTTCTCTTACCAAAGTTCAAATCATATTTCAGTGTTGTGTGTGGTGTAATGAAGGCCCTGTGATCAGGTTGTTACTTCTGTGTTTTCTGTGATTGCAGACGCCCTGGAGGCGTCTGACATGGGGGTTGACGCCCGGCTCACTTGCATCTGAGCAAGACCCTTTGGTTCAGGTCAGTGAGCATACAAGCGGCACAACAAAGCAGTAACACTTGGCAAGAGCAACTCTCTGTGGGTCCCCGTAATGTTGTCACATGCATGACATGGCAGACATCCAGACCTGATATACAGACAGCCTTGATGGTAGAGACTGAAACAGTGGTCACTGTCAGCAATCATAATTCATAGCTTGTGCAGCTGCAGACGTCGTTTTGCATATACACTTACTTATCCTTGGATGGTTTGCTGAATGCACTCTTTGTTAATCAGTAGCATGGTTCTCAGCTTCACATCTGCACTTATTTACACATGGGAGAAGCTGTATGTCCACAGTAACAAAGCAGCTCCTCTTAAAAGGCAAAGGTCCCATATTATTTAGTTTTCACAATATTGTTTTTAAGAATAAGCTCAAGTTAAAGACACTACTCTTACTAATTGCAAATAAATCTAGTATTGGCATAATAATTAAACTTGAAGATTTGGATCTGGATTAAGCCTTATTCTGCTGTTGCAGCTGTCAATTTAAATAAATAAAATAGCAGTCATAGTATTTATAAAATAAAATTGGCAGTTAGATCACAAAACCTGCAGATGATTGATTAAAATTGCCATATACTAGAAATGATGGATATAAAATACTCTATACATCACCAGAATCAAGCTTCAAAAGGTTAACTGCATCCTTATTGTCACTGCAGGGAAATTTGTTTGCAGCCACATACAACACTAAGAGACAATCCACAAACATTTATTGCATAAATACATAAAAACCCAGCAAGTGATCTTTCAGCATCCAGAGAAAGTGCAAGTGTGCAATGAGCAACAAGACATTAAAATTAAGTGCTGGTGGCCTCGTGGGGGAAAAAAAAAAAAAAAAAAGATGGACAAATATAATTTGGCATGACTGTACACTCCACTTGTAACATTATAGGTAAAATGTAAATAGAATGACAGGAAATTAACTGGACTTTTTAGCATGTACATACCTCAGCTCAGTTATCCTTAAGACAAAAGCTAATATTATACTAACATTTAATGTATCATATTTAAGTAATCCCAGAGAAACGAGCCTTCCTGTACAGTTCTGTTGAGGAAGACCAATTACTACAGTCTTTTGTTTACACAATGTTTTACACCATGTGTCTCGCCTATATCCCTGTATGAGTACACAGCTGGAAGAATATTTTAATTCCTGTAATAATGCCTAACTCCTCTCTAACACAGTTGCTGTTGAATCTGAGAGAATATTTCTCAGCTGAGCTAAATTAGTGACCTTTTCCAGGCTCAACACCACCCACCCCTGTAACGCCTAAGCCTGTGCCAGTTACCACATAGAAGCCCCACAGTGGAGTAACAGCAAGAACTGCATACCACTATGAAAAACACTTTATGTGGTATCATATTGAAAAAGACTAATTTTTGAGGTCATAAACATGGAGATATTTAAGAATTTCCTTTGGCCTGAACAACTAAAGGTACTTTGTTCTAGAGCTATAGCGTATCCTGACCTGAGGGTAGCGTTTTTAATAGTGCGAGAAGAGAAACACATTTCAAACCACTGCAAATGTAATTGAGGAGGAAGAATTTGATTAAGAGGGCGGTAATCGAGTCAGTGTGCTATAACCAGAGGCCTGGTGCTGTGAACTGCTATTGCACAAGTGTAACAAGAGTGAATTTAGCACCCGGCGTGGGCATTTTGTTAATCCAGCTCTGTAATTTAGTCTTTCCTCCCCCATCTTTCAATTATCATTATCATAAAATGAAGTGAGGCCTGAGAAGCTCTACATGCAGCAAAGTTTTATCCAATTACCCGCTCCAAAGCTTTGTGTTCTCATCTCTATTAAAGATGATTTTTTTTCTCTCTCCTTTTTTTCAGTTCCTGTCATTTTGAAACCATTTTTCTGCTTAGAAATACGGCGAAATCGATCAGACATTCATCGGTGAGATACTGAGCAGGGCCGAAGTTTAGATTTAAAACCAGTGGACTGAGTCTCTGCAACTTTCTTTTTTGATCCTGCTCAATAAAAGTGGTATTGTATACGATGATATATGTCATGTGTACACGAACAAAGGCGTACATTTGCCTGAGCCTGTGCCCACAGCAAAAACTCCACAGCAGTTGTAGCTGTGTGTGTGTGTGTGTGTGTGTGTGTGTGTGTGTGTTTGTGTGTGCATGCGTGCTTGAGTGTGCTGTCAAATGTTTCTCCTGTATCCAATGAGAGTAAAAAAGGGGCAAGAGGTCAATGACAACATACCAATTTCTTTCACGCTATTAGTTGGGAGTTTCCTATGAACAATTAGGCTAATTCTAACCTCAGGCATTTTCCTCTCTGCACCTAGTAACACCTTTCCGTTCAAGCCACTGTTAATAAGCTTCCCTGATGGTATAACTTATGATGAAATGCAGCAATGCCGAGCCGAGTTCAAGGGGGCCAATCGTTAAGGAGATGAAATCAACTCCTCTGGGAGCAGAGCAGACCTAAATTGCTCTTTTAATTCATTAACAAGCAGATGTAGACCATCCATATTCAGCTCCCGATGGGGGCTTACCAACCTAGGCAGGGGTTAAAGGGGCTTCTGCAGAAGAAGATGCCAGCTCACTGACCCACCACCCATTCAGCCTCGTTGTGTGGGAACTATCAATCAGCCCTCCACAGCCCTCACAGAAGGGCTCATCTTAATTGTGGGTAGGGTCTTCATCAAATATGGATAGAGAGACCTCCCAGTAATGTCTTAATTACTTAAGAAGAAGACAGTTTGCTGATCAGCCTGTCTGGACCCGTAGGCAATGTGAAGCAGCTCCAAGGATGGAAAGATCTCTCACTCCGTTCTCCTGCTTCCTCTGTCTCTACCTCCCATCCCGTGTGCATCGATCTCATCAGCATGGAGGCTCGCTGACAGGAAATCAATCCAAGAGTCTTCTTAATAAAGCCCTAGACTCATTTTGGTTCCCTTCTCTACGCTTCACGAATTATGCTTCAGACTCCGGTTGTCTCGCCGTCCTTCACGTCAGCGAATCTGTATTTGGAAGACCTCGAGAGGGTCTACTGATCCAGCTGCTGCTCAGACTGAGAAAGTTTCCCTATTCAAATTACCTGAGATTCAAATTAAATGCCGAGATTCACAGATGGTCAAACTCATCCTCGGTTTACAGTTCTGTAATGTGCCAGGATTACTTGGATGCTGCTGTATTTTTTTTCTTTCCTTAAAAAATTATTATAAGATAATTCCATTGATTACAGTGTTGACAACTTAAACCTAATACTATAAATGCAGTATATCAAAATCAAAGGCACATTTTTATTCATACAACATGAATAATGTTATACAACAGGTGGACTGAGTCGAATAATCCTATTAGTTGCAGATGCTGTTTACATAATGAATACTAGATTTGCTTAATTGGTTGCTATGGTTTCCAGGGAGGTAGTTGGCAGTCTGGATGCTTTATTTCATAATTTACATCTTCTGTTTATTTTTTTTATTCTACATTACTTTACCATACAAAAAGCTTATATGAAATCCTTGCACGTTTAAGCAAAAATGTGTGGATGTTCATACACAAAGCTTTGCCCTATGTATTTTTACATCAATGATAATTATATCAATATCATCATTTATCACTGAGGTAAACATTTAAGAGGTATTCTGTATGACTCATGATCTCTTGGATATTCTTTGTAATTAACTTATTGTGAGGATGGAGCAGTCCCCACAAGATCCAAACACACACAAGCCCTTGACTTGAACCTCAGTGTCATGGTTGTCCAGGCCGCAGCAGTCTGTCCACAAGGACCTTGGGTCGCTCCAGTTCGCCAGGTGTCAAGAGCCTCTGTCACTGGAGGTCATAGGGTGAAGGCGACTTAGTGGTATTTCTCAGCATTCCCACTGACAATCCCACTTGGAAAATCCAGATAATCCCTCATCCCTGTTGCTTGGAATGCTGTAGCACAACTCAGTGCACAAACATGTAGACAACCACCAACAATTGCAGTGCACAGACACATGGGCAGTAAAAATACACAGTAAGCGCATGTGTACCTTCACACAGAAAACACATACTTTCTCTTTTACTCTCCCTCTCACACATACACGGACACACTCACACACACATACTGAAGCTAGGCCCCAGCTCACCACAGTGTGGATAATCTCCTTTATCTAGCCGAGCAGTGCTCACCAGGTCAACTCCCAGATTACTCTCCTGTGTTTGTTTGTGTGTGTGTGTATGTGTGTGTGCGTGCGTGTCTTATCTTCTGGTGAATATTTATTTGCCACCACTGCTGCTTCCAACATTGCTGATATGTACTATGCAGTGTTGCGTATCTGCATTCAGATGAATAAATCCATCTAGACATTCTCCTCTAGTGACTTATCTTATTTTAAATCAGGTTGGATTTATTCTAGACACTGTCTTCACCAGAGACACAACAGCTCTTCTCATTCTTTTCAAATACTCAAAACTACCAGATGACTAAGACTACGACAACTAGACTAGATGTGTACTTGAGGATCCTGATGCCCTTTTGATCTGTTGTCAGTGGTGATTGTCCACCAGCCAGATACTCCTAGCTGATCTTGACTCCTTCCTTGTCCGTCATGCGACCAAAACACACCCAGTTTGGCTCTGGTGTCCGTAGACAGCTGCTTTCTTTTCCCAGGTTCCTCAGCCTTAGACGTTGCGTGTTTCTGTCCTGCATATTGGCTGAATGGCAGCATGTTCCATTGATAGCTCAGACAGTCTAGACACCACTGAGACACTGTAATCTGAATTCCATATTTTTTCATTTTCTGCTACCAAGTTGAAGTTTGATGTCATCTGAAACCAGCCCTAATGATTGCATGCACATTCTACAAACCTGAAAGAGAATGAAATGAAATATAGATTTGAAGAGAGAAAGGGACTTTACAGCTTTTGGCATAAAAAAAAAATGCTTCGTAAAAGGTTGGCAGTTAGATAGAGGGAGTTGCTTTCGAATCATGCTACAATATACTGTTAATAGATGAGCTGAGCCATCTGTCTTGGCATTGCCTTTCAGTCTACCAAAAAAAAAAGAAAAAAAAGACAAGAGTTAGCCATGAACATCAAGTGAGTATAACTCCATTTTACTGTATTTTACCATTCTCTGGGCACGCTCTGAGCTACATAGAGAGAAAAAGTCCAAAGTTATTGTGTGGCCACTGAGTTTGGGTGAGGAGGAGTGAGGAACCTGATCTTAGTCACTGTCGTTTTAATTAGAGTAAAGCAAAGTGTGTCCTTTTGTTAGAATATCCTCTTTCCTTCATTTACATCTGTACATATCTTTGACATGTGCTGTTTTTTCACAGGATTGTGTGCGTTTTCTAATAGACTTAAACTTACTTTTATTTTTGTCCACTGACCTCCATGTGCTCACGTATGGATCACAAAGGCAGGTGTGGAGGAGGAAGGAGGGGGGAAAGGAGGGAGTTATTGCCTCTGAAGAACAAATGAGATCACATATGTCAAAGGCCTGGGCCCTGGGCTTTGATCACTGTGGAGAATTCGGGCTCCAGGAGGAGGGCTGTCAGCCTCAACAGGGGGCGCTGTGGATGTGCTCTCGAGGGCCTGCCACGCCTCAGCTAAAGGGTATCGAATCAAAGGGAATCACTCCCAACCATCATGCTCCCAATCACTGCTAATTACTGGCCCGTGACTCAATTAGGTGAATGATTAATTGCTTTCCAGAGAAATGTGGAAGGATTCAATTATAAACAACAGAACAGCAGCAAACTGCTGTTCACCTCGTCTCTGCTTGTTCGTCTAGACTGAAAGGAGGCAGACCTTGGTTGAATACCATACATAGTATTTCAGTTTTTATTGGAACATTTAAAGTAGTTTCCATACTAAGGTGCTGTTGCATGGCTTAAGCTTCTATCAGTAAAAATGTCCGCTGAACAAATATTCTTATACAGTGCATCCCACTACAGCTGCAGGCCCCCGATGAACTGCTTATTGGAGTGGACTGGAAACATGCCTCCAGAAAAGAACCGATCCGGGGGAGTCTGGCACGTTTTCATCCAGGAGAGGCTTTTGGATTAAACAAATCTATGATAAAGCAAAATGTCTCACAAGGCCAAATCTGTAGTCTGCGCTCCTCCCCGAGCCCTTCAACCCCGTGTATCAAACAAAGTGACATTTGAAAGAGAGCAGAGGAGGAGAGTGGGCAGATGAAGGGAGGTGCTGGGAGCAAGAGAGCAGGGAGGTAGCCACAGAGCCATCTGGCTGGAGGAGATGGATTTCATTGAATTTTTCTCTCAGGAAATCATACAAATACTTTCAACTGAGACAGATGAAAAAAAAAGTGAAACCTGTTATGTATTAGTCCAATATTAAACAAATGTCATCTATTTTTATCTTCGCTCTCCGCTAAAAGAGGTCACTGCTAGTCTGACTGGCTACTGAAACTTGTCACTGTCTCCACCAATACTTTCACATGAAGACTGGAAAGGTATCGTAGCACTTAAACTCCTTTGTCTCCAAAAGGGCTGGACCAAGGCCGAGCAATTGGGTAAATATTTAGGTCATTATTGTGTCTTTGCCGTTGCTAGGTAGAAAGAGCATCACCAACATTACCTCAGGCTACTCTGATGGTTGCTTAAGCTGCCACGGCAACACGCCTGTCACTCACCATCCAGACCTAGACTGACACATTCCAATAAGCTCACACTGACATCCATCTCGTTTTGAACAAGTCTGAGGTGAGCGTGACAGGGCTAATTTGGATTTTGTTTTGGCTGCAGTGTTGTGAGGAGGATTTGAATGGCAGTGTTTTTGCTTGGTTTTCCACACTTGAACTCACCACTAATCCAACATTTATTGGAAAAAATAGCTAAATAGTTAAACTCTGACTTATGAACTCACGTGATTGGTGAGACAAATGGTGTGTCTCTCACACCCTGATGGTTAAATGCTATTTATCTGTCTCTTTTTGTATTATTAGAATTCATAAATGATAACAAGGATAATAATCGTGGCATTTTTTCCTCTAGATTAAAGACTAATAAAAACTAACTGTGGATGTGGGCTGCTTTTTTTTAAAGTGCCATAAAAAAAGATCTCCCAAGGGAGCTATATTTTCAAGAAAATAAATGTATGAACTGAATATGTGTCACTCTGCTAACACAGTGTACTATATAATGACTTCACATTTATTGTCACCTGCAACAAAGCACCAATAAGTGTGCAGCTCTACTCTGTGACATTTACAGAGCTCGTACTTGAATAAGCTGTCGCTTTAACACAAATGGTGTGCAAGAGGTAAAGAAGTGGAGTCTTTCCCACGGCAGAACAATGACAACAACATACCGTGCTTGTTCTATAGTTTGTCTCTAATTCCAGTGTTTGAATGAGGGATAGTCTGCCCCACACACCTCCATTGTCCTCGCAGAATGCAGTTTTCCTTTCGAATAAAAACTCCCGAAATGTACGAACCAGTGATTCATGATAATGCGACTCCCTTTTCTCATACTAACACGTCTCTGTCTCTCTGTCTCCTCATCTAAGAAATGGTAACTGTGTCATCCTTTCTTGTGGAAGAACAGTGGAGAGGCCTTTAAACTCTACTAACCAAACACACGTTTTTTTTATTCACACACCCTTTAGCAGACACAAATGCTGTCAGAAACTAAAATAGGAGAGCTGAGCGTGTGGTGGGACAAAATAACAGGTCCCAACCCTAACAGTAATATGGGGCGCCAATTGACGCAGACACACACCCCCAGAAAGCCATCAGTCATAATATTTACCCCATACTTGTCCTCTGTTTATTTTTTCTTTGTTCCTTCCCTTCTTTTCACCCTCACATGTCCTGCCAACAAACGCTCATTGGTAACACAGTGTCTAATTTGACAAATGCTTTGCCGAAACATCGCTTTGAAAAGATGAGACAGGAAGACACGAAAGAAAGGAAGGTTTTGGTGATGTACGTTCAGTTTATCAGGCGTCGGCTTCTTGCTCACCAGAGATCATATAGAATATGTCAGCCCTAACAAACAGTGAAAACCCGCCGACAGATCTTCACCCAGTTCAGGCTTAATTCCTCTTTTTCCCCTCTCTTGGCTTTTTCTGGACTTTGTCATGCTTCATTTTGACACAGCTTCTTTTTTTCCCCAACAGATGGCCCAGACATCTTTTGGAGAGCAGACCTCAGAGCCGAGACTGTTTAAGGGTCTTGAGGAAGTTGCACTTTTGTGAGAAAGCTGCCTCTTTGTTACGGACGATGTGTGCATTTATCTAAATGACCATCGCACTCGCTCGACATTTAAGCCAAGCAGAAGTCCACTCCAGCTGTGACACGTCAGCTCCTTCTTTGTCCAGGAAATTTACTCAAGAGTAACCATATTTCTCTCCAGATATTTTGTGCAGCCTCCCCGGTTCGGTCTTTCTTTAGGGAGCTGGAATGGAAGAACATCATGGATGGTGCAATATTTTCTGAAAAATTACAATCAAACTGAAAATCAAATCAGAAATTCCAGGGCCTGGGCTTTCTCCGCTTGATTTCCAGTCACCCTCTCTCCCTCCATTTCCACCGTCTGCTAAGGATGTGCATGTATCTGCGCAGACCTGGGCTTGGTCTGATTTATGGATATGCGGATATAGAAAGAGAATCAAACGAATAGCCCGCATGTGTTCCTTATTTATAGCCAACACAAATGAAAAGTGAGCTCATCCTCTCCCTGCTTTCTCACTTTCTCTCGCCGTGTACAACTGCTTCTCCATTTCTTACAGTGAAGCATCTGGAAAGAGTTATGGTCGCCACTCACCCACAAGAAAGGCAAGTGTCTGCCCCCTTTGGACCATGATGATTTGGAGAAGACGTTGTGAATAAGGAGCACAGTGGGTGTCTGTAACACACTGTTCATGCACAGACACCGCTAAACACTGCTATATATTTTCTTGTGACAGCACCGTCTGTGGCTTAGGTGAAGTTGAAACGTGTGCCCCTGTATCATTCCTCAGCTTTTTTCCCCCTCTTTAAATTACTTATTAGTATTCTTTACCACGGTAGCCTGATATTATGATCAGTCAATTCACATTTTAATCAACATGTCAAATCTTTATTTGTATATTTGCATGTGTTTTTGATTTAAGCTATCAGTGTCTGTCTCATAAAACCCACTCAACCATAATAATTAATGTAATTAGCTGGGTTTTTAATATCTCTCTCTCTACCCGTGAGACATCGCAGTAGAAAATGTGATAGTATGGTGCAGTTTTAAAGCAGCACCATACTGGAGGTATGAAGTGGTAAAACAAGGTAGGCTGCAGGAATTCTTCTTTTCCACGGGGAGGCCATTTTTTTCCCCCCTAGAGAGATCCCCACTCAGTGATAAGAGAAACAAAATTACTTTACAAAATTAATTAAGATCTAGCAAAACGATTACTGGATTAGTCTAGCATTAATTGAAAAAGCTGATGAAGACTGTATATCACAAAGATTAGGAGCATCTGAGCCTCTTGTGTTCAAGGAAACAATATCAGGAGGGATTTTTTTTTATTTCAAAAAACGTCTACGTGGTGCGATAGGGGTGGCCGGGGTGTACACCAAGACTTAACATAGAGTTGTCTTATTATGAACACCCGAAGACAGCTTGAAGGGGAAGTATATATGTTTATATATGTTACTGGTCAGACTCATGTTCACACCTGATCCTCAACACACAGATACACACTTGTCTTGTAGCCCTTGCTCTAAAAATACCAACCAAGTGTTTCAAACTTCTGCAGCTATCCTTTTAATCTATTTTGGGGTCTTTGCCAGGTAAGCAGGCTAACACTTCAAATGCAGCACCTTCCAACTTGCAATGAGGAGAAGGTAGGAGAGGTAGCATAGCCGCAGGGTTAGCAGGCTGTAGCTTTCTTTTCTCCAAGCTTGCGCCCCTCATCCCTTCCCCCAGTGTCCGCCATGTTGGATCAGTACCTTATACGTTACTGAAGGCAAAGGCTGCTACAGTATTAACAAGAGAACTGCCCTCCCTGAGCCCGGCAGGCACACGCCAGCTCTACCTGTCTCCTCAGCCTTCAGGCATCAGACGTCCAATAAAGGTAATCCTCCCTCAACAACAACACACGGCTGAGTACATGGTCTAGTGTCTTTTGGCAGACGCGGATGGTGGGCTTGACAGGAAGGTATGGATTTGACCGTGATGAGGTCATTGTTTACCTGTAGAGGTTGTAATGAAGCAGCAACGGTGCTGCAGGGAAGAACTGAGCATGAAAAAGGAAGAATATAAAGAAGATGTGTCTGAATGCGAATATGCACCAAGAGCACAGCACACAAAACACTCTGTCTTATCAATCTCTTATTCCGCCTTCTTCCTCAAGTTTATGTGACGGTTTATGTTTACATAGGTGTGTTTGGAAGAAGAGAGATTGTGCCGCTATGTGAGCGCTGTGCAGGGTTGTGTTTATAAGCAAAAGGATCCAGGTATAGAAGCCAGATAGCTGCGGCCATCACTCACACCAACAGTGAGTCTTCGACTTTGCTGAGCCCTTACTCTGAGATAAGGCTTTGGATCCCTTTGGCACTGCAGTTTGATCAATCTGCAGATTTACAGCCACCACTGCAGCACACTGATGAACCATAAGAGTAGTAAATTGTGCTCCAGTCATAGACAACTCTCCTTTCTATCTCCCCCATGTATTGATGTAACTCCCTTGAAATATTTCCATTCTAGTTTTGGTGGAATAACTAGCAACAGGCTGATCTTAATCAGCTAAGACTCTTTCCTTCTCCATGTCTCTGTTTGAATAACTTTTTTTCCCCCACATATTCACTGTACATCTAATTCTTACCAGAAAGTGCACAATTTCTCATTTACATGCCTTAATGTCTGTGCTGATCTGTCAAGCGCTCAGCAAGACTCCCTTTGAGAAGCCTCCCGGGGTAACTGAGTTTTCCCTGTTGCGAATATTTGATGCTCATCACAGCCTAAATGGCAGGAGTTGTTCTTTTCTTATTCTGATTCATATCCCTATCAGTCTCTTCTCAAGTTATCTTAATAACTTCTAATGCTCTGGATTAGATGTCTTCTCTCTGCCGTCTTCATTAATTTTGACTGTCTTTACTCCTCTCACTGCCAACATTGGAAAGAAATCAGATCTCTCAGAAGCAAGAGGACACTGGCACTTCTACAAATATGGATTTGACAAGTTTAGCACACATGAGTCTGACATAATTTCTCAGTCAGCATGAATCTCATTGAGTTGTCTTACTAGCCGCGTCATCATAAGTGCACTTTGGCAAAATCTGATGCCCACCAAGTTGCAATCATAGACCCTTCAGTTTGCCCCAGAGGCTGTTAAGATTCTGTGGAGGCAGCGCACACCTGGGGCTGAAAATGCCTCTCAGTTCCGCTGTTACTTGAGACATGATAAAGTCTCCAGAGTCTTAAAAGCATGGAGGTGATGAAGCAAGCACAAAGCCTGGATCCCCCTACTCCTGCATTGTGAAATAAGATGGGGGGGGGGCTTAATGGCAACCTGCCTAACCTCCTGACCCTACTTTGTTGGAAGGGAGGAACTAGGGGTACCTGACTAAGGCCCCATTCAGGAATAATAAAAGCACAAAGCTTGGATATCCGACATGTGGTTCAAATTCCTCCCAGCTTTACAAGGACTTGGTGAAGGCCCTTGTCACAAGTGCACAAAGAAGTTCAATTTCTTCTTCTTGTATTGCAACATTTCTTATCTCCTAACCATCCTTCACCACTGTGGTTACTACCTGTTCGTCACATTTACAAATTTCCTCAAGATCTGTATTTTGAGAACTACTACATGTCCAGAAATGACTGTATGACATGATTAATACTCTTTGATCCTATACACTGTTTTTCTAGTTCTCTGGTTCAGGCAGGCCAGGTATAGAGTGAGATCATTAATCCTGAAAATGGAGGCCCAAATAAGATGAATCCTACATGCTCTACATCCTTGGAACTTTCTCCGCGCAGCTAAATTCGTACTGATGACAGATCAAACAAGCCTCCCTAGAGTGAGACTTTATTCATTTACTCCCATCATGAGCATCCTTCCCCTCTATGCTCAAAATGTTGGGAAACGCAACCTTCTGCATACTTGTATTTTGTATATTTCCTGCTTGTTAAATCTTGAGTGCATTAAATGCCAATGGCTGTCTGGACTCACTAGTGCAGATAAGACTTCAGACATTCCTATGAGAGGGTAGTAGAGTTAAAAAACAGAGGCTGCTTGGCTCTCCCTCTCACTGTAGGGTTTTGCTGTGCACCACTCTCCCTATAGGGGGAGCCATGACCTCACGTTGCTGCTGTCCTATTCCTCCCCTGCTCCAGCTCCACTTCTTCTGCAGCCTGTTTCCACTCTAGTGTTGCTCCTAAAAGCAACTTCAGGCTCATCTTTGGCCCCAGCCCTGTTAATACATCAGAATTAGAATACACTTTGATCAAGTGCAGCGCATCTCACGCAGTCTTATGGTAGGACAGACGGGCAGCAGCATACAGCAGGTAATGATACATGATTTATGTGCTTTTGCCTGCACAATGGGCCTTAGTGGCTGAGTAATAGATATCACTGTCAGTCAAACTGACTGCCGCTCCACGGAAACTAAAATATATGGATACAGAACAGGGAGAAGCAATATCTCAGGACTGTGCACCCATCAGCCTCTGAAGCCTATTGTGGCTGTGAGAAAAAACCTCAGAACCATTTCTTCTACAATGCAGTGAAGGTATCTGCATTATGATTTGACAAATTATCCATGAATTAGTTACATAAATTAAAAAATACACATATATATGCATAATATATTCATTTTAAAACATCAAATAAATAATGAGCAAATGAAATAATCAAGATATGATGAATGACCATCATTGTTATGAATTAAATTTGAGATTTTCATGATCAAATATGCAAATTTTCTTTATGAATGTAATTTACACCAAAAGCCCGTCGTAATTATTTCACTAGGTACAGACCTTCCCAGATCCCAGGAGACGACATGATGGACCACAGAGAATCTATTTGCACTGCAGCCTGTAAACTTGCTCAGCACTTGAGCGCTGAGGAAACACAATGTCTAAGTGTGCATGTGAGTGCATTAGACTGAATGCTATTGAGAATACAGTATTCATCTGACCCCCCCCCCCCCCCCCCCCCCCCCCCCATATGAGCTTTAGGGCAAATACATCAGCCATGTGTTTGAATAAACAACATAAAGAAGGGGTTATTCAATGGATCTCTGTTTCCCAGAGATAAGTGTGGCTTGAACACAGAAGCATCAAATGTAGGGGTGGGGAGTGGGGGGGGTTGATGTTTGGCTTGACCCAGAGATTATATGTGGCCATGGAGTGATGTGTTTCGTGGCCTGGGTGACATGAGGCTATTGGCAGGATGTTGGTTGTTGTTCGCCGACGTTCATGCAAGAGATGGTGTTTGGCCTGAGGGGAGGTAGACATCTGCATGTCTTTGATGCTTTGCTTCGGTTGATTCACATGTCGGGTCTGGGGTCAACTGTGCAAAGCAGTCCCTCAACAACAAATAACCCTGGGCTGGACATGATTCTCAGCTGTCTATACGCAGTCTACCCACTAGCTTTAGCTGTATTAACACCACAGAACTTTCCATAATAAAATAATTAGAATTTTAACTTGAAGACACATAAATTAACACAACAAAGTACCACTGTACCAGCCACTGCTCTTTTGGCCATAACTTTACACAGTTAATCTACAAGTGATTTGTGTTTCTGTGGCATGATGCTGTGGCAGGATTCTCAGTTATGGAATTCTCTAAAAATCTCTTCTTGGTAATAGTATCATAAATGCAATAAGATTCAGATGATAGATCTTATTTAAGAGTTTCATAGTTTGAGTTTGTGTTTGGGACCCATCTGCCACCTTCTGTCTAGTCTACCCTCATGGTGCTATAATGCTGGCTTGGGCCAACCTGTTCAATATGTGATCAGTGCATCATCACGACCCTGTAGCCAGACGAGAACATCAATATTGGATGACTCTGCAAAACCTTGGGTTATATTCAGTGGCTTTCTGTGTTATGTCCAGTGCCAAAAGTTTTCAGAGTTTGTGGCAGCTTCAAGATAGTTCAAGTTAGGGGAAAACTGCAGTCATGGCATATGAACATGTCAGGATATGGTTTGCAAGAAAAAATACTTGGCTGAGGACGAACAAAAGTTGTGCATAAAAGTCAAACATGCTGCACACAGGTGGCACTCTGGTAGGTAAAGGCACATTATCCCCCCTCTCTCCCCTTGTTTTTCTGTCTTTCTCTTGAATAAAGGTAAAATGGCAACATGCCACTTTGCTACATGTAGGGCACATTCCTGCTGGCACTGGGGCTTATCATTGGCACTGGATGGAAATTGAGGTTTGAATTGTCCAAGTTTTTGACTTTGAAAGTTTTAAAGTAAGTTATATGTTTAACACATTCCTTATAAACTCATCTAAAAACAGAAACATAGTCACAAAACAAAGTCTCTGGTTTAAAAAAAAAAAAAAAAATCCATTTCCTTGCCATCTAATTATCTAATCTAATCTATGCATATCAATCACGCACCAATCCACAAAGGAGGCGTGTTATTCATGTACATAGAAATCCTCACAGACACACTCTTTGAATATGTATGCCGCTGCATGCAGGTAGCCTTACTCATGTGCACAAGCTCTCATTAGAATATCACACTTGCACGGAGCCATTTGACCGTGCAAATATTGGTGGTTTGCACTGACTTATTGTGTAAAAATAATAATCTGATGATTGCCAACATCTAATTGCCACAGCTGGGTGTTAGTGTGTGTGTCTCTCCTCTCTTCCTCTGTGCTAATACAGCGAGTGGGTCCTAGCTCATTACTCTGGCAGAGAGAGGCTGCTTTATCTACTATCTGGCCCATTTTAAATGCTAGCCTATTTTTAAATGGGTTCCTACACACTGCCTTGTAAGCAGCAAAGAGCGTAATCTCTCACCAGGCTTCACTGCACTCTCTCTAACTACCCAAGTCTCTCTCACAGTCAGACTTTCTGTCTGACTTTTTCTTCTCTTGTTGCCTCAGATAATTAGAGAATGGTGTGTTGTGTTTGCATTCTTTTTTTGTTTTTTTCCCCCCGATGTAAATAATATATTCATGCGGTACTCAGAAATGATCACGGAATACCATTGTTATTTCCATGCATTTGTGTATATATAAAACTGATTTTAAATTCAGGATAGTTTGTGTTGTTGTTGACAGCCGTGGACAGACTTTCTAACTAGTTCTAATGGCTCTGTGCTGCATGAGTTCAAATTTAACACCTGACTAGAATATCCAGCACACCGATACACTAGTGAGAGTGCCCAAACTGCAAACTATACAGCGTGGTTTAGCAGCTAAACGGGTAATTGTGTTTGCCTCAGTGCTGGAGATTGACTCTGTTGTATCACATCTACAAAGTGATCTACATTGAGATTTCAGAGAGCCGGTCCCCTATGGAGTGCATCCTGACAGCTTGTTACTTGAAATGATTTAAAGATATTCACAATGTCCATCTTCCTCGCTATCTCTGCCTACTGCTATCTCTCATGCCTTACCTTTCTTCTCCTCTTCTCCTTCTTTTTCCCCCATCTGTTTCTCTTTGTCCACCATTACTTGGGGTACACTCAGCGCTTTTGCTTTCCTTGGTTTGCCCCTTAAATCTCTTTCCTTCCCTCTCTCGTGTGCTGTGCAGTGGATACTTGGCCGACACCCAATTTGCAGGCAATGTGTTGTAATTGGTTCTTGTTGGTGAAAAAAAAATCCACTGACTGAAAATAAAATCATCATATTGAATTTGGTTATTATTGAATCCCTGAATGTGCACAGGAAGTGCACATTCATGCGCATGTTCATGCTGTGGCCTTGTCTATAGTTGTGTTTTCATAGGTTACAGCTGGTTTCATGCACAAACCTAACAATTGTCCAAAAACAGCTGTTTTTGTTTGTGTTAAGTGTTTGTATACCTTGATGTACATTTCTTCATTTGAATCGGCTGCAGGAATGTACTATGAAGGACAGCCTCTTTGTCTTTGGAGGGAACTCATTAGGTGTGCAGACGTCTGCCCCATCCTCTTTAGTGCTTCCTCCATCAACACCATTTGTGCTTTTCATTTTTCACACCTGTTTTTTTTCTTCTTTTTTTCACTCTGCTCCCTCTGCATCACCCTCCACCCCTCCTTCAACCCCAGCCTGCTTCTCGCTGTATCCCCCATTCGCCCCCTTCCCGTCTCCTTCCCTATCCCCTTGTCTTGGCCCGGTGAAAATCTAGAGCATTCTGCTAAAACTGCAAGGGCTGGTGTTCCTGAAACCAAACAACACATAATGTACATTCATATCTCAAGCACCCATGACTGTGACGGACATGTATATAATGTTATCAGACTCTGTCAGACATGCCAACTCTGTGCTGTTGTTCATTTGAAAGCTATGTAATGTGTCAGCCCCATGTGTAGTGGGAAACCTACAGTGGCTCTTTGGTATGCTGAGACTCTCATTTTGCAGGTGTTGACACACTGCTGCACATAAATATGAAACATGCTTTACATTTAAATTGAGGGTATTTAGCAGAAGGGGTGGGGAGGAGGGGTGTCAGTGACATGCTGTAGTGAACTTCATGGCAATTGCAGGGACTGATCCTGTGACATTTTGGATGAGGGATTTAAACTAAATGCTCCATGAGCATGCTGTAACAAAACAGTGAGAGGGCCATATTAATTATGTACTGAGACACAACTGATGAAGCAATGCGTTCTCTTCTTTGTTAGTGAGAGTTTAGAAGTTCAGATTTCTAAACCCATGGGGGGCAGAAGTCTGACTTTATCTGATAATGAGCCCCTTCAGACATGTCCCCTCTTTCCGCTGTTAGCTCCAGCTGAAGAAATTTCTTACCCTTTGAGTATATGACCAATCACTGGCTCCTGAGCCCGACACCCACATCGCACCATCTTCTCTCCATCCTCAGAGACGGAGTGTCTCCCTTTTAAAGGGCTTACATTTCAACTGCACAATGTAAATGTCTTAACATTTCACGACTCTTAAGCAGATTTAAATGGCAATCAGACTTGACTGAAAAACTTAGATGCATAGCGACTGCACAATGGGACATCAAGTGAACTCCACAGAGAGTGCTGCACTTTATAGCTGGTGTGTAATGTTTTATACGACAAGACAAAAACACTAGAGAGCAAACAAGTTTTGATTTCTTAAGAAAGATAAAGTCACTGGCTGCTGTCTGGGAGTTTGTATTTATCATTTCCAGGGCTCTATCCAACAAGTACAGAGCTGAATCCTCCTACCCATGACAGTAAATAGCAAATCTCTCCTTTGTGGAGCCAAAAGATGCAATCATCCTACAAAATATTGCAACAACCCACAAATCCCAGAAAAAACAGAGGACATGACCTCAATGTTGTTAGCTACGACCCTGATCACTTCCTGCTGTTAGAAAATTACCATCAGGAGAAATTCTTTGGTCAAACACTTGGGATTTTTTATTTAGTGGGGATTGGATACTGTACTGGAGCCCCAGTTTTTTGATTTAGTGCAATTTAGAAAAACCTAACTTCTGAATGAACCACTGTTTTGAATATTTGAATCACTTCTGAGTCAGGCTTCATAAATACACTGTGGATGTCATTTTCGTCAACCCGATGACTGCATCCTCAAATTGCTTGAAATGTAACACTTTTAATTTGCATGTACTCAGAAAGCACCACCTAACCCACCTCCAACGCTGTTGTAGTGTGCTCACTTCAGGTTTGAAGGCAACGTGGTGTGTTTTGCTGTGTTGGTGCAGGTCCAAAGCAGCTCTCAAAATTAAACTGTGGAAAAGCCCTACAGTCAACATTGGCTTAGCTAGTGCCACTGGCAAATTGGGTCGGATGTGCAAAAGTCACCTTGACAGTTTCCACTACAGTGCTGTCATTGCTAGACAGCGATGTCATCCAAATAGATGGTGGGTGTTAAGCGCGTTAAAGGACATCACACCCAGTCCATAGGAGAGACTGCAAATGTAGACAGAACAGGCAAAACAGAGGCAACATAGTGTTTCACCTGTTATTACAATAGCTGTGGGCAATATCATCACATTTATTCATTGTGTGACTGTGTGCAGTGTGGGTGCGTTCATGTGATGAAGGGTTTGCTTGTTGCCCCCCCACCTGTTTTTTGCTCTGTTGTTCACAGCCCTAATGTATTCAGAGGTAGGTTACCTCCGCATGAATAAATTGAACAATATTGGTTTTCACCAAAACCCTTTAAGTCACCTCCCCTCCACCCGGCCTGATATGCACCATTTCCCTGCACAATAGGGGATTAGTGATTTACCTACATTACTACAATGCATTGCACATGTTGAGTTGACAGATTTAGTGACTCTCGCCAACAGGATTTTTCATCGTAATATGCACTTTATTCTTCCTTGTAAAAGTTCCCTGTCATATTGAGGAGGATTGAACAGACATAACAAACAGTGACAGCATCGGTGATGAATGGCCCTCCAGTTGCAATCTGAAATTTCACTGTTTACAATTCCACCGAAGCAATTTTCTAGCATAAATCATAATCTGTGTATATGGCCCATCAAAATCAAACAAGAGTGGGAGACACCGCATTCGTTGACTCCATTGTGCCAAAAAGCTGAATGTGCTGCGTACGCTGACAACATGTCTGGATTATGAGGCTGTAAACTTTTTTCTGGATTAATATTTTTTGTGTCTCACCACAACGCAAGATTGACCACATCTGCAAAAACAGCTCAACCATAATCACCCAAACCTTTGACACAAAATACAAACAGAACTGACTGATTGTATGGAAACATTTTTTGTGAATGCAAGTCAAATCCATTGTGTATGTATTTTTAAATTATAGTATTCAATATCCACAGATGTGGTTCATTTAGAACAAACGCAGTAAAAATCCTATCTTCAACCTACAAATTTTCCCCATACTCACTCTGTAATAGCACTGAGTTTCCAGAGAGTCCTGTTGGACCTCTGTTTGGCAGGGGGGCTATTGATTTCATTAAGAAGACGTGTGGAGCACATTACAGAATGATGACTGCTTCATGGGAGGTCAACAAGAAATCAATATGAAATTATATTACAGTTTCGACAAGCTGGGGTAAGGCCAGCTACCACGCACCACTGCCAACACCCGACTGGATAATGAGGGAAGGGTTTTTTCTTCAGGAATGTTTTGTGGGGGCGAAACATGGCGAAGATAGAGAAGGACGAGGATTAGCAGTGGCCTTGTCTGTGAGTAAAAGGCTCATGAGGTTGATCTGGACTTGCTCTACTCCCTGGATGTGAGGGTGTGAGAACAGGTGTGAATTGAACAGTGTTACAAAATATCAAGTAATGGTAAGGGACAGATAGACACATAAGCACAGAGCCTGTATTAGGGTTTTGGGTAGGAACATTGGCTCTTGTATACTGTCTCAAAACCAATGAGGAAAGCACTAACTAAGGCATGATCAACATTTTTATTCTTAAATTTTAGCAACAGTAAGCATTTGATTTACATTTGAAAGCAGTTGTGCCGGCAAAATATTTATAAGGCCAGGTTGTGTTCACCCTTGATCAAACATGGAGGTGTACTGTGGTCTCCTGCCTCAAAGTCCTGCCCATTGTCTGCTACAACAAAACAGCACATTGTTGACTGAAAAGAAAATGGACCTACGCTATATAATCCAGGATGCATTTATATGTCCTCCAATATATGTTATGTATATAAATTTAACTTGATGGAGACCATATAGACAATACTAGGATCTACAGTACCCACTATAACCCAAACAAAAGCTTTAACTTTAACTATGAATATTTTGCATATATAGGATCAATACTTGAATCGGTCAGGGCTGTGGACAATGACAAGAACCTGTTTTGCAGAAGTAGTTTAACCAAACACCAGCAAAATGTACATTTAGACTTTGCCACTGAATACAGTACAATGTTGGAGACAAAGACTGTCTGAAAATATATTCAAATCCAGCTTCCCCTCCCCCCATGCCAGATACTGATATACTCTGATGTGGAGCAAGGGAAAACCCTGATCATTAATATAATCATCACTCCCACACGGGTGTTAATGCTCATATTACTGATAAAAATGACTTTTGAAATAGGATGTCTGACCTCTTTAAAATGTCTCGTTCTAGGTCTTCCTATTCTGTAAAACATCTTCTTATATTAATGGAGTCCATATTCACTTTTTATTTTTTTCCCTTTTTGCTGGGATTTTATCTTCTTCTTTTCCCGAACTCTATCATTAAACACTACTGTATACTTTATTGATACTGTATGTTTCATATACAATTTCCCACTGTGTAGATTTAGTCGGCCTCCACTTTGCCATACTATTGAGTTTAATGAATAATAGAGGAGTGTTTGGCTTGATGAGAACATGGTGGAGACACAAGAACGCAGTTAAAATATAGTGCAGCCTGCTGCTTGTGTAGAAACTTAATGTTTTTTCTGTTTCTCCTCCTGAATTTACATAGAAAGAAAGAAACAAAAAAAAAACAATAGCCGTTGGATAGAGTTACCATATGTTTTATTATTTGCAAAGAATATTGTACAGGTATTTACAAAAGCCAACACGATGACACAAACAGCCTGTAGCTGAGAAACGAGCAAGTCACTCACTGGGTCATCACCTCGCAGATGGATTTATGGAGGTTCCGCAACCCTAGGCTGGTGAACACGAGGCAAGTTTATGCAAATGAGCGTGCAGAGTAAGGGCTAATGAGATTTATCAAAGCTGATGCTGGAACCGTGGGAGGCATGGTTTAGTTGGCTCATGAGGAACCAAAATAAGTGTCAGGAAAAGCATGCCCCCCGGCAGATGATTTATACCTGCTTATCAAAAATATGATATCTACTAATATGGAGCTGCTGTGAAAGACCTTGATGATAGATGATTAATTACTGCGAGAATTAATTCTGAATTAATTACAATCTCTTCTAGACATCATTAAGGCTTTAGAAAGATTGAAAAGTCCTCGATTGGAACATGTTTAATTTTTGTTTTCTCACTATGAAATGTCAATACATACAACTGATCATAACACATTCATTTTGTAATACAAATACATTTAAGGCAGAGTTGGAATTAATATTTCTAATTGATAAAGCCTAGCTCCAACAGCTGGTACTTTTTACACCCCCCTCCTTTCACAAATGTCTCTCCTGATGGGAATTCTGGGTGAGGGTAATGACATACTGGAGTACTTCGGATGGGGTGGGAGGGTGGAGGGAGTTTAAGTCATTTCACCAATGAAGCCATGAAGTCTCAGAAAGGTAAAGAGAGAGAGAGGGGGAAAAACAGAGTGAGTGACAAGTTAATTGGTGGGATCTGTGGACCTTAGGGTCTGGTCCTGATGTGGAGGCCAGACAGTTGGGATGGTATGCCAGCTAATCCACCTTTGTTCCCCCCCCCCAGTGTGGGACTGGCTCCTTAGAGAGGAAGGACCTGTTCAGCTGAGAACCTCAACAAGCTGATTGTTCCATCTCTAGGCCCAGTCCCACAAAGGCTGAGTTGATTTTAACTTTGACTGAATGGCCTTTGGCATGTACTCTTTAGTTTGCTGACATCAAAGAAAGAATGTCTCATTGCAAGCTGCGGAATAATCAGCCATTATCTGAAATGGCATGTTAATTTGTGACCATTAACAGCGTTTAATTCCAAACAATCTATCCTGCTATACTGTACAAACAGCTCATTAGTTCATTATTGAATGACCCTAACCTCATTGTGACAGTATTGTGAGTCAATTTGCCCACATTCCTAATGTGTCATAGGCTCTGAGAAGCAAAGCAGCAAGATATAAAAGGATACGAAAATATAAAAAGGCTGCTTTTAAAAGACAAAATTACATGAAAAGCAGTTCTGCAATCTGACATCTGACATTTTTGCTGCATAAAGACCTTAGACCTTGACGGAAAAGGAGTCAAGGCCATGGAGACACAGACGTGTTTATTAGTGAGTCTTGCACTGTATTCAGAGTTCAAAATGTTAACGATTCAGTCCTCTCTTGCCATGTTCTTTACAATCATTCTGCTAATGGCTACAGCTTCGGCTACATTCAGTTTTGTGGCTCTAAGATGTGGCACATGGGAGCACTTTTATTCAAAAATGGGCATGTTTGGTTTCTTGGGGACATTTTACATTACTCTTCATTACAAATTATGCGCACTACTCTCTCCCTCAAGTACATTAAAAGCACATTACTCAGGCCACTCTTAAACATATGGTTTCCAATGTCATGTTATTTTACTGAGCTTCTACCTTTGACATTGATCTCACTAGTGCTTTGTGGTGGTTCAAGAGATGGCAGGCAAAGTGATGTGATAGCAATATGTAAATCAGAGGTGGGCCAGGTCAGTGTTAATTTACAAGTTGTTCCAGGTCAGGATTAATCTATATTTCCTTCAGGATCCAACTATTGAGTATGTGAGTTTTGCAGTGCGTTCACACCGGGTGCAAAGCAAATTTTCATCTCGCTTTACAGGTGCGAATTTGGCCGTGGGAGTATTTACTCATTTGAGTACAAACACCTCATGAATGTTCATCCAAAGAGAAGAATGGAGGGGCTCATAGAATATAAAATTATTATTCCCTCCATTTCTTTCTGTCATCAGCCATGACTGAGGTAACCACCATTGCTGCATATCACCTGCTTTGAAAGTCTGAGATTACCACCTTCTACAGGAGCTTGTCTGGATGACAGCTGCTTCCAGCAGTAATTCAGGTTTACCAGGGCCCAGTTTGATGACCTGTTTGGTAGGATCGGTGCTAGGATCTCTGGACACCAACTACAGGTGCTCTATTTCAGCTGCGGAGTGCTTGTCCATCTGCCCCCAGTGAATGGCAGTTTTTGGTGTGTTAAATAAAGAGTCACTGATGGCCTGCATCAGCAGAATCTTAACACTGATAGGCTTGTAATTGTCGTGTCTGTGGCATATTTGCAACGCGCCGCCGGTATGAATGATTTTGATGCAAAATAGTAGCTGCCAATTATTTTGTATTTTTGTGTCTTTTTTTTGTGTGCGTAACGTCCCTTTAGACTTACATCAGCTGCTTACATCACCTCTAGCTTTGTCTGTTTAACAGGTTTCCCAGTTTGCTTTCAGTGCAACCATATTGTTGGTATTTTTGCTGTGTAGGTAGCGACTATAACCGCCTACTACAAAGGTTATTAGCCACTACATACTTGATGTCTGACCCTTTAGTGCCTACTCTGCCCTCACACACAATTTTATCATCATTAGAGATGTTCAGTGTGTTCCAGCAGTTATTCTGACTTCTCTCAACCTTTTCATTTGTGCTTGCTCCATTTTTGAATTGATGAATGGATGTGAACTTGTTGCTTTCAGGAGGTCAAATGAGTACATAAAGGGAAAATAGAGAAGTAGAATCAAGAGAGTTCCTTGCAGCTGAAGGGGAAAAAAAGAAAAGAAAGGTGTGCCTTCTTATAAAAATGGAACACGAGTTGTTTCGACTGCATTATAGTCAACTGAGACTTATATTAATATCACCCCTGCTCCTTCTATAATGAGACATGACTCCATCTGTTTCAGTGAACTTTTCTAAACATCACATGATAAAAGGAGATGTTTTGTTTTCTTTACAGTGTGTTTAAAATAGTTAATCAGAATGAGTTTAAGGTTGAGGTCTGTTAAACCTTTAAGATCTATAGGTGGTAGGAAGGATAATTCTTTCTGGAGGAATGAGAGCTGAAAGCACACAGACTACAATTCCACCATAAAAAAGGAAACATTGAAAAGAAAACCTGTGAGTCATTCATCACAATTTAGTTACTTAGCCCCATATTCCACACCTGGGTGCCCAGCTTGCCATTAATGTCAGCTGCTCACCAATACAAGTCAGCAAGACACTTCAGAATATCCACTCTGACACATTGGCTCCTCGCTTTGGAGATTAAAGATTCATATTTCAGTTAGAGACATTATATTTACAGCCTCGAGTCTCGAAGCCTATATTTCTCCTCACAAATGGAGATCCACAAGGAGGGCTTCTGGTTTGAAGACAAAGAACAATACAAATTAACTTAGGGAACACATTATTGTCGGTGTGAAAATACTGCAAATATTACTAAAAATAGTCCTGTAATCTAATTATAGCTTGTTTAAATTTGAATGATACAATAAAGTACTGTTAAATGAAATGGCAAAATGGGATTTCACAAACCAAACCAGAGCAGAATCTTAATTTTTAGCATTATACTTCATTCACTGTTAATATCAAAAACATTCATTACTGCAGGTGTCCACGCAGACAGATGTCTTTTTAATTGTAAATCAGCAGAGATGAACCTTCTCTAATGAATTCATTCACTTAGTTATGATCAAAATGTGTATTTTGTTTTTCTTTACTTTGTGATTTGACATCAAAAACGGCAAAGATCCTACATCATGACTTGCACCACATCACATACAAGCAGATATATTACAAGATTATATCCAAATCACATCATCAGGCACATTATATTTCATGAAGACAGAGGAGGCTGCTCCTCTATTTCTGAGAGACAAAAGAGAGATCAAAGAAGAGTAACTGGTGGAAATTAAACGCATTACCAAATCCTGGTATAAATTATAAAAATCTTTTTTCTTCTTTGGAAAGTAATTATTTAAATTTTGGTTAACATTGGGAGGCAGGGCAGACAAGAGCGGAGAGAGAGTAGTCTGAGCTGGTCTGATATTCATTTCTAGATTTCATCTTCAGTTCTCAGTAGCAGTGTGTTCTGCTAACATGCTGCTGTACCTCTTTCACCCTGGCTGGATTTCCGCATCGACAATGGACAACCGCAGCACAGGCTTGCACAGCATGGAGCGTGTTTAAGTGAGTCAAGTGAGCTTTACAAGATCTAAAGAACACAGTCAGCCCTTACTTCTCTCTTGTTCTTGATAGACTGGATGCAACAAGAGACCTCACAGCAGGTACATAAAAAAAAAACTCCCAACATGTAAAGTGAATGGAAGCCTCCCACAAGCAGAAGAATGATTGGTGTGCTTCATTTGCTTTGTTTTTACATTTCAGCAGAATTAAGCATTCTCTGAAAAACAATTCTTTGTACTGACTTTAAAATTACTTCCTGTCCCTTATGACATCTTGAATAATATAATGTGAAATGAGACATTTAAGAACATGTGAAGTGGCAGGCAGTAGAAGATATGGGCGTCTTTGTGGCTTTATGCATATAGAGTCTTGCTTTTTACATAAAGCTACTGTACTATTAAGTGAGTATGGAGTTTGTGAGAAGGTGACAGTCAGGGGGGTGGGTGTAGTGTTCTTCTTTCACATGCTGAGAATGATTTATCACTTACTTTGCATACAAGAATGTGGACATAAAGTATGCAGTGTATAAGGTCATAAATGAGCAACACCACTGCTTCAACAGAATGCATGTAACATCATGTATCAACGTCAATGAAAATTTTGTTAATATAATTTGTTTCTCTCCTTGAATTTCCTCTTCTGTTCAACTCCTCACCACTTGCAGTTCTCATAAATGTTTTATCTGTGTTTTCTTTATGTTGCCAAGCTTGGAAAGTGTAGACATTGTATCACAGATTCCCTGATACACGGCTCTTCTTCCTCTGCAAACAGCATTTGTGGTAACCTCAAACACAGCAGACACTGCACTGATATCCAATTTATAAAGATAAATTGAGCAAACAAACAGCTTGAAGTCTACCTGCAACTGTCCATACTGAATGAGGAACACTGAGTGAATCTGCATACATCTAAGGAATGCCACTGTGCCATGCTTTTATTAATTTCACATTTATATTCATATCATGGCATGTCAAAGCAGGATGCCTCAGTAGTGGGTATGGAGAGGTGGGGCATATGCCTCTGAATCAACATCTCAAAGTGAAAGTGTTAAAAGCAAGTGTTAAAAGCATAAACATGCATACTCGCCAGCGGGAGTAATGGGTTTTCGTACTGCTGGAGTTCAATAAACAGACTGAAGAGTGTTCATTGTCTTGCTGATGAATTCTGCCTTATGTAATGACTTTGGAGTTACCTTAAAGGAGCTGATTCCTAAGTCTTACTGATGCTACAGAGGTGGCATTAGCATTAACAGCTGTTCACTTACTGTACCTGTCTACATGACACATTGTAAGAGTTGCCTACAATCAGTGGAAAGTAACTAAAGTTAGTATGCTATAGCCAGCCCCATCACATTTGGACTGTCATGCTATTTTCCGATATGGGACGCGCTCCTTAATCCTCAAATACGCTACATTATCGTATTTCAATGGACCGGTGACACACCCAGTGGCGACACAGACACAGACCATAGACTGTACACAGACAGGCTCTACCTAAGTCATGTGGCATGATTAATTGTACATTAATTTTTTTTTATGCTGTATTGTTTCCAAATTAATCGCATGCATTATGTTTGACATCCTTAAGCAGCCAAAACTCTTTGCAAAACTGGTCAGTAAACAGCTGTATGCGAATATTGGCTCTGCAGTGATAGCTACACTTATTAAACTAGTTAAGTAAAGAAAGTAGCTTGTTCAGAATAATATAAGGGTAGGCTAATGTGTCGCAGTGTAAAAAATGAGAAATTACAGTGAGTACTTTGTGCTTGCCATGTTTACATCTGGGTGAAACTGTAGGCATGAGTGGGTGTAGTATGTATGTGTGAGGAGCTTAATGTCTAGTGTAATATTTCAGGCCATTATAATCATCTGCTGAGACTTCAACATTGAGAAATACGTGGCTGGCTGAGAATTTGTATATTTTCCATTTTCTGTTGCAAAAGTCTGGTTCAGGAACACCACAGCTGCTGAGAGCTAAATGACTGAAAATGAGTGTTTGGACTGTGGTGATTTCTAATCACGCAGGCAAAACATCCACAAATACAACATCAGATGCAAAAGAGTGCACATTCAAATGGAAACGCACACTGGAGCAGATCTTAGACATTATGAGTCATTCCCCTTTATTGTTGCTAAAGCCAAAATAAACAAAATCTTAGAACCTTTTAAAGGCATAGAACTGTTCAATAGATAGAGGCTGTATTCATATACAAGCAAAAGATAATAATCACTCAGGGACTAAACATACAGTGTAAAGGAAGAGCAGTTGGCACTTCAGACAACTCATTGCACAACAATGTTACAGCAGACCCACAACTGATGATATCCACATGGTTATCCTGAAAACAGCTGTTACTCAAATCAATAACTTGCAACACATGATCACAATATGGGACCACCACTCACATCACGCACCAAAAATTAACAAATGCGCACTCAAACCTAAGCAACACGGATGTTAACTGTCCTCAACAAGTTTTTATTGCAAGGTTTCACTGCTGGAAGCAAGACAGCGAGGGGGCAGGTCTGTGTGTTGAAAATTCACGACAGCAACGTGAATATAAGTGCTCAGACATAGTGTAGTTGCATTAAAAGGCAACATAGCGATCTGCCTCTTGACATACATGTTAACTATATGGGGGGACTTACTGCACATACCTAAATAACCAGATACCCACGGTTCTGGCAGAGAAGGTCTGTGCTCTTGTTCTGAAATCCAATGCAACAGCGAATGGCTTGTTCAGCTGCTGCCTGGCCAGAGGCTAGTGCTGTTGAGGCGCTTTAATTAGGCTATGAAAATCACCAAATGCCGACACAATCAAACCCGTCGTAATGTTATCTGAAATTAAAAAAATAATCCAACCTTAGATTAACTGAATAATTTATTTTTCCTGACAGCCTAGTGTAGGCACTGCTGCCTACACTGACTGCATGTCACTGGCTTTAATGTACCTGGTAGAGCAGGACAAATTGAAACCAATCCTTTCTTTTGCAGATCTCTCTTGCCCCCCACTTTGTGTGTGCGAATCCATCCAAAAGTATCCTGCATCCATTTACACGTATACATGTGGACCCAAAAAGTACAATTTGTAAATTCAGTTTATTTTGCTCTGTCTGTCTTCTTCTGCTGTTTGGTGCTTCTGCTTATGTTGTTCACTTTGGCTTTTGCTCTTTTGCACATGTATCCACAGAGAAATCAAGTTTCTGAAGTGCAACCATGCACACAGGAGCACAATGCTTCAGATACATGTGCCTGAGAACTGACGAAATGTGCTGTGTACTCGTCCTTTGTTCTGCTGCTGTGCAGACATAAGCCTCCGTCACCACGCCTCCTCACACAGTGAATTTCAAGGCCACATCTTAATTGAAAAGCTCGAGTGGGCCATTACATTTTGTGTAGGCGGCAGGAAAGAATAATTTGAATTCACATACTCAGCTCCAAGTGATGACTCAGACACCTTGACTAATGGCATTTATCTGGCAGTCAAGTGAGAAACAGCATTATTAGTAAATCACACTGACTCCTTAATGCTTGTAATGATTTGTCCATTAACTTCTAAAAATTGGTGTATTTGTCCTTAATGTTAGTACTGCTGGACTTTATCGGTTCTAATCCTGTGAGTTGACTCTTTGGACCATATTTTCTGTCTGAAATTTCTTCTTTTGATGTCAGAAAAAAGCAGCCAAAGACATAAACATGTAAACAAGAAAAAGTGTTTTTATTAGTACAGTAGCTACACTCGGAGTGGAAATTAGTCATTCCTCACCTTTTTATTCCAATCTTCACTTTAAACAATTTTCCTCTTGCACATTTATGCTAATAAACTGTCTCTTAAGCATACTGTTGATACTGCTAAACTTTAAAAGAGTAGACTGATTGCGGTAATGGGAAAACAGCCTGGAGGTGAATCAGTGGAACACAGTGATAGCTCTATGGTAAGGAGACAAAGAGAATGGAGTGTAAGCAGTAGGGAGGCGAGTTTTCCTTGGTGTTGAGCGAGTGTTGACGCGTCACGGAGCTGAGACGGCTCAGCTCCAGCCTTTTACTATTTCCAGTATATCGTTGAGATAAGATGGACAGGGGAGTCTCTTCAGGATATCTTCATGAGAGACCATCTGGAGTCTTCCCACACTCAGTTATAGAGTCTCACGTAGGAATAATTTGATTCATGTTTGGCTAACGGAGACAATCAGTGGTTCATCGAACGTTAAACACTCTGACATTGTAAATTCTTACTAGTGCAAATTACAAATAAATCAGAAAGTCTTCCCACAATGGATGTTTTTATAAACATCTCTAGATTAGTGTGTGATATGACCTCAAAACACACAGAGAATTGTCCTTTTCTTATGACTATTCTCTTTCAGCCACAAAAGTACAGAAAGAGCAGCCTGTGCATTGTGTTTTCTGTTAACCCTTAAGGCCGACCACGCTGCAGATAGGGCTTCTAAGATGGATTAAACGGCAATCGTTGAGGCAGAGGGCTCCTCAGCCCGAGGATATGTATTCACAAGCCGCCCACCTCCCTGAGGCATAGGGCAGCCAGGATAGCAGGTCTTATCCAGGGCATTTTCTCTGCAGGCCTTGACAGCTCTATGTCATCAGCCTCTCTGAAAGACCAACAAAGATTCATTTTACTGAAATTGACCTTTTCTGTTTTTTGTGCGCAAGCTGATTTTCCAAAGCAACATGTGTGATTTTGACTGCCAGTGTATACCTCAAAATAAAATCAAACATAGTGGGGTCTTTACAGGCAAAATGGCTGCATGTGGCTGCAAAGGATTATCGCAATTATAATGGAATGCTCCACTTTGTACATTTAATGGCCAGTTTTGCACAGCACATAAATGCATGACACAGATGTAGCTTTTTGTTTTGATTCATTTGTGTTGTGTATTTAAACATCAGTGGAATGATGCATTTTTCTCAGTAGGCCTACATCTACATTTTTTGGTCCATGTAAGATTTCTTCTCCTATGTGCGGAAAGAAGATTTGGTTCCCATGCATTAAGGGAATGGTTTTCATCACTGAATGAATGGATTTAGCAAAAATGTATTCTTGGATATTAAGAAATACATTTCTTTTGAGTAAGGAAGTCATTTTTAGGGTGAGGAAATTTCATGATTTCTATGGCAAAATTAGTTTTTTTTTCAGAAATCATAGGTCAGGAAGATACTTTTTCACCCACTGTGGAGATATACTTTTAAATTTGAACAGAGTTGCACACTAAACTTGAGATTCAAATCTCAAGGAGTTTTGTGATGACCCCTAAAGTTTTTTGTTGTTTTGTTGTCAGCACTGAGGCTTTGTCTTGCAGGTGAATATAAGCAGGAATTGTCGGTGCCTATTGGGACTGGGCTCACTGAGCCTCTACTTAGTCTTTGCTAAACAGTGAAAACTCATAACTCAGTTCGTCCTTGCCCACATATTAAAGTTGGAGGGTTCCCTCCTTTGTTCAAAAAAAGACTTAATGTGAACCAATAGGCGACATGTTGGCCAATCAGAGGCCTGAAAAAAGTTCCAGTATGGTATGAATAATGACGTTGCGACCCTTCTGTTTTCCCTGTGTGTCACAATAAACTACATTATTCATCCTTCTGAATTTAAATAGCAGATGTTCTTCTCCTCTAAACAAGCCACTTCCTTTGAAGCATTAATTCCCTGTCACTTAGTAACACCACAGATGGTGTGGACTGACACAGAGATGTCATACACACGTGATGAGTCAATGTATGTGTAATAAACTGCATAAGTGCACCTCTGTGAAATCTCTTCCCGTGATTGCCTGTGTGTGTGAGTGCATGTGCATACGGATGACTGCATAAATGTAGTGTGGATGTACTGTAGGAGCCAGGTGCATGACTCCATGTAAGAAGGTCAGCCGCAGGGCAAGCGTGTGATTGCAGCAGTTCGGTGCTTTATCTGTGTGTTTACAAATGCATTGACATTCAGCATGAATGTCTCTGTTGGCTTTTGAAGTAAAACATCCACATTGCCTTTCTCTCTCTACCTGTAGGTTGTTGCTTTACTCGCGGAGTGATTATAAACAGGCAGAATATTCACTGTCATGTGAATTTTGTATTCAGTCCATCTTTGATTATATACACCATAAATATACTCAGAGAGAACCATGCCTTTGTAAGCCAATAAGCAATGCAGATGTGCCTCAACTCAATTTCAAACTGGCCCTGGAAAAACTCCTGGATACCTAAAACCTGATGTAAATCATGAAGCAGCAAGGCCAAATTTGTAAACAGCTACAAATATAAAAATGCTTTTCTAGTTGTAATTTGTAAAGTGATGAGATGGACCAGTTGTGAAATAAAATTCACTCACTGCTGTTTGATACAAGAAGTTTTAGTGTTCCCTCTGGAGACATAGAAACTAGATGCTAGACTGTTTTGTCATTGCAAAGACAACACAAAGTTCTTTTCCATTTGGAGGAGCACATGCCCATATGTCTCTGAGACCTTTCTCCTCATGCACCTGTTCCCCATCGATCCTTTTACTTGTCTTCCAGACAAGGTCTTTCAAGGTTTTCTTATCTCTACTACTTTTAGGATAAGCAGTAGATTTTGGGATGTAAAATATACCAATCCCAGCATCACTTCCTGCCTCCCCTCTTCTTTCTCCTTTACAAATCTAACCTTGATAATTATACGCCATAAGGTAGCTGGGAGCTACGTCTCCAACTGGATTGAAATTTATTATGGCAGTTGCAACAAAGCCAACTGCTTTCCACTAACAACATCCAAGTGCAGATTTTTCCATGTGCTTTCACAGGAATACGTCACTCCAGTGAACAGATTTATAAGTTCCTGCGTAGGCTTACAGTGTGGCCTGCACCTACGCTATCCAAACTCACACAGGAAGCCGATGGGAGACATCTCTCACTCTAGGTGAAGCACATAATCAATCACAGCAAGGTAATAATGTCAAGGTCTGCTAACAACGCCTCAAAGTGAATAGATGTGATGCATTCCTGCATATTTGTTCCTGTAAGGCGGTGAGGCTGAGAGTAACACAATCTTGAGGAAGTGAGGGGTCGAGGAGGGGCTGTGGAGACAACAGCACACAGTGTTGGGTTGAGAAAAAAAAGGGGAAAATAAGAAAGGTGGGCTGGGAAAGAGGGTCAAGAAGCCAGACAATGAGTGACCCTATCCCTAGACACTTCCACTGCTGTATCTCTTGGTTGTCTCAGGAGAAACGAGGTGCCCTGGACAGTGCATTCCCAGGGAAGGAGGGAGATTAACATTCCTAGGATGCTGCAGCATGGAGAGTTATGAGAGATGTGGTCCTTGGTGAATTCATTTGCGAACAGGATGTAATGTCAAGAAGGCAAGAAAATCTGATTTACTTATCATTTAGCATATGACATGTTGTGAAGGCAAGTGAAATCAGAACAAAATAAAGTGTTGTTCATGACAAGCTGAGATTTTTTTCCTTTTTTTTTTAAACCTTGATTAGATTAGTTTTTGTTGATCACTGAGTGGTTTCCTCTGTTGTTAAATTCACTATTTGAAAGTACTGTAATGAATCTTGAAAAGGAGTGTGTGGCTCCCATCCCAGTGCAAAAATGCAGCTGGTCCCATGGAAAACTGAAACAGTTGCGAGTGGGTGAGTAGTGTTGGTGGGGGGGAGGGGGTGGCACTTGGTTAAGGCTGTCACAGAATGAAATATGGTTGTTTAAAAGGAAAGTGTTGTGACATACAATACTACACTGAGTAAGCCACAGTGTGTGTGTGTATGTGTGTGTGTGTGTGTGTGTGTGTCTAATGACACAGGACGGCCACTGTCTGTCTGTTTGCCCTCCCACTATTTCCTATGAACTCGTCTGTGCTTGCAGGACAAAAGGCTCCTTCAGCGGCTCTGTCTGCCGGCCAGCGGAGCAGCAGAGGCTTTCTCTGCGTAGGTTGTGTGGGAGGGAGAGACCAGGAGCAGTCTGATGATGTGTGTGTGTGTGTGTGTGTGTTTGTATGTGTGCATAAACATATATATATATATATATATATACATCAGTAGCATGTGTCCATTTAAATGACAAGAAAACGACCTGATGCACATGACAACAGGTGTTTATTAATGAGTGTGACCTCTTGTGAGATTTTAAAACTTGACATTGAAAATATTTTTAAGAAGTGAGGACATTGTCATCAATTCCTCACTGGGTTAAGGTTACAATTAGGTTTAGGTTAAAGGCTAAAGGTTAAAACTAGACATATGGGTCTGATGGTTTAGGTTATATTTCAAAGCTGAATAATGTACAGAGAGTCCTTACACGTATAGATTCTGTGAGTTTGTGCCTCTCTCAGGTATGTCTGCCTGGATGAGCATGCATGCATGTCCCACTCTTATTACTTTCTCTCTCACAGTGCAGTTTTGATGGTGTATTACTGTATATCTGAATCACTGTCTGTGTGTGTGTGTGTGTGTGTGTGTGTGTATGTGTGTGTCTGTCTAGATTTCAGCGTGTGGGTGTGGAGATGACACAGACTGTCAGACTATAAAGCATTGTGAGGAGTCAGGGGAGGCATGGCTCTGTTCTCAGACGCTTCCCTCTGTGACCCCGGACCATCATAAATCTCCTAATTCCCTCATTCCAGTGTCAAACGGAGCAGTGCTCTCATGTGCTGGAAATTCCCCCATTCCCCACTGCTGGAGAACAATTCCTGCAGCAGCTCCACCAGCAAAGCCTGACTTCTGTACTGCTGTCACATTTGGACAGCGGCATATGGTCATCAATGATTTACCCACGTGTCAGGTGAACTGCATTGACAGAACATTGGCTTTTGTCATTGATTGTCACCTTGAATGACAATACAAGTCAAAATCGGGAAAAATAATTCTGGCATTTTAACTCACAGAAAAAATATATTGCAAAATATTGCAGGAATAATAGTCCAATCACAAAGGCACCACACTTTAGAGAAAAGAAAAACCAAAAAAAAAAAAAAAAAACAGGAACACAGGCTTTCTTGAGGGAATAAATTCTGACATAGCTCTGTTGTTATTTGTCTTTCACACATATGACAGCATTCTAGATAATAAAACATATGTGATAAGATTAAGCAAAGCTTATCATCAACCTAAATTAAATAACATATGGGTGCATATTTAGGTAATGCAGCAGTGGCCGCTGGCCAGAAACCACCATTCATTTGAATTAGGCCAGTTTGACAGCATAAAGGGTGCTAACGCAGAGGGCTTTGGTAAAAAAACAAACAAAAAAACCTCTCCTTAAGACTGTTATTTGGCTTGGACTATATCTACAAGAGTAACAAATTCAAATATCATTGGACTGCATTTATATAGTGCCTTTTGCATTTTTTATGCAACCACATCCCACCAGTGGCAAGCTATTGAAAAAGGTGCTGGCCTAACCACTGGGAACAATTTTGGGTTCAATGTCTTGCTCAAAGACACTTATACATGTGGATGGGAAGAGCTGGATATTGATTCAGCAGTCCTGCACTATGGACCAATATGTATTGAGCTGGGCATTTCAATGGGCCACTCTGTAATGCGAATGGTTTTGCGGACAGTGCTCTGGAGGATCAGTTCTCAGTGTGTCACTGATAACTTCATGTTCCCACAGGAATATAACACAAAAGGGCCAAACTTTTTTTTTTATTTAGGACTTATACTTTTTCATTCTTTGTAAATGAAACATCCTGTGGTCTCATATGTTGGCCTCTGGCTTTATCCTCCATCAGTGAGCAATTAAAAAACAACAACAACAACAAAAAACATTAGGTGGTGTAGAGGTATAGAAGTGTGTCTTGCCAACAGGCAAGAGTGTTTTTATTCCAAAGCAGAGTCCCAGTCACTAAAAAACTCTTAAGAACTTGGTGTAATGATCGCTCAGTCACTGGTACTGATTAATTCCACCATCAACACCTTGCATTATGTTCTTCTTGTGGTATGGGGGAGTCACAGTGCTTTTTTACAGCCCTTTTAATGGAGCACAGCAAGACTTACAACTTTCACATCACAGGTCTGGAGGCGTCAACTTAGAATCCAGGTCCATTAACACCAGCAGCTTGCTCGACACATCTCAGTCCAAATCCTGCACTCACTGCATTTTTCGCAGGTAGTGGGACATTTAGGGGATAGTGAGATGGTGACTACCCACTACTGGAGAGCTAACTATAGCAGAGCACTGTATTGTGCAGAAAAAAAATGTGCAGGAGTCGTGTGTGTGTGTGTGTGTGTGTTTTGTTGAGTTGTTCAACAACTCACCCATCTGTGCATGAATGACAGGTTTTCAACTTGAGAATTTGTGACAAGGCTACTACACATTGTTGCTTTTCCCAGACAGCCACAATCCTGAAATGGCAATTAAAACTCCTGAGAGCTCTGAAACTGCTGAAAAGTGAGGATCAGTGCAAAAAAAAGAAAGAATGTAGCAACAAAGAGTCAGGAAATGAGGTAAAAAAAAAAAAAGAAAAGAGAGGAGAGAGGCACCACTCAATTGAGAATGACATCCTTGCGATCATGTTTCAACAAGATTTGCTGCTTTAATATAAAGTCAATTAATTCCAGTGTAAGAGGAGCAACACTTTGTAACATGTGGTATTAATGGGGCAGCTTCAAAACCCATATACCTGTTAACAGTGATCACTATCACTGCCCCATATATGCTTTATTTGGTCTGGGATTTGATCAGAAGTACTCTATCCTGTGGCCCCATGAGACCCTGGCAACCAGGGAACCGACTTCCTCTCATGCCTCTGCACCATTTATTAACCCGATTCATAGGGACTTGTGTGGAGATTTACTGCTCACTTCATCTTGAAAGCTTTTTTATTGTTGTAATGTTAACCCTGAAAGAACACACTAAGTCCCGATGCGGGTGTATATCACATACAGGAGGAGTGTTGCCTGCAAATTCAGACCCTGTGGTTTTTAATATGCACACACATATGAGAGATGGCATGTACTATTAAATGTACAAATGGCACGCATGCACGCACACATACATACTTACACATCCCAGCTGCCCTTGAGGCGAGATACTGTGGCTCAGGTTTGAAGGATTAAAATGAAGGATTAATAAACACGTTACTTTGTAGCTGTAGGATTAACCCTCTTTCTTCCTCCATTAATGGCAAACACACTTCCAATAACACCAGTTCATACTGGCTGAGAATAAATTATGCACACTCATACACAGACAGTCAAACACACACACAATTAAATACAGAAACAGTGTTTGAAAGTGAAATACCAAGCACCTCCAATACCAACCAACACTTATTCTTAAGTTCCGGCTTGAGGCTTCACATCTCCTGAGCTTCAGAGGAATGTGCCGTGTAATAGTGTTATAGGCGAGCTGAAGGAGGTATACTGGAGGCTGGATGGGGGAGGAAGTGCCAAGGGGAGGGAGGCAAGGGAAATCGTCTCCGAGTATTTCTTCTAAACAGTCCCAGTCTTGACAGCTCTCTCTTCCTGAGGCCCACCTCTGTTCAGGTAGCGGCTACTATGGCATTGCCTGAGAAAGACTTTTTTTTTTTTTTTTTTTGGTTGAAAGGGCTCCGAGGGTGAATAAATTTGACAAAGGAGTTCTTACTGTGGAATTTAAAGTGCCAGTGAATCGGTGTGGGGGGATTGGGTGAGGAGGGCGGAGAAGGGGGGGAAGAGCAGCATAAATGGAGCGAGCCCTTCGGGGCGGCTGTCTCCGCGAAGTTGATCCCACCGAGTTTAATCCTTGACATCACGTGAGCAAAATCCCAACGCTGCCACTGCTGTCTCCTCCAGACAGCCCGTGGATGTGGGTTTTATAAGCAAAAGGATGGATGTGGGGCAGCACGTCAGTGTAGTCCCTGCCTCTGTGCTTGCTCTGCATTTTTTCCAAATTGGATATTGGGCAGGGAATGGGCAGATAAGGTCAGGGATATAGGTTTAATTTAACTATTAGAGGGGAAGGTCTGTCCCAGGTTGTAAATCACACTTGAAATGCCTTTTACAGCAGCGTTCATGCATATATTAAAAAATCTCTTGAGAAACTAAACAACACAAATTGGCATTGAGGACTATTCATCCATCTCCTACTCGCTACAGTGACTGTTTTATTCTGTCAACCTTTAGTTCTAGATTGGGTTGTGATACCTTTTCAGTATCAGATTGAGCATTTCTTAGCCTTAGTCTGGAAGCAGTAGAAAGTGACTGGAGATAAAAGGCAAGAGAGACAAGGGAGGGAGGACATGCAACAAAGATCTCGTCCAGACTTGAACCAGGGATGCCATCGTTACATGGTCTATGTGCCAAACCACAAGGCCAGCAGCATACCCTAGCTTATTGTAGGTTTAGGTTTTTTAGATATTTGTCATTGTGTGTTTGCTTCAACTAACTGAGGCAGAAAGAAATCTTGATTTAAATGAGACTTCCTGAATAAATATAGCTTGACAACTGGAACGGCTTAACAAACACTGTAGCCTCTCATGACTGGACTTCTGAAAAATCACATGTCAGTCTCCAGTGCTGCGGCATGCTTTTTGTCCACAATTTCTCTCGCAACATTTACAGACTTTGTCTGGTTACCCACTGTGGCTGCCTCTACCAACACTAACCACCATCTCTCGTCCTTATAAAATATATTGTTTCCTGTGAGCCAGAGCTCTTGCCCACTACAAACACACTGTTTGTGCATGGGGTTAACAAAAATGCAAAACAATCTTTCATCTGAAGCCGTTACCTCCTTGAGCTATTTATCCCTAAAGCAAAGCCCGGCTGACCATCAAAGCTGCAAAGAGTAACCGTCGAGTTAATGACTGAAGGTGGACAAACAGTGGCCTGTTTCACTGCTCCACTCCCACACAGGTGCACTCGCCCACACTCCAGGTGCAGCGATCTCATCTGCACAAGACAGAGCAACCTAACAAATCCAGATTAGAGTTAATCCATGACATGTCAAAACATCTGTCACAAAGGTCACTCACAAGCAGAGCCACTGACAAAAGATTTTTTTTTTTCTTGAGATTCTTGATTTTACAAAATTTAGGTGAAAATATGGAAACCACATCTTGGCCCCATCAAAAATAATCAAACTATAAATCAAAGATGGCTACTGGAATTGTACTATGGAAAACGTGTTTACAGCTAGAGAGAAGACACAGGGAAGACATGGGGGTGAGGGAAGGAGAGACAGAGACAGATATATGGGAAATTGCATACAAAACTGACAATGTATGAAACTGGGTTATGAACAATACACTTTGAAATTGGAGAATTAGACTAAGAGCTCAATATACTCAAGGGGGGAAAAAAGGGGGTTAAATTTTTCTGCATGTGTGTAGTTGTGCCATCTACGCATTCTTAAGTTGTGCTATGGCAAATTCAAATGAATGGAGACAGTTGACAGTTTGTTCATGCAGAATTCAGGCAGTTTGTTTCTAGCAATCCAGTGCAACAGTATTGTTTTTTCTCCAACACGACAAAATAACTTAACAGTCAAAATTCAAGAGTATCGAATGTGGTGATTAGTTGTCTATAATTCATATGGAGACAAAACGCTGGATTGGTTTGGTTGCACCTGTCTTGGTTGACAGTGCCAATTTTCTCTCATCAGCACAAAACAGCAGAAGCACAAGCCCGGGAGTATCACACTTCTGGGGTTGGCTTATTTTTCTTGTGTTGCAGTGGCAGGTTCAAGTAAACAGCAACAACAACTCTGCTCTCTGCTGCAGGTCAAAAATGTTTTCAGTTATCTCCCACTGCTGGCGAAGGCAACACGCAGGAAGTTTACAGATTCTGGATTTACGTGCTGTGATCATGACTTTCAATATACTGAAACATTCACAGAGATAAAATCTCATTTTCTGTCTTTAACAGACAACAAGAGGACTATAACAATGCATTCTGAAATGAATGAAACAAAATGTGATAAACACTGAAACTTTAACAGACCCACAGCGACTCACTCCTGGCATCGAGCATTCGCTTCCTGACCTTTACCCTGACAGTGACAGCTTTGCTCAACCAAATTCATTTCATCAAGTGACTTACCAGTTTGCAGTCATCCTTCTCAGTTCAAGAGCTCATGTCAAGCACCGCTGAAATGTCAGAATACACACAGACACGCTTTTCCCTCTGTGAGACACTCATCTGCTTGTCTGAGGAGGCCATACAGCTCTTTAGTTGCATCAAATAGCTCGTTCAGCACAGTTTAGCAGCAAAGGACAACAACCGACCGTATCAGCAAAATCCATATCACAATTTCCTTGACGTCCTGTGGCAGGCGGTGTTTCATCACAGTGACAGCTCCTTTGGCTGGATGTGGAGATAGTGTTATTACAGTGTGAATAGGAAACTTAAAAGGGCTGGTTCTTGTGTCTGTCAGAAAGAATGGTTAATGTTACACTTTCACCGTTGGATCATCATGCACAATCATTTTGAACAATGATGGATAGCACGATTCAGTACATCATCACTATCCTTCTAGCGAGCTAGCTTGCACAGAACTAAAAAGCTCGGGGACCATTTATAATTCACCTTGAGATGAGTGCAATGACAGAAGAGAAGTGGTACACCTTGATGATATTAGCGTCCATTGTCGCACGTGGCTTAATGGCTACTCAAACAGGATATTGACCCAAGCAAAGCATGCCTGCCTGCCTTTATGATTCTTATCAGAATGAATGAAGCTGTGGATCCCGCTGAGAGTGATACTTTAGCCATCCATTCATAGTCATTCATCACTGAGGCGGGAAGTGAGATTCCTATATCCATTAAGCGAAGATAGATTCACAGTTCCCTGGTGGCCATTTAAGTAAGCAAGTACGTCCAGAGGAGGTCAACTCTCCTGAAATAGCCTTGAAACTACCTTGAAATCTCAATGCAGATGAGCTGCAACACCTTGCTCTCAGGAAACCGTTGGCCTTGTTTTGCAGGAGCAGCACTGTAATGGCTGATTACTATAATCTAAACCTTGTTTTACAACTAGTACATTTAATGGCTTTTTTTTTTTTTCAATCAAAAGCAATGAGCTCCAGCAAGAAGCTAAATATGAAAATGCAATTTTCCAGTTTATGAGGTCACAGAACATCAAATTTTAAGTATTTTTAAGCCAATAAATTGCACAGTGATAGACAGGGCGATGATTCTCTGCAGAAGGATTTTGTCTGTTTTTGTGCTGAATGCTCAGCTGTGTGCCATAGGAGTCTTTTCTAATCACCAAAGCAAGACCCGATTTGTCGGTGCCTCCCCCACAAAGAGGTGAAGTACTGGGCACTAAATTGCATGATGGACTTTTTCTCAGCCAAGAAAGGGCTGCCACATTCAAGGATGTTTGCGGGCCATCTCAATTAATGCTTTTGAAACGCCATCTCTCATTAAGCCATGAGAGCAGTGGCAACTCAGCAGCCAAAAGAGAGTATTGAGCTTTGGGTCTCAAAGGAAAGGATTGCTGCAACACCAGATACAGCATCTGCTATTGATTCAATTACTTCGATGAATAAATAGATTTCTCTGGGTTATGGAATGAGGCCAGCCTGGAATTCTTAATGACTTCAGTCAATAGACTATGAATATAGTCTGAAGCCCCACAAATGAGTAGGGGATATTTTTTTCTGAATTTCATTTTACTTTTGTTTTTTTGCAGAAGTGAAGGATTTCAACCGAAGAATTGTCAGAGGTTTGACATAATGGGGATGTGGTTCTATCTTGGATCATGTTGCCAATTCTTTAAACAGCTTGTCAGGTCAAGAAACCCTCAGACAGAAGCTATTCAATATATCTTTGCTGTTGCACCTGCATTAATGGAAGCACTGGGTCCTAGCCATCTAATAACTCCCCCTCCCTAAAACCCTGAATGAAAGAAGAAAAAAAAGAGAGAACTTCATATTTATGACACATTCTGTCTTTTGTCTTGAAAAACATCAGGCAGTTCTCAGTGTCTATCATTGTAACAGCAAGCGAAACTGGCATACCATTCAACTGTGTGTCAATCCATCATTAAGAAAACAATAGTTGTGGGGGTTCATTACACTCTCTGGTGAAATACTGTCTTTGTTAGTTAGGAGCCTCCCGTTTTTTTTGGGTTCCTGCGGAGAGATCGAGAGCCCACTGATGTGACATATATTTCACTGTGGGGGAGGAGGCCGTCAGAGCATAATCCGGTTAGAGAGAGAATGCTCATGACAAAAGGAGGAAGAGCAGCCAAAGCATTGTGCTCTGGCACATCCACGGTGATGTTTACGTACATCTTTGATGTGAGCATCTTTTTCGAATGCAAAAGAAATGGATTTAGGTCATGCTGAGTGATTTAGCCAGTTGGAGAACCTGTCTGCTCCTTTATTTTCTGCTCTCTGGGCTCTTGAAGAAAGTTATTTTTGAATTCTCAGCTGTGTGGAGGACTCAACAGAGTCTATGCATTTTGATTGCTACTGTCTTCATCAGGCCTGTAAGATGACAATGATGGCTCAGGGTTTGTTAAGTAAAAACAAAATCAGTCAATCAGTCTAAAGGACGTGCAGAGATGACAAGTGCTCTCAGATAAGCGGCTCTTTGGAACTGCTCCGCTGTGATTTCCCACCTCACCCTTTGCAACTCACTCGCCTTTTGTACAAACTTGGCCTCTGCCTCTGTCTGCCAGTTTGTTTGTGTGTGTGTGTGTGTGTGTGCGTGTGTGTGTGTTTTTGACAGCCACTTTCTCAGCCGCTTCCATCCCTCTGATTCTCTGTTGGCATGGTGAGGAAGCAGCGGGAAGCCTTCACTCCAATTTGCCATCGTTTGTCATCACTTGCCCCTGTGACACAGACACACATACACATTCATACACACACCATCGTCCACTTTCAGAGGCATGCCGACAGTGGCGACCCCGTGACTGCACTTTCAGCCTCCCCCATGTTACCCATAGCTTTGGTGGTGCCATCTGTGATTTAAACATAAGAGGTGGTTTACACTGTCTGTACAACACAATGCACAGCTGCAGTCCTGAAGATGTGTAGACATGTCAGTCAAATTAAACATTGGGAATGGGAATACCCAGTTTAAGGTGTCATCTGTTCAAAATCTTCTTTTGTTCATAGGTCTTTTGTTGCACTTTTTGAATGACAAGAAGTCCTGCATTACAGTGTTTGCACAACTTTGACGGCTATCATTACAGAAGTTTCAAAGATTTTTGTTGTTTGTAGATATTTGCCTCCACTTACAGTAGGTGCAAAAGAGGTGTGTTGAAATGTAGCTTTTGCTTCTGAAACCACTCAATGAGATATGATATGCTATCAAACCTTTTGTGGTTTGTTCAGAATATCCAGGGAAGAGCTGTTGCTTTGGAATTTTCCTCATGGAAATTTTTAATGTTGCGAGCGATGGAAGGGCATTCACCACTGTACTGAGCTGGAAGCAGAAAACACAGGTAGAAGACAGCTACGAACGATAAAACTATCTGTGCTGTAAGATACTATTGGGCTAAGTTAGAGAAAATCCTTCTTTGTAAATTGGACAGATCAAGACCAAGGGCACGATGCAGAAATTCTGATTGTTTCCTCCAGTTTTAATAGTGTGATATAACTGCAGCGCTCATATGTCCCAGAGCGCAGTGTTTAAATAATGAGGCTCAAGTATGATTTGATCAGCCCCTCCGGCTCTGAAACTAACTATGCATTTGAAGCTTGTAGCAATGCTACATTTGGCGACAGTAATTAAGGAGAAAGCAAAGGTCTCATTAAGCAAATTACCTTGTTGCAGAGAAGTCGGGGGTTAAAAGCCTTCCCTGGCTGAGCTGTCGTTCCTTTTCATCATCAAGGATCATCTAACCACTGAGAGAGGTCTCGGCGTCTGATTTCATTACACATTTATTCCTTTCCGTCATTCATTTGCACTTCGTTTTACAAGCATCTGCACTACAAAGTTCAAACGCTCTGATTTATGCATCAAACTAAAGGGTCTTTGTATTCTGGAAATCTGTGAGGGCATATTAAATTTATATATGTGCTTTACTCTTAGTGTTAGGGAAAGGGAGTCAGATTTCTTTCATTTTGCTCCACTAAGTTTGCATCCACCAAGTGAGAGTCAACAATAAGACACCCTAACTGCTCAGAAATCCAGCCCAGCCATCCCATGGCGTGGATTCATTTTGTTGATGGATTAGTGTAGAGAGGACTCAGGAGGGAAGTTGGAAGTGGATTCTATCTATTATTTTGGGTCTTGTGTCCTGGCTGGGCGCTGGCATGGTCCAGTCAGTGCTCCTGTCTGTTGGCATAGCTGAGCCAGAACCCTGGAATGGGCAGTAAGTGTGTGACGTGAGGGCTCGATGCCATCTGGGCACTGGGATTGACGAGATGACGGCGATAACTCTCTATACGGATTCAGATGGACAGGAAGATGTGCCTAGTCCCCGCTGTGGTGGCGGCACCAAACCCCAGTGCTAAAGTTGAATGGTTCCCAGTACCATGCACCATCACCCCTGGTTTCCTAAAAGTCCACCAGAAAGTGGGAAAACAGAGTGGATTTTCAGTCATGATTCTAGTGGCTACATTCACACACACACAAAGCAACCTGGCTATTGGCCATAAACTCATTATGGTCCACTTCAGCTCTTATTTCCTGCCATCCAGGTCCAGCATTACCACCTGTCATGTGCCAAATGCTGGTTAAATTTGCTTTTGGCGCATACATTTCTGAGATGATAAACACAGGAATACACTGGTGATATGAAGAGTTACGATTAAGATAACGTACACGATTAAGACAAACACTGCTGCAGCATTTGAAGCATATAGTGATAATTTGAAAGCAAAACAGACGTGTATAAAGGGACTGATAAAGCAAGCAATAATAGTTAAGCAATTTAGCTATTACAAATTTGAGGTAGTATGTACATTATATGTAATTCTGTGTACACCTAGTTGAAGATGTTTCTTGTTTTCAGCCTTTTACATTTGATATTAAACATCGGAGAGTTAGACACTTTATTTTTCCCTATAGTAGGCTTGACACCATAGGGCAAAACTGGGAAAAAATACTGTAAATTAATGATTTCTTAAAGGTAAATCTGGACAGTATATCCTTGCCATAAGGTATCCCAGCTGCTACCAATACACTGGCTAAAAGAAATTCCCTTCCATCTGTGATGTCTTCCCTGCAGTGGGAGTTCAGCAGTAGAAAAAAAAGAAGAAGAAGAAGGATGAGGCCATTTTCTGCTATACTTATTACAGAAAATGATAAAAACAACCACTGAACACCACCATTATTTTGTATATACTTTAACATTCTTATGATATGGACATTTGTTAAAACCATAATAATGCAGGAAGCCAATCATGTTTCTATGCTTAACCAAACCAGGTTATACTTTTACAGTCATTAAACCACAACCCTGGTTGATTCATTGTGTAGTCTATATTTTACTATGTAGTTAGTGACTAATGTTTCAGCTTAGCTTGGGATATAGGAGAAGTTAGGAATGTGGGATATCAGGGTTGGAGATCAGGCAGCTCATTGCTGCTCCTGCAACAAAAAAAAAAAAAGCTGCCTCTCCTTACTCAACAGAGTCCCATTTAAGAGCTGCAGATTACATCTCTGAACATACCAGTTACAATTAGATGTGTGTTACTGATTAGTTAGCAACAAGTGGTTAAAGTAACTGATACTCCATACTAGACGCACCACTTACACAATTGTTTGGGTCCATTAACAGTCGTTATGGGACACGTGAATCGTTTCTGAAATGTTTGTCTAAAAACTCCTTAAAACTCCTCTGAACTCTCCATGTCTGCTGCACTGGTTGACTACAAAGGAAGTACTTGCAGTATGTGTTACATAAAGTCTAATCCTCAAAAAAGTATAGGCTAAGAAATACTTTGTATAGGTTGTCAGAAGACTTGACCATCAAATAGAGACATTGTTGGCTTGGCCTTCGGTTTTGTTTGTTTGAAAAATTAATTTTTGCACTTGACATAAGGCTGTTTGAGTACCACTGAATGTGTGTGGGTCTAAATCCCAACAGAATGAAGTAATGAAAAATCATCTGAGGACCTTGTCAAAGGCTGTCAGAAAAGTTCATGGTGTTTATTAATCAATTGTTCAAGAAAGCATTCATTGCAAGGGCATGTGTCGATAATTCTGAAGGACTTGGGTTCAATGGAGAAAACTGTTTTTAATTTTGCACAGACAAAATGAATACACTGGTCTATCATTTCTAACAAGTTCTTATATTCCTTCTCTAAAATCACACATTAGAGTATACAACATGTTTTTTTAAATACAATTTACTTTCTCAAAGTAATGTACATATTCATGGTCAATTTAACCAGTTGTACAATTTAAGGTTAAAAAGGAACACAGCTCCCACGCAGGTATATTCAGTGGTTGGCCTGATCAGATCTCTCCTTATGACTGTGCGGGTGTGTACAAATATGCCTGACTGGCATCTCCTCTGCATTCCTGTTGCACCTTTTAAGGAAAGGTTTTATTACGTATCTGCGTCACTAAGGACTGTGTGGTTGCAGTTTCATCAGATTTGACTGACTGTGACCAAACAAGGCACAAACCATCACCACACACTGATTCAGCTATTGCTAAATCAAGACTGGTGCATAATGTGTGACATCACCTCCTCTCAGCTGACCCTCAACATTTCAACACAGTGAGAAGAGCACACTGAAATTCCTAATGCAAAAAAAACAAAAACAAAACAGATTAAGTTGAAATTAAAGACCCACAGCAACTTTTTATCATTCATATTATGATCAGATTTTATAAAATGTTTTGCTTGGGCCTGCTAATCACACTCACTGCTCTCACAACATTCACTCTTTCTCTTCTCTTTTTACTCAGTTATTCCTCCACTCAGGGTGACTCCACTCTTGCAGGAGTAAGACTTTGACCAACTCTGCCCTCAGGTGTAATTCTGTGATCTATGAACTTGACCTTCCTAAAATATCATGATGCGTCCAGTTGATTTTGCTCTGCATAAGAATGTCAGCTAAATTGCTATAATGTAAATGAGATGAAAAAAGTTGCACAAAATCATCTGCACCTGCATCACACTCCCCCAGATTCTCTACTTGTACCCATTATTCATATGCTCAAAACATTACAGATCTGGGATGCTAATGCAGTCTCATAGCCTCTGCCCAGTGTTTGAGCCTTCACACTCATACTCTGCCGGGGCCTTGATTAAATTTGTTGCCCCAGCCGTCCGCCTGCCGGCTGCCAGATGACTGTGAATATGAATGAGACACTAACATTGAATGTTGCGAGGCTCTGTCCTTGTTTTTCCTTTCTTGTCGGCTCATTATCCTGGTTGGCTCCCTCCTTAACTTCTTTTCACTCTACTGTCTCTCTCTTCCCCCCAAAGATGTCAGCACCAACTTCCACACAGCGATGAAAACACACAGCAGCACACATACAAACCTGCTGACAGACCAAACCATAGAGGTGGGGCCTCTCTGTCTTTTTCCCCTATATAATTCTGAGAGAAAATACATGAGAGATGATAGATTTGATGAGAGGACACCCCCAGACAACGGCAAACTATCACAGACTTTCAATGACTATCGACCACATCGATTCTCTTCGTGTGTCCGACAATTATTATAACCTGGATCAGGCAGCTGTGCACAGCAGTGGAAAGTAATTGAAAAATGTATACGGCTATACATGAAACACGATGACAGGAAACCACTAACAGCACTCTCGTGATGATCAACCCAGGCGACGAGAGAACAGGAAAAATATCCCACACTGGTGGGTCCAGCTATCTTACATTTTTTTTTTTTTTTTTTTACACACTAAAGATCCATTTTATCTATTTCTGTGGGTGGAGGCGGAGAAGTATGGGGCACTGGTTTCCAGTTGCAGAGCCACGATTTAAGCTGCTAAGACATCTGAATCATTATTTTTGTTTCTTTCAAAAATTTTTTTCTTTTCCAAAATCTGTTGCAGCTTTAACTCATCCTGGCCTTAAGGACAGCCTATAACTTCTAACCCTAAAGTGGAAATGTACCAGACCGTTTACATCGATCACTTGTTTTTATTACACTGCACATCCCTACACTTGACAGTCATAGTGAGGCTTCAGAAAATTCTTTCTTAGTTTCCTACCTATTTCCTCTCTGTTAACTCCAAGCAAACTGCTGTTGCCTCAAACATTGTTTCCTATACAGCAGGGGATTTGTTTCTCATCCACTCTGTTAAGAGCAGAAAATGCAAAACCTAAAAAGACAAATAACCTGTGTGTCCAACAATGCCATGGGGTGATAATGACTACTTTTTGTCAGTGCTTGAAATATTCATCTTTTTTCGAGTCCTGGAATGAAACTTGGCTTCAGATATATAATATAGTCATACACACACAAACACACAAAGATGCGCATATGTGTGGGGCCCTAGCAGCCTTTTCCTAGTCAGTGGGGTCTCCATCAGTATTGACAGGCTGTGGTCCTGGACTGACTACAGACAGACAAACTCAGGGAGGGAGGAGACGCCTGGCTCTGCCAAGTGCCATGGTTGGACAGCCCTCCAAGGTCCTGGGGTGTGAGAAAGTCCTGTGTGGCAGCCTTGGAAACAAATCCAATATGGACTCTTTTCTGACAATATGGTTAGTCTAAATAACACAAGTTAAACAAACACAGTATGGTCTTAGTTGGATGAGAAATGTCCAGACTGGATAAATATGTGTGCACTGATGATTTGATTTAGTTATTGTGACTAATTGTGAATTGAGAGTCATTGGAAAGCCATTGACTTATGTGCATTTTCAGTGGTTGTCAACAGTTACCTGAGCTCATACGGTTAATTTGAACAACTAAAAGAAAAAAACAAAACTTTTTTTTTTTTTTTTTTTTACTTCTTCAGCCTGTCAGAGTGTGGCTTTTACTTCCTGCCCACATGTTAAGTAGCACTGTACATCCATCAACCACAGTCAACAGAGGGATTTTGTTTTTCTAACCCCATGATATTTCAATTTGACAAACTGCTCTGAGGTTAAGAGCTTCATGGCATCTATAAATACCTACACATTTAATATCACATGTATCTATAGCAACGTAACACAGGCTTCATCTGGTTTGTTCATCATAATGAATTATACAAGTAACCTGTTTTAAGCCTTTCAGTGTTCGCCCGGATGTTTCCATGGTTGTATGGGCTGTCTGCATGAACTGCCTACTCTACATTTATGACGTCTGAATTCAATAAATTGATTATCTGTCATGTGTCAACTGTTTCGACTGTTTCAAGGTGACTCTGGTTTCAGATAATTTGATGAGGTTAATTGCTTGATTTTCTAGAAAAATGCTTACCACACAAGCTGGCGCGAGCTAGAAAAAAATGATCATTATTAATGTGTTCCAGGTCCAGGTGAGATACCAGTCACAAAATGGATGGCGCCGTATAGTGGGTTTATATTGGATTAATAGTTAGAAGGTCAGAAGACAAGTCAGCCACATATTACTTTCAACCTAGTGCTCATATTCTACTGTACTTAACTCTGGATGTGTTAAAAGGGCATGGGGCTTCCCATGGCTTAGTGCCACACATGCTGTAACTGTTAAGGAAACTACAGGGGGAGATACCGATAGTCCCTGGAGGCCTCCAGGGATCGGGTCTTAGTCTGCCCACATAGAAAGCAGGAACACCATAAACCTAAAAGGATAACAAATGAGACAACACAGGCAAGGATTTATGAAGTGCTGAAACGCTCCCCGCCATACTGCCTCTCCACCATGCTGGATGGAGAAATGAAAAATACCAGGATGCTCTGGAAGGTGAGAGATAGAGAAAAAGGAGAGAGAAGGATGGCCTGCCAGATTCCCCAGTAAAGGAAAAAAAAGAAGACAAGAGAGGGGAAAAGGAAACCGCTTTCCCTCAAACTCCCATGCACCGTTTCCTGCTCATCAGAATCTAGCTATTACCAAAGTCAAAGTGCTTTCATGGGTCATTATGAGCCAGACATGCTGTCAGTGCTCTGAAGAGTCTTTGCTATTTGAGCTCCTCCAATTTACCTCAAAATTTATTGCTCAGGAAAGGACTAACATATACTTAATACAGATTGGAACGTCCCCCTACATTCAATAGACTTCCCAGACCTGATTGGATATTGTGTATCAACTCTCTGGTTTTGAATTCAGGTGTTTCTTTCTCCGCACAAGGTCTAGCAAATTCCTGTCTGCCACCATTCATCTCCTGCTTCTGAAGCGGCTGTGTGTTTATTTTGATATAAAACTGGATAGCAGGTGTTCCCTTATCTCAAAGAGAATCCAGCCAATTACAAAGACACAGTTTAGGCCCGCCTTCCCAGAGCTTTTCATCATCTCCTAATTGGCCCATCTGCAGTCAAGACAGGCTGGACTCGCTTGAGCAACTTGCCTCATTGGGTTGTATCACTCCCAATGCCCTCTGTAGTCTTGGAATGACCCCTGTGTTTTAAACATGAAGTTTTTCTATTCCCATTTTTCTAAACCAAATCCTTTTGTCTGGCCAGATCACAAGTGGAAGACACAAAAAGGATCCATTAAGCAAAACTTTTCATATGATGGCAGGGCTCAAGGCAAGATTATGACATTTTGTAGCTGTTTTTTTTTTTTTTTTTACATAACTATTGTTCAAAAAAGGTCTTATAATGAGTTATCAGTGACTGATTTAATTGTAGGTCTACTGAAAGAGTCTGGATATAGTTCAGTTATTGGTGACTCCAGTGAATATTTGCATAAAACCTATTGCAATTAGAACTGAGTTCAATAGAGGGCTTCTTTGACATCTGTATTAGATTCAAAGGCATTCACAGTGTTTGGACAGCAATGGAAAGTGTTAATGAATTGGTTCTAAAAGTGAGTGCAGATTTACAAGAAGTTTTAAAAGGTTGTGTTCATTCAGTCCATGTTGAAACCTTGAAAACTGTTAATCCTGACAACCCAAGCCCGTGCAATAGGAATAGGGATTCATTAACATCAAAGGTAAAGGGTAAAGATATTTACCCCAGGCCTGACAGCCCCATTTATTGGCATTACCAGATTAAATGTCTGCCGCAAAAAAAAAAAAAAAAAAAGAATAAACTGTCAGTGTTGAACTTGTGTGATTACAGCAAATGCTTGAAGAAAATAATATAAGATGTTTATTTAAAATTTTTGCTTCTAGAATTATATAAAAAGTTTTTGTTTTTTGTTGCTATTATTTTCATAAAACCATCTGCTTCTTGTCAAAAATAACTTTGCAATGAAGGTCTATTGTGATTGATCAGGCTTAGTGATACACACACTACACACATTCTTGAATGGAGGGTGCAGATAAAGAATGTCATCACATGTTCATGAAAGAGCAACCTGCAGACTGCAAAGGATTATCATTGAAATTATTAAAGAAACTCAATGACTACATGCGGTGTAAAATATTTGAGATGCTACATCCTGCTGTCTCTAACAAGATATTGGTCCTGTGCGGTCAGAGTGGTGTACATCTTTGAAATTTCAGGCACGCATGCTCTCGTTTGTAGTTTGAAATATGTTTTCTGTTAATTAGCGGCATTAATGTGGGCTTCTACATCTCTGATCTTCTGTCTTGTCAGTGTGGGCTGCAGAGACACTTTTTACTTCTCAGAGACTGCTCTCAGATGTAGTGCTTTGATTTGTTCAGTATCAAGCACTTGAGAGACTGACCTTGCTGTAAAAGCAAACTCCCCAAAGGACACAGTCTGGTCTGAAGCTTTTGCCTCTTGCCAGCCTGTTCCCTGTTGGACTGTATGGCTACATTGGCAACCAGATTGTCTTCACAGCTCTTGCTATTTTCCCATATTGAGTACTTCTGGTGTTGGGGAGTCTCCCAGTTTATCTTTATCGATAACAAAGGTGGCTCCCTGCTCTGATCAATTTTCGCAGGAGCTCTTGATGCTTCTGGGCTAAAAGGAATCAATGGAGGTGCAAAGAGCCCATTGTCTCTAAGCTTTCCCCGATTCTGCCTGTCTCACTCATTTCGTTGTGGCACAGCGAAGCTGAGCCTGATCTCCATTCAGACTGCCCTTCTAATTGCCTCATTTGAGAAAATAGAGCAACCAGGCTCATTTTCCCTGCAACTCCCCCATTGATGATTCAGACAGGGGTCCATGGAGCAATGCAAGACTGGGATCTCTATGGCCATTCTGTCTGCCTCCATTCACCACTGTTCTTCGTCCATCAGATCGATTGTTTGAATAAATTCCTCAGTGCATGATTGTAAATATTCAGAATTTCAGGGCTAGCTAGCAATTCCAATAATTAAAGCTAACCCTATTGCAGCCAAACAGTTTTTAAATGAACTAAATTAGCATGGAGATAAATAGTAAATAGTAAAACATTTCACTCTTGGCCCTTTTAAGCTAACATAGTCCAGTGAAATAATTTGACCCCTGCAGTTTTAAATGTTTGACTGATTATCTGTGCATGGTCCTTGCACGTTCTGTGGAAAAATAATTTAAAACCTGAACCTAGCATGTATTCAGCATTGCCAGGCAAGGGGATGCTGGGATAAAGATCTGAGGGGCCAGGGGGATGCACAAAGTGCCAGCATGAGGAGAATTTGATACTGAATCTAGGGCTGCTGCACAGTAGAGGAAATATAGGGGGCTTAGAGACCTGACAGAGACATAATTCAATATAGCCTCGGGAAAAGACGGAAGGTGAAAAAATACACACGCACATGAAGAGCAGCTACACAATTCTCAAAGGGGTCAGCACCATTGAGCAAGACTTATGAGTATTCACAATTGGTTATCGGGGGTCAAGCTGTACACTGCAGGATCCAAATTGTTGCAGTCAATGAAAAGCTGTCCAGTAGAGCTACACTTCTCTTCCCGCAGTGACAATAAGCCTCACGTCAAAGAACATGACTGATCGTTTTCACAGGCGCCTCTAAGGTTACCTCTGCGATAAAGGGCGTGATGAGCGAGCAGACTCACCACTATCAGAGTTGTTGCTCCAGCAGAGTAAAGCATTTATAGTTCTGCCCGGTTCCTCTGCAGACCAGATGGATCTACAGCACAGCACAGGAGAAATCTGGTGCATTATGGATGACGGACAACAGAGCTGCTTTGTCTGGCAGGGTCCAGGAACAGACTGTGTTGATGATAGGGAAATGTCCAAAAGATAATATGTGCTCCATGGGAAGCTGCCACTGAATGCAAATGCATAGGTTTAACACAAACCCAAGAACACTTCTCAGAACCCCTCAGTGTGGAGTTTGAAGGTTATAGGAGGTTCAGTAGAAACACTGCTAGCAATCAGACAATGGATACTTGATTGTTGTTCAACTTCCTAATTGAATATCACATCTTCATTAATTGCAATACAAGTTTTACATTAAGAAAACAGACATAGACAATAAAGAGAGTGGTATTTGTATGCGTGATGTCGTGAGCTAAAGTTTGTGGTTAGATGGAGTATGGTTGATAAGATCTCAGGGTTATCTAATGAATGTTATTGTTAGTCATAATGATTTTGTTGCATACATTCATCTAGCTTTCCTTAAATGAAAAGATTAGTAATATTCATTTAGACATCTTAAGATAAATGTTTGCAACACAAACATTTTTTTCTTCCCAACCAATGCTGTGACAGGCCAACAAAGACTTCTGCACACTTGCTGTTTCCCCCTGATGTGAGGGGTGCAGAGGGGAGGATGGGGCACCAGTCAATCTCTCCCTCAATGGTACATTAGACCCTTGCAGCGTTTAGTGGCACTTAAAAGTACAGCCCTGACCTTTCAACTGTGTTCTAATTACATTCATGTCCTGGGGTAGGCAGCAACCACAAAACAACCCGTCGTCTTTTATGAACTCACCACTGGGACATTGTCCCAGCCGCCTGTCACCTGGGATCTTGGCTGCCCCCAGCAATCCCCTCCCGCCGATTCCCCCAATATGTGAACGGAGCAGGCCCGGTTCAGCAATGCCACGGTTCTTTCTGCTCAGGCATCTGGCCCCTTTCACACATCAGCCATATTGGCCCAAAACGGGGCCCCCTATCCCAACTCAGTTTTCAGAGGTTAGTGGGTGTCGAAGAGGGGAGCAGAGTTGGTTGTGTGGTGGTCAGCAGCCAACCCGTGTCAGGCCCCATCAGCTCAGCATGGGCATCTATAAAGGCAGCCGACATCTTTCATGGCCAGCGGGCTTTGGAGGATCCAGGCTGGGATTTCTGCCCAGCCAAAGGCTTCCTGCTTCTGAAATGCTTCACTGCACCCACTTTCTTTTCTAATCTAAAGGGGGCCTATGTGGTGCTATTGGGGAGAGAACAACTCCAGAGAAGTGGATTTTCTGAAACTGAATAGATTGACATTGAGGTTTTTGGTGATGAGCTGTGTATAATTTTGTAGTGTTAGCCATAACTTTGTGTGTTATGATGTGGTCAGCATAAAATTACATCTGTGCTTTATTAGCTGTTTGCTTTCTATGCAGGATTATAAAGCTCAGCACCATTATCACTCTAAACAATGAGCAGATCACACTTCCCCAATACAAGTAGTGTTTCTAATTAGTGACATCTAAATAAGCGATTCTGTCATTAAGGCGAGTTATGGCCAGCCGTTTCGGTTCACTTCATTTCATTGAAATGCTTGTGGCAGCGCACTCCATCTCATAGTGTTATTTTATTTTATTTTATTTTTTTATGTCTGTCAAGACGCTATGATCCGTGAAAGTGGCAGGGATGGGTCTGTGTGACTGCAGAGTCACAGGGAGCCAGCGCAGATGGACTCTTCTATGAAAAGGTCAGATGGAGAAAATTGAGTGGAAGGTTTCTTACAGTTTCATCAAATGAGTAAAATTCGATTCTAGCGGCCTTGTGCACACAGTTGATACCCCACAAGGTGTCGTCCGAGCTGGCAAAAAGACAGAATGAGAGGAGGAATGATGAGGTGTAGGGAGAGAGAAATTAAACAAAAAAGAAAGGGCCTGAGCTGAGACAGAGAAACCAGATAACAGAACATGGGGGAAATTGAAGAGAGAGGGAATGAATAATAAAGGAGAATATTGATATAGCAGAAATAATTCTGCCAAATAGTACAAGCAAACATTTTAGCATATTATAGACAAGGTCAGCAGTCATCAGTACCTGTTTTCTAAAGTAGGCGCTTCATTACCATTTTAATTGCCATAATATTTTATTCTACATCACTAATGTGTGTTTAATGCTTACAGGAAATAGGCTTCATCACTTTGCTGCTCTTCTGCACTCATATTAGGAACAACCACCTGCGCCATGTTTTCTTTGTGTTGTTGGTACAGATATCCCATCAATCACATGCACTGTATTAAACATGACTCCCTTGTTGGTTCTGAACAATGGAAGTTTAATACATGGTAGCCACAGGATATGAAATACACCCATTGTCTCTCTTTCATGTTACATCCCTTTAGCTTTCCTTGGGCCATGAAGTGTATCACATTTTGGTGAGTGATATGAGACTGTTTAGAGGCTGCTGTATTGAAACGTATTTTAATAGCACCCTGTGGATATCAGACAGAGTCCCTATGGCTGTGGAAAGAGGGGGAATCAGATCATTTGGGAGCCGGGCCCAACTAGAAAAAAAGCGTTTACTGAATGGACGAAAGAAAATATCTGAATTTATTTTATCAGCTGTTGTGGTGGTTGAAGGGTGTAACATGCACTCACTCAGAACTTCACGTGCTAATCTGTGCCTCAAACAAAGGCGTTCATCCTCTTGTGGCACAAAGAAAAAACAAGTCATAGAGGCAGTGAACAGTGCCAGTGGGTTTATATGACATACAGTATAAGCTCACTACAGTGCACACTTTTAATTGTTATTTACCTAAAAAGGGAATTTAAGCGCGCATGTGTATAGTTTGAGTCTCTGTGCTTTCCAGAGTTTGAAACAGCCTTAGTTAATAAGAAGAAAAGTGTGTTAATTAAGGATCCTTTATGAAAATGCAATGAATATTAATAGAGAGAAGAAGCCATTTAAATCTGTTACCCAGTGTTTCCTTGCCGACACTCCCATCGTAAATTGCACCCGTTCGTTATGTTATCAGGCGTCTCACTTGGGGAATCTAAACACATTGTTGTGGTGTTACGGGGAAGAATGAAAATAGATTGTCGCTTAATTAATCAGAGACCACTTAATTACTTGACTTTACGGGCTTCCAGTGAAACCCAGGGGAAACACAAGGGGAAACATCAAAATCTATTCGCTCACATAATCTCACTCCTCACAAGTGTCATCATGATACATCAAGGTTTCAGAGACTTCAGCGTTTGGGAGTAGTTTCAGTCATCTCAAATATAAAGATTTGTTCACTCAATAATAACTGAGAAAATAGACACTTTTGAATTTTGTAGTTGTACATTGAAAAAAAGAGGAATTCTACTAATCAGGATCTGTGTGTGTTGTGTATTTGGTTGGTTGGTTTTCACCTAATATTTGGCCTGAATGTTTTATGCCAGTCTCAGACTGCTAAGGTTCCTCACACCTCTGAACCAACTGAAAGAATAGGAACTGCAACGGAAAAATTCAACCCATCAGTTGTCGGGACACTGACGCACACCCACTTAGTCTGGGTGTCAGCTTGTCTGGCAGTGTGTCACATTCCTGGGTGCACCCTAAGGTGGTTAGGGAAGATGAGACGGACACACGAGGAGAGGCACGCTGAAAGACAGGACAGGAGGTTAGTGAATGGGACACATTATGAAAATGAGATATGAAACCCCATTCACAGACATACCAGCTGCTAAGACATTAGTATATGTCACTGACTAACATAGGTGCCCTCAGTGCCAAAAATGTTACTGTTAGAAGTGTTTTTGTGCAGAGCTTGACGATGGAAACGATGGGCACGATGACGACAGGACTGCCGGTGATGATAATGTAGACAAAGGTGATGATTTGTGTGGTGTTTAAACGCGCTACTGCACTGTGACTGTAACTGAAACTGTGGACGACTGATCCCAGCAACAGATAATTTGTTCCAAAAGGTCACTGTCTGCTGACTTGTGAAAGTGAGTGTCAACTAAACCCTTATCCACACTCTCCCCTTTGCTTTTGTTGACATGCACATGCTAACTGCAGCAAAGTGTGAGAATATGTATGTGTATGGTAGAAGTACTTTATATACCATCCTATATTTCCCTCAAATAATCAGACAGCAGACAGTGCGCTGTCATCACCCATCACTATTAGCTGATAAAGGGACTTGGAGCCCTGGTGCCATGTATCATTAATGAATTAACGCAAGGAGTGTGCCACAGCTACAGCTGTAAGCTGGCACCCCAGGCAGGGTGTGTGTGGGTGGAGGGTGCTTGGGGTGGGGGTGAGGAGTGTTATAACACCTGCCTCCATAACTCGCCTGGGCTGTATCTTGGCTCTGTTCCTCGGTAGGGTCAGCTTGTCTGCTAATCTGCTAATATGGTGGATATAATTGCGATTGAATGGTCGGCGGCGTCGTGTGTCCAGGGGAAGCAGTTGTTCTTCCCCATTGCCAATGTTGTGATACCCAATCAGAGGTAATCAGCGCCATTGAACCGATCAAGCTTAATGGAATCGGATGGGTTTTAATTCACACACCTGGCTGTTGTGAGCGCGCGTGTGTGTGCTCCTGCTTAGTAAGTATGTGCATACATTTCAATGACTGAGCACCTGTTTGTTGTGCACATATACAGTGGTCTCCTGTGGATTTGTGTAGGTGTGTGTGTGTGTCTGTCTCCATACCATGTGAGCTTGTTTGTTTATGTGTGAATGCACAGACAGTTCAAATATATTCATTGACTGAATTCAGAGGCAATGTGTTCTTTTTTTTTTTTTTTTTTTCTCCACTGAATGAGGCTGAACATTTATTAACGCAGCAGCAGATTCACAAAGATGTGGTTGGGGTGGATGGTGGGTGTGCAAAGTGCATTTGTATAAAAAGATCCATCTGTGGTTTAGGCTACAAAAGCTCTTTGTGAAGGTCAGAGACAGATGATGATTAAATGCAAGTAGACATGCTGTATTTTAAGCCATTGGAAACTGTTCAGAATTAAACCAAACCATTCTTTCTCAAACCTCCACCGAGTGTCTTAAGATGATGTCTAGATGAATATGATAGTGCTGCAGGTAAAAATTGTATTGAGAACTGGCAGATGACAAATTAGCTATCTCTGAATATTTTTCTGGTATGTGTGAAAACGATAATTATCAGCATATCCTGATTGTATTAATAGAACATGTACTCTGCTCACCACCTTCAAAACAATTCTGCTTTTGTCGTTGGGTGTAAACATCATTTCTAGGGGAAAGGGTCTTATGTTTTATAATGTGTCAGCTTGTGTATGTGTGATTGTATATATTTGTACTTTTTTCTTCATGTACATCATATATGTGCTAACTTTTGCATGTCTTTGTATTTCTTTCTTTCTTGTTTCTCTGTGATTATCTCAGGTTTCACAAGCTCGTCTGTTTGCATCCTCTCATTTATGTGCATTGAAGTCCAATGTAGCCTACCTTTGTGTCAGCTTGTGTGTGTGTGTGTGTGTCTCTCTCCTTGTCAAGGTCCAAACGGCTGTCTGCCTGTGTCTGCTCGCTTGTGTCTGTGCATACGTGCCCGTCTGTGTGTCTGAGCCAACACTATGAATCAGTGGAGTTGGCCACAGCAGAGACGAGCAAAGCAGGATTAAGAGCATCCTCGTTCTGGCTAGACGGGAGCCTGTGTTGCTCTTGGGAGACACGGCAACAGAGGGAGAGGAGAAAAGAGAGCAAATCCTCCTCCTTCTTCTTCTACTCCTGTCATCTCTTCTTTCTCACTGTTGTGCCCTCCAGCTTCTTCTTCTTACTCCTCTTTTCTTCACTGCCTTTCCTTTTTTCTCTCTCTTTTTCTCTCTCGCTGTCCTGTGTTATGTTGCCCTCCCTCTCTCCCTTGTCCCTCTCAACAGTAGCTGCTCCTTATTTATCTCCTCTCTCTCCGTCGGCCCCTGTGCCATAGCGAGGAGTTGCTGGCACAGGGGAATGGCAGACGTTCCTTTGTGAAGTTCAAGGCAGTTTCTGAGATTGCAGCGGGTTCCAGGAGGTTCATTAAGAAGACTTTTTCCATAGAAGAACTTGTCCATCTCTTAAGAGGGGAAACAGGACCAACTGCTCACTCGATATGGACTTTTAAAATATGACAAGGTTGCCAGCCTCTTAATGGGGAACAGTTCAGCCTGTAGGAGCTTTTTATAAGTTTTGCTGTTGTCACATAGCCAATGTTTGTAGGAACACAAACCAGACTAGAAGACATGTTGAGAATTCACTGGGATACTCCATTCCTTCATTCGCCAAGAGCTCTCTCCAGTGGTGGAGACGGCTTCTTTTTGTTGCTACTTCTCTCCTCCTACTGAAATTCAGCTAGCCTCAGCCCATCCAGATAATGTTTCCAATACTGAGTCACTGTAGCATCCAGTTTGTCCTGAAAATGTAACACTGGTCACAACCCTATCAATGCTAACACTGCAGAAACAGCAAAACGTACTAATTGCACAAATATTGCAGTATCCCTGTGCTTCAAACATGTCCTGTGTGTTCCCCAGGCTAAGACCTAACGAAATAACTTATTTGAAGTCATACTGAGTTTGAGAAATAGTTTGCAGTGGAAGTTAAGTAAAGTCAGTGGTTCACTCTCAGTTAGTACAGCAATGTCAGATCAATGTCATCATCACTTTACAGGCTGTATGATTTGTAACTGTGAGTGTGATGTACTGAAAGTGGTGAAATTTCACAGACTAAACTTTTCTGGCACACACAACTAGTTCTGAAAATTAATGCGTTTCCCCTCTCATGAAAAAGGCTGAGTAAAATCATATGTTCACATTCTCATACTGCCAAGAGGCACCACAAGCCTTTAACTGATACTAAAAGGCTAATATGAAAATATCAGTCCAATATATCAGTCTACCTCCCACATACACTTGCAAACAGTCAGATGAACACACATGCTAAGATAAACTTTGAAACACACACAGATGGAGGCTTGCGTTCTTAAAAGCAGCAAACAAGATAAAAGAATGGAAAAAAGCCAGATCCAAACATAGCCAGGAATTCACCGTCTTGAACACAGATTTCGTGTATTTACACAATCACAATCACATACCCGGTTTATTCACGCACTTGTCAGATGAAATGAGTATCTCCAGATGTGTGCAACACTGAAAAATACTCACACATATGTTGAACAAGCGCCCACTTTCTTACAAGTCTCGTTTATGCAGGCTCCCACACTTCACAACAGACACTTTGTCACTCTCAAGCTGACGCTCAAGTATTTGGTCATGCAATGTGAACACATGTATACAAACAGTGGAACGCTCACGTAAGTACCGAGTTATGTTGACACTCTTCAGATACATAGATCAGATTTCTCCTTCTGCAGAGGACTTTGTGTAGAGTCAAAGGCCTTCGGTATTCAGTGGGCTTTGTTTGCTACCAAGTGCTGTGTATTTGAAACTGTCCCATCAAGGCAAAGAGGATAAAAGAGAAGAAAAAAACACATCCTCTGCTACCAGCAGCAGTGCCTATCCTTTATTTTATGTGCTCATATTTTCTCTTCTCACTAACTAGGAGGTTGTCTGTTGGTCTCGCTTAGAGTTTCACCCAGTCTGCTCTTTTCGAAAACCATCACTGATCACTGTTGACATCTGATCACACCCCTGTCTTTCCGTCTGTCTCTCATCATGTCCATCTGTCTCAGTTTTATCCTTATATTCTTTTACCGGATTCCATATGGTGGCGACAGTGGTAACACAAGATGTTTCTGCCCATGAGGGTGACACTGTAATTTATATGGATAACGACGACCTTGCAGCATTTGATGAACTGCCGAGCCCACTGTTTGGATTCACAGCAGCAGGAAAAGCGCAGCTCTGCTGTAAACCAGTCTAGATTTTTTCCTCCCAGGGGTTCTTTATTTTAGTGCTAGTTGAAATGAAGTAAGGACTAAGGCGCAGTCTTACTGAGCTTTTTTAAAAGTAAAATCTTAATGCAATAGATGCACTCTAAGCTTGGCTGTAAAACTATGTATTTATTTATGGCATTGCTCTGGATAGCCCCAGTGGATGTTGGTGATTGTTTGGAATAGCCAATATGTCAGAGGCAATTGCCCTGTAATGTAATTGGCTGATAATGGCACCATGACATCATCTGCAGCCCTCCTCTGAGCAGGACTGAGAATCAGGTTTATTGTGTGTGGAGTACTGCACAGGGACTGAGGGTAAATGGAATTAAGTCCATACTGGTAACAATTTCAGTAAAATGAATCCACTCAACTTATTGTAAGCCTCAGCATTTCTATTAATGAAAGAAAAACACCCCCTGTAAGACTTACACATTGCATCTATATAATAGGATTTTTCACATTATGTCTCTTGAATAAATTTACGGAGGGACATTTCCATGTAATATAATTCTTAATCATCGCAAGGCTTTCTCCTTTCAGTGGGCGCTCTTTTGAAGTCAAAGTGGAACAGAAAATTGTGTGCAAGCTACCAAGACAATCATCCAGAGTAACATGAAGTTGGATCATGTAAATGTTTAATTCAGGTTCGTGTACAGCAGGGTGATCCTGTGCTTCTGTGTCTTGGACAGTAACCCAAGTCTGCTCTCTAATTGAATGAGATGGCCTCGAGCGTGAGTCACAGGTCACAAGTTCAAACCACTATCACCTTTTTGGCCATAACTCTCTCCACCTACCAAACTCCCTCACTCTCCCTTTGCTTCAGAGATATCATTTTATAGAGAAGAACGGACAGAACATTATTGATCTGTGACACTTCAAGAAAATAAATGTGCTTCTGGACTGACTCTGCACCTCAGCTAGCAAAGGCTGATGTGGTCTGTGGTTGCTGCTTTCACCTTATCCCTCCACCTTCTTATTGTGCTTTCTGTCTTATTCAATTCATGTGCAGCCATGCACATAAAGAGAGACTGAGGCTGCTGACTGAGCTGGTGAGAAGGAAAAAGTAACAGGGCACCTAAGAATTGAAACTACACCTGACGTAGCCACAAGATTGCAAACCTTACAATTTGTAATATTCACTGCAGAACTGGCCTTTAATTTCCATCCCTGAGTGAGTAGCTTGTGTGGTGGACCGAAGGTACAGCTATCTGGTTAGCACAAAGGGCGAGTTTGTGATTGTCTGTGTATGTGGGCAGTGGTGGGAAAAATGAAAATAGTGAAAACAAAACTTCAATTGACCAAATGGCCTAATGGTTATTCGCTGTATAAAGAGAATGCAATGAAGACAGAAAAAAAGAGAACTGCCATCATCAGCTACACAGAGAGTGTGTGTGTGTGTGTGTGTGTGTGTGTGTGTGTGTGTGTGAGAGAGAGCGGGACAAAGAGAGCGAAAGAGAGAGAGAGAGTCAAAGGGCTTATCGTGTCATTCTTGAAGTCGGCAGGGACAGCACAAGAGGTCTCGGGCCATTTGCTTTCTTGGTAGCGGCAACCGCCTACCCCATGCCTCCCCGTCCCCTCTCCATCTCCCTTTGAAACACCCCCACTCGCCTAAGCCTCTTGTCACAGGTGAAGGAGTCGCAGAATAATAACCTCCGTTGCTCTGATGCACACTCTACCTCCATGCGCCCTTTCTCTTTTCCCCTCTCCCTACTGAATGCATTTCAAACATTCATTTCCATGTTCATTTCAGTTTGGCCCAGGAGAAAACACCTGTCGTGACTCTAAGCTGCTGTTTTCTTTTTTTTCTTCTTTTCCATGCGTCCCTATAACTTCGCCATTCCTCCACTTGATCATTCACTTTGAGAGGTAATTACATTTTAACATTTAACTTGATAGGATGTGAAGATGGCTGAATGGAAATGAGAAGGGGGTGGCCAGGTGGAAAAGAGCCAATTTCGTTGCAGGGAGGGAGCACTCTTTTTTTTTTTTTTTTTGTTCTCACCCATGTCACGTTCAAAGTCAACGGGGCAAACTCATGACTAAATAGCCTGCGTATATGTGTGTTGCATTTGTTGATGCACTGTATGTCCAGAATGTACTTTCAGGCTCGACATGCAGCTAGCTGAGGTCCCCATTCAAGTGCTATTCATGGAAACATTCAGAAATCATAAAAGGAGTTCACAGAAAAAGTTTGGTTAATAAAGCAGTGGCCAAACTGGCAGAGAGAGATCTCAGTGGAGTGGAGTTTTCCTAAAGCTACACACACACACACACTCTTTTCATTGGAGCCCTTCACTTCTGTGTCTCCAACCTGTGCCTCACCTAACTATCTCCTCCCACGCATATGCCTTCAAGAAAATCTTTCTTCTCTCCCTCCTCTGCCTCTCTGACCCTTTCTTTCTTCCATCCCCTCTTGCTCTACCTCCATGCCCTCCTGTCCCATGTCTTTCCTTGGTGGTATTTAAGCTTCTTCTGCATTCCCACTTAGTTCTCAGTCCCCTTTGATGCACTCTTTATTTAAAAATATTTGGCCCCAGCCAGGGCCAGGTGTGGCACTTGGTATGGATGAGGTGGGGTTAACAGCTCTTTTATTGCCCTAGTTTATGGAGGCAGGGTGAGGGAACAGGAGACCCCTGCTTTGCAGATTTGAGTCAGAGATAAGTACCCAGGTCCCTCCTTAAAAATTCCAACTGGCTAATGGAAGACATTCCCCCTTATGTAGAAGCAGCTGAAGAGCTCCTGTAGGAGGCAAGAGTAAATCTTCCAGGCATAATAATCCACTGTTTGGCCATTTAACAGTGAAGATAATAACTCAAATCAGTTCTGTGTGCCTGCTCTATGCGTGTTTTTTTTTTGTTTTTTTTTTTTAATCTTTTTAGGTTCTCTTTCAAAAGAAGAAGATATATTGTACGGGTGCTTTAGAGGCTGCAGAGGTTGCAATGTCACATAGGAGGGAGAGGGAGTGACACAGCTTTATGGATGCTGTACATGTGTTTATGCACTCAACCAGGTGTCTCGATGAGGTATTTCATTCCTCTATGATCCTGATATATGTGTGGGTGTGTGAGAGCTTGCACGCGCTTGTATAGCAAAAGGTAGATGATGGCCTTTAAAATTCAATGATTGTCCAGTCAGTACCGATTGAATGAAGAAGACAACTTGATGTAACTAAATAGATTCACCCCTAGAACTGCATTTTCTATTTGTCTAATCCGTGTCACTAAAATTCTGACAGGAGTTCAACAAAGCCGATCTGACAAATTTACACGACCATCATTAATGACTATATTTTCTGGATCAGCCTACAAATTTGTGACTGGACCTTTACACTTCCTCTCCTCTGGAATTTGAATACACAGTATCGTTGCTTCTTTGGGAATGTTTTCTATAAGGAAATGTTTACATTTCAAGATATCAGGCCTAACAAAACACTATTGTGCTCCTAACACCATGTATATTACAATATCAGAGGAGACTACATGCTTTGGCCTTGTCCTCGTCTGTCATTCCGGCATTCCCGTGCCTGGGGAACAGCCCCAGTATGGGATCCTTATTCTGATGACAGACGAAAGGGCAAGTCAAGTCTCCCACAGCTCCTGAAGGACAAAAGCCAGTCATAATAAGTCAAGATTGATCCCTGAACCCTGGGCCCCACCAACAAGGAAGACAAAGCGTTGAATTCTCCTCACAAAGGCAAGTTATTACAGCCGAGAGCCTCACGTTGCTACACTGTCAATCAAACTCTGGCCTGATAGAGGAGCGGGGCTGGGCTGTTCTTCCTCACTTAATTTGAGGAAATCAAAGGTATTTTCTTTTTTCACTCTCCCCTACCTACTGCTCAAGCACTCTCTATACCATTCGCTTTTTTACTTTCTCATTACTTCCACTTGCTCCCTACTCTCCAATTACAGACTAGTCTTTCATCTCCTCAGCCAAGGAATGGAGTGATAGGATCAGGAGGAAGAGTGAAGAAAGAGGCTTTGTTGCCCTTTACCCACCCCCCGATACTCCACCCTGGCCTTCTAATAACCCCAGGGCCACTCAGGTCACTTCAAGATTGTGTTTTACACAGTTTCAGTTCAGTAATGCTGCATGAAGACATATCACATTATATAGTTCAAACTCAAAAACTGTACCTTTCTTTACAGTAGTGTTCTGAGCCGATAAAATCAACTCTGGTCTTGTTGCAAAAGTAAGAAATTCATCGGCATTTCAACAATTCAATTTAGAGTTTCTATTCCTAATGCATATGTTAAAGAATTGCTTGGTAGAGTTGCAATATTCCCCTCAAAACATCACAGTGATACAGAATATTAAAAGGGACATAATTTACCAGTTGGCCTGTTTGCCTTGAGAATGTCTGCCATTGTTGTGCCAAGGAATTACAGAGTCCACAGGGGCGTGCATAAGAGAAGCACAATGCATGGGCTTAAAGTCTCATCAGTTGTGGTTTTCTCGGCTACTGGATTTTCTGGCGTATTTGAAAGACCAAGTCCTTGGTTGGTGTCTTAATGTCGTCCTTGGGTTTATGGAGGCTTACTCTCTGTTAGCTCTAGTGCCCCACAAGTCCCCGATAATCTGTTGCTGTGGCTTTCTTGACGAAGCTTTCTGTTGACATTGAAGTAAATGGAGCCAGGCAACAAACACCAACAAAGAGCTACTGCTATCCATTGCTAATGTCTGAGTGGACTTCTTTGATTAAGTTGAAGTCTCCATAAACTTTGTATTTAATGGAGTTGCTTGAAGCAAATGATTTGGGTGCATGTATACACTTAGGTCATACAAGTGCTGTTCTGCAAATGATATTGACCTTTTGGCCACTGGCCATTGTTTTCCCATCGGTCCTTGTGTGTGGATGCCTGTCTCGGCACCAGCAAGGAAATTTGAGTTCACCACAAGGCCCCCCAGAGCTAGGGGCCTTTCCCAGGAGCACAGTCCCCCATAGGGTTTGGATAATTAGGCCAGGTGAATAGGCCAGCAGCCTGCCTACAGTGGGGCCTTGTTCCCTCATGTAGCATGGCCCATTGTCTCAGGACTGGAGTAGAGGGAGAATGTTTCATCCAGGAAATGGATCAGGGGATGGGACTTTAATTAGAGTCACCATAATTGTGTATAATGCAGCCATAATTGTAGATTTGCTAAAACGAATGATTGGAGCAGGGTCCGGCACAATAGATTGTCTTGGTGAGGGACTGGAGTCTAAATCACCTGACATTCCACTGCAGGAGAAGCAATGTCTTGCATGTGATAGGAGCAATTTGAAGTTCACCAACAGAACAAAAAAAAGAGATAATGTTCCTGCTTGTATGCAAATTCTACATACGGATTTGAAGGAGCATTTAAACTACAGGCATAGTTAAAAACATGGCTGACGATGGCCAAATGTGCCAGCAATGTTGGAAAAAACATGGATGTGTTCTGTATTACTGGCCATGCCCATCTTTGCCTCTCCCCGTACTGTCTTCTCCCGGTCTGTAGCTGTGCTCTCTTCCAGTCTGTTTTTCTCTGGTGCACAGAGCTGCTACAGGCAAGATAAGGCTGGTCTCCCCGAGTTAGGGCTTAGCATAATCCCTCTTCCTTCCTCAGAAAAAAAAAAAAAAAAAAAAAAAAAAAAAAACAGTGCTCAGGCTCATCAACACACAGCTGAAGAAGAGAGGAGGAAGTGATAGAGAAGGAGAGAGAGAAGGCAGGAAAGGGGAAAGTGGAAATCGTAACAAGAGAGGGAGAAAGCAGAGGTAGGGAAGGATGGAATACAGTGAGACTGCTGCTACACATTTAGCAAAATTTCACCAGGCGTGAAAGAAGTACAAAGGAATGCAAGCGTGCAGCGGCGGTGGCGACGTAGAAAAGAGGAGGACCAGTTCTACGTTCCCGACGATCAGAGTGTGAGCTAATCCTTTGACAAGGGGGTCTGGGGAAACCCAATCCTGATGCCCAAAGGCCTGACATGCCTAAAGCTGGCATCCCAACTCCAGCGGCAGGATTCAGACAATGCGTCTGCGAGCTGGTGCCTTTTACTCCCCAGGAATAAGATGGCATGGGTGCAGCAGCACAAAGATGGGACACAGACAGAGAGACGCTCCACCTCTCTAAACACAAAAGAAATGGTCTGTTGTGGGAATGGATAAAACAGCTTAGGAAATGTACTGGAGATGCATGGATGGGTGTGTTAAAGCATAGATAGATGCATGCTCAGGGGCTAGATGAATGGATTAGAAGCCAGTGTGCCAGTATCATTCACATCGGACCTGGAGGTAGAATTGGCAGAATGGATTAGGTACAGGCGCTCCAGTGTAAACCAGACCACTCCTGTCCTATTTTTGTCCCCTGTGAGGTGCAGAAAGACAACAGAACAATAAAAAGAGAGCTGTTGTCACTTGTCATCTTGATCGCTGAATATCAAAGATTCTGAGACTCAAATACACACTAAACTGAAACAGCGAGAATGGCGGCACTGCTGTTCCTATCAAGGTGATACATCAGTATTGTCTTGACACTGGGTTACAGTCCTAAAGGAAAAAAAGGGTCTCTTTTTTATCTTTTTTTCATTGTCTCGCTTTCTCAACCCACAATCTCATTTACTCTCAAACAAAATAACACGGACTCCAAATGATTCATCTCAAGAATAAAGGCAAATAGAATGAGATGTGGCAGGTGCGACTGGGTGTGACAACTTCCTGTGACTTTCCAAAGTCAAGATGAATTCCAGGAGGTAAAACATTATTACAAATGGGAAAATGGAGCTGCAACGGCTTTGACACTTCAATAACAGTCCATGATTGAAACGATTGGAAGAACACCATTCCCTGGTAATGCAACACCATGCAAAAACACAACCTCACCAAGTGCCCTTTTCATCTTGGCCTATCAGGGTTCAGCGCTCAAGGAGAGACCAGAAAACATGCACATTGGCATAATGTCATCACTGTCTTATCAAGCTGATAATGTGTTGGTGACTGACAGCTATTTGGGAGTTTTGACGTTTTTAGCGTCTCCCCTGCTCTTGCCTCAAGATTCAATGGGTTCTTTGTTGTGAAGCTAACTTAAGAAAAGCATGGGGTTCTGGTCAGTGCAAGCTCAGGAGAAAAAAAGAATTGCAGGGCCAGAGAACAGTTAGGTTCGATGATCTCTTTTTTGCATTTCAAAAGAAGCTTTTATTCATTTTCTGTGTTTTCATGGCCAGAATCCCATTACATCAAGAAGAAAAAAAAAATGTGGGTTTGCTTGTTTACAAAAAGATGGTTGGGTTCATTCAAGAGGAGCTGAAAAAGAAACAAGAAAGTGAAAATGTGACAAAGATCGACTTTGCAGCGTATCATGGTGTTAATCATTTTGTGGAATGGAATCCTAAATTAAATTCAGATGAGATGAATGTTTTAATCAATTGGCAATCTGTGGGCCGACATGAGATTGATTGAGAACGCTTCATTATCAACAAACAATTTTCACTGTCTGGAGCCTTATGCTGATTTCCATTTGCGGCAACCGGAGCCACATGTCGTTGAAGTTGTTGACAATTAACGAGTCTGACGATATTCATCATGTCATTCTGCTCTGTTTTCTACTGCAAAAGGCAAAATGTGGTATGACTACTGTAGGACCATCGTAGTTGTTGGTTCTATGAGAGGATGGACACGTAGCAGCCTGTGTGTGTGTCTGTGTGTGTCTGTGAGAAGAAAAACATGCAGATGAAAGGATTACTAAAGCTTTCTGTCTAGAGAGGAAAGTCCCTGAATAATGCTGGGGAACAAACATGGGGAACATGGAGAGAGAGAAGATGGCAGGACTAATGACAAATGCCAGTTCATCTGTGGCTTTATAGATGTAGGTTTTAATGAATTCATTTGCATGGTATGCAGTCAGTTATGTATTTTTTTTTTCCGCTTCATTTTAAAAGGGACTTGCATGTCTGTGTTTGTCAGATGTGCCCTGTTTACAGACAGCACGAAGAACAAACAGCATTAAAGCCAAGGGATTTTTTTACAATGATAAAATGACAAAAGGCAGATTAAATTAGTAACAGAAAGGTTGGAAGTGCGATGCTGCCTTTGATCTGTTTTGTTCTGTATTATTTATATTAATGTCAATCAGTGGTAATATAATAGTGATAGTGAACTCTATTACCAGTCTGGATGTGATGTGGGGTGCCTGTGTTGTTTGATGTTGAAAAGATGATGTCATTATCCAGAAACAGCACTGTCCAGAGCTTCTGTTTATCTCATATAACAGTTAAATTCTTCCCAAATATGTCCTGCTAACTGCAGGCGTTCAGTTCCCGTGGAAGAGTGTGGAGTTCACCTTTATACCTGCAGAGCAGTAGAACACTATCCAGTATAAATTCCTCTCAGAATTGTTAGTTTTTACAAAACATGCTCAAACACCAGTGTCAAACTGGCTGAGATGCTGGTTCCTTCACCCACAGTAGCCTCAGGAGACTTGGATCCAATGCAGCAACAAGACATGATGTGTCTGAAGTTAGGAGTGAGACTTACTTTTTCCTTGACCAAGAGAACCTTTGCCTTTCTCATTGTTCTCTCTTTCTCTTTTTCATTCTTTTCACCTACACATATAACCGAGAACCAAACTGGAGCGTGAAGTTCTTGCACATTGTTTCAGAGGACTTTCTGGGACATGCTGGGAATCATTACAAGATATATAGATACTCTATCTCCAAGGTTTTGGGACGGCCCACATCCCCTGCTGAGATTTCTGCCACCACTACACAGCACAGTGGGGGTGAATGAAGTATTATTTGTGGCACTCAAAGTTTTTGACAAATTGTATTTGATCAACTCAACCACAGTGTGTCTCTCCGGAAACAGTGTTTTGGTTACTGAGGATAATCCACAAAGCAAACTGTCAACACTCTTCATCAGAGACAATTTTGTGCTACATAGTAATAATAGGAATAATAATAAAAATGTCCACACAGTTGTCACAGATATGTTTGAACCACTGAGTAGCCCCTATGAAAGGTATGATTATCTTTAACTCAACTTTAGTTGCCTAAAATGTGGCCTTAACCAGACTCCAATTTGCTGTACAGTCGACATGTTTGGTGACAAATGTTGGTTTTACGAATATAGGCTACATGTTAGAGTTTCTAATCGAAAGTTTATTGAAATTCATGGAATGCATGCATGCTTAAGAGTAATTGCCCTCAGGAGAATGGTGTGGTCAAGAACAGCAGACCTCAGCTGACCCAACTGTGAATTATGTAGACAGAGGTAGAGAGCTCGACTCTTCAGAGATCACTGTAAACACTTTTGTTCCAAACAAGTTCATAGTTCATAGCTCCTTCTTACATCATTGTGAAAGGTCAGTTAAATCAGCCTGAACCTAGCTACTTATCTGTTTCCCCATATGGATTTAGAGTTGGTTTAAGTTTCATAGGCATAATGATTTTTGATGTTCTTCTGGATAACCCCCCACCACCACCACCACCACCATCACCACCACTGCCACCACCGCCACCCCTCCTCCTTTTTTACAATATAGTTATTTTCTCCTATTCATTTGATTTCTCGCATCGAACCCCCTATCAAGTCATGATGAAAAAAAAATGTGCTAGAACACGGCAGCATCATCTCAGATTTAAGACAACTGTTTGAATAGGGCTAAAGATAAGAGAAGGGCCAAGCCGGATTTGTTGTCTTGCCAATCGACAGACTTGGCTCCAACAGAACATGATCTGAATACAGAGCTCCCCGGCAGAGCCATTGTGTCTGTCTTGCAGTAAGGCCTGCATCTATAAAGCCCCTCTCAGTGTTGGATTACTGATCTTCAGGATCAGCGGTTGGGTCACCAATCAAGTTGTGATCTGGGACTTAATCAACAGATTTCATATTAATATCATATCTTGTCCAGAGATTAGATAGATAAGGTGTAAGCTACAGATGAGAGGATAAACTGATGCACAGCATGATGTTGTGTTACCACATTGTTACCTAGCATTTAAGAAGTATGTGCTATCTGTAATTTCCTTTTCAATTATTAAGTTATGCTTTCTGTGATGGATTTATCTCATATTATAAACATTTTTTTATAGCAAAGTATTGTGACAGCTGATTTCTGAGGTTGTATTTCTCTCTGTAATCATCTCACATGAAACAATTCAGCATCATTTTAACGTGAGAAACCAGCACAGCCGCATGGCACCCTCCCCATGTCGTGCCAAACCCTTAACAGGTAAAATGAGAACCTTCAGTCATCTAATTCCCAGACTGGATCCATGTGTGAAGAGAAAAAAAAGGCTTAAGCTTTGCTGAAAACTGTCATTCTCCTTTTTTAAGCAAACACTGACTCACCTCCAAAAGCTGGGCACGGTGCCAACTTAAACATACATTAAGATGTGGCACACAAAACCAGCAGCATGATGCAGAAGGCTCTTGACGGCTCTGCCAGGTGTGGGAGGAAAAAAATAAAAACAAGCATAATTGCTGGTGCACTCTGTAATTAGCATGTCTAAATGATGTCGAGGGGACAATCGTCCTGCAAGTGCACACGGGGAAGAATGATGAACTGTGGCAATGACAGGTCATATATCTTCCAAAAGGTTGAGCTTGTTTTTCTGCACCCTGTGTTTTTAAATAGTCATGGTGTGCCACATTCCTCCTCCTCCTCCTCCTCTTCCTCTGAAAAAGAATCAACACTTTTTTTTTTTCATTTCACTGAGGGCAATTTATCTGCAGAGATATGATAAAAAAAAAAAAAACTAAAATAAAATCAGAAATGCGATTACTTGTAGATGTGAAAGAGTTCTATGTATAATCAAAAGCATTTTTTGTTGTAAATATCAATGAAACAAATTCATTATAATAGCAGAAGTTAAGCTTGGCCACCTGTTGCGTGATGTCTGTCAAACTGTGCCTGCAGCCCTTTTGTAGAACCGTTCATTCATAACGTGTTGAAATTCAGGGATTCAAACATCATCATGTTTTATATTCGTATTTGTCATTCTGAATGGGCTTGATGCCCAAAATAAAAATGTAAAGTGAAACCGCTAATAACTTGGACAAGTGTGCTTTTCTTTGTACCACCAAGGATTGACATTTAGAGCTCTATGTCTGAATGTTGGCGTGAGGCATGTGAGGAATTCAGTGAGTTTTTTTTAATCCTTGCTTAAGGTTATGATCGGGAAGACAGGTGTGGATCCATTGAAAGCTGTTGTGTCTCGCTGAGAACATATCCCTGACTGATCACAGGGATTTTGTGTTGGCAGCTTGTATGAAACTACCTGGAGTGCAGGCAACGCCCAGCTTAAGCCCTCGTAGGCAGGGCCTGTTTGCTGACTGTGCTTGCTTGCATCGTAAGGCACAACAGGGGGCTAATTGGTGCAGAATCTCATTCAGCCACATGATTTGGCATGAAATTCACCATGATTCTTAATGAGGATCAAAATGTGTGTGTATATATATATATATATATATATGTATTTTTTTTTTTGCACATGCAGAAGCAGAAACCAAACGAATACCAGTCAGTCATTGAGATGAGTTGGTTCTTTTGTGTTTGTTGCAGTCATTTTTACAGATGACACTCCCCTCCTTTTTGTTCATTACTACTCAACTGGCTTGATATAAAAAGGAGCAGCTGCAACATAAAAAGGATTGCGTGCTAGAGGGAAAGCCCTACCTGATTCATACTGTGTATTCTTTGGAGCAGCAAGGCTTCATGTAGTATTTTGGATCATCACTTCAATTAGATGTATCACATATCCAAGTCCCTCTCACTCCTTCTCCCTCCCACACAAAGGCACATATAGACGCAGAAAACAGCTACTAAGAGACACGACAGGCTCCTCTGTCTGTCTCCCACCTCTCATCTATCTCTGTGATAAATTGGACACATCTGGCATTTCCCCCAGGGCCACTGGCCACTGTGTTTGCTTGCCAACAGCTTCTACCTGTTTTTGCTCAGTCTTTCATCAGTGCTGCCTGTTTTTTTTTTTTTTTTTACCATGGAAAGAAAACTTTGTTTGTTTATGGTGAACCGTATGAATGTCAAGATAATTCCTTTTCCTACAACACAAGGGCTGTAATGCCTCCCACTCAATTATTGAGCTTCTCCAGCACTGGTGAACTGGCGGGGGGGGGGGGGGCTTTCCATCCTTGATATAACTTATGTATCTTATCTTGTAGATGGGAGAAGGAAATGCTTCTGTCTCTCTCTTGGGAGATGTTCTATGGTTCCTCCACCCTTTTCTCCTATGGTTGGAAAACAAATGAAAAGCCAACTCGTTGTGACAGCAGCTATTCCTTGCTTGGCCCTCAGGGGCCTGAAAAGAGGCTCTACATTAGGGCAGGGGAACATGGGGGTTGTTATTGTGAGGAGCAGTGCCTGGGAACTGAACCTAGACCTGTGTCGAGGGTTAAGTGCTTTGAGCTGTGGCTACAGGAAGCCAGATGGGGCTGCTTTCGTGTCTTCCTTCATCTTAAAACCACAGTTTGAGAAAAGCACGGATCAATCCACACTTTGTTGGCTGTGACAAATGATAATACTCTGCTCTGCTCAGCTCTTGTCAGTTATTCCCAAATCAAACTGACCAAAAACAACTTTTCTTATAAGTTTTTGCTTCTTGCTTAAAAATTTCCATTTCACTCCTCTCTCCCATTCCTTCCTCTCCCTTTTCCAATCACAACTGCATGAAAAAAGAGGGAGAAAAGATAATTCTTCCACTGACATGTTTTTTTTCATGCCCTAACTACACTGTAAATTATGCATCTGGTTTGCTGCTCATTATTTTTAAGCAGCATCGAAACAAGGGACCATTCTCAGGCTATAAGTACCCGTGTCTTTCTTCCTCTTCATCTTTCCCTCTTTCTGTTTTTCCTTCTTCCACTGTACTTATCAGCATCATTACAGAGTCTAAATCCACACCATCACAGGGCTGGAGTGATGAAAACAACTGTGTCTTGTGTTGGAGGGTAAAATGACAGGATTTACTCAGAAATTCTCTGATCAGTGGGAATTAAGATCAGAAATATGCTGACTTGGAAGCTTACAGAACTAGCATGTTACTGGGATGCAGTTGGGGGGTGGGGGGCACTATTGATACATGCAATATATGTGGGCTTTGAGTACATATACAGTGGTGAATTACTAGTCCTATAGCTTGCATCAATGAAATAATCAGCAAGGAGTCTGTGCCAAGCAAGTCTTCATATCTTTGTAGCTTGTGTGTGTGTGTGTGTGTAAATATGTTAAAATGTATGTGTGTGAGTGTGTGATGTGCACACAAACATGTGAACTCATCCCCTTAATACCACTACCCACAATCCCTTCATTTCCATGTTGCCATGCCAAAAAATGACGGCAACATGCTTCCATTCTCACAAAAAAGATAAGAAAAAGAAAAGAAAAAATCCAACTTTTGCAGCAGGCAACACCCAGCTGCACAGGAAATGTGAGCCATGTTCGGTCACCCCCCCCAGCATTCACTGGAGGGGGTGTGGAGTGTGAGGTGAGAATGTAGTGTAGTGGTATTTATTTGGCCCAACTAAAGGAACAGTACCATCGTGCTGACAGACTCATCCATATTCATGAGTTTTCTTCAGAGGGAAAAAAAAGACACAAATCTGAATATAGAAATGAAAATTACAAATGCATGAGATTTCTTAATACTACCACCTACCACCCCAACCCTCCTTCTCTCCTTCACTCTCTCCTCCCACCTAATCCCCATCTTCTCATTGCTCTGCTTCCTCTCCCCCTTGTGCTTTTTTTTCCATTTTGTGTCACTCTCACTCGTTTTGGCAGACCCCTCCCTCTCTTAATTGCCCATCTCATTTTTCCAGTGGGTATAGACAGTCTGTCGTAGTGTGGATGACACTTAGCCGTTTGAGCTACTAATGTGCAAAACATCCATCACTTTTAATGCAGATTTTGGACATATCTGACTTGGGGATGGGGGCAAATTAAAATAAACAATGTTTTTGTAAGTTAATAGCTTTTTATCAGCATTATGAATGTCACCTAATTGTATAGTGTGCACATAAGCATTGTCTGCTGTGACTGTCACATCACAACAAGAAAACAGACACTACATTAAAAAGGATAAGGTGCATCTGATGCATTTCAACTCCATTTGCCGCGTTATTGGCTACAGCTATTGATTTTCCTTTCATGATATGGAGATTCATTCGCACAGAAGTGGCCATCTTATCCCTGTTAACTTTTTAACCTTGAGAAATATGCATGCCCAGGCAGTCCAGAAAGTGTGTTGTGTCCAGGACTAAATTGATGAACTGGCACGCATTAGCATAGTTCGAGTGTTCCCCCTAGGGAGCGCCACCAGCCTGAAGCTGTTCACCCTGCTTGCTTGTGTTTGCGAGTGTGCATGTGGCCAAATGCACGCGAGTGTGTGGGAGAGACACCTACTCTGTACGTGTGTGCCTGCGGCCCCTCTTGTGCAGGTGGGTGGATGCATGTAAGCCTGTCAAGAGCACTTGGAGAGGAGCTGCCAAGGTGAGAGAGAGACTGACCCTGGCCACCTGTCCCTGACACCCACCCCACAGCTCTCTCTCTCTCCCTCTCTCTCCCTGCCCTCTGAGTCACAGTCCTCCCTTAACACACAGCCATTGCTCTTTTCACAGGTGATTGATTAAGCCAGAAAGCCCAGGCATTTAAGCCTGAAGGGGAAGGAACAAGGAGGGGAGGTGGATGAGTGACCGAGTGGCAGAGCCTCTGTCCTGGCTTAGTCAGGTCTGACCGAGAGACAGGCAGTCAACACCTGCATCCGGCTGCGGCGTCACCTGGCCACCGCCACCGCAGCGAGGAGCACCTCAACTGCTCAGCACAGCTCAGCACTGTCAGACGTTCTTACTTAATCACGCCCCATTAATAGCAGTGATTCAGGGCTGAGAGAAATGACACGCCGTGATTTTATATGAAGGTGTAGGTAAAAATCTCGTCAGAGGGGTAATGTGCCAGGACAAGTTTCTCAGACAGTCTTAGATGATTTGTTTTTGCAACACGAGCCTCATTTTTTCCTCTTTTTTTCATCTAGAGGAGGCTTGTCTGTCAACTACTAGTCACGGTGATTTCCGAAGATTCTTTTTTCCCTTTTCCTCCTAGTTTCCGAGCTTAAAGGACCTTGTTGACATGAAATGGGGTGAATCCATGTCGGATGAAAGGGAATACCTTGTCTGGTGGCGGAACAACACAGGGTTGGTGCCGCTTTCAAAACTCTACAGCCTTGGCATGAAAATGGCCACCCCCACACTCAGCCCTCTGTGTTTATGCTTCTCCGAGACTTGTGAAAATAAACACTCTCCCTGGCAGCTGAATCACCGTCAGCTCCCTGCCACATAATGATTAAACACATTTTTTGGAATCATTATAAAAGGATATAAATCACAAAAGAAAACAGAAACAGAGTTTTAAAAGGGGTTTGTCCTTAGGAATATGAAACAAAAAACCGAGCCACTTCCTGGGTTGCTAAATGCATTAGCATGATATTCAATGGAAAAAAAAAGAAAAAGAAAAATATTCTCACATTGTGTCATGAGTCATTTCAATTATCACTGCTCCACTGTACTTAGACTGAATTCTCATTTTCATATGCACTGCACTGAACAGCTGCAACTTGTTCGCAGTGAAAGAGGGAGAATAAAGCATGTTTGCTTGCATGGTACTTCTAAAATCATCAGTCAGTGGTGGAAAGAATTGCCTCCTGCCCTCCAATCATTCCGTCTTCATTTAATCAGGTAATCCAATAAACTGCCATAAAGGGCTCAAAGAAATTGACGTCTTACCTCTATGGCAAATGAACTGAATGTAGCAAAGCTATGTGGTAGCTAGTGTGCAAATGTAGATAAATAACTCCAAAATTGATTGATTAGATCATGATTTTTGAGAAAGATAGCTCTGGGACAACAAATTATTCAAGGGAATGTTGCAAGTGACAGATCCAAATGTCTGTGTTTGTTGGCAGTGGGAGTTTTTACTATGCGGCATTGAAAACACTGCTCCTTTCATGCAGGGCAGAACCTTACAGTCATTCAAGATGTTGTTCAGAAGTAACACATTGATTGAGTCTTTCACACTCTGACAGAAGCTCATTAAAAATTCTGTGCTCACATATAACTGACAGAAAATACAAACTTATTTATTTTAAATTGTCTCATAATGTGGGTGCTCTGTCAATACTGTATTAAGAATTCAGATCCTGAACTTGTCACTGAGTCATTGACTCATTAAGATGTTTCTTATATATGAAATATATTCAGGTCACTGAAAGTCAATAGAGACTGTGTCTGTCTCTCATTTAAGTCTATATTTCAGTCATTATGTTGATAGAATTCATTGCAATAAATGTAGGAGACTGCAAAGGTCAAAACACTGTCTAGACAAAACAGGTGTAAAATAACACGTATATTTTGTTGCTTACTTGATTCAGTGACCTCAGAGAACAGGTGTAGGTAGAAAAGATGGGAAAGTTCACCCACATACATTTTCATTTTTTAGGGGATTTTGCAGGATAACCAGCCACGAGTCAATCCACATGAACATGGGTCCCGAGGGTGCCTCGAGTATAGCTGCTGAGAAAAAGAGGAGAGCTTGTCATGCTTCCCCAATTCAGAATTTCCTCATATGATCCAGATTCAGCCTAGGACTTACCATCCATATCCACAAGGAGACATACTGTACACCTACTATGTGAGAAAAGATAAAAAAAAAAAAACGTGTAAAAGACACTAATTTTTTGGGAACACTGTGGACAGATTAAAATTAAACTTTGTGCTTGGTTACACAATATGTAAAACATGTTAGGGATGTCAAAAATAATATGACATTGTGTTTACCAAATATCAAAGCACTTCCCTTGCCCATGACCTGAAAACCTTCACTTTTTATTTAGCATTGCATTAGTATTACATGGAAATATCTCTGCACCTTCCAGCCAAAACTGGCCAGAAAAGTGTAAACAAGGCGTTCTGAAAAACATCCGTGTAACATCAGATTTGTTTGACAAAGACAGTGCCAGGGGACAAAGACTGAATGTCGCAGCTGTAATGAGGGAATTAATTTTGTCAAGGTAAGGTAAAAGTCAAGCTAAAGCTTATATTAACTGCTACGTAACTGATCATGAGCCACTATAGTCTATCCTACAGATTCAGCTTCAGCTTCAATACTAACGCTAGGAGGTGAATATGTCATTTATCAGAATGAAATACTAATTTATGCACAATAAATAGCAAAAATGTTACACTTGATATTTGCTGGGCCCCGTATCTTTAAATCCAAAATGACTTTTGATTTAAAGCAGTAAATCCGTTCTTCACTGTCTCATTCGTAGTCAGCATCTCCTCCATCACTGCACTCAGCAGAGTTGAGCCTCATGCCCAGCCCACGCCTGCCATAAATGCCATGAGCTTTACTATAGATCCACCGTACTTTAAACCTGTGACACATCTCATGGTCTAAAGTAACTGTGCAGCACTCAACTTTTACATTAAAGCACAACGTGCTAGCCCATTTCATCATTTATTCATCTGGGCTAACATCATTCATCTACGGGGACTCCATGATCCCCTACTCCGAGGAGATGCACTCTGCACTCCACCCACAAAAGCCTCTCCACGCTCTTGCAAATTGCATCTTTATGAAGAAATGAGGATAGGCCATTTTGTCACAAACACGGCTGTTGACTCTTCAGGGATTGCCTAGGACCTGTAATTGACTCGGAGACACTGTCCCTGTCATGTCCCCTTTTCCCCAGCCAGGGGGAAGTGAGGTGTGTGGAGTGTAAGTACTGGAGAGCTGAGTTGTGGAAGGCCAGGGTTGGATTAAGAGGCTGATGCAGCGAACACCATTAGGGCTGCAAAGACCCAGTGGCTCTCTGGTGGGAGGGCAGCGCTAAATGGACTAGCACAGTGGCATTTTAGCATTGTGCTCCTTTGGGACTGTCACACTCAGCCTTTTAGACTTGTCACAGCCCTCACGATGGAGGTCCATGTGACATATTTGTAGGTGCACAAAGTGAAACAAAGTTAAACTAACCCCTGTCTGCAGTAGTGCCAGAAATGAAACAACAATCATTCCCTGACTTGAATGAACAACTGACTGTATTTCATCACTGGTAATTTTCAGATAATTGGTCATTTTCTCCTGCAAAATCCACAATAACAAAAGTGGACGAGAATGACTGTAAAACCGAGAAAGCTGTCTCTCTCTCTCTAGGTTGGGGGGGGAAAAAGATTGCAGTGGGTGAATTTAAAAATCCTCTGATATTTACCCAGGTTTAGACAGCTTATCACCTTAGAGGGGGGCATCAAACAGTAGCATGTACTTCTTAAGGGAAAGAAAGGTGCAAGACCGTCAGCCTTAGGATGCATGTTGTCAGGAAGGATTTAAAATTCTCAGAGGACAGAGAGGAAAAAGCTTGCACATTAAGACACCTTTTTCAGAGGGCCATCTCATTTTCATCATTGAATATATACATATATTTACAGTACGCTGCCAGAGTAATCGGATTTATGGAAACTTTTGTGCTACTTATGGAAGTCAGAACGGAAGAAAAAGAAAAGGAGAGGGGTTGATGGAAAAACAGGGCAGTGAGAGACACAATCATTTTTTTTTTTAGATTTATGTAGACTTTGTTATGTTTGTTAAGAAAAATTCCCATGTGTGCTGTGTGGGTGTGTGCATGCGAGCGCCCATGTGTTTGTGTGTACATTCTTCTGTGTCAGAGGAAAGAGCGGTGCTTTCACCTGCGGTTGACCTCTCGCTGGCAGCTGGACAGGGGAACTGTGTTGCTGCCTCATTATATTCAAGCAATGCAGAGCGTGGCCTTCAAGAGCACTCACAATACCCCAAAACCAGGCAAACTGACACACAGCAACATGCATAGACACACTCACACACGCTCACACACACACACACACACACACACACACACACATGCAAACCTTGCTAATGGAATGAATTCATTGCACTCTTTCCCACCTTCACTTACTCATCTTCATCATTCTTTGTCAAGCTTCACTAGATTATACTACCACCTCAGCATGCTTGCCTCCACATATGCACACAGATATATGCACATACACACGCTCTCTCACTTACATCTACTTGTCATAAGCATTTTAAAGCATCATAAACAAAATGCGTCAGTGCTGTGTAAGATGTGAAGGGAAAACAGTGTATTTATGTTGGTAACTATTCCAATAAATACACACTATTAACCAGTAGTTAAGCATTATTATACACTCATCATTCATAATCAAATATCCAACTTCATAAATTATGGATTCAGCATTTATAAATCAGGAATTATATCATCTTAAAAGATGTGTTAGTGAGTGGTTCATTAGACTTCATTACTAGCAGATAAATCATTAATAAACTATTTACATGTAGATTTATACATACAGTGGTATAGACATATATAAATTTTGGGTTGATATATATTTTATAAAGTGCTTAACTAAAAAGTAGTAACTACTTAAACTGAACACGAGCTGTGGTATTAATATTTGTTTATAAAACATTAATACACTCACTAACCATTAACGTCCATTACCATTAACCATTTTGCTACTAGGTGGATTTCATTGGCCATTCCATATGTAATTCATTGTGACCATGATGACAAAGACTGCCAGGTGCTGCTAATAGCCTTCTACATGTGGTAATGTTACCATGACAACAAAGGTCCAGTGTGTCCGCTGCTGGTACATGCTCGTTGGCCATATCTGAGTTGTACGGTCATTTAAATAGGACTTGTTGTTTTCTTTATCTCTTTACACACCAGCCTCCACTTATGGGTGTCCACAGGAGGAGTAATGGTTGAGAGATACACTTATATCACTGCTTAGATCATCCTGCAACAAGATTATATTGTGTTATAAACAATTTATTAAGTGTTTATATGATGGCTGTAAATGCTTAAGTGTTTAGTTTTAAATAGGGCTACAGGTTTAATGTGATTGTATCTGCCAGTAGAACAGTCTGCCATGATGAACAAAGGATCAATGGCTGATTCTACCAGTATTGTTCATCTGCAGCCTCCTCCTTCAGCTGATTAAATCCCAACAGCCATCTGATGCCAGCAGGATAGCTACTGTATGTGTGTTACATCTGCAGCTTCTAATTTGAAAAGTGCTGTACCAAAGTGGAGCGCCATTATGCATAATGATCCGTTGTGGTTATCTTGATTAAATCATGCTCAACCAACACCAGCCTGCTGTGAAATAAGAATGAAATTCCTTCACTGTACATCAGCTGTAAAGACTCAATTACATATGCAATATTCATACAGTTCAGTTGCCTTGTTGTGTATCTACTTTCCAGGGAGGGGAAAAACAGTGTTTTCAATATCTCTGTTCCAAATGCCCTTGAAAAAATAGAATGGCCTAAACCTACATTTGGTTTCATTTGGTGTGTGGGGGTGGGGGTCAAGTCCGATACTGCTAAATCAAGGCGCAAATTCTTTTTGGACCAAAAATAATAATTATGATGACAATGAAAATACATATTTCTAGACTAGAGGATTAGTATGGGCCCTGTCTGGTTACATAATCATATAAATGACATAAATGGCTTCACTAACCAAAATTACATATGATCAACTTGCAAAATATATTGCCTGGATGTTTGTGGTTGAATGTATGTATACTCTGTGTCTTGCCACTTTTGTGCAATATTTCCTACACAGAATCTGGTTTACACTCAAGGCAGCTCCTCAAAAGTTTCGAGACAAGTCATATGATACGAGTAAATGATAAGTTATAAACTATTTCTGTATCAGAGCGTTGTACCATAACGGCACTTTCTGGTGTTCATTGTAACTGCTTATTTAAACTAGAGTATATTATGAAAAAAACCTTGAAAGTGGAAGAAAAGAACTGCTCCGGTCTCACTGGTAGACTCCCTTGCTAATCTTGTCTGTCATTCAAAGTGAGAATCTCAGTGTCAATATGACCCCCACCCCGTTTAAAACCATATGCTCTAAAGTGCATCTGTTCCTGTGTGTTTGAAAACTGCGCCACTGTGGAGCATATGTTCTGCAACCACATTTCATCACAATACTTTTTTTTTTTACAATTTATATCTTGGGACCTCATCAGCAGCTCTTAAAGTTACAGTCCACAGGTCTCTGTCTGTCTCCTATTTGATAAAAAGTCATACTTTATGCATTTCTTGCAAATCCTGAGAGGAATAGGTATGTTGAATGTCTGCATGCTTGATTCTGTTTCAGTGAATGGGCCGATAAAGCCCAACACACACACACACACACCTACCGGTGAAAGCATCCCTCACTACTTGTTGATATATCCACCAAGAAATGCCTTCAAATGAATGGTATTGATTTGTTCAGCTTGTTCAGTGGACCAGAGCGGCATTGGAGGCTATTTGAATGGAAGTCAGCTCCTTTTAACAGGCCCAGTCTGCCTGCCTCTCCGCCCTGGCCTCCCTGGCTGTTATTGGCGTGCTACGCTTATTGATGTCTCATACACATGCTTTGATTTCTACTCCGTCTGGAAACTCTGCACCGTTTAAAACTTTTAATCGGTTGCATGCTTGTAACTGGGGTTATCTGAAAGACCCGAAAGAGTGCAGTAAACTTTGTCTAACCCTTTCTCAAAGCTGCAGTTAGAGACTTAACACGGGCTGAAAGTGTGATAGTTCATTAGTGAGGTTTAGCTGAAATTGAATTTTAGGGCTTAGCTTAAAAAAAAAAGGAAGAAGAAGATGAATAATGGACAAGGTTACCTGCTTGGTTGGAAATATTGAATATCAAAAAAAATATTTTCCGTGAATCAACCAAGGACAACAGTGCAACAGCAAACAATACCAAAAGTAATGGAATGAAGAATATGACTTATGTGGGCACAAATGGTAGTAGGTGAATGGAGTTTGGGAGTGTGACTGGGGGAGATTGGTTGACTCTCAGTGGGCTTTTGAGTCAAGAACAACAGCTCTGTAATCACCAGCAAATTAGCAAACAGACAAACATGTGGCCATGGCGCTGCTTTGTTTGTAAATATTTAAGCTAGAGACTTGTAAAAGGAGACCGAAAAGAGAGAGCTTGGGGCCACAATTAAGACTGTTAACACAAAATCCACCAATCCCCCCATCTACCCACCCCCTTCTCATCCCAAATATCTGTGACCCAGAACCCCCCACCTCTGAATACCCTTTTAAAGAAAGCTGTCAATCTCCCAAAGTTAAGGGCACCCACTTTACGGCAGGGCAGCAGAGTTGAGGGGTCAAAGGTTAACTGCAGCTCTTTGGGCTGAAACGAACTTTGATGACAGGTTGTGTTGCTGATGTGCCAACAGTGGAGGTCAAACAGACCCCGGTAGAGCTGTGGGCTCTTCATCACTTTAACTGCAGGAATAACAATCAATTTGTCAAGTGCCAAAGAGAGGGGCTTCAGTTGGCTGGCACAGCAACACATGTACCCCCAAATTCTTATTTTTTCTAGTTTGGCAAGTGTTGTTTTTTTTTTTTGTTTTTTTTTCCTTTGCTTTTTCTGTAAAAATGATTCCATTCCATTTTTTCCCCTCAAAATAATGTTTAAAAAAACTTTCTCCAGAGTATTAAAGTAAAGAAAAAAAATATCCAACACGTTTATAGCATTGTGAAATTCCATTAGTGCCAACTGCAGTTTTTTTTCCACTCTTAAAACAATTAATTATTGTATTAAAAGCTAAAAGGATAGTTGATAAGATAATCAATAGCACCATCTATTTTCAATAAAAGCATGCACACACAGACACAATGTTGCATCTGCTAATGCATGGCCTTTGATTATTGATGGGCCATTTGCAGACAGCCTTAACTGCACAATATGTCTCACCATTACTTTCCTGACCTCATTCTGGCTTGGGGACAACATTATTCATGTGAGAGCCGGAGGAGAGATAGAGAAAGAGAGATGGCCTGTGGGGGAAATGGTGCAAGTGTGTGAGTGTGTATGTGTGTGCGCGTGAAAGTAGAGAGGTCTGCAGAATAATCATCAATAACCCACCTTCCCTCCTTGTACATAAAGAGAGGAGGGAAGATGGGAGGAAGGGAATAAGGGAGTGAAAGAAGAGTGACAACGGGGCTGAAGCAGGGTCAGAGAGGGGCAACCATTAGCCTTTTCAAAAAAAAAAAAAAAGGCCCTGTCCAAATGCTATTTTTAAGTTCCTCTTTCCGCTTCTCTCCACAGCTTGGGTTAATTTAAGAGTGTCCAAAGCCAGACTGTGTGAGAGGGAAGAAGCATTCATCACCTGGAGAAGACACCAGTGTTCACAAGGAAAGAAGGATGAGGACCACAGGAGGGGCGCAGCGAGGGAGAGGGACAGAGGTAAGAAAGACAGGTCGAGATAGGAGGAGGAAGTGCTGACGACATTCTTGAAGATTGGAATCTGTCTCCAGCTAAATCTGGATCACAGATAACAATGGATATGTAGATTATTTGATATTTTTTAGTGCGGTCAAATTTTATTTATCTAGCCCAATATCACAAATCAAGCCTCAAGGAGCTTGACAATCTGTGCAGCATACAACACCCAGCTGTCCTTAGATCAGATAAAGAAAACATCACCAAAAAGCCCTTTGGCAAGAAAAAACTAAATGAAAGAAAGCTCAACAAGAGCAGTTTTGGAGGGACTGGTCTTCCAGGACAGATGCAGTATATGCATGTACAAAATAGAAGAACATTTTATAATATGGACCATCAGGACGGCAAGATTATTGCTTGAAAAAGTTAATCAAGAGTCTTTCAAGTGCTGTCAAGAGACAGAACCTGAATCACATGTGTTCCTTTGCAGCATGGAGACATGAAAAGGGGAAAGACTACACAAACACAAAAGGCAAAAGCAATTCACATATTTAAGAGGGAGAAGAGGCTGTGTAAAGACCTAAAAAATAGTTTTAGTTGTCTCATACTGTAGCTTCAGCTCTAATACTCACGGTTCACCACTGGGTTACATATAACACAGTCTAGAGACCTGCAGGAGGCCCTGTGGTGTGTGTGCAGGCCCTACACAGTCGTTGTCTGTTATGAGGCAGTTGTCTTTACATGAAGGAAGGGGCTAGAGAGGCACAGGTAGAGGGCAGGTCCAGTGCACATCAGTGCATTCTTGAATAAGTGGATTACCCTGCTCATCAGTCTATAATCTGTCAGTTGTCTATAATCAGAATGTCAGGTACATGGTAGAAGTGGGTGGGCCTCATGGGTTCAATGGAAGCATGTCCTGGAGGCTGCCTTCTAGTAGTGGAGTAAATTAAAACATGTCATACCAATGTTAGCATCTCAGATGGCAGTCATGCAGACAGATGTGATTCCCACCCATACGCGACATGTCATGATTTCATTTCTGTTATTAGCATGCATGCATGAGTGGCTGGGACAAATGAGGAAACAGGAGAAGTGACTTTACAAGGCAACCCATTGACTATTGTCTCTCTGGAAATTGTAACAATAGAGCTGGTCTCTATCAATTTTATTTTTATTTTTTTCCTTACCATATGCTTGCATAAGCAAGTCACCAGGATGTTGGATTTATCTCAGTACATTGAAGCACCCACAAGATTGACCCTATGATGATCTATACTTTTGCCTAAAATGTTCATGTCAGATTTATTTTCTTGCTAGCGTAGCAACAAGTCAATGCTAATTTGTAGCCTCGTCAAATGTGCCGTCTAAGTGCCATACATCGCTTCCTCATCCGGTGGACCGACCTGTCCACTGCCTCCCAAAGGTAAAGAGTTACACTATTTAGAAATAGCTTATCTTCCCACCGATGGCCTCATTTGCTGTTGTAGGTCACACACAGACATCAGCAGAAATGAGAGACTTTTGCATATCAAGTTAAAAGTTCTTTGTAGTGGCTTTAACAAAAACAACGCTGAGGCTGTTTTACTTTCCTTCAAAGGCAAAACTAGTTAAATGACCGTGGATGCTCCGGCGTGGTTTGCCTTGCCAAATAGAAAAAAACAAAAGAACTGCATCAGGAGAGTCCAGTGGGTCAGCACGCTTGACCGCAGCTCAGGCCTAGTGGGAAACCCACCCATGTGTAGCTTGTTGGCTGTGACCTGCAACCTGGCCTTGTGCACCACAATCCCAAATCCTAAATACCTAATCTGGCCAACCTTATGACCCGACACTGACTTTCTAATCTGCCTGGAGTGAAAACAAACAAAGCTTAATGTGAATCCTTTTTTTTCAGTGTCCAGCTTCAAACCAGGACACACAGGGAAAACAGCTGAGACTCAGGGAAGTACAAACAGTAGCAAGCATAAGTTGCAGAGCAGTTCAAAAAAAATCTCATGGGAAGAAAAATAGGAGAAAAAAGAAGAGATTGACGTGGATGAAGTTTAAGGTTGAAAGGTGCCTGACGTTGTGTTGTATTGCGGCTGTTCCTGCTTCTCTCTCTCTCTTAGTCCAATTAGAAACTGGGTCTTGGCCCGCTTTGCTGGCAGCACAGTGTTAGCTTAATGCGGCGTGAAAAAATCATTATGCCACACTACAGATGGGCCCAGCCATGCAGAGGAACCTTTGCGCTCCCTTCAGAAAGCCAGTTTTAAACAGGGGCACTAATAAAACTGAGACCTAGCTATTTGTTGATGACAACGATGTGCAGCAGGGCACCAAGGGTAATGGGACCGAGAGGGATTGAAGGGAGAACGAAAGAGTGAGTCACAAAGAGCCAGCTAAAAAGGCAAAAGATTAAGAAAATGAAAACTAGACATAAGACAGAAAGATGGTACAGCCAAGTTTACTCAGCAGCAAAGAGGAATGAATGGTGGTTTTGAATGTGCTCAGATTGTTAGGATTTCAGCCACCCCAACAGAAAACGTTTAGTTTTTCTTTTGAAGGACTCAAAAGAGGTCAAGGTCTGTGTTTGATTCCCATCCAAATCCAAGTATTGATCTTTGTAATAAATCCTTCAAAGAAGTTTTAGGAGGGCAAAAGAAATCCTCTGCTTTCTCACAAATACCGGCTATCTTGTCATCCCTGCGCCCATTCTGAGATTCTCCTAAAATATCACTTCTGTGAAAGACAGGGGGTGGGAAATCACAGACAGTAAAAATGTAATAAATCAAAAGTGCCCCAAGCCACAAAATAAAAAAGAGAATCCTTTGAAGGTTGGGGCAGATGGCAGCTTCATGATAACCTTTTCACCCTTGTGCCCTTGGGGTCCAAACAGGCAAAAAGCATGTAAACATGTTTTATACTGGCATAAAACTCTAAGGAGGTTGTAGCATGTCTGGACTTCCTTTAGGGCTTTTATTTGCCAGAGGAAGGTATGTACTCTGGGCTTTCAAACACAAAGGCCATAAACATATATGACTAAGTGCATGTTAATGGAAAAGAGGATAAGGAGTAATGGACTGACTTAAGTATCAGATTTAGTCACTAGCAGCCACACAACAGTGATATTCTACATGGTGGATTGTGAAATTGTGGTCAGCTGCTTCCCGGAATACTGTAAAAGAACAAGTGAAGCAATCAGTCTTTATTTAATGTTCCTTTAGAGGTGTTGGTTGATGTGATTGACAAGCCAGTTGAGCATGGTCTGGGTATCTTCAAGAGTGAATCATAATGTGCTCAGGTAGAAGGGAAATGTTCATTATATAACAAATAAATGAAGAGAGACCGGCAGAATCATTCAATGGTTGACCTTGAAAATCAAATGCATTGAGATGTGTCACATTCAGCTCTGATGTCTGATGTCCAGCTCTTATATCTGCCTTTTATGTTTTGGAAATGTGCTATATAAATAAAGTGGTTTGGATAGTTTAATTCCAATGCAACTACAAGGTTTTGTAAAGTTTCCATTTTTTAGTGCTGAAAAGTTTTGATAGTGAACCATAACCAAACCCACACTCTACACCCTAAAGTAAAATTGTTTTTTTTTTTACGCCTGACCGGTTGCCGAGACCAGTTTGATGCAACTTTGCTGCAAGTGGCCATTTCCAAATTGTCCATTACCTGTCTAACCACAAGGCCTGGAGGCACCATTTTGCTTGTGAAAGAACCAGGATGTAAACCAGTTCACAGGACACTGACACATTTATTACTTGCTTGTTTCTACAAGAGTCATGTTTCTGGCTTTTTATTGTGCTTGTTCCAAGACACAAGACCACATAAGACCTCCTAATCCAACCATGAGAAATGCTTTTAGACTAAACAATCCTGCACAGAATTGTTGACACATCTTTAAATGCAGCTCTTGCCTGTTTGGGTAAGTAATGGTTTCCTGAGCTGAGTGGTTATCAGAGGAGGTGCAGATGCAAATATGATATGCATCTGAAGTCAGTGTATCTAAGATGTTGGAAGACACAAAATACTTTATTCACCACATGCAGTCATTCCTATTTACCAATTTATTCTGGTTTCAGTCTTTTAAAAGGTTCCCCAACCACTTGCAGTGCATTATTTTATGGTCAACTGGAAACCTTTAGCAATCACCCCACACTCAAATCTGCAAATGTTGCCTCTGCGGTATCCATTTGCAATTCTCTAACAGCAATTGCAACACCAGACCACTTGCTGATAACAAAGTTAAAATCATTAGTGGTGATATTGTAAGACAAAACCACCATGGAGAAGAAAACATCCCAAAGCCCCAAACAATTATGGACATATCGCACACAATCCCCATGTAAACAGAGGGAGGAATGCAGCGTGACTGCATTCAGATACAGATCTTGAAAAGTCAATTCCCACATACGCATAAGAGGCAGATATAAAACCATTCTGAATACTGGAAACCAGCAGTGATTAAAACATGCTTCACAGTGGTAGGTCTAGAATGAGTCTGTCTCAGGTACCTCGTTCCTAAGGGTTTGCTCTGGCCCTGGACTCTGTCACACTATAGTCTTCTAGTTAACCTTTGTTTTATGTCCTGGTATTCCATTTCACATGTGCTCTGATGGGGTATAGGAACAGCAGAGTTGCCAGTCAGGGGAGTGGTTGACATTTTGGTGGTTGTTAAGGTTTAAACAGCTCGCCCGCAGGAGGCAGTAGATAGAAAATGCAGGCTTCAACTGAATTGGGATTGCCCAGAAGTCATTTTAGGGCAAATCACACTGCATTCCCCTGCATGCATAAGTGAAGAGACCTTTTGGAAATACTAAAATAGAAAATGCCAGCACTTAACTATACCTGTGAGTGGTATTTACAGTGTCTGTGCAGATCATATGATACGGCCCTGCAGAATTTCATGAAATAACTTTCTCATCATCTTCAACATTTCTTCAGCTAATTAAAATTTGGAAGACAAACTTTATTTGAGATTAACACAGGAAAAACAATCAGTGAAAAAGCAATAATGCAGACATTTATGATTATTTCTCTCTCTTGAGCACACTCATGCAGCAGAATCTATCAAAAAACTTCACTGTCTTTAATCCATTTAGTGCAAACAGCCGGGTCAGCGTTTCTGCACTGTACGGGTGATAAAATGGACCCTCGATGCTTGTTGAGTTAGTAAAACAAAAGAAATTAAACATGAGCAATGCAGATTTCTGACAGCAAAGTCGGCCCTGTTGTCAGGTGTCACCTCTGTCTGAACAGATCCATCATCGACTCAACATTCACACTGACATCCTCAGCCTGAATCCCCGGAAACCTTTATTTATCTTCCCTGAGCTCTGTTGATGAATGGATAGAAACGAGATGGGTGAATTTATGAGCGTTAGCACAATGATAATGGCAGCAGGAGCTAAAGCGTTATTGATGATTCAATCACAGACAGCCACCCTCTAGCCAGCATTCCCGTTTGTAATTAGTTGCTGGTTTGTAAAATTGCATTTTATCCTCTGCCAAATGCACTGAGCTGTTGACAGGTAATATGTAAATGTATGTGTTTTATTTATTTCATGTTGGTGAGGAAATAGATTTTTTTTATCCTCCTCCCAAGTTTTTGTCCTTGTCATTTTCTCATTTCTTTTGGAAGGCCTGGGAATCTAGGTAGCATGACTTCAGTTGGCAAAGACTCACAAGTCAGTGTCTCCACCTCAGCGCTTAAGCACAAAATCATTGTCCTTGGTTCTTTCCAAGAGACAGTGAAATGCATGTTCTCCTCAAACTGTAATTGAAAGAAGGAAGCGGACTTGGTGACCTTCAGTTTGTGTCTTGTATGCACATAATTTATGATCATTTATCATCATGCAATGATCATTCATTGCATCAGGCACACACATTTTGTACATTCAAGCCTGACTTAAATATTTGAATATTTTTGTCTATGTATGTATCTATATGTAGATTCATGGAGCCGTAACATCTACAATGACTCACAACTTTTATCATTTTAACTGTATTAACGTGACTCATGTCAGCAATGAGCAGCTGAGAAATACTAGGGAGATGATAACTAAACTTGAGGAAAGAGTAGAGGAAAGTCATCAAGCGAGGACAGTACAATGCAGTCGATTTGTTGGACTGAGGGCAGACCGGATGCTGCAGTGACTTATTATCGCCACTCGAGGTATGAAATGGATACTACAAACCAAGACTATCATAGTTAGGTCACCTCAGACTATATCTTGTTGACACAATATATAATTTAACTTATTTTGTCACAATCTGCTGGTAATATAAGCTAATTTCTGTCAATATTTTAAAACGAAATACTTTTGATAATAGACTTTGCATAATGAATATTTCAATAGGTTTTATCCAGGCAGCATAAAAGAATTGGAAACTATGTTGTTGTTTTTTCTTCTTTTTTTTCATTAATAGTACATATTTTAGGGAATTAAACTGTGTATGCTCTATGAATTTATAATGACAGCATTAACCATTCTTTTACTTCAGTTTGCTTTTCTCTCATTTACTGTCTGGGTCTGGAAATGAATGACCCCATCAGTCTCACTGAGTCCACACATTGTTCTGGCACAGTCCATGTTTGCGCAGGTGCCTGGGCGCATATTGGTGTTTGTGTGCATGTCAGTTTGTCTTCCCTACTTTTAAAACCATTGCTCAGGGAGCACTTGATAAGTTTGCACACAATCTTTGTGAACCTTTCTCTTTTCATTGAGGACATCTAGGTGGCCTGCCTATTTGTCTTTCATTCACCATAAGACAGGTCATTAGGCTAGAGGGTTAAAGACACTATAAAGTCAACTCTAAATGAAATTGAGCCTTGGCAGAACCTCAAGTTGTAAACCCCCTTGGCTATGAAATAGGTGCAAAACATTTCAATCCATTCTAAGCTTCTAATATGTGTGGAAAATTGAAGACTCTCTTTTCCACATCATCACATGAAAAAAAAAAAAAAAAACCCAAATCTCGAAGGTCCCTTAGCATGCAGGCATTCCTTCTAGATTCCACTGTCTTTTTATTTCCCTGTCAACAGACACCTGTCCATCTCTTAGGAAAGGTCTTTAGGGAGTGTTACCTCAACCCAAGTACCAGATGCCGACTCTTACTCTGCCTCTCCCTCTCATCCCTGGTTTGTGTTGCACAACCTCCCCCCACTGTTAGCAAACTGCAGCCCACAGTATATTATTAACTGCTCCAGTGTTACAGCTACCAGACTTACACATATACATGCAAACTCATATCCGCTGCCTACTGTTTTAACCTCTGCAGCTGTGAGAGTAAGCCTGGAAAGCAGGAGTAACAGTTGTGTTCTATAAGGAAGATACAATAGTACTTGCAATAGTCATGTTGGGGAGTGTATGTGTAGATGAAGAAACCACACTTTTAAGTGTTTATTACTTTAGTGTAAAGTGTACATTTGTACTGTACGTGAGTGTGTTCACCCTGATGTGTGTTCCTGTTTTTCCATCCCGCCAATTGATTCTCCTCTTGGAGAAGTTTGTATATTTGCTCAATCCATGCTTTAATCATCATACTGTATAGAGGTCAGGTAAAACTATGTATCTCAAGGATATTTTTTGAAGTATTTCGAAAGAGAGAGGCTTGTAGCGTTTTCCTATCCACTAGACAACATATAATCCATCAACTCAAATCTAAAATTTCACAACAGCAAGAGACAGCTTTCTGGCGAAACACAAATAAACTTTGCCTGCGGACGTGTTTGAAAAGCGCTGCATCCTTCTGAAGACTTTTTTCACTGGGATGCTGTTTGCGTGACAGTGTGAGTGGAATGAGAGAGTGCTTATCTGTTTGTACGCCAGCGCTACACTTTATGCTTTATTTAGATACCTAGGTTTTCCGGTGTGGAGCTGATGACACTGTGGTGTCTTGTCTCCCACGCCTGCCCTGCCCTGACGCACACAAGAGTTGCTAACAGATAAGCTGTGGGAGAGGGACAGAGATATTCCTCGCTGGCTCCACTTAGCAAGGCTGACACATTCAACCGCAGACAGCAGTTCTGCAGTGGAGATGAGTGCATTACCGTAAATATCACAAGGTCAATTTTTCAGAAAGGTTATGCAAATACAGAGTTTTGAGGATACTGCACTTTCAGACATACAGTTGAATCTTGCAGATTTGGTTTCATTCTAAAAGTCAACTTTTGTTTGTCTCCCCAATGTTAAAATTACTAGTCCACCTTTTTTTTTCATTGTATGGAACACTTGGACTGTAATGTTTAATGGATATTCATTTTAACATGCTTAACATATTCTTGCTAATTAACCCCCAGTTGTGTAAATGTGCAGATGATTTTTCATCCAAGTCATATACACACATTTTTTCCTTTGGAGTTGGTTGAACTAATCCTTTAAAAATAATTAGATGCATTTTAAAATCAAGCAGTCAATTGTCACAAAACAATTGTGTAAGAAACTAATGCAAATGTGAGTTTCATACAAAGCTCAGAGCAAATGATCTGGTACGACACTAATGGCATAATACGCAAGATGACCAGCAGACCATGCTGCCTTAAGTATAGATTTTCAGTGTTTAGAGCATTAGCTAATGGAGATAACTCTAAACTGCACCATTTACATTCCATTATCAAATCCTCAGTTCATTGTATGCCAACATCCAAAACAATGGCAGCAACCTTCTCCAAATGAAAGGCTAAGTTTCAGCCAGTGGGAACAGGGAGACTGAAAAACATATCTCCTCCTTCTATTGCTGCTTAATTCCTCCCCGCCACACACACACTTGCACGCTGCCTTCTCTTTAAGTGGGGTCCGACAGATTTCTCAGGGAAGGAGTTTTCTCTCTCTCTCTCTCTCTCTCTCTCTCTCTCTGCTCTTTCCAGATGACCTCCTCTAAACTTGGATCCTGGGCTTAGCGCACAGGAGGAACACAAGGGGGAACAGTGTTGCAAATTTGTCGCCCAGAGTGTTAAAATTCCCCCAGGAATGTTAATCTGGCCAGTCCTCCCATCTACACACACACTTCAATAATCCTCAACCCCATCGCGTAAGACGGATTTGGTTGTCCACCACCACTACTTGTATTAAGACCGTGCACTTTTCTTTTTGCCCCAAAATCAGCTCTCCAAGGTGAAATATACTTGAATACATTCTAAGTTCCAATTGTCATAAAATAATTATGAGGAAAAAGTGAAAGAAAGACAGAAAAAAGTGTGATTGACCAGTAAGGTCCTGGTGAGCAGCTTTCCACAGAGCATTTAATTACTTCCTATTCTTGCTGCTTTTGATGGATAATAAATCTCATGGAAACAGTTTCAGTGTGAATGAAGAGGGTCACTCTAAAATGAGATATTCAGCATGTGGAAAACTTAACACCCATTAAAATTCTTCCGTTCAGAAAAAAAAGAAAAATATTTAAAGAAAGTTAAATTACTTTTTTTTTCCTGGTTAAAACAATGACAGTGTTTTTGTTAGTGGATTTTCACAACTAATTTGACAGTGAAATAATGTTGGAGGAAAAAGACACAGGTAGCAATTAAAAGCATCTCAGGGAAGACAGTTGTTGCAAGTTTTAAAACAAAGCATGGCATTTATTTATATAGATTCTTTCTCATTTCAGCACCTTCAACAAATACAGTTTATAAAGAGGAATTATTTCAGGGAGATTTAATTTTTCAGTTATTTACTTCACTGACTAATAAACTGGTATATGCTGGCAAACAGCTACAAGTTGTCCAACATTTGAATATGTCAAACTGTCGTTTCCTTTTACAACTTTACGCACACATTTCTGTTTATCTATGTAAGTTCTGTGTGTGTATGTGAGGTATAAATGGAAGCACTGTCTGCTTGTGCACTGAGCTCTCCTGAAACACAAGATAAATTCCCCACAGGGCAAGTGCGCATTTCTTTCCTATGCTATGGTCTGTGGACATTTGTGTGGAATGATGTGTAACCAGGGCGTGTGTGTTTGTGTGTGTCAATACTTTGACTGCATGCGTGTTTTCCTAGAAAAATGAGGCGATGTTTACTTGCAGAATCATTTCCTTTGGTTTGAATGTTTCCTTATTATTTGTTTTTCCTCACTGTGTCCGTTCTCGTCGTCTCATGGAGAGAGGGAAACAGGAGGCAACTTGGGGGTTTTTAACTTCTTGACCTTCAGACATGATTGAATCTGTTCTGCTGCCAAGCCAGACAAAAGGCTTCTGAAAGCAAAGAGTCAGCTCATGACTTGGCCTTCATGTAGCCATGGACAGAAGGAGGGAGAGAGGGAGGGAGAGGAAGAGAGGGAAGGACAGAGAGAATGATGGAGAGATAGGAAGATCGGAGAAAGAGCAATCATGTCATGCACAACGTTTAATTCAAAACTGTCCATCTGCTGTGTGGCTTAAACTTGGCTGGCATACAGCACACACATACACACGCACCCACACACACACACACACTTTTTTCATACACATTCACATGCACATTTTCCTCAGGACGAGGATGCCAAAGGTTCATTGAGTCATATTCCATTATTCTTCTCAGTGCTCCAGATCCCTGTGGTGTTTCATGACTATTGACTTGTGTTTGTCAGCATTTTGCAAGAAGGTAGGTGAGTTGATGACTAATTATACACCCAATAATGTGCACAAAAATGCAAAGAGATATTCCTCCCACCATTTTGCAAAGGCACATGCTTTTTCAGTATGTGTCTGTGGTATTTTTACATTTCATTTTTACATGAAATTTCATTTTGCTAAAATGTCTTGAATATGTATTTTTAATAGATACACAGTTTGTCAAAAATGATTTAACTCATCCTAACTGTGGCTAATCAGCTACTTACTACAGCACCAACTAGTGGTGGAGGATTGCTTTAAGAGCCGATGACCTGAGTTCCCCCTCTGGTTACTGTGGTACAAACTGAAGAAGAGTTTCAGCTGCAGCAGTATCACTGAAGGCCTTGAGTCAACTTTGCACAGATCAGCTGTCTCAATCAAAACCACTACACCTCTCTCATGACTGCGGATTTCAAATAAAATTATTAAAAGCAGAGCTGTCCGTCTTTGAAATACCAACCTGTCAATAATGACTCATGACTGACTGGAATTTCAGACTGAATAGACAGTAACTTTGAAAGAGGTCTGCGGTCAGGTGGGAGGAAGTCAGCCATGCCGTCAGTGTTCCCGCCTCTGCGCGGCTAGGGGTATCGATGATAGAAGATTGTAAAGGAGGCAGCTGTGCAGACACGGGTCTATAAACAGTTATGACACAGTGACCCTGTACAGCGTTGACGTGTCAGTGCTGTTGCTTTGTGTTATCAGTCGACCGTTCAGTCGTTATGATGATGATTTGCTTCCTGTGACAAGCTCTGTTGTCAAAGCCGGTGTTGGAAAACAGGCAAAGCTTCAACAAACGAAAGAAGTGTGAAAATGCACAGGGACTGGGCTTACATGGCAGTACAACAATCTACACTTACATGTGCAGGCACATACGTGACTGTGCTCATTCAGTGCTCATTGTAAATACAGAGAGGGATGCGTGAAGACAGACGAACACAAAACACTGTCAAACAGGCTTGCATATTTTCAGAAAACTGTATAGCCCCGTCGCTAAAAGAGACTGTTGGCCATGTTCTTTGCATCTCTCCTAGTGGAAACAGCCGGATGACATCAACAAAATTTAAGAGCAAATACTTCACATTTTGTATCTACAACATTAAATCTACTCTAATCAATATTTTGATGTTAAATATCATTGCAACATAGTGATGAACCCTCAGTGGATTTATCACCTGATGTAATTCATTGGTTTTGTTTGGTTGTTTCCACAGCGAACAGCAGTTTTTCTGAGGAAATGCTCATATAAATCCACCGAACACTTCACCAGCACCGTCCAGTAAAAGGCATGAATAGCGATTAGCAATAGTGGAACTGACTTGACTAACTGTTTATCAGCTGGCCGGAGACTTCACGTTGCTATTTGTCTACAGTATATGTTAAATGGGTGATTGCTAAATGTTTGACATAACTACTTAGGGATGAGGGGACTAGAGTCAACATGCATTTAATGCCTCTTTAGATTTCTGGTTTGATTTCAACCCCTCTAAACTCACTAGCAAGTATATTGCTTCAGTGCTGGAAATGAACAAGCAGAGCTACGTTGAGCCTTGAGGGAAGTGAAAGCAATATTGTAATATAGAATATGTATTTCATATTGCTACCTTAAAAGATACAATGTGAATCTCGAGATTAGGATTCTCTGTTGGTTGGAATTTCTCTTCATTTGCATTCCTTTGCTGACAGTTTTCTTTACATAAGGCACAATACAGTTTACCTCAGGAACATTTACTGCCACTTTCCACCACTGGTGCCACCAGCCTGAATGAAGTTGATTCTGATTTAATCAAAAGTATCAGGTGTTGTTTGATTGAAGGTGGTGGCGGCGTTGGAGGGGAAATGCAGGGGATAGTTTTACAATAAAAGACGAGACCTGGCAACGTTGTTCAACAGTACAGGCTGATATCCCTGATGAAATGTTCTGGGAGAGCATGCGGTTATTACCCCAGCGGATGTTATTGTGCAAAACCGAAGACGGGTAATGAAATGATGTATGGTCTTTTACTGAGCAGGCAGGAGTGTGTGTACTTGTATGTCTGTTGGCGCACGTGTGTGTGTTAAACGAGGAACCAGACGGCACCATCTGCCTGACAGCGGCAACAAAAGATGATGAGATTGTGTCCGAGAGGAAATCTACTTGTGTTTGCCCTGCGTGCTCCCCCTGCTCTCCCTTAAAGACACACACAAATACATGAAGGCACACACACACACAAATATATATGAAGGCACGCATGGTGGCTCTTTTGACTCCTTTTAGCTCTCTGAAGGGGTGGGAAGGTGGAGGGGAAAGCAATTTCTTAGGAGTCGACAGTGTCAACTTATTGCCTGGTTTCTTTTTGTTTTTCAGGCATCTCTTGCCAGGGAAGAATGAAAAAAGGAGGGAGGGTGGGGAGGGGTCAGGTAAGGTAGGAAGAGAGAGGGACAGCACTGGCAAGCAGTATCACAGGAGGAGGGGGGCGAGGTGTGACTCGGAGGGCGAACAGACTTACAGCTTGTCCTGCAGTTCCTGGACCAAGTGACTCTTTGTTTGACACCTTGGCTGAAAGCGGAGCTCCGCCAGGCACGTCCGCTGCTGGCTGACAAACAGCGTATCCTGTCTCTGTTGGCCCACCTCTCGCTCCTCCAGCCAGCGGTGAGGGTGACGAACAAATGAGAGAATGGGAGAAGACAGAGTGGCAGGCAGAGAGAGAGTGACAAAGCCAAAGAGAAGGAGAGAGTAAGGGAGAGACAGTGAGAGAGAAGGGGGGGGGGGGGCATTGAGGAAGGAATGTATCAAATTTACCCACTCCTGCCAAGAAAACCTGAAGGAGGGTTACATTATTGGCATTTTTCATCTCTAGATCATCTACCCAACTCGCCCAGAGTACAGGTTGCCAGATGCTTCCTTGGTGATCTCCAGTTTCACTTAAAGAAGAGGCCTTTGTCCCTGCACAGGAGATCTGTGCCTCACTCATCTGGGCATAACCCAGTACAAAGCCGTGTTCAAGATGGAGTATCTGTCTCCAGCTAAGAGTGCACAGTCAGTAACATTATAATGTTAAGGAGTTCCCTTCTTGACAGTTATTTGCATTTATTACAGCTCCAGTGACGTGACAGTGAAAGAAGTCACATCGTACCTTTTTACTAAAAGCTGCTAGTCACATAATTGACAGAGATGGAACGGGATGAAGGGGCGGCAGAGGGAGAAAAAGAGGAAAAACAGGACAGATGGCATGTTATGTGTCATGGAGGCCTTAGCAGATGTTTACTTCTGGGGGAAGAAGAAAACGTGACCGGCCATCTTGAGGCTCTGCTGTGTGGGGGGGCCTATGGGAGTGAGACTAAATTGAGTTAACATACATTAGCATTGCTTCCTCTATTGCAGGTCAGCCCTGCTTTACTAATTATTTTCAGCTCAATTTCAATTCTCAAAAGACCCATTTCTAAATAGTTTCCTTCATAAACAAAAGGAAATAAGAAGGTTTTTATAAAGCAAACTTGGCAATCTCATTCTTTTCATTTGATTGTGCTGTGAGGCAGAGGGGAAGGGCTGAAGTGTTTTCTTTTTGTTTTCAGGAGGGCAGAAAGTCAACCGTGACGAATAGAGCATATCTTCTGGATCATTACATCTGTACTTCAGGTCTGCTTCACAGATTTATGTACAGGACAAGCTTGTTTTAGCTCTCTTTCCTTTCCACTTCTTATTGGCTTCCGCTTTATGCCTGACTCCATGCACTTTAACATGTGATTCGGTGTAATTTTCAGGCTTTTCACTTGCTTAGGTCAGTCAAAGGTAACATCTCAGCCATGACACTGAACCTTGTTTGAAGTTGTTTTAGTAGAGAAAGTAAGTTAAATATGAACCTGTTTGTGGAGCAGCTCTTGTTTTCTGCTCAGCTTTTCCCTGTCGCATGCCTCATGTTTCCATCTTCCGCCAAAGTTTGAGACTTGCAAAACAAGAATCAACAATTTAATTTAAACGCAAAGACTGAAAGCAGAGAAACAACATCGGTCAGAACAGTCAAGAAGGGTAAACCTTGTAATCCAATACAGGACTCATTACAACATCTTATTTCCAAGTTCAAATTAAGTCACAGTACTGTACGTACTCTGTTTCATAGGCAAAGGTTGTCTGACAAAAGAGCCCTTTGAGAAGGAAATCAAATCTGGATCTGAGGATCCAGTCAGGAGTTTGAAATGGGAGTGCACGTATGTGCACTGATGAGAGTGAATGAGCATTTGTGTACTGCAGTGGCCCTGTCGTGCTGCACGTGTGTTTGCGTGAGGGAGGGATAAAATGTAAGAATGTATGTGGACATGTGAGAGTACATATATAGCACAAATTTCCTGTGCTGTGCAAAATACAGCCAAAGCCTTTTCCTGTCCTGCATCCAGCTTCAGACTCACCAGTAGCTTTCACCTGTTGTAACCACCCCTGACTGATACCATGCATTGGGACCAGACCCCTGCAGTAGTAGCACCGGGGCATGGGCATGTGATCACTCTGATGACATATACTGAGGTATGAGAACTATTGCCGACGTGAGCAATGACCTTCAGCGGATTTCCCAAAGCTATTTCTGTGAGGGAAATAAACAAACATTTTTATTTCGCTGTTTGGAGCAAAATAATAGAGGCCAGTGAGTCATGGGGTGAAACCCACATACAGACATAACAAACTTGCCCACACGGGCACAGTCAAGGCCAAGGCGTGCCTAGCTGTCTCAGCACAAGGGGAGTAAAGATCACTGGGGTCGTCACAGATGTTCATTAGTCACACAATCCAAACGCAAAGTCCTCCTGTCTCAAAAGTCCCTTCTGATTCCAAAAATGCCATTGTCCATATGAAGTATATCCTAATTTATAATTGAGTATCATGAATGTGTAGGTGAAATAATGACTAGTTATAACGTAAATGATAAATCTGGATACTAAACTGCTTTAGAATGAAAGTTTTTAAAAGTTTATATAGCTATAATTTGAAAGAGTTCTAATTATAAGCAGCATCTTCAAGATTTAAATATAACACACAAGAAATCACTTGTTTGAATGAGGCAGATTAGTGAAATTATAAGATCATAGTCATTCTACATTCTTCATTCAATCACAGTAGGACAGTGCCATATATATATATATATATATATATATATATATATATATATATATATATATATATCTACTGACTTCTTTACAGCAAGGTTAGCTGTAGCCAATCCATTATGTTCTATTCCCACTTCCATCTTCCATGTGAGTCTGAGTCAAGGCTGAAGTCAATAAGAGATGAGTTGCTAGTCAAGTGGGCCGTCCGTTAGGTAAGTCGCCAGCTCAAGTGCACATCTCGGGCTCAAATGTCAAACAAATATCTGATTTAAAAATAATACTTTTAGCTTTATGATAAATTCAGTGAATAGTTGCTGTATTGTAATATAGTACATTGCAGTGCCAGTGCATGCAATTTTCAAGCTTTATTCAGTGTTTCATTGCAGTGCTGTCATTGTCATATACAGCAAGAAGCAGTTTAAGAGCCAGACTTTAATACGGACATTTCTACAATGGTGGATGCGTTTTGTGTCCATGTGTGCATTTGTGTCCACAGTTAACACAAACATCAGCATTCAGACTGTCTGGGAAACAAACAATTCATGGAGGATGCAGCCTGCACTTGTATTATTAGCTCTTATTTATCTTTGGCCAGCGACTTAAAATGTGGTAAGAGGAAGTCGATTAAGTTCAGGTCACTGTGTTGCTGCTATCATTACAGAATAATTAACATGCTAATGGCTGCGGAGTGATGAGAGAGACGGAGAGATGGAAGGAGAAAAGGTGCAGAAAGAGGGCAGAAAGACTATTATTCTGCGACTCCTCTTGCGCAAGTGTTCCCAGTAATGGTGCTGGCAAAGCATCCGTTTCTGTAGCTCATATGTGTTACATTTCCCAGATGATACTTGTGACACAGCTTGATAATGTCTGTCACTGTTTTTTTTTTGCCTTTGAACTTCCTGGTTGTCCCCGGCGTCTAATATTGTGCATGCATACTTTTGAAAACCAAATCAAACAAACTGGTTCTGTGCAACAGTGGATTTCCCTGAAGAATGAATAATAGAGAGGCGAGTCTTCAAATCTTTCATCACCTGGTCATGGATCAAATCAATATCAATATAGAAATGTGGTAGGAAAGGAAAAAGACAGGACATTTATTTACACAAATGTGAACAGATTATTCATTTAACCAGTACAGCTGTATCACACAGTGAGTCTTCTGCTGTGCTGTAAATGACGCCACAAGGCACTGACATCACTCTGTGGTAATGTCCTGAGATCCAACCATCTGTATGTGGCCACATGAAATGGGGAGGAATGGGTAAATGGGGGAAAAAAAGACAAGATGTTACTATTGAGCTGTTGCTCGGTGTTGTTATAGTCTGCAGGAAAAGGAAATGGTATATTTTTAGTCAGTAATTGGAGGTTAGTTCTTGAGTTGCCACCGCTGCAGAACGGTCCAGAAAGGGATAAACAAAACATTTGAGGTGCTTTGTTGTGGTGAAGTCATTACGATGCAAGATAATTGAAAAATTTTAATCCCAAATTGTATGCCAACATGTTTCAGCTCAGTGGAGCCTTCATGCATTTGTTGGGAACTTCTCCCTGTAAATCACCCACTTTGGGTTTGTTTGTATGCCTCTGATGTTTGTATTTAAATCATCATTTGATTACTAATGAGGATTGTTTATCTTTTTTTTTCCTCTTTTGTCAATCTCCTGCTTCCAATGCCTCCATCTCACTTAATCCTTCCGCTTCTGTACAATCGCTTGCTATCACTCTCTCCCTCTTCTGTTTCCTTCTGTCTGTGCCTGTGTATGTGTGCATCCTGACATCGCTCCAGATCTAATGTGGTGCAACAGCGGCTGACGTCGACTCTTCTTCTTCTCTGTGTTGCAGCAGGGCCTAATTGCTGGTCTCTCACACAAACACACACAGCCGCTTTATCTCTGGCCACACCATGCTTCAACAGACGCCCCCCCCCCCTCCCAAATCCTTTCACCACACCTACCCCCTCACCACCCTCTGCATCCTCCACAAGCACCTTAAAAGGCTCCAATTAAACCATTACTGTAAGGAAGGGAGGAAGCGGGAGTGGGGGTGGGAGGCAGGAGGGGAAAGAAAAATGAGCTAGAAAAGACAGAAGATGTATCAAAGAGAGTGAGAGGATAAGCTTGAGATAAATAGGAAATTAAGCATTGTTTTGCCATGCGGGGGGGGGGGAGCCACAGGGAGGTAAAATATAAAAAAAGCGAATAAACAGCGTGAGATTTCTTGCTATTGCAGGAGACAGATCCACCCTGTAGCAGCAGACTGAGTGTGACGCTACATGCGGAAGGAAGCAAAGAAAGGAAAAGGAGAGGAGATATTGAGGCAGTGATTTACAGTCCTTTTTGTCTCCTTGTCCAAGGAGCCTGGGGGTAAAGGAAATGGCAGAAAGCACAGAGAGATAAGAGATAAGAGCCTTTGTTCTGTGGAGGTGTAGAGATCGTTACATTCCACCAGATAGCCTTACACTCCTATCTACCTCGGCTGACTAGAAATTAAAGAGAATATAACTAACTGGTGAAGAAGGCCAACAACTGTATTTTCTCATAGTTTTGCATGGGAGGTGCTCTTGGCCATTTTTCAGAGGCTTTTCTTGTAAATGCTCATTGAAAACATTTTTCAAATCATTATTTTACAATATATGGCTCTTATAGGAATACTTTCAGTTAAACGTGCTTACCTACTTCAGTGAGAAGATTATAAGCACTCTCGTGTTTGTCTGTTATATGAAAAGCAGACGGGAAGGTAAACCTTACCATAATCTGCCTCCTAGCACCTTTTACTGCATGTTGTTTGTTTAATCTGTAGGAACAATAGCAAAGCGTAAAAAAACAAACAAATTGTGGTTGAATGCTGTGTGCAGCCTCACAGTGGCTCTCATTTATCGGACCTGTGTAGGATTTGGTGAAGATACTGGTGTAAAAATCATCATACGTGTGATTTACAAAAGGTGTGTACGTTGCCAGTTTTGGTGTAAAATCGTTGTGGTGTTGATGAATCTGGTGGGTGAAAATTTAAATGTCACACCTCATGCTCTAGAGGCCTTGTCCTGCGCCCTTACGACATGGATACATGGAAGATGGCCAAGAAGAGGGATTTCACTGTCATTACCACACTCAGCTGGGAGGGGGCGGCATCACAAATTACCTGTACATTAAAGTGATAGTTTTTGCGATTGATAAAAGCATAAACATTGGGTGACGGGGGCTTCAGATGCACGTATGTGTACAATGAGTCACACCAATCACACTGGAAACCCAGCTCATAAAATCCCCTTTTAATCATAGTGTGTGTACTGCCGCAAATCCAACTTTATATCTGTCAGAACTGATGACATGGCTTGGCTGATGGAGGGTTGTGAAACACCATCCCGATCCTAAATCTCCCAGTGGTCAAAAACTCTTGTCGCTTGTCTCTCTCCTCAGCCGGGGCTCCGGTGTTCAGCAGAGAAAGAGGCTGAGCAGCCGTTCATCACTCTCCTGCATTTTAAATTTTAGTAGATGTAACTGCTTTATTAGTTATTAGAAGATGGCAGGCCCATTGTGTTAGCTTTGAACTGAGCCAGGCTGACTATAGTCCATATGCTCCACCTACCTGTTGCAGGCTGTCATCTCTAGCTCTTTGAATAATTAATAAGCATATGCTCACTAAAATGTGAAACTGCTCCTTTAACATTTATTTTACATGCCCTTTATAGTGACTGCAACATGCACCAGGGTGGCTGTTTGAATCATTCAATTACATCCTAGAAACAACACGTAACCCTGACCTGTGCAGAAGTTGTCAGACATGCACTGATTCACAGCAGTGGCACAATCATTCATTTCCACAACTGCTGAAACAGGGATTGACTGATGAAGCCATTCCCCTATGAGCAGACAGACAGGTTGAATGTATCACCAGCCATCCCACACAATTCATTATCAGCCTGTAGCTACGTGGAGGGCTGTGATACATGATAATACCTTATGTTTTGTTTGTCATAAATTTAGGTTCCCAGGCAATACGGAAATCGGCGACCGAGAACTGTGCCACCTATTTACCCAAGGCAGCCAAGCATTGCGCCATCTGTGCTTGCTAGTTCATATATTCACCAGCGCACCCCAAGGTGTGATACATCAGATGTAACAGGCTGAGGGCAGGGCTGGGCGTCGGCCGTTATGTAGTCAGAGCGGTGGAAAATGACACAAAATGTCTCTTTCTGCCCCTATCTGCAGCCAAGCCAAAAGGTTCTCCTGGCAGTGATGAAGCTCATTCCATGTAATGGCTTGATAGTTTTGCATGGGCAACAAGTCAAGCTGAGAACACTGAAAAGTGAACTGCCCCATCTAGGAAAATTGCCACAAATCGGATGCAGTATGTAGACTGTGATGCTCCACACCTCAGTGAAATTTATTGTAACATGTGTCACGGTTTTGCAAAAAGTGCTTAAATCATTTTTTTTTGTCATGTCTTCCTGCTGGCAGCCTCAGATTGTAACACTTTGGTGTGAGAAAAAGAGACAGGTTAAGGAAAGGAAATGGGAGGGAAAGGGAATTAAAAAATGATGGAGTGACTAAGGGGAAATGAATTAGCTCTGGCTGTCTGTCTGTGTGTGTCTGGAGGAAGGTGAGGATTCAGGGGCCACCCTGGGGCCTTTTCTAGTTTGTGTGTGGATTGGGGAGGGGGGGTTAAGGTTGGAAGGCAAGATAAGATAAGAATGACAACAGAGGGTGGGGTCGTTTAATTGTGTTTATCCAGAGCTATGGGGTTACTATGAGTGTGTGTGTGTGTGTTTTAAGGGGAAGCATTTCTGTGGGTCAACATGGCCTGGGAGTCATCTCCACTCAGTCTGACACAAGGGAGACGGATCACTGTTGTGAAGGATGGACGACCAACACACAGGACTTTCAGCAGTGTTTGTTAGCATCCTGTCCTCTTCTCCTTCAATTCCATATGTCAGGGGGGAAAGATGGACGAGATTCACCCCCTAACTAAACACAAAATCACCCCCTTGTGTATTTTTAACTCCACAGATCCAGCAATTTCCACCCACCCCTCAATTCATTCAGGCAATATGGGATTGCTGAAGGCACCGACAAGCTAAAACACCATCCCTGGCTCAGTTAATAGCAAAAAACACCCCGCTAATGGACAGAATGGTTTATTACCACTTCAATCATTCCTGACATGTGTTTAGCTAGTCTTTGTGTTAGCCCCTGTTTCACTGAGGCCATTAAAGTAGCCATCTTCCAGGCAGGGGGTGGGCAGGTAAAACGCTCTACTCTAATGCAACTCATACATTACCTGTAAGCTGTTAGGAGGTCACCACCCTTAGGCATAGATGAACGATAATGTCTTCTATTGCCTCAGTTAAGTGTTCCTGTCTTATCACTTATCTTGTGTTGTTTTTGATACTGTGGAAATGCAATTTAGTCAGTTGACTCCCTACACATGACCATAGTGTCTCTTTATGCCTGTGGCATCCCCGTGAATGTTGATTAATTGCTCAGGAAAAAAAAAGACAAATTAAAATTGCCACCTGGGATGGATGAATGGATGGATGGATGGACAGATGGATAGATAGATAGATAGATAGATAGATAGATAGATAGATAGATAGATAGATAGATAGATAGATAGAGATACATACATAGACAGAAAGAAAGACAGAAACAGACAGACAGGCAGTGGAAAACATGACGAGTGGGTGAGGTGGAGGTGATGAGAGATCAAGATATCATCAGCAGGAACAGGGAGAACAACATGATGTATTTTCTTCCTGCCCGGTCTCTGTGTTTGACTCAGAGAGCCCGCATGCTCCCTCTACACCAATTACACACACACAAATACACAGCTGTGATAACCACAGACAATGCTCATCAGCTGACTCACCTGATAACGCTTGTCATGTTCAACTTTGGCCTAATATGTAGAGCTAAAGAGAAGTCAGTGTAAAATGCAACACAAGATCCTGTTATACAGTATGATCAGTCAGAGCAGTGATTGTTTTGTACATTTACAATATACACAATAAAGTTAATTGATTAAAGGTGCATTGATTGAGTCCATGTATCATCACAAGAGTAAAATGGCACTGACAATAACAATGCACTCATGTTGTATGCACAGGTGGCACAGTTTAAATAATAAGTAAGTCACTGGAGCAAAAACAGAATTGACAACAATTCACTATAAAGGGCACACTATTGAAAACAAGGGCTTGGTCTATAACTAGCTAAACCAGAAACACAAAAAAGATCAAGTGTCTCATGAAAGGAAATGAGTAGGCCTATGACTCACATATGGCATGTTTTTTTTTGTTTTGTTTTGTTTTGTTTTGTTTTTCTCGAGGGGCTTTATAGGAAAAGCAAGCACACAACTGTTCATCACCTCAAAAGATGACAGGAAATAATGTTTTAGAAATACAAAAGATAATGGCATTGAGAGGATGTCCATAATGAATGGACTCATATGTGGCACATACAGCAATAGGGTGAGGTCATGTGTAGGAGCTACTGTTTGCAGTGCCAATGTGTATCCTTTGAATTTTGAATGGTACACTCAAGGTTGTTGCACTCTGGTTTAGTTTAATTAGGTAATGAGATAAAGGTACTGTAAAGTTTTTTTTAGAATCCAAAAACACAAAAGGCTTAGTAGAGTAACTGTGGGCATTTAATAGACATATTGATTAATGTGTTGGATCTAAGCTTTAATTATCTACCTTATTTGTGTTTGCTGAGAAAATGAGGCTTGACTATTGATGTCAGTTCCAGGTTATTGTAGGAAACCAAAGCAAAATAGATTTTTATAAAGGTCTGAAGTAATTTCCATTTCATGTAGTGAGTGTAGTGGTATTCTGATTAACATCTACCATTTAGTGGACAATTTATTCCAAACTGACTTACTAAGCTCCCCGTTTGTCTCAAACATTTAACGATGGCTGTTACGGCGTAAACAAAGTATGGCCCACTGAGTTACATGGGAAAATAATGAGATGAAAGAAAAAAAAAAAAACAAGTTCTGGGCCAGTAGTTATCAAACACAGTGGTGCATTTTTGGTCCTGCTTTCAGGGCAATGAGTAAAAATATTTCACCACCTCCTATAACAAAGGAAATGCACCCTGTCCCCTCCAGGATTTTAGAGAGCTGTAGAGCTGTTCTGACCTGTCTGGTGTTCCCAGCAGTGGAGAATAACAGGGTAAAAACATGAGCACATGTTCCAGTTAGTGTGAAAAAAGAGGACTTTAATTGCAGTCAAGCTGAAAGAATGACGAGTCACTATCAAGCAACCGTGGTGGTGCCACGTTAACAGAGGCAAAACCAGCTGAAGTCTGGAGCCGTGTAGTGTTTACTAACACAGAAAGTACCTATTGTGTTTGGTAACACTTAAGATTATAGCCTGTACAATACAGTGTAATGATTTTGTAATTACAGGTGCTAATTAAAACAAATAACCACAGCACTAATGGAGTTGTTGGGAAACAATACTTAGAAATAAAAAATGTAAACAGTAAAAGTAAAAGATGGATTACTATGCATCAAAGCAAAGTTCTTTTAACAAGGAAGTTGAACTTATTCGTATTCATACAAACCTATTCTTATTCATTCAAAGGTCTCAAACCTCAGTACAGAAATATCTACATGCTGGGATGCTATTTGTTAATGTGCATGATGCTGACAGATCTGAAAATTCTTAAGCACACAAGTGCACTTTTTTCCAAACGCATTGTATTTGTGTGAAATAAGATAGAAAACACTCTTCGCATACCAGAGACAATTCAAAGCTAAACCAACAGTAAAGTGTTTCCCCTTAAGCTTGGAGTTATTTCCCAAGCTAACTGCCCTGACCAAGACTACTCTAACGTGACTGTTAAACTTATTAGGCAGCTGGTGAATTGAAGGGATATGATTTTCATTCAGTTTTGGGAATGAATCAAGAGCTTTTGACTGGGCACGGAAGGAAATTAAATAATACAGTAAATGGGGCACAGATATTATTAAAAAAAACATGATCCAACCTTGAAATAACATAGACTTGCCATCAAGTAGGAGGTTCATATGTGAAGCTCTGCAGATATGATTTAATAATTCAATATAATTTCCCAATGTTTTTATAAAGGCAGACTGCTCTGCCTTTCAATATCAATGGCAAGCACTCTTATTATCTGCCAACATTTTGATGCTAATTACTGTACTTTCTCTAATTTACTCATTCGTGCTGAGAACAAAACTGTAGCAGCGGGGTCTCCAGTCGTGTCACTCTCTCTTTCGTGCCTCAGCCTGAACCCTAACACCTTGTGTCGGGCTTTTAATTTGCTCTTCTTTGGGAGGTGAGATTGGAGGGCGTTTGCTAGGGGAAATCGATGGGAAAATGGGATGGAATCTGCTGAGTGGATCAGAGCGAATGGAGTCAGCTCTCATGGGCATAAAGGGAAGACTGGAATGAGAAAGTCTGGACAGTGTTTTTAACTTCTTCCAGGAGGCTGAAGACAGCAATCTGCTCTCTCAAATCCCTTAGTGGAATGTGCTCGCAGGATTAATTTCTTGTTATTCAGAATTGATCGCTTCTTTATGGACTCATTTGTGCATGATTTCATTCAAGCCTGCCTCAGGACTACCTGCCAGCAGCTCCGCAAATTCCAAACATGGGAGTTCGTTTTCAAGAGGGCGGGGGCTGAGCGGGGATGGGGGGTGGAGGGGGTTGACTGTTTTACTGTAAGACTCGGATACTGCTGCTGGCTCATGGGAAGAGCAGTGCCTTTAAGCTGCGGATGTGGTTTGAGGTAACACCTTGAACGTACCTTTGCCGCTGGCAAAGGGAGCATGTTTTTCTTTCTCTCTCAGTTTGAAAAGATGATCTTAATCACTAGCATCCATCTGTAGTTTAATTAAACATCAAACTTCGCACAATGGTCGCAGTTCAGGTTCAACAACTAACTCAATTATAGCTTATTTGACCAGGAATGTGGAATGAAACCAAGGAAGGAAATGACTGCGCTACAGTCAGGCTTTTCATGTGTTTATTAAAACATTACTGGAGTCAGTTCATTCCTGATATGATAATGGGAGCTTGAGGTACAGTAAAGGCTGTCGGTGCTCCTAAAGCAAAACAGGGTCCGTTTACAGACTGTATTTTGGCTTGTGTGTGAGGAAGGTAGAGTGATCAAATATCACGTTCACCAGATTCCAGGTACAATATGGTATGATCTTAAATTTCCGACATGTAATGACTTACAGGTGTTATCCTCCATGTCTGCCGCCTCACTGTTTCTCTCGTCTTACTATGTCCTTCATTTTTCCAAAGCAAATTGCACTGCCATTTCTCCCCTGAAATGACACAAAACTCTTTGCCCTGGGCAGTGCTGAGGACATTATCCCCAATTAACCGGCGAGCTGTGCCAGTAACAAGTGCTGTCTTTTCTGTCATCAGACAATGTGTCATTATCACTGTCCAAACGCTGCAGCGCCGGACACTGTGACGTGCTGTCGTCTGCAAGGCCTGTCAGTGTCATGGCTACCCGTTGTACGTCTAAGCCACTGACGAGATGACACACTGCACTGTCACAAAATCATTTGTAGCTCTCATTATTCCGTACAGCATTTACTCCTTTCTGCATCAACTGCTCTCTCAAGCTTTTACTTTCTCCTCCTCCCCATGTCTCTCTCATGCCTACATCTCCCGTTCTCCTCTCCTGTCCTGCATCTTTTTGAATTCTTTATAATTTCAGAACCTGGTGTAAAAGACTTTATATGGGCATGTTGTTTCCTGTACAGCAAAGAAAACCACTCTGGTCTCTCATGAGAGCTTTGTAGGTTGATTTGACAGCTCTGTCCTTTTAGGTTGTCCTTTTGCAATGCTGACAGTAATTCGCATTTGGACTTGAAACACAATAATAATGGGTACTGCTCAGTCACACAGACTGATGGCATGTGGTTAATGAAGCTTTCCCAGTGAGATCCAGCTCAGCTTAGAGCTCATCCAACTGGGGACACTTAAAGTACCACTAATTTTTCCTAATTTCTCCATGGTGAAGTCTTCGATGGCTGATGAACAATGTCAGCCGCTGGGAGTGTGAGTGGTAAATAGGATGCTTGTAATTATATCATATACCCTGCTTAGAGGAGGAGGCATGCAGGTGAGTTGAATTAGAGAAATTTACCCATAAGCCATGTGGGTGTTGGGGTTAGGGATGTCACGCGCAATTGTGAGCTGTGCTGGTGTTATGAAAGGGGAATTTTAAGAATTTTACCAGCTAAATCAGCAACATATTCTGCATTCTGATGATAATCACAGGCTTTTTTGTTGTTGTTGTTGTTGTTGCTTGTCTCTTTCAAATTCTCTAGGTTAAACTCAGCCTTGTGGACAAGGTCATAGGTACCTGTTCAATCAGAAACAGTGTGTAGTCTGGCGGAGATGAATCACTGTATATGTTGTGTGACATGTAAACATAGTAGAGGTATTTATCTAATGGAATGTGTTCATGTCCAATCACTAAGGGGCCTTAGTCAAAGCAATTAGTGGCCTCACCAAAGGAACAGACTCGCTTGGAACCTACTGCATGTGGCATTTAATGTCATGTCAGCATGCCTGTTACCCTGCCATTTTAATGATACTCCCATATAGTCACTAATGACCAAACTAGAACTGTACATAAACACATACAAACCATTCATCACTGCACTTAATAACTAGCTTGGTTGCTTTGGAGGGTTTATGAAACCATGCTAAACAGATACTGTCTCCATTTCTCACGCAACAACGGGAAGCTAATTATTCCAGCATTGTGCTCTGAAGACGGCTGCTGCATGGGTGTTCACAGTATGAGAGCGCCTTTGATGTCACAAATCTGTCCACTCTTCAGCCTCAGACTCCAGACTGCTAATGATTATTTGGCTCTGGGTGGCTTAGTCATTCTTCAGCAGACTCATAAAATAATGCAACCACAGAACAAGCAGGTTTGGCACATTAAGTACACCTGCCTGTAACGCTGCGTTTTGTGGCTTATGCACCCTTTGATCAATCTCAGAATAGTTTATGTTTGGATGTTGAGCAGCTAATCTTGCGTGAGCTCTTGTTCTGATACAGTGATGACAGTATTTAATGCAAAACCAGCATCTGGGTTGCAAACATGTTGTGGTGCAAATAGCGGAGGTGCTAGTGTTCAAATGGCAGATATGTTTGGAGTTTAACCTTACAAAGTGAGGGATGTTTCCACCTGGAAATCCAGCGGTAACATGAGGTTTCCACTCCGCTGATTAATGTGCTTTGTAAAGTGACACTTAAAGGATGTGTGTGAGCCTCCCTTCCTGTCAGAGCCAGTAGTCCACTTGAGACTGAAGTACCAACACACATTTCACACAACCACCCAAAAATAACCCGAGCAGGCTGATGCAGCACACACCCGTCACAACCAAGCAAGGAACTGCCATTTACAAAATCAGCAATAATAAAAATAGTAATAATAAAAATAATAATAATAAGGGCATGCTATTTGTTTGAATTAGTTATATTTCCATTTGCTGCTAATACTTGGAATATAAAACTTTAACTAAATTGTCTGTCTGTCCAAGAGAAATTAATGTATGTTATTCTAAACAGGCTCTTGAGTCATGGCCCACTGGTGGATGGCAGTGTTTTCAAGTGCTACTACAAATGCATAATCAGTGCTGTCAGCTTATAGAGTGGCTTTGTATCACATTAGCCAGTGGCTGGTGAGTTAAAGAAAAAAAATCCTGCTTTTCTAGGACTAGGGCTTTTGTACTGTACCAGCTGCAGGCAAGTGGACTACTGCTGTCAGCCTCTCAATTGAATTACTCTAATGTTTTATCCTGCACTGTTCCCTGCTTGTAATGAAATTAATGCCACTTTAATTTGCATCACCCTCTTGTTAAGTTCCGGGCTGCAGAATGAATGTGGCATTGTTTGACTGCAGGACACACTGGAGAAAAACAACAGTGGGGCTTGGAGAACTGCAGTGTTTGTGTGTGTATGTGTGTGTGTTAACTGGGTAAAGGGAACTTATAAAGTGTCTTTCAGGGATGTTGCAATTTCTTCAGAAGTGTGGTCAGCCATGTTTTCCCCCCACTCCATCTTAGCACCTATGGTTTCATCATGTCCAAGGTCTTGCCAGACACCCCGGTGAGGAATTGGAGGTTTGGTTGTGCACGCTTCACTGCGGGTGTGTGATTCACCCCCAAAACAGTGTCAGGTGATTCCCTGAATCATTCTGTGTGAGAATCAATGTTACATCCTCTGTGTATTCATCCTCACAAAGGCAAGACACTAGTTCATTGATCACTCTGTTCCCTCTCATCACTGCATCAGTCTCTCAAAGCAGGGGGGGGGGGGGGGGGGGGGGGGGTATGTATTTTCAATGCAAAATGAGCAGAGCTATTACTTTACATGCTGACAACCAATCAATTCCACTACAGTGTTTTCTGTCTTCAGTTGGAGGAGATGCTCAATAAAATGAGAAAGATAAACCGTGCATGTGAATCTGGCTGTCAAATCTCTTTGCCAGATATTTTATGAATAGGAGTGAAAGCCAGTATGTGTGACAGCTGTGTACGTACACCCTCCCAAACTCCTGAAGCAACACAGAATAATTGTAGTTTTTCATGAAATGTGTGTGTGTGTGTGTGTGTGTGTGTGAGCTGCATTGCTGAACAGCAAATCAATGTGCCCCAATGAGGATTAATCGTGGTAGTAATTGAACAATTGTTGAGGGAAACAGGAAAGAAGTCATCTTCTTGCCTCATGTCAAAAAATTCATTTCTTTCATCAAAATACTTTTTTTCCTCCTTTCCCTCTATTTCATCAGAGTGCAGCGCATGCACAGGTAATGAACAGCAGTGTTAGAAAAGTCACTGAACTGTGCACTAAAGCTAAATGGCCCAAGCAGTTGGGATCCGGCGCAGTCTTCCACCTGCTACTTGTCAAATAATTCATCTGGTCAAAATGGGTGCAGTCAGGTCCCACTACACAGCCCAGCACAGCCATCTGCTCCTGTTTGTCACACTTTCCCACAATTCTCCTGTCTCCGCAGTCATATTTTAACTACTTGGTTCAGATGAGGCATGTCTGTCAGAAGTCAATAACATATCCAAGTCAGTGGTTTTGATGTTTATTTAAGTCCACATCACTTAGTTTCATTAAGTCAAGCTGATTGGGATTCTGTTGAGTCAGTTTTATCCAAAAGCCTCATCTGTCTCTCTTTTTTCTTCCTCTCTTTCCTTTTCTTCATATCTCCTATCCTCCTTCTTAAGGTCATAAAGTAAAGTGCATTTTAGGCCCCAATCTGGAACACTTTAATCATTATTGCAGTCTTTTCACACCTCCATATCTATTTTCAGCGGCAAGCAGAATAATTACAAAGCACATGGGAAACTCTCACACAATGTCTTTCTCAAAGTTTGATGATGGAAGTGAAGCTTTGTATTTTACATATAATCTTTGACTCCAAGGAAGAAGTTTGCTTTTGTTCTGCAGGATAGCTTCTCCAATGCATCTCTATTACAATATGCTTATAGACTTTTACATTTGGGTTTAGATGGATGTTTTTGGTTCATACATTTAGAAAAAAGAAAAACAAACAAAAAACCTGTCATATTGCTTAATAACGCTTCATCTGCTTTAATGAATGGACACAACTGTGAGTTCAACCATTTTCTCAAAGGGGAGCTTTCAGTGGCATTTGTTTACTTAATTAAATCATGAGAGCCATCTCGAGTGTGACAGGTGAGCAAAACAGACGGTCGAGGGTTTCTTCCCCCAATCCCATGGAGACACTTGCATCCAGAAGCCTGGCACTAATGATTTCATTAACATGGCTAACAGGGCATCAGTACACCTGTTCACAGGCGTTCTAGCAGATACCTCGGTAACCTTGAGACAACGGTTCGAGGCCCCTGCCAGCACTCCTTTTGGTTTATGGCTGCTGTCTCAGCTCTAGCGTTGTTTTATTAAAAGCTGCAGTTTGTGCCTTCGGATTTTTCTTCCTCAAGCTCAGACCTCTGCTTCTGTGCAATATGCTGTTTTCAGTCAACTGGTCTTCGCTGTGTCACATTGTGCTACATACCGAGATAGTGTATCTTTCCGTAAGAAAAACTGGAAAGTTATCATATGTTTCTCAACTGCTGAGCCCGGGTGGAAGTTTTGTACATTGTTATTCTTTCAGCCTTCCTGGAAAAGCAGGTGGGAGATATTTCCACATGAAAGAATTGAGTGTCTGAAAGTTAAGACAGCTACAGAAAAAGTATCTAAAAGTCAGTTTTTCTCATATTGCACTGTGCTTGATCTGACTGTTTCAGAAGAAAACCCAGCCATCTGGCCCCAAAAAGATCTCAGAACAATTATTTAGCATAAAATCTGAGTCTTGTTATTTCTATTCCTCCTTTAGAGTACTTGAAGCTCTAAGTTTGCCAGCTGTAGTTTCTCTGATCCTCCTTTTTTTTGCATTGTTGTCTCAAATCGCACTGTGTCTCTCTCTAGACTCTTTCTCTCACATTATCTGCATGCCTTAATGGTCTGTAACTTGTCAAGAGGGCCTATCTGTCTCCTCACCCAGTCATCTGACAGCCTCGCTGGTGTGCCGCCCCTCCTTCCTGCCTCAGAATGTGATCGATAGCCCCTGAGCCCCAACACCACCGCCGCCCCACTGTCATCGCAGGTGGATATCATTAAGGAATGATAAATGCACAATCAAAGCAGGTGATCCCCTGCCCTCCATATAAACTGAGTATTTCAAAACACTTAACACTACTGCATTCATACACACTCATAGAAACAAGGATGCACACAAACATAATGTGTGCAGATGTACAGTAGTTGTGTACACACACAAAACACTAAGCAAGTTGTGGATCAAGTTTTAAAAGAGTTTGATGTTATGGGAAATACACATATTTTCTTTCTTGCAGTGTGTTGGAGAGGAAGACTCATGTCTGTTGCTACAATGAATCTGAAGCTAATGCCAGCAGCCAGTTACCTTAGGTTAACACAGAGCACAGAAACACTTGGAGGAAGCTAGCATCCCATTGTCTATAGGTAACCAAAAAGGAAAGTGAGTAGTTATGTCTTGCTCAATTACAAAAACAGAAATGTAGAAATACACATACTACGGTTCATTAAAGGCTGTACTGTAATATTGTACTTGAACAATGACTGGCTCTCTGCAAGGTTATTGGTAGGAAATCATCCTTTGTTTCAAAGACAGTTTTATCCTTTTTAGCCAATTCAATCTTGTTATATAGGTCTAATAGAAAAGATAGACTCATATAACTTGTCTATTAGTTGGTAGTATGTATGGTAGTTAGTATGGGTCTATACAACTAATAGACCCATTAGTTATAGCTATTTTATTACATTGCTCAGTGGAGGCTGAATCAACAGTTCTCTTGTTTTGGTACTGCCATGTTGTGCTTTTTGGAGGGAGGTTCAGGAGATGTGTTCTGCCTTCGGTTTGCACTTTCAGCTGGATTTTCTTTCTAATGGAAGAGAAGAATTATATCATCTATTTAATAATTTTGTTGGGAAAAAAGTTCATTTATAAAGCGTCTTGTTTTGAGTTTGCTTTAATGCCTCACCCTTCTCTCTGTAGAATAATGTTGCGTGCAATGGGGAAGGAAAAATAGCATTGCAAATAACTTTGTAAGTCAATTTGATTCAAAAAGAAGAAGAAGAGAAAAAAAAACCTCTGCTTATTTTAATATATCAACATTAAAATGACAAGATCTAATTTCACCACTTGCTAGATTAATAACAATTCATTCCTGTTTGGCATATAGATAATAAATCCCATAAACAGATTTTGCCTTTAATAAAAAAAAAAAAAAAAAAAAAAAAAAACTACATAGTGAAAGAAATCTGAATGAGCAAACCCACTGAGGTAAATGGAACAGGGGTTAGCAAGGAGAGGTGGGAAGACTCTATACTTTCAACTCACACAGAGCAGCACCAGACTTTTTGGAATCACTTGACAAACATTGGAAAGTTTGCTTTCTTTACTGAGGGCGTAAAGGAAGCTTATTAGCAACGGAACAAGTCATTAAGGGGGATCAGAGATGGAGTTAAAAGGAAAAAGGTACGTTATTGTGGTTGTTATCCTCTTTCACTCACTCTGTATTTTGACAAGACTGATACTCAACTTTGCCAGTAAGCTAACTGTACCTCAATCAGTGGAGCATTAACTCAAAAAAGAAATAGCGTGTATAACTAAAACTTCAGTCTGCGAGCAGGATCTCTTCTATCACTCCAATGGCAGGGTTCCAATATAGGATGCTTCTGCAAGCTTCAGTCTGGGAGCACATAACCCAGACACTGTGCCCTACTTTGTCCAGGTCTTCTGCACTGAGCCCCTGCTCGTACAAAGAAGCTGCACTCCAGTATCAATAAGCATGATAATTGTATTGTACTTAGCACAGTTTAATTATGATTGAGGGTGTAATTTTTCTTTAATTTGTTAAATTATTTGCAAAAAATGTCCACCATGCAAAACTTTATACCACTCATGACTTAAGCTGGTACTGCTTCTAGCAAGATAGCATACTCAGTTGTTCATTTGACACTCATAATGCATTTAGTGGCAATTCTCCTTGTGATTCTGAATTTAGGTCATGGCTAATACACAGTGGAACATTATACTTACATGGTGGGTTAAATATGATATTTTGCTTTTCTTTGCTTTGCTTTTCATGGGGTTAAAGGTTTACTGAATATTCTAAAGAAAGTCCAAGTTGATATTATCAGTTCGATGTATGAACCAGGACTTGGTATGACTAACATGGTTTTCACAGCAGTGGAAACCACAAAAACTCAACCTAGCAAGTCACACTGCCCTGTTTTGTGAATCCCGCTGTGCCTGAAGAGAGAGGTAAATCGAACTCCTCAGCACAAGCACTGTATTCAGAATGAGGAAGAGGATATATGGCGTGGGTCCTGTACTAGATGTTTGCTGATATGCAGAGATAACAGGCTCACTTTATCACACACTCATCCACAGACATGTAGTCGCCCATGCACACTCGTGCTCCCTCACCATCCCAGTACACACACACACACACACTCACTATCTTTAACTCTTTGCCCACATACACACAGACACATGGTCAGCTGTGTGAGATCCCATAACAGAACAAACATTATCTGGCAGACTACCTTGGAGGACAGGGAAGGTATGTGCCACCCTTAGCGAAAGCCCTATTATTTTAATGGGCTCCTGTGTTTTCTCAAATGCTAAAGTTGCAGTAGAATAATGACTGTTTCAGCTTGGCAGATAAGAAAGAGAAAACAGATTACAAGGAAAGCTCAATGTGCGTTTATATAACCTGTGTATGGACAACGGTTGCCGATGTAAGCGAGATTAACATGTTTAAATCTTGTGGTAAGTTTTTGGAGTGGCCGCGTTACGCCTTGCTACCTCATTACAGTGCTTGAGAAAACACAGTAGCTTCCAAAGAAATGCTGCATAATACATTACTGTATTACTCTAGGGCTGTAGCAAGTTTGTTTCTGTGCTCAGAGCCTCTAAAATCCATCTGTATCTGCACAGTTTCCCTTTGATCTGCATTAATTGATCCTTGTTTAAACAAGAGGGCGTCACAGAACACTGTCGCCACTTTAAAGTTTAAACAGAAAATCAGACCACTGTATGAACCAGAGATATGGCTTTGACTCCCTGACACAAGGGGAGGCAAGGATGTCTTGGTTGTCTGGAGTTATCTGGAACAGCAGGGCCCTCCCTGGGCTCTCTGAGTCCAGCTACATGAGAGTGATATATCAAGCAGGGAGGGGAAGGGAGGAACGATCAAGGGGGAGGTTGCAGGGAGGAGAGATGAGGGTGTCTGCCAAGGTCCAGGTTCACTACCTCTTCTGTTTGACTTGGCCCGCTGACGAGAACATCATCGTCATCAAGAAACCTGCAGAGCATTATTCCTGGCCATTATCTGCTCTACTCCTCACAACAAAGCTGTCAAAACATCATGTTAAAAATATGTTGTTTTGGGGTCAGACATGTGCTGTTTAGCATCATGCACATAATGTTGTAAAAATGTGCTGAAGTTTTCTCCACTAGCTCTGCTTCTCAGGCATGTCAGTAACTTTTAAACTTGTGCTCATCCAGCAAAAGCTTGTCCTTTATCCCACTTTTTGTGTCACAACATGAAAACAACTCTTGTGTTTACTCAGTGCTGGAGCCTTGTGACATCAAAATATCCTTAAGTGTCAGAATAATTGCACTTCTTGTGATGCGTCAATCGATATTTTTCACTTTTTAACTCCACCACTCTGCTTCTTTGTTCCAGCACTCACTTCTAATCACACAACCCCAGTGGAAATCCAACAAAAAAAAAAAAAAAACTAAGCTGCTAAACTAAACACAATAAACTTGATTCAGCTAAATCAGAGGAAGTCTTCGTCTTCATTGGCAACAAACCTTAGTGATTGAAAGTGAACCCTAAACCCACCAAGGTGAGGCTTCTGGGGGGTCTGTATTCAAATGAAGCTGTTATTTCCTGCCAAAGAGGCTGTCCCTGCAGCGTGTATATTGCAGTTGGTGGGTGGAAGATGGGGTTTATATTTAAGGTTGCCCATTTAGAGAACAGTGACCCCTGTCGAGTTTTACTCTCCCAGTTGGAAAATAAATCTAGGTGGTGTCTTTCATGATGCTAATTTATGTGTCCCCACTGGCAGCTTAAACCCTGCTCCCTTTTGAATTGGCAACACCACCAGCTGGTGTGTCCTCACTCTTGCTGAAAGCAGCATTGTCTGTGTGGCGTTGAAAAAGTGGTTTGCGTTTAAAAACCTGTCCCTGATCCTGACAGAAGTGCAGGCCGAGTGGGTCCGGCTTAAGCACACTCCTAATGTGTTTGTAGAAAGATAAAGACAGTCTCTGTCACATGCAATGTTACACCAGAGGGTGTAGAAAACAAGGCCTTTATGCTATGGTTGCTTATCGCTGGGTTATCCTGTTGTATTTCTAGAAGGAAAACTGAGTTCAGCCCAGTCTTTCAGTAATATGCACTATTTTTCTTTGAGCTATTTAGTCGTAATGTTTCTCTTTTTCCTGACAAAAACAGGCTGTTGTGTTAATAGCTGCTCAACCCACCTCTCTTTATCTGATTTTGGGGAAATACACCCTTAATGTGTCTGGTATGTTACAGCGGAGACAGACCTTTGTTTTCAGAGCATATACTGGCCTTACACTAGATGACAGTTATAGCAATTAGCAATTAAACCACTTTCAGGGCCATACATGAATATCTGAGTAACAAAAGGAGCGAACCTACTACTCCAGTCATTATGGGAGTGCGGTCTGAACTGTTTTAATATCAGATGTCATTAGAGACAGTCGTTTTCTGTCGTTGACATCAGTACAATGGTGATGATAGGCCTTGTAAATACTGTGTTTACATCTTGAAAACGTGAATCTTCCAGATATACAGTGAAATATGTGACCTATTTACATTGCGTTCTAATCTTGTGAAACACAGACTGTACCAGTGGTTACCTGTCTTTCTGCTTTTTGTTAACAACCTTTAGCACAGGAATTCATGTTTTTGTTTTTGTTGTTGAATTGCACCGTGAAATCAATACTCCAACCATCGAGCTACACCTGTATATAAATATAACTAGAGATTAAGATGCTTTATACTTTTGTCTTGACGTGAATTTATAAAGTGAAGATCTCTACAAGCACATACGCTTCATGAAAGGTATTGTTGCGAGTGTATCGAAAGTATTATATAGATGATTGCACATTCAGATAGCCTGTGTGTGTGCTTTCCTGCAATTCCTTAGTTTAAATGAGCTGTATGGGCAACTTCAGACTGACTGCCTGCTTTCTTATGAGAAGCACAGATAGCAATCTTGCAAAGCGTCTCTTGGATGAGGCGTTACTCCCAGGAACAATTTGCCTGTTTTGTTTGGCGACAGTGTTTTTGGGATGGTGCCACAGGCCCATTTTAAATACCAGGCAGATTCATTACTTATGTAAGACCCAAATAATTACACGGTCAGGTACAGGAGCACTTGAATTATGCCCCAAAACGTCTCATGGGCATGATACACAAAGGGTTTTAAAATAGAAAGGTAAATGAACTCAAAATCCTGTTTAATCTGGACTAAACTGTTAAGTTTGTTCGCTCAAATTTGAAGGCGCAGCTGAGCACAGAACAAGGGAGAGAATAGATTCAGATTTTGCAGGTATGTGCATGCCAGAGTCCTTTGTGTATTTACACCATGAACACAATGATTACTGTCAATTTTAAGAGTAATTATGCACACTAACTCATGCTCTCGCTAAAGAAAATACCCCATCTTCTAATAGCAGGATTTTTTCACACTGAGTCATGCTTGTGAAAAGCAACAGTCAGTTTCTGGAAGGAAAAAAAAATTAGTGGAAATACATCTAAGTAACAGAAGAAAAGAGAGAATGATATATTTTCCCTGGGTTGACCTGAGAGCCTTAAAGAAGAGCATAAAGGCTGTAGGGGAGAGTGAGTGAGGTGTTACAGAGTTTATTCTATTATCTAAAAGCATGGAAGAAAAAAAGTCAGTGAAAAAACAAAACAAAAAAACACTCCCATACAGCAAGGATTCAATTGCACAGGAAACAGTGACTTTTGATTTCATGTTTAAATAGAAAAAAACGTTCTCCTCTCTCTGAGGCGCTGAACACAAGAAATAACATCCTACCGTGTTGAAGTGACAGCAAAGGAAGACACTGAGGGATTTCTTTTCCCTCATTCTTTTGATGTCCTAGAGCACCACTTGCAGCAAATAAATAAATAAATGTATACAGTAGAGTTTTCAGTCCACAACATATTAAACTTCTGACATGGATGAGTGATTATATAACGTGCTTGCGTGCAACTCTGTGATTCTAGGCGTCAAAGATGAAATCCATCATTTTCCACATGTTGGTTAGAGGTAAAGAATCCATACTATTCCTTTTGACGTTGTCCCATGTTGGCCTTGTGTTTTGTGTAAAACTGGAAAATATATTCAACCAACCAGATAACATCACTGATACACTATACTGGTATTTTCGAAAGTATTCAAATTATACGCAAAATTACTGCAGGATGATGTAACTTCTATGTATGTGTTGCTGTGAAAATTTCAGACAGAGGAAGAGAGTAGATAAGAGACTCAACAAAAAGCCAAATCAAAGCAAATATGTCACTTTTGACATCTACAAAAAACCCTCAACAATCCAAGTAACTAAATAAATAAATATTATGACAACACTTATACAAAAAGTGTGCAGGAGAGCAGCTGATAAATTTTGACATCTTATCATCCTGATCTTATATCATAGTGACAAATATATATATATACCAAACCTTATACTACCCCTATCTAGACTGAAAATAACATGAAGGCGAATAGGGCAGTGATCACAAGACACAGATAAAGGGCAGATACAAAGGTTGATCCCGCAGGATGCGATCAAACTGACATTGGAAGATAACAACAATGAGGGAGCAAGGGAGAACATCAAACACTGAGGCATTGTCAAGATCCTTTTGCCCCGAGGCGCATGCACAAGTAGGGGACCATTTACATCTGCATGTCTAAACAGGCCTCAGATTCTGTCTTATGCTTTGCACTCTGCACTGATATATCTTTTTGACTGTCTTTGAAGCAGTGCAAAATTCATATGAAATACAGTGATGTTACAGTTTCCAGAGAATTTGTAAGCATGAAGGCAATTCATACATGCGATGAAAGGATTTGCATCGCAAGCACAAATAAGTATGTATAGTCCTTTATGCTGTATATTGTAGCATAGGAGGTTCCAGAGGTGGCCTTCACCCAGAATGTCCTCACCTTGAACTTCAGAGACCCTGGCGTTAAATGGACACACGCCATGAGAGGACAGTAGAGCCGTATCAGATAAAACAAGAACACGGCGCTTTGTGTACGTGCCAGGGGGCTGGAAACAGCAAAGACAACAGCAGGGAAAGAGGAGGTAAACACACCTCACCACAAACACTCAGTGTGACTCAACTCGGGGCCAAGATAAAGAAACTACAGTGGGGCTTTATCAGCTTGTGTGTGAACACAAGGGGTGGGTATGGGCAACTAATGCAAACTGTTTATGGGCAAAATGGAATATGATTTTTCCGTTGACATTGGTGTTGAGCGTGGATGCAGATACAAAGTAAAGAGTGAAACTCTATCAGTGTTTTGTGTGTGTGATTCTAGCCGCACCACACCTTTCACTAACTGTATCTGGTGAAATTTCTTTAACATCTTCCACATGGGTTGCCATGGAAATTGGTACAGACAGGGATACCTCCCCACAGGATGAATGTTAAAACTTAAGTCATGCTTTAATGTTTCCTCTTGCTGATATTTGTCAGTATATACCACTGTTCAAGGCCTTCACTTGATTTTGTTTCACCCTTGACCCCCTGAAATGTCCATGTGTAAAAGGTAACAAGTAGAAAATGCTCTTCATCAACAAAGCACCAAATTAACAATCAAAGTGAAGGTTTGTTGTTGATTACCTGAATGCTACCTAGAGGTACTGAAACAGTCACAACTTCTGCCTTGTTTTCAACTTACATATGCTATCCATGATCTCACCTTATTCAACCTTGTTTTCCATTTTGAAACAGTTTGGCTTATCGCAGCTGAAATGCTACAGTGCATATTTCCTGGTTACAGATCCCTATCTACCAGTTTTATCATACCTCACCCTCCTTTTCTTTTTCCCTGATACATTTCTACCTCAACCCGCATCGGTAGGTAGATCTCTCATCACAGTGCCGTGCAGTAGCCATGTGAAAAGGGAGCTAGGGAGGGAGGGACCGCAGAGGTGGGAGTGTGGTGGAGGGATGGTACAAGTGAAAGCTCAGAGGTCTGCTGCAGTGATGATGGCTGCCCACACCTGTCTAGGACAAGAGTCACAGTGTTTACAGGAAACCAGTTAGACTTGCTGTTCAAACGTACCGTTCACAAACACTCCTAGTTACCAGCTTCCTGAAAAGGCCTGATTTCTTCACAGTGGCCTCTGTTTTCAGGTTGTCTCATTCTGGTATTTGTGTCTATCCATCATCCATGAGGATCCTCCAAACCAAACCAAGAAATATCAAACAAGATCAATGTCCTCACCTGCCCTTATTGTCATAATGTATTCACACCGACAAAGGACAGTTATAGTGACTTCTTAAGCCAGAAGAGAATTGATTCATTTAGAAATACATATTTCTTGATTAATTTGTTGAAGATACATACCCACAGTTCATTAAAACTGTTTTTGTTTTTTCATTTTTCAGTCCACATCTTATGAAGGCCACCATGTTAAACGCTACATTCAGACCACCTAAGCAGAAGGGCTAGACTACACTGCTGCAGTTTTCTGTAGTCCCTTGTGTATTCAGTGCAGCGTTAGCAGAAACAGTTAGAGAGTTTTAAAGAATAAGACAGATAAACAGAAAACCAAGGTAAGAGGCACTTGGAAAAAAAAAAAGAAGTGACAACATAAGTGAACGTCAACAGAAGTGAAAAGATTCATTTTTGTGATCAATAGATAATGTTTCTAGTCTGCCAGATGCTTTGAAATTCACACACAAAAAGAAGCAGTTTCTGACTAGTTTAATTTTTTATTGCTTTTTTTTTTTTTTAATTTACCCTATAGGGTAAATAAACTCTACAGAGACATGTTCATACATATGTAATAAACCACCGTCACCCGGTGCACTGCCATCAATGTTAGCTTTAAAAAAAAACCCACAAAAGCCTAATGATGATGTCTGATGTGTTGGTATTTGCCTTTATTTTGAATAAACTGGATAGTAAATCAGTTGTTTTTGCAACTTTTACTCCTACTAATCTAAACTCATCTGTGTCCTATTGTTACTTACAGCACTGTCTCTTTCACAGTTACATTCAACATGTTATTTTAAACAATGACACATAAAAAGATTATTTAGACCACTGCCGGTCTCTCTCCGTGAGTGTGATAAAAGCACCAGCTTCACGTCTGAAATGCAAAATAAAAAACATAAGATGAGTGTCATTATCTTGTCTATTGCAGCTGAGAGCACTGCACTGACTGTTAGGAGGTTAATTTGTCCTTATCTGAGGGCGGTGGTTTCTGTTTGGAGTGAGGATTTAAAGATGCTAGATGCTCTTGATTTGCTGTTTCATTCAAAGGCTGGAGTAGGGGCTCTGTGAACAGTGATTGAAGGGTTGCATCCTAATATGAGCATGTCATGATGATTATTATTATTAACTCAGTGGGTTCACAAGAAGAGGGGATGTGACTACACTGTATAAAATCATTCATCAGATGTTCTATGCTGGTGCTGACTCTACGGAGTGAGGGAGTGTACTGTATGTTTGATGAGGAGCCCACAGGAGGCAAACAGTCACCGCAACAACTGTCGACAGACGTGTTTGAAATTTCCCAGTGTTAATGAAGGATGTAGAATTCCTGACCTACATTGTTGTGATACAGTCATACGTAGTGCAAAGGATGATTCAGATTTATTTTCTTGGATTTGGACATCATTCTTATTTGGTGAAATATTGTACTCTCCAAAACCCATCAGTGTGACATCTGGGAATGGTGCAGCACTGCCTGAAAGAAATACAACAGAGCTGGAAAGACAGTGAGATAGCTTTTAAACAAGATTCAAGGTTTTCTTCCAAACTTATTTGTGTGAGTAATTCTAAGAGATTGGCAGTAGTGGTTCCCTGCCAAATACTTTAAGAAAAAAACAGCAACTTTTTTTTGTTTTAGGCCTTGATTCAAAGGTGAACTATGTAAGTCTGGCTGCTTTTCCGCTGTTTTGCTAACCCTCCTCCCAGCCATGTGCATTTGTTTTCAATGAAGATGGTGAGAAAGCAATCCATGGAGCATAGATAACATTATATATCATATACAATGTTACGATGTGTATATTTGTGTAGTCTTATCCGTTCTAAACAAGAGATTATGGGTTACAGGGCATGTTTGTATCGTCGTGCCACCGAGACAAGAGCTGGGACACTGGGGCGGAGGCATTGATCTTGCAAGGTTGATTTTCAGCAAAAAGACGCGAGGTGGAAGGCAGAGAGCCTCCATTCTCCCTCGTAACAAGTTACAAGTCATTTATCAAACCATCACAATTACTAAGAAGCTGTTTAATTAAGGTAAAATTGTAGCATAGTTTAGCTAAAAATCCTGCATAGTTCCTCTTTAACTAGACAAGTCTTAAGCCGCAGGGCACGTGGACAACCTTGGCAATAGCTGCTTCTCAAACAGCTTAGGTGTAAAACCGAGTTTTAACAAGGAACTGTTTTTACTTGTTTGCTTATGTGCCTTAATTAGTTTTAGTCACATGCTACATCGTATCAGAGCAAACAGACCCCCTGCAGAGATTTGAGTCATGTGCTACATGCAACCTCAGTCCTGAAAAACATAGCTGTGTGTGTATGTGTGTGTGCAGATTGCAGTCCCATCTTGTTTTTTTGGCATATGTAGTAAAGTCATTGTGTTTGTGTTAGCAGTGCAATTGGAATCACGGTTGTTGCCAAAATGACAGGCAAAACTATGAAAAGCCAGGTTGTGTTGAATCTGACTTATTCTTTAGGTTCATCCGTCCGTGTGGTATCAATTGTTCCCATCAAGTTAAAGAAGAGGTGACAGTCACAGAGAGAAAAAATAGGGAGAGTGAGAAAGAGGGTATAATACATAGTCTCTTGTACCGCCTAAAGCAATACATCTCCCTGGAGAGGTTACTGCTGAAAACAAGACATAAAGATAGAGAGAGAGAGACAGAACAAGAGACAAGGAGAAGGGGAGGAGTGAGAAAGGTAATCACCTGCTACAGGCATGAGAGGTATGGAGATGAGAGCACGCAACACTTAGACATTTCACATCACTCAAACAGCTATTTTCACACAAGTGCAAAATCACTAGCATCAGCTGCATACAGAGTGACTGGGGCAAACGTGTTGTGCCAGGCGGTCACTCATAGCTATTCATTAAGAGCCCTCAATCAGAAAAATTAATGCACACATTCTGAAGTTCACAGTGGAGAAAATGTGGCCTTCACATCTGTTAGAAGCAGGTGCTCTTTGATTTCCAGTCCCAGCACCTTATGTGGGTTTGGGCAGGAAAAATGTTTGCCTCCTTTTTATTGTTAGTGTCTTTCTCTCTCTCCATTTTTTCTTATTTAAATCCTAGGCTTAAGACACAAACCTCTGTTTCTTCATATGTAAACAAGACTCCATTTGCACCAGGCATTAAAATGCATTTTGCGTCCTAACTGAATTTAAACTGATTACATTCATACCAGATATGAGTCACTGGAGTTTCGATGGAGAATTGATTGCTGTGTCCAGTTCACTTCTCATCCCCTTCTTGTTTGTTAAATTGTGGGAGTCCCAGACTAGAGGAAGATGGAAGCCATTCGTGAAGCTGCAATATTATGTTTTTTGCTTTTTGAAGAAGGAGAGGAAGCCATCTTTGACAACTGAAATGAAGAAGATAAAAGCAGTGGTTAATTGCTGACTTATGTGACTCCCTAATAGCCGCTAGCTACTTATCTGCTAGCTCGCTGCTTTGGAGCAATTGTGCTCAATTATCCCATGTGGATTGACAGCACAACTGCATTTTCACTGAGGTCACAATGCTTCCCTGTCCACATCAACTCATCTTACACCTGTTGCTTATTTCCATGTGTTCAACCGCTACACATGGGATATTAGTGTCATAATATGTATAATACTTATCTACACACAAGTGTTTCAGTTGGGTTATTTACATTTATATTACATGTATTTACATCCAAACTGTGGTGCAGTAGTCATCTGTTCAAAAAGGAAGGTGCCAAGATGATCAGAGCAGATGGGCTGTACACAAGCCAACAGTTTAGTCAAATCATCAAGGCCACTTTATTTGAAAGTAAAACTCTGAGTAGAAAGACACAAAATGCTGGTATTTCCTCATTGCACAGGAAAACTACAGCAAGTATGGGAGGACAAAGTTGAACCAGGAGGTCGTTCTATAAAATGTGACAGATGTGCAATAGACAGTTTGGGTAATGTAATGTTTGCTTACAAGCAAGTCTTATATGCAATGTGGCAAGTTCACAGCTCGTAATTGAGTGCAGTAAAAATCTCACAATAGTCTACAGTGTAGACCAAACAGAAAAGATACAAGACCGAAGTGTGTAATAAAATACATTTGTTTCTTAAGGACTGTCTTTTACTAAATGATATCTGTGTGAATCCATCTCCATTGCTGAAAATGTTTCAGCTGTCAAACCAGCTCGTCTCTTGTTATCTACACTTGCTTTCTTGTTATCTACACCACGGCTTTGTTGTTAAATATGTCATTATGAGCTCTGAGAGAACAGCAGCATCTGAGGAATGTAAGCAGTTGATTTGGTTTTCATGGCACGCTGTGAGTGACACTCGCAGATTGACACTGACTGACTGACTGACTGCGCCTCTGGGAGACTACCAAAGGGTGTGAACCAAGCGAGTGTCAGTGTGTGTGTGTGTGTGTGTGTGTGTGTGTGTGTGTTTGTGTGTGTGTGTGTGACTGTATCTGTCTGAGCATTTGTCTGTGCAGTGACAAAAGCACAGATGTTTGTCAGATTGACAGAGCATTCTTGTCCATCAGGGTGAGTGGTTATCTCTCTCAGAAAGCCTGTCACAGCCGTTGATTCCACCATATTTGGTTTTCATGTTTGGCTTACGAAATGCAGGTTCTTCAGAATTCATACTTCGTGGGAAATGCTCCCACCATGAAAGACAAAAAAAGTAGCCTGTATGAAGCTGTATTTTCCATCAAACATAGCTACTTTTGATTTTAAAAGTGGCTTTTACCCGACCGAAGCTACTGTACTTAGCCTCCAGTGTTAAATCGCTGTAAACAAAGCTCTCTCCACAACCCTTTCTGAAACAACAATGTCATCACACAAGCGGCTGAGTTATGACTTGTGTTTTGCATTTACACCAGAGTACAGCTCTGCTTATTGTATTCTCAATCTTAATCTTATTTCTATCTTGTTGAGCAGTGCAAAGGTCTGTGTCACCTAGGATTTAGTTGTGTTCCTCAACCGACAAGTCGATCCAATTCAAATTTATCAGAGACGTCCGTGTCTTTAATGTGGTTTGAGATGTGATTTAAGAAAAAAAAATACATAGCACCTTGACATGTTTGTCCCCTCGGAAAACCTCTGCAAGGAGGTTTAACTTTGTTCTCCATCCAAAGCACTCAGGTAACTATGCACCCGCACACAAATATAAACAGACCTTAAACAATGCAGGCATGGATACAAACACAGACACAAGACAATATGACGGCACAGACGCAGATGAGAGGCAGAGTCGCTCAAGTGGGCTCATCAGTTAGGAGAACAAAAGAACAGCTTTGTTCATTTGCGAACCTCACAACATGGAACTGTGGTTAGAATATGTCAAGATATATTTTATCAAGAGACACTTAAGGAATTGACCTTTTATGGCAGTGGGTTACAGACTTAGTAAAGTCAACAACAGAAAAGCATTAGGCAAAGATGTTGGAGTGGTGGAGTGTAGCAAAGTGTATCAACAGAGTAATGCTGGGTTCAGTAACCTCTGTGTACACCTGTCTTTAAATGTTTCCATTTAAGCTTTTTTCATCTGGTTATTTAGCATAAGGAGTTTCTGTTACATATTTCCCCTGAACACAGGCTTATGTGTGGATACAAATCATGTGAACACTGTAAATATTACCTGTTTATTTTGCATGAAAAGCAGGGCATCCTTAATATTATGTGTTACTAGAGAACTGTTAGCCAAGCAGCTGATGGATGTTCTGATAGTGACAGCACTGAGATCTTTATGTGAATGCAGTGCTCCATTGAGTATCTTGGTCAAAAGATAGGTCTATTTTAAAAAGCAATTCCACCCAATATGCAGATTAAAAAAATAAAAATCAACAAACACTGTTTAACATGATGTATTTTCAAACACTGAATTTGGCAAAAGAGGTTGCTTACCTAAATGACTGTTTCAGGACTGCTCGTTCCAATCTGGGCATTTAACTGGCTTACTTAAATAATAAGTGCACATTCTTAATGCATTTTTCCATTGGTTGGCATATTAGTGAAAACTCATGTTGTTCAATAGGATTCATTCAAAAGGATCCTGGGATTCATTCTTGTTTGTGTTTGATATGTGTTATAATTTATACAGCAAACCATGGAATAATAACTTAACAAGATAAATATGAAATGGAATACAAATAGAGAAACATGTTTGAATTTATAATTGATAGTTTAATGATACTGAATAATATTGACTATTGAAATTCCCTGTTTAAATGTTTTTTGGAGTGCCTTGTAACCACTATGAATGTGTACAGAGACACACTCACAATAATACTTGGACACACACACTCCCATGGAGTCATGGGTGGACACACACACCTTGCCCAGAGCCAGCATGTTCCAATTATAGGAAGAGCCCAAAGTCCTGCTACATCAAAATGAGAGGAGGATTAAGACCTGGGAAAGAGGAGGGCAGCAGTGAACTGGCAAGTAAGTGGCTGACAGACCCTTCAAGCATCAGTCTGCACTGTCTGGACGAGCATAGTGGTGCAGCCTGTGTGTGTGTGTGTGTGTGTGTGTGTGTGCAGTGGGTACCTCATCATGGACTCCACTTGTCATAATCTGCTTCCTGTACTTTCTGCTGCCAGACCTACATTTATTTGGACTTTCTGGGTCACAAAGGTTCAGGAAAGTGGCAGTTCGATGGAACCTGTCACTATGACAGACATTGTGAACCATGAAAAAATATTGAGCCTCATATAGGTGAATGATGTGAGAAAGGTCTAATCTGAATTGAGTGTTGCTGTTTTGTTGCTATTAATGCACTTCTACTTATACAATACAAATTTATTTGATGGGGTTTATTTTGTCAAAGTTTATTTATATGGATTGATTTATGGTGTCTGAAGTTCTAGACACATGTAATCTTGATTGAAAATGCGTCCACGCCCCGCTGTCTGAGTTCAACCAAACCAATTTCTTAGAGAGCAAACCACATTACGTTTGCTGCATTTTAAACATGCTCACATGCATGCATGAGGTGCAAAGGGTATCGCTTTTTCCCTCCCATCCTCAGTCACACTCACACACTAGCACAAACAAGTACACACACACACACACACACACACAGGTACAGTTTATTTATTTAATAATTCTCACAGCAGTGCCTGGAACAGATGGCCAGTTTCATGGGCATGTTTTGAACTCCTGGGTTGGGTCAATCAAACAGTTTTATGGGGCAAAGAAAAGAAGGGTGAGATGGAGGGACAAAGCAAGTGGGAGCAAGAACACTGAGGTAGAGGACAAACCATGAGAAAATCAAACTGTGTTGCTCTGCTGTGCACTCTGTGTCTAAGCATGACCAATAAAAACAGGGTTAACTCTAAACAATACACTGTTATCCGTTCATAGTGTCAATGTAGAATATGTAAAGCTTCAGTGTTTGGAGTCAGTGTTCTGATGTTCTCTCTCCCCAAAGGGAAGGAACAAATGCAGCACAACAGACAACGGGAAGTGACAATAATAACTTACGCCCTAGGGGGACATAGACTCAGAGCCTGCAGGTGGATGCTGAGCTGCAGGTGGGGTTTTTTAAAATGCCTCATGAACAGCAGTTGACAACCTTAACTGGCAGGCTGTGCTTTATTTCCACACATTCATAACTAAAAGCAGCTCAGTTACAATGCCTGCTCTGCCTTTAATGGTAAAAAAAGATTTGTCGTTAAACATCATCGCCCTCCACCACAGTTTTTCTCTTTTCTCTTCATATTAGTGCACGTTGATTGTCACTTTTAGCTTCCCGTCTGATGTCTGCAGAGGTATTGGATTTCAATTTACCACTAAATGTTGATAAAATAGCAGTTTTCTGAGTTGAAACGAACATAGCTCAAAGGTGCACAATCAGGAGGAAAAGAGTTTGTGTGTGGGATGGGAGGAGGGTTTATACAGATCAAAGAGACAGTTTAGATTAGAGACAAACCTCAGGCGAAGATCTTGCAGCGTACTCCAACATGGAGGTAGACTTGCTGTACGACAGGTAATGACAGCCTGCCGTAGTTCTCCCGCTCCCTAATGAGAGTTCACCTTAAATTTGGCCTCTCTGATCTGAGAGACATTAGCTTGTTAAAGGTAACCCCGCTCACTTCACCCTGCATGAGCTCTCTCCACTCTTTAAAACTTTTAAAAGTATCAAGAAACAGGATCTGAAATGAGTTTACTTCACTCTGAATTGGATGAGGGGCATTGCTCTTGTTTTAAATTTTGGACAGTGGGAGGGGGGCGGTGGGGGATGGTGGCAGGGGTCAGAGTTGCTCTTAATTCCTGTTGCTATAGTTGTCCTGATACCGATGATATTGGCATAGATGCCCCCATGGGATTGCACCTACTCATTAAATGCATTCTCTTGTGTCCCCTCAAGATCTCCACAGTGATAACTTGACACCAAAATCACGATAGCAAAGAATGTCTCGATGAGCCCCAACCTGATTTTACACTGTTTTCACTGTCATTGTCTCAGGAAAGCTGTTTGGTGATAACTATTTCCCAACCTTCATGACATACTCTACCTAGTTTACAGTATTTCAGCCGTGTGTGTGTGTGTTGGGGGGGTGGTACACACAAAGAAGACACGCAAGTAGAAACAACATGTTAATTACCTCCATGTCACTTTGGGATAATTGCCTCTTGCAGCATACATTTGTTGACCAATTAGTGGGACAATGATTTTACTGCCCGATTTGCTGTTTTCCCACTCAGGGAAATATAAAAATTTCATTGCAGTGTGGAGTTGTTATGGATTTTGTTGTATTCTGCCACTACTGTATTTACATTGGCAATAGTAATTTAGACAGAACAAGAATGATAATAATAAGTACATAGGGAACATTTTAAAAACCTGACTCCAGACATTAGAATAAATGTTGTTTATTTTTGCATTCATACTTAAGAAATAATGATTACAGATATCAGCCCACACAGGTTTGTCCTTTGACCAAACGTAACAGTGCATTAGGAAAAAACAAAAAAAATCACATTGATTGCGTGGACAAAAACCAGTATCTGGAGTAAAGTAGGTTGAGAGTGAGAATGAAATAAAACTGTACTGTACAGCAGCTATGGTAGCTACTCAACATTACCTGGGTAATCTGTTAATAATGACATGTTATAGTGGTGTCAGGTGGTTTCCCAGAACTCTTAAGTATCAGAATTAAATTAAGGATATGACATGACATGGCATAATGTTGCCCCTGCAGGAATGTTTCTGACAATTCAAGCTCCAGCATTCTGCCACATGAATTGGATCACTCTCAACTGTTCAGTCTCTTTTCTCTCAAAGGTAGTGTGTTGTGCACTAAAGTGTGTGAGTAGTGTTTGGCTGTGGGCTGCCACAGTCAAAACCAGCGTGAAACCTTTCTAGCAGATTGTACCTCCCAAGGTTGCGCCTATGGGGAAAGCACTAGGAGAAGACAGTTCCTGCGGGACTTCCATGCAGACACACACTTACACCTGCAACAATACACCTGCCCGCCTCTTAGCAATGGACTGTGGGGGTGTGCGTGCAAGAGGAGAAAAATGTCAGAGGATCTCCAGTCACAGCACTTGATATAAACAACATTGTAAGGCTTCAAGCGGACTAGGAGGAGAGAGAACCGACCTATTGTAACAAGGACAGGTTGAGGAGACGAGCAGGGATCGAAATCTGACGAAAAAACAAAGGCTGGTAAGGTAGTAAATGGCCCTGAAGTTTTATGATCCCAGAGGGGCAAATTTGCTAAATGGAAGTTCTTGCAGCAGAACACAGTGTCTGTGAAATTGCTTCCCTTGAGACGTGATGCCTGCAAATGTCACTGTCCTCACGGGGCTCACGTCTCCGCGCAGCAGGAAGGACTGGCTGTTGGTTCGGGGTCGGACCTCAGAGGAGATGACCTGTCTGCGTCTGCCCCAGCTCGTTCATGCCTCCTCTCTTTGACTGTCTCTCTTTTTGTCCTCCTTCTCTATCTCATATTCCTCTCCATCTGTAATACCCTGCCTCTTCCACTGCCTTTCTCCCCTTGCTTCTCTCTTGCGCGCTCTTTTCTACTTACTTCTCACCCTTCTTTGTCCTTGTTACCATGGCTACTGGCTTCTTCGTATGAGGTGAGGATTCACGAGGACTGATGGAAGATACAGGGCCCTATGGTACTCTTGCCATTCATCAATGTCCTTCTCTCTCTCCTCTTAAACCTTTATCTCTTTCAAGTCTTCAATTAACCGCTGCCACAGGAAAGTCATGCTGAACGAGTGCCAGATCCGTGCCTTCTCGCTGTCCTCTTTGTCCAGTGATTGTTTACAACAGATCAAAGGCTTAGAAAAAGTAAGTGTTGTTTGATAATATTATTAATTCAAGACAAGCTTGTCTGGCGTCGCGGAGCACTGGAGGATTATTTCAAGTTTTGATTTGAATTCAAACCCCTGGTTTGAGAGCATAATGAGCAATATATCATTAGGTGGTGTCGGTTGGCCAGAGCAGGTATGTGAGCACATGTTATAAGGAAGTCAGCTATGGCAGATACCAGGAGGAACAAAGGTATAGGCTCATAAGATGCATGGGAGAGGATGATAGATGAACAGCAAAGGATGAACAAGAAAGGGGAAAGGGATGTGCAAGTCTGTGATGCAGATCAAAGTCTGGGTGATGCCCAGGGAGGGAAGGAAAGCAAGAAAGGTGGAGAAAACACACACACACAGGCGGTGTTTGTGTGTGTGAAGCCACAGGAGTGAGGCCTGTGAAAAGAAAAGGACGGTGATCAAAGTAGAGATGAGGCGATGGAGGAGGTAAGGGGGAGACAGAGGAAAGAGTGGGAGGTACAGTCAGAGCCACAAGGCCTGTGTGTACATGGCAACTTTATTGTTTTGTGGACTCTCTTTATGGGAACGTTTCTCTTTCATGAGCTTGTCTGACTTTTTCGCTTGGCAGATGCATGCATGCACACACACCTCTACATAAACAAACCGTTACCACCTTTCATAGGAGCTTTGCATCTGCGGGGCAGGGAAAGCTCTGCAGCCATGAAAGATGTGGTCACACTGTGCCTCGCAGCTTCGCCTTGTTATCCCGACCATAGAAAGATGGCATACAAAAAAACTCTAACTGATGTCGCAGATAGCACGCCGCCTTCCTGTATTACCTCATTTGCCGAGCTTGCCAAACTAATGAACGGGCACCAGTGGAGGCCGAAACAAGCGAACAGCAGGAAAGTTTAAATACACGTAGCTCCCGGGCAGTAGCAGAGGAAGTTATTTACATAATGCCTCCCTGATTACCCATCTCCCTGCCTGCTTGCACTTTTATGTGTTGGTCTTTTGGGTGAGGTGAGAAAGAAAGAAAAAAGTAAAAACAGGCAGGACTGTGATTTCCTGTGTAGTGGTGCGATGGCTAATGAGATATTAATTTGCAACCTTGACTTTCATGGCCTTGGGATGCACAGATCAAAGGGAGAGGATTTGTCTTGTTGATGTGGAATGAATCTTATTTCCTTCCATTTTCAGTCATTTTCCCGCATTCTGTGCTTTGCATTGTGCAAATTTGTATGCTGATCAGAGGTGTGAGGATCAGTGAGTCACAGCAGTAAAGAATACAGCCCACAGACTTTTGTTGACAACAGTGTACTGTACATGCACAGAGCAGTATTTTTAAAGGCCACATACTATTTATGGAGTTATATCGGCGTTAGCTGTTGATGTTAAAGGGTAATTATGCAGGTCTGGTCACTTTTCTGCTGTTTTGCTAACCCTCCTCCTGGTTATGTGCAATGAAGCCTGCGAGAGGTAAGAGCGGTGGATAACGTTATTTATCATATTCAACAGGCATGTCCAAACTGTTTCACAAAGGGCCGCATGGCTGCAGGTTTCTTTCCAACCAAGCAGCAGCACACAAGACCTGACTCATTTAATCAACTAATCTCAGTCTTCAGACAGCTGATTGGTCAGACTGTGTGCTCTTGATTGGTTGGAACAAAAATCTGCAGCCACACGGCCCTTTGAGGAATAGTTTGGACATGCCTGATATACAATGTTACAATGTGTATATTTGTGTAGTCTTATCCATCATAAACAAGCTATTATGGGTTACGGGGCACGTTTGAGTCACGGACGAGAGCTGGGACACTGGGGCGGAGGCACTGATCTTACAAGGTTGGTTTTCGGCCAAGAGACGCTGGGTGGAAGGCAGAGAGCCTCCATTCTCCCTCGTAACAAGTTACAAGTCATATATAACCATCCCAATTACTGAGAAGCTGTTGAATAAGGTCAAAATGTAGCGGTTTAGCTAAAAATCCTGCCTATTTCCTCTTTAATCTTTGATATTCTGCCCTTGTATCTTACCTTCAGTGTAAGTAGTGAGTATACCTTTCTACCTGTAGTGTCCTGCCAACAGTCTGAAAGAGTAAAAAAAAAAAAAGAGAGAGAGAGAGAGAAATATTCCCTGTCCTGTTTCACTAAAATGTCAGCTACTTCTAATACCAGGGAAAGAACTGCTTATCCAAACAGAAACACACTTCTTACTGTCTTTGTGCTCTTAGCCCAACCTCACAATGTACAACATTGCCCTGAGAAAGACATGGCTGTCAAAGCTTTACTTTAAACATGAATTATGTATTCCTCACATTCAGGTTACAAGTGTACAGTAGCTCTCCATTTTATGAAATACTTCCTGATTTAGCTGTGCTAGCATATCTCCAGTGCTGGTGAGTGTAGTTCTTCAACCCAAAGTCCTAGTCTGACCTGATGGCATAAAAAGAAAAAGTTAATGCAATGTCTACATTTCACAAACAGACAGACATAAAGGAGCACAACAAAATTAAGAACTTGCTGGAACAAATAAGAGTGCAGCATTTGGTTTGTGCCACTTAAAGCTACAATGAGCCACTGGATTATAGTTTAATGGTATACACTGTGTTTACAGCCACTTCTAGGTTGACACAACACCACGTCTTGAGTTCTAGCCGTTTGCTTCTGGACAAAGATGTTCAGCTGACATGTGTAGTTTTATTGTATTTAGTGTGGACTGACCCCTTCAAGCCGTTAAGCATGTTTCTAATGATTGAACCATGAACTTGCACAGGTTGTAAACAAGTAATGACATTTACAGTGCACACAACGCTTTAGGTTACATTCGTAACTTAGTTAAGTAGGGAATTCACAGTGTATACAAATAGGACAAGTGTTAAAATAGAAACAGTACTTTACATAATCTACGTCATATGAGACGATCCACTGCCTCAGGCCCTGGTATATCCTGAGTTGTTCCATACTTGTCTGTTGACGGTCAAATCCTGTTCACCCGGATGACACTTCTACCCAGCAACTGAACACCTTGTCACGTTCGCAGACAGCCAGGAGAGAACATAACTCACAAAGGGCACAGAGGGGCCAGCCTTGGCCTAGAGGTGAGAAGGCCTCAGAGTTGCTGAGCTTCTCTTTACACTCCTTATGAATGATGCATGGCTGGCTGGAGTTTGGTACGGTGCACGGAGAGAGAGGGAGAGTGAGCGACAGCAGCCATAGAGGCAAATGAGCATTGATCAAGGGCGCTACAATTACACTGACCTCAGCTCCTTCCACTGGGTGCCCCCAGGAGTGGAGGAAATGGCCTTAGCTGAGTGAAAAGGTCTTGATGTGTGTGTGTGTGTGTGTTTGAGTGTTAGGTGGGGGCAGTCTTGTAATGGCAACTTTGTCTTTTTTTCATTTTCCTGCTTGAATTCAAACATAAAAAGAAAAGAACCATTATTTTTTTCATCCCTCAAAAAGACACATGCATGTTGTTTTTCTTTTTTCCTGACCGGCATACTAGGGTAATACCTAAAATGGGATGGTGAGTAGGTGACAGGGATGAAGTAGGATAAGGGAGGGGTGGGGGGGCTTGCTGAGAGAGCGAGCGAGGTGTGAGATAAAAGGGAAGGATGGGAGGAATGCAAGAGGGAAGAGGAAAGGTGATACGGTGGACTGGGGAGTCGACAGATTGATGGATGGCGTCGCTGCAGATGGATACTGAGCAGAAACAGAGCTGCAAAAACACACTTAAGCGCGCGCACACACACATGCAGATGCCCCATTCATATGCACACATTAAAGAAACAGACCATTATGAAATGGCTCATAAATTAGTGTGTGCATACTCATATGAAAACAATCACTAGCACAAACAGTGAGACACTCCAATCCAAAGGTGGCATTCAAGTGCCAACATTTAACCAAACACTTCATCTCCCTCCTTCTCTAAAATGCACACATGCAGGCAGACACATATTATTAATGTGTGTCATGTGGCACATAGTAGCGCACTGACTAATAACTGTAAACAAGTATCACCATGGGGCCTATCACGCAGCCCAGTAATGGTTATTACCATCATCATTCTTCCTATGATTATCTAGGCCTGTCATTAGCTAGAACATCGTTCCCCGCCAAATGTACCACTGGCATTAGAGAAATACACTATACCCCACTCCATTTTGCTCATTTACATCCCGCGCACATCTGCTTGCAAGGTGTCACCACGGCGTGAGCTGCATTAAGGGTTTCAAACTGATCTTCTGCCGAAGACAAAAAAAAAAAAGTGTTCGGTTTGATGTATCCCTAACAAGCAGCAACTTACTTGACAAGACTGGAATGCTGCCATCTGTTGATGTGTTGTAGCACACTGTGGGGCAAACTGTGCAAACGCAGTGTACAATAATCACATGGGGAGCCAGGGCTTGTGGGTAGTAGATGCTGTTAAAGTGTGTACACTTACAAAACAAAAACTGTGACTGTGAAACTCTGCATGTCCCTGATTTGTCTTATTTTGAAATTGAAAAATCTCGGAATCTGTCCGTGATGAAGATGGCGAGGCCTTTCAGAGAATGTGTCAGGGGCTTTTTACTTTTCACCCCATCAAGTTTCGATAGCTGTAGGTCAAAAGAAAGAGGAAACACTATTTATCCTTTTTCTTTTCACTTTTCTACGCCACCAGCTGGTCCCAAAGGTTCTCCAGCCAGGGGCTCCTCATTGTACCCTGGACCAGACTAAAAACAAAAGGCAACCGTGCCTTTCAAACTGTGGCCCCTTGGCTCTGGAATGCTCTTTCCCCAGATTTAAAAACCTCTGTCTCAGTGGACATCTTCAAGGCACAGCTAAAAACCCACCTGTTTTAACAAGCATTTGAATTTTATTGTTACTTTTACAGCTGCTTTGCCACTTTTGTTCATATGTGATCATGTAATGCACTTTGTTGTTGCCTAGTTATCCTCTTGTTTATTTGTTCTCTGTGAAGTGCTTTGTGACTCCGTGCTATGAGAAGTGCTATAGAAGCTAAGAATTATCATTATTATTTTTCTTAAATATGTCATCAGAGGTATTCTACCAATGCTTCTTTTCAGTTTACTTTCAGTGAATTGCGCCTGAGTGGCATCTTTGAACTTGGAGGTTGAACTTTATTGCTTTTCTAACTCAGTGCAGTAAAGCTCCTGCCCAGCCCGGCCCGATCGATGCTCATACTGCTTGAGCAGAAGGTGTTTGAATGCACAAGTAAAACGGTGAGTGATCAGGCATTATGCTTTCAAACAGGTTCATAATTTCTAAACATATCACAGTAACAAAGGGATTAATCCATAGCAAGATGCACAGAACACTCGCCACTTCCCTTTTTGTCGGCAGTAGGATTATGCAAAAAAAAAAAATACTGAAGTGATTTCCACAGGTTCTCAGGGTGAGCACAGGTTCACAGGGTGATCCGGGATTTAATCAGATTCTTTAACATTGCGAGCCAGGACATTTTTCAATAGGTTAGTCAGTTTCTCAGGAAATTTGTCTGGAACTTGATGTAAAAATCTGGCATATTTATGGTCTTAAATCTAGGAGTATCTACAATTCAGAGAAGATCCAGATAAGAATCTCTATCTCAGTCCATACGGCTCGACATCTGAATTGTATAACACTGACATCACACACCAGGTAATAAACCCATACAGCTGTCTGGCATAAAGATTAAAGACAACAAATTAATAAAGTTTTACTTGAGAACAGATATGTGTAGGATTGTTTGACCTTCATGGAAGTGTGCGCCTTGATGAGCACTCATATATCTGAAGGCAATTAAACTGATTCATTCTGCTATACTGTTTACATGGGTTTTCAAGTATTCCAGTGACAATGGTGCTTTCACTGGACATTTTGACACTATTTATAATTCATATGAAATTATTGAGTGACTCCTGATAAAATATATTTCCCCTAAGCTTTTAAATGCTCAATGAGGGTTTGTTTTGTTGTGCGTGCTTCACAGGCTGCAGCTGTATATGAAATACATGTATTGACCTCAGTCCAGAGTTGATGTTATCTCACTGTTTGTGTATGTGTGTTGTGAGGCCAGAGGTCCTCAGGGGAAGCTCTCCCTGTGTGGATACATGCTTACAGAGAGTTCTCAGTGATATAAAAGTGTAAATCTGACCACTTTGTAAAGATCAGGGGATGCAGGGAACTAAGTGGAAAGACTTACGCATGAGAGCACATTTTTGATACAGAACAGTCTGCATTCAGCCCTCTCAGGTCAAGCTGTCTACCTGATTTGTCCAATGACAGGAGTAACCATGACTGACTCCTTTTCAAGCTCTGTTGAAACACCTTCCTCTTGGTTGAAGCTTGAGGCTATATTTTCCTTCTTTAATCCAGAAATTAATGGCCCTTAAACATGGAGGCTCAGATAATAAAACTATTCACTGTAAATTCATTAACAAACATAACAGTAAGCAATTATGGGGAATTATGGAAATTTGTGGCATGCATGCATATATAATATATAGTATACTAATGCTGTAGCAGTGTGGTATATAATGCTATCCAATGAGACAGACAAAGCTTCAAAGTTAGGGTGACCAAATGTCCTCTTTTGCCCGGACATGTCCACTTTTCATGTCCTCTCTGTGTACACACACACACACTGTATATATGTATATATAACTTCCAAGTATCATTTAAGTATCTCAAGGTAGAGCCGAGTGTCCTCTTTTTTGGAAATCAAATATGGTCACCCTATTCAAAGTAGAGCTGGGATATAAGGGTCAGTAAAGGTGTTCTGTGCTGTGCCAGGCAAACTTTTTAATGTGGTTCATCTAGTTCTCCCTTTTCCAAAGAAGTTGGTGGGAAGCAGCAAAAAAAAAAAAAAAGATTTCATGGAAACACAACATTAGCCATAAACTGGACCTGGTCCCACAACAATACAAACCCTCGCTATTAACTCCTACACACTGAAACACTCTGCACTTCTCTCCAACAGAATTCTTAACCATTAAAAAGCAACTCATCTACATTTTCCTGGACACTTCTGATGCCTCGTTCCCTTTGAGGAATAGTGGCCAGAGGAGAGTGTGCTGTTGATTATCCCTCAGAAAATTTCCTCCCACAGAAAGCACACGATGAAGGCAAGGACACATTTAACATTCAACAATCATTGCTTTCAATGTGGGGGCAAAAAGACAGTATTTGTACAAGGCATTTTTACACTCTGCTGTGTCTCGTCACATGTAAAACAGATGCAAAACCAGTGACTGTTTTGTGACCCCTCTAAATTTTTCCAAAATGCCAAAGTGTTCCAGCCTACATTTGTTAAATTGATACTGTAGCCAATGTTGCATAAAGGATGGTTAGTTAAAACTTTTCCTTGCTGTGGCTAAACCTGAATTACATCTATCATTTACCTCAAGAAGACCCTCCACCCTTTGTCATGGTGTGGAGATTTCTTTCCACAAGAGGTGAGAGCAACGAATCAACAACTGTGGCTGTATGATAATGCGATAGTGCTTCCTTTTGCTATGCTCATTGTGAAAACCACCAATTTACCCTCACTTTCCCCTTTGGAGGAGACACAGTTATTTAAACTTGAAGCACCTGATGAAATTTCCATCTGCACTTTTTCACTTTGTACTGCAACGCACACAAGCATCACAGCTTTCCCTGCTCTTTGCTTTGAACTCCTCCAACAGTCATGGCAGGCTTACTTTGTAATGGATTAAAACGCCAAGTGAAACAGAAGCTACACTTACTCAAGATGATGAATAATAATACTTTCTACTTGATAAATACGCAAGAAAAATTTAATTGCTTATATGTACAAGGCCCCAAAAGACAGAGGAACTGAAAATTACTGGACCACAGTGGCAACGTGAAACATATGGGTGAATTGTTTCTATTTAGTGTTCTGCAGAGCACACATGCACACGTCTGTTGCAAATTCAGACACAGATGCGTGCACAATGTGCCCAAGGACACTTACATTTTGAACTTAAGGTTGGGCAGTTGATTTTTGCTGGGTTTATCTTTAAACATCGATCCACATGGTGTAATAGACATGAAGACCTGCATGAATTTGATGGAACGTCAGGTAGCTGGTTCTAGGATCGACTGAAAGATCCACTGATGATGACACATGAATGTAAGAGCTGATGCTGATGCAAGCTCCATTTCAGTCGTCTGCCGTTACTTGTGCAACGCTCCATTTGTTCTCCACATTCATACAAAAACAGAAATAAACACTGAACGCTGTGATCAGAACCAGCTGTAAAATTAACCAACACTTTCTTGGATGCTAAGTTATAACCCCCATCCCATTAGGGGGGTGGACTCAGAGTGCATGTTCACTCTGCTCCTGTCAGCTCACGTCGTAAAACTCAGACAGATAAACTGAGTCTCTGTTCTCACCAAAGCCTCTGAGCTCCCAGAGAACAGTTTTTAATGTTGACTGCATAACCATGTGTGCTTGAACAAAAACGATTTTGTTTAAAACACAGTTAACAGGACACATACTGCATTTTTCCTCCTCCGTGCATGTTTCAATCTTTGTCCTCGACTATTCTGACCTACTTGCCGTCAGAAAAAATGTAAGAGTGACAAGATCAGAACCTCAATAGGCCAAAGAGAACCTTTTTGGCAATGTCTCACTGCAAATTTCAATGTCTATCCATCATATTTTGCAAGCAGAGTTCTCTTTGGGGAGTATGATCTGTATGCAAGCATAATTCTATCAATCACAGGATCGCTCACTGATCACACTCAGCCTTCACTTTTAATAGACGATTTAATGGTAAATATAAAAGGAGAGGGTAAATTATAAAATAAACTTTTTTCATGACAGGTTGTTCCGGATAGTGGTCAATTCTTAGGAAGGAAATGGATTTCCATTTTTCTCCAGTTTGCTACAGTGCTTTGTCTTTGCTCAGACGTATATGATTAGTGACCCCTTGTTAGTAATGCTGGAGCTTCTCAAACCAATTTGACAGGCAGTACCTGCACTGGCCAAAAAATGTTATCTGCAGAGTTTTACATGGCAGCTGTTGCACTCGTTTTCCTTTCACACCACCTGCAACCATTCAGACAAGAGAAACACATGAAGCCTTTAGTCACAGCGCACACACATACAGCGAAGGAGCACTGCCTGCTTTTGTGAAAAAATGTTTGTTTTTGTGTATGTACATTCCTGTGTGTGAACACATCTGTGTGTGAACACTTCTTTATCTGTTTGTTTGATTGATTATCCAGCAGCCTCTCAGCACCTTTATACTGTCCTATCTATCACTCTCGTTTACACATACACACACAGATACACACACACATATGTACACAAGCCATATAGGGGATGAAGGAGGCCCTGCTAACGGCATATTAGCCACCTGTGGGCAAGCCAAGTACTGTGTAAATACCCAGGGGAGAGAGGGGATGAGCCATGGCGCCCTGTCAGCCTTAATCCAGGAAGACACCTAATCTCCACAATCCCCCGCGGAGCCTTCTCCATCATTCCCAGATGGATAGGAATAGTACCTGGAGGAACAACCACAACAGTGTCAATGCAGAGAATTCCAAAATATAGGCTAGGCCACAACAGGCAGACAAGATCTGTGAACTCACAGCTGTCAGTGTGTGCGCACAGGATGACATTGTGATGAGTCATCTTTCATTCTGTGAAGAGCGACATTAATCAGTGATGAAGGTCTACACATTCGGCTGTAGAGAAAGATCCTTTTATATTTCTTGTAAAGACTCAATAATCAGTCACTGTTTAACCAAATCAGCCTTCATCGCATTCTGATCTTTATCACTCATAACTTTTCACCGGCTCCACTGAGGTGAAATAAACTTCACTATTGTAATAATGAATACTGTAATGATTTCAGTGCTCTGTTCTCAAGATCAAATGATTATGCAGTTTACTTGGCTGGGTAGGAATTTTTCTCCGTGCTTGCTCTTATTGGACAGAGGACCCCACATGTGTAATTATATGGGTTGATAGGGACACGTGTTGTTCCTATTAACCTCTTCCACTCCCACCCTATTTTGAAGCAAAAACGCTTAAAATTTCATCCTCATATTATAATGGCTGTAGTTTCTGAACCAATTTGACTACATGCATGAATGAGGGCTTTCCAGAAAGGGACACTATAGAGTTTCTTGTGAAAGTGTCAAAAACACTTTAGGTATTACTGGAACAGAGCAGTCGGCCAGTAAGTGAGCAAAAAATTCAGATTTTCTGTCCGCCTAAAAAAAATAATTAAAAAAAACAAAAAATGGTCTGTGTGGCTTTATCCATATAGGTAAATGACAGTATATGCCTGTAAGCACACTATCAGTGAACACCTGGTTCAAATTTGAAGAAGATAGCACAAAGTATTCATACTTTGTGCTATCTTCCTCGGACATCCAAGGTTCTGGGTTAGCCTGGCTGTAGTCTCCGCGGTCCGGTCCGGCTCCCCGTAGCTATCACAGCGGTCAGCTGCCCAGCTGACTAATATGGGTGTGTGTGTGACTGAACATGCGCGGCTGAGGGTCCCCCTGTCCGAGGTTCTGGGTTAGCCTGGCTGTAGTCTCCGCGGTCCGGTCCGGCTCCCCGTAGCTATCACAGCGGTCAGCTGCCCAGCTGACTAATATGGGTGTGTGTGTGACTGAACATGCGCGGCTGAGGGTCCCCCTGTCCGAGGTTCTGGGTTAGCCTGGCTGTAGTCTCCGCGGTCCGGTCCGGCTCCCCGTAGCTATCACAGCGGTCAGCTGCCCAGCTGACTAATATGGGTGTGTGTGTGACTGAACATGCGCGGCTGAGGGTCCCCCTGTCCGAGGTTCTGGGTTAGCCTGGCTGTAGTCTCCGCGGTCCGGTCGGGCTCCCCGTAGCTATCACAGCGGTCAGCTGCCCAGCTGACTAATGTGGGTGTGTGTGTGTGACTGAGCATGTGCGGCTGAGGGTCCCCCTGTCCGATGTTCTGGGTTAGCCTGGCTGTAGTCTCTGCTGAGTCCGGCCCGGCCAGCGTGGCTCACTTACTATTCTCACCGGGGGCCGGCGGCTGTGGCCAGCTGCCCCCGCCCCCTGATTCCTGCTCTGTACAGTGTGCCCCAGTGTTTGAACGGGTGGCTGAGTGTCTCTGCTGAGTCCGGCCCGGCCAGCGTGGCTCACTTACTATTCTCACCGGGGGCCGGCGGCTGTGGCCAGCTGCCCCCGCCCCCCTGATTCCTGCTCTGTACAGTGTGCCCCAGTGGTTGAACGGGTGGCTGAGTGTCTCTGCTCAGTCCGGCCCGGCCAGCGTGGCTCACTTACTATTCTCACCGGGGGCCGGCGGCTGTGGCCAGCTGCCCCCGCCCCCCTGATTCCTGCTCTGTACAGTGTGCCCCAGTGTTTGAACGGGTGGCTGAGTGTCTCTGCTGAGTCTGCTCTCTACTCTCTGCTCAGTCCGGCCCGGCCAGCGTGGCTCACTTACTATCTTCACCGGGGGCCGGCGGCTGTGGCCAGCTGCCCCCGCCCCCCTGATTCCTGCTCTGTACAGTGTGCCCCAGTGTTTGAACGGGTGGCTGAGTGTCTCTGCTGAGTCCGGCCCGGCCAGCGTGGCTCACTTACTATTCTCACCGGGGGCCGGCGGCTGTGGCCAGCTGCCCCCGCCCCCCTGATTCCTGCTCTGTACAGTGTGCCCCAGTGTTTGAACGGGTGGCTGAGTGTCTCTGCTGAGTCCGGCCCGGCCAGCGTGGCTCTCTTACTATTCTCACCGGGGGCCGGCGGCTGTGGCCAGCTGCCCCCGCCCCCCTGATTCCTGCTCTGTACAGTGTGCCCCAGTGTTTGAACGGGTGGCTGAGTGTCTCTGCTAAGTCTGCTCTCTGCTCTCTGCTCAGTCCGGCCGGCCAGCGTGGCTCACTTACTATTCTCACCGGGGGCCGGCGGCTGTGGCCAGCTGCCCCCGCCCCCCTGATTCCTGCTCTGTACAGTGTGCCCCAGTGTTTGAACGGGTGGCTGAGTGTCTCTGCTGAGTCCGGCCCGCCAGCGTGGCTCTCTTACTATTCTCACCGGGGCCGGCGGCTGTGGCCAGCTGCCCCGCCCCCCTGATTCCTGCTCTGTACAGTGTGCCCCAGTGTTTGAACGGGTGGCTGAGTGTCTCTGCTGAGTCCGGCCCGGCCAGCGTGGCCCACTTACTATTCTCACCGGGGCCGGCGGCTGTGGCCAGCTGCCCCCGCCCCCCTGATTCCTGCTCTGTACAGTGTGCCCCAGTGTTTGAACGGGTGGCTGAGTGTCTCTGCTGAGTCCGGCCCGGCCAGCGTGGCTCACTTACTATTCTCACCGGGGGCCGGCGGCTGTGGCCAGCTGCCCCCGCCCCCCTGATTCCTGCTCTGTACAGTGTGCCCCAGTGTTTGAACGGGTGGCTGAGTGTCTCTGCTGAGTCCGGCCCGGCCAGCGTGGCTCACTTACTATTCTCACCGGGGGCCGGCGGCTGTGGCCAGCTGCCCCCGCCCCCCTGATTCCTGCTCTGTACAGTGTGCCCCAGTGTTTGAACGGGTGCCTGAGTGTCTCTGCTCAGTCCGGCCCGGCCAGCGTGGCTCACTTACTATTCTCATCGGGGGCCGGCGGCTATGGCCAGCTGCCCCCGCCCCCCTGATTCCTGCTCTGTACAGTGTGCCCCAGTGTTTGAACGGGTGGCTGAGTGTCTCTGCTCAGTCTGCTCTCTACTCTCTGCTCAGTCCGGCCCGGCCAGCGTGGCTCACTTACTATCTTCACCGGGGCCGGCGGCTGTGGCCAGCTGCCCCCGCCCCCCTGATTCCTGCTCTGTACAGTGTGCCCCAGTGTTTGAACGGGTGGCTGAGTGTCTCTGCTGAGTCCGGCCCGGCCAGCGTGGCTCACTTACTATTCTCACCGGGGGCCGGCGGCTGTGGCCAGCTGCCCCCGCCCCCCTGATTCCTGCTCTGTACAGTGTGCCCCAGTGTTTGAACGGGTGGCTGAGTGTCTCTGCTGAGTCTGCTCTCTACTCTCTGCTCAGTCCGGCCCGGCCAGCGTGGCTCACTTACTATCTCACCGGGGGCCGGCGGCTGTGGCCAGCTGCCCCCGCCCCCCTGATTCCTGCTCTGTACAGTGTGCCCCAGTGTTTGAACGGGTGGCTGAGTGTCTCTGCTGAGTCCGGCCCGGCCAGCGTGGCTCACTTACTATTCTCACCGGGGGCCGGCGGCTGTGGCCAGCTGCCCCCGCCCCCCTGATTCCTGCTCTGTACAGTGTGCCCCAGTGTTTGAACGGGTGGCTGAGTGTCTCTGCTGAGTCCGGCCCGGCCAGCGTGGCTCTCTTACTATTCTCACCGGGGGCCGGCGGCTGTGGCCAGCTGCCCCCGCCCCCCTGATTCCTGCTCTGTACAGTGTGCCCCAGTGTTTGAACGGGTGGCTGAGTGTCTCTGCTAAGTCTGCTCTCTGCTCTCTGCTCAGTCCGGCCCGGCCAGCGTGGCTCACTTACTATTCTCACCGGGGGCCGGCGGCTGTGGCCAGCTGCCCCGCCCCCCTGATTCCTGCTCTGTACAGTGTGCCCCAGTGTTTGAACGGGTGGCTGAGTGTCTCTGCTGAGTCCGGCCCGGCCAGCGTGGCTCACTTACTATTCTCACCGGGGGCCGGCGGCTGTGGCCAGCTGCCCCCGCCCCCCTGATTCCTGCTCTGTACAGTGTGCCCCAGTGTTTGAACGGGTGGCTGAGTGTCTCTGCTGAGTCCGGCCCGGCCAGCGTGGCCCACTTACTATTCTCACCGGGGGCCGGCGGCTGTGGCCAGCTGCCCCCGCCCCCCTGATTCCTGCTCTGTACAGTGTGCCCCAGTGTTTGAACGGGTGGCTGAGTGTCTCTGCTGAGTCCGGCCCGGCCAGCGTGGCTCACTTACTATTCTCACCGGGGGCCGGCGGCTGTGGCCAGCTGCCCCCGCCCCCCTGATTCCTGCTCTGTACAGTGTGCCCCAGTGTTTGAACGGGTGGCTGAGTGTCTCTGCTGAGTCCGGCCCGGCCAGCGTGGCTCACTTACTATTCTCACCGGGGCCGGCGGCTGTGGCCAGCTGCCCCCGCCCCCCTGATTCCTGCTCTGTACAGTGTGCCCCAGTGGTTGAACGGGTGCCTGAGTGTCTCTGCTCAGTCCGGCCCGGCCAGCGTGGCTCACTTACTATTCTCATCGGGGGCCGGCGGCTATGGCCAGCTGCCCCCGCCCCCCTGATTCCTGCTCTGTACAGTGTGCCCCAGTGTTTGAACGGGTGGCTGAGTGTCTCTGCTCAGTCTGCTCTCTACTCTCTGCTCAGTCCGGCCCGGCCAGCGTGGCTCACTTACTATCTTCACCGGGGCCGGCGGCTGTGGCCAGCTGCCCCCGCCCCCCTGATTCCTGCTCTGTACAGTGTGCCCCAGTGTTTGAACGGGTGGCTGAGTGTCTCTGCTGAGTCCGGCCCGGCCAGCGTGGCTCACTTACTATTCTCACCGGGGGCCGGCGGCTGTGGCCAGCTGCCCCCGCCCCCCTGATTCCTGCTCTGTACAGTGTGCCCCAGTGTTTGAACGGGTGGCTGAGTGTCTCTGCTGAGTCCGGCCCGGCCAGCGTGGCTCTCTTACTATTCTCACCGGGGGCCGGCGGCTGTGGCCAGCTGCCCCCGCCCCCCTGATTCCTGCTCTGTACAGTGTGCCCCAGTGTTTGAACGGGTGGCTGAGTGTCTCTGCTAAGTCTGCTCTCTGCTCTCTGCTCAGTCCGGCCCGGCCAGCGTGGCTCACTTACTATTCTCACCGGGGCCGGCGGCTGTGGCCAGCTGCCCCCGCCCCCCTGATTCCTGCTCTGTACAGTGTGCCCCAGTGTTTGAACGGGTGGCTGAGTGTCTCTGCTGAGTCCGGCCCGGCCAGCGTGGCTCACTTACTATTCTCACCGGGGGCCGGCGGCTGTGGCCAGCTGCCCCCGCCCCCTGATTCCTGCTCTGTACAGTGTGCCCCAGTGTTTGAACGGGTGGCTGAGTGTCTCTGCTGAGTCCGGCCCGGCCAGCGTGGCCACTTACTATTCTCACCGGGGGCCGGCGGCTGTGGCCAGCTGCCCCCGCCCCCCTGATTCCTGCTCTGTACAGTGTGCCCCAGTGTTTGAACGGGTGGCTGAGTGTCTCTGCTGAGTCTGCTCTCTGCTCTCTGCTCAGTCCGACCCGGCCAGCGTGGCCCACTTACTATTCTCACCGGGGGCCGGCGGCTGTGGCCAGCTGCCCCCGCCCCCCTAATTCCTGCTCTGTACAGTGTGCCCCAGTGTTTGAACGGGTGGCTGAGTGTCTCTGCTGAGTCTGCTCTCTGCTCTCTGCTCAGTCCGACCCGCCAGCCTGGCTCACTTACTATTCTCACCGGGGCCGGCGGCTGTGGCCAGCTGCCCCCGTCCCCCTGATTCCTGCTCTGTACAGTGTGCCCCAGTGTTTGAACGGGTGGCTGAGTGTCTCTGCTAAGTCTGCTCTCTGCTCTCTGCTCAGTCCGGCCCGGCCAGCGTGGCTCACTTACTATTCTCACCGGGGGCCGGCGGTTGTGGCCAGCTGCCCCCGCCCCCCTGATTCCTGCTCTGTACAGTGTGCCCCAGTGTTTGAACGGGTGGCTGAGTGTCTCTGCTGAGTCCGGCCCGGCCAGCGTGGCTCACTTACTATTCTCACCGGGGGCCGGCGGCTGTGGCCAGCTGCCCCCGCCCCCCTGATTCCTGCTCTGTACAGTGTGCCCCAGTGTTTGAACGGGTGGCTGAGTGTCTCTGCTGAGTCCGGCCCGGCCAGCGTGGCTCTCTTACTATTCTCACCGGGGGCCGGCGGCTGTGGCCAGCTGCCCCCGCCCCCCTGATTCCTGCTCTGTACAGTGTGCCCCAGTGTTTGAACGGGTGGCTGAGTGTCTCTGCTGAGTCCAGCCCGGCCAGCGTGGCTCACTTACTATTCTCACCGGGGGCCGGCGGCTGTGGCCAGCTGCCCCCGCCCCCCTGATTCCTGCTCTGTACAGTGTGCCCCAGTGTTTGAACGGGTGGCTGAGTGTCTCTGCTGAGTCCGGCCCGGCCAGCGTGGCCCACTTACTATTCTCACCGGGGGCCGGCGGCTGTGGCCAGCTGCCCCCGCCCCCCTAATTCCTGCTCTGTACAGTGTGCCCCAGTGTTTGAACGGGTGGCTGAGTGTCTCTGCTGAGTCTGCTCTCTGCTCTCTGCTCAGTCCGACCCGGCCAGCCTGGCTCACTTACTATTCTCACCGGGGGCTGGGGGCTGTGGCCAGCTGCCCCCGCCCCCCTGATTCCTGCTCTGTACAGTGTGCCCCAGTGTTTGAACGGGTGGCTGAGTGTCTCTGCTGAGTCCGGCCCGGTCAGCGTGGCTCTCTTACTATTCTCACCGGGGGCCGGCGGCTGTGGCCAGCTGCCCCCGCCCCCCTGATTCCTGCTCTGTACAGTGTGCCCCAGTGTTTGAACGGGTGGCTGAGTGTCTCTGCTGAGTCCGGCCCGGCCAGCGTGGCTCACTTACTATTCTCACCGGGGCCGGCGGCTGTGGCCAGCTGCCCCCGCCCCCCTGATTCCTGCTCTGTACAGTGTGCCCCAGTGTTTGAACGGGTGGCTGAGTGTCTCTGCTGAGTCCGGCCCGGCCAGCGTGGCTCACTTACTATTCTCACCGGGGGCCGGCGGCTGTGGCCAGCTGCCCCCGCCCCCCTGATTCCTGCTCTGTACAGTGTGCCCCAGTGGTTGAACGGGTGCCTGAGTGTCTCTGCTCAGTCCGGCCCGGCCAGCGTGGCTCACTTACTATTCTCATCGGGGCCGGCGGCTATGGCCAGCTGCCCCCGCCCCCCTGATTCCTGCTCTGTACAGTGTGCCCCAGTGTTTGAACGGGTGGCTGAGTGTCTCTGCTCAGTCTGCTCTCTACTCTCTGCTCAGTCCGGCCCGGCCAGCGTGGCTCACTTACTATCTTCACCGGGGGCCGGCGGCTGTGGCCAGCTGCCCCCGCCCCCCTGATTCCTGCTCTGTACAGTGTGCCCCAGTGTTTGAACGGGTGGCTGAGTGTCTCTGCTGAGTCCGGCCCGGCCAGCGTGGCTCACTTACTATTCTCACCGGGGCCGGCGGCTGTGGCCAGCTGCCCCCGCCCCCCTGATTCCTGCTCTGTACAGTGTGCCCCAGTGTTTGAACGGGTGGCTGAGTGTCTCTGCTGAGTCCGGCCCGGCCAGCGTGGCTCTCTTACTATTCTCACCGGGGGCCGGCGGCTGTGGCCAGCTGCCCCCGCCCCCTGATTCCTGCTCTGTACAGTGTGCCCCAGTGTTTGAACGGGTGGCTGAGTGTCTCTGCTAAGTCTGCTCTCTGCTGCTCAGTCCGGCCCGGCCAGCGTGGCTCACTTACTATTCTCACCGGGGCCGGCGGCTGTGGCCAGCTGCCCCCGCCCCCCTGATTCCTGCTCTGTACAGTGTGCCCCAGTGTTTGAACGGGTGGCTGAGTGTCTCTGCTGAGTCCGGCCCGGCCAGCGTGGCTCACTTACTATTCTCACCGGGGGCCGGCGGCTGTGGCCAGCTGCCCCCGCCCCCCTGATTCCTGCTCTGTACAGTGTGCCCCAGTGTTTGAACGGGTGGCTGAGTGTCTCTGCTGAGTCCGGCCCGGCCAGCGTGGCCCACTTACTATTCTCACCGGGGGCCGGCGGCTGTGGCCAGCTGCCCCCGCCCCCCTGATTCCTGCTCTGTACAGTGTGCCCCAGTGTTTGAACGGGTGGCTGAGTGTCTCTGCTGAGTCTGCTCTCTGCTCTCTGCTCAGTCCGACCCGGCCAGCCTGGCTCACTTACGATTCTCACCGGGGGCGGGGGCTGTGGCCAGCTGCCCCCGCCCCCCTGATTCCTGCTCTGTACAGTGTGCCCCAGTGTTTGAACGGGTGGCTGAGTGTCTCTGCTGAGTCCGGCCCGCCAGCGTGGCTCTCTTACTATTCTCACCGGGGGCCGGCGGCTGTGGCCAGCTGCCCCCGCCCCCCTGATTCCTGTTCTGTACAGTGTGCCCCAGTGTTTGAACGGGTGGCTGAGTGTCTCTGCTGAGTCCGGCCCGGCCAGCGTGGCTCACTTACTATTCTCACCGGGGGCCGGCGGCTGTGGCCAGCTGCCCCCGCCCCCCTGATTCCTGCTCTGTACAGTGTGCCCCAGTGTTTGAACGGGTGGCTGAGTGTCTCTGCTGAGTCCGGCCCGGCCAGCGTGGCTCACTTACTATTCTCACCGGGGGCCGGCGGCTGTGGCCAGCTGCCCCCACCCCCCTGATTCCTGCTCTGTACAGTGTGCCCCAGTGTTTGAACGGGTGGCTGAGTGTCTCTGCTCAGTCCGGCCAGGCCAGCGTGGCTCACTTACTATTCTCACCGGGGGCCGGCGGCTGTGGCCAGCTGCCCCCGCCCCCCTGATTCCTGCTCTGTACAGTGTGCCCCAGTGGTTGAACGGGTGGCTGAGTGTCTCTGCTCAGTCCGGCCCGGCCAGCGTGGCTCACTTACTATTCTCACCGGGGGCCGGCGGCTGTGGCCAGCTGCCCCCGCCCCCCTGATTCCTGCTCTGTACAGTGTGCCCCAGTGTTTGAACGGGTGGCTGAGTGTCTCTGCTGAGTCCGGCCCGGCCAGCGTGGCTCACTTACTAGCTCAGTCTGCTCTCTACTCTCTGCTCAGTCCGGCCGGTGGCTGAGTGTCTCTGCTGAGTCTGCTCTCTGCTCTCTGCTCAGTCCGACCCGGCCAGCCTGGCTCACTTACTATTCTCACCGGGGGCCGGCGGCTGTGGCCAGCTGCCCCCGTCCCCCTGATTCCTGCTCTGTACAGTGTGCCCCAGTGTTTGAACGGGTGGCTGAGTGTCTCTGCTAAGTCTGCTCTCTGCTCTCTGCTCAGTCCGGCCCGGCCAGCGTGGCTCACTTGCTATTCTCACCGGGGGCCGGCGGTTGTGGCCAGCTAGCCCCGCCCCCCTGATTCCTGCTCTGTACAGTGTGCCCCAGTGTTTGAACGGGTGGCTGAGTGTCTCTGCTGAGTCCGGCCCGGCCAGCGTGGCTCACTTACTATTCTCACCGGGGGCCGGCGGCTGTGGCCAGCTGCCCCCGCCCCCCTGATTCCTGCTCTGTACAGTGTGCCCCAGTGTTTGAACGGGTGGCTGAGTGTCTCTGCTGAGTCCGGCCGGCCAGCGTGGCTCACTTACTATTCTCACCGGGTGCCGGCGGCTGTGGCCAGCTGCCCCCGCCCCCCTGATTCCTGCTCTGTACAGTGTGCCCCAGTGTTTGAACGGGTGGCTGAGTGTCTCTGCTGAGTCCGGCCCGGCCAGCGTGGCTCTCTTACTATTCTCACCGGGGGCCGGCGGCTGTGGCCAGCTGCCCCCGCCCCCCTGATTCCTGCTCTGTACAGTGTGCCCCAGTGTTTGAACGGGTGGCTGAGTGTCTCTGCTAAGTCTGCTCTCTGCTCTCTGCTCAGTCCGGCCCGGCCAGCGTGGCTCACTTACTATTCTCACCGGGGGCCGGCGGCTGTGGCCAGCTGCCCCCGCCCCCCTGATTCCTGCTCTGTACAGTGTGCCCCAGTGTTTGAACGGGTGGCTGAGTGTCTCTGCTCAGTCTGCTCTCTACTCTCTGCTCAGTCCGGCCCGGCCAGCGTGGCTCACTTACTATCTTCACCGGGGGCCGGCGGCTGTGGCCAGCTGCCCCCGCCCCCCTGATTCCTGCTCTGTACAGTGTGCCCCAGTGTTTGAGCGGGTGGCTGAGTGTCTCTGCTGAGTCCGGCCCGGCCAGCGTGGCTCACTTACTATTCTCACCGGGGGCCGGCGGCTGTGGCCAGCTGCCCCCGCCCCCCTGATTCCTGCTCTGTACAGTGTGCCCCAGTGTTTGAACGGGTGGCTGAGTGTCTCTGCTGAGTCCGGCCCGGCCAGCGTGGTTCACTTACTATTCTCACCGGGGGCCGGCGGCTGTGGCCAGCTGCCCCCGCCCCCCTGATTCCTGCTCTGTACAGTGTGCCCCAGTGTTTGAACGGGTGGCTGAGTGTCTCTGCTGAGTCCGGCCCGGCCAGCGTGGCTCTCTTACTATTCTCACCGGGGGCCGGCGGCTGTGGCCAGCTGCCCCCGCCCCCCTGATTCCTGCTCTGTACAGTGTGCCCCAGTGTTTGAACGGGTGGCTGAGTGTCTCTGCTGAGTCTGCTCTCTGCTCTCTGCTCAGTCCGGCCCGGCCAGCGTGGCTCGCTTACCATTCTCACCGGGGGCCGGCGGCTGTGGCCAGCTGCCCCCGCCCCCCTGATTCCTGCTCTGTACAGTGTGCCCCAGTGTTTGAACGGGTGGCTGAGTGTCTCTGCTGAGTCCGGCCCGGCCAGCGTGGCTCACTTACTATTCTCACCGGGGGCCGGCGGCTGTGGCCAGCTGCCCCCGCCCCCCTGATTCCTGCTCTCTACAGTGTGCCCCAGTGTTTGAACGGGTGGCTGAGTGTCTCTGCTGAGTCCGGCCCGGCCAGCGTGGCTCTCTTACTATTCTCACCGGGGGCCGGCGGCTGTGGCCAGCTGCCCCCGCCCCCCTGATTCCTGCTCTGTACAGTGTGCCCCAGTGTTTGAACGGGTGGCTGAGTGTCTCTGCTCAGTCCGGCCAGGCCAGCGTGGCTCACTTACTATTCTCACCGGGGGCCGGCGGCTGTGGCCAGCTGCCCCCGCCCCCCTGATTCCTGCTCTGTACAGTGTGCCCCAGTGGTTGAACGGGTGGCTGAGTGTCTCTGCTCAGTCCGGCCCGGCCAGCGTGGCTCACTTACTATTCTCACCGGGGGCCGGCGGCTGTGGCCAGCTGCCCCCGCCCCCCTGATTCCTGCTCTGTACAGTGTGCCCCAGTGTTTGAACGGGTGGCTGAGTGTCTCTGCTGAGTCCGGCCCGGCCAGCGTGGCTCACTTACTATTCTCACCGGGGGCCGGCGGCTGTGGCCAGCTGCCCCCGCCCCCCTGATTCCTGCTCTGTACAGTGTGCCCCAGTGTTTGAACGGGTGGCTGAGTGTCTCTGCTGAGTCCGGCCCGGCCAGCGTGGCCCACTTACTATTCTCACCGGGGGCCGGCGGCTGTGGCCAGCTGCCCCCGCCCCCCTAATTCCTGCTCTGTACAGTGTGCCCCAGTGTTTGAACGGGTGGCTGAGTGTCTCTGCTGAGTCTGCTCTCTGCTCTCTGCTCAGTCCGACCCGGACAGCCTGGCTCACTTACTATTCTCACCGGGGGCCGGGGCTGTGGCCAGCTGCCCCCGCCCCCCTGATTCCTGCTCTGTACAGTGTGCCCCAGTGTTTGAACGGGTGGCTGAGTGTCTCTGCTGAGTCCGGCCCGGCCAGCGTGGCTCTCTTACTATTCTCACCGGGGCCGGCGGCTGTGGCCAGCTGCCCCCGCCCCCTGATTCCTGCTCTGTACAGTGTGCCCCAGTGTTTGAACGGGTGGCTGAGTGTCTCTGCTAAGTCTGCTCTCTGCTCTCTGCTCAGTCCGGCCCGGCCAGCGTGGCTCACTTGCTATTCTCACCGGGGGCCGGCGGTTGTGGCCAGCTGCCCCCGCCCCCCTGATTCCTGCTCTGTACAGTGTGCCCCAGTGTTTGAACGGGTGGCTGAGTGTCTCTGCTGAGTCCGGCCCGGCCAGCGTGGCTCACTTACTATTCTCACCGGGGGCCGGCGGCTGTGGCCAGCTGCCCCCGCCCCCCTGATTCCTGCTCTGTACAGTGTGCCCCAGTGTTTGAACGGGTGGCTGAGTGTCTCTGCTGAGTCCGGCCCGGCCAGCGTGGCTCACTTACTATTCTCACCGGGGGCCGGCGGCTGTGGCCAGCTGCCCCCGCCCCCCTGATTCCTGCTCTGTACAGTGTGCCCCAGTGTTTGAACGGGTGGCTGAGTGTCTCTGCTAAGTCTGCTCTCTGCTCTCTGCTCAGTCCGGCCCGGCCAGCGTGGCTCACTTACTATTCTCACCGGGGGCCGGTGGCTGTGGCCAGCTGCCCCCGCCCCCCTGATTCCTGCTCTGTACAGTGTGCCCCAGTGTTTGAACGGGTGGCTGAGTGTCTCTGCTGAGTCCGGCTCGGCCAGCGTGGCTCACTTACTATTCTCACCGGGGGCCGGCGGCTGTGGCCAGCTGCCCCCGCCCCCCTGATTCCTGCTCTGTACAGTGTGCCCCAGTGTTTGAACGGGTGGCTGAGTGTCTCTGCTGAGTCCGGCCCGGCCAGCGTGGCTCACTTACTATTCTCACCGGGGGCCGGCGGCTGTGGCCAGCTGCCCCCGCCCCCCTGATTCCTGCTCTGTACAGTGTGCCCCAGTGTTTGAACGGGTGGCTGAGTGTCTCTGCTAAGTCTGCTCTCTGCTCTCTGCTGAGTCCGGCCCGGCCAGCGTGGCTCACTTACTATTCTCACCGGGGGCCGGCGGCTGTGGCCAGCTGCCCCCGCCCCCCTGATTCCTGCTCTGTACAGTGTGCCCCAGTGTTTGAACGGGTGGCTGAGTGTCTCTGCTGAGTCCGGCCCGGCCAGCGTGGCTCACTTACTATTCTCACCGGGGGCCGGCGGCTGTGGCCAGCTGCCCCCGCCCCCCTGATTCCTGCTCTGTACAGTGTGCCCCAGTGTTTGAACGGGTGGCTGAGTGTCTCTGCTGAGTCCGGCCCGCCAGCGTGGCTCACTTACTATTCTCACCGGGGGCCGGCGGCTGTGGCCAGCTGCCCCCGCCCCCCTGATTCCTGCTCTGTACAGTGTGCCCCAGTGTTTGAACGGGTGGCTGAGTGTCTCTGCTGAGTCCGGCCCGGCCAGCGTGGCTCACTTACTATTCTCACCGGGGGCCGGCGGCTGTGGCCAGCTGCCCCCGCCCCCCTGATTCCTGCTCTGTACAGTGTGCCCCAGTGTTTGAACGGGTGGCTGAGTGTCTCTGCTGAGTCCGGCCCGGCCAGCGTGGCTCACTTACTAGCTCAGTCTGCTCTCTACTCTCTGCTCAGTCCGGCCCGGCCAGCGTGGCTCACTTACTATTCTCACCGGGGCCGGCGGCTGTGGCCAGCTGCCCCCGCCCCCCTGATTCCTGCTCTGTACAGTGTGCCCCAGTGTTTGGACGGGTGGCTGAGTGTCTCTGCTGAGTCCGGCCCGGCCAGCGTGGCTCACTTACTATTCTCACCGGGGGCCGGCGGCTGTGGCCAGCTGCCCCCGCCCCCCTGATTCCTGCTCTGTACAGTGTGCCCCAGTGTTTGAACGGGTGGCTGAGTGTCTCTGCTGAGTCCGGCCCGGCCAGCGTGGCTCTCTTACTATTCTCACCGGGGCCGGCGGCTGTGGCCAGCTGCCCCCGCCCCCCTGATTCCTGCTCTGTACAGTGTGCCCCAGTGTTTGAACGGGTGGCTGAGTGTCTCTGCTGAGTCCGGCCCGGCCAGCGTGGCTCACTTACTATTCTCACCGGGGGCCGGCGGCTGTGGCCAGCTGCCCCCGCCCCCCTGATTCCTGCTCTGTACAGTGTGCCCCAGTGTTTGAACGGGTGGCTGAGTGTCTCTGCTGAGTCCGGCCCGGCCAGCGTGGTTCACTTACTATTCTCACCGGGGGCCGGCGGCTGTGGCCAGCTGCCCCCGCCCCCCTGATTCCTGCTCTGTACAGTGTGCCCCAGTGTTTGAACGGGTGGCTGAGTGTCTCTGCTGAGTCCGGCCCGGCCAGCGTGGCCCTCTTACTATTCTCACCGGGGGCCGGCGGCTGTGGCCAGCTGCCCCCGCCCCCCTGATTCCTGCTCTGTACAGTGTGCCCCAGTGTTTGAACGGGTGGCTGAGTGTCTCTGCTAAGTCTGCTCTCTGCTCTCTGCTCAGTCCGGCCCGGCCAGCGTGGCTCATTTACTATTCTCACCGGGGGCCGGCGACTGTGGCCAGCTGCCCCCGCCCCCCTGATTCCTGCTCTGTACAGTGTGCCCCAGTGTTTGAACGGGTGGCTGAGTGTCTCTGCTAAGTCTGCTCTCTGCTCTCTGCTCAGTCCGGCCCGGCCAGCGTGGCTCACTTACTATTCTCACCGGGGGCCGGCGGCTGTGGCCAGCTGCCCCCGCCCCCTGATTCCTGCTCTGTACAGTGTGCCCCAGTGTTTGAACGGGTGGCTGAGTGTCTCTGCTGAGTCCGGCCCGGCCAGCGTGGCTCACTTACTATTCTCACCGGGGGCCGGCGGCTGTGGCCAGCTGCCCCCGCCCCCCTGATTCCTGCTCTGTACAGTGTGCCCCAGTGTTTGAACGGGTGGCTGAGTGTCTCTGCTGAGTCCGGCCCGGCCAGCGTGGCTCTCTTACTATTCTCACCGGGGGCCGGCGGCTGTGGCCAGCTGCCCCCGCCCCCCTGGTTCCTGCTCTGTACAGTGTGCCCCAGTGTTTGAACGGGTGGCTGAGTGTCTCTGCTAAGTCTGCTCTCTGCTCTCTGCTCAGTCCGGCCCGGCCAGCGTGGCTCACTTACTATTCTCACCGGGGGCCGGCGGCTGTGGCCAGCTGCCCCCGCCCCCCTGATTCCTGCTCTGTACAGTGTGCCCCAGTGTTTGAACGGGTGGCTGAGTGTCTCTGCTGAGTCCGGCCCGGCCAGCGTGGCTCACTTACTATTCTCACCGGGGGCCGGCGGCTGTGGCCAGCTGCCCCCGCCCCCCTGATTCCTGCTCTGTACAGTGTGCCCCAGTGTTTGAACGGGTGGCTGAGTGTCTCTGCTGAGTCCGGCCCGGCCAGCGTGGCTCACTTACTATTCTCACCGGGGCCGGCGGCTGTGGCCAGCTGCCCCTGCCCCCCTGATTCCTGCTCTGTACAGTGTGCCCCAGTGTTTGAACGGGTGGCTGAGTGTCTCTGCTGAGTCCGGCCCGGCCAGCGTGGCTCACTTACTATTCTCACCGGGGGCCGGCGGCTGTGGCCAGCTGCCCCCGCCCCCCTGATTCCTGCTCTGTACAGTGTGCCCCAGTGTTTGAACGGGTGGCTGAGTGTCTCTGCTGAGTCCGGCCCGGCCAGCGTGGCTCTCTTACTATTCTCACCGGGGGCCGGCGGCTGTGGCCAGCTGCCCCCGCCCCCTTGATTCCTGCTCTGTACAGTGTGCCCCAGTGTTTGAACGGGTGGCTGAGTGTCTCTGCTAAGTCTGCTCTCTGCTCTCTGCTCAGTCCGGCCCGGCCAGCGTGGCTCACTTGCTATTCTCACCGGGGGCCGGCGGCTGTGGCCAGCTGCCCCCGCCCCCCTGATTCCTGCTCTGTACAGTGTGCCCCAGTGTTTGAACGGGTGGCTGAGTGTCTCTGCTGAGTCCGGCCCGGCCAGCGTGGCTCACTTACTATTCTCACCGGGGCCGGCGGCTGTGGCCAGCTGCCCCCGCCCCCCTGATTCCTGCTCTGTACAGTGTGCCCCAGTGTTTGAACGGGTGGCTGAGTGTCTCTGCTGAGTCCGGCCCGGCCAGCGTGGCTCACTTACTATTCTCACCGGGGGCCGGCGGCTGTGGCCAGCTGCCCCCGCCCCCCTGATTCCTGCTCTGTACAGTGTGCCCCAGTGTTTGAACGGGTGGCTGAGTGTCTCTGCTGAGTCCGGCCCGGCCAGCGTGGCTCACTTACTATTCTCACCGGGGGCCGGCGGCTGTGGCCAGCTGCCCCCGCCCCCCTGATTCCTGCTCTGTACAGTGTGCCCCAGTGTTTGAACGGGTGGCTGAGTGTCTCTGCTGAGTCCGGCCCGGCCAGCGTGGCTCACTTACTATTCTCACCGGGGGCCGGCGGCTGTGGCCAGCTGCCCCCGCCCCCCGATTCCTGCTCTGTACAGTGTGCCCCAGTGTTTGAACGGGTGGCTGAGTGTCTCTGCTGAGTCCGGCCCGGTCAGCCAGAGGTTTTGGGTTAGCCTGGCTGTAGTCTCCGCGGTCCGGTCCGGCTCCCCGTAACTATCACAGCGGTCAGCTGCCCAGCTGACTGTAGTCTCCGCGGTCTGGTTCGGCTCCCCGTAGCTATCACAGCGGTCAGCCGCCCAGCTTACTAATATGGGTGTGTGTGTGACTGAGCATGCGCGGCTGAGGGTCCCCTGACCATTCTGCAATGTTTTTTTCATGATAAGATCCAGGCGGAGATGAGAGTCCAAATGGACACATGATAACCAAATGGTATACTGAGACACCAAATGTGTTTTTCTCATGCATTTTTTTATCACACAAATTTGCGATATTGAACTGTTCAATTATTAAATTATGCCCATAAAGTATGGGCATAACTAACCCTTTCCTCCGTGTTTCGACATGGCGACCACGGACACCGTGGTCGCCATGTCGCCATGTTCGCGCGCTTATATTTACGAGTCTTCTTCTTCTTCATCTTGTACACATTTACGATTGAATCAGCTAAATCTTTATTTACACTGTCCATTATAATACATCAATGTCCAGCACCCTCCCTTCAACATCCGTGTCGTACACTAACTTCAAAATAAAACCGAGGGAACGTCTCCCTCGGTTGAAATGGGGAAAACGATCACGCTTCGGACTGTAGATATTCCGTATATTCTTGTGCAAAAATAAATGAGAAACAAAATAAAATCGATACTGAATTAGCAAAACAACCTAATGAAGCCACAGATACCAAATACGCCACGTTTACCAATGTAGTAAGCCCGCGCAAGCTGAAACTGCAGAAGAGGAGCGGCTCGGGGACGCCGGTGTCCCCGTAGAGTTGAAGAGGTTAAGATCATAGAAAATTTCTGTCAATTAGCCTAGAATCTGCAAGAATGTCACCCACCCAAAAATTGTATGAGTTGATATCTTATTTTCTTCACAAACATGCCACTGGATATAAATTCTGTCAGAACGCTATAGTTAATCAGAATATCAACACTAAAAGGGTTGTTAGATGGATCTCAAGCTCAGACTATTCACCTACATAGTCTTTAGACCTCCATAGCTGTCAGGTTGTATTTTAGAAGGCACAAAAATCCATTTATGTATCAGAAAAGAAGCAAAACATCTTCTCAAAGTATTCAGCTTCACATTTGTACTGAACTAATTAAGTATTTACTCATTTGTTTATGGGTTTTTCTCATTGAAATAATCATTGACAACTTTTTTAATGCTAACCAAATTTTATTAAATTATTATAATTCATTTATTTATTCTTTCTTTTTTTTATCGAGCTGTTGCTGTTTAAAACACAATTTGCACACCATTTTCTAAAGACAGATTTTTAGTCAGGATGTTATATTCAGGTTTATGTACATTTTATATGTATGTAATAAAAAAAAATAGTATTCCACTGTTGTTGGTGTAGAAGAACTTTGGAGCAGTTCCAGTCATTGTCTACCTCAAAAATGAAAATTACATCCTTGACTCACATCCACGGGCTCAGCAAGGGTCTGGGATGGAGAGGGAGAGGGAGGTAGTGTTAGAGACAATAAATAATAAAAACCTCTGAATCTGATCCTTGTACATTCATGCTGCCAACATTTAGAATCAGATACACTCTGCAAGGACGGATGTTTAATAATTCACTTGGCTACTACTGAAGGACATCATAACACATTCATCTGATTTGAAAAGACTGTCCAGAAACAAGGAGTGGAGAGCTCGGCTTTTTACTGGAACAAGCACTTCAGTGTGGAAGTGGGTCTGAGCTGAACCTCCACCGTAATCCAGTTACTCACACCCAAATGTTACTCATACCATGGCTGCACTTCAAATAGCACTTGTAAGGTGACAGGGGGGAGGGGAGAAAAAACAACAACCAATTTGCATTTTTCAAGGACCGCTGTGGCAGGTGGAGTGCTAATGAACAATTCTATGATCCATTAATCGGGATGTCGTTTGCACATGGCCGTCATCACAAAGTGGCACTTGAGTTTACGTGGCTCCATCAGAAGGGCTAATGGAGACAATGGTACTAATCAGCCCAAAGCAAACAGCTCTCCTCCAGTTTAAGTTCACCTGGTTCAAATGTATCATTGTTCATCAGTGTCATAAAACTGCTTAACATGCACAAGGGACTAAAAGTGCACCATGATCTGGAATCAAGGAAACATGCCAAAAGCTCATTCAAGATAAGGGACAATTTATGGCCATGCAAAGCATTTTAAGAAGTTTAATGACTTTATATTCAACAAAACTGTACATATGGACAACTTCAATCCTACACCTGCAGGAGAACGCTACATATGTACCAAAGTTAACCAAACCCACATTATTAATATGATTTTTTTTTTTTTTTTGCCAAACTGGGGTATATATCACCCTCTTAGCCTCATCCATCATATGTAACCCAATGCAGTGCATTACATTCCTTTTATCTGACATAATCTACCAGCTCCCCCGTGCCAGAACACCTCCTTTTTCCCTCTGCTCCTGAGACGGCACCTTCACAATTAGACTGAACAATGTCTATTCTCTGCCTGCTATCTAGGCCACCTTTTAACCAGTATTGAGGATTGAGATATCAGGGAGGATTACAAGGTGAGCTGACAATGGCACATACAAAGCAGGAGTCACACACCTAGGTGTCTTGTTGCTAAACATAAAGGGAGACGTGCTGGCCCAGCTGTGACCTTATTAGGTAACCTCTAGTCAAGAGCCAGATGGCAAGAGGTGAAAAAGAAGGAGACTCGTCATGTGTAACAAAAGAAAGTGCTGGAAGCTCTTTGCTGTGTGGCACATCAAATGAATGGAAAGTACATAGTGATCATAACTGTAATTTCCTCCTCGTAATATGACTTCCATATAATCTTAATAGAACAATTGACGGAAGGAGTTCCATCTGTACTGTATGTACACATACATAAATAATATTTTAATAATTAACCTAGAGCTTGTACAGTAGATTCAATCAAAGGATGATTTCAACATGGCAACGCAGCTGTCTCATACCTCATTTCAGTGACAACCTTATCACATTTGATGGCCACTATTTAAATGAACCCACTGACCACAATGATCATTGAATCTGATCAAAGTACTATTTAGTTGAACTTTACAACATTAAACCAGGTTTGTATGCCAGTAAAATAAACAACCTAACCCCAACCCCTTTGTAATGGTTTGTAATATTAAAAATAACTGCCAAAGAGAAGTAATGGAATTATAGCAAAATGACACACAACAGCCATTATGCTCTATACAATATGTTGACAGTACCAGGTCATCATTGTAATTGTACCCTAGTCGTTGCGCACCACATGCATTTCCACCACTTACAGTGAACCATACATTTATGTCAGGGCCATAATATAAACACTTGACAGGGGGTAAGCCCTAATGAGTTAACATGGAGAGCTGTTAATGTGCAGTCATGAATGATTCATGGTCAAAGTGAAGATTACTGTTGGTTAAGCTAAAATATTACCCCAGACACATAACAGTTCAAGTCATTTGAATATTTTGTTGATTTCTTTCTTTTTCATTCATGTGCTAGATTTATGTTGTTTTTCTTGTACATGCAGTAGATTACCTTAAGACAGTTCTTTACAGTGAAATATGGGTGAAAACAATGAGAAAACATAATAAACTTTTTTACAGATCAGTGTCAACCATTTTTCTATGATAATGACACAAAAAGAAGACACAGTATAGAGTTTTTTTGTTGTTGTTGTTGTTGTTTTGTTTTAAAGAGGCCATGGCAAGTCTCTCTTAAGGCAATGGATATTTCCCTATTTGGGAGTTAAAACAAAACAAATACACTGTGTGAACAGACTAGATTTCCTGCCTCAGTATCACTCCTCTCCACTCTGTGGTAAATACTTGAATGAGGTCCCAGTGTTAGTCATGTGTCCCCTCCAACTGATGCACAGTGATATGCAAAATGGCACCAATCTACTCAGGACACAAAAAAGAAGACAAAGCAAATGTCAAACTGTGTTCCCCTGAACTGGGACTGGGGGGTTACAGGGGAGGGGCCGTGTTGGTATCGAGGGGAGGCAATGTGAAATTTCGGTCTGAAGCAAGGGCTTAAGTGCACGAGCAGATGTGTGTGTAAACACACGTTGGTATACTTACGTGTGTGTGTGTATGCAATTATCAGCTTCATCAGACATTGCCTTGTCACAGCTATCTCCCCCTGTCACCCAACCGTCCCCACACACACACATACACAAGTCTCAAAAGGCTTGATACTTAATGCATGGGGGAAGGAGGGTGTCTGGTGTTACTGTGGTGCCCTAAGCCGGTTAATGACGCCGGGCACCAGAAGCCCCACAGATGGCTAATCTAACCATTGTCTTCCCCACCCAACCCCTTGGAGTAAACTCTCATCCCGTCAGCCCTCCCATGCAGCATGCTACTGTTTACCCCTATTCTAACCAATTCTAATCCTGTTTAGCAACATTCTCAGAACTCTGAATGGCCTTCCCCCCTACCCTCTCCTCTCTCCTCTTCTTTTTGTTTTTTCAAATGATAAAACGGGGCGGCCGGGTGGAGAAGGGCCACGGTTATCCTCGCTTGTATAGAAGGAGAGATAGGGCCACTGGGGAAGCAGAGGAGGGGCGAAAGCACAAGGGAGGGTGGGAAGACCTTGGAATGTTCAGGGTCTCTTTCAAGGCGAGTTCATGCCCCAGCTAATTAACAATTATGCTCCATAGTTTTTGCATTCACTAATATGCAGGGATGATAGATATGGTGCTGACATTTTCAGCCGCCTGATGCTGCTCCCAGAGCCTCCCTTTCGCTTCACTTGCATCGTCTGTCACTCTAAGTCCACGGTGTCAATCTGGGCCCCAGTCTGGCTGACTGATACTCCCACAATTCCTTTCCTCCTATCTGAAGGGAGGTGTCTATGTGTGAGGAGGGCATTGTATGTGGCATATAAAAAGGCCTCACTCCTAAATCCAATAGCAGCACATACACATAACCAGACAACAGCGCACACATATACACACACGCACACACAGACACATACGCTGGCTATCTGCAACCTCCACCAAAAGCGAGAATGTCACAAAGCAGCCTAGAGAGGATCAGTGGATTGGGCCTGTGTGTTCACGTTGCCCTCTCTGCTAGTCTTTTCACTTTTGTTTCCATACATATCAAAGCATTTTTCAGTTCTTTTGCTCAGCCTGCTAATATGACACATTGCCGTTTATACTGATTTGAATAAGTGGATAAGGGGCACAAAGGCCCACACAGAATAGGGAATGACTTGAAATGCTTTCATCGCCCGCTGAAAAGGACATTGTTACTGTCCGACCTCAACGCCGAGTTCCAGAGGCGTTTCAACAGTGCAGGGAGATTACAGGCGACGAAAGAATCCACTTAACATGTTTTGTTTTGTATTTCTATCTTTTCTTCCCCTCCTATTTGCTCAGCGGTGGACAAATGAAAAGGAGGAATTATACACAAATGGGATTGCTGTCTATCTGTTGCACCCAGGTATTGGCACGCTATGACTTCAAAGGCCAGCAGAGTGCTTTGAAGTGTTGCTTGAAGAGAGACACCTGTTTTTTTTGTTTTTTTTTTCTTGTTGTAATAATTGTTCAGTACACTGATACTTAACACCCTGTTGAATGACAGGCTCGGATTCGGTGAACACAACAATTGGTTAGAGTCATAAAATCCTCATATCCATCGACATGGCAGAAAATAGACCATCAGCAACACAGCAGATGATACCTTGCTGAAGCGGCTCCCCAAGCGCTGGCCATGGTAGGTAGCTACTCAAGAAAATTGTGGTAAAATACAAACTGTAATCTGATATTCAAAAGGATTTGATTCACTTGCACTTAGTACCCTAATGCTAACCCTCTAAACCAAAGTCCAACTCTGCACTAATGCAGAGCAATCAGTCTCTGCTATCATGAACATGAACTATCATTTTCCCTTTAACAGCCTTGTGAGAAGCAGTTCAGGTAATTAAGGAAATCAGCTCTAAGCCTATACAGCTGCTGTCTGCATACTGCAGTGTACTTTCTCTTCACTCTTAAATATTCAAGACAGTTCGGAGGCAACCTTTCGTTAAAGGGTTTAAAGATGATGGTGAAGGTCTTGACGGGGAGGACCCAGTGGAGTGGGTTTGCCTCAGTTACTCTGCAGCCATACCTGTGACTTCTCAACCTCACCTGCAAAGATGAAAATAAAAGGGTATTATGTTTCTGACCTCAAGCCAAGTATATGCACTCCCCACCCCACCCGTTGAGCCCAATCTCTCTCAATTGAAAACTCTCAAAGCATTTCTCAAATTCCTTCTTCTATCACCTTGCCTCATCTTCTTTTCATAGAGTGTATGCTTTTATCCAAAGGATAAAGGAGTGCATACATTTTAAGTATTTGTAGTGCATGTTCAAATTGAAACCCTGTAGAATCAACCTCTTCTTCTCATCCTTCCTTCACTCTCTTTTTTGCCACAGACCTTCAGTCTCATAAAGTGCTTCAGACTAGTAAATTGACTTTGAATACTGTAACCATATATGAGTGTATTATGTTCAAAATTGTTCTAATATTTGTCATGGTAAATGCTCTAGCAAACTATTTTCTGCTTTCACAGCTAGAGGATCCAAAGTATTAGTATTCAGTCCATGGTGACCTGATGCATCAAATCTTTTTAGTTGAAAATAGTTGCTTCTAGGAGAGGATACGAGCTGCTGAACTCAAACATTCAGTAAATATGAGGGAACAGTGATTTTGGGTGTGATTCATTCAACCAACACCTATCTAATTTCACATAGTCTGTGGATTAAATTTTAATATGACACATATTGATTAATGGTGGTTTAGTGCTGATTAAACGTCTGGCAACATTGGACTGCAAAGTAACTTAAACCAGCTTGAACCAACAGTTTTAAACTTTTTACTTTCTCTTCTTGGCCTCAGGTAATATTCTTCCAGTGCAAAACGAGAAATAAGTTGTGTTGGCTTTGAGAGATAATGATACAGTGCTGACTCAGCACAACATTTTCATATCACACTTTCATAATATCTGATTAGAGCACATTTTATGGAAAAAATACCAATGATATAACTTTATAAGAAGCTACACTATTCTATATGTGCAGGATGAAGGAGCAGTGGACCATAAAACAAAACCACCTTATTTTGCTATTATCAGATCTTCTGCTTTCTAGTGACTTGAGGCAACATTTTGTTACTCACAATGATGGTAACTGCTGAAATATAGACTGTGCTTTGCATAAGCTCAAATTTATCTAGTCACAGTTTAAGATAAGCACACAGTCATCCTCTTTCGTTAACTCTATAAGTGAATCAGAAATATTCTCAATTCACCTCAGCTCCTTGTTGAGTTGTCGTTGAGTCCAGGGAACATTACCTTCATTTTAAGACATTCTGCTCATTCTGAAATTTCATGAGCCCAATCTGCCGTAACATGGGCATCCCATCCTCAAACGTGTAAAAGAGAATGGCAGACCAGCAGCATCAGCAACATGAATCTACAATGTGGTTTCCAAGCTGAGTAATAGAAAGTCTCCAGCACAAAGAGAAGCTCTGTTCCCCCACTGATGAGGCAGCACAAACTGCCAGCCCCCTCACTGAATCATTCCTCTAGTAAATGTCCTTCACCATCGGCTTTTATGCAGCACAGCTCCCTCGCCCAGACTTCAGGCACTGTAAACGGCAAGCAGGGTCGGAGTAATTGAAATCATTAATCGTGTTTTATTCCACTTTGGGGCAAAGTAAGCTTGAATTGGAAAGAGGTAGGTAATGGCTTTGGATAATGTACAAGTCTTTGAGGGAAGCGAATGAAACAATATTGAGTTGCATAGACTATTGAGTTTCAAAGGTGGGATAGTTGTAGATCATGTATTATTATGCTGTCATAATAAAATCATTGATTTATCTTTTTGAATTAATCTCATACTGTATTGATTTATTGCAATGAATTAAAATCCCAAAGATATAAAAAGAGAGAACGCTGACACCTTCTCACACAAATGTTACAACTGTAAAGCAAAAGTAAAGTAGTGCTTTGACAGTGTTATGAAAATCTAATTTCTATACTGCACTTTATATTAATGAAATGTCTGTGTGCTGCACGGTGACACTATCACCCACAAAGACCAAAAGTTATAATTAGAAAAGCAAGTGAACAGTGACGATGCGCTACGACATTGAGTCCACCATAAACGCTATCACAACTTACTCCGCTGCAGGAGCCAAAACTCAGCTGTTATTTGAATTGACAGAGATGGACACAAAAGTTGCCTTAAATTTTGTAATTAAAATTAACGCAAGCATCTATAATTATCTGTTGTTTCTGTTGGAATATCTAGGATACGTCTTCAGACTCAGTAAATCATTGGCATAATCTACTCACAGTTAACCTTCCAGAGGCCACAGGAGTAACTACTGTCATATGGACCAGACAGGTCGTGGTTCAAAGGTGACTATCTAGTTGATTGCATGTCCATGTCTGGAGCACCCTGGGGTGCAAGGGCACGACATGTCCTGTACCCTAATGATAGATGAACAGCATACCGACCTCTGGCGCCATGTTCCCAGTTTGTTATGACCTCATGATGTTTCCCCACTGACTCAGACAGGCCAGCAATGTTAGCTTGTGTCTAACCTTTCTCTGTTTCACCCTGCTCAAGTTTCATCATTGTACAAGCACTGGATGAAGACTTCTAAATATTTGTAGCTGTTACTTGTACTTGTTTTTGTTATGTAAAGTGTCTTCAAGTGCCTTAGAAAAGCACTATATAAATCTTATGAGTTATTATTATTATTATGGTGGACCAATAATGTTTACTCTGTCCCTCCCATCTGACCCACATATTATCATACTTCTCTGCCTTAGTCTGACCCTCTTCTCTCCTCCTCTTCATGAATCAGACAAAAACATAGTTTTGATGCAGCAGTTAAAATATTGACCACTGGAGTCTGTAATAATGCATGGAGTGGGTTTTAAATCTGGAAAGATCATTGTATTTGCATCTTACTTTTATAGACACATCTTTTGTAATAATGAATTACAAATGGTTTATTAAAATTTCAAATAAAAAGGTTAATAAAAAAGTTTTCTGGGCATAGTTGTGAAACCATCATGTCAATTTGAAGACTATTGCATTTAGATGTCTGGGGCCAAAAACTTTGAATGAATCTCAACAATTGTAGACAAAACCGTTAAAGGATATGTACAAAGATGAACATGAATTCATAAAACAAACTCATAAAACTTCATGAAATAAGATGAGGGAATTTCCCAGTCAACAAAAGCAAACTTAGGCTAGATCCATGACTTGGTCTGACTTCCTGTTTGGTGTTTTGGTCTCATTGATTAAAACTGAATGTGGAATATCTATATGTATCTATATATCTATATATCTATATCTATATGTATGTGTGTGTGTGTGTGTGTGTGTACATACATACATACATATATATATATATATATATATATATATATATATGTGTGTGTGCATAAATTACTACTGTTAGAAGTACAATATGCCTCTGGTCAGAATAAATTATAGAACAGCATGTATTAGTGTGTGGCTGGACACTGTGTAACCTATGCACCATGACAGCTCCCTCTGCTCGTTCTGCTGTTTCAGTTGTGGTTTGGTTCCCTTCTCATCTGATGACAGCCAACATGGAGCAGAGCATTTCATCAGCCTTCTTTGCGTGTAGCTTTACTCTCTACTTTGTCTGCAGTTCTCTCTAGTTGTTGTCCACCCACCTCTAACAGGACAGGTTTTTGGAATCAGTGTTTCTTGGAGTTACCAAAGTGTCAGGCAATCTTAGTTACTGCACTTCTTCTGATAATGTAGCCTCTGCTGTGCTGTTGTCTGTCCTTATCAAAATTCAACAAGTTCAGGGCCAGTATGTGTTCAGTGTTTTGGTTTTATGTCTTTCTGTGTTTATTTACTCACACTGTGCTGTTTACTTTTTGCTAGTTGTGTTTTACTCCTGCAGGCCTACATTAGATGACACTAGCTGTGGTTTATTTCAGTACATATATCAACACTAACTGGTCCTCCAAGCTTTAATTTGAAGAGAGTCATTGCTTGATACATGTAACACTTGTGTTTAATAGCTTTGCGGTGAGGGTGTGACTCCTACTTCCTCTTCTAAAGCAGGTGACTGCCTCAGGACAAGGTAAAGCCTGTCTGCATACCTGCATATACACTGTGTGGCATGGCCAGGCAAGCTTTAAGCACTAACAGGAGATGAAGAGGGATTGCTTCCTTCCATTATGCCAGCTGGCACACCTGTCCTTAGCAGGTTAACAGGCTTGGGATAGGTTGAATTGTGCTCACTCACTGACACACTGAGAGATTAACAGTGAAGGTGAGAGAAAGACAGTTGTTCTTGGGTTGCAGTGCATTTCTTTTTAAGTCGTCTAGAGTATGTTTTTTGGTGTGTTTGTGTTTTCTTTCATTTCCCCGTCTAATCAAAACAATGTAAAACATGGGAGTGACAATAGCAACCAAAACTGGAGTAATACAAAATATTCTTGTCTATCTAGTTTATGTCACTCCCACTTCCAGAAATAAAACCGTGACTACAAATTTAAAAAAAAAAAAAAAAAATGCAGATACATGTGGAAGCTTTGCTTTCCAACCTTGACAACATTAGCAAAGGAGCTGGGTGGGTGCTGAGGCTGAGCCAAGACACAATGTGTCACCTTCACTATGTTTTCTTGATTCTTGCAAATCTTACATAATTATTATGCTTTTCACTGGCAGCAGCCATGAATGGAGCCTTTTATGTTTTTGGGGTTGTGAATGCAATATCGCACTAATGCCTAGAGGGAATTTCTTCAAAGTTAGTATAAATGGACTTGAAGGATGAAATGTTTAGATTCTGATGGTCAGAGGTCAAAGGTCAAGGTAACTGTTATGTCAGATAACCAAATTTTTTGTAACCATAATATCTAGTAGGATAAAATATAATGATGGAAGTAATGACATTTTATATGCAAATGGTTAAATATCTTCCTCTGTGTGACATCATTATGTTGTGCAAAAACACTTCTGGCCATTATTCAAAGCTGTAACTCAGGAACAGAAGAGGGGTGTTTGATAATGTTTCCTGCAGCTTGACAGAGGTAAACAACCATGGGCATAGGCATTTATATCCTTGCTCTGCAATGATCATTTGGTGGCACTAAAAATGTTTTCTTTTTTTTCTCTCTTTTTTCTTTTTGAGTTCCTGTTTTTTTTTATACAGTAAAAACAGAGTGTAATACAGACAACCTAATCACGCTCAACCAGCTATGCAACATCAGGAAAGATAGTTCAAAATTTACACAGACTTGGCTGGCTAAAAATGAAAGTACTGAGTAATAAAAGATACCATTGCTTTTTACAATGATGTGATAGAATAACTAATACTGTAGCTTTACTTCAGATATATTAAATTCTACAGGTCAATGGTTCTGACATGTTCTTGTTGCCAAATCCTCAGTCAAAGTACTCACTAACCTCAACAACTTTCAAAGCTCAAAGAAAATTGAGTTTAACTTTCACTGATCTTATAAAAAAAAAAAAATGTTTGAAAAGATCTTTCCATCTTTCGCAAGGTTAAATGTTTTTTTTGTGTTTAACACTGATGAACTCCTTCAGATTGTAATGAATTTCCTACAAACTAATCCGAATAGCCTTTCTTCAGAACAGCAATTATCTGACTAAACTCCCCTCCAAGAGGTGTGTGAACCCATTTTGTGGCCTGATTGAAAGCTATTCATCATAGTTGGCAGTTCCCTCTGTTCTGCACTGTGCATGCATGTGTGTGTTTTCACTTTTTAGAACGGGGCGTAATGGTTTATGCCTGCATTTACAGCTCAAAGCAACCTAAAGGCCTCTTAGCTTTCATGTGGTAGATACTAAGTACTCAGGGAGTACATGCAAACTATATAAGGTTAATGTGCATCTGATTTTGGCAAAAGTGAAAATATTCCAATGTATTTTTTCTTTGGTCATAATACTCCACATTATATTGCAGCCCTCACCTGGCAGTGGTAGTGTGTTCCACTATACTACATTCAACTAACCAGCAAAATAGGAAGCTTTGCTGAGAGTAAGTAAGCTGAATGTGCTAATACGTTACTTGTAGATAAGCAATAATGTGAAAGGAATTGAAAGAAACATGGGCCGTGTGTTTCCTGTTGACTACATTGATTGCACGCACATTTAATTTCCACAGTCATGAGTTTCTGTCTGGAGGGTGGATGCAGCATGAGAGAATTTGTGGTGGGAGAAAACATGACTGAGGGAAGAAACATTCTAAGATTGTATGTAATCTACAGTGCATCCTGATTTTAGCAAACATAACTGTTCTTGACCCCCAGAGCAAAGGGCAGATGGCGGTGGGGATTAAAATGAAGGCAAGTGTTGAGGGAGGGGGTGGCAAACCCTAGGCAGATCAAAGGAGGAGGCAGCAGAAGAAGAGAGTAGAGAAACTAGTGTCCTTTTGGGAGCTTAGCTGTGTGTGTGTGTGTGTGTGTGTGTGTGTTTTTACTCTATGCCATAACAAAGACATATTACCATAATCACCACTTCTCCACTATCATCAAATCGATTCAATTCACCTCCACTGTTCTCAAAGTCCTGTGGGAGAAACATCACTATCTTTGCGTTCAAGGTGAACCATGTGTTCTCTTGTGTGCCGGAGTGCATGTCTGTGTGTGCATTTATTGTGTGTGTATGTGAAGGCTGCAGTTCTTTGAACACTGCATGTGTGGGTGTGTGCGTATGTGAGCATGTATGTTCCCTGGCAGAAGCAATAAAGTCTGGCAATAATCACTGGTCCAGTGAGAGAGTGTCCTGAGGAAAAATTGGCTCAGCCAGTAACCACAGCCACATTATCTCAACTACACACAGCGGCAAGCTAACAGTGAGAGAACTGAGCTTTTGACCAGAGGGTCGGCAGTTCAGACCAATTTGGAAAGTCTAAACAGGAAGGTGTACGTGATATCTGCTTGCCTCTCAAACTGTCATTACTATTTGTCTGCCCTTGAGCAAGGAGATGTGACCCCTTAAGTGCTATAAGGGGAGCAATTTAGCTGCTGGAGGCACAAGAAATAATGCACACAGGTAAGCACTTAGAGATAAAAGTTGGAGAAATTCATCCAATTCACTCCATCACTTTTTGACAGCAGCAAAAATAGATGTTTGCAGTCCCGGTGTTTGACTCATTTACTGCAATTAATTATTTGTTGATGTCACACAACAACTGGTAGATCGAGGCATAAAAAGCAAACTGTGATTGAGCATAGGTTCAGTATGACAGCTTAAGGTTAAGTGGGTTCAAAAGTTCAGTAAAATTCACTGAAATCAAGCATGAACCAAATCATCTGCTATGTTAAAAGTCAGAATGTGGGTGTTTCCTTTCATTTCCATGCAGCCTCTACAAAGACATTCCCATAAATATGTTATATTCATAAATGAGGGTTGGAATATAGTAGAAAATCAAATCAAAGTAAAATATAAAATGTCACACTTTCCAACATACTTTCTATGGAAATGAAGTGAATTGAATAATGTGTCATACTAAATTTATTATGTGTTATTGAGCCCATTTTGTGAGGTGCAGGTGCAGCTTCTTTTCAGCTCAGTAGTACACAGTGTACAGGGAGAAGTGAGAGCTGTTGGATCGGGCTCTGTCTGTGCATGTCTTCCAACTGTCTGCCATGCCTCTCAGGCTATGTGATGGTTTTTATCACATCACACGGGACCACTGAAGCATGTGTGGTAGGAGGTGTGCTTGTATTGTTGTTGTCAAGCATGTCTCGAACTCTTTTTCTAAACCTGCCGCTAATCCTTTTTTCTGCTCCTGTCAGGCAGGGATGGCGTTCATATGTCAACGCAGCAAAACTGCCTCCTCTGAAGACATGCAAACATTCGCAGCTGAGTATGAAGATGTGAAAGTAAACATGAACAAGCAGAGGTACAACCATACACAATCTCAGCTGCAGTCACACCCATATGGGTGACTCACACATAGGGGTCACCCATCTGGTACGCAGCCATCTAAGAGACACAAAATCACAAGACAAACAAATATATTTAGTTGGGAGCAGATGATGTTCAACTTCAGAAACTGATATATGAAATTTATTTTATTTTAGGTACTGAAATGTGAATTGGAGTTAATAGATCCCCTTTGATGGTGGCCCAAAATACAAAATTCATACAAGACTGAAACCAAATTAGAACTCATGCAAGAAAGGGAAAACACGTGCAGCAAGAATTGCGACACCAGAACTGTTCCAGGATGTCAGTGGTGTGTGGATAAACAGCAGTGTTACAGATACACTTATTTCTAAACAGATTTTTTGTGAAAACAGATATCTATTTGAGACTTATTGGATGGGCAGTGTAACTCTGAGGCCTTTTTTTTTTTAATCAGAGAAGATAAAAGATAAAGATGGGACTCCAGAGAGGACCAGGTGTGTCCTCACAATGCCCCAAAACATCTGAGCCCATATCCAAACAAACTTTATTTGGATGGACTGACCACATGTTCGAAATTTAAGTGGTTTCTGTGTCAACTGAAATAAATATAGAGAGTAGGTTAAATACACAAGCAAAAGTATCTTCATAACATCGCTGTTTATCAAAATAAAGCCCATGTCTCCTTCGAGCATCCTGGAGCACATCCAGCATGCTGATTCATGCATGTGTTTCCCATATTTGTATATCTGTATGTATGTTCTTCTCTCTGAATGTTTGTACTTGCTCTCTTGAATGTCTTTATCCTCAGGGGGCCACAGCACATTCCGACTATCATACCACGCTGATTGTCGTTAAAGCTACAATAGCGGAAAATCACTGGCTTTATAATTAAAGCTTCCTCTGTAATTGCACACCGATATACTATAACCATCAAGTGTGGGATTAAGGGGAGAGGGATTAAGGGTAGAAAAGAGAAGCAGAACAAACAGGACATCACCGCTCTCCCAGCCATTTCCCTTTAAAGTCTGGAATTTTCTTCCTCTTTTTATCAAAACATGCAACATAGGAGTGGAATAATACTGCTTTCAAATTAGCACATTGTAATCTTGTTATAGAAGTTGAGTTTATGAGCAGGCTTTGATGTGTGGAGCATAGCTTTTATTTCACATTTTCCATGTGTTTAATATGACGGCTCTAACGATGTAGAATGTAATGAGAGGTAATTGCCAGCGCTAACTACGCCTCTATCGAAAGCCTTTATTGTTCTTTATTGGACACCATTTACACCCTGATAGCACACTCTGCTAAATTAGGCTTGATGCAAATCTTTGTTAATGAGCGATATGTGAACACTGTGTGTTTAGGCTTGTTCCAATACAGCTATTAAATACAATGCTCACTGGTGTAGCATGAGGCCAACAACTACACTTAAAGCGTGCATATCTGATTGGTTTATTCAAATCTGTGTCTAGTTTAACAGAGTGATGGCTTCTGTGTTTGCCAGCTGTCCTACATTTTTTTTTTTTTTTTTTGTGCTTGCACAACTGCCCTCCGCCTTCGTGGAAAAAGAGGGCACATTTTACCCAGGATCCTTCACGATCTGCCCTTTGCATGACCCCGTCCGCCATCTTGCGAGCGTCTGGCCGCGGGCGGGGTCACATATCGGTCACTCTTGTCCAATCGGTGTCCCCTGCTTCGTCTGCCTGGTTCTCATTGGTGCCAAGAGTGTGCCCAGTGACGTGATTGGAGTGGAGTCGCAGAGTGAATGCAACAGACAAAACGGCATCAAAAAGATAAAGAAAAAAAAACCCAGACATAATAAAGCCAGTCTCCTAATCTGAGAAATCGGACTATGTCCCACTTTTCATGATTCATCTTATTTCGCTGGAGAGAAACACTTGGGTGTTCCCACTGCGTCGTCCTTACACTCAAACGCTATTTTAGTTTTTTTTTCACTCTTCGCCTTTGTTTCGTGACAATTCCAGGCGAATTGTGCCGTTGACAGGTCAATGGCAGCACAAGGAGGTGAAGCTGAGTTCATAATGAGTTGACACTTGGTTCCACATAAAAACACCTCGCTGGCCTTCGAACCCACACAGCTGTGAAGCCCACAAGAATGTTAGCACATTATCCAATACCCCCTGCCGCCTCACCTTTGTCTGCCTGCCACCTGACATTAGACTGCTTCACTTTGGCCTTGTTAGAGGTCCGTAGGGAGGTCAAGGGGTAGGACTGGACACCTGACAGATGACATAGTTTGTGTGTGAACAAGAAATTAATTTGCCTTTTTGATTTGATTTATATCATCAAGGTTGTATGAAATTCATATCCTCTCAATATACATACAAATTGTATAAATAGGATCATAATGTGCACAGAAAACCAACTGTTTTTACAACCTCTGGAAACTGGTTCTAGGTTTTCTTTTCTTTTCAATCTTACACCACCAGACAGCTGAGTTCTCATCTTTCCTATATTTTAACAATATTTTGTGGCTTGTGTGGGGTGATTATTTTCCCCTCCTGCTGGCTGTATTATGACAGTATTCCCATTGTTTTAGGGCTGTGTATTTTGAGTGCTGTCTGATCAAAACCGTTCAATATTTAACACGCAGAACACACTGGAAAGAATCGGTCTGTCTGCGGCTTCAACTTGTCTCCTTGGGTGGCCAGAAGAAGACGAAGAATCCCCACACAGGAATTATTTCGGTTATTTTTTATTTTCTTATTTTCAATTGACAGAGTAATTAAAAGTATTTACTTGTTCAATTTTATCACAATGTTTACTATAATTAATACTATTAATGTTATTTTATTAGTTTTATATTGAGGAGCATTTTCTCTGCTACACTTCTTTCTGTGCTTGCATTTCATGTGTGAAAAATTGTATTGGTTGATATCTTGCGGTATCATCTCTTTAAGAAGAAATGTCAGTATAAATAACACAAGTACACATTTTGGAAATAATTTTAAGGTAAAGATATGGTTGATTTCAGGGAGAAAATTGATGGCTGCCCAAAATAATACAGGAAATGTGTTGCATGTCCGAGATTTAAAATTATGACATTTTGAAATCCCTCTATTTGTTATGGACATACAATAAGTACAACAATTTACTAAATTTACAAGAGGAATACAAATAGTTTGTAATTATCAACAAGCTTGTATGCTGATGCATTCTGTCTTTGACAATAAAGAGAGAGAGCTGTATACTGGTGTTGTGTGATGTCAGTTCGATTCTTTTTATTCATTTGCCACATTTTCTGACTGGACTGTTATGATATGTGTTACAATGATCTGTAGCACATCAGGACATATTTAAATATGATGCATATGTCAGTTATGTATTGACTATGATTATGTATTAACATAAACATAAATCTTGGTTTTAATTGCACTGGGGACCTCAGGAAGAACAGGAGATAATAAACAAATAAAATATGGCAGAAGCTGGGAATCTGCTCTTGTCAAGTCCACGTTCGTTTTTGACATGGTCCTCTCAAAATTCTTCAACCATGCCGGACTGTTTTTCCCTCCGTAAATCAAGGACAGTGGGGAGGACGAGGTGTGATTGCTTTCACACCCAGGAAGTAATCACACCGGACCTGCCACAGCTCTGATTAAGACTGATAAATATCGACGAGCAGTTAATGAGATGTCAGGCAGGAACAAGGCCCTTCCCTTCATGCCTACTGATGACACCAATGGAGAGGAAAAATGACCTCGACTTGGCAATGTCATGACCATCTTCCATAAGCACAAAGCAAGAGCTATTAATTATCCTTAGTTGGTGAGCAAAATTATGGATGGTGCACCTGGATTCTTCACATTAAAGAAATAGCAGTTAGTGGATGAATGTTGGGATTTTATTCTTTAGAATAACATCAGCTATAACGGAGAAGGATCATTTTTCACTTAGTATAGCTTATTTTTTTTTATATTTCTGTTTTTCTTTCTTTTGGGGGGGCAGACATGTAGTCAACAAAACGCTGCAGGCAGGTCAAATAGCTGTTTTTAAAAAATTATCATAAATATTTCTATCCAATTGACTGCACCACATAGAAGAGAGTAGATGCCAATCAGATCACCAATCACACAGCTTCAAGACCAAACCCTATCAATAAAATTCAAATAGAGACCAATTAACATCTCTGTACAACTAGTGCTTATGTTCTTCGTTAGTGCAATGACACAGCACTGTTTTTTGAATGTAAACATGCCTGAAGCTTTTTGCAAACACTGCAGTGCATAAAAAACCCGCAAATGCACAAACACGAGCCTGCAAGACGTCTGCTGAACCGCGATGAGGACATAAGCTCAGCAGGGGAGCTGGAACAAAGTAAATTCATTATCTCGCTGAGCATCATGTATGCATTGCGGTATGTGTGAGCTCTATTCCCCTGAGCTGGCAGCCCAGTGTCAGTGTGGTTTCATAGTAGCATTTGATTTATGTGACACTGTACTGGTATTACACTCTGTTTACAGTAAATTAAGGCTCTGTCTCTATAACTGCAGCCATGAGGACATCTTATCTTCCCACAGAGGCATTTTGATGTGCCTGTTTGGTGGCCTCACTGCACCTGAAGGCTGCCATATACCTCTCACGTGTGACAGATTCCCACCAACTGTCCAGCTTTGACCATGAACTCCAGGTCACCCCATGGTCCCCGGGTGCAGTCCTGACGAATATTGTTTCCCTGGCAGACGTGCTCAACTCATCAGACAGAAAGACCATGCAGCTGCACCCAAACACCCAACAATAGGATGCTTGTTCTGGGGCAGAAAAGGCCGAGTCCCCCTTATTTTGGGGGGAATGGGGGCGATTTGAGCGGGTGGTCAAATATTTCAGGGGTTTTGCAATAGGATAATCCTCTGTGATGTCGCTGTGAATGGAAGTAATCGTCTGCAAATTTTGCAAGCATTCGACGAAGTGAAAGATTCATCCTTCCACTATAGAAACATTTATCTATTAAAGACTGAATTGCTTTATATTCTGCACAACCACACTCTGATCAATGGATATTTTCCAAATTTCCCTTTTTCTTTTTCAATTTCTTTCTTTTTTTTAATCCATTTATTTGTGGTCACGCCTACTAATGAGATAAAAATGCTGAAATCAGTGGAACATAATGTATTGTTGAACTAATATAAATTATTCACATAGAAAATAGTTCAAGTCAGGTCTGTATGAGTCTGCATGTGTTGTACAAAAGAGGGAGAAAAACTGGACCGGGCCCCTCTAATCAGACAGAAATATAATTGGCATTCTCGTGGCAGACAGCAAAATAATACAACAGCAGCACAGAATGTGATGCATGACACGGTAAAACTTTGGAGATGACAATTAAAAATTTAGTTTTTGGAAATGATGGTCACATTTTCAAAAAAACCTCTCTGATGTCTCATATCATGCTTATTTTTTGTCATAAAATGTATTTTATTTACTCATTTATTTTGGTTTCACAAAGCCCTTAACTAACAGAAGGAAATAAAGGTGCAGACAAGCACACATACATGCACAGAGGCGCGCACACACACACACATTTCTTTGTTGGAAGTATTTGCCAATTAGCAAGTTGTGGAGTTGGAGTGGTAATTAGGCTTTCCAGTCGGCTGGTGTCTGTGCACAGCTTAGCTGAGACAGGTCCGAAGCTAAACGCCTCACTATTTGTCCAGCAATTATGTCAGGTCCCCATGTCACAGTACAGACGTGACCAATTAGCTGTGCCAAGCCTAAGTGAAAGAGAGGGATTATGGCAGAGGAGATGGGGCAGGATGAAAAGTAGACAGGGAACGGGTGTGGGGGTGTCGGGAGCTTGTGAGAGGGGGAGAGTGAGGGATAGTCTGTGGAGAATAACAGAGAATAAAAGGGAGACAGTGTCTGGCTTTGGAAATGAGGGGCAGGAGTGGGTAAGGAGGGTATAAAGGAGAGGATATCTTTTTTTTTCTCCATAGCCGTGTGATCATGTTTTGCATTGATCCTCCTCCTGACCGACATGTGGCTAAGACATGGTAATGCATAGCGATATTAATGCTAATTCCGCCTCACTGAACAAGTAGGGATAAGAAATTAATCTTTATTGACGTCTCAATAATTCTCCCTTGCATTATGTGACATATTTTGATGAAACAAGCCTGCATACAATCAATATTCTCCAGCTTGGAGTAATGTGACACTATGTCAATAGCCGTAGGAAAGTATACAGAGCTCCAGTTCATCTTGGCATTGGTCCATATTTACTTCAAACTGACAGATTATACTACGTATCAAGCATTGAAGGAGCACCAGCTATCTGGACTAGTCAAAACAACTCAGAACCTATGATGTGGCCCTGAATCTGTCCCAGGGTACATGAAGTATAGCCATAGTTCATTTATTTTTCTTCACAAGTTTTTTTTTTTCTTTCTTTTTAAGTTTCCTCTTTAAAAGTACTGCCATGATGGAAAAAGTTGGAAAGAGCTGGTTATGATACCAAATGACAGGACAGAAGAAATTGCTGATTATATGTCTGTGATATGCTGCTGGACCTTCAATACATGCCAAGCAAGTCCCATCATCAGATAACAACACTGGAGAACAAGGAGCTGTAAAAGTTGGGGAGATCTGAGATGGAATTTATTCTGCCTGCTGCAACACAAAGAGATCCCCACATAATCCTCTGTTGAAACTTCACCGCGCGCATCTTGGGGGGAGCGATTCGAAAATATCTGCTCTACCCAGACACCGAGACCGTGCGATCCAAGTCTCTGAATTTAATTGGACAGGGAACGGGAGAAGAGGGGAGCCAGGGGACAAGGCAAAGGGTGGATGAGGTAGAATCTATGATCTGAGCATCTTTTCCTTTTTTTGCTGAAAAACAAGACTGCTGGCTTAGTGCCTGCTGAGATGAGTGGAGCTCATATTAATTAGTGGGCTTGAAAGACAATATGGGGAGCTTTAGTGTTGAGAGTTATTGACATAACTCTACTGCGGATAGCAAACTTTTGGGTTTGATTGTGACAACATGTCTTGAAAACTAGCAAGCCTGAGAGCAAATCGACCCAGTTACGATGGTAACCCTTGAAAAACCATATCTGATTTGTATTTACATTGCAGTGTTTTTTTGATATTCCTCTTGACAGAAGTGTAATTTAAGTCATCTGAATTTGGCACACTGCTTTTGAATAGTGGACGTCAACTCACAGTAACAACTCTCCAATATTGGCCAGGAGTGTAGCAACAAAAGCAGCATTAGAAATAGATGAACTCTGGGTAACTTCTCCCAAGGATCAATATCCATTCATCAGGTGCCTGTAGCTATAAAGATGAGATACAGCATTACAAAAAAAAATATTTTTACAGACATTGTTACACTAAAGGTCCTCAGGCGCCTCCAAGGCAAGGGGATAATGCAGTCTAAACATATCTGAGGTGCACACATACTAAAAACCCAGATTTAGTTGAAAAATGAAAAATTCCTGCTTTCAGGTAAACTGACCACAATTCTAGACATTAAAATTACTTAATAAAGTAATTCGTATTCGTACTCGTATTTGTATGTTCAGAATTGCATCTGGGAGCGTGGTGTGTTTGTATAATGCTGATAGTTATCAGAATCGTGGTTTTCATGCCACTTCATCAACTTTTTTTTTTTTTTTTTACTGCTCTAACTGCTGAAAAACAACATGATGTTCTGGCAATGATTACAGGAATGAGAGACGGCCATAAATGATAAGCGGCGAAATTAAATGTTTGTCTTGGGCAATTGCTTGACCGAATAACATGTGTGTGATTATGAGTTGGCACGGCACCGCATGTAAGGAACAATCGGCTTCAAATCCACATGGATGAAGGATCAATTCAGAATGAAACACAAGGACTCAGTCAGGAGATCGGGTCACATTTCTTAAATAATTTAATTGCAAAAAGGGTCTTTTAAAAATATTTCTACAAGAATGCATCATCATTTTTAGTAATTTGCTGTGTACGTCTGCACCATTAAATACATCTCAATGCTTCTCAAAGAGGAACTAACAATTGCATTTCTCGGCGCTTCATTCTGTCCCCCTTCCCCAGATCACTATACATGAACAGTACTCTCTGAAACATCTCGCTTCCTTGTACGAAGAGGGAGTTTTCAAAAGTGACCAAAGACAGATTTGCCGTGAGCTTGTTATAAGACAAAAGAAAAAGAAAGGACAGAACTGCGTATATTTATTTAAAACAGACAACTGAAGAAAAGAAAGTTAGAAAGTTGCAAGTAAAGGGCCTTCGGGGAGGGGTGGAGGGTGGTGGTGGGGTGTTTGATGATCTGTCGAGGATGTAAAATAGGGGAGAGAAAGATGGAAGGAATGTTGGGATAGTTTGAATTCTATTGGCACACAAAGAGATAACCACATCTGACAAAGCCTAGTCTCTGCTGGTCAAAATGTTTCTGTATAAAATGCCAATGCTTTTTTTATATTCTTCACACACACACACATCAATCCATACATACATACATGTACACACACAAACTCAACAGTCCATCTTCATTTCAGCAACTTGCAGTCAGGAAGATGAACAAACACACACATACACATGAGGGCGAGATCCTTTCCCTCTGTGTGTATGTTAAATATTAAACACTCCCAAGAATGTGTGAAAAATCCACTTAATGATTAATTGTTTGCAGTTGATGTGGTGGCAGTTTAATCACTTTAAGATGTGCAGCAGTGCCAGTTGAGCTCATCTCTCACGGCTGGTTGACTTCAGTGAACACAACTCCAGATCCCAGCACACCATGTGCACCTCATCAATACTTCATGCAAACTCCAAAGCACTGCCATTTTTCATGAGTGGGTATGTCTGCCATCTGATTGTGTTTAGCCCTGACGCCCCCCCTCTTGTTTGGTGCCACATGCATGTTTGCAGTTTTGGGGAGGGGGGGTTTAAGCTGATTGAATGATTGGGCTGAGGGTGCAGGAAGAGAAAGTGTGAGGTTGTATATTCCTGAGAGAATTTGAGTGAAAGTGAGCTTCTGATTGCATTAATTCTGCTCTTCTGCCATCGCACCAAATGTGTACTCTGCATTCTCCCTCAATCAAAAATGCTGTTTTGCTTTGAGGAAACACCAAATACTTCTTCAGAAATCATGTCGACTGAAAAAAATTATAATGTTTGCTCATCTAACAGGCACTTTGAGCACATTCTTACCATCATGGTAGCATGTCTTGTTGATGGCACGGGCTCTGCTGATTCTGAACCATCACATCACAAATCAGAACTGACACTCTGATGAAAACAACAGAAAAATTTGAGACTTATTTCCTGTACAGTGCGAGTACACAACTGTTAAAATTACTTTTTGATTGTGTACTACAACTGTTATTGGTTACTAAGCCTTTTAAAGTGTGTACTGGCAGCAGTGAAAACATCTGTGTGTGGAATAAGATGAAAACAACAGAAAATAGGGAACACGTTGCTGTTTTGCATAATATTCTGCATGGCTTTTGAAGAGTTGAAAGCGTGGCTGAAAGAAGTTACATGGCAAGACACACTGCAACATCACGCTATCACTACACACCTAACTAATAATAGTCACATATTGCATCGATCAGCTCCAACTTTAACAATGTGGAGGATCACACCAGTAGTGCAGCCCTATCCCTTAATCTGCTACCTTCACACACACATACACACCCCTCTGTCCCAAGCTGAAATAGTATGGTCTCTGTGATGCAGCTGCTATCATTTAAGGGTGGGGAGGAGGCAAGGGGGGGTGCAGATTTTGGCTGTCTGCGTGCCAGGGCTGTTGATCCTGCACTGTACTAATCATGCAGCAGCCTGAGACAGGATGATTGCAGGCCAGACAGGAAATGAAGAGAGATAATGATAGGTCAGCTCGCCGTATGTCTGTGCTCGCTGCGTGCTCGTATCCCGGCAATGCCAGATTGGCTGCTGCATTAATCGACCTGACAGACAAAGACCAGTAGGTTTCTCTTCTGACAGCTCAGGATGCTCTGATGAGGATCTCGTTGCAGAGGGGCAAACTGCAGGTCTTGTGATAGAGCTCCGCCCCTAGGTTGATTGAAATGATTGGCAGGTAGGCTCTGTACCTTTCCCCTAATGACTCTATAACCATCCTACATAAGATTGGTTAGGAAGATCCCATTTTTGGAGGTGATGGCAAATAAGTACAATAAAACCACAGAGGTACTTTGCAGTGGTCTGCCGGAGGAGGGGGGCTAAATGGAAAACAATGTGCCTGGAAGACAATTGGCAACAGCTCAGTTTCACAAATGCTTTTTATGCTCAGAATGAGGATGGATTGGGGGGAAGTTCAGTATCCAGTTCAGGCGGCACACACAAACTTGAAGACAGCTACATAGACACACACTCTAAGATGGATGAAGAGCAAAAGGGCGACATGTTACAAGCAGCTGTCTAACCATGGGCTCATCTCCTTCTCTCTCAGTCCAGTCTTCCCCCGTGTCTCTCTCTTCTTCTCCTTTGCCTTCTGCTCATTTCACTCTAAATCACTTCACAACAACACTTCCATTTTGTCAAAACACCATTTTTCTTTTGTTATTTATCGTATTTTTGTTACAAAACATGTACAGGCTGTTTAGAACAACAACAAAAATACAATATCCAATTTATATGCAATTTCTTTCGTTTAATAGTTATCAATTCATTAGGTGAATCCTCTTGGAGTTTCTCTTCCTTCTGATTGTTCCAAGTCCACTGTCCCAAATGGCCTACAGTCCATCTGAGTGTTGGTGGGCCGGGGGGCGAGGGGAGGGGAGGGGGGGGGGAGGGGTTGGTGGGCGAGGTACAAATAAATACATAGGGCAGGATGTCAAGAAATTAAAACAAGAATTTTGATTATTTCTAAATCCAGATAATAGTTAAGTAGAAAGTAAGGTGTCCGTCAGGGTTTCTCTCATTTTCTGCATGATGCATATATATATAATTTTATATATATATATGTGTGTGTATGTCCAAAGTTCATTGTTTTGGATTCATTAAAAAAGAATGTTTAACAGTTGTCCACAGAATATAGCGTAATTGTTTCAGATATATTTGCTCCTTGTCACGGTTCAGTTCATGCGTTAATTCTCCACAGTGGCAAATAGCGGAAGCCATACTGTACAGTATACTTGTGTGCAACCCGACTCATCCGCACATCCACGCACACTGAATCACACATACACGCACACATGTGCGTGCACACGCGCGCACACACACATACAAAAACACACACAAAAGGCCAAGTGGTCTTTCTATAGTGTTGCCACAGTCCATGTCTCCCCTTAATCACAGAAAGTGTCCAGTGGGGGTACTCAGGATCGGCCGGCCATTTTTAAACCTCAAAATCTCCCAAAAATGTGTAAGAAAGTCAAAAAAATGACAGAAAAAAACCCTGGGGAAAAAATGAAAAATGTAGTGTGGACAAACAAAAATAAAACATTTTTATGTGTATAAACACACTTGATGAGCAGGTGATCCGTAGCCATTCAGGTCAAAGTGAAGAGGTCATCTGGTGACCTCCTGAGCCAAAACAAATGTCCAAAAAAGTGCACTACTGCACTACTTTGACCTTCTTCTGCTCTTGGCCTTTGACCTCAGCCTGTCATATTTCCTCCTCCACCACCTCACCCTTCTCCTGCAAGTGCCCTTTTAGATAACACATCTTCAATATGAAGATGGGGAACAACACACGTGCACAGTAAAACAACTTCTATCAGGGAAAGAATCGTCCTCCATCTCCTGTGGGTCGAGAACACCTCTGTTTTTTTTTTGTTTTTTTTTAATGTGTGAACATTTGTTCACTTTTTTAATGCCAGGGTATTCGTACTTTTACTATATATTACGTCCATCAAAGCTGGGCTGAGGGGTCAAAGGGAGAGGCTCTTGCGTGTGGATCAGAGTGTGACGTTTCAGTTACAGGGCTAAGGCCAACCTCACTAAAACACACATGCATGCAAACGTCAACCCACACCAGAGCTGGTGAGGCACGCATGGGATATAAAGGGGGTTAACTCTCTCTCCTCCTTCAAAAACACACAATTTCTGATTGGATGGAAAAAATAAACAATGATGAATAACGAAAAAAGCAGAAACAGGAAATGGAAGTGGTAATGAAATAAAGAAAAAAAAAATATTCAGAGGCACCACAAGCCAGTTTCATAGCGTCTAAGTGGCAGAGATGGGTCAGGCAGCTAGGGTTTTCCAATGGCTCTCTCTGGCACAGTTCCTCCCCCATTTTTCCTGTCTGGCTGTCCTTCGACTGCATCGGTCTGTGTGTCCTGTTGTTCACACCTGAACAGGAAGTGTTTGGTTCATCTGTAGTCTCATGTCCTGAATGCTACCGAGGATCTTCTTCTGATGGCCAGCCAACGTCACCCCTATCCGCAGCAAGTCCCTGTGGAGTGAGAAGAGAGGAAAAATAAGAACAGGTGGCTCAGTTAGATTAAAAAAAGTAAACACACATCACATGTCTCAAGTTGAAGTGCAAATTTCGCTTTTCACCCAGTGAGTAAACACATACTTCACCAGGTGGGAACGAGGACAGGCAAGCACCTTGGCCATCACCCGTAAAATGGCTTCCTTACGGTATGTCAACAAAATGGGGACACTCATCCAGCTACGGGGAATGTTAGTTTTAATATAGCATACTACTGTTGCCTGGCAGGTGGGCAAGCAGAGGGGAGTGAAAGCCATAATGTGATAGTTAATGATTAAAGAGCAAACTTAACTACTGTTCGACAGCTGGCAGACTTCACAGAGTCCACACCAGCCTGCCACTTAGCTATAGAAACAGAGGAGCAGAAGTTTTTTTTTTTTTTTTTTTTTTTTTTTTTTTTTTTGGAGAACATTAGCCAGATTACTCAGTATCCTGTCATTCATACTTAGAACGGGTCTGTGTGTCAGTAAATCAGCTTTAGGTTGCCCACCATTGCACAACATTCTGCAATTAATTCCTCCAAATATCCAACAAATTCTATAGCAAACAAGACTGGAAAGAGTAACTTAAGTCTTTCCCCAGTGTGATCTGTGAAGCAGAGGGTGCGAACCTAAGGTTGAGAGAACAGTGGCAAAACACTAGAATGTTGACATACAGCTGACATTACTGCGCCCTTAAAGAGGCCGCGGAGAACGCACCTGCTTTGGCCGTCATTAGTCAAACGGCATAATCTAATCATCATGGTCATGTTGGTTTAACACTGCACAATAATATCACGAGAACCTCTCTTTTCCGCTCGTTGTTTGATTTCCCTAGTCGATAACTGAGGAGCGAGAGGACGGCGTCTGGGACAGCGATTAGCTGACTGTTGGGGCTCTGCCACAGTCTGTGTCCTCTCCGTTCAGTCTCTCTCTCTCTCTCTCTCTCTCTCTCTCACACACACACACACACACACACACACAGTGGATAATCTAATATTACATGCAGACACCATACACTCTGCTTGTCTCATTGACTTTGTGGCCCTATCCATTTGAGTACAAAACCGTGCACTGAAACCCACACATGGACAAACACACTCATAGAGTTTGGTGTGTGCACACATATGCACACTCATCCACACTGCACACACATTCTCTCCACAGCCAAATAAGGGTGAATCACTGCAATTTCACACAAATAAATGGTGTGGGTTATTTATTTATTTATTTATTTTTTTTTGTTTCATATTTCGCCATCTCCATCAGCACAGCGATGGAGGATGAAATGATAATAAATGGGCACCATTAGAGGAATTACTGGCCATTAAGGGCAACAGAGAGCCACAGTACACCACACCTGTCAGCCTGGCCAAATTGAAACAAATTACCCCCACCTCCATTGCCTATTATGCAGCTAATGAGGATGATTTATTTATCATTATAATTTTAATTCATTTATTTGATCATCATTGGCCTCCAATTTCCATGACTCCCATTACATCATTTCCTGTTGGTAAACACAGCAGAAGGCGGGTGAGTCGTCAAGGTCAACTGCAGATTGCGGTAAAGAAGCAGCTACAAGTGCTCACTCAAAGACTGTTCTCCTGTGTTTAACTGTGCATTTGTTGATTGTGTGTCAGATCTGTTTTGATTTTGAAGCGGGTGATTCTTACTAGTTAACCCTCCCTAATTACAAAATCCCTAAACTATCCTGATTGGTCAGGAAAAGCGTAGGAGAGGTTGTGTTTTCTCATTTCGTATTCCTACATAATCTTTCTCACGTCTCTCCTGGCAGATAAATCTTGTTCACGCTCATGCTCATTTTTTTAAACTAGTATTCTTTATACACTATTATAGCTGGGAATACATTACAGTGAAGGTCTGATACTCTATGTCTTCATGGCATGATTTATCTATCTAGCTCAACAAATTATAGCTGACATGCCTGCGAACTGCAGCCGTATGGTAAAATGTACTTTTTTCACGTATGCTTTAAATCTGGTATTCATTTGATGTCTGAGCCCACTTTTCACATCTTATCATGTTTAATTTAGCCATGAGACTATTTTTATTCCCTCAAGGTCAATCTGTCTAACACTAATTTGACTCTCAAACTCAGCCCAGTCAATCACTTTAGGCCTGATTAGCTGGGTCCTCTCTCTCTCTGCACTCACTCTGCTGTCATCTGGGCCACCAGGTCAAAGGAAGCAAATCCGGCGTTGACGAAGTTGTCACGGTAGCGGCTCATCTTGATGGCGTCCAGCCAGTCCCCCACAGTGGTGAAAGTGGTATAGTCTGGCACACAGCGGTCAAGCAAGGGCTGGGATACCCTACATGAGGAGGCAGAGGGAGGAGGGAGAAAGAGAAACAGAGAGAGAGAGAGGGTTAAGGTCGTCACTCTACTGCCTCTACCGGCCAACCTCACCCCCGAACGCCCCCCGCTGAGCGCCACCTCTCCATTTCTCCGCCTCTCCTCCTCTCCTCTCCCCTCTCCTCTCCCCTCTCCCCTCTCCTCTCCTCTCCTCCACATATAAGGAGGTGTGTGCACATGTAAGGAGTTGGGTGGGGGATTGGGCTGGGGTGCTTTTATGATTGTGGAGAGACTGGCTGGAGGCTTGGGTGGTGGATGCTGGCGCTGCAGCTGGTGAGGCGACCTGGTGTGTGTTCATAGAGCAAATGTCGAATCTGGTCTTGAATCATGAATACCACATTGTAATTTACATGGGGCCAGATCAGATCTATATTAAGAACCTATTATAATTTACTATTATTACAACAACAGGTGCCATAGTAACCAAGTTGGATTTTCTCTTTCAGTCAGAATGCATTCATGTGGCAGTATCAGAGTGTGCCAGAATGTGTCTGGGTTGCTTTCTTTCTGTTTGTTGGTTTCTGTTCTTCTTGCACTGATACGTCTTTGTGTTGCATGGGGGCTGACAAGACAGAAAAAACAAACAAACTTGAAATCCAATCCAAGCAGTTGTATGGAGTTGCACCAACAACAACTGTGGTTTAAATCTGATCTGAGAAGATTGGATTTCATGCGGTTTAGCCGTTCAGCTCAAATCAGATTTCGGCTGCCAGTGTGAACATGGCTCAGGTCTATAAGGTCTATATGCATTATAGCTCATATTTACCGCATTTCAAGTACATTTTCCCAACATATATGCATATGTTTACATGGATCAGGTTAACTAAACAGAAGGATGAGTGCAACACAATCCGACAGAGGTAGGATGAAGTTTTGGGAAAATGGTTCATGACAAGGGAGAAATATCTGAAAAATGTAAACACAGATGTTTGTGTGGTTGCATATTTGGACTGATTCATGAACCTGTGGATGCTGATGATACATGGAAAAAATGACTCGCAAACCTGCGTGCGTGTTGGACTGCAATTCTTTGTGTATATGGAATTATAGCTTCTTTAATAGTGTGTGTGTGTGTGTGTGTGTATCCCTGAAAAGTGTTTGAGTGTATTTTGCATGTTCCTGCACACCTGTTGACAATCTAAAAAGGCCTTTTCTAAAGAAGAAGCTAACCCACTGTGCTGATCAATGCTGCAGATAGAGGCCACCTTGGGAGTTTTAATAAAAACTGCGCTGCTACAACTCGGAGCAAAGTGGAACTGATGAACAAGAGTGGAGGGTGGAGATGAAGGGGGGTGAGAGGGAGGCACGGAGGAGGTGGAGGAGGAGAAACAGATGAGGGACCGGGTGAAGAGAATGAGCACCACTGTCTCCCCTCCTCTCTGCTCTGTTGATCCCTGTCATCCTTTTTGATGGCATTAGATTCATTAACAATTAAAAGAGGAATGGAGAAAGAAAGAGGGAGAAAAGAGAAAAAGGCATGGAGGGGGAGTTAATAACAGTGATACAGAGGCACCATTGACTGGTGTAGATGGAGTGATTTTTAATAAGGCCTGTGCTTTGGAGCCCAAGGCCTCAGGCCGTCGTTAACGCCAGACTCTGCCTCTTCGCTTAATGGAGTATTGTTAGTCCTCCTTCTAAAGTTGGCTTCAAAAGGGTCCAGACATTCCCAGCCACATGTTAGCCACAAGCAGAAACACAGCAGGAAAGCTGGGTAATATGGTACGTTTGCTATTGATACAGTTACATGCCAAGGCTGAATTCATGCTTGATTGCTGGAGCTGTCACAGCTGCACCAAAGGGTTAGAGCAGAAACATAAACACAGAAATGACTTCTGATGTCACAAAAGCTCATTTCACTCATTACCCTCTTGAATACATACAGCACACACAAGCAAAGGACTTTAATGTCAGACAGTGTCAGCTAACCTCCAGCCACCCTTCAACGCAGACCAGGACAACAGTATCATATCTCACTCCTCCCTTGTTAGGTTTTTCGGCAGGAGGCCACCTCTCCGCTGGCCCGTTTAAAATCTCGTTAGTGGCTAATTAAAAGGCGCTCCCATCTCTTTTTTGCATCGCCTTATTCGAGCTAATTAACCGCAAGCTTAATCTTCTAAGAACGTCACTCCGGTGGCCAACCGAGACCCTGGTTTCTCTCCTGAGCCCAACCGAGGATTGTCTGCGGACCTCCCTCAAGACAGAAAGACCCTGATGCAGGGACAGATAGGTAGGTCACCCCGCCCCTCCTCAGTGCTCCAACTCTGCCACCTTCTCTCCTCCAAATTCTTTCCAAGAAACAGGTTGCAGAGGAAGGCTGGTGTAGCTAAATGTAGATGTGACATCACTGATTGAGCTCCCAGTCGGCGGGGGAGTTGCTTTAAGGGCCATATTGAGTGATGGTAATTTGGATTTGCATAATGGCTCAGGCTGCATTTGTGAGGAGCGCAGAGTTGTATGAGAAGAAATCTGCACTTTATGGGAGTTAAGAGATTGTTGCAGCTGAGTCAGAGTGACTCACGTACACTGTATCAACTCGGATAAGGAATATTTGCACAGTGGAAATCATTATCACAGTTGCTCTGGCTCAGGTGCAAATGAAATGACTTGGCTGGTCTTCACATGGTGGAAAAGTCAAGTGACTTCATTCAATAAACTAACGACCTTTAACAGAAATCTATCAGGAGAGTCCAGCTGGGCTCCGTCAAAATATGACTTAAGAAAACCAGAGAAGATATTTTGAAAGCAATCTGCACTAACGTCCATTATGCAGTGACCATAATTAGATATTATTGCCCTTTATGAAAATCAGTTATCCAGCTAATAAATCTCAACAAGGACCTCCAGGGAGACTAAGAAAAAACAGAATCATAAGTGAAAGTCTATTTCTGTAATTACCAGCTCCACAGAAACTACAAAACATAGGGCATTTGCTGTAGCGCTTTTCTTCACATAGCTTCCATGCTGATTCTGAACTTAATATGACCGGCATGCTTTGACTTACCCAGTGGACTGTGTGCTGTTGGTGACCACCTTGAGGCTGGCAGCGTTGCGGATAAGCTTATCCAGCGTGGCCACAATCTGGGTGAATTTGGGCCGCAGGTTTCTCTCTTTTACCCAGCAGTCCAACATGAGCTGGTGCAGTGCTGTGGGGCAGTCCATGGGTGGGGGGAGTCGATAGTCCTGCTCCACGGCATTTATCACCTGAGGAAGGACGAGAGAGAAATCACAATCACTTCTAATCACCAAGTATGGCGTAGAGGGAGGACGAGCTACACAAGAAGAGAGATGGGTCGATGAATAGAACAAGTAAGGGAGGACAGAAGAGAGATGAATGAGGGGAATGATAGAGAAGTGAGAGATAAACACAACAGAATTGCCTTAGGAAATAGAAAGAAATAAGGGCCAGAGAAAAATTAGCTATGAGTCACAGCTGCAGGTGTATATGGAGAGAAAGAATGGCTTTTGGACAGTGGCAGAAGAAGTATATTTTAGTATGTTTATCTATCACATTGCGGCTTACATCTTGATTGCTCATGTCCCAGTACGGCCGCTCGCCGTACGACATCACTTCCCACATGACGATGCCGTAGCTCCACACATCGCTGGCTGAGGTGAACTTCCTGTAGGCGATGGCCTCAGGAGCCGTCCAGCGAATGGGGATCTTTCCTCCCTGTGGATATGCGAATGAGTAGGTGAGCATGAAATACTGGAGGGATGGAGCACAAACACAGAGTCACACACATACAAGAGGGAGAGAGAGGGTGAGAAAAAAACACGGTCTGAGGGAAACGCTGATACACAACACATGGGCGCATGCTGTAAGACCCCAAACACGTACACACAAGGTTAGTAACACAGTTAGAGGAAAATGATATGTACAAACACGTGAAGCTACAAGAATATTTAATGTGCTACAAACTGCATTTTTCAACATCAATATATCACCATTATTTTTAGCCCCACAAGCTCATCCCTCACTCTAACTGACACTAAGACTGTGGAGGTTTTTGCTTTATTAAAAAAAAGAGATCTATATATTGGAAGTGACTTTTCAATCAGCTTGAATCACTTCTTTGGTGGTCCGTCACTGTAACGTATTCAGAGGAGAGTTGCGTAGGGATAGAAGAAATTCAGAGGCATACAAATATTAAATTACTGTAAACAGGCTGGAGGAGGCTGCACGTCTTTACACAAGAGCTCATGTTCATTTATGTCCCTTGTACTACATCCCAAATCCTTGACGTGCTTTGCCACATTGTGTGATGTCAGTGTAGGGGCCGCAGTCAATATTTCATATCAGATGTTCCCGTAAATTGTCAGCAAATGTTCAGGTTAAATATTTAGGAAATGTATAACAGCTTCAGTGAGAAAAAAACAGCGACATGTCTAGGTAAAAGAAACTAAACCAAAAAAACCTGAACACATCAAAGTGTCCATAATGCTGCCATTTCAAAAACACTCCAAAATGTCACAATTTCAGTATCAGTCATTGAGCTACAATACCATTTTTAAGTCCATGGTTTTAACTGCTCTTATTTTTTCTGCCTGACATCCAGAGAGAAGCAAAAAAAAAAAAAAAAAAAAAAAACCTCTCTCTGCTCATAATGGTCATGTCATAAGGGAACAGACTTGACACAGATCTATTTTTTGAATGCACTCAATACACATGGCAATACTTGCCAATGTTTCAGATCCCTTTGAGAAAGGGGCCATTTTTTTTTTTTTTTTTTTTAAGTCACAGCAATGTATTGATGTTAAAACATCACATGTAGCACCTTTAAACATTGATTTCAAACATGGATACATACAGTTTACACAAACACATACACATGTATGCACACACACTGACTCACCAGTGAGCTGGTGTAGGTGGGGTCTGTCGGGTCGTCCTCGAGGAAACGAGAAAGGCCGAAGTCAGACACCTTACACACCAGATTACTGTTGACCAGGATATTGCGGGCAGCCAAGTCTCTGTGCACGTAGTTCATGTCAGACAGGTACTTCATGCCCGCTGCGATGCCACGCAGCATGCCAACCAGCTGGATCACTGTGAACTGCCCATCATTGAGCTGGCAGAGGAAGAGAGGGAATGACAAGGATAAATTGGATTGTGAATCAAGGTTGCGCGTTCAAAGGAATATATGTTTGTCTCTCTTTTACTTTTATTTGTGTGAGGTATCGCTTAGTTTTTTTGCATGTTCTCTTACTTGCATAATGCATCTCCTATCACTTCATACTGTGACATCTTTGTCTTCTCTTACCACCCAGCCTCCATTTCTCTCCTCACTATATCCCCTTGTATTACTCCCCCTTCTCTGGCAGACAGTCTGACTTTGAGGCAGAGATTCATTTGAGACTGGGATCTTTGTAAATGTCACCAATTGCATGGATACAGCATTTGTTAGATATCCATTGTGGGCACTGCAGCAGAGCTTAAGAAGAGCTTTTATGGGTCCAAAGTAAGTGAGAAAACTAACAGCAAAGGGATTTGGATGGGCTTATTTGCTGGGTAGGGTTGCACTAATGATAACATCACAGATCCATGTTTTTTAGGGAATAGCTCATATTAAGACTGTGCAATGTATTTGTGTGTGTTCATTTTTCTCACCCTTAGGAAAGAGTCCAGTGCACCATTCTCCATGAACTCAGTCACGATCATCACTGGCCGACTCTTTGTAACCACACCTTCCAGGCGGATGATGTTGGGGTGGTCGAACTGGCCCATGATGGAAGCTTCAGACAGGAAGTCTCTTCTCTGACGGTCGGTGTAACCCACCTTGAGGGTCTTGATGGCTACAATGATCTCCCGGCGGCCAGGCAGCTTGAGGCGACCGCGGCACACCTCACCAAACTCTCCTGCGCAAGTCCGGGTGAAAAGGACAGCCAGAGAAACAGCAAAAGAGGAAGAGGAGAGATGGAGGGAGAGAGAGAGACAGAGGAAGGGGAGAGAGGCATGACGGAAGAGTGGAGGAGAGTGGGGGGAAAGAGGGGAGAGGGGACAGTTAACTGGTTAGAACCAAGGAGCCAGGGAGGGGTAGCGGGAGGGGTGGGACGGGGGGGGGACTGCAAGAGAAGCCAGGACTCTAGGCCAGTGTCAAGGGATGGAGCATACAATGACTTAATGCTGTTATGCTACGGATTAAAAGAAACAACACGGTGAGCGTGAGGCATGATGATGCAATGTGAGAAGATGTATGCATGTTGAAATTTAAGAAAAAAAAAATGGGTACAGAAGGGTGACAGGGTGAGAGGAGCTGAGGGGGAGAGAGGAGGAAGGGGGTAAGGATCAAGGGTGTGGTGCTAAGCTTCGGAGGGACTGGAGACATGGGCACAGGAAGAGGAGATAGGTGGTGACAGAAGCTTTGGGGTTCTCGGGGTCGTGGACGTTTTACGTTTAGAGTCTACACCAAGCGTGTGCAAGAGTGCAAGAAAAAAATTAGGCAATGAGAGCGATGTGTGTTGACATGGGTGCAATGGTCAGAGAGTGGGGGGAAGTCGGGGGCGGAGGGCAGAAAGGGCGGGGGATGGAGGAATGGAGGAATGGATTGTGGAAGGGGTAGAGGAAAGTAGGGGGACAGGGAAGACAGGGGATGAGGGTTCGTCACTTTAAAGGCGAATGCTGGGAAGCGACGGGTTTCAAGTAGTAGCCTCAGCGGTAGAAGAGCTGTCGTAGTAGTAGTAGTAGCAGTAGTAATGGTAGTAGCAGAAGCAGCAGTAGGGGAGTCCCATCTCTGCCATCAAAACGTCCTCCTTTTTGGCTCAGACACAATGCTAAGAAAACTCAACCTCACTTGGCACAGTCCTGCAGCTTTTGAGCAGAGATATTACTATCAAATATATCAAATACATTAAAAATATTTTTACTATCTACGACATCAAATGTTAGGGAGGGGTTTCTAATGGAGGGGACACAACCACATAGTGGAGGAGGTGTAAGTGTCAGGTACAGGGTTCAAATACAGTGATCCAGTAGAAGCCCCTTTTAATAAAGAAGTTCTCAAGACACTAAAAAGTGGGCAGGGTCAGAGACGGCCAATCCTGGACAAGAAATATTTTTAATAACTTTTGCCCCATCTGGACAGGATTAATACTTCAGAGGGATGTGGGGAAATAAATATCAGCCAAGCTCCTTGGTTACAGGCTTTGTACAACTCAAGACAGAGGGATTTCAGTTATAACTGTGTGTCAGTAACCAAGTAATGGATTTGTATAAAATGCTTTCATTACAACCCATAGAACTCAAAAGTGGGCGACTACTGAAGTTCAAAAACTGGAAAGGGAAACTTTGTTCAGGCTTACATCTTAAATCATAGAGTGCCTATCTGTAAAGGAAGAGAAAAAAAAATGGCCGGCCAACAAGTGTGCCAAATAACAAAAGGCTATAATTAATACTGAATGAGATAAGAGAAGAATTACACACATGCGCTTTGGACAGGATTACATTCTCCCCAAGAGAAATAAATCCTGTCTGTATGGGGCTGTAGTCTTGCATTGTCCAGAATCTTCTTCCAGTACTTTCAACAAGATTTTCAAGTCATTAAGAAATTTTCTGCTGCATCACACCTTTTTGAATCGAATTAATTTACTCAAATGACATCTCTCTTGTTCCAGGATTGGGCTCCATTTTTAAAGTCACAGGTGAAATGATAATCCACCACAAAAAAGGGTATTAAAGCTACTCTAGATGTAGACAGCATGGTAAATAAGATAAAGGGTGCTATAACTGTCAGTCTCACTAGCTTAAAAGAGATAGAGACAAACTGTATCTAGTAATGCTTTGAACATAAGACAGTGCTGGAGACATCTGTAAGACTGAAAAGGGGTTCCTAAGAGGTGACGAGTGTGGTAGGGGGAGAGGGAGCAAGGAGAGGGCTAGCGATGAATTGAGTGAAAGTACCGCTTGGTGTGAAGTCCTCTAACGGTATGGCCTGGAGGTGACTAGCAGTCTTCCCCCTGTAGCTCAGGAGCTTTGGTGGGTTACCTGCGCCGATGACCTCCTCGATCTTCACGCAGGACACATCGATCTCCTTGGCAAACTCGCGCACTGCCTCATTGGGGTCCTCATAGGTGAAGGGGTCGATGTAGACTTTCATTCCCGGCGTTACTATTGGGGATTCAGTGGCAAGAACAGGAAAGTGAATCTATGCTGCCAAAAAAACATCTCACTAACACTGTTTAGCGCTCCAAAAATGTTCTTGATCAAGCAAGTATAGATTTAAGTAAGGTCCCTCTCCACAGTTTTATAACTGCATTAGATCAATGAAGCTGAATCATGTGAGCTATTCCTTATCAAATGGGGACTGTCAGGTGCTGCTAAGTTGAAGTGTGGGAATACTGAGTGTGGAAAGTAATGTAACAAGGAGGGTCATCTCAGCAAAGAGACTTACTGTACTGCTGCAGTTTCTCTGTGTACTCCGACTCTGAACCGTTTCTCTGCTTTCTGTTGGGAAAGATGAAAACACAAACTGAGTCACGTGGACTCCTCGCAGCAGGGTGCAAATACTGGAAAGGAACAAAGGCACGAGGAGAAAACAGATCCCTGATAATGTCTGCGGAGATGTAGCCAGGCTACAATGTGGCTTGGTGAAGATGTTTAGTCTTCCTGGACTGGAAGCAAGGGATACACTGTAGATAAAGATTGTATCAGTGCCTGCTGGTAAAATGATTCATACTTTGGGACTGTAACTGGAGCCTAAACAAAGGATATCATACCATTGTCTTATGCAGTAATTGAGAGCTGTTCACTCTGGGTACCCTCAAAATGAGCAGTCGAGACAAAAGCCGACTTCAGCGGCAAGCTCAGCTGTCTTGCCTTTCTCGCCCTACAGACATCACAGCGCTCTCAGTTCAGTCTGCTGCTTATTTTCTCCTCACAGACTCTCGCTCTCTTCCTGTCATTCTCTCTTCCCTCTCTTTATCCGTTTGTCTTCTCCCTTTTTTCTCTTTCACTTGAGTCTCTCGGTTTCTGTATCCGCACCTTCCTGCTTGTGTCCCCTCTGCACTCAGGAGGGGAGCGGGGGGGGGCGGGGGGTGGGGCAAAGACGGTGACAGAGTGAGGGGGCTGGGTTGTTGAAATTACATGTTAATGTGCTTCCTTTGTTGTCTAACCAGTAACCAGGGCAATAATACCCGATGGTGATTTGCATCTTATTTCAAATTCTAATTTGGTTCCGGAATATGCCGAAGCTCTGTGTTTTGTATTATTAGTATTTTCTCCTTCTTCTTCTGTGGCAGTCGGAGCAGGAGCTAAGCCAAGACCCTGAGAGAGACACAATGTAGTGGTGTGAAAATAGAAGAGAGCGAAGAGGCAGGAGGGAGAAGGAGAGGAGGGGGGAGCCAGGGAGATTATTATTCAGTCTAGCGTGACCAATGCCCACGCTTGTCAGACGTTGCCTGAACTGGCTTTCGGAGGGAACCTAGTGAGCGCCAGTCAGCGGTTGGTGCCAACCTTTCACACATACACATACTCACTGAAATTGCCGCTTGACAAATAAGTAGTATAAGGATAAACGAGTGTGGTTAGACCCAGCTGATGCAGAGTCAGACTTTTTGAAAGGTGTGAGCAGCAGCTCTGCATCTTCCCAGTCGATTGGGCCCAGCAAACAGGGCCACATCTGGTTTCTTTGTGGTCAGGCAACTGCACAGTTAACTCCGAGTGCTGGGCCATGAGGGCAGTCCTATCAGGCCCAACAGCTGCTCCACCATGCTGTGTCCAGTGCGCAAAGTAGCATTTTGGCCAAAGCTGTTTACTATTCACAGATTCAGAAGGCTAATCTGGCATTCTGTGGTCTCACAGGTGGCACAGAAATCCACAGAGACTGTTCTGAGCTCTGGAGGACATGCAAACAAAGTTGACATTTGAAGCTATCTCTGTTTTTTTTTTTAACTTAAAAGAAAACTGTTTTCGCAAATGTTTCCTTAAGTCGAAGTTGTTTGAAGACACTTTGAAGGCAAGATAAAAGTAAATGAGTCAGTGCGAAAATGCTCTGCCATCTACTGTTACTGCCTAAGATCATGCCCATCTTTCACATGCTCTGACTTTCTGAAACACTGTTGAGGGAGGAGTTAGATGCTGACCTGAGGCAGACGATAGCGATTACCACAACCGCAATGACGAAGACACAAGCGGTGGTGATTGATCCCACGATGAGCGGCAGCTGCTCCTGCAGTGACTTTGGAGGGTCGGCTATAGGGTTCACAGAGAGAGATGGGGTGGTTACTGAGAGAACGTGCCACCAACATACACCCACACTAATCCATTTGTACAGCCAAACTATGCCACTCTGCCTTCTCTGCCATCAGCCTAACTGCGAGCTCCTGTGCCTCTCACGCCTACTTCAGATCTGTATGGTTATGTAAGTAAAACCATGCCCCTGTGTTCTTCATATTGTATTTAGCAAGGAGAGGAGCAGCCTGGGACTTACAAATGCATTGACGGGACATGATGAGTATGATGGGCAGTAAGAGTGAAGCTGAAACCATGACTGATTCCTCGGAAATGGTAGCTTTATACCAAATTATATGTCAATTTCCCTACAAGGATTTTAGTTATTTTTGCATTAAAAGTAGGCATAGTAGCTACAAGCTCTATGAGCTTTTGAGCCTCCATTATGTTCCTAAGCTTATTCACAGCACTATTATAGTGGTATTGGTATTAAGCCACAAATATCCCAATATATCCCCTGGTAATAAAGTGGGTATGGGAATAACTTACTTTGCAAGTTGGTGCTGAAGTCGGCCGGGCTGCTGTAACGGCCATAACCGGCCACTGTTCGGGCACGGACCTGCACCACATAGGGTGTACCGGCCTTTAGACCTTCAATGCGTGCGTTGCTCCGTTGGGCAGTCATGGTATGGGCGATGGCCTCGCCCTGATCCTGCAGAGACAAAGACAGTCAGTGATGAAAACAACAGCAAACAGCAACCCCTTGTGCCGTCTTATTCATCATCAACCCCTCTCTGATGCTCTACCCTCCCTGACACAGCTGACCAGTTGAACCATGCAGGCGGGTGAAAGAAATATGGAGACAAGAGGGAGAGAAATGGAGATAGACAGATCAGCGTGTTAATCCAAAGGGAGAAGGACAAGACAACAAACAGAGCAGATATACACTGAGCGCCTTTGTTCTCGACACACAACTCTCTGGGCTGCTGCAAAAGAGAGAAACTTTCTAATGCATGCATTGAGAGAGGATGGGGGGTAAGAGCGAGGGCAAGAGGGAGAGAGAGAATTAGGGGTACGGAAAAGGGCAGAGCATAATGGAAATATGGGGAAAGGATTGAGAGCAGAGAAAGAGAGAATAAGAAAAGAGGGATAGAGGAGTGGAAAGAGGGGAATAAGTAGCCGAGGATGATCATGCAAGCTGTGATTGGAAATGGTGTCTTGCCTCACTGCAGCCATGTGTTTATCAGCCGGGGCATTGTTTTCCACATTTACAGAAACACAGACGAAACAGAGACCATGCGAGTCATTGAAATTGGATTGAATTAGAGGCGTTGACTTACATTGCCGCTTACCTTCTCATGGTACTTAATCTCATAATCCAGAATGATTCCGTTGGGTTTCTCTGGAGGAAGCCAGGACAGGCTCATGGTGCTCGCTGTGGCCGCCATCAGGTGAACCGTGGGCACTGCAGACGGAGCTACAGGGGGGCGAAGCACATAAATGAAAACCCGATTTATTTATCGTTTTCTGTGTTATGTCTTTTCAAACTCCTATGCCCTTTGTGTGTTCACATAAGCCCAAACACAAAGTCTTGGGCTGTGGGCTTTGTGAGAAGCTTTGGCCAATAGTTAGTATGCAGACCCATTCCCCGCTAATGCTCGAATTCTCCCTCCCAGAGTCCTTGGGGAGGGAGAGGGGATGTCTAATTCTCCTGTGACAAGAGAATCAAACTCCAAAACTGATGGATAAGTCTCTGGTACATGCAATTCTCTCAGCCGTACACCAGCTTGTGGGCAAGCACACACATCCAGATGTAGACATTTCACACATTAAACAGAATTGTTGTTGAACTTCTGCTGCACTTTTGAGGAAGTGTTGGAGAACAGCCGTATTTTCCATGTAGTAAATAATGGGCATAAGTGGACATGTACTGATACAGTGCATGGAAATGAGCGCAAACTATATAGATAGTTTATGGTTTATGGACATACTCTTACTCACAGTGGGCCATAAAACACACTGGCACTCCACCCACCTGAGCTTTTCATGCTTTGTTCACATGTGCCTATTAATGGCCAAGTGCCGTCTGCCTGCCTGTCTCCCTTTTCCTCTTTTCTAAGTTCAGGCTTGTTCTGCAGCTGTGACTCACTCCCTCCTCTCAGTCTACTCCACTGCCTTTGTTTTATAACTTTAACTGTCTATCTCCAGTGGCACCTTCCCCTCAAAAATACATTTCCACACTTTCTACCTACACTCTCCGCAATCATCTTAAATTTCCCCTGTTTCACTGTCTTCTTCAGCGCCTGACTTTTCATTTTCTTTTCACCGCTTCACACACACTCTCTCTTCATTTTTGTTTAAAGGTTTTTAATCCCCAGTTTTTAGTTCTTTGATCCTCCCCCTTGTATTTCCTTTCTCCCTCTGCTGCTTGTGTTTGTGACCAGACATCCTTCACTTTCTCTCTCTCTCTCTCCCCAAACCTTCCCTCCCCTTCCCTACCCTGCCAGCCCTGTCCACCCTGGACCTCCACATCTTTCTTTCTCCCCCTGATGACAATACTTCCTAGGCAGATCCCCTGGTTACTCTAGCCAGGGGATTAGGGGCCCTCCTCCGGGAGAAGACATCGCAGTAACCATGGAGGTGGCCCCTGGGGCTTATCACCACCCTAGTATTTATTTTGGTTCTTAAAAGGTGAATGCAGATGCAGGGATGGTCTTGGGACTACACCAGGGGATAATCTGATCACAGTTGATGCTCTCTTGCCCCCTCCTTTTTCTTCACCTCTCTCTCTTTCTGCACCCAAGTGACCCCCGACACCCAAGGATGGACAGTGGTTCCTGTCAGCCCAGTGCCAGATCCCTCGTAAAATAATGAGGCCCTCTCGTGGGGCCCTGTGGGGCCTTTTGGTGCTAGACCCACAAACAGAAGGCATTGGTAAAGCATTTTTAAGGGCAGGAATACAAGGTTAGAGGTGAGGAGGACAAGGCCATGGAGAGAAGAGAGAGGGATGATGGGTGGTGGAGCAGGCGATAATCCTTGGGGTTGTCTAAGGCTGCAGAAAGAGCAAATTTAACATAGCGACTAAAATCCAAGGCACAACTTAAGAGCCTTGGGAGAACCTGAACAAAGAGACCAACTCACAAGAACAAAGGGGTAGAGGAAGCTCAGCAGCACTGACATTTAGAGAGGTTGTTTAAGATGAACTGAACTAACTAAATTTGCTAAGTTTTTGCAAAAGTAATTACAAAAATGATTTACCTGCCTAAATGTCCACGGGCCTATCTGCCAACCAACTTTCACAATTTGCCTATTTTAATTAAAACTCAATGACCCAATTTACACTCTAAATACACAAGGAACATGCACAATAGCTCATCGCTGCCACCCATTGTTATTTTGTATATACATGAACAGGGGTTCATTCTCGGTTTAACTCTGCACTGACTGCTACATTGGCCTAAATACTGGTGTTGCTGTGGGCTGGCGGAGCAGTGGGTTGGAAGCAGTGGGCAGCTACAATGCTGAAGGTTCAACACTTTGAATACACACTGCCTCGCTATTGCTATTTGCAGCAGTGTTAGTGCAGAGCATGTTGTGGGCGTTTAAAAAAAAAAAAAAGGTCCCCTTCTATGCTCATTCAGAAGAATGTCTTCCTTCTCAGTCCCTGTTCAAAGGGAAAAACATGTAACATACTCCTACATGCATACGAGAAATTGATCTCTACTTCTTAAGTATAGAACCTATTCTTTTGTATCTTTTTCTAGTCTTTGGAAGTTGGAAGTGCCTGCAAGTTCAATATTGATATTTGACAGGCAACCATGAGGCTGAGGCTCTACCTACCGGCCTGATTTGTGGTGATATTCACTGCAGAGAACTGGGGCGTATAAGGGCTCTTGTTTGAAACACCGTTGACCGCCTGGATCTCAAAGCTGTACTGCGTGTGGGCCTGCAGGTTTCGGACGGCTACACGGCGCTGGTTCAGGCCCAGGTGGCGTGGCGAGATATCTACGTTGTCATCACACCGCGAGCACATTCCCCGCTCAGGCAGGCACTTCTTACAGATGACATTGTAGAAGGTGTCGTCCCGGCCACCCAGGTCACGTGGCTCGCTCCACTCCAGCACCAGTGAGGTTTCGTTCACACTGGAGATGACACTGCGTGGCGCCGAGGGAACAGCTGCGGAAAGGGAGGTAAAGCACGGATGAGATGAGGGAAATAGGTTTGGAATGAGAATGAATTTAATCTCCATGCACAATAGGTGTAAAGAAATTTGTCTTGGTGACAGCCAAGAGACATGCTGACAATAGAAAAAGATTTATATTGAAAGACACAGTTTACACATCATTATACACACATACATTCATTATTCTGTAGCAGCTATCAACACAATTTATGACCCAAGAATTTCCTTTTTGCGGTGGTATTAGTACATCTTTCATGCATTAAGCAGAACACTTTTTTTCCATCACATAACAAGAGACTGTTCCAGCAGTGTTGCAGAAAAAAAGAGGACAGGAGTTCAAATTTGAATTGCATGCTCATTTCCAGTGTGTGTATGTATGTGTGTGTGTGTGTGTGTGTGTAAAGTGCTGAGGGGGGGCGAGCGAGACAAACTATTGGCAGAGCCTTGGCAATTCTTATCCAATTACCACAGCCTTATCTCTCACTGCACTGTGAAAGAATCAGCTTCCCAGCCCAGCAACAGAAAAAAAAGGATCCTCTGCTCTCTTCAGCAGTGAATGAATTAGCTCCTACGTGTGCGTATTTAGTCTTAACGAAGGCACCGCTACTGGAAAAATGCCCCTCCTTTCTGTCTGCAAAGGGGTGGTGGTGGCGGCGGGAACAGACAGACTTCACAGAGAGGCGGTTCAGGGGAGGAGCTGAATGATAAAGTTCTGGATAACGCTGGGAAAGCAAGCAGGCTTGTTTGTCATCCATGTGGTGTGCTGTGGTGGGAACGCACTCCCTGAGAGCTTTTATCAGCCTTTGAGGACACAATGCAAAGCAAGGAGCCTGGGAGAATGCTCGCCGCACAGTCAAGTATTGTGTATGATGGCCACCACTCAATTTCATCACTGAAAAACTGAATTAAACAAATGACTCTATTTTGACTGGGAACAAGATGATACAGAACTTATTAAATGCAGTTCATGTTATACAGTCTTCACTTACTGGTACAGGGGGAGTCAGGAGAGTCGGTGTCTGATCGGTAGTAGCCGTTTCGACAGGAGCAAACGCTGGATGCTCCTGAGCTGGCACGGCTGTTGGCAGGACATGGCAAGCAGAAGCTGTCTCCCTGTTTGGATTTGAAGGTGCCAGGGCTGCAAGCTGATGGCAGAAGAGAGAGAGCAATGATGACAAGTGTGAACAACACCTGGTTGTTCACATCAATGCTTTAGCAAGTCATGTCTTTGTAAGATTTATGCTACATTTGTGTGCTTCTTATTTTTCAAATGGCGCAGTAGACAAATCCCATTGTGGTATGAAATCACTCGATAATACTCTCTAATTGAGCCAGAGCTTTCGCATATAATCATTAGCAACGGGATGCAATGTCTGAACTGTAGCGGGTAATGTTGTGGTTGTTCAGCCTGCATTTAAAACACTGTTCCAGCTCAATGGTAAAATAACTGACACATCTTATTTGATGCCTTTTTACAGCGTGTTTGTTTATTTACATATGTGCGCATGCACATGATTTGTCTTTGTCCCCTCAACCCACATGTCCCTCAGTTTCCCTTAATTATGGAGTGTGCATCTTCAGCAAACTGCAGCGGAAAAGCAGCAGCACGTAGCTGTTTGCATAAACCTATGCTCACACGAAGAGATTGTCAACCCAAATTACATACACGACCTTCAGAGCCAGAACTCTGGCATGGGGCTCTCATCCGAATTCAGTCTTGTATGAAATGCATATAAACATACACAGAGAATCCAAGAGGAGCGCATACCACATGCCGATGTGTACACAAATGGAGGTCTGTGCACTCGCCCCCTGTGCAAAGATACTGTACACAAACACAGCAACCTGGCCTCAAGTCTCTTCAATGCATTTTATCTTAAGAGGGTTTTTAAGCAAAGTATGAACACTATGATTCCTTCTGTCTTTGAAATCACTTCCTTTACACACCTACACCCTAAACATAATTTAGAGCAGTACCTTAAGTATAAACGTGACCTGACTACCTTGGACATAGTTTTTCCTTAACCCTGTTCTTGATTAGGTGAAGCCTAGTTAATCAGATGAAACACTGATGGCCTTTGTAATTGACCTAGCTCCATTTATAGCAGCTGTTTGGAAGTTTATAACTCAGGTGATAAGTTGCAGACGCGCCAGGAAACACTGACAGCGGCACTGTGATCCAGAACACTTTGGCAGGCTCCATATCTTTGATAAACTGTCTCGTTAAAAGATGAATGAGTTTGCGGTGGTGCTTAATAAAAAAGACGAGAGCAGGTAAGACAGGCAGAGTTTACAGGGGCCAGTTGATTAGCTGACCCACTAGTGCGTTAGCTCGTCAATGTCAAGGACACACTGCTGTGTTTGCCCCCCCCACCCCCCGCTCCCCTGAATGATAATTATCAGAGGAGCTTCTGAGTTTGTTTTTTACTCCCTTTCCAAAAATCACCAAGGTTGGAGATCAGAGCTACGGTGGAACACTTCTTGCTCCTGCTGTTTTCCCATTTTTCAAAGTTCAATATTGGCACACAACCACCAGTTGCCTGCACCGTGTACATTAGCGCTGAGTGTATTTGTTCTTCCACCATTAATCAGAGCCATCACACGAACCCGCTAACAGGAAGCACTGCTTGATAAACAGATAAGAAATGACCTCGGGTTTTGTCAGGTGGGAGAACAACTTCGATTTGATATCGTGAACCATTAAAGCTCAACCAGCACAAGTAAATAAAAGCAGTTTCTCAACACACAGAGGATGGGAGTATTGGTTTTGAACATGCTGGCCTAACAAAAGTTGTTGAGGGTGCATTCCCATTAAAAGAGGCACTTTTTTTTTTTACAGGGAAGGAATGAACATGCTGATCAATCACTTTCAGTGAGTAAAGGGGTCATCCTCTTCCTTTCATCCATTTTCTCCAAAGAGGACCCACTAAAGAATGAGGAAGAGAGAGAGAGAGAGAGAGAGAGAGACACGGGGTAGAAGAAAAGGGAGCGAGAGGTGGAAGAAGCAGAGGCATAGAAAATGCTAATCCTGTGCCCCCACCCCCCACCACCTACCCCACTCCCTCCCTCCTCCCCACTCCCCTGTGTCTTATCCTCTCATGCAGAACATAGAGCTTAAGGAACTGATTAGAATGAATGCTGAAATTGGAAAGTGTGGAGCATGAAGGAAAAAAAAAGTAAAGAATATTGGGGGTGAAAAATGTGCAGCAAACGAGTGGAGATGCAGGGAAAAAAGAGCTCATTGATTAATATTAATGCAGGCATCCTTACTGTAACTCTGCCGGTGTATTAACAAGAGCAATGGCCTTCAGATTAGGAGGGAGTGGGAGAGGTAAAGACTGGTAGAGAGGAAGGGAGAGCAACAGTGGTGGAGCTCGAGGACACGCTGCTTGTTGGAACGAGGACAGAAAAAGCAGAGAAAGAAAAGAGTCACGGCCAAGGGATGGTGAGAGATGAGGATGGAGTAAAATACTGAGAGGGGAAGAGAAAAGAAGGACCTGACGAGAGGTGATGTGAGAAGAGAGGAAGAGGGAGGGAGATTTCTCCCTTGTGGTTTTGAGTGAAGCTTGATTAGAGAACATTTTATCAGGGCCCAGTCGCTATGGCTTTAACCTTGAACTGCCAGGAACAAACAAATGAGGTTTTAGCCACATGCACTATGCTTTAATTTTACCATGCTCTCTCTCTCTCTCTCTCTCTCATCCACACACACACACACTGAACAGCCACAACTGGTTTTAATGTGTGGTTCTCCCTCTAAAGGTGAACATGCATTCAATATACATGTATCTCCTCAGGCTCATCTCTTTTTTTGCATAAGAAGAATGAGCCTTGAGAATCCATGCAGGCAGGGATGACGTGCACAGCTGTATGGGACCTTCATATGCACAGACACCTCGGATCAATAACCCTGCCAGCTCCCTTCTCCCTCACTCTCTCATTCCACTTTCTCCATTTGACCTGCGCACCCTAAGCTTAATTTTACGCCCCTATATCCCTCAACATGCACACATTTTCCATTTATCCTCCCCTCTCCCACTGCTGTCACCCCACACTCCATTTCAGACGAGACCTGGTGTTTAAATTCACCTTGCTCTCAACCTCTGTGAACCTGTTATGTTTTCCATCAGACCTGAAAGCATCATAGGCCTCCCAGCTCTCATAAACAGGCACGCCTCCCCCTGCATTTCCATTTATTTAGCAGCCAGCTGCCAGGCAAAACTGGGGTCAGAGGCGTAAACAGCCGCCTGCTGACAGTGTCATCTAGTGTGTATTGTTCTACCTTGTTGTCATTGGATTAATGTGTCAAAGAATACAAGGCAAATAAATGGCTCATAATAATTTGGCAGCTGGGCCAACCTTGTGTTAGAGAGACTGTAACCTGTAGCCAAAACAATACTGATTCAATCTCTCCACCAATCAGTGTGTGTCCACAACAGTCATGTGTCCAGGTGAGGCGTCCTTCAGTGAGACTTTGACCTCTTGCTACTCGCTCATTGTTATTCACTCTGCATAGAAGCATCAGAAACTCTGTGCCTAAAATGCAAATGTAACTTTTCTCTCAGCAGTAATAATATGATACATTATTGATCACTGCAGAGAAACACCCCCCACCCTTCCCCACCACTATCTCATCATCCTCCAGGAAAGTAACACTGAAGTATAACTCTGGTGGATTGCGCAGATTCTTTGACTTACTCTAGACCAGTTTGGCAGCTGACATGAGCCTTAAAGCAGGTGTACAGTTGCTGAAGTATGTCTCACTAAGCTCTAGATTAATCTAACTTTGCAAACAATGAATTATGAATTGCCGGTCTGACCTTAACTATCTGTTGTGAAAACACCCACCTTGACATTGAGTTTCTTTCATTGCCGGTTCAAAACCAGCCGAGCAGGTGCAGGCTCCTACAGGAACCATCCACTCCCCATCCCCGTTGCAGTAAAGCTTCAGTGGCACCGACACTTCCAGGGCATTGGGGACGCAAGTTCCTGGTGCAATGACCAAGGACGTTGCCTCCGCCCCAGTCGCCGTCTCCGGGAAAACTGCAAAGTTGGCAATTGTGGTGGAGCACTTCTTATAAAAGACCCTCACTGAGATGAGTGACATGCAGGCACCAAGGTCCTGGAAGGCCAAGTAGAACCCAGCTTTGGACAATGGCCCGAAACTTCGGACTTTTGTGTTTACACGTCCAGACTCAAGCATGGAGAAACTCTCATCTGGGGCAATGGTGTCCACCTTCACGTAAGGGTTCTCCATCCAGAAAGGGCTGGTGGCTGTGGCTGAGTCCGAGTCAGACTCATAGTAGAAGAGGTTGAAGGTCTCTTTGCAGGACCCTGGGATGTTGGGAATGCTGTTGCAGTCACGCACAGTGAATTTCATCTCCACATAAACACGCAGCACATCCTTCCGCGGGATGAAATCACTGCGAAGCCAGTTATTCTGGTTGAGCTCACGTACATTGCAGACTTGGTACGTCCGGATGGGGTTCATGGCATCGTCGTAGCCACTCACTTCTTCCCACTGTGGAGAGAGTAGAACAGGGACATACGCTGGTTAGAGGCTGGAAAGATTTATTGATATCTCTGAGAGATACTCTGACAGTTTGACAGATACTAAGACATTCTGTCTGGTTTCTGCACCGCAAAGGCTGAACAGCTACACTCAGTCACATTGCATGAAAAAATAAAACCAGGGGCATAGGATGGACCGACAGAGAGAGAGAGAGAGAGAGAGAGAGCAGGACGGGGATTTTATTTTCAGTTTTTGGATATTGTCAGTTGCAGCCCCTTGCTTTTGCCATGCTACGCATTTCATCTCTGGTTAGTGTAGCGAAGAGCCAGGGACAAGGACTGCGAATTCATCACAATTACAGCAACCTGTCACCGGCTCACCACAGAGCCACCACAGCATGTTTACCTCATATCTGTTTGGAAGTAGCAGCCACACTGCTTCACAACCAATTACGCTTCAATTACAGAGCAATGATCGCAACGTCCTCTAATAAAGACAGGGAAAAGGCGCCGGTTAACCTTCATGCTTTTCTGTTTTTACACTCCTCTACTTCTTTCAATGCTACTACAGTACCCAGGGGGTGAATTACTCAGGATAAAATGGGATTAAATTTTCTAAACTTTGATTACCAGCTTCATTAAATGAGCGAAAGCAAACTAGACTGTAAAAGCTTTGCTGTGAGACACTGTGATCTAATGCATTTTTCAATCTCAAATGAGGACACCACGATTAAATCATTTCACTTCAAATAGCGATTCCCGTGTGTGTAATACATCTTCGTGCATGTGCGTGTCTACAGAGGGATCTGCCCTCCTCTCCTATCAGACAAACAGAGTGCATAAATTTTTTTTTATAGCTCAGCTAAAGCCTTATTTGCATAGCACCTTTCAAATACAAAGGCAATTCAAAGTGTTTTGCATATGGCATGGTAATGCATTAAAGCATTTAAAAAACAATGCTGAGGAAAATTAAACAGAACACAATAAAACTAGACAAGGCATTAAAGTTTGGGTTTTAGCTAAAAGCCTGTGTGCATTGCTCACCTTTCTCATCACATGGCTGTCGACAGCCTTGGTGCCTGAATCCATAATACTGAACCTGTGACCTCCTGATTACAGGGCGGGTCTTTAACATCACTCACAACACTTGCCACCCTAAAAGACGAAAATACTTAAGTCTTAAATAGCAAAACACATCTATAACAAAATTAAATGCTTCTGGTTTGCACCCTCGAGACCAAAGTTTGCTTTGGAAGATTTGACTGTGTCGAAACTCTGGCATAAAAGGCACCAATTTGTTCTCTAGAGCCAGTTGTTTCCATCTGAGCTCAGAGCATCTTAATTAAGGCTGTGATATGGATGTGGTGGAGACAAGGCTATTAATCCAAGACCCTGGAGGCCATGAGGGAGGGAGAGAGAGAACGGGCGGAGCTCGGCCGTGGCATTAAAACGATGGCCCAACGAGACCGAGAGAGAAGGAGGAAGCGACCGGTGGGAATCGATAATCACTAGCCAGGTCAATGGGATGGCTGAAAGCATGAAGTGTCAATGGGTATTTAGTTCAGTGTAATAAATCACCCTCTGCAAAAGAGCGATACAGCCAAGTGTTTGTGGATGTATGTATGAGTTTGTGCATGTTTGTTTAAATGCGCTTCTGTGAGTCAGTCTGCATGACTTGTGTACTCGCTCTGCATGTTTGTTTGAGTGTATGCGCGTGCAGGTGTGTGTCTGTTTGTGAGTGTGTGCGTGTTTAGGGAGACGTCATCCCCGCAAGACACACACACCAGTGACCAAGAGCTCTTGAGCGCCTGCTTAGCAAGTCTGAATGAATTAAGTAGGTCATGTGAAAAAGGGTCAAGTTTCTTGGCACTGGTTTCCAACAAAGATGGATAGTTATGCAAGATTTGTGATCCACTCCATTTTCTCTTTGTCCTTTCCAATCACAGCTTTACATTTTACTTTAACACGTCAGTAAGAAAAAAAAAAAAAAAAAAAAAAACACGTCTCTGTGACCTACTGATGCTCTCCTTGAAGGGTTTGAGCTGCAATGGGAAAATATATTTCACAATACTTTGGCGACACTATGGCTGCTTGGAACAAACTCTTTATATGAATGTGATACGAGGACAGCAGTGTTTACCGAGTTTATTTCAACAGCCCTTTTCACTCCTGAACCTTACACGTATTCAACTTTTAGCAGCCTCGATGGTGCCTGAACTAGCATCATTAGCTTCAGGCATTAGCTAAAATGCTGAAACCACAACAAACAATTAGTGTGCTTTTATTTTTCTGTTTGTTTTTAGCATGAACGAGCTCTCCGGGGCTAATTTTGAGGACATTTTTGCTCGTTCATAACATGCTTCAGCATGCTGGGGGTCTGTGAAGCACACAGTGATACACTAACAATAGTTATTATCCCCACAAGCTAACTAATTTGGTACAGTATATTGTTATCAGTGTGCAGTAATGGAAAACCCTGTAGGGTGTCATTCCAGGTCTGAGGAGAGCCCTGCTATAAAGTGGAATTCCCCCTTAATATCCCATCTGTTTTGTCAGACAAATGATATAGTATACACATACACTATGCAGGGAGAAAAAAAAAAAGGAAATCCAAGTGACAACACAAGCCCAGCTCACCCAGATAGATGTCGACGTGCACAGACACACACACTGAAATGCACACAAGCATGATGCACTGATGCTACAGGCTAAACAGACATATGTAGACAGTGAGACTGTGAAACCCACATACCTGAGTGTGGACACAGAGGTGAAAGAATACGTCTGGGTACATGTACACACATGTACAGGCGCTAGGAGCTGGTAATGTGGTGTGTGAAGACACTGTCTTGCAATTATCAACACTTAATATGCATTTACTCACACTAACCCAAAGTGTGGCAGCATAAAAATGTAACACATACGTGCCATATTTTGTCTTTTGTCTCTGGATTCACTGTCACAAATAGATACATCTCATGGTCCAGTCTGTGTTGCTGTGTTATGTCTGTTGCCTTATCTGTTTGTGTTGTGCAACACTGTGAAATAAGACAGAGATGCTGTGACTCAGACTTGGCTGGACAGCATCCCGGTGAGAGTGTGAGCATGTGTGTGAGTGAGTGTGTATGGGGAGGTGGGAGTCTATTTTCCAAGATTTTTTTTTTTTTTCTCAGAGATCGATTTTTTTTTTTTTTATCCTTTATGTACTGTCTCGCTCTCTGTGTGTGGACATTTCCTTGGGTTTTCATCTCAGTCTCTCTTCTCTCACCCTCCCCTCCACCTTCTTTGGTATGTTACTTTGTTTGTCCTCTACCACTGTACCGGTTCCTCTTAAACACTTGTCACCCGTAACAAAAACAAGCCACAATGTTCCCGTTACAAGACCTCAGAAGCATACAAATAAACACACGTACAACAGAAAAACAGAAAGTGGGGGAAGATAACTCAGGGACGTGCACCGTCTGTGGCACACTCTGCTGCGAAACAGCAAAAAAAGGTTTGAGAAAAATTCATCTCCTGTCTTTTGAGTGAGTGCAAAAGGCTCTCCACTGTATGTACGTCTCTTGAAAAGGAGCATCTGTTGCGAGTTTGAAACAGTGAGGCGTCTTTTTTCATTCTTATGCCATTCTGCATGGGACCAGTGGGAGCATTGAAACAGCATTGTAACTTAACGAGGGGGAGGGGGCACAGGGAGGCAAAGGAAGATAGACAGATAAGATGAAGAAAGGAGGAAGGGGAGAGAGGGCACAACAGGCTGTGAGGAGGGGTTTGTCCTACTGATTGTTGCAGCTGATGTGGTTAGTGTCTGGCTTCATTAGTGCTTAGTTACTTGGAAGTAAAGGACGAGGAGAATAAGGAGGGTGGGTGACTTGGAACAGCTGGGGTGGAATCTCCCTACAAGTGCAATGGGGTAAAAACAAAATAAAAAAAAAATGGAGGCCCACCGTTCAAAACACAAGGGCCAAGTCAGAGGGCCACACAAAGGCAAGGGGAGGAGTGCTGGTGCTCTTTGAAGTATAGCTGAGGAGGGTCAAGACTCCTTTTGCTCCTCTTTAGGCCATTGTGGAGACCACATGGGAAAGCAAGATGAGGCTGTCACCAGCACTTTGTGTGCGGTAGATTTGGGTGCCTGGATGTGCAACGGGTCAACGCTGAGAAATATTTCTGTTTTTAAAAGGCTACTTCACGAGGAAACTGACGCTTTTCACATGTTTAAAGTGCAGTGAGGCAAGAGAAAAAGGAACATCTGTGACTGCGCGGGTCAGTGAAACTGGATTGCAGTCCACCTTTTTTTTCTGTTCGCTAAAAAGCGCATCCTGTTGAACACTAAAACACATCCTGAAGATACACAGGACTACTGGACCTCAAAGAAGGAAGCAGACACACTGTATGAAGTAGGGGCAAGGTCAGAGTCACACCCGCTGTCCATATATGATGATGCACAAAGAAAAGAAGGGTTAGAGCAGTTAATATGTCTCTGTCTCCATGGAGATCATAAACACACAAATACTCACCCCGCTCTCAGGGTGGGCAGTCCAGGCTAATTCTGTCGTAGCCCACTTTGTGTCCATCAGCGTCTCTGTAAATGGAAGCAGAAAGAAGACAACCAGGTTAGACAAAGAGGAGCAGATTGACGGAGGAGATCAATAGTCAACTCCAAAGTTTTACAACAATGTCATAAAATGTGTGAAGTGGTCTGGGGAAGAGATAAAAGGCTTTGATTAAAGTTGTTCTCAGATAACTGAATGAATAACTCGGAGACAGAATCCGTGGGCTTAGAGCGATATTAGATTCAATTAGACAAAGAAGGAGTGCAAGTGTGCACACATATGCATGTGTGTGCAGGCATGCCTGCAATAGAGACACACAGGTGGATATTGTGTAACATTTTATTGCCGCTCATTGTCTGGCCATTTAGACTCTATTAGACATTTGCTTTTATACAGCAGACAGGAAACAGTGGTGAGTCTCAATGAGAAACAGTTCCGCTTCCCACAGGGCACTGTGTGACACACACACACACACACTTACACATAACATACACGCACATACAGTAAGTAACAGGTTGTAAAACTCAAGAAATATAAGCCAACAGACAGCTTTAATGAAGAGGGGGGTCGTAAAGTTGGGTGTCACAAAGAGGCGCTCTTGAGCAGAACAGGGGGTCCATACGCTTGAACTGGAATCACTTTCTGTCAATACTTGACTACAAACACCCTTTATTTGTTTGTACATGTCTTTGGCAGAGGAATGCACACACCACACATGCTCAATACACACAAACGCACAAAATGGTGGACTGGGATCTCTCCTGTAAAATCCCTTTCCTGCTATCCACTTTCCACTCTCTTGTTTCTACTGGCAAAGACGGCGGCTTTGTGAGAGCAGAGAAGGAAGACTGTAAATGTCGAGTCTTTTACTACCTGGCGCTCAAGGCGCAGTGTGCAGCCACCGTTATTATCTCAACCGCTGTGCTGTTCTACAAGATAGTAAAAGATGATGAAACAGCACTGGCAAGAAAGTGAGCTTACACTGTCCCTGGTCATGGAGGGGAGTGTGAGATGTTCCACTTTGGCTGCTTCACTTTCAAAGGATGAACCTGAGGAAGTCTTTTCAGCTCACTTTGCTATTCTACTACCATCTCTCAGTTGTTCTCTGCCTCTGTCGTCCTCTTTCATCTCTGTAGTTCTCTTTTTTTTTTCTTTCACCTGACGAGAAATGGCACATGGGAGAAAAATAAAAGTGTAACCCTAGGATTTCACCATCCCTTCTCCAAATGCCTGCTGCCACCACCACTGCTGCATTCAGGAACATCAGCGGTGATGAACGCAAACAACCCTCAAACTCAAAGGCTCTGTGGAGACGCCATGCTCCTTCAAACTGGGAATTCCCACCGAATTCCACCCCCACATGCCTCGAATGACAGTGTCTCTGACATGTGTAAGTGCCTATTACACTGGTAAAAACATATGACTTCCAAGAGAGCTCCAGCCATAGGGAGACATCTTCCGTTACAGGAAAAAAAAAAAAAAAAAACTCACACAATCACTTTTCAAATGTAGCTTGGGCATGTTTCCCGCAGGCAAAATGGTCTGGAAGCTTCAGTGTGAGCCGGTTCACACACAGAGAGAGCTGTCTCTCTGGGAGTGGCTGGGGGAACTGAAGTGAATATCATGCACTCACAGCACAAGGTCAAATCTGGCACACAACCTTTGTCACAAATGATCTTCTCTCTGTCACTCCAGTCTCCAATATTCTCTCTGTGCTGTTAGAGGAAATGCCTTAAAATGAAATCATGACTTCAGTCTGCTTTTGCTGAGAGAATATGCAATGAGGAACATTCATCTCTTAAGCAAATAAAGCTCTACTGCTGTTTTCATCCTGGAAACTGTGTCAGTGCATGTTAGCTGCAGGCTTTCCCCTGACTCACACAGTGACGGTGTGTGATTTGGGACCTGTTACCGTCAAACTATGCAGGTAAGTAAAGCCGGTGTAGTGGAAATGATACACCTCCGCTGCCCGGTGTTTATTATTATGACTAGACCTTTGTGTGTGGTGCGCTGGCTTGTCATTAGCGCTGACCTTGCTGAATATGGCAACACAGTGAAACACAATGACAAAACAGGGGGGGGAGGCAACGAGAGGGGGGTAGGTGGGGTGGGAGAGATGGAGGTGAGAGAGAAAGAACCAGAGTCAGAGAGCAGATAGAGAGATATGCAAAGCACACACAAACATGTGCACCTGTGCAATCTGACTCAGTGGTTTGGACGATGGATCATTTGGGAGTGCACGTCCAGCAATAACCCTGCCCCACCTCGATGCATCTGCATTGTTTAACCATGTCCAGTCTGTGCTTGTGTGTGTATGAATGCGTGTGTGTGTGTTTGCTGCAAAGCCCTGTATTGTGCCCAAAGTGGTTCACGAATCCAGAGTCAATGGGCCAGAGCAAAAGCACTGAATGACCCCAGCCTTCCACGGCCACTCCCTCTCTGTCAGTGTATGTGTGTGCATGTGTGTGTGTGTGTGTTGGGGGGGGGGGGGGGGGGTCTGTATTGTACGTTTGTTTCTGCACACTGCGTTTGTGTGTGAATCTGTGAATAACACATCAGGGAATGGAAGCTCACTGCAATATTCATGACTGTACAACAAATTCAGACACCTGCCCAGTCACAGACAGCACACAGACAATAAGGGAAACAGAACAAAGCAGCAAATACATTGTTATAAGCCCACATCCTCAGCGTGTCAAACCAGCAGACTAGTGCTATGTGAATGGTAAAGGCTGAGACAGAGGCACAGAAAGACAAATTAAAGAGAGACAGTTATTTTTTTTTAATAGCAAACAACCTCTGAAAGCTTGTAAGACCACACTGGCTGCTTGCCTAATGGGCCTGGCTGAGAGAAAAGAGAAAAGAAAAATAGACGGACGGAAAACCAGAAGGACGAGTTGGGGGAGAAACGAGCAGTGTGTAAACTTTAGGACACTTTCCCTGAGCACAGCAAATACCCCTTTTCTCTTCACTTTTACAAATCCCGAAAGTGTAAAAATGAGAAAATGAAAAGCTGTAGGTTGTGACAGGGGGAAAATAAAAAAACAAAACGAGCAAACTGAGTAAATCGGGCAAATGAACATCCAAATTTACTGCCGTAAAACACACACGCGCGCGCGCACACACACTGAGGGAGTGAAGCGCGCAGATGTGGGAGGTAGCGCTGTGGATCAGCATACAGCACACAGATGCACTAGGCTTTTTAATCCATCTTCTCCACGAACACTCTCACTTTTGTCTTATTCATTTTCAATCTCTTTCTCATCATTCCTGTGAAATTATGGATGTAACTCCCCGCTGTTTCCCTTTCTCCTTCTCTTCAACTTTGTCTATCCCTTCTTTTTTTATCCCACAATTTCTCTAACTTCTCTCTCTCTCTCTCTCTTTCTCTCACTCCACTAGGAATAGATACGTCTGACCTCTTTCCATTTGTCTTCTTCCTCTGTCTCTTCCTTTTCTTGCCGATCTCAATATCTGCACTTGTGTTTTCACGCTGTGCTGTGATGGATGTGACGTGCGGTGTACAGGGGAATGTTTTTCAACCACCTACTGCTTATGAAGACTATTCAATTAGCGAGTCACTGTTTGAGTAACCTGGGGACTGCTTTAGCAAAGTGTTATTTATGATCGAGGTCAAATGCACCTGGGATTAGCGAAACAAACATGGGGGGAAAAAATGGCAGCAACATTTGTTTTCTCTGCGTGCTCTGATTGTGTGAGAAAAATTGCAGCAATACAAACAGGCTCGGAGAGATCATATGCAGGCAAATAAACATGTACACGCACATACACACACACGCGCGCACGCACACACGCAAAGCCAACCCCAACACTCTAATCCCGTAATGACAGGGCAGGCCTAATAACAGGGGAGGGCACTGAAGCATTCGTCCCTTTGGCCGCATCCAATACACACACACACACACACACACACACATGCATGCACACAAACACACATACACAGCACCCAGAGTTACAAGCCTCTTAAAATATTTCTTTGTTCAAACAAGCAGACTCCTTAAAAGAGAGAGAGAGAAAAAAGAGACGGTCCAGAGGAGGAAAGGAGAAGAAAGGCTATAGTTGTTTCACGGGGGGCTAAGTCCTCAGGTCGGCAAGGAGCAGACAGGTGAGGGATTTAGCTTGGATCTCGCCTCGACTACTTTGAGCTTTTTAGCATGCTCCTCTTTGTTAGCGTGACCCCGTCAGACGGCAACTGAAAGATAACTGATCCGAAACCTCAGGGAGCTAAAAGATGCGTCTCGACAACCTTGTAGAGAGGAGTGTCACAGACACAACAATGTTTGAAATGTCAAACCGGAAGCTTTTTTTTGTTGATGTGTAGCTTCCTGTATTAGCATTATTTCCTGCTATAAGTGCCTGACAAGATGGCTGCTGTATTAATGAAACATGATGACAGCAGGATTTTGTATTCAGCCAGAAAAAGTAATGAGGAAAAAGAAAAAAATTGAACCCCCTAATGACTCCTTCCCTGAAAGTCCTTCCCTTCAGGCTTCTCCACTAGTTAATTATCTTCTCCCCACCTCTTCTCTGAGTAGCTTTTGTTGTGTTCTCCTACAGTCAAACAGACCAAGCACATGGCAACCTGGCATGGGGTAGCCACTCCATTAAAATACTATGCAGTCTAGTTGCCAAACACTTGAGTCTCTGTTTAGCCACAGAAACAGTGAAATGTGTCAACATTGAGAGCGAGGACCCCACGCTCAAGTTATTAGCGCTATTAGCCTGATTGCTTTGTGCGCTATCTTTGTTGGCTCCTCTTTTGTCATCCAGTGTGAGGCCGAGGAGGAGAAAGAGGAAGAGAGAGGGACGCAGAAAGAAAGAGCAAGAGGAGAGATGCCATTCACATTCAAATCGTCCAAGCAGCCTTTTTGCCTTTGTGCGGGGCCAGAGAGCGATGATTAGGAGAAGCCCCCTCCATTTTATGGCAAGACCTCCCCTCCAGCACCCACACACAAACACTCACAGTCACGGTAATTGGTTGCTGCGACATGGACAGGCCAAGGAGGTGATTCCTCTGTGGAATTCCTGAGCCCCCCCCCCCACCCCCTTTTTTTTCTTCCCCCATCAACACACACACATACTTCACCCTGCTAACACTCACTGTCAGTCATTCCACAATGGCTGTCGCACAAGAGGTTTGTCCTGTGTGTGTGTGCGTGTGAGCTAACAGTGACAATGTCGATACCTAGCAAATATCTACCTTTCCTTTTCTTTCTCTCTCCTTGTCACTAATTTTTTTCTCTCCAGATTCTTTCCTTCTCACTCCATCTGACTCTTATATCATCTCTCCCTGTGGGGAAGTCTAATGAACGCAAGTCTTTGCCCTCTGCATTTGTCACTGGGCCCCTGCCCTCAATTATTTTCCCCTAGCCAAAAGATACCTTGGGGCCGAGTACTATTTGGGTTGTTACAGCGTGCCTTTTTGTGTGCGTGTGTGTGTGTGCCAAATGTGTCTGCAGAGGCAATTTCTGACAAGCAGCTCTTACCCAATGATGCTGGGTCTTTGTGATAAATAAACAAAAACAAACACAACAATGTTCTTTTCTGTCAGAGGCTTTTGAGAGAGCAGTGCAGAGCAGAGCAAAGCGGTTGAAATAGAAAAAAGAAAGAGCTTTGATCGTGGTAAGGGGGACATTTGCAAGCTAGTTCAGCTGCTTTTTAGAAATTACATATATGTGAGTGTGCACTTATGAGTGTGCATGTGTGTGTGTGTGCAACACAGTCAAGAGGAGGGTGCTGCCTTTTTCAAGGGCTCATGAAGTCTAGTCTAGTTCCTGTACTGGCGATGGAATGGGCCTCTTTGTCTTTACCCCCTCCCTCTTTTCTTTCTCTTTCTCACTCATTCCCCCTCTTTTTCTTCTCTCTCTCTCTCTTTCTCCTTCCCCCTCTCTCTCTCTCTGCCCCTCCCTTTCCCCTTCTCTCACTAACTCTCCTAATTACAAAGCACAGAGGATCTGACGAACAGGTAGCCCTGAGGGCACCTGTCTACAAAACCAGGTGTGCCTTAAATGTGTGTATGTGCGCAAGGATACATGTATGTCAGCATTCTGTGTGTTAGAATGAGTGTGTGTATGCATGCATGTTCAGCCTTCAGAGGCCTGTGTCTGACTGTAATAAATGAGTGATAGCGCGTGTGTCTGTTTGATATACGGGTGAGTATAAGTGGTTGAGAGTGCTTCTGATTGGTTTATTGTGTTGTCACTGTGGCATTTACTTTATTTAACTTTGACCTCTTGAAACTTTGAAGTTTCTTTTTTCATTTTCACTCGGAGCAAATGCCTGTGGATGAGCATGAAATCTAACTGACTTCAATGGAAATGCAAAAAGATGAACACTTACAAACTAGTTTCCCCAAAGCTCCTTTACCCTCACTCTGTTTGTGTGTGTGCGTGCATGTGTGTGCGTGTGTGCAGGCGTGCACATTCTCTTCCTTCCTAGCCTCAGCTTCCTAGTTAACCATCCAACCCCTCACCCTGCCCAAGACCTAGCCATTCACAGCTGTGTGCATTGTCCCATGGGTTCATTGAATGGCTCTGTGTTCAGTTGCTATTGAATAAGTCACAGCCCCTTCATCAACAGTACTGACAACATACCACATACACACACACAAACACACACGTTCACGGCTTGGGGGTGAACCATTAGCGCATGCTTTATTGGCTGCTTGCTCTCTGACACAAGCCCTTTAGATTGCCTTCAAAATCCAGTTGCAGGTAGGTTGAATGTAAATCATGGACATTTTTGCTCCTCCTACTGCACCTTAATCTAATCACTAAAACATTTTGTCATTTGTCACTTTGTAAATGACAGAGCTTAAGTAACAAACAGCACAGCAGATTACCCAGGGCATGCAGCTGAGTGACTTCAGCTGGCTTTGAACCTGTAGTTACCATCTCATTTCTGAATATTTCTCCCTCGTTAAAGCTTTTGTTCGACTTCCGTAGCATTCCACGTTTATCTTTATGTCTTTGCCTGCCCCTATACTCAACATGCACATAGTTATCTCTGCGTGTGTGTACTGTTCCTGCAAGACTGCTGATGCTGACTGTTGTGACTTAATAACAGAGTCCTGGGCCTTTGTCTGGGAAGAGAGAAACACCTTCTTTCTTTTCTTCTTTTACAGCCATGCCTCCTGGTATGACGTGAACTTTTAGTGGTTTTCATTCCCCCACTGAAACTTTTCTCTCAAAGAGTCATCCCAGCACATGCTGATTTACAACACTGAGATGTTTGGCCTTGTCATAGGAAATCTAACGAGGGCTGCCAGTGCTTTAACTCACCTCTCAACTCTAATGAGTTGAAAAAGCTCATAAATACATCAGACATGAGTAATAATCAAGTGTAGTTCCACTGCAACAATGATTTGGTAAGGCTTTGTGTCATGTATAGCACTTACATCTCATTTCAGATAGGTATGTTCCTCGTTTGCAATTGATTATGTTAAGGGCATCAGGCCTGTCTGTGTTTAACCACCAACAGGAAATGGGCACAGGACCAGACTTCTGTAGGGACGTGGAATGTTTACATCACCTAACATGGAAACTATGGCCTCAAACTTCAGCATAAATGAAGCCTTTTCTCACTTACAACTCTTCCTGGAAATGCTCCACACACCTCTCTCTCTGTTGTACAACATTTTATAATTCAGTCTGGGTTTTGATTCTTTTTTTTTTCTTTTTTTTGTCCCTCCATTCAAATTCAACATCAAACACTGACAGTAAACAGTGTTTAAGCATAACACTCCAGTCATGAATTAGATTGCTGAATCCAAGCGAGGGGTGACTTGTGCAGAGTGTGCGCCTCTGCGTGAGACGCCTTGGTGCCATCATCTGATTTCCTGGCGAATGACTCAGCCAACTGCGACTGAGAAATGCAAACAAGCGAGCAAGGAACAGGTTCGCCTTCACCCCGAGGATCTGCATATGGAAATACACATCTCCTAGTCAAATTTTGTGGGTATTTGTGCATGTGTGTTTGTATTAGTCAAGAGTGAGAAAGGAAGCGCGACAGAGTGATTTGGCTGTCTGTTTATGTGTGTGTGTATGAGATGGAGTGAGCGTGCATGTCACTACAGCTGTTGATTTCATTCCTCATGCTCCCTGGGGGACAGCAATACCTCGAGTACGATTCATATTTAAAACACAATTTAGTGTAACTGCAACCTCATCAAGCTGTGATTGATTCAGGATCTGCCACGCAGATGAAAGGCTAACAAATATACCTGATAAACAGAATGCACGAACACACGTAGGTGCACATTTCACATTTCTATAAAAAGACTTCTTTGACACATACCAAAATAACAAGCGGGCAACATGCGTCCCAACATCAGCTCCTCTGTTACCTCCCTTTCAACCTTGCCTATATATAGCATATACAGTAAAAACTGCACCCTCTGTCTTTTATTCAATTTCCATCTAAGCATTCTTTTGTAGGCAGGGGTTCAAAGCCTTGCTCAAGGGCACGTCAGTAGAAAGAAGTGCAAAAAATGCAGACTGTTCTGTTGTGCAGACAGTGAAGTATACTATATAAAAACAAAGGCTGCAGAATAAAGGACATCATTCAATGGAAGTGAAATTTCTCTTGACACATTATTTAGCAGGCTGTTTTTTTTTTGGGGGGGGGGGGGTTCAGCAAATTTTAATGCAACCAGAGTTTAGCCGCAAATCCGCTGACACAGTGAAAAAGAAAAAAGAAATGTTCACATCTCTCTATCTATCCATCTTATCCCATGTACTTTGGCATTTATTTAAAGCTTGTTTCTGATGTTCAACAATTGCCTCATTATATGTTCATCTACAAAGAGAGCGACATAAAAGTAGGGCGGTGGAGTAATTTACCCGATGAGATAAAGCAATGGCGATATCCTTTGATTCGCTGCTTTGTCTGGTCAAACCTGCAGACTCCTCTGACGATGCCTCAGCGGATGTGGCTAATGAACACGCGGCGCTGTGTGGCACAGAACCCCGATAAGAATCATGTGAGGTAGCGTGGGTGCTAATAAATATGAAGTGCCTCAAAGGTCAAACAAGAAGAGGGAAAGATAGATTATGATTTAATTAATGTTGAAGTAATCCTCATTCTTTCGGAGCAGTGCTGTTTAAATGTTAAAATCTGAAAGAAAACATACTTCAAATGAGTTAAAGGGGAAAATATGTGAGTCATTTAAGCAACTGTCTATACAAAGCGGGTGATTCTTTGACTTTGTGTCTGAGTAGAAATTCACCTGGCGCCTCGGCCTCTCTGAGGGATTATGGGTATTGGTGGTGCAGGCTAACATTGTGACAGGTGAGTGTCAGGACTTGCTAACTCCATCCAAGTCATGTTTAGCACACCTGCACTCATACTTTACCTTCATCGACCACCCGTCACATTCCTACAGATCCTGTCCTTTTGTGAACGAAAAGCCTCCTTGGCCTTGTGGTGACAGAGACCAAGCTAGAGCTAGAAAAAAAAAGACCTCACAGGTTTGATCTCCAAGGTCAGCGTGTGTCCATTAACAGACTGTTAAAATGTCCTTCAGATGAGAAATGAACCTGTATTGGCTCAAGTCAGTCTGGATTGGAGCACTGCGCGAATCTTACTGCGGTGAAATTAAAATGTTGGACCATGCATGCAGGATGCAAAAGGCAATGAATGAGGAATGAACCGTGTTCAAACAATAACAGAATGTGTGCCAACAGTCCCCTGCATTTTCAATGCATTACCTCTCAGCTTGATACGGCAACAGCACAAAGGAAATAACTATTGAGTATGGGTTTATTTGTCTAGATAAGCGAGGGAGAGGCGAGTAAAGAGAGAGAGGGAGAGAGATTCCCAGCTTTGGGTGTGGCAGTCATTCAGCACACACTCATTTATACCGACGTTAGTTATAAGTCTCCACGGATTTCACTAAAAGTGGAAAGAGACAGAGCGAGAGAGGAAAGAGGGGGAAGAGAAAGAGTCACGGAAAAAACAGAGGAGAGAAGGGGGAGCAAGAGATGGGAGTGCAAAAGAAGAGAAGTGATATTCAAAGAAGAGACAAAGAGTGAGGGAGCAAACAAAGCGGGGAAAGAGATGGGAATGAAAGGCAAGGGGGGCCAGTAAGGTAACAAAGGAGGGGGGGCAGGGGGCAGGAGGGAGGAGAAAACACAGAGGAGAGAAAAGGAGGGAGAGGAGAGGATGGAGAGCTGGTAGACACTCTGTTGTATTCCCCACAGCCCCTGCACTTCTTTCATTGCCACTGTGTTTTTGGCACGCTGACACGCAGCGGCCTTCGGAGACCAAGTGTGTGTCTGCATGTAGACGTCTACAATATCCTGTGTATGTTTGTGTGTTCGCCTGAAGTGTCTGTGTTTGACATGCAGCCTGATGGGAACTGTTCTTGCTCATTGCCTTACTGCAGGCCAGGGAGCCATCGTCTACTTCAGTGCTGTCCTTTTCTCTGTTCTCTCGTCCTTTTCTTCCTCCTGCCCCCATGCCAACCACGGCCTCCATTCATAACGGCCCGATAGCTGTAGCAACAGACTGTGTAGAAGATAGCGCTCGGACCAAAATATGAAAATGTGATAGCAGCAACTGTCCTTGGGGAGCAAGTGTGAATTTCAATGGAAACATTTTAGTTGTGCACAGAGTGCTTTTTGTGTGTGCGTGGACACGCTCACCTGTGTGAATGAATGAGTATTTGTTTGTAAGGGTGGAAGCGTGCGATTATCTGACTGTCTCAGAGGCGCTGGAAGCATAAATATGCACAAACACACACATACACACACTGTTCTGTTGAATAGGAGGTGGGCTATTGTGCTGCCTGTGCAGACGGATTGTGCGTGAGCAGTTACTTCACAGCTCTAATAGCAGGTTTTAGACAATTTTGTGTGTCAGCAATGGCTGACTCAACAAACAGAACTCAATTACATGGGAACACAAACCCTTACTGTACACTTACATAATACCAATGCATACACATTATGCATAATACATTATTTAAACAATAATAATACCAATACACATACAAATAGAAAATGAGACATGTTATTAAGACTGGGGCACACACACACACACACACACACAGTCACAGACACAGATCCTGTTTGTTCACTGGGGGTGTAGCTTAGAAAGAGCTGGAACCGGGCATTGAATAAAAGCTGTGGCTTTTTGAATGGCTGCGCACCACAAGAAAAGTGCTTAGCACCCAGCTTTGCCACTCTGTTTCAATAGCCACTGGGTCTCTCTCACAAACACACACACACTCACAGTCTCTCTTTCTCTCCCTCATTGTTTCCCTTAATACAGTCTATCCTAATACAGTCATCTGCCAACATATCAGATCACCTTACAATGCACTTCCAGCACAGCATGTAATGATCGTGTTGAATCTAATTAAAGATGCCTACTTCCTGTTCCACCCGGAACAGCTGCCTGTGTGTCTGCATTGAGGGGCAAAGCCCCAACGCGGTCCGCATTTTCCGCATGCCAGTGGCTTCCAATTACTTTAAAACAGTTTAAAAAATACCGCAGTGGTAGAGACCAAAAGTCTTTGAGGTCGGCTTGTTTCTTTTCTGCTTCTCCTCGGAAACTTGCACAGGCAAAACAAAACAAAAAAACAGATCCAGGGTAGGAGTCTTGGGGACTATCCTATTAGCCTGGGCGGTAGCTAGACATACCAAAAGCCATCTTTTGGCTCATCGAGCAACTACGGATGATTTATGAAGATGTTGCGGTGTAATTACCAGGTCAATTATCACCGCCAGTCATGTTAATTTCCCAGGTATGCCCTCGTTTACCTGTGAGAAAGGGGGGGAAAAATGTTGGGAATAGAGAAAAAAAAATTGCAGATTGGGAATTTTAGGAGATGAGTAATTACACTATACCCCCCCCCTCACCATCACACATTCACATCATTGCACCTCCACTCCCCTGTCCTCTGTTTTTTCTAAAGGAAGGATAAGGAGGAGCAGGTGACGTGCGAGCCCTGCGGGCAGGCTGGTGCCTCTCACATCAGCTCATTAAGTCGGCAGAGACGGGGTTTGTTACAGTTTACCTGCCTGCCCAGTCATTAGCCATTCAGGTCAAACACACTGCTGACAAAAAGGGAGGTGAGGGCAGTTAAAGTAAGGAATGTAGCTCGCCAGATCAGGGCTCTGCGGGTCTGTATGACTAAGACAATCTCAAAAACACTTGCACGCACACCCACACACACGCACCCTTTCTCTAACAGCCACGCAAATCCACACACACAAAGACCACATGTAGCACAAGCACAGATACCTCACTCCCTGTGCAATCGCATACAAAAAAGTGGGGAGTGGTGCTGTATGTAAAACAATTAAAGTCCTAATGTGGTATGAGACATTACAAATACAAACAGGAACGGGGACAACGGCTCAGACACCAGATGCTGTTTATATAAAACACTGGGTGAAGGAAAACGGGCAGGTTATCTCATTTTGTCCTTTCTCTCCCTCAAATCCTTTTCAGTTTCTCCTTCACATACATGGCCACCACCACTACCACTATTCTTCTCCATCTCTTACACCGTGTTTACGTGTGCTCTTGCTGGCTTTGACAGACTTGCTTTTACGTTAAAGTTGTTTAAATTTCCATCCTGCAAAAGAAAAAACCCTGGCAGTTACCTTGCTCTCTTGCGTGAGACAGCTGGGTACAACCTCATTTCTGTCTTCATTCTTTGCACTGCGAACAACGGTTAATGATCTATGATGACAAGCAGCTGCCGATTGATTACTGGAAAGCCTTCATGTATTTATTTTGAGCACCAGGCTTTTATTTCATCTCTGAAGTGGGTGGTGGCACAAAAAATGTGTTTATTGGTTATTTGGCATCATTAATTTAGAGTAAGGGGTGCAGGGGGTGGGGTCATCGTAATTTATTGCTATTTTGCTTTTCCATGTCACATGCCCACAAATGGCTGTGTGGGATTAATTGTGTTGATCTGTTTTGGAGTGGATGCTCTCTCTCACACTCTCACACTGTCTCTCTCTCTCTCCCTCTCACCATCCCTCGCTTCTACAGAGATTCTTGTCAGAGCGGCATTCTTAATCGCCACTGAGTTAATTAATCTCACACTTGGCTGCTGTAATAACTTGACTTGTTAGACCTCCTCTGTGCAAATGGACTTCACCTCTTTAGCAGCTAAAAGCACCGGTAATGAACCAGCCAGGAGACGAGCATACAGCGAGAGCATCCATAAAAAGCTTAAAACGTTGCCGTGTCACTGCTAATATCTGCTTGACCTTACATGCACGTTAACATTTACATTTCAACCATATAGCTTGTGTTCTCTGCAAGGTGGCCTTGCTGTAAGTGTAACCGTGCTGCAGGATAAGCTTCCGCTTCTGCTTCTCAGACTGCCAACATTGCAGGATAATATGAGAAAATGCGAAGATCAGCTGGAACATTCTGACAACAGATGCAAAAAAAAAAAAACTTTATGTGACTCTAGAGGGATGATGCAATTTGAAGGGAGTAAATAAGAGCTGAGAAGATGGAGAAGTACTTGCTGGCTGTTAAAGGTAAGAGCCGTTGTACTGCCTCAATAAATTATTACCACATTTCTTTTAGCGTAATAAGCACTAATAAAGAAATTAACTGCTGTGGAGATTGGCAAACACTAACTTCTCAAGTACACAATGCACCACACAGATTCCAAGAGTCTGGCTACATAACTTTACAGTACACAGAGACATAAAATTTATGACACAAAACAATAACTACATTTATACTGCAAACAATACAAAACTCTGTTCTCATTCAATGCTTTCAACAACATGATCTGAATACAATGAAGGGCTGTTTTTGGTTATTTTTATATTTGCTCTGAAAAACAAAAAAAAAGTCAGTAGAAAAGGAAGTAGCACCACCTAGTTCCACCTTTTTTTTTTTAAGAGAAATTTGGTAGCAGCATCGAGAGAAATGAGAGAAACAGGAAAGTTACAGCCAGACTATAGCCCTAAGCATCCAGACTGTACCTGTTTTCAGCCCAGCTCAGCATTATCTGGTCAATCTCCTGGTCAGGGATTGGTGAGGTCCCAAACCTTATTACATATTAATGTATTTAACCTATGGAGAAACCACTCGATAGATAGCAGTGGCACAGAATCCTGGCTCTGGGCAATTAAAAGAAATTGACGGATGGACAGACAAGCATCCAAGGCTGCTGGGGTCCATATGGCAGGGGGTTTCAGAGGCCCGCTTCAATTACATAAAGACCTCTGCGCATTGGCATGACACACAGAAGGCCCCAGACAGCAACATGAGTGAAAGAAGGAATAAATCATACAGCGGTTAGTGACACACACGCACATGGACACACACATATGCACATACTCATCCACAGAAACTGAAAGAGAAGCAAGGATACAAGTCCCTAAATGCAAATCCACACACACTCACTGCACAGGGCAACACAGACGTAGACAAAATGAGCTTTCCATCTCTCTCTAACACGCACTCACACAAACAGAAACTCATCCTGTCATTGTCCTAGTAAGATGGATGTTGAAATAATAGCACCATGATTACAAAACCACTTGCATCACTGGTCCATGCTCAAGGACCCTCACACACTTCAGCAAGTCAGCTAAACCCAAGCCAGCTGACTGCCCTAGAGTTTATGCCTGGACTCCTTTCATCTAAAGGTGCTATGTTGTCCTTAAAACTCCTTAACAGCAGCATAAATCTTAGGGAAAGAAGCTGGTTGTGCGCTAAGACAAGGGAGGAGGGACACTAGCCAAACAGGAAGTGAGGTAAGTTTAAGTTTGATGGTTTGGCTGAGCGATGTGGATGACAAATGAGATTAGGGAGGGAAAGGGGCATTCAGGGTTAAACATCTTTTCTCCTCGAGCTTGTTTATTCTCTATAAGAGATATATAGTGTAGATATATTTCATTCTGTCACCTGTCTGCTTCTCCATCCCTCTAATTCTCATGGGAAATGTAGGAGGATAATGTATTATTCACTGTTCATTGATATGTAACTAAAGCTGGCAGTATGGAAGGGGCATTGTGTCACCAATTACCCCCATACCACCAGTACCTACACACATGCGCACACACACACAGTAGCTCTAGCCACAAAGCCGCCAGGCCGCCAGGCATCCATTGATTTATGAGCTGACACGCAGTCTATGTTTACACATATGTGTGCACACATATTTTCCTGTATCTAAAACATGGATTTCCATTTGCGTTTGAGTGTGTATGTGTGTGCACATGCATGCAGGTGGTTGCGTGTGTGTGTGTCTGGAAACAGACAGTCATCTGGGAATTTCAACAGGACCACACAAGTATTTTAAAGGTGCCACATGAATTCACAGGAAGATGGCAAGTAGATCAAAAGGGCAAGGATCATGCTCAGAGGTCATTGGTTAAAAAGGTCAGGTTGACAAACAGTACTTAGTTTATACATTAACCTTTGATTTATGTGTTTTGCTGTGTTGACTGCACGTTGCACTTTCAAATTATCTGCTTGGTCTGAGTACTGCACAGAATGATGGGATAAATTGTGCCTCAGGTCAAAAGAGAAACAAAAATGGTTTGTAGAGCTGAAGCTATGCTGAAGGCAGCAAGGAAATTGCCTTTCTTTTTTCTTCTCAGTGTCTATTCAAACAATGTGCACAATGAAGTGAGCATAAATGAGAGGAAGCTTGTTTTGCACCGGGGTTGTCCAAGAGACAACAACAGTTAACTTTTTCATAACTCACCCAGAAGTACCCTTCACCTAGCCACCTGCCTTATTGTGATCCTCAGAACACAGCCTGTGGCAAACTTGCCAAGTTAAAAAATAACAATCCCTCTGTTTATGCCTAAACTCACCCATTAGCACATGTGTTCAGTTGGGTTCAGTTCTGTTGTGCCCTGTGGTGATACAATCTGAAGGGAATAAACAACGCCGAGGTGCCAGTTTGTTTTTTGCCTCCCCAAACTCCAGACATGGGAAATACGATGCACCAAAAATATCTGTATGTTTCCATCCAACTCACGTGTTCCATCTACCTTAAACACACGCACAAATACTCAAGCCAGACCTCTTGGTGGTCCAAGTGAGCTAGGTGGGGTTGGTTATGCTCCAACCGCAGGGTGTGGATCAGCAGTGACCTGATTAGTCATCGGCCCTGACCCTGAAACAGCCAAAGTGGGTAGAATACAAATGAATCCCCAGGGCTGCTGGCCAGTAAATCTGACTTGGGACCAGTGTTTATGGGATTGAAACCGCACCACACAAGGCCACAGCGGATGGGCTTACTGACCCTGAACAGTGACTTCACTGAAAGGAAGGGAAAAAGGCTTTTGGGCTGAGTGTTTGCAGGACTGATTGGTAGTTACAGTAATTATAAGATTGGGGTTATAGGAATGATGTCATGCAACTGGCATACTTCATTCAAAAAAGGTGTTACGAAGTCAACAGTACACATCTGTTGCATTTCAATGAGTCCAACAAGCCCTTGTAACATACCTATATCAATAAATCATGACTGAAATCTGCATAGCCCTCTCAAGCTCTAGGTAAGTGTTAATATTTCACCAACATGAAATGTTCTGTTCCTTCAGGTTCTCTTCCATATCTGATGACTATGGAGGCTCAACACATCCGGCCTGCTCTATTTATGGGTTAATGAACAGGTGAGGAATTACTTAGACAGACGGAGATGGGAATTGATTTTTTTTAAGTGTTGCCTCATTATCCCATGTGGGGCACTTTATCCAGTATACCACAGAAACACAACACCAAACAACGTGGGTGTGTAATGTCAAGGTCATATGGGGCGTTATGGTTGCATGTGTGCATAGACAGAATGGGGGGCGGGGTTTAGTGGTCTGAATTGAGATTGTATGGATTGTCTGGAAGCCGAGCCATTAGTGAGGGACTAATTATGGGACTAATAAGTGGTCTTCAGCACCGGTCGAAGCCAAGATTCATAAATAAGTAAGTGCAGGGGCAGCTTGGTCGCTTAATTAACAAAGCGTGAAAAAAGGGTGTGAATCCCAAGTGGCGCAAACCCAATCTGGTTGCAAGGATGGGCTACCGACAACAATCCTGTCTGTCTTGGTGGCATTGATTGATGGCAAGCCAAATTGAATCTCTAATCATCACCACCCTTTTAGTTCCTGCACCCCTGGGGATTTACAGAGGCCAAAAGTGGCACAGGGGGTAATGCTTTTGTATCTCATTCCTGACACTAGTGGCACAAACATTGCAACACCCCCCCCTCCACACACATGCACACGTAACCTCTCTCGCCTGTTCACTTGACCATCCCCATCTGGCCAGGGGTTATCTGACCCCTCTGGGTGTTCTCGCTCACACTTTCATGTCTCCGTCGATTGTTTTCACACTAAGCTGTTTGGCTGAGGCATTTAAAACCCAGACACCTCACGCGACTTGCTCTTAGACACCCTCTGCCAGCTAAAGCAACATATTGCGTTACAGCCTACTGAGGCACTCTTGCCTTTCTTTTTATGTAGCCGTTCCCTCTGCTCTAATCTTGTTATTGTACGAGTTGACAGGCAAGGAACATGTCTTGTGAAAAAAGCAGAGGGCGACAATGACATGTTGAAAGGAAAGAGCATGTCAGACCTGTCACTTAAGTGTCAGTCTTTGAACCTGTTTTTTTTCTGTTCTGTATACAGAACACCATTTGGCCTTCGTGAGATACTGAATACAGTTCAGGTCAGTGGAATGAGCTGAGATGACGTGCGTTTGCCATGCCTTTTAACTTAAGACTTTCCTCTTTCCACACACAATAGGGGAAGTCATCCTGACAGTCGAGACGTTATCAAGTAGTAGGTAACAACAAAGGGTCTCTGAGCAGTAAATAGCATCTGTCTCCGAGCTGTTTACTGTCGCTGTTGGGATTTTGATACCACAAGGGCATGAGATAACAGGGAGAGGAAAATAATACCGCAATTAGGACCTATACTGTAACTGTGATAAGCTGCAGCCACAGAGAGGGACCTGAACAGGGGCAGGGGGCAGAACGATGGACAAAAAGGATGAGATGAAAGAACAAAGGCATAGAATGACAGTTTTTGTATTGAGAGGGACCGGAGAGATCATAGACTAACAGCAAGGCTGGGAAAGAGACAAGGCCAAAGAAAGTGGTAGCAAAAAAAAAAAGGTGGGGCAGGTAAACACTGCATAAAAGAAAGCTTTGTGTGCAAAGGATTTTTTTTTTTTTTTGCTTTATGTCCACCTTATTTCGTTAGAAACCCTTGATCCTTTTTTGGTTCTTCCTCTTTGACAGGGCCGTAGCGCCGAGCTGTCTGGCCGGCACAATACATGAGGTCTCTGACCCTCAAGTTGGTACCTTGGCACCTGATTAACCTGTGTAAAACCGCCAGTGCAGTTGCACAACTTCAGACTTCCCCTAATCAAACCAAAAAAGTACTGCTTTTTATATTTTATATAAAATACTGCAATAAAGTACTGCTTTTTATACACCAGTGACAAGATCTTCAACACCAGAATTTGACACTGTGCTTTGTTCCCATTGATGAATGGTTTAACAAGGCTTTGAATTTCTCCGACATTTAACCGTAAGCAGATAACAAAACCACAATGCTCCGCTGTTGGTGGGCTCGCAATCTCAACTCGTATAAGATTTGTGTTTACTCACTCACTCCCTCTGCCTTTTGTTCAGCTGTAATTATTTCGTTCCGTCTGCCATTGACTCACCTATTCTGACACTATCGGAGATTGCATCTTGAAATTGTCGCACAATGTTTCAATTGATTGGCACTGGCTTCCTTGTCAGACTCATTAAAATCCCGCCTGCAGATTCCTTCCTGACTGCAGTCAAAGCCTAGACCTTTCATCTAGGACCAATGCGGGCGCGTGTGTGGGTAAAAGACAGTTAAGTACTGGTGGGAAGGTGAAGCTCCCCTTCCCAGGCACAATCCTGTATCAGGAAGGAAGCTGCATGGTGTGAAAGTGCAGATTTGGACGATAGATAGGTGGCAAATTTCCAAATCAGGAGATTACGGTTTCTCTGCTCAGATGGATCTCACCTACTGCTGCTTTGTTACCTCACTTCTCACACTCACTTCCTCTTCTCCAACCTTCTCTCCACTAACCTCAACTCAGTTGACCTTGGTTCCTTGGCCCCTCTTTTCAACCTCTGGCCCCGGACAGTTACTTCTCTCAACGCCTTCTGAAATGAATCGGCTGGCCAATGAACAGCGGCTTTAGAAAATGAGCACCCTCTCTTATTGCTCCCTTCTCTCACTCTGCATGGCCTCGCACATACACACACAGCTCCAACTTTGAGGTGCTTTAATAACTAATAACCTTTCTGACTTTGACTCAGTAGGTGGGGGAGTGGAGGATGGTGAGAGTTGGACCCACCATACACAGGGTTCACCTAGCCAAGCTAGAGCCTCCAACGCCAGAGGTAGGGCGGGGCGGTTTGTGCATCATAGAACGGGGCATCCATGGAAATGAATGAGCTTGCACCTGGCTGAAATCCGCCACCTGCTATCTCTGGACTTCCTGTGATGCTGGAATCCACAGTGCTAACACTCCAGTAGTGCAAAGGTAAAAGCAAGGTCAGAAACCGCACATAAACTCTAAGAGAAGACGTCTTGCTTTTTCTTGATCTTGTTTTTAATCCTTTCTCTCTCTTTCATTGCGCACACATGCGCATCCACAGTTACACACCATCAAAACGACATATTTCTGGGGAAACGAAGCGGCTAAGAAATTAAGAGTCTTTGAAGTGTCTAGATGTTTCTTCTCTTCTCGATCTCTGAGCCCCCCTGCTGCTCTGTTGGGACGGGGGAGAGAGGCGCTGATCGATGGGGTCTGACAGCAGCGAAATGAATGGAACCAGCTGATTGATTCATTAGCAGAGGAGTGAGGGGTGATGTGGACGTGGGCCCTGACCCTAATAAGCGGGTGGGTGCATCGGTGAGGATTTCACGGAGGGGGAAAGGCTTGTGTGCATGTGTAGTGGGGAGAGGTAATGTGTGCGTACGTGTGTACTGCTGTGTGACTAAGCGACTGTCACCATTCATGTGTGTGCACTGTGCAGTGTGTGTGTGTGTGTGTGTGTTGGGAGGTCAGAAGGGATTTCCAAAGGGTGTGGGAGGGGAAAGGGAACTGTTTATGGCCTGACTTGGCACAGAGGGAGGGGGTCAGCCTATATTGTCTGGCACTTTCATCTGACTCATTGCAATTAGTCTTTCACAGTGCTCACTGTCAAATCCCTGTTAAAATCACAGCTAACCACCACCATGTCACACTGGCCCACACATATAGAACTAATGTTTGAGCCTGCATGGTGTGTATGGATTTGTATTTATCCTCGGTGAAGTGAACTTGCAGTGAGAACAGACATTTTCCTGTCAAAAGGAAGAAAGTCTGCCAGAGAACAGACTTTCTTTAAAAGTGGAACGGCTCTGTGAACTGACTGAAGCTGATGGCAAACCCACAGGGTGGCCTCACTTCCCATCCTCCGTCTGCTGCCGAAAACACACATCATGAGTATCTGTGTCACACACACACACACACACAGGCGCACCAATTTATAGCTGTGTCATCTACAGCTCTACCAAATGGACAAGTGTTAGGATCATCTGAGTAACACAACACTAAAACCAACACCTCCACATCTGCTGGATTGCCCTCGTGAACAACTTTCCTGAGCAAGGCCTTCTAACCTTCCCTTCATTGTCCTCTAAATATTGCACTCAGTTAAACATTAAAGTCACTATGTCACTGTGACTCCATTTTGACTTGAGCGGAGGTTAAATAAATGCTCCTCACAGCTGGCAGCGCCTCCAGGAGACTGCAGCGTGGAACCATGGGGATTATGTAAATATCCTGACACAAGGTCACATGTGATCGGCACCGCTGCCACTGAAATGTGCTGGATTCAACCTGGGAGAGCTGCGCACAGGAGGAGGAGGAGGAGGAGGAGGAGGAGGAGGAGGAGGAGGATGTCTTTAAGATTGAATTTGGTGCACTGTTGATAAGAGAGCAGGGGTCTGGTTAAGCCTGCTGCTGTTCTTGAGAAGACAAAAAGAGGAAGGGAGAAATATTTAATGGAAGTGGGGGAGCCCTCCTCATGCCTGCGGGCCTTTTGAAGTGTAGATGAAGTGCAGGTGGCAAGTGTTTTTGACACCAAGGATGAGAAGTGGGCCAGAATCAGGTGTAATAGCGGCCTGCTGCAAGGCGGCGCTCCCCGTGAACAGACCCCTTACTAAGTAAAATATACACTCGTGTTCTCACACAGGCATTATGGTTAATTACAGTGGACATCTGAGCCCATCACATCAGTCATGACTGCAGCGTTTCCCTTGAAGCTGTTCCTATCATCACACATGAGCTTACTCAGGATGGTTGTTTGAAAATTAGCAAAGGCTGTTTTCCTACTCTTGAAGTGAACAGGGCCTGGGGCTAGGTCCTCTGCCACAGAAAGTCCCAGCATCCACCACTCAGCTATAGTTAAATTTCCCTCCCCATCTTGCTTTTCTTCTGATATTTAACAAGACTGGCAAAGGCTGAAACCAGGTGATGTGGCCTTTCTTCCCCCCTCAAGGCACAGTGTTTTACAGCAGCATTCACTCTCCAGACAGATGTAACTGGCCATTTTTTAAAGTCAAATATCAAAGATCTTTTTCTGCTCCATCGGCAAAATTTGTTACAAGAGCCTGTAGCTCGTAAAGAAATTGTGGGAGGAGGCCCTGAGGTGGATCTGACTGCTGCTAAGAGAAGTCACCCCCCCTCCTTTAAACTCCACCCTACAAACTTCCAGTGCCTGCTGCCATTTCTGTACTTGCCAACAGACAAGCAGCCATAATGGCCATCGTATGTCCGGACAGGCTCTTAGTCATCTCTCTGAAGTGCTCCACATCCTACATGCAAATAGCAGAACTGCCCTGATCTGCAAACCGTCCATGATGACCAAAAAAAAAAAAAAAGTCAAGCGCACATCGCTGACCCAGTCTCCGACTGTGCTTTTGACCCGGTCTGTTTGTATGAGTGTTTGTGTGTGTCAACGAGCCCTGCAAAGTTGCGCAGTGGGTCTCTCTAAATATACACATCCTCTTTCAGAGTATTTTTATTCACCACTGGAAAAAGGATAACCCCTGGAGCTTGATTGTGTTAGGACAGCTATTGTTGAGAAGCGATGAGGCTAGCCTTGGAGAGTTAGCCCCCTCCTCATCGAAAAATCATCCAAGCAGACCCCCCCACGTGACCTCTGGGAAGGGGTCACAAGACGTGGGTTGAGCGTGGGCGGAAAACACAGGGGGTCTTAACTCACTTATAATCTGGTCATTTCTGACACATGGTACTTTCAGTTGCTTTTTATGGACATCCGGTGCAGACAGGGCCCATAAAACGCCAACTCCGGCAGCCATTAATATTATGTCAGACATTTCATCAGTATTTTGAAAGCCATTAATATAATTTTACAGTAAGGCTCAAAGAGGGAGAAGACCTGTCTGTGAGTGAACTTACATGTGACACACCCGCCATCCATATACAGACACACACTGGTGTGCAGAAAAAATTCATGTTGAAGACAAAAAAAAAAAAAAAAAAAAAAGAGGAGTAGTCAGTGAATGTCTTTTTAAAGAAATCACAGGGGATAAGATTCACAAGAGTATTTTTCAGAAAAAAATATATATATCAATGTCATAAGCTGAAGATCAGTTCCTATTAATGAGAGGATCTCTATCTCTCTGCTGCCATTAGATAACTCTAACCACCTTAGTTGGGGGATGGAGCAGACTTTGACACACTGTACCTCCAACAACACACACAAATACGCACTCTAACTCCCTTAATGTACCACCCATCTTGCTCTCCCTGTTAGCTCCAAATCTCCCTCACTCTCTTCCTCTCATTCACTCCCTGTGTGTGTGTGTGTGTGTGTGTGTGTGTGTGTTCGTCTGTGTGTGTCGCTCTCTCCCTTGTTCTGCACGGCTGACTGCAGACAGCAGCAGTGTGTCTGTGTGGTGGGCAGGCCCAGACACATTCGCCCTCTCCTGCTTGCTCTCAACAGTCGGTGTCAAAGACCTGCCATCCCACAAGGCCCCTCTGTTGGACGCCAGGATGGACTGCACACACAAGTGCCATATAGATAAAACAGTCATATGCGCAACGCACAAAACTGCATTCTCACATACACCTTTGGAAATGGTCCAGAAAATATCCAAAGAAGATGGCACCGTGGCATACTGCTCGCTTCGGCTTGTTCCCATGACCACAAATACATAACTTCAAAGCAATTACATCAACACTGTGAGAAAGGAAGGGCCAATTTTAACACTAGGCACAGCTATATTAGTGTGATTATGTTTGTAAAAGCAAGCGTAACATGTGGTGAAATGCAGTAAAAGTTGTACTTAGACTTAACTTACTTAGACTAACATACAGTAGAGCAGTTATAGCGTAAGTTAATCACATTTCACTACTTGTAATCACATTATTCATGTCACAGTTACTGTATGTCATATATACTAGATTGGTGTCACTTAACTGTGTCGTATAAATGAATGAATTGAACTATTTTGAGTATTAGCTGCTTAAAGTTGATGCTTTTGTGCACATATAGCCACGACCGTTTTGAGTTTAGTAGGATTTAAGTAGTTGTGTAGGTCACTGTAGAGTGACGTTCACTGCTGACAAAACAAACTGTATCAGCCTGCTTTAATAACAATATCATTAGTTCCATTTTTTTTTTCTAATGCTGGTTTGTGTTCTGCCCCTGCTGATCCTGTTTTCTCCAAAAGCCAAACCAGAGAGTCGCCTTTGTGATGCAAAGCCCTTAACAAATACAGTGAAACGGATTTGACTTGACAACATCCCGGGTGTCATATTTTCTCATCCTCAATAGAGACTCCACAGCAGAGTTATACAGAATCAAATCTGAATGGACAACATCCACATTTTCACCCCTGCAGCATGATTTTCATTGGTCATCCTGCTTCCTGGTGTGTGAAGGCCCCAGCAGGCCTGACACGGCTGTTGGTTGCCTACATGTGAAATTCCAGCTCGGTGAATCTTTCCACGACGCCATTTGAGCTATGACCCATCGGTCGGTGCACATGAGCACTCCCGCAGGCCCATTGCATCTGTAAAGTCTGTCAGCTCTGCTGCTCTCTAGGTCTCTGATCCAAATCCGCCCCATATCCCAGCTAGGCAGCCACCACCACCACAACAGCCCCCCCCCCACCCAATACCATCCCACCCCAACTCCCAACATGTCGTCATCCACTCCCCCGTCTTCCTGAGCGCCTTACGCCAATCTGAACCTAAGTCACTGTACATCTGTTCAACATGGCTGCTGCCTAGCATATGACCTACTGAGTGGCTGGGATCCCTGTCGAGGTCAAGATACCAGGATACCGGTGAGGGTGATGGACTGGAACTGCTGTTGTCTCTCATGTCTTTATGCTTTCTTTTGTCCGTGTATGCTTTTACACCAGGGCAGATCTGTGAATGCTGACCTGGCTCTGCAATTTGTTTCTGTCAGAGTAGAGTTATTAGAGGAAGCACTAATGTGTGGCACAAGTGCAAGAGCTGAATGAAGGCAAGGATTTAAATTGTACATATACTTCATAGTGAGATGCAAAAAAAAAAAAATGTAATTATAATAATAATAATGTTACCAGTATTTATATTTATTTATTTATTAATTTTTTGTTTTTGTTGAAAAAAAATATAGAACATGATAATAATTTTTTGTATGCACAGCCTATGAAATATATATTTATTAAACTTTATTAAACTTGATATGTAAGTGTTGTTATAATACTATTATTATTGTTTTTATTAATAATAATAATTCATAGATTTTTTTTTTCATTAACTTTATTCCTATTACTTCTGGTAGTAGTCGTAGTAGTAATGGTTGATGTTATCATAAGTATTACACTGGATAGGCAGAAACCGTTTGTGCCTCTGAGCCCCGTGTGCTCTCGAGTCATCCTTCACCCTGAAAATTGATTCAGGACGCATTGATAAATATCCTTATGAGTTGGTAATTGCTTCTAGCAAGAAGACAGCTCGGCAGCCTCCCGCATCAAACCTGATTCTGCGCTTTTACTGAGCAGCGCTAATTCGCCCGATCAATAAGACCGCATCAATTGACACTTAGTACACTCTGTTTGTGTGAGTGTTGGTGCGACTCTCTCTTATTACACCACTCTGCCTGAGCAATTATTATTATTTTATCATTAAAAATCAAATAAGGCTCCTACTTCTGTTCCATAACACCAGCTTTCTCAAATAATGAAATGATAGATAGATAGATAGATAGATAGATAGATAGATAGATAGATAGATAGAAATTGACCTCTTTGTTGCACTTTTGCAATGATTCATTAGTAGAACTGCCCAAATGACTTTGCCTTTATTTTGTAAATTCACCTCCACGCCTCTTCAGCAAGCTTCCCCTCGGCCCTTGAAACGCTTTGTGTGCTGGCCACCTCTAATAGCCCCCTTTGTCACGTCAATTGTGACCCTAAAACACATTTGTTCAGTAATTTGCTTGTGAATGTTATGCAGAAGAGCTCCCGAAGTAAAGTTTCCACACAGCAGCAGCAGCAGCAGCAGCAGCAGCAGCTCTGACTGTTCAAGTCCTGCTCGGGCCACACACATGCTGCGCTCTTAAATAAAGCCCCGGGTGGATGGAGGCCTTCAGGACAGCAAAGTGTGCCGGACAAAATGGCCCCGCGTTACTGGCCCTTTTCTGTCATGAGTGTTAACGTGGCCATCGCAGCATATACATGGGCCAAATTTGATGTTGAACTTCATTACTGTATCAGAGAGAACAGGTTTTTTTTAAAGGGCAAAAACTAAAACGGTTGAACTTTTTTTTGTCAGGATTCACATTAAATCACGTAAAACAACTTCACCTACATTTTAACTGAGACGTGTGTTTTTTTTATTGGTGGAATTTGACTTTATGCACATTTTTCACTTCTGGTGTGAGTTTATAGTTACAAGTGAGATAAAGTGTTTTTAATGCATTCCTCCTCTTTACATAAAATCTCTCAGATAGGCTGGTGTCTGCCTGCTGATCACCGACTGGAGATCATCATTTACAACACCCCCCTTTATGATTTCCCCTGCCTCACTGACAGTAAAATAATGATGGTGATGATGATGATGATGGTGGTGGTGGTGGTGATGATGACGATGGCGAGGGGAGCTCATCTGCTAAATAAAGAGCAGGGAAGAAGGAGAGAGAGAATAAACCAGAGGGGAGTTTGATGAGAAATGTGCCAACTGCAAAACAGGCACAGGAGAGCTCCCGTGGAGGTGTGATCTCACCCACATAAAAAACAGAAACATGTGCGCTTCAAAGAGCCTGACTGTGCGGAATCATTCCACGAAACACACCGCCGTAAACAGACAGGAGAGGGGGGTGGGCGGGGGGGGCTGGGGGGGCACGGAGGGGTGAGTGCGGGAACCCCGAGCCGCCGCCATAAAAGCCCATTTGTCTTAGTTTAGTGAGAAAGATTTTTCCAGGTGAGAGTCATTCAAGTGTAAGTCACCGTCAGAGGGTCTGAGCTGAGAGTGCGACTTTAAACACACACTTTTTTTGATTTTTCCACTGAACACAAGTTGTTTGTTTCACTTGAAACTTCACAGTCCGATGAGCCGCAGATAAGAAACAGCGATACATCTCCTTTGGAGCACTTGAATTCCCATTACGCACAAGCAGGGACGCATCCAGACAACACAGCCAGACGCACGGCATCGACGTGGGTCTCCTGCTCCTTGGCCTGACCTGAATATCATTATGCTGCCTGTAGCTCCTGTGGCTCTCTGTTCCAGTGCTTCCCCCCTCCATCACAAGTAATTTACACCGAGGAGTAACCAAAGCGCCTGTGCGCTACACAGGACTGTCATCGGCGCAATTTGTCTCCTGATAGCAGCTGTACAGGTCCAACAGCCAAGGCCTTTCTGTAACACTCACCGAGGCCACTGGATCCTCTGACCTCAGCACAGCACTGCAACGCTCGGCTTCTCATTTAGACAGAGGGGATAATGAATTTCATTATCGAAGGGGAGCAGAAAACAGCTCAAGTGGCATCACAGCTCATGATCAACATTTAATTAAGACTTTCAACAAAATTTGAAAATCCACACTAAAAAAAAAACAAATACATGAAATTAAAAAGTGGAATCTGGACTTTTAATTATTTCCCCACAGATCCATTATAGAAACACTGAGGAACATGACAAGTTATGCGTAAAGTAAGTGCTCTGTGTTTGTTGGGCCTAATTTTGACCACGTAAAAGTGTCCAACCAGTTCAGTGGGGTGGATTCAAGTGGCTGTTCAGCATTTCTGTTGGAGTGTGTGGAGACCCAGCGTGCAACAGCCCGGGGTTTAATAATTAAAAGCAAACTACATTTACAAGATTGTGGACGTTGTGGATGAATTTATATATCAATTCAAGGAGCAGGTGAGGGAAAAAACGACCGAGGACAAAAAGAAAAAAGAGGGAGAAAGGAAAAAAGAAAAGAAAACATGGAGTAATTAAGAGTCTTTTTCCCCCGGGCTGTGTGACCCTGGAAGCCGGAGAGACGCACCGTGGGGCCGGGGGAGACTTCCCCTCGGCCCGGGCCGCTTGTTTCTCCCCTAAATCGCCGTAAACCCGGAGATCCCAGAAAGAAGTCCCAGCAGCGGCCATAAATCAGGCCGGCTGTATTAAAAGCTTAGGTAAACCCCCTGCCAGGTCAGTCGGGTGCAATTTATGGCGTCACTTATGTTGGGAATGGATTGTTCTAACGGAATACATCAAGTTGAAGCCGGTGCGCAACCAAGTCCCAACTACTGTCCAGAAAACACCAAGCTCTCTCTTTCTTTCTCTCTCTCCTTCTCTCTATCTATTCTTTCTTCCTCTCTCTCTCTCTCTCTCTCTCTCTCTCTCGCTACCTCTACAGCCTCCAAACTTCTGCACAAACCAGAATCCACTCATCCATTCAAGCCATGTGTTTTAAGTCACTGGCTCCCAACTGGGGTCCGTTGACCTGCAGGGGTCACTGACAAGGGGTCCAAGGAGGAAGGCAGGGGTGGTAGGGGTGGTGGTGGTCCTATAGGCAAAATGTTTTGAAACAACGACTTTGAAAAATAATTTAATTCAGAAAAAAAGGCTGCCGTTGTGAAATTTTAATGCCATGCACATCCATCTGTCTGCAGCGAGAGCACGGCCTTCATTAATTCTGCACTTAATTCAGCGTCTAAATGTAGTCTGACTGGTGCTGATCTACGAGCCAGATCAGTAAGTGACTCCTATTGGGACTCGTCGCCACACTGCAGCCTTACAGGCAACTTCATTGCCCCCTCCTCTCCTGTTATCAAGAGGCACCAATAAACAAAACAAAACAACCGCTATCAGATCAGCTCCCCACTCTTTTCCAGCCCTGTGTGTTCCTCTGGTCCTGGCAGAGGAGGGGGGGTAAAAAAGCATGTGTGTGAAGCCGGAATGGAGAGATTTCATGAAGAGATCAAGAAGCAGCACTCATAGCTGCAGCCTGGAATCAGGCCTACGGATGTTTCCTCACACCAGGGTCAAGAAAGAAATCTCTGGGTGCTGATTTGACTTTCAACAACTCTGCTCAGTAATGGCCGCGCATTAATCCATTAAAGTGCACTAATGTTTCCCCGCAAGTGGAGCTAAACTTTTCCACTTGAGTCGCTTTACACGCGGTTGCGCGTTCATTTCTGCCGTGTTTCAAATTAAAAGTTGGGGGGAAAAAAATGCCAAAATAAAAGCTGCGTTGAAAATGAATAGATCTGATACAACGCTTTTGAAGTGTAACTTTGGGGGAGATGGGGGTAAAAAAAAAAACTGCTTAGACATTGTAGAGTCTACGAACAAGTCGAGAAACAAGCTGAGAGAGAAAAGCGTCTACTGAGCCAGTGGCCCACTGTCCTACTTTCCTACTGGCATCACAAGCCAACCGGGAGCCTCGCCTGAGCTCCTGCATTCATAGTTAAAGCTTTAGGCCCCTTTCAACCTTATTTCCACGGTTCCCTGTTCTTCTGTCTCCAAACAGAGCAGAGAGAGACGCTGGGAAATGTAGGGGAGAAATAAGGCGAGAGGAGGAGGACAGATAAAAAAACAAAACAAAAAGAAAACAGAGATGGAAAAAATGTCCCATCGACTGTGCGCACGACAAAACATCAACACTCAGCTGAAACACACGGCTCTGATGGAGGAGCAGAGCTGTGAATAAACAACTGATGCCTCCCGAGGAAGATGTCATCAACAGAACTCAGACTACCACATGGACACAGACAAGCGGATGATGATAAGAGTCCATCTGCTAAATCTGATTTTACAGCACATTTTTTTAAAAATATTTCTAAATGAACCGAGAATAAATGTAAAAAAAAAAAAAAAAGAGAGAGAGAGAGAAAGAGAGAGAGAGGAGCTTCTCTGTGATTCCTTCTCTTTTTTGTCACGAGTTTACTTTGGACTTTAACTGATCGTCCACATGTCAAGAGGCCACACACTCAACACAGCCCTAAAATACACGCAGCCGACCTGGGGGAAAGTGTCTCGAGGAGGTGGAGGGAGGGAGCGAGGGAGGGAGGGGGGATCTAGGTCCGCGACTCCCCGATGAGATACAGTGTGGAGCTAATTTCCTTAAAGTGCGAAAGAAAAGCAGAAGCAGGCGGCCAAAAGCTGATGTTACAAAAAAAAAAGAACACACAACTACCATTGAAATGGATGAGCTCTCGTTGACGCGCACAACAATAGTGTATTGAAACCTGCGCCTGGCTGCGTAAAGGCGATTTCCTCAAAGCGAACCAGATGGCCACATTGAAAATGTACTGTTTGGTTTTAATTCGGGGATGAGAGAAAATTAAGGTGTTTTTTTGTGTGTGTGGGGGGTGGGGGTGGGGGGTGGTAGAGAGGAGCCTCACCCCGCCGCGGTGCCCAGCCTCTGGTAGGCATGGGTGCTGGCTCGCTTGGTATGGAGGAATAATACGCGTTAGGCATCCTGCAATGCAACACAACACCATCTGAAGATGAAATGTCTTACCTTCAACGGCGGACACCACGGGCAGCAAGAGGCTGCATAAAAGCAGAAAGTAATCCATTGTCATAAAGCAGTCAGGTCGGACATGTAAATAGACCCACGAGAGAGAGAGTGAGGAGGGAATACAATCCTGGGTGATCCGACGCTCCGCGCACCCAGTCCCGTCCCTGTCCCAGTCCCAGCTGTGTCAAGCCTCCAGGACCAGAGTTAGCCCCATGCACCAAAAAAAAAAAAAAAAAACAAAGAAAGAAAGAAAAACGCGTAAAGGCGTGAGTTCAGAGGTTGTAAGAGCCTTGGTGGGAAATGTTTGAATATGCCCTTTTCAGTGATCTCCACCGCGCTTTGTCAAACCACAGGAAAGGTATCGGGCGCAAGTCTTCCAGTCCCTTCCCCACGCACTGAGCCACTCAGCTGAAAACAGGTAGTCCAGCCCGCGGTCACCATCCGGAGAATATTTCCAGCGATTATTTGGTTTGGAGAGTCAATGAGAACAAGACACAGAAGCCTTCTCGGTGAGATCCAAAGAGTTTTGTGTGTTTTTTTTCTTTCTTTTCTCCGTGTGGTCAGAGGAGCAGGAGCACAGACAGCCGCACTTGTGTCAGAACCATGGTTGTATCGTCCCGGCTGATAGGCATGTGCGCGCTCACATGCGTCCACGATCAAGTGTTATTCCCGTATAGAAACAGCCGAGCGGTTTATAGTCGTTTTATTCCCTGAGAGCGAATTTATAAGCTTTAGGCTGCTGCGCGAACCGTCTGCTTCGCTCGGCTTGTGCACTGGAATGAAGCACAAGGCTGTGGAGGAATAAGGAGAGAGAGAGAGAGAGAGAGAGAGAGAGAGAGAGAGAGAGAGAGAGACCAGGGGGGCACCGGGAGGAGGAGGGGTTACGGTTGAAGCAGCTGCACTGAAAAAAATGTCTAGTACCTTGACAATCATGTAGTCTCACAGTTATTATCAATATCAAATCATAGTGTTTCAAACAAGACTGCACCCTCTGCATTTTAACTTCTTCTTCTTCTTCTTTGTTTCCTCCTTCAGTATCATTTATAAACAGGTCTGTGACTGAAGGACTGAGTGAAATCATATTCTGTGGTCATCTGAATAACATTTGCACAAAGGTTCCTGTTTGTATTTTTTATTATTATTATCATTATTATTATTTTTGTCAAGGATTTTCAAGTCTGAAATGAACATGCAGCTGGTCTCATTTTTTCTTTCTGTTTTGATCAGTTGTTGCAGCGCGTCGTTCTGCCTCTGCCTTTCCCTGGGACTCCCGGCTCGTGCACAGACGTGGACACACAGCGCCCCCCTGCGGGTCGCTCTGTTTTCATATGAAGGGAGAGAGAAAGAAAGAGAGAGAGAGGGAAAGTTTCTGTTGAGTTTTTTTTTTTTTTTTAGTTTAGTTTTTCTCTTTTTCTTTTTTTCTACCTCGATTAAAACGTTTTCGTCTGCTGCAGAATTTCTTCACAGCTCGGGAAATTTCTCTGGACACACCTCGGGTGGACACGCGCGGACATCTTCTCCCCTCCAGCCTCTGTATTCATTAAAAAAAGCTGCCTCGCCCGTGTTTTCTGTGAGTATGAAAAGTGACATCATCCCATTCAGCCACAGTCACACTTTATACCTTAAAGATTTCGTGTAAAGAAAAAAAAAAACATCAATGAGTAAAATGCGATTTTGAATGGGGGGGGAAAAAACGCACCAAAAGTTGTTTTTTCCCCTTTAATTTCTGTTGAAGAACCCACGGCACTGAAGTTTACTATTTATAAAAAAGTAGTTAAAAAGCAAAGAGAAAGTTTCAGAGAAGCGACGCTTTGATTTTGACCGTGAACGCACCATTGTGCCGTTGTTTAAACCGACTGCGTGTGTTTATAATAGGCAGATAATAAAATAATAACACAGTCGACCGGGCAAAGGCAACAGGAAGGGCGCGCGCACGCACGTGTGTGTGTGTGTGTTTTGCCTGCAGTATTATCGAGCTGCAATTTACCTTGCCTCTTCCTTGGACAAGTTGAAGAAGGGGGCATCTGTCAGGACCAAGCTTTTACAGCCTTCCTCTGCAATCTCTCACTACAGTCGTTTTATTGTATCACTAAGTGCTCCAGTCCTACAGTCAAAACAGCCGTAAACAAAGTTCAAGAATGCTTTTCAGTCCAAACGGCAACACTTCATCATATTTGATGTTTTTCGTCATTAAAAAACAAAACAAAACAACAACAAAAAAAAAACATCTTTATACTTTTGGCTTCCAGTAAATTTCTGTATTTCAAAGGAAATAACCATTTGGTCCACCACATAAAATCAAGTGATCTGTGGGGGACTGGAACTCAGCACACATACTGATGTAGCTATATGTATGCAATAATATTAACACTTAAGCTGAGTAATTTAGGCTATTGATATATATTGACCACTGTTTTTTTTTCTTTCAATTTTACAATCCTGAACTGATGCCTTGAATGAAGTTATAGGGATATATAATACAGCCAAGAGATGTCAGCCGCAGTTGTACAATATGAAAGGCTGAACTTGGCACAGTCAGCATTAATAGCCTACAAGGCTTCCAAATAGCAGAAGTCCACTACATTATTAATCATGTTGAATATTGATGTGTTCTGTACTGTATTTGGAGATAAAAAAGAAATAAGTTAAGACTTGAACACTGCTCTTCAGTTTGAGTTATTATTATTATTATTAATAAAGATGTAAGTGATTTGCAGCATTGCCAGTTAACATCAGTCTCTATTCAAAGAATAGCACTTAGCTAAGAATGGAGTCAGCCAGCTCCGGGTAGTATATAGAGAAATGTTTGAAGTGTGTTGTGAGGAAGTTGGACCTTTGAAATGTGCAAGCGAAAGCCAAATGACTGGTCTGTTGGTGTGAAGTTTAGAGGTGGTTGGATGCCATTTCCTGAGTGGTGTGAGCAGGGAGACGTAACCATGTGCTCTGCTGTGTGTCTCTGAGTCCCTGTCGCCACTGTCACAGAGTTGGATGGTGATTTAAAAAAAAAAAAAAAAACTTTCAAGTTAATATCCTGTCATTTGGCAAATTTGTATAACTTCACTGTAAGTATCAAAGAAGTTGCGGCTTTTGTCATTGCAAATTACTGAAACATTCCCTCTTCCATCTGTCTCACATTATATCTTCTTTTAAATGTGTGTGTGTGTGTGTGTGTAGAGGCAGAAGCATGACTGTATTAAAGTTGAATATTAGTGTTTGATTATATGGAGCAAAAAAAAAAAAAAAAGATAAAAAATACCCTTTTTAAATGAGACTGTAAAGCTAATATACAAATTATGTGATAATAATTAATAATGTTCTAATTTAAGTAAAACAGAAATTTGACCTTTGTTGACACTGTGCATTTCTGAGTCGATTCCACTGCATGAACTGACCCGGCACTTGTTAAACTGCTCTAAAGCTCTGATTTACCTTGCGGTTTAGGAATGTGGAGCCGCTGCCACCTGACTGACATCAGCGAGGAAAAATATGAAGAGGAGATGGAACTGAGTTATAGGCCAAGTTGTCAAAGGCACGTTTGAACAAGTCGGCCTTTTAACACAATGGTAACCTTTACTGTTCTCACTGTCAACAGCGATCAGCTAAGAGAGGAGAATGAAAAAGAAATATGAAGTCACAATAAGCTCCGTGGGTAGACAGCTATAAACAATGCATGTGACATATTTCCTTTCAACGTCTGTTACCCCTGTGATTATGATCACTGTCATTTGGCGACATAGTAGTTTGGCATACAGGATAACAACCTTTAAAAAAATCCTAAAAATATCATACCAACATGAAGTTTTATACTTTTGATGGTAAATGGTGAAGTAAATAAAAGTCAGTTTTATACAAACTTTTACTGTCTGTCATTTGCTTCCTGTATTTAAAAAAGTAAGTTACTTCTTCCCTACAAAATTAACACATTTCATTTTACAGAGAGAAACTCTCTGCTAATGATACTTTTCTTTTGTTCTCATTATATTTTTTGAGACAGAAAACTTAAGCATTTTAGTTTGGATGTGTTAAAAATACTAATATAAGATAGAGAGAAAAAATGAAAAGGCGTGAAAGGCTGTCTTGGACTTGCTAAGGGGGGGGCTCACTGACACAAAATTTATCACATATGAATTCCTGTGTACCTCACAACGGCATAGTCCGTTTGAAAGGAAAATCATTTAATAAGTGAAGCAGCGTGGGTAAGAGGATCTGTGGAAGCTTCAAAGACGACTGTCTCATTTGTTGCCAAAACCACTGAGAGCCTTGGGGTCTCCTGCCTGGTCGCCATTAAAGGGTAACCACTGAGTTCACAACTAACACCTCTGGTACTTCTATCTGCTGCTGAGTGCTCTTAAAAGGAAACGAGGTAGAAAGCCTTCTCTAAGAAAACAAAACATGATAATAATAACTATAAAAATATGGTTTTTATTTGGAGTTTTGATTTTACTTTGGAGGATGTTACATCTTTGGAGGTTTTTTTTTTTTTTTTTTTTTTATTCCAGATCAAAGAGCAAAGATCTTGGTCTATAATAAACAAAGGGGAGAATTTTTGAGCCCCCAACAGTATGCCAATGTAAAAAATAAGTGTGTCAAACCATAAATATGGGCTTGGTATAAACCAACACACTGGGGGGGATGGGACTTTTTCCAATGTCTGCAGCATCTACATTAATAAATCGACGGTTCTGTACTTTACAGCTGTGGTCGGGTTTGTACAAAACTTCTGGAGCAGGTTTATTTTTCTGCGTTTTATAGTGTGTGTGATTTGGGTCCGGTGTGACGGCTGAGAGTTTTCCCGTCTATGAATGGCAGCAGTAAAAAACTGTATACACAGCCGTGACGTTATATAATGACTCCACAACTGGTCAACATTAGAAAAACACCCACCGAGACACAGATAGTTTATTCCTGGAGACGGTGGATTGATTTTCTTCTCCTTTTTTTTTCTTGCTGGCTTACCGTAACCATCACCCATAACCAGAAAATACTTGACCCTAACCATTACTCTTACCTTCACCCTATAATATAATCTCAATGACGACAAGAGGACATTTCAAATCCAGCTTTTCTGAAACCAAATTCAGGGCGATGCCAATTTTTTTCTTGAAGCAGTGTCTGATCTGGTCTGAAGTCCACAATTTGTTCCAAATGCGACCTTAAAGCAGCACATATAAACACACACTGTACACAGAAACAGAGAAATGGTCCGCTAAGTGTTCCTGAGAAGCACCTGGCACACATTAGAAACTCAATAAGTAAAGTGGCAGACATTTTACTGCCATATGGAAATTTCTCAAGCTTACACCTACTGCGCCCTCTCCAGACCCTCGCTAACCTCATCCATCCTTCCTCCCACTCATCTCATGCCAGGATATCAGTGTCTCTACTTTCTCTCTTAAAACGCAACACGAAGACAAACACGTGCACGCAAACATAGATACGAGACATTTTCTGACTCACACTTAACTTCTCTTTCGCTTCCTCCCTCACAAATCACATGCCCGGACGCAAACACAAACACACACATTTCACCCCCTCTAGCATGCATAAAACTCTTGCAGACTTCAAACGCACACACATACACACACCCTGTAGCTCTCATGTCTGGGTCTGGTCTAATAGCAGCACTAATGTGATGTGAGTGTGAGAGGATCGCTTTACTCTGGCAATATTAAGGGGAATGGTGAGCTGCTGGTTATGTTAGAGTGTCTTTTGACGTACGTGTGTGTGTGTGTGTGTGTGTGTGTTTTTGCATGTGAGAGTGAGAGAACAGGCAAAGAGTACTGGTTGTACTGGTGGAGGAGGAGCTGGTGGTGGGTGGCTCTGGAGAATCTCACAAGGGCTCAAAGCTGGAATCCAGGCAGAAAGGAGGTGTGTGTGTGTGTGTGTGTGTGTGTGTGTGTGTGTGTGTGTGTGTGTGTGAGTGCGTGGGAGAGAGTGGGGCTGTTCACAGGAGTTTTGGGGGTGGGGAGGCGTGGGGGTCTAATCCTCCAGGCCTTCACCACTGACCGAGCACTTAACACAAGATCACAAATGCAGCCCCAACTGAACCCCCTCAAGACCACCATCATCCACACTCCCCTACACACACACACACACACACACACTAAACACCACATCCACTGTCTGGGCCTCCAGCTTCAGTCCTGCCGCTGTAAATCAGCACCTCCTTGCCAGCCCCCTCACTCTCCATTTACCTTACCACCACCAAGTTCTGCCACTACCAGCTACTGTCTGTCTCTGGTGACTATCTATCACCTTTCAGCACCTTCTCTACCTAAACCGAGAATAGATATACTTCACTGTCTCAGCTGACTGCAGATTTATGACTCAGCCTCGCATCACCCCGACACCGCTGTCTTTGTGCCGACAGACAGATAGACAGGCGGGCATTTACGCAGACAGGCAGTCATAGATAGATGCGGTCGTACACGTGTGAGGATCAGGCTGTCATGCAGGCACACACATGCATAGCTGACAAACAGCCGGAGCATGCAAATCACACACTGTGCAGATGAAAAAAAAAAATGAGAGAAATGACTTCTCACCACTTTGTCAGGATTACGTACAGAACATGAAACAGGCAGCAGGTTTGACAGGGTGTGCTATGCGGTGGGAAATGGGGGTATTGAGCTTGAGGTGGTGGATAAGTGATCAACAACCTGGCAACCGAGGTTCAGTTCCTGACTTGACAAGAGGCTTCGAAGCTTCAAGTTTTAATTTGCTTTGACCTGAACTTTACTTGCTGGACTCCTGCTGACTTGAAAACAACAGGTTCAATTTGCAACACGTCGCTGTCACAGTTGAGAAGTTGTATCTCCGGTTTTCTGCTCACATTTGTGGCGTGTTTGAGTGGGTGGTTATTTCAAGGACTTTCAAACAGCTGTTCTCTCAGAAAACAACAGGTATCGCTTCTTTTTCTTAAAATAACCTTCTCTTCCAAAATCTTTTCCGTCGCTGTTTAACATGGTTTTGTGTCTGTCAGGGAATTTTTTCGAGCCAAAAAAAAAAAAAAAAAGCAGAGCACACAGGCTGAATCAAAGCTGTTACTAGTAAAACAGCAAGAGGAAGAAAAAGAAGACATGAAACCTTTGTAAATGTAACAATGTTCCAAAATGGATATGGTCTTCATTCAAAAAACGGTTACTAAAATACCTCAGACCACACACCTCTCACTTACTCCAAACATATAATTCTCTTCTTCTTCTGTCCCTTCCTGTATTAGGTCTGGCCCGAGTGGCAGAGCTGGTGGGCCGAGGTCAATGTGGGTACACTGGCCGGGAGAAACACTGCTGTACGCTTCAGAGCTTTTCCCATTAACACACTGGAAAAAATCCCATGTGCCGATTGTCCTTACAATTATTGCCTTTGCAAATGCATGGCTTTCCAAATGTGCGACCTGCTCTATGTCTGCTCCTGTGGTTCGTCCGCCTGTATACTACAGATTTATATGCTGTCTCCTTACATCCATTACTGAGCTTGAAATATCTAGACTGCAACTCGTGCCAACACAATTGCTTTATATTCATAAATATTCTGGACGGTCCGTCGCAGCAGTGGATTACATTCATGTTGGACTTAGTAGAGAACACTCAATTTACTTTCATAACTGAATGTTTTGAAGAAAATACAGCCCTGACAAATTCCCAAGGACAGGGTCCAGACAGTGTGCGAGAAAGGAGGCTCATGCAGAGTCCGTTTGATGTCAGCCAATATCAAAGGTCCAAGATGAATAATCACCGGAGCTGCTCCAATAACAGAATGATTGATTGGCCCAGAGCCTCACACTGACTGAGATAACATTGTTTAAAGTGTCCAAACACAATGTCAACACGGTGTCTCCCTCGTGGGCCTCCTTCTTCCTCCATAACCAGAAACTCTCTGTTGACCCTTGACCCTTTCAGCATGTCCAGCTGCAAAATACAATCTTCCATGCAGGCTGTGACCCTGGGGGTTGGCAACAGTGGCAAATGGTGGCAGATACTTTCTACTGTAGGTTATTAGAGGTCACCATCAACATCCCTCCAAAACAAGCCAGGAAATCAACTTATTAAACAGGCCTGGGGGGATGTTCTGCGATTTGAAAGCACATCAGAGTCTATAATGGTGTAGTTACTGCTACACTCATATATCTCATATCTCAAGACTCACTAGAGGCCATCCACTGAAGCAGAGGTCAATAGCTCTGGTTTCTTTCTTTTTTTTTTTGGAGCATCAAATCACAACAAATCGGTGCTGTCTAGTTACTGTCAGTCAGGTGAAAGGGGATTTTCTTCGCCCTTCAGTGTCCAGCTGTACTGCGGCTCTCCCAGAGGTAGTTAGTCATGACAAAGTTTCTAACCACAAAAGCACATGGTTTCAGTTTAGCCCCCGCTACCATTCAATATGGCTCCCATCCGGTCGCTCTCCCTCGCTCTCTCGCTCTCTCTCCTTCTGCATGATCACACCACATGTATACGACATACCGTGTCCCAATAGCTGTGTAATAGGAAGCAGAGAGCCTTAACCACCACCACCACCGCCACCACCCAAAATCTGGGCACCCAAAGGGAAATGTCAGCCACATCCCTGGATAAATGCTTGTAATATTTCTAATGACTCTTCCTGTATGAATAAGTGGGCTCTGCTGAAAGATCTGAAAGCTGATTCAAAGCACTTAAATATGAGCAAATTGTTTTGCAGAAGGTGGTGGTGGTGCAGGAAAATCAGCTGGTCAGCTGGTTAGCTGGCCGTTCCCTTGGTCTGTTTGGCTGCAGGGCATGTGGTGAGAGAGCACAGGCACCTGGTAAGATGGCGCAAGACTGTAGTCATTCGGTCTGTGTGCAAGCATGCGTGAGTGTATTTATGTGCAGGCCAAGTCCTTATGACCTCAGTGTGGGTGGGTGTAAGGTGGTCTGCATGTGTGTATATATGTGCGTGTTAAGTCCTTATTACATTTGCGTACACGTAATGTATCCAAACTACTTATTACTCTGGGATGGCATCATGTGTGAGTAAACCTGCGTGTCTTTGTCCTTACATTAGCTTCTTCCTCCATACCAGATGATACTCCCTGAGCAGTAGTTAGCATGTTAAGCGAGACGCGATGACTGCCACAAACAGTAAGAGTAAGCATTACTCACCCAGGTACAGCTGTCATGTCATCAGTAACTGTCCTGTAACGCACACAACTAAGAATGCTTTTTGCCCACTGTGCTTTTTAATATGTGGTTAATATAACTTTATTTATCTCTATATCAACACAAAGGAATTAGGTACAATTATTTCTGTGGCTTTCCTAGTAGGAAAAAAATCGCAGCAGCTTGTCTCTCCTCTCATTTACTGTGTATGATTCACAAACTCCACTGCAAACACTCAACAGGAACTACTTTCTGCCTGAGAAAAAAAATACCGTAGTCTCTTTGAATATTTTGTGAATTATCCACAGTAACTGAAACATTGTTTTTGGTAGAAAAAAGGTGAAGTTGTACAGTTTCAAAATGCAACCTCTTATTACTATGATGCCCCACAGACAGACCTCTATTAATATCGATCGCAGTTGTTGAAGTGTAGGCAGTAATTTCAAACTTTTTTCGAAAGACTTTTCGAAACCTTCCTATTAGGAAAATCTTGCACAAGGTTAGATACCACTATGTTTGATGTTGATGTTTGAAACATTACAAGTTTTATTGTCTCCTGTACTCAGGAATGCAGTGTGACACAATAATTATGTCTGTGGTGAAACAATGTAGATGTAAATACACAAAAAAGGAAGAGTTGGGTCAACTGAATGAAGATACAGTGGCTACGCTTTTGTTTTAATCTAATGCAAAACTATTCCCTAGAGCAGCTGGAAACAGCTGCAGTAGTTAAAATTCCACTTTTCATGTGCGTTAAAAAACAGTAGGACGGTTACACATCCATACGACTCGCCTTTACTGCATTTCTTTCTCCTGTTTTTGAGTAAAATATAGCCTGGATGAGTATCCTGGCACATAAAAGTCTAGTCGGAGATGAAACAAACGCTCACAGTCACTCTGCAGTTTCACAGTTGTCTCGGCCTACTCTGACAAAGCACCGCAATATTATTTTCTCTGACTTGTCCGTGCACTTACTCACGATTACATCATCAACAAGTGTAACTCATGCTGCTAGGCTGCAACTCGTAAAATCTCACCTACTTCTGAGTCACAACAAGTTATGCTGCTAAAGATACAAGTGTATCATTTTACAAGTAATCACTGTATTTTGTCTGGTATCAAAGGAAGGCACTGTAACAAGTAATCATTGACTGATGGCAGATGGCTCTCAGAGTCTCCCTTGACTTGAACTCAGACTGGGACTGACTCAGACATTAGAGGCCTAAAACCTGCTGTGCATATTACTTTATCTGTTGTTTTGACTCTGTAATTTTGTATAGCTCTGAGAGAATTGTTCAATTTTTGTATTGTCGTGTCTTTTCAGATCACCTCTTTTTTGTTTACGACAAATATATTGTTCTCTGCAGCGTGAATGCAAGACAAAACCACAGCTAAAAGTTGAATGAAAGGAGCAACTGGTTGCACAGGTTTAAATATGAGTTTTGCAACAATAGCTCAACGTGCTACTCTCACTTTCTCCACTCATGCATACTGTGACAACTGACTGGCGGACCTAGAGAAAGCCAAGATCTCTGGCGGAGAAGGTAATTTAGTAAAGCGGATATGTAATTCAAGAATGTGCACCCATGCACAGACAAGCCTGCACAGTATGCACATGGCAGCAGGGGATGAATGCATGCAGTTGGGGCAGCCGCACGCGCGCACATGCACACACTCTTGAGACAAACACATGACTGTACCGGGCAAGCATTTTGACAGACAGCAACACACAAGTTCAACCACTTTCCAATCCCCGGTGACATTTACATGACACGCAGGTTTGACGGTAACCCAAACAAGCAAACCTTTTTTTCAGAATAGTGTGACTGTACAAGAAAAAATTCAAGCTGCTTTGGAAAATGTTTTGATATCATAACAGTATTTAGTTAGTGATATAACAAACCAACGCACGCAGCATGAATGGAAAACCTCATTATCATTGTAGTGCTATATTTAAATGGGTGCACCCCCTTATATAAAAACACAGTCAATGTTCAAATTCTTGCATACACACATGCACAAACACAGAGGCAAGTTATGAATCTGTAGACTGTTTCTGCCTCTTAGGCTGCTCCACCCATCTTTATGGCGCAGATACACACACATACACACATAAGGAAACGGTCCCAATCCCGATGCCAGCACCTACCCACACACCAGCCCGTAACCACCAGTCAGCCGCCTTATGCATGCAGCTGATACAGACAGACAACACAAAACGCTCTGCCAAGAAGCAATCAGTCAGAAAGAGTGCCTCAGTGATTTGTTATGAGCAGGTGCTATGAAAAAAAATGACAGGCAATGTTTTATCAAGGCAGACTGAATTTACAGCCGGTAAATTGATAGTAGACATAATGAAACAATAAAAATGTCTGCAGCACCAGTCAGGACAAGGTGCTCTGACGTTGCATGCAAGCGTGTATGCATGTTAGAAGAGATCCATCGCTCTCCATTCACCAAACCCCCACCTTATATTGCCCCGGATTGTTTTTTTAACTGATAAGGAAGTACTTGAGCTGTTTGTAAACTGTGCGCCAACAATGGGCAAAGACAATGGAGCCATTCAACAGCTACAGAGAAGGAGAGCGGGGTAATGAGAGGGAAAGAGAAACAGTGAGAGGAGAGCTAGTGTGTGTGTGTGTGTGTGTGTGTGTGTGTGTGTGTGGGACAGAGAAACCTCCAGCTAATTTTCAGCATTGTTGCATTATTTCATGTCTCCCTGCTGCAAGTCATCATAGGGTGTTTAGTGACTTTGCCCAGTGCTCTATATTATCCCCTTGACCCCTCCCACCACACAGGTCTGTCACCCGTGGCGATGTGAGTGATCTCTGTATGGACGCTGCTGAGCAGCTCAAGGGGGCATCTGGTCTTTTTCCCCTCTCAGTTGCTGAAATGTAAACACCCCAGTTGCCTGGATTTGCCAAATGAGCACCTGGTATTTCAAAGTGCCCTCCTGGCTGTGACTTTTTTTTTTTTTTTTTTTTTACTTCAGTTGGAGCCGAGGCTGTTCTGCATTATGGAGACATACACACAAGCTCAATTGCATGCACACACGGTGTTGTTCAGCATGAAGGTATGGTGGGAGTGGAGACACAGGGTGAGCAGGCCCACACACATGCACATACACACTCGGACACAATGGCTTTAACTTTAGGCTACACGCACGCTGCGAATTCACCCACGCACACATACACCCAACACTCCGTCATTCTCTCACCTGGCCTTGTGTTTAGTCTATACGCAGTGTAATGGTATACGGTAGGATTACTGTGACCCTCCAAGGTGCTGTAGCACAGCGGTGTGGTGTTTGTCAAGACTGTCTCTGTCGTCGAGCCTGTGGACTGCTGCAGCTTGTCATCAGAACAGTTAGCCGCACAGAGCTAAGACAGATCTCAGACCTTCACACAGTTGATCCGAGAAGAAATTGGGGTCATCACACAGAGTATCCACGGTACAAGTAAGAAGATAAAACTTTTAGTGGGCGACTCTGTTTCATCTTCAGCAGTTTAAAAAAAAAAAAAAGAAAAAAGTTTTTTGTTTCACGAACGAAGTAAAAGAGAGATTTCCATCCAATTAACTAAGTTTTTCTTCAAAGCAGACAACTGCACTCTGGAGGATGAGGTATCCTAACATTCACAAAAAGTAAAATGGGTAGGACCACACTGAATCTAAGCCTGTCAGTCTTGGATCATAAGAAGAAGAAAAAAAGGACTCTCTTGGCTAATTCACACAGTATCAAATCAAAATAAATTGCTCAGAAGAAACTGTACCAAAAAACATTTTGGCACACAGGGCTTCATCAGGGTGCAACAGTGGATACCAAAACTACAGTAGCTCAGATTGAAAATTGTAACTGCATCTGATTATCTGATAAGCACGAATGTTTTCATATGGTAATGATGCCTTTGTTGACTAAAGCTGGTACAGAATGCAGCAGTAAAATAAACTGAGTGAAAGAATAGAGAATAAGATGCAACTTTGTTTAACTGACACCTAATTAAGTGTTTTGAAAGTCATCAGTTCTTGATAAATGTCATTTTTCAGCATTAATCTGTTCTTTTTTAGAGCCACTGGTGACAGTCCTCTCCTTCCTTTGGCATTTTTTGATGAAACTGCATATTTTCCCTGCAGTTTGATGGACACCCCTGCTGTTCTAATATTGCTAACAAGCCTATTGTACCCTGCTTATACTCCCCCCGCTTCCTTTTTATCTTCCTTTTTACTCTGACCGTTTCTCGAAGCAGAGAGAAGATAAAATGTGAACAATTGCTTTATAATTTTGGGGGACTCTTGCATCTATCTCCGCCATTAAGGAGTATGCAATCCTCCTGTGTTGTAATTGCTCATTGAGTTGTTTATGGTGGCACTTAACAAGCCCACTCTTGGCAACGTTTTATCTACAAAAAAAAAAAAAATCTGTCTGAAAGTATATTATTCTTGCCTTTTTTTGGCCAAAACCCACAGACGATGACTACAAATGAGAATGGCAGTAAACAGCCGTGGCATCATATCAGGAAACAAGGGAACAGATATCATTTGGCACACACACACAATGCCACAAAAAATGTAATCAGTCTTTTGACAAAAATAAATAAATACTGACAACATCTCCGTTTGGCCTCAGGAGCCTTTTGCTCATCCCCTCAAACCTCTTCCTAAAATGGAAACGGTTGTGTTGTTGCTTTCACTGACGTGATTTGTAGACTGTTGCTTTTGGGACTGATTCACATTCATGTGATAACAGACTATGTCTTGTCACTGCATGCCTCAGTACTGACAGTGGAGGGCCAACACTGTCTGTCTGTCATCAGCGCACCCTCACACACACCATGGCCTACACCCACTCAGACCTGTATGAGGCATCATGTGTAGTAAGGTGTCTCCTATGAGCTCCAAAACACATTCCATGGTACTTATTCACCAGAATCACCAGCGTGGAAGATTTGCGAGAATCTGAGCTGTGTGTATTATTTATGTGCGCACGCACACGTGGTGACAGTGGTTTGTGTTTACTCGACCGGATGAATGAAGGCAGAGTTTGGGCTTGAGTGGGTGTGTGTGAAAGAATTGGTTTTGTGGGACAAGTGTTTGGTGTGTGAGAGTATACATCAAAGTGTGTGTTTTTAAGTCTGTGTGTGTGTGTGTCTGTATGTGTGCAGTCTTGTATGTGTGTCAGCATGTATGTGAGTATTCCTGCACGTCTTACTGAGCAAATCAGGCACACTTCTCCTTTCATGCTTTCAGGAGAGTTTTCACAAGGGACTGTGATACCCTCCTTTACCCACTCCAGCACAAAAGTGGTGTTCTGCCTTTGTAGCAAATCCCCCTTTTTCTCCACTGGCTGCATCCACTGGGGTAACACAACACACTGCTACAGACGAGCACAAGAAACACTCTGACGTTATCAGCACTTCTGTGACCATGCCTGCTGTTTGTAGTCTGTTTTGTCAGTCTCTCTTTTTTTCATCTCTTTTCTCGTCTCCATCAGGTGGACGATCTGTCATTGTTTGTCATTTTGTCTTGGGCATTTTCTGCTGTTCTGTGTAAATGTTCACAAGGCTCCCACGGGTGCTGAGGGGTAAAAAAAAAAAAAAAAAAAGATTCTGGCAGCATTTCATATAGACTCTACAAGGTTGCAGGACCTTCAGTCTTTTTCTCTCTCTAGCAGCGGCCCACCTTTGCCTTACATTACCTCTCTTTGTCTCTCTTTCCTTCTCCTTTTGCCCTTCCTTTCCTTCTTTTTCCATCAAAACTTCCACAAAAAACGGGTGCTCTGTGGTCTCCTCCTATGCGCTGGGGGCAAAGGTGCTCTAGATTAAAAAGAACCTCGCAAATTGAATTCACACTTGATGAAACAAACAGATTTGCATGTGTCTATTCGCCTGAGACGGGGTGGCCAGCTCCAGGCAAAGAACTGTCCCACCTCTGAACAGTGCAATGTGCTCAACTAATTAATGGGCTGTTATTGGAGAAATGTGTCACGGAGTTTGAGGTGAGGCGATGTAGAGCGGTGCGACCCCAGGCCAATAAAGGTCGAGGTCCTTGCTAATAGGATAGAACCGGGTCATATCTGAACCTAATCAAAGTTGCCAACCTAAATTTGGCAAACAGCACCTCCAAGATGGCTCCATGGCACCTTTCGTTTCAATCTACCTCCTTCACGTGTCACAAAGCAGAGATTGATACGGGCCCTGTTGGGCATTCTCGTCACAAGGCATACATTGTCATTTCTTTGTATTATGGTGGCAATATGTAAAGCATTCAGGCTGCTTTGAAGCCATATTGCAGTGACAGCTGTGCATTTGAGTTGACAGCTGAGTCCATTATCCCCTTCTTTTTTTCATCAAAGGATGTGTTTCCTGACATTACATCAACTTAGAAATTACAGTGATAGCGTGTAAGAATTCTCTACGCTGCCCGGTGTGTTTATGCAATGCATTATCTTCATTTGTTGCCCTTTGGTCCCAACTGGTGGTGGTATTCAATGACAGCTATTTCTGTAACCGGCTTGGGCCACACACTACTACAGCAGGACCTCTTCACGTAGAGTGCTTTGTTGGCCTTTCACGGCAGCCTCCCTGCTGCCAACAGAGGTCAGTGGGGAGATCGGTTGGGCATCGGCGACCACAGATAAACCCTCGTCTCTTGCTGGGCATGATGGGAAGGCTCATGGGACCAGTGTGGTCAGACAGGCTGACGCGTTTCCCCTCCCTCTCTGTCCCTTCAGCTATTTACCAGACGGAGGTCCCATCCAAGCAGGAATTTCACACCCTATTGAAAATGTGGCTTCTGTCAGCTGCCGCTCCACCACCCATTAACAGGGGCTCATCCTTCCTTCCGTCTCTTCCTTGTTTCCCTCGCTCTGTCTCCCCAATCCTTATGTTAATCCTTCAAGGGGGGGCTCTGCCTTGTGTGTTGTTAAAAGAAAAGGCAGGATCCGGACTTTAAAATCGAGGACTGATGGTTGGTCAGCGTTGTGTGGCTAAGGTGTGGCTTTGTTTTGAAGGTGCTCTATTGGTTTAGCTGGGGGAGGAATTAGTTGAGTGTTGAGAATGTCGAAAACAAACAAAATGAGAAGTTGTGTGACCTTACAGAAAGGAAATAAACTTTTGCAGTTGAAGGCATTAAGGTGGTGGGCGTGTGAGCAATGTCCTGGAAAACATTTGGACAGCTTGTTTATCGACCGCTGGTAAAGCAGGTTTCCATTTTTAACACTGACTTTCCAATCCAGGTTGAGACTTTCATTTATCTAGGGAGGTTATTCTCACGTATGTGCTATACCATAGAGGTGTTAACCACTCTTTTTCACCATCCTCCTTCTACCAGGGTGTTTGGGCTTCAAAAAATGTACCAACAGGGGAATCACTTTCCAGGAGGAGATGTTCATAAATTTGAACAGTTTTAGTCCAGACAGGTATTTCCCACCAGATCTTCAATATAGTCATCCATTCAGTCAGATCCACTGACGTTCAATGATAATACAGCAAAATCTTCAGAGAAAAAGCAAAGAGAGAAACCCTCACCGTGCACAGCTGGGGGAGGGCAAGAGGAGTTGCATACCAGGAATCGCAAATGCAGAATGAAAATGTGACACGAAGAGGTAAAAGGCTGATAATAACTGCTGCTGCCAGAATGATAAACCCAATAACTCCAACTTAATGTCACCTCCTCATACCATTCTGTCTCCTACAGGAGGGCTGGTTGGGTGAGTTAACTCGGAATGGGGGGTATTTTACAGGATGAAGACAGAAGGCCCAAGCTGTGCCAATACTTCTTGCTGGACGGTTGAATAGCTTCTCCTTCCACATATAACCTGTATTCTATAGAGGACATTAAGAACTGGTTGTATCTGTCAATGCAATGTAAAATCTGCCATACCTTCACAATCCTACACCTCCACGACTGTTATTCTGAATAAGGGCAGATTTATTTCAACTGAGCCTGTCATAAAGTGTCTCTCATCGCACATAAGTGTTCCTTCCTGAAAGAGAAAGGTCACATCCTCTCCTGCAACAACACACCCCGTGTGTTTATGTGTTGGCGTAAACACTACAGATGAGGACATTAAAGGTAGGCTGTGCATGTTTATTTTAAATTTCACCTAAGCAATTCATGGTATGCAGTGTGATCGATAGACAAGTCAAGGTAAGCTTCAGGCGTGTTTTTCCTTTTTTCAAGTTTGTGATGGAAATATTTATCAAAGTTTCAACCATAGGCAAAGCAGAAGTGAGAAATAATCTGACTAAATAAACCATATAATCCTTTTACCAAAATATGACTGCTGGTAAAAATAAATTTGCATTGTAAATCCTTTATAATTCAATTATAGAAAGATTAACACAGCACTATTTGTTTCATTCTGGACTTTTTTGGGGTAAAATAGCAAATGTTCCCATTGAACTGGTTAACGTCTTATGTTTGGGACATAAATATGATTTCAAACGAAAAGTTTCAGATACTTGAATACAGGAATTTATCACAAAGCATGCAACCTCGACTTGCCTGATATCGCTTAGAGGTTAAATATATAGAAAGGGGAGAAAAGATCAGAGTACATACAGCCAGTAGTATCTTCAGCTGCCTCCCTTGCTTGAGAAAAAGTTAAACCTTTAAAACACTCATATGGTATGCTACTTGAAGCTTGACTAAGACCATATTGCCATGGAAACTGAATATTTTTTTGGTCTCATAGAGCCTTTTTTATTTTTTGCCTTTTCAGGAGAGACCATTTGAACGAACACACTCATAATGGTAAGCTCATCTCTGTCACTCACTGCTCACATGACGCCTGAGAGCAGGAGGTTCTGGTAGAGGTGCATTAACTTCACCTTAAACGTGATTAAAGATGGGGTCGGGGATGGCACAAGCAACTAAATGAGATGGAATGAAATTGGTGAAGGGGGGAAAGAGTTAATTAGCTTAATAAGATTGGAGAGAGACGGGGAGTGGTTGGACCAAAGGAGGTGAGGAGCGGGGGTAGCACTGATGTTTTGGAGGAGGGTGGGTGGGGGGTTTGGGGGGTTGCTGTGCCGTTGCGCGTCTCTGGAACATGCCAGAGGTACAATAGGGGTGCTAATCTGGCAAATTGAAAGGTGCTCGCAGGGAGGGGTGTGGGTACGGGAGTGGCACTTGGGCTCCCATCCCTGGAATGAGAAAAACAAATTAAATTTTCGTAGCCTCAGAATAGTCCCCCCTTCCACCCAACACTCGTTTCCTTGATTGAATTTGTGCCTGGTGCACGGGGCTGGGTGTAATTTTATGAGGGAGAGAGGGCTGTGAAGGTAAAATTATGTCCGACATTTTGTAAGGTGCGTTGTATCCACCTTGGTTTTAGTTATTTAAACAACACTGTGGCCTGTGGTTATTCCTGCTGATCAAAAATGAAACTGGGCTGTTACATGTGTTTCAGTGGGAGGACTTGTTGTTGCAACCACAAAACGTTTAACACCATGGAACCTGTCCTTTAAACTCATCCTGAAAAATGCTTTGTTACTCGATGTGTGAAATATCTGCTCTTCTATAAAGTTTGACATCTGCTACTTGTAATTAGCAAGGACACAAGCATGCTAACATTCACACGCGAGGGGAATTTAATGGTGTCAGTTCACCTGAGGTGAGGAAATCTGAGGGCGTAGCGAGCACATGCAAATTCCACACAGAAAGGACCTGACATTGAAATGCAGAAAGAAACCTCTGTTTGGAAGGTGAAAGTGCAAACCAGCCTCTGTAATTTACAGCTACGGTGCACAAATAACCAAAGTTCAGTCTGTAAATGCATCTCAGATTAGAATTAATCACCATGATGAATAAAATACAGAGGTGTAACAACAAAGAAATACAGAAAAATCTACTTTAATCACCAGCAATCCACTTCCAGCAATAACAAGCTTTGATGCAATAAATGCAGTTCATCCAGGAAGGGCTCCAACGGCCATAAAAGTCAAATCTGCAACATCCTCACGCTGCTTTTTAGCATTAATCAATACTTACCAAGCTGGCCAAACTCTCATCAATTAAAATGGCATGTCATTTCTTGTTTAAAGCTCTCTCTTTTTAAAACACCTGTATGATAAAATCACTACTTCCCCAGAGAGCTGTTTGCTCTGCCAAATCTGACATCTTAAAAAACAGAGACGGCTTAATCTTTGCCTGTGGCCAGTGTCAAATTAGTTACAATTATCCACTTCTTGTCAGATTTAGACATAGTTTGTCCTTCACCTCATTGGCAAAAAATTGAAGAGGCTGAATGACAAATTGAATCCACAGGTTTAATCGCGGGGTCTTTGACGGATGAGGGTCCATTCAAAACAGGCAGATAATGAATGAGAAAGGAGATCTGCTGCAAGGCTGTGTTTGTGATTCACCGTAGGAGGACAGCTTATGACACTGTGCCCCGGAGAAAGCTTTGATTGGTGAAATTTGTGAGTTTGACTGTCAGGAGGAGGTGAAGTGACATTTCTGTTTTCTTTTCCAGATTGCTCTATGCATGACATGAGATATGCATTGTTGTCAATGACCTAATGTCTGACCAAAAGTGATCCTAAACTCCTAGAGAAAAGGTCCCAACAGCAGGAGAACATAAAGATGTCACAGAGTTTTACAATGTGGTCTGTTGCTGACAAGTTCAGAGTTTGGAAATTCTTGCTCTTAGCCAGCTGTGCTAGATCTCACACGCAGCATTGTTTAAGTAAGAGTCACATCAGAATATAGTATGTCAGTCATACCATATTTATTACAGGAGATGGAACAGCCTTCTACAGAAACACTTGAGAACATCAGGGGTAGATGTATGAGGGATATAGATTTCCTCTTTCCTATGCATAAAAATATCTTTGCTTGGTTATTGAAAAGACATTGACAGAGCATAAGTTTACATTAAATCATATGTCAGACTTCAAGAGTAGTTAGTTTTAACATTTAGAGTCCGGAGTCTGAAGGCTTGACTTCATCCTGCTTACTCACATCAGTAGTAATAATCACTGAAAGTCTTGCACGCAATTAAATGGATGTTACTTTGTTTGAAAGATGTTTCAGGTCAGAGAGAGGTCGGATGAGAATGCGGTTTATGTCTAACTGGATTACGATGTTGTCTATCTTTGACGAAACCACCATGTGGAGTTGCCAGTGGCTACCGCACAAACAAGGAGAGCGGATCTCGTGCCAAAACCCTATGGCAGTCGTCAGCAATTCCTTCGAGATCCCACTCCTCCCTGTGAACTCGTCCATGTTAACCTCGCTCCGCCTTTCTGTCTCCCTCCGGTCTCCCTAACCGTCTCCTTCACAGTGACTCTACAATATGTCGTCCTAGAAAAATGCAAGTAAATAATGCACTGATTAAATTACAATTTCCATTGTAAATGCACTGATGTAAATGTGTAAAGTAAGTTGCTGGCAAAGAATTACAAGGAGGGTTCATTTCATTATGTAAAGAAGTGCTCTCAGGGGTCTAAAAGGAGACATTGGCAATGACCTGTTATTGGAAGGGTGGACCTGGCTCGTTGCACTGTGTGTATTAGTGAGCCAAAACTTGCAACATGTTGATAGAAAGAAAGCAGAATGGCATCCAAGATGGGTTATCTTCCATATTTCCTTTAAACATTGGTGGGAGTTGACTTGACAGCAGGCATGCTATCACTGTCTCTCTAATATGTCTTTGCTCTAACCATCTTTTGGCCCATAGGTTTCCATTCCTTTTGTCCCTCACACATCCAGGGATTCCACTGGCATCTTTTTTTACTGCCACCCTATCGCCATGTTGAAAATACGGATCTCACTCCCATTATGTGGTTGTCAGTGAAATGCACATCCATCCCATTAAATACACCTCAGACAATAAGACCGGGTGTCAATCAGATGGAGAGTAAGATGCTAACAGGGTGGGGTGGGGATGAATGGGACCTGAGATGAAAATTCTCCAATTGAAATTCCAACTTTGGATTTAAATGTCTGAGTGGAGGCTCAGTGTGGATTTGTCATTGAAATGCAAACGGTTTTGCTTGCAGTTCTGTATACTAAAGGATGAAAATTAACATAAATTTTGATTTTCAACACATAAAACCGGCACATTTTCGGCCAACATGCCAGCATTGGAAATGCATTTATTCAGCATGCAGTCATTCATTATTCATGTTTATATGTGTGCACCTCATAATTGCTTTATTCAGAGTCAGGTCTTGTTTCGGCATGGGGCCTTTTGATGGCTTACAGATTAACTCCTTGAAATTTGGCGGCTTCAAATGTAATGAGTGTCTAATGGACACCTGCACTCAGCTGAGTCTGTGCCGGAGGGGGGGCGGTGGGGCCAGCTATCCAAAAACAGTTTGGCCACTGTCCCTTTGAAAATGAGTCACACAGGACGTCCTGGTGGCCAAGTGGCTCGCGCTTCCTGCTTCATCTGTCACCTCAGGTTTTAGGGCCCTGTCTGGTTCACAGCACAAAAGCTGTCTGGTATTGTAAAAATCACTAACCGCTGGCCATTTGTGCCTCTGTGTCTCCACAAGACCAGACATACCAGATGCATTTTGTACATGGCCTTTGCGAATGACAAGAGGTGAGGCATTTCCTCAAATGGCTGCTGCCATCTTTCCTCTAACCGCACTGTCAAAAGTGACCTGGTTCACATGTAATTAAAGAGAAAAATTGGCCCAAGCTCGAGTGTGGTAGAGGATTATTCCACTCGATCCCCCTGTGTTCTTTTATTCATTCTTTTTTTTCTGGATGACTACATTCCTTTAATATGATGAATGGGAATGCAACAGCCCAGTAATTTCATTCTCCAGCTATGGCCATTTTATTATTTCTCGGGCCTTAAAGAAATGCTACTGAATTTTTTTTTGGAACAAAACCCACTTCAAAGTCACACCAGACCTCAGGGCTATCGAGACTAAGAACAAACAGTCTCCAGAATTGAGTCGATACATAGCAAGCAATGAATTTAATCCTTGACAAAATTCAAACCAACATTCACATGGAGAAGAGAAAAAAAACATCATGGTTATTACCTCCCATTTATGTTCGCTTTGCATTTCAAAGGCACGGCCTCCCCAGCTTGTCACACCCTAGTTAACAGTTTAATCCTGACACAGATGAAGCACACTGCCCTCCTTTGTGAGTCAACTCCTACATGTCCAATGGCTGGACAGTAGGGAAGTGATGAAATCAGCAGGAAGGGATGGGGAAGGAGGATAGGGATGATCTGAGGGCTACTTTATCTGCGAGAAGTCACACTGAGTGATTGCCTTCAATGAGGCGAAGAGATTAGCGAGTGGATGTTTGGGTGGAAGGAGGTGGGGGTGGGGGGTGGGAAGGGGGGTGTAAAGAGAAGCATCAGAGGCTGTTGGAAGCCAGGAGGTGAGAGGGGAATGAGTGAGTGTGTGATTGTGTGTGTGTGTGTTCAGTGAGAAGTGCCAGTTACAACTAATGTATCTGGTCCCACGAAACTTAACCTCAATGCATTTTTCATAAACTAATCTCATTATTATCAATCCATCACCTCCAGCCCACGGGATTCCAAAAGTGTGAGCTTTCCTTTTTTATCTAAACCAAGATAAATGTTAACTGCTGATAATGTGCGAGATGCACAAATAATTACTCATATTTGTAAGATGGGCCCTGCACTGCACCTGGGGTGAAGCAAGTGTACATCATCAATTTATCTGACGATCTGACTAGCAATGATTTTACTCAGTACCCCCAATGGAAAGATAAGTCTTAATGTACCTCATTGGTTTGGAGATGGATGAATTTTTTTTGTCTTAATGTCCTGACAGCAGTTAAAGGCCAATTCATCAGCATTTAAAGTATACACGCCATTGTGCATCATTAAAAAGTTGCGTAAACAACAGATGGAATCATGATCCTCTTGTTTTTAATGCAACAATCTGAAACTGTTGTTGAAACCACTTTGCCCTGAGCAGCCCTTCCTGTATCTCCATGTTATCCATCAGTTCCTTCATTTCCATCTTCCTTGTGCGCACTTTCTCAGCTAATGCAATGATTGGTAACTTGCTAGCTTCTTTCATCAGTTAGAAGGGAAATGCCTGCTCAAAATCTCTAGATGAGGATATGTGTCTGTGTCTCCACACTGAGACAGGTTTAGAAGCATATTCACAATTTCTTTTTTTTTTTTTTAGGAAAAAGTTACATAAAACTTTAAAGAAAAATGTAAACAAGCAAGTAAATTTACAGTTTTAACAGTTCAGGATCAGGACAGTGTAGGTTCAATTTGATCAGGTTTGACTGACAATGTATGTAAATAGTTTCAAATGTTGCTATACTGGAGTCCTGCTCATTGTGAATCAGTAGAAATAAGAAAGAGAAACTGACTGACAGAGAAATCTCCTATGAAATAATAAAACGTGTTCTTTTTTCAGCAAAAACCAGTTCCAGGCCTCCTGGTACATTACTAAAGGCCAAGACAGCCGGCTGCCTTTTCCTTCACAATCACTAACTTCGCCTTTACTGCTGGACCTCGGTGCTCAAGCCCTCTCACATCAAGGTGAGTGCGGTTATTAGCACTTCAAATATGATGACTAGAGCCTCCAAAAGCCTTGACTCGCATAACATTTCCATAGGAGATGGCCTGGAGCCTCTTTCTTCCTGCTGACACACCGAACAACTGGCTTTATCTATCAGCTGCAGTCTAAACATCTTGGATGGTGTCCAGTCAAACCTCAAACCCCTGCAATGATGACAGGGCATCTATAGTTCCTTCGGTAAAAGAAACTGAAGAAGGATGTTCGGTTTGGGGATATACTTCACTCTTATTTTAGTAAAGCGAAATCCAAACTTTCTTTGGCAGATATCGACTTTTTGTCAAGATCACAGAGGGCTGCTGGAGGACACAGAAATTGGTTACAGGGGCAAACAAACAATGATGGGTAGTTAGACTTTGCTAAGTGGACACAGCATGTGCTGCTCACACTCAACATGTTGTGAGTGCCACTGCAAACAATTTGCTGCAAGTCTGTTGTTCATTTAAATGACTGGCTTGTGGGTGGAAAAAAAATTCAAGGATGAATAATTAAGCGACTGGGTAAAATATGAGTATGAGTCTTTAAATCAGTAACTACCTAAGAGCCACAGGAAGGTATGTGGAGCTCTTATACAGCGTGCAGAGCAATGCACATGCAGTGGAACTATGATGCCTCATTAGAATTCATCAGACCTGCATCTTCCAAATTCATCAGCTCATTTCATATGCTTTTGAATGTCTTTGAAAGTATCTGCAGAGGCTACAGAAATAAGCAGGAAAGATATTATTATTTTAATAGGAGACATTAGGAAATCAAACCATGTGGCAGGTGTGTGTGTGTGTGTGTGTGTGAGTGTGTGTGAGTGAGGAATGAAAGTGAGAGTGATTGTGTGTGTGTATGTGCACACATGCATACATATCTGCACGTGTTGGTCAACGTGTGTGCAGGTGTGTGTCACTGTCTGAAGCGGGGGGGGCATATATACAAAATCAGGAGATTGAAAAGTTGATCAAAGAAGAAAAGGGAATGAAATTCAGGCACACAGCTTGACACAATTGTGAGTCCTTGTGTGATTCGTGCATGTCTGTGTGTGCACAAGTGATCGTCTTTGAAGTCAGAAGAAAAGAGAATTGTATTTCCGGGCCTATGCTTTATTCAGCAGGACACACACATCCACAAGGCCTAAACATACCCATAATGAACTGTGATTACTCTCTTCTGGGCAGAGAGAAGGAAAGAAGTTTTTGTTGTTGTTGTTGTTGTTAATTCATCTTGAAAAGTACACAACAATCACACATCCATTGTTTGTGGAGCAGCACAACAGATCGACCATTAGCGCAACACCCTTGTGACTGAATTCATGCCGGTGCCCCTAAACTCTGGCCTCTCTGGAAGTGGACTTGATCTTTTAACCTCTCCCCCTGCGACCTCTCCCGGTCACATGGTTCGCTAAGCTGTGACCCTTCGCGACCCCGCTGGTTAAAGGGGGAGGCAGCTGTGCAGGGGAGGTCAGCCAGAGCTACCGCCAATAACACTTTACACACCTTTAATACTCTGAGCTGCTGGGTGAAGCAAAGCATACTTAATCACTCCTGATACGGCTGGACCGACGGCAAATGAGTTTAAGTCCATGTCAGGGTCTTTGTGGATGTCCGTGAAGAAATGCATGGCTAAAATACAGCCTGGGGGACTGATCTTTTGTACAAATTTGAACTTTATTCATGCTTGTCTTTGAAGAAAAGTCCCATTTAAATGAATGCATTTCTCTTTGCCTCAATTTACCTGTAGACTATTAAGATTTAAATAGGACTTGTATTGTACTGCCACAGTCACGTGAGGTACAGTGTCGTGAGTTAAATGTGCAACATGGAATAAAAATGATCTCCTATTCACATTTGCAGTTTCTTCAAAACTAATGGGCGTTCATTTCATTTCAAAGCATTATGGTAGATACAATCACATAATATCTCATTTCCTTTTCAGTGCACAGGTGGTCTCGATGTGAGCTTGGGCTACATTCACTTTGCTGTTTTTGTTTTTTTTTTCCTAGTTCTTGTGTCTCGATTAGGACTTTTAAATTTTCCAGTGTTTTACAGTTCTCATTCGAATAAACACACAACAAGATAGTTTATATACAGGAAAAAGGATGTGCATGGTGACACTGTCATACATGAGGCCCAGAGCCTTGATGCCCACCTCACTGTGAGATGGTTGGAGCCTTTAAAAGTCAACAGAACCTCATGGCCTTATTTTGGACATATGTGTCGTACCATTACATACTGTACGTATATCTCTGTTAGCGGCTTTGCAGTGTAAGCTGTCATACATGCTGATACACAGCATCCTCTGGCCAATGTTAAGAAAGACATTAGAGTGGGTGTCTGTTCTAATACTGTTTTGACCACAATGATGGACCACACATGTGAGCGAGTGGTGCGTGTGAACACACATGCATGTCTCTTCACACACATAGTGAATACAGTATTATCATTTTTTTTAAACATAAACACTTTCATCTACACACTACAGACACTCAGACACACATAAACATGTTACTGCACCCGAGGTCTGCCAATTTTTTTGAACCCTGCATCGAGGAGCGAACCCAAACAAATCCAGAGCACGGGGGTGTTTCGAGAAGTGAACCTGACATTTATTGAATCAAATTGAAATAAAAATAGTGAAATATGAGCCAAACCTCTATAACCCTCTCGTAGCTTTCTCACAAATATTTGAGCTGTTAGAGGGGTGTTCAGTTTTTCCACAGACATCTCGCCACCGCCGCACACACCCACTTAAACTGATACATTCGACCACAGTGTGCTGCTCTGTACAAATTGTTACATATCGCTGCAGTTACTAGAGACAGCAAAAAAGGATTTCGCGGAGCACTTATAGAAAATCCTCACTTATTCCCCATAATCCATGATAGACCTGATGTTAAAGGGTCTTCATAGTATTTTCCCTCAGGGCAAGTTCACTTTATACCCAGATTAGGTTCAGGCCAGGACTAAAGACTACTTTACATGGAGGGCTTTCCCCTTAAGAGCTGGACCGGCTCACCTGCGTCTAATCATAAGGACGGTCGATTCTTTTAAAGAGTAAAGAAGAGTTTGTTTCAACGTATTGGTTTGACTTGGCACAAGTTAAAAACAGCCGGATCCTGCAAAGCATACATGCCCCAGTGGCACTAAAGCTGCACCACACAAGAATATATATGGTGTGACATTGGGGTCAGTGCCACCAGCTGTCTGCTTCAGCCCTACATACAGAAAAAAACACGACTGTTTTCGTTTCTCTGTGTATGTTTTCTGAGCTATGTAATTAGTCCTGTCATCTCTATCGCACAGCCACTGCAGCCGAGCCAACACAAATGTACAACAGCAAATTGGAATTGGGCAAAAAAAACAGAAATATCTTGGCTCATAAAATTCTGCTAGGAGGGGGTTTCAGACTGCATTCTTTGTTCAAAGTGTACGCTGCAGAAAACCGTGGATCGCCCCAAGGGTTTAATTCTCTCTGTGCTGTCAGTAGATGGGATGGGTAGGTGGGTGGCCGGGGAAATACCACGCAAATAACACGGTTGTTTACACTGCTTGGATGCAAATGATAGACTGAGGTCACCAAGTTGGAAAGTGTGTGAGACAAAAGGCGTCTTCACAACGCAGCCACGCTCGGTGGATGAGATTGGAGGTTTCTCACTCTGGGGTTCATCATTACTCCCTGAGGGGCGTGTTTGATCTGGCCCCTCCTCCTCTTGGTCTGATGCGCGCTGCTCTGTTATGGCTGCATCTTCTTCTCTGCTTTGCCCCGTATCGTTACAAATTCTGATTCTGAAAGTTCAAACAAGCAGTCCCCGAGGAGGACGGCTGAGTGTACAAACAGAGCAGAAAGAGAGGGAGAGAGAGGGTGCCCCGCTGAGATTTTCCCTGCTTTTCTGAAAAGTGGGGAAGACGAGGGTGAGGGCGGTTGTGGTGGTGGAGGTGGGGGGGGGCTAGAGAGACAGAAAGTGAGGAATGTTTGAGTAGTTGATCATCTTCCCATCTTCTCAACAGCTGTGCAGCAGGACAGGCCTGAGTTCACAAGCTCGAAATGTGCGTCTGTGGCGTTCATCTCAAACACATGGAGAATATATAGGAGTTGGGAAGAATGTGGGATGATCTCACGGCACACAGTTTGAAAGCTGAGGTGATTCTTGTATATGTTCTTTCAGTTTCAGACCAAATGAGAATGGATGATGAAAATTTCAAAAGATAAGAAAGAAAGTCAAAGTGGCTGAGATGGGCATAAAGAATCAAACTCATTCAATGCTCAGCTAAAAGTAAACAGCAGCATCGCAAAACAGCCTTGGACCTCCATGTCAAGTGCTTCAATTTTCATGAGTTGGAGAGATGATGAGAGACAGACAGAAAGACTGGAGGCAGACAACAGGAAGAGAGAGGGAGACAGAGAGGCAGAGCAGACCTCTGTGTCAAGTGCATCAATTGTAGGATGTGGAGAAATGATGAGAGACAGCCAGTGTGAGGCATGGATGGAGAGAGCGGTGGAGGACAGACGCGAGGAAGGGAGGAAGAAGACAGCGCGAGGAAACTGAGAAGAAGTAAGTCCTGGGGACAGAACAGGCGTCCACGTCAGGAGTGTCAGCGACGGGAAGTGAAGTTCTGATGACAGGCGGGGAGGGAGGGAGCCGGTGGTTGGCAAAATGTGTGTAGATGGATGTCATTCTCCGAGACTCACTCGTGCGTTGTGTGTTTCTGTGCTTTCAACTTTGTTATTTCTAAAACTCAGAGAGAAGGAATGAGCAGGAGATTGATTTCCCCTGTAGAAAGATGTCGGCACTTGCCTCCAAGACAAATTCCTGTCCTTAAAACGATTAAAGTGATCGCAATTTTCAAATGACAGCCATTTGAATGTTGGCGTGTTTCTTCATGTCAACCTGACCAACATAAAGACATCTAGGAAGGGATAATGAGCACATCAATACAGCATTGTCCTCAAAGCACTTTGGTGTCCCTTGAGAAAAAAAAAAGGCAAATACCAACAATGTCTCAGCAAAGTGAGACCGAACAAATTAAATGTGTGTCTGGCAGCAATTCTGGTTAGTGAATCTTTCGTTTGCATGGGACATGCCATTGTTGGCTGTGTGTAGATGATGAGAGGGGAGGGGTGTGAAAAAAAAATTGGGTAAGGAAGAGAGAAATCGGGAGGGAGGGGAGGGGGGGTCCCAGTCCCCTGGAGAGCCTGGCCAGGCATTAATCTTCTCCCTTTGACAGCTCCCTGAAAGTTTCTCAAGAAGGGCCATTTCCTTGAGCTATTATAATGCTTCACTCAAGCACAACCCCTATGCTGAGTGTTTTTCGGGGGGGGGGGGGGGGACGGATAGAAGGGGAGAAAGAGTGAAGAGGTTTGTTGGACCTCGGGAGCAGAATATAAGGGATCATTTAGCAGATCAGCAGAAATCTGTCACATGGGGAAAGGAGAGGTATGGAAACTATTGCTTATTTATGATGTCAAGATGCTGAAGCTCTCTGTATAAAAGGACTGAAGCTGCCGATTAAAGCTCACTTAACAATAATCAAAGAAAGCAAGTTATAAATGGGCTCTAATAAATTCCCGCAAATTAAGAGTACATAGCCCTAGTATATATGTCACAGTCTGATTTGGAAGATTTCATGGGCCTAGCTGCATGCATCACAAATTTGTTCCTTGGTTGCCAGGACAACGGCACTGTTCACTTATTTCTTCTCACAAAATGAGCTTAGCTTGTATAGGTCTAGTTACGCCAGGAGGAATCTTTCCAAAATCTTTGAACCAAACCTCACTTATAACAGTCACGTAAAAGCAATATCCAAAACAGCATACTTCCACCTTAAAATTAAATCCAGGATTTGACATGCCTCTTCCTCTGCTGGCCTAGAAAAAGTGATCTGTTTCTTCCAGGGCTGATGCTGTGCTTTCTCTTTTGGTGAGGGGGGGCAAGGGGGCAAGGGGGGTTGTTCCATTTCCACACTGAGGAATAGTCGAAACTCGAAACTCAGTAGCCTATTCGCACTCTCAGTACTTCTGGAATTTAGATTTTGATATTTATTGATTATAAAAAAAAATTTCCACCTTAAAAAGGGATTTTCGGTCTCATACTGCAAAACCAAATTATTTGGCTACTTCCCATGAGCATGTATTAGCCATCACAGGATTGCAGCTAACAAATTAGGCACAGCTTTATCAGGCACGGACTTTGCATAACAAGACCACCTAATAGCTTCTGGAAGAAACTAATGCACTATAGTTTCATGGAGTCAGATATCTTTTCCTCCTCGTCGGAAAAAAAACGAAATTTCCTCTTTCCTCTTCCAGCCCAGTATTGACGATATGAAAGGCAAGCGAGTACAGCCAGTACTAGCATAACCCCAACCTCTGAACATATTTTCTGTGGTCGCATTGCATTGTGGATAAGGAAGGTTTTTACAAGAGAGAAGGATTCTGTGAATAAATAAGATGATATCCATTTAAAACTGAAAGAAAAAAAAGACCATTATGAATCTGGTAATGTACCAGCACATAGTGAAAAACAGAACAAATGTATCAAAGCTCATGGATAGCATTTTTGTTTTCCTTACCCGCCGACTGTCACTCACCTTGCAGTTTTCTATGCTCATGCAGCCCATTTTTATTGCTGCTGTTGAGTATGAAGCCCTTCACCATGACCTTTTTCTGGGCAAAAGATATATTTTTTTTCTGTCAGAGAGTACAGGCAGGGAGAGTAAATAAACAGGCATTGATTCACACACACACACCTGCTTGGCCGATATCCATAAATCTGTGTGCTTCTGCAAACACAAAACTAATGCTGGTCTCTCAGTTTCACTAGCCTCTCTGCCTGAGGGCTATCACACACTAACACCTACTAATCTGTAAATCTCCTCATCTCTTTCTCTGTCACTCTTACTTTGAGAGACATGTGGAGAGTCCGGTACACTCTGTCATGACTGTCCGTTTGCACCATGTGTGAGGTCTTGTTGCACAGTGTGTCATGCATTGTGAATCTCTCAACGATGTCAATATATCGCTGACCTGATGCCACCAAAACACGCGCCCTTTTCCAATTCATCACCTACACTAACACATTCACAAACTGAATTCCTCACAGTGTAGTCAGGACTTGCACTGCAGTCAGTGAGAGCTGTCATAGCTTGTCCTTCATGTATGGACAAACCTGCCCCCCCCCCCCATAACTCCCAACTTCATGATTATGATTCACCACAGCTCACACAGGGTCGGGGGCCACTGACTGTGCAGGACAGGTTTGAAATTAGACAACAAAATCATTTCTTGACCCCCTCCTCCTCAAGTTCAAGGACAGCAGTGGTCCACTCTGGAAAGTGGCGGCAATAAGTTGACAAACTAGAGTAGACAGACTGCGGGCTGACAGCATGAGTCAGGCTGCAGAGTGAAAGAGTGACGATACAGAAAAATGGAAGCAGATGAAGATAGGAAAGAGAGATGAATTAAGAAGGATACAGGGAGAGGAAAGGTAGAGGAAGTGAAGTTGGAAACAGAGTTAGGTCATAGGTGAGAGGGAAGAGGAAAGTATAATGCGAGAATGATGCTGCAAGATCCCATAATTACTTGGTGGGCTTATGCCTCTGACTGTTGCTGCTTGCCAGATGCTCCTAAAAAGCAGACATGGCATATTGCTGGCATAATCAAATGAGTGAATGCAGGAAAGTGTGATGAATCACCTTGGAACAGGTGAAAATGAGATGCTCTGTTGAATTATGATGCAGAGGGGAGACTAAAATATTCAGCCACTGACAGAAGAGAGGTTTATATGGACTTGTTCAGCTTTCAAAACGGCAGTAAATTAAAGTTTAAGGTTCTGTTTTTAATTATATTTTAGCCAATCTATGGGACTGCAGCCATAATTTACTTTATTAAGGGCAATTTACCAAAGTGTATCACACTCTGATTTTTCTTTTTAATCCTCTGTCTACACTGCAGACAGTTACTTCCTTTCATTCAAGTTTGATGTCCTCATGTACTGTATATTTTGAAAAAAAAAAAAGTATATATATATATATATATATATATATATGTGTGTGTGTGTGTGTGTGTGTGTGTGTGTGTGTGCGCCTGGAGTCAGATTTTGTGGTTCACGACAATAAGCACCACTCTATTTAAGCATTATGTGATTTCTTGTAATATCCAGGCAGCAGGTACAGCTGCAGTAATACCAATGTCATGCTTGTTTGAATCAGCTGGCAGTCGGTGCCATGACTCTTTCTTAAGATGATTTTTATTGGTTTTCAGCACAGTGTGTGCCCTATAGGAGGGGAGTGGGGGTTCCAGCAAACCTTTTTCTATGTGCGTTCAGCGATTTGTTCAGTTGGCCATCCTGCAGTCAGTATTCAAACCCTGCTGCGCAGTCACTCATTCAGGCTTTTGTGCACATGTTTTGTGGACCTGGGTCAACAATAGATGTGCACCAGAACATGTCCTGGGAGAGAGGGTGCTTTTTCACCAGCAGGGAAAGTGTTTCCTTTTTCATTGCCTTTAATTATCTCCAAATTGGGATGTGAGCGAGGGCTGTCTATATGTAGTGCTCCACTCTCACCAGGGCCACACTCACCTCTCAAAGAGCTGTTAACATGGACTGTGGACACAAATGCATGCATTTAAGATCAAACCACATAGATAGAACAAGGCTATTTGTAGTTAATGTCTATGTGAAATGAGTTACCACTAGAAAAATATCTTTATGAGGTGCATTTTAAACAAATAGAGAATGCGTTATCATGACATTGTGAACTGCAACATTAAACGATGGACGTTCAACACAATGCTGTTTGGGTCTCTTTTTTCTCTACAGAGCTCCTCCTACAATTTCTGAGTGCATATTTCACTGTTATAAAAATTCACCACTAACCCTCCTACCCGGCCATGTGCATTTGTTTTCAACGAAACTGGCAAGAAGGCAATCTGTGGAGCGATGTCTACCAAGGTGGGTGACGTTAACAAGAGATTACGGATTACCGGGTGTGTTTGTGTCATAGTGCTGTAAAGCAGTCCATGTTTTTCAAGAGATGTGATCAGGGAGATCGGGTTGGAGGCTCTGATCTTGCAAGTTTGGTTTTCGGCCAACAGACGCTAGGTGGAAGGCAGAGAGCCTCTATTCCCCCCTTAACGAGCCATTTAACCATCACAATTACTGCAAAGCTGTTTAATTAAGGGGCAAATCTTGCATAGTTCCTCTTTAAGGTATACACCAATCCACAGATGCCTGAGTGAGGCCCAGCTACATTACAATGTGTGTATGGGGCAGTCAATCAGATACAAGTGTACTGGGGGTACACTGTGATCCAGGCTGCTGACAATGGATCATAAGTTTGAATCAGCACTTAGGCTGGCTGAAAGGAAATAAATCAACAAGCTAACTTCAATTGACATCAAACATCCAGATGGCAATGTCTTTTCTGCATGTTGAAAAGAGGACTTAATGAGCCCTTTAACAGAAAATGTGTATTGTAAGAAAATTATGAAGTCTCTAAAGTGGAACAGGTTTTAGATAAAGCAACTCAGGAACCCGAACAAGAATTTCAAAACTAAAATTTCACAAACAGCGAATGCATGTGCCTGGAGTAAATCAAGCTTCAGAAGAATAACACAGGAGACAGATAACCTGTGGGTGATGCGTGACCGTCCGGGAAATTGATATTTAAGTATCAGACCTCACTCTCCATTTTCCATACCATCATTCAACAAGGGGAATCGGGGGGGAAAAAAAGACAGATTTCAGCCTGAAGATCATAGAGGAGTTTTCACCGTCATGGTGGTGGGGCAAAGAAGGTATCTTCTCTGACCCTGGAGTGTTCTGCTCATCAATCATCAGCAGGTCATCAAATGGGCAGGGACAGAGCAATTGGATTCGCCAATCGTGATGGATCCACTCCTCGAAGGCAACGGGAACAATGGGATTGAGAGCTTTGGGTCTGTGGCGTGTGAAAACAGGCATGTTTTTACTTGTTCAAGAAAGAGGTAAGAAATAAGTTTCCTTGTGCTTTCCTTGTTTCGACATTAAGAAACTGACACAAACACACATACACACACACACACACACCTCAGCCTTTAAACAAGGTCAACCCTGCAGCCGGGTAACAATCCTAACACATTAACATCTGGGAAGATCCATTGCCCTGGATATTGGCTTGGACAGTCCCTCTGAAGCCGATTGTCTTTGGATGTTTCAAGCCTGTCAGTTCCATCCTATACAGCCTGTACAGCTGAGAGACATCTGCAGCCCAGAGAGATAACTCTGTCTTTCCCTGCTATTCCCATATCCACGCTTCACAGTTAAAAACTAAGGCTCAATTACACTTCTGTATCGAGAAGCTGATGGTAGCCATTACGCGTACGGTGCGCTGTAGGTGTATGGCCATTTACAAACTAAGAAATTGCCTTTTAAAAATCTCTAACATTGTGGCGTAGAGCAATAACAATGGAGATAATGAAAAGACTTATTGTGGAAATTGCTTTTGCAAGATGAGGAGGAGCTAATTGGTTTTCCATTATTACAAAGAAGGCACTCGCCTTTCTCCCACCTGCTCCAAGTTTTGTGGCTGAGTGTCGTTAATGTCAATGAGCTTCTTAGTGGATATTTCCAACTGCCTGCTGTTACATTTAAACCAAGAGTCCCCCTGAAAACTATGTCTGTAACACTGGTTTCAGGTGGACATTATGTTGCCAGTAGCAACCCTATGCCTACTGGCACAGCTCTATATAAAATTGCTTAACTGACATTAATGCTACATGTACCATCAAAAAAGCTCACTCAGCCATTATCTGTGAATGATCCGAGATCAGTTCACCGCTAACCAAGGAAGCACCTTATACTTGATCTCTGAAGCTAATGTGCTGCTAATACACCACCCACCTAATTCCTCTTGTTTAGGATTATTCGCAAGGTCAGAAAATGTGGCTTTAACTCATCTAATATGTACTTTCTTTTTCTATTCTCATGCTTGTCCACCTCTCTACAAAAAAAAAAATGCATTTGCGAACAAAAAAAAGCTAAAAAAAAAAAATTGGCACTTGTGTCAAGTGGAACATGAAACTGAGTGTTGCAGCGTTTACTCTCCAACGCTTTTCCTTTCATTCTGTTGTGGCTTGGATATGTACCGCATTGCACAAAACGTCTAAATCGAAATGTAATTGTTTCATTCTGCATGTGAATTAAAATTGACATGTGTTGCGTGTTCTGTGCTGCACACTGCAGCTCAATAACCCGCTTCCTGAGGCTTCTTTTCTTTTTGACCATTCAACGACCCACTGGTATGTTGGGCCCCCAGGGCATGACCACCACACTCCAATGCATAAGCATAAATCAGCATGAACAATGCTCTATGTTTACAGTGCCACCACTTAAGAGGGAATCATGTCCTCACGTCCTTACCGGCTGTTTAAGCAGATGAGGGGGAAATAAAGGCTAAATTGTAAAGAAACAGGACTCAATGGGGGTTAACAGGGTCATAAGCCATGATGAGATGGTATGGACAGGCACTGTCAGAGCCAGCCATGAGAAGGGGCTACGTGTGTATGTGTGGTGGTGGTAGTAGTGTTGGTGGTGGTGGTGGTGGTGCTGGGGTGGACTGCTGTGAGTAATGGCTCCTGTCTGACAGGGCCTTGGGAAATGGAGTCGAAGCGATCGATACGTTATAATGTTAACAACGATCCCTCCTCCCATTGTGCTGCCCGAGACAAATCTATTAAAGATCCATCCCATCCCGTCGTCACCATCCACTGCCAACAGCATACAGAAAGAAAGAGGGGAAGTAAAAGGGGATGAATACCAAAACACAAAGCAATTTTCAAAAGCTGCTCTGCAGAATAGTAGGCCGCATTGTGTCAGAAAACGTTCACTCACCATTTAATGACAAGCCTTCTTTTTATTTTTTGGGAGGGGGGGTGCACTTGATGGTTATTTGCTTTGGTCGATTTGCAGCTCGATGGAATGCGCCTTGCAGTGAAGTGACCCCCTTGCCGTTGCATTGATTACCCATTAACGAAGGAATATCGACAAACACATTTTTACCTCTCTGAAACTGTCTCTGAAGAAGAGTTCGGCTGATGATTCTTACAAACACACAAGTTGCTCAGTGTCTTTAAAAGCAATCCCTTGAGGGATAAAAAAGAGTTTTTTTTGGTTCAGAATGACTTCATTGTACTTCCTAGGGACAATAGCTTGAAACATGTTTGGATAAGTTTTCTGGGGAGGGCGAGGGGGTTAATGGCCAAGGGAGAGGAGTGCTATGAAAAGCTGCCATTGTCTCAGAGAGGTTTGAAAGTGCTGGCTTAAACAGTTCAGCCTGTCACTATATCTCTCTGGAGAAAAGCGACTGGAGAAACATTTGTTGTGTTTTTTTTTTTTGTTTTTTTTTCCTCTAGGGGCCCTTTGTATGTGTGTATGCGTGTGTGTGTTTTTCTGTGTGAGCAATCTGAGTGGCCCCTCTGACCAGGATGAGCAGTGAGCAGCGAGGACAGCTAACGTCAACCATGTCTGATGTGCCACATGTGGAATTTTCATTACAGAGGAAAGTCAAACAGTCCCACACGCAAGCAGCAGCGTCCACATGACAAGGATGGATGGGGATGATGTGGTCAGCTGAGTTTGGGCTAAAGTGTCAGCGGCCTCACGATCTCCTGCTTTCTAACACCACCCACGCACATTAATGTTTACACAGATTCCCACAGAGAAGAATGACAACACATTTCCCCCAAGTGCAGGGAGAGTATAAAAGCTGCATTGAAAGTGAGATGCTTTAGAGAAGCTCAATCATCTCCTCTCCAACACTGTCCTCCATGTTATAGGACAAGCTGCGACATATACAGTAAAAGCATGCACACAAACACTGAGACATGTGTTGACACACCGCACACACAAATAGGTCCAGAACCCCCCCACGACCCCACCACCACCACCACCACCCCTTCACCCCCCACCATCTACTCATGCAATCAGGGGCCCCCATGGATCCCCTTCAACCCTGTGCATTCTGAGGTTTTACGATCTTGACCTCATATGTAAGTGCCACAAGGTTGCATGGAAGGGATCAGCTTAAGTGAAAGGGCCCCTGCTCGTCCTTCCTGCTACGACCCCCCAGGCTGTGGACACAGATCAAGTTGCCCCCCTCTCCAGATGTGAGTCATGGGGGGGGGTTGCATCTTGAAGCTCTAGTAATGTGTGTATGTGTGTGTGTAGGGCACACTCCCATGTCTGCAATGTCACACCCCCTGGCACTTGACGCCACTGACCTGTCAATGAGATGGATAGGCCTGTGATGCCGATGTAATGTTAGTGTGGTGGTGGTTTGGGGGGGGGGGGGGGGGGGGTCCTCTTGCTCTCTGTGACACTATTGCTTTCCTGTAACAAGCGCCTCTTTGGAAGCTTGCCCTGCGACAGCAAGTAACACCCACATCCCTTGGGGACAGGTGGGGGGGTTGGGGGGTACAGCACAGTCCCTCGACTCCTCTCCTGCAACTCAACCTCAGCGATCCCTCACCTCAGAGGTCTTTATTAACGGCTTTATTTTCAGCCCCGTCGTCCAGACAGCGCTGTTCGTGTCAGCATCCCACTGCATGCGCAGAGTGACCCCCCCCCCCCCCCTCCATCCCATTCCCCAACGGTCAGATCGCTACATCGGGTGCAGATCAAAAGAGGTCTGGGTATGACGAAGGCATGGCATGACTGCGTACGTACGCGGCAGCGTCCATGCTGTTTATGACTTAATTCACACATCTATTTTCCTTATTGATTGCCCTGCTCAAATTTTAATGTAGAGAGGAGATTGTATTTCTTGTTGGGAGCTGCCAGCTTATCAGATTTTCCCAGCACTGGGCACAGGTTCGAGCCCCCTGTGCAGGCAATAAGTCAATATGAAGAGCAAAGTGCTAACACTTAGAAACCTTTCATCCCCGCCTTTGCCGCTTTGAATATTTAATACTTCGGTGTCTGGTGTTATGAGGCTCAAGATGGCTACTGAGGACCTGTCATTACTTAGCGAGTGCCGGGTCCCTCCCATAGCAGGGTTGGGTTTACACGTCAGCAGGTGCTAATTTATGTTCAAGGCACAGAGTCAGGGCCGATCAATAAAGTATCACCAAGAGGTTAGAGGATTGACCTGGTCCAGGAATCAATTTCATTATCCATAACCACTTAAGAGGTTTTTTGCGCCGACTTCCAAGCAAGATTCCCCTGTGGGCATTTGAATTACATATTTGTGTTTTAAATTTCAGATTACACTGATAGGAATGTTTATTTATTTTACAGGAACTGCGGAGGGGTAGCGTAACATCTTGAGTAAGTTCTTACCATTTCAAGCAGCTCTAGATGTTTCCTCCTCTTTCTACCCACCCTGTAGCGTGTCAGTGGGCACTAATGTGGAGTGAGAGTGTGCTGTGGCCTAGAGATTTGGTATGGAAGAATTGTTAAAGGCTTTTGCTGATCTTTTTTTCCATAAAACAAATTACTCATAGGACGTTTAGAGTGCATTCCACCCTGAATTGAGGCAAGAAAAAAAAAAAGAAAAAAGAGCCTCCCCTGCGCCAGGAAGCTGAGACACGCCACAAGTTGCTTCTTTTTCACAAACGCACACTCGCACACATGAGAGAAGATATCCAGACAGACAAATGCTCTCAGACAGATAGATTTGCACACACAGAGCCAACAACATTCTCAGCAAATCCTGACACACAAACAGTCGCACTCACACAGCCTCTCAGTGGATATAACCTAACCCCTACCCTGTTAGACTGCTCCCACATAGCAGTGCAAGCCTAATGAGTGTATGCTGTGTACAAATTAATGCCTATGTGCTGCTGGGGTCTGTGGGAAGCTTTGTAAGGCATGCAAATCTCTGTGAATACACGTTCTTACTCCAACTCCAAGATACTAACCCACTCAGACAAATGGGATCGCGGACAGACAAATGTACCCCACACAGAACACATTCCTATATATACACACATTCTCAAGGGATATGCTTTCTCCTAGGGTGAATCTGCTGAGTGAGATACACATATATCAGCATATGCTCTCTGGGTGTCACACACACAGAAGTCACAGGACGGTTTTGGCATATTTTCTAAGCAACATGGCTTGCTGAAAAATGTGGTGATGCAGAGTCCTAACCAGACAGGTGGGGCTGCCTACAGTATAGCAGACTGCTCTGCTGCTCAGTAAGGCACACGCAGATGTTTGCCTTCTTGCTGCAGAGTGGGAAAACTGATTTTAGACTCAACATAAAGGCGGAGAATGGATTATAATCAGCCGCTGATTAACTGCTGTGTTCGGTTTGCATTTGTTTCCCGAGAGGCGTCGGCAGGACAGGTGGACGCTCAGCTAGGAATAGACCACAGACATGAAATATTAGCAAAGTTTCTGAAGCGTACATGCACACACACACACACACACACGTGCCAGAAGTCACACATGTATATGAACACAAACACATGCACACTCACCTCCTGGGTCTTCAAAATGCATCTCAGTGCCTGCAGTAAACAGGGCCACATGCATTCAAGCAGATACAGTTACATGTGTATCGAAATTAAATTAGCCAGCGCTATCTCATTTCTCCCAAGAGCAGCAGGACCCATCTGCAAACATCAGACAGCCCCCCTCTACAAAAGACCTGTTAGTTGTCATTATTTAAAGGCACCCCCACCCCCCAGCCCCCACCCCCACCAAACCCCAACTCAATAAGCACTCCTGTGTTTATACAGAACACATTTTCATTAACTGTGGCAGATTACATTTTAATCCATGAAGCCCATTTCATTGAAGAAATTGTTTGACTGATCTGAAATTGGCACCGAGTTACTGCCATGCACAAGGCAACAAAACAAAAGTGAGAGATGATGAAAGCTTTTGTTTGTTGTCCCCCCCCCCCTTTTTCACTTTTCTGTCACATTGATGGAAATTAGCAGAGATGCAGGAATCTCAATGACGGCTCAGAGCAGTTGGAATTCTCTGCAGACTTGATTCAATCGAACTCTTTTCTCTTTTTAATCTTTCATCTTTGACAAGCTGAAAGATTGAGATATCCCCCTGGAAGAATTGAACTATACATTGTGATAATGCAAAAAAAAAAAACACTGTGTATGTGCATATCTACTTGTAGAATTACAACTAAAGTTGCATGGGCATGCTCGAATGATTAAATTGCATCTAACCCATTTTAGAACAATCATCTCTTTGTTTAACTGTGAAAAATGAGAGAACAATATGATGTATTTTCATTGGTCAGGTTCCTATTAGGCTTGACTGTTGCTGCTTTATAAAAGTGCTTAACCCTCCAGAGTGGCTTCTTCTCCTCTAGTCTGCTTTGATCTCTCTGCTGTTTCAGTGCCTTAATTGCCCCTTAATTTGTGTGACCAGCAGACCCTGATGTTGGGGGGTGATAAAGAGGAAAGGCTCAGTTGGGTAAAAACAGTGACCTACTATGCGACATAGTCAGCATGCTTCATTGCCCCACGCAGTTCTTCAGTGGCCCCCCTGATGCCCACTGAGCCTGGGGGCCTTGTGGTACAGCGGAGAAGTGCTAGCACTGCGGCCGAGACCAAAGGTTTCTAGCCCTTAATTAGCAATGTTGGTTGTGCAGCTGAAAGTTGGAGCAGATCTCTAGAGCAGAAATCCTCTCCCTCTGGTGGTGTGTTCTGCTTGGAGAACTTGTAATGAAGGAACACTCTTTCTTGAGTCAGCAAACCAATAACAAACTGAATTCTACACTCAGACAAAGCCCTGACTGTTACCAAAATTATGTGCACACTGCAGAGAAATTGTACATCTTCACACTGAGATATTGGTACCAGCAATGTGTGGCGACATGTAAGGGGGTCTGGCATGCTGTGGGGAATTGAAAATGCCCCCGGTTAATCAATGCCACCACTTCCTCTGCGTATAAACAATGCATGTATTATTACCACACATCTGTTTGCAAACCACTAATGCAGCTGCACAAAAGCGAAATGATGCATCAAATTGAGGTTGTGTTTGCAAGGGATAACAGCATCAACCGTATTGTGGGGATTTATGGAATCCTGTCCCTGCAAGATGCAAGGGAGAAGCGAGCTGTTGCACAGCAGCAGCCCAGTCTGAGCACCTTGACAGCCTCTATGGGAACCAAAAACCCTCCCTTTCGTCAACAATGACTGTCACAAAATTGCTGAGTGAAGCAGTCAACCCCAGCTGCTCCAATGATTTTACTCAGTGGACAGTAAAACAAGGCAGCAGCAGCAGCAGCAGCACAGACAGCACTGGTGTGATGTTGGAGTGATGAATAAGGCACAACAGTAATTACAGAGGAGAAAAAAGAAGCAGCAACTGCTAGGAATGCAAACGTAAATGCCTTTGCACATGACAAATAACTTAATGTCTATCACGCAAGATTATATCTTACTTCATTTTCATTACTGTCAAGGGGTGACATGTTTGTATTCTGTCAGTTTAAATGTTTTATGATAGCATATTCAAAATATTATTTTTCCCTTTCAATATTTATGAAAATCAAAATGACACTTGAGTAAAAGAACAACGTAAGTATGTCAACTAATGCTTAAGCTGCTAAATGTGAGTTTAGTTGAAAAAAAAAAAATCATTAAAATTAGCGACAGAATTTGACATTTTGACAAAGATGCTCACCAGCAAGCCCCAGTACAGCACAACCCGACACACTGAACTAACCTAAAATGAAAATAAATTTAACTGGTGGTTTTCCCTTTTCTTCTGTTCTATCCTCTAACTTAGTCAAAATGGAGGTCAAAAAGCAAGGCTGTGCACAAGACAAAAACATGAGATGCAGACTTTTCTTTTTGCAATAAACAGAAATACTGTTAATCGATCAATGGTACTCCACTATGAGAAAACCTGATACAGAACAACTCCCATCCACTTCTTTTGCAGTGAATACAGAGCTGTGAGGCAGATCTTACACTTATTTTGCTGACATCTTTTCAACAGTTCTGTCCGCTGAAGCAAGGACAAGTGAAATCCATGTTCCAAGCTGCTGAGAGATCATGCCATTAAAGTGGAAAATAATATGCCTTCTTGTTCAAAAAGCGAAATAGAAACTGACAGGTAATGGGAGAGAAGCTCAGGATTGGAAACATTTCAACCTGATGTCTGAGAACTGCAGATTGTAAATGTAGCAAAATTAACACCTTTTTTTTTTCTTCATACTTTGAGGTTGAGAAGTAAGCGGAAAAGATATGAACTGCTGACTTTAAAATGTTGGATTGGTCCCGAGTTGGACATGCATATTTGTGGCTGACCTTGGATTGGACCCCAAGGCGCAATCTCGGAGACTGTCTGAGAAGCAGAGATACAAAGTTGAAAAGTTCTTAAGTTCTCTGTGAAGAAGCCATATTATTTGTGACCTTGTTACTCTGGTCCGTCTTGCTAGAGGGGTCACCACGGAGTGCCTCGACGATGATGTAATAAGTGGAAAGTTGTCCTCTTGCCACATCATCATTTGGTCCCCTAGCTCGCTAAGCCCCAGCCGAATCTGAGCTGGAGAAAATCCCTTACTAATAGCTGTTTATGAGTGGCTGAGTCACCTTAATAAATGCTCACTCCTGTCCAATGGTGAGCGGCAGCCCAGCAGGAAAGAAAATACCCAGCGCCACCTGCTTGTTTTGCACCATGTGGGCCAAAATCGCTGGCCTGGGGCCACATCCCCTGTGTCCTGGACCAGGTGTAGCTGACAAACAGAAAGGTCCGTTTTTTCTCAGAAGTCCATTGCCTGAGCCAAAATCAACTCCACTGCTCCTCCCCATCCTCAGGCCTTCCTCTTGTCCCCATCAGGCCTCTGTGACCCATGCAAAATCAGGGCAGCCCAGAAGAGACGTTGCTCCAGAGATGTACAGGCATATCAGCACGATTAGAGAAGCAGAGTTTAGGACACACAACTGGTGTGCATTCGGAACATAGTGGCGCCATTTGACTAAGAGGCATTTAGTCATACTTAGTCTGAAATATGTAACTATATAAACAAAGCTCTCTGCTTTAAATTCTCTGCTCTGGAACAGGCTCATTAGCGATTTTTTGTGCATTATCTCAATGAAACTGGTCACACATCACAGCACAAGGGTTGCATGCACAAATATACTCAGACATTTAGAACAGATGAACAGATATGATGGTCTTAATTCAGCTGCCCTTGACAATTGATGCTAGGCAGGAAACAGATACTTTCACCAACACGCTTGTGGTTAGGCAAAAAATAACTTTACATGCTCAACATTATTATGGAGCGAATAACTTTTACAATCTCTCAGCAGCATCCCTTGGTGTCTTATTGACCCTCCAGCATCACGACCACTCTCGCCATCATCTGCTCACAAGCCTATAAATGCCACTGACCGCCACATCTTGTTTACCATCTCTCCTCTGAATGCAAGATGTCACAGCTGTTGTCTCCCTCTCTCTCAATAAAGACCGTTTAATACGACATCATTAACTTTGATTGGGGTTATGCTTATTATTCCCCAACACTTGCGCTGGGGGCTGTTTATTTTTATCTCTGCTATAATTTCGTCAGCCAAGCTAGCCAGGACCCATTCCCATCCCACGCTCCATCAGCCATCTCTGTACCAGCCCAGCCACTTGGATCAGATACACCTCATACATCTCAATGTCAAGGTCCATTATCCTGACACAGAAATGCAGGTACTTAAATGTAACTAGGCTATAGAATGGTACATAATATCTTCTCGCACAGCAGCAAAGTGGCATTATTGGTGTGGAGAAGAGGAGAGGAGGGGAGGGGAAGCGAAACCTCTCACATGGTTCTTAGTGTGTCTAACCAAAGCAATTACATTCAATCTAATGCGGACCGTTTCCCCTTTGCCGGTCCTTGCGAACGACCAGTTCAACCACAATCCACTCTCCACCCTAATTAATGGGGGACATTGGTTTTGATCACTTTATTACAAGTAGGAGAATAAATGAAAAAGTGAGAGTGAGACGCGATGCAACGCAGCATTGTTGGAATAAAAAGATCCCACACTGAGCGCAACTGTACTTTACGTAACAAAAGGCTTTACTGTGTCACTTTACGGAGCAAATTGGCAGCACGTGCTGAGGACTCGGGCAATTCTGTTGCCACAAGTACCACCGTATTCTTATGCCTGAGTGTCTGTGGAGGCAGCACAAAAGAAAAATCGCAAGGCAACATAAACACATCAACGTTGGCTGCTGGCGCTTCAGGCAGAGCTTGAATTAGAAGCAGAAAACCTCCACAGTATGCCTCATGTGAATCATGATCAATGCCACAGAGAAATCCAATCAAGAGCAGGGTTTTGCTCAAAGTCAACCGAGGTCACGGAGGATATTGTCAATATTATTGTCATTTTTCCAGGGTGGAATGGTTTAAATATTGAATTCCTGTATTGAACCTCATATCCAGGAGGGATGATTGCGCTTTTCTTCATTTTTTTTTTTTTTGTCTCTGGACCAGAATCAGTGAAATAATCGGAACATTTTACTTTGCAGTCGCTGCTGACCAAGTAGGACAACATAAAAAGAAAAAGACTTTGGAACCATCTGCCTGAGACTCATTACGATTATAATGACTTTACACTGGAAACAATTGCCCTTAGTTTCTCTGGTGGCAGTTCCAGCACGCCTTTTTAATAGGCAGGATATGAGAGATTATCCAGGGGTATGTTTTTAATAAGACATGAAAAGCAGTGGGGGAACTTGCTGGTTTGTTTCTGGTTTCTTTTTCTGTGTTTGTTTTCGACTATTTCCGTTCGACAAGTGGACCCTTGGTGTTTCCTTCCTTTCTTCATCTTGTTTTTTGCTTTGGTAGAAAAAAAAGAGGATCTATCATTAGCCTAAAAGCAGCATATTTGTCTATTTAATGGCCTGGTTTGGTGAAATAAGAGATGACTTGTTTCCAAAAACGACTCTGCTTTTATTTCATGAGATAAATGGTACAAAGCAATGTTCTAGTTTAGGATTGTATCGGAACATCTGGTTTACTGAGCATGGGAATAAACCAAAGCTTCATTTTAACCATTCAAAACATCCACGTATTGACAGTTGGAACATTTGCAATTCATCTACAAAGCTGTCGTGTTGGTGTTTGCCTAAAATTCTTTCATGATACAATGTGAATTTCCCCGAACCTCGTTCTACTGTTTCATCTTTATTAAATAAAAAAAGTGGACTTGGGAGCATGGGAGAAGGGTTAGACCACACAAAATAAATCCCCCCTGCCTGGTTCCTGTTCCGCATTGGGAAAGCAACTGCAAACATCCAATGTAAACAGATAGGGCCGATAGGGATTGAATTGAACTGAACTGACACAGACCGTGACAGGACGTGTTTCGTAGCAGTGGCAGAGAGCCTGATGTTCCACCCTCCACTTCCACTGGATCTGCTGACCTATCGAGGAAAGAGCAGCAGAAACTGTGCATGATGTGAGGTGAAGGCAGCAGAGGAGTAACAACACTAGGAAACTCATTGTAGTCTGTGTCAAACTGGTACTATATGTGGTACAGAAGTTATTAAATGTCCATCTATGATGGTGAAATATGGGGAGGAGAAAAGAGGAAGGACTGAGGCAGAGGATGAAGAAATACAGACTCAGAGGCTGACTAAGGGTTTTATGCTCACATCCAATTGTTTTCCACCTTTTCAGGATATTAGCCACCACAATAAATGCTGAATTGTTTTGCTTTCATTAAATAACATCTGGATGCATGCGTCTTACATGCCACTTCTATCAAATCTAAATTTACCAGTGTTGCCATGACAAGCAAACGTTACATCATTCACCTCATACTGCTGCAATAAATGTGTCATTTTGAGCAGTTTGACTGGTCCAATGTTTGCACTGAGCACAGGAAGAGGCACGAGATGATCAGAACGTGTTGGCGTGAAATGAAGCCAAAGAAACAAAATGTGACTTCTTCACTGTCACTTCATATCGGTATCAGATGTGGATCCAATCCTGGCACATCTGATCTGAAATGACAATGACAGGAGCAGAAAGCCAGAGTTGAGCATGAGGCACCGTGCAATATAGACAGAGAGTCAAAAAGACAAAGATAAATGGGCAAAGTCGAGTGTCAGAGTGTGAGAAAGATGTGAGAAAATGAGAGATAGAGATAGATGGGAAGGAGGGAGGGAAGGAGGGAGAAAATCAAGTGAAGGCGAGAGAGATGCAGATGGAGCCAGTGTTAGAGAGAGGAGAGGAAGAGAGAGGGAGAGTTAGAGGGAAGAAGGGGGGGAAATTGAGAGGCTGCGTAGCACTTTCCTCTGCAAGCTGACAGGGCTTGACGCTCAACTAACAGGGCTGTTTTGACAGGTGTCAGATGGTCCATATTACTATTTCACCGCCGGGCCCTTGGGACCCTGCATCACGGGCCACAACAGGACTGGCCAAGCTGGAAAAAAAAATAAAGAAAAGTGGCATGGCAGGAGAGTAAAAAACACTTGACTTCCTCCCTCTGCAGCTCCCTGGCTCTGCACTCTCCCACACAGTCTGGGCATCTGCTGCATGTTAGCTTTAAGCTCCACTCATATATGTGTGTGTATGTGTGTATGTGAGAGACCTGTGTGTATGGACTGGGGAAAAAAAAAGCATTCACAATGAAGGTGTGTTTGAACATGTGAAAAGTGTAAGAAAGACAGGATAAGATGCATACCAGTCATTTTTCATGCTCCCGTAGACATGATTTAAGGTGAGGCAGTCAGATGAAGAAAATCAAATCCATCTTCATCTAATAGCAATTTATCAATGTTACACTCCTTCCCTGTCTCGCGCTAAGCAGATGAACAAATATAATCGCTGCCACATCGCGAATGTATGCAGGGAGAGCAAATCACATCATCCCCGCGAGGGGTTAAGTTGTGACACCAGAGGGTTTCTTTAATGTGGTTAGAAACATCTCAACAGGCAATAAAAAATATCGATCTCATGCTTTTCACGCTGGAATCCATTATCTACGCATGAAGCGCCAGCCAAAAAAAATGTGGTAAGTGAGCGAAAGGTTACCTGATTTGATTATTCCCTGTGACTTTCTGCACTCAGTGATTGGCAACAAAGCAGAAGTTTGCAGAGAACACTTTCAAGACATCACAGAGAATGCATTTAATATTTCAATGCCAAAGACTCTCATCTGCTGTAAAAATGTATTCCACTCTTTGACAGTGATCTTAGCATTCCTGAGCTAGCTTTCCTCACCACCGCTGCCCAGACAAACAGCAATATTGCACAACCGATCCACTTTGAAAAACATCTTTGAAAAAAAAAAAAAAAAAAAAAAAACTTGAATCATTTGACAACTCCCAAATGCATGCCGCCATAATTTGCAACAAGTTTGTAATTGTCCCTTCTTAAGTGTTTCAGGGGGAATACTGTGGCTGCGGCTTAGAACTGAATTGTTGCAAGTACTTGGAGCATGTTTTATAGTTACCGCATGAAACAAGAGAGTCCCCACTTGCCTGGTGCAGTGGGACTCAGAGGATGGATCAGATGCTGCCTCTCGCCGTTCAACAAAGACCCGTCATGACCAAAGGAATGGTCTGGGTGAGGGATGTCAACTCAAAAACAAATACTTGAGAAAGGGTGTTGGCATATGTGGGATCTTCCATAGGAGATCCTATGGGGAATCGAGAGATTTTCTTAAAGTGGTGCAGCCTTCAGCTTGTTTTCTCTTAAAATATCATAAATATTAAATGACCATTTATTCCATGGTTTAAGCCACTGATACTATTTAACAGCTGCGGAGTTTGAATTTGTGACTTCTAGAGAGTGGAAGATGTGATCTGTGTACATCCACCATTTATCATTTAGTATAGTGCTGAATTTGGTAAGCAGTCATGTGTTTTAATGTGTTTACAGAGGGCGCTGCTGCACAGAGACACTGCAGATGGTGGCTGGAAAGTTATCAATCATATACTGTAAAATTGTTTTTCAAGAAGTTTCAAGAACTCCAGAAGCCTTTTACATGGATGTTTCAGCACAAAATCGGTGTCATGCCATGAAGAAAAAAAAACAAACTTAAGATTTAAACCTGGTGCTGTGTAAGAGTGTGATCTTTCAAAAATGGTATCATATCCAAATCCGTGCTACCGCCTTTTCAGTGTGCTCCAAATTTCAAAGTAAAACAAATGACCTGCACTTTACTGATCTCTGAACCAGCACACCACAGGAAGCCAGAATCACACGTACATTGCGTTCATGCGTCAAATCCCATAAATATGCAATGATGAAGTAATCTGGTAAATCTGTAAAGCACTTTACAAGATTGTGTTGCCAATTGAATATCCTTCAACCTGCATGATGTCATGTGATCCGTCCTAATGTACTTTTATTTTTCTTTGTCTCTTTCTCCCTCTCGCCCACTCCTCCTCTTTGATCCCTGTGATCGCTGATAACAAGATGAAGAGGGCAAGAGTTGGCCCATCTGTCAATCAACCAAATTGAAAGTAGAGTTCGGCTTTTCTCAGGTTCAATAACCCTTCGCTCCCATTTCCCCCCCGCCACCCCACCAGAGTTTAGACCTCAGAGCTGCAGCTGTATTGTGTCATATCCTGAAATAACAGGTAACTACTTGCTTGTGTTTTGTCTCAAGGCACAATTTACCATGTATCCCCCCGAGTGAAAGCAGCCCGAATCAACGGAAAAAAGGCAGAAAAGGACAATAAAATGATCCTGAACTTTGCCTGTGCCATTTCATTGTCCTTCAGTCCGACACAAGTGCTCTTTTCACAAAGACCCTGATTCAGTCCCCCCTGAGTATGTTAAAACAGGAGGCCTTTTTCAGGGTTTTATGGGGTGTCCTGTTTTTCCAACGTACCTCCAGTGATTTAGGTAATACGCCTGAAATAAAGAGTTCTGAGGGGTAAGAGGCAACTCAAGTTTTACTGTGCCCTCAGTTAAATGAAAATAAAAATAATGTGAAATAGACGAATGGCAGACTTGAAAATGCGCTCTCGGGAGCAGACTTTATTGTAACAGCACCGAGGGGGCCCGCTGTCCACGGCCCTATTTTCGGTCCCCTGGTCTGTTTTCCGGTGTCTCGTGCTGCACTTTGACATCACACTCGCATAACTTTCCAATTAAGCAACGGCTCTGTACCGAGAATCTCATCTCCACTGAAATGTGGAAAATGGATAAGGCGTCGCAGCATGTGAGGGAGTGATGAGGGTGAGAATTTATGGGAGGCTGGGCGAAGTGAGCTGGTTCTCCGAGCGCTGTGGCGGCCTCGTAGCACCTCAGCCTTCCAAGTTAAATACTCTGGTTGAGTTTCCTGAGCATTCAGATGTGTCTGTGGTCCAATCACATCACCCGAAAGTGCACACAAAGACACTATTTATGTCCACTAAAAATAGCATCTTGTCCATGCTGTCTTCACCCAATCACCCCAGGCAACCTAGATTCATTTAATTGCACGACTTTGAAAATATCAAAGATTACTTTTTCTTTTTTTTCTTTTTAGGCTTGCGTGCAGTATATTCTCACCTTCGCTGCACCGAAACAGTCACATATTTGAATAGTTTGGACTGATTTCCATTTTTCGAAAGTAAAGAAAAGAGCAGAGCCATAAAACCCTACAGTCACAAGCTGAGAGTCTCTTCTTTTATTCATGTTTTTGTGTGAAATCTGTTTAACATTCATGGCTCAGTGCTAGAAAGGACTGACTTTAACTCCCTGTCCAAATATTTAACTTTAATCAGCTGTACTGTATTTTCAACTGATCTTTGCTTGTTTGTTGGCTTTTTTACTTAGGTTTCCATTTAATCAGCATTCCATTGATTCATCCATTTACTTTCACTCATCGTTTTTTTTTATCGGCTTTTAACATTCTCGCTGTGCCGTGGGTTGATAACATGAAAGAGAGTAGAATTACTAATCCGGCAGGAATTATTCCCACTAAGTCTCGTATATCTCCACGCAGACCGAGCGCCTTTGTTCAGCGGACATTTTACGCTCTGTGTACGTTTTTACCTTGTTGTCTTTTACAAATTAGACCTGTAGCATGGGTGATTTGTTGCAGGAGCTCACACCAGCAGCTGGAGGAATTAAATAGGTTCCCTGGCACTTGTCCAGCCCCTTTACAGGGCTCTTTTGCCATTCCAAATGTACAGTTTACAGTGTTTAATGATGCTCTGTATTTTTACTGAATCCTCATTTCCCAGTGTCGGCTAATGAGAAGGATGGAGAGTAAAGCTAAAGCCACTGGAGGTGGTGATAAAAGAGAGTTTGTGGCTGTGTTACACATGCTGTAAAAGAAGAGGGAAAAGAGGAAAAGAGAAGTCATGCGTGTGTGTGTGTGCGTTCAGATTAGGCCAATGTGTCCAGGCTGACATTGGACTTTCAATAAAAATTGAAAAATGGCCAGTCAGTATTGACTACCACTGATAATAAAATGAGTTTAACCAGCAGCTTCAGGGGTCAAAGTCTGTAAAACCTGCCTCGTTCAGTTTCATGAACATCCTGCACAAACAAATTATTGCAGCAAGTCAGAGAGTATATTTTTTTACAATGCAAGCGATGGTCACAGTGCCGTTTCAGAGGCTTTTTCACCTTAGAGAAAATAACAATTTTAACAAATAATGAGTTCTTTAAAGTCCCTGCAAACCAATTTTCTTAATCAACTCCTAACCGTGAGCGATAGATACATTATTTTAAGCCAAAGTTTAAACACTTGCAGTTTCTTCATATGAGTGATTTGTGTTTTTGTCTGTGCTCTTTCAACTGATTTGAAGTGAAAAAAAGACTCCATGCACCAATCATGATGTAGTAATATTTGAGTCTAACTGCAGTGACAGTGGGTGAGTTAGGATGAGTGGGTGAGGTGCAGCATTCAGCTCTTAATAAATGACACCTACAGCTTTCAAGGGCTTTAGCTCCATTGAATTTAATTCAAAGTGTTATGAGTGCTCTCCTTCTATACTAAGTCGCATCAAATTCAGTACAGGATCGTAGGAATCATAAGCAGGAGTGGAGTGGAATCTTTTGTGCTGCATTGTTCAAGTATCACAGTGAAGCTTGCATGTGTTTTAGGAATAATGTTCACATAATGCAACACCAGCAGCTCTACAAAGTTCAAACATTTCACTTTGACAATTAGTAGGCAGATCTGGGCCAGGTTTTAAGCTGTCAGACGCTGTCACTTTGAGTTCAGGGGCTCTGAACTTGAGGCCAAACTGGCGGGGGCTGCAACAGAATGTCCATACTGAGACGTGTCTCAGGATTATTGACTGAGGGAGGGAGTCAAAAGCACACGGGTGATAATAAGGACTGGCTCGCTGTTTACTGTGACTTCATCGGCCGCTGTCATCATGCGGTTGCAGAATGCCGGCTTGGTCCTGATGCTTGTCTACAAACACTCAACACAAGTATACATACACACAGACACACAAATCCGCACATATGTAGAAAAGAAAAATGTACAGACACAGATCACTACACTCACTAAAGTCCCAACCCGACATGAAAGGAGCAGACATGAAAAATGAGCTGTTCCCCACAAAAAATTAGCTGACGGCCTTTGGCTCTGTAAGCTTTGTTTTAATTTCCTGAACATGTAATAGGCCGTGCATGGAATTAAACAACCATATGGACAGAGTTTCTCTCTCTCTCTCTCTCTCTCTCTCTCCTTCACATTAGATAGACGCCAGTAGATGACCCCAAACACCTCAATAAATAACGTCAGTATCACCACATAACTCGTCTCTGCTGCGTTTACGATCAATTCAATTTTAATAATTGAGTTTACTCCCGTTAAACAGCTGTGCCAGCAAAGCCAACTATATTTTCTTGTCATATTACTTGTCCTACTCGTGGGGTTATTAGCTTTGTACCAATATCTGATCGGAGAACAGAACCACATCTAAAATGATTCAAGGTGACTGCGTGGGGGTGCAAAAAAATAAAGAGGTCTCGCCTGAAGGACACTGACAATCCTGCTGTGGAACACCCACCCATCCATCCTCATTTGGTTTACCCTCCATGATCTAAGGCATCAAGATATTATCCCTCTTTTTATCTAAAATACCGGCTGTTATGGTTTCCAGCTGGCCCCGAGGAGCATTTGACCTTCTCCACCCCTGCCTCATTGCCACTGTTGGTACAGCCCTTTGTTCTGACTAATGTACGTTAATATTCTGGGCTGACCCACACCAGCAGCACTCAGGGAGCACGCTCCTCACTAATGTAACCAAATCTCCCCGGTTGACCCTGTCTCCTTCCATAAGGCCAGCCCTGTTCTTTCTAATGGAGGATAAAATCCTCTCCTTTCCCACAGTTCCACCTCTTGTGCACCTTCAAAAATAGACCAGAACATCTTGTAAGTCAGTGGCAGATGTGCTGCTTTACGTCTCATTTGATGATTAGGTAAAAACTATGAGATAGAGAAAAGGATTCTCCCAGTGATACAATATGATTAAATATTCAAATCATACATTTAAAACATCCCGGAGAATAAAGTAACTTATATTTATCTTTGAACATTTCGCTAAATCTCAGTTGAGGTTAGAAGACAAAGGCAGACATAGCAACACTCAGTTCAGTGTGAGTAACTTGTGAAAACATGCATGTATTTGTAACATCATCCGCTACATTATTCAGTGCCGTCATGGATCAAAACTACACTTGTAGACTCGACTCCTGCGTGAGATTTAATTCCCAACGTCAAGTTTATCAAGACATTGTTGCCTCAACAAGGACAAAATTGTTGTTCTTGGTCATAGGCTTTGCCTCCCCGACCACAACACCCCCTCCATACTGGTCTGGTAGTGTCATCAGACACACACAAATCCATTAATTGACCCATTACTCAGTCTGAGCCCCTGTGTGTAAAGTCAACGTTACCCACAAGCTGTGTTATGGTTGGAACCTGATCAAAAGAGCTTCATGCAGGAAAAGCATTATATATCACCTCTCTCTCCCTCCGTGTATCTTTAAAAAAAAAAATCTGATATTCCTGACAAAAACTGCACGCTCATTATTTCTCTTCATAGCTGCCGTAGTGAGAGATGGGAGATGGCTCTAAGCTACTCTGAGCCATTAGCTACACATGAACGAGTAAGAAAAGGATTCTCCAGGAAGATATTTTTATGCTGATGTGGAAAAAAAAAGTCTTTGATTGCAACGGATGTGGTTTTACATCTTAGAAGATTCCCACAGTTTTCAATGTAATGAATCCTCTCCTCATTAGGGAAAAAAAACCCACCCCAAAGAATCAGGAGGCTAGGAGATGAAGGGGCTATCACCTATACTGTGCATGTTACTAATGCACAGATTATGAATTTGGAACGGTACATTCGGAGGCGTGGTACTGGGAGTGGATCATCAGACATGTGTTTCTTGTACTGCAGCTCTCTTACAGTATAACACTGGCTTTTCATTTACAGTGTCAGATTTCAACACAAGATATTGAACATTAAGTGAAAAGTGGATTTGATAAATCTCTAAACTTCTCTGTAACCCTCAATTACTTAATTGATCATTTATATCCTCATCATGATATTGATGGTTACTGGCGATGTCAGGTTTAGCAGGAAAATGACAAAAATAATAATAAACACAAGTTATAGTGCATGCATGAATAACATGACACCACGACCTCATCGGCACAGAAATGAACATCAAACCTGACATTAGCGTTACCCTCACTGTTTAACTGACCTGTCAGCACTCATGTTGTGCAAATCTACAAAGGAGGCAATCAAGTGGGGAAAGCGTAACAATTCAGAACAATGTTTAAGACCCGTCCATGTAGAATCAGTGACAAGACAGATCGAAAATGATTCCTGAAATTCTGCTATTCGTAGTTGGACAATGGATTGCAGGTATTGTAAAGTTTGTGAGTGTGAATGCATCTGTGTCTTTGTTATTGGTATAATCAGGGATGTGCTTCACTCTTTCTATCCTGACACAGGTTCTGTGGGTGCTGGGTGCACCTGGGATTTATGGTTTTCTTACGGCAGCAACAGGGGCCCCCACCTCACGAGCTCAGGGTGATAAATCACATGCAGTGATAACAATCCCAACCCTCCCAGCACAAATCCCTTTTTAATCACTTCCAACAAGACCAATACGCACAGGAAAGGCCCACTTTTTTTTTTTCTTCTTTTTGGGAGGGGTGGTGGTGGGGGTGGGTGCCCTCAGTTTTCCAGCACATTAGCAAAGCCCTGGAGCAAAGAGAGATCAGCAGGAGAGATCATGGAGCTTAAAAAAAAGGAAAAAAAGTGGATAATAGAGGAAGGGAGACACTGAATGCAGCAGTTACAGTTGTTTATAATGTCACACAACCAGAACCCATCCTTCTGTGAAATTCACTGCATTTCTGTCTCAGTACACAGACAGAATCAATCAGCCAATGACCACCTACCTTTTCCTTTTCTCATCTTTTGTTCATCAAGTCTTTGTCAATTAAAACGTGTCTTACTGATCGCACACACACATATGCATTGCACACACAGCTCACTCCAACTCACTGCTTTGTCTGCACTGCTGACAACATCACTATGAGACCCAATCTGCTGCGCTGGTGTAGATTACACAGGCTCTCTCTGACATATCCCCGTGTCCTCAGGCGACTGATTTGTTGTGATGATGCCAGTACTGGTGGTGGATACTTGACATATCCCTTTGACGTATTACACAGATCCTTTCCTTCACTCACATTCTTTATGGTCAAGGTTCTGCTTTTGAGAAGCTGCACTTTGAGGTAAAACACAAAACTCCAGCTTCCTTTTTTGATTTATGCCCTTAATCCAGGATGGAAATTCACACTACATCATTGCGATGTGATGATTTTATATCTGTCTCTGTGGTCTTGTACCTAAGTGACTCTTTGCATGACTGTGGTGCTGACAGAGTAAGACAACCGCACTGGGAGGAAATGACGAATACTAAAAACCATTGGTTTGTACAGAGGATCCTTTACACGGAAATGTCAACTGTCTGTGTTCCTTGAGATCCTCACTGATGTGGTCTTATTAGTTCTTATGTTTAGCTTTGCGTTTTGATTAAAATAAAAAAAAAAAAGCATATTCATTTCGCCTCAAATGAGCACAAGCTACCATTTCTCCTCCTCCCCCTGTTTCAACTTCACTCCTCTGATCCTGTTTTCTTCTTAACATCCACAGCAGCAACATTCAAAGCAATGCTAATGAAAGTCAAGCAGGCTGAACACCATGTCGGTGGAAAATATACAGGCCGCTACAACCATTTAGTGAACTGTTTTACAGCTTCTGGAACTACACAGTGATGCAGTGCAAATGTTTTTTTTTTTTTGAGGGGGGGGGGGGATTGGTGGACTTTCAAAGACATCGCAATCAACTTTCCTTTCCTTTACACATGTCTTTTGAAACGGTGCTGTGAGTTTTCAAATATTCATGATGGATCCAATCTGCCCCTTTAATTAAGACAAGTATGAAAAATCAAAGTTCAAAGTCGCTGAGTTTAAAAAATAAAAATAAAAAAATCGACACTGAGTGAAGCGAATGTGATCTAGACTGATAGAAAAGTAATGTGGAACTCAGAGGTATTCATCAACATGGACACAAAGGGACTGCACTGATGATAGTGGACCTTGAGAAGAAAATTATTTTGTCCACTGTCAGACAATAACTGGACTTGGATCAACGTCAAAAGCTGAACCAGACTAAAAAATAAATAACATTACTGTGGAAAGTGACTTTTTTTCCCTTGTTAAACCTCATCAGATGTAACCCACTGAGAAATACATACAGAAACCAGCATTCAGTAGCGTTTTCTTTAAAGCTAATGATGATTTGTTTATCCTTGATTTAATGAAGTTTTAGTATGTCCCTCTCTTTTATTGTCAAATTGTTTTGCCAATGTGTCCTATTGCTTTTTCTAAAAATGGATAATACCCATTAAGCCAAAGGCAAACTTTTTAGAAAAAAAACCAAAAAAACAGATTGAGAGAGAAGGCGAAAGAAGTAGATAAGAAACGAGAAATGCATGCAATCCCTTCTTTTAATTTTCTTTTCCTGGGTCTGGATCCTCAGCAAATTGATTGCATTTTTCTCACTTTGCCTTTCATACCCTGGCCTTGTTGTTCAGGAAAATGTGTTTTGCACATGTACATTGGAGTGGAACCAGGTTTAATTGCTGTGCGCACAGCCAGAAGACATTAGTATGTGATATGCTAGCAAGCCATTCTTCCTTAAGGAGGGGAAAAAAAAAAAGATGTGATGGCCTTTGGTCATGATTATGTGAGGATGTTATCCACCACAGCACCCCTGTAGACTAGGGGCATCTATTCGATCTTGAATCCTTTGATAAAAATGATGCACCTGAAAACACCAAATGTGCATGGGCCTTATTTTTTTTCCTTAAGTACAAGATTGATGTATTACTACTAAAAGACCAACATTTAACAGTACTCAGATGATTTGTGGAGTGTAAAATACTTAACAGTCTGAGCTGCACCATAGCGGCTTTACGTGATTGATTGCGGTAAAGAAGCAATCCTACAACTTTCTCTTTTATTACACACGAGCACAAAGTGTGAATTTAAGGTGGAAAATACGAGACGCTCATTTAAACTGGGTTGTGAAATATATGGCAACAAGCCAGAGGATGAAAAGCTCTATACGCCTGCTTGGTATGTGACCATGACTCTGACAAGACAGCAGAGCTTACGCCAGCATCTTGGAGGCATGTGGCTTAGATCGTCTGGGGAATAATAAGATCAAGGCCAAAAAACTTCTCACCTCTCCGGCTTGATTAAAGCTGCAGCGGTAAGCGGTAACATCCTGGAGTCAAGATTTGAGATTCCTCTCAGTTATCAGTGACCTACAATTTCCACATGGACTTTTTGTGCAGTTTTAAATGTGAAGATTATTAGCTGGTTTGGGCCTAATCATTTTCATTAACAACTCTGCTGTTCTTTGCTGCTGTGTTATCAGCTTAAAAAACCTATCAAACCTTACCCCAGTGTTTGACTGTGGAGGAAATGTGTTGGTTTTGTATGACTTAGCATTGGTTCTTGCTGGAAATCTCCCATAATTATCTGTTAGACTGTTAGCTACAAGAGCTCCTTTACTGCTTGTCCAGTGTCAATAGTCTTTGTGGTAATAGATTGCCTCTGTGCTGCATTGTAACACGTTGCTGCTTGAACCTGCAGTAAAATTAAACTGTGGTATTGACCTACAAAATTCAAGAAACCTAAAAAGAGAACATTGGCCCTCTTTCTAAAAGCCTCAATACCAGTCCCTCTGATCGCGTAAAATCAAATGAGGGGTGGCAGAACTATCATTTCCCCTGTGCTCTTCTTTTTTTTACTCCTCTTGCCTTGAATTAGATCAGAATTCACAGTCAGCCCTGTCCCCATCCCGCCGAGTGAACCCTAACAGTCCTCTCCAGAGCTTCAGATTAAATTACAGATCTTCACGCTCCCAAATCCCCCCCCCTCCCCTCCCCATTACACCCCACCCTCTCCCCCTTCCCCAATTTCTCCCTCCTGTACACTACGTCTCTCCCATGCAGATGTGACACTTTCCAGAGACTGCGCTTTCTCATAACACATTGACACTGGTGGGGGAGGACAGAGATGGAGGTGATGAGTGTGTGTGCATGTGTGCGTGTGTGTGCGTGTGGGACTTCTGAAGGAATGTGCCAATAGTTTAGGGGACACATTCCCCCAGAAAATGAAACAAAATGCTTCCCTGCTCTTTCCATCCCCATCCCTCCCTTCCACGCTCAGAGAGACACAGTGCAAACATCTCAGGCGTCTGTGATCTTTGCCAGCTCATCTTATTTGTATTACAGAAAAGCTCTTGAGGATTTTTTTTTTCAGCATTTCACACTGTAAATCAGGCGAGACTCAGTAACGGGATCTCTGACAGTTCACAGACACTCTGAGAGGGAGCGTCACCGCTGTGGAGGCTTAGCCAACGAGGTTAAGTTAATCATCATCTTTTTGTAATCTCAGATTTCCTTGAAGTGGGTTTTCAGTCTGGGCTTGCAGAGGAAACAAAAACAAAATTCACATCCTGAGCTAGTTTAAATGGGTTTTCATTATGACCAGTTCCAGTAACACACAAATGATGATGCAACATTGTCCCCCCATAAAGAATGACCCCCTGCTCAAGCAATTTATCACGACTCGGTTATGTTAGTCACGTAATTGAAGGAAGTCAGGTACAGACCCTGTGTTAGGAGGAGGATGTTGGGTGGATGGATGGGTCAACACACCACAGACCTCTTGTTTGGTGTCTAATCACTGACAGTACTTTATGATTTCTGCATAGAAATTAAGCCCAGAAAAGATGTCGGGGGGTTGTTTCATCCATATGTTCAAGATGGATGATCTAGAGGAGGCTGGTTCAAGAGAGGATGGATTACTGGGATGGAGTATTCATGTCACACTGTTGCTAATACTGTTTCTTACACATGCCCATATACTTGAATATCCACATCTCCTTCCCTCCCTCCCACTCTTTTTTTTATTTTATATTTTTTTAAGGAAGGATGATGAGATTCGCAAAAGTTCAGAATAGAGTCAGCTGAATGAAAGAAAAGGGATTTAGGAGAGCAAGAGGAGGTAAATCTTACTTGGCAAGCAGAGTTCTTATGCCTATAAATAGTGTATCCACCTCCAGCTTTACCATCCACACACTTGCATGCAACACACTCGCTCCTTTTATATGGTTTCATCTACCACGAGTCTGTGATCCTGAATAACCCACTCTTAGGAGACAAAGTTCTTTAAACATCTTACCTCAGTTAGAGCAATGCTGATGAATATGTGTGTTTGCATTGAGCACCCTGCAGATCTTTCATTCATACATATTCATATAGTGTATAATGAAATATATATGTGGCATGCATACACAATTGCCCCTCTTGGAAGCTGCTTGTCATTATCAGTGTAAACCCAAAGGTGATGCTCCTAAAATAAAAATTAAAAGACTTTCGTCTCCTGCTGGATGACTGAACAGATCTTTGAATTATACATATATATGCCTAATTATTAATATATGGAAATGCCAGTAACAGGACAGTATGCTAGCAAGGATTGAAAAAGAAAACGACTGAAATTCACCCATACAGCTTGGGGAAGTTATTTTACTATCAACAGTGTACTGTCAAACAAGAGGATGAAAGGATGTGATCTTTGGATTTCTTACGCTGTCATACAATAAACAATGTGGTCTTGTGTGTAATGCCTGTGTAGATATACAGAGATTATGGTGCTTGAAGGGTCCCACGCTTTGGGGCAAATACAGACAGAGGGGTAGAAATCCATTTGAGCCATGGTTGAACCAAAGAGATTTTATTTGTTGTCTGTTTATTGCAGAAGTAAGGGTCTATACATCCATGCACACGGCTCTTTTTTACTTTACTTTTCTTCGCTACCCGTATGCCAGCTTGGTAAACAGGCTCACAATCACAACGTTAACTTGCTGATGTACAGTGCACACAACAAGTTATAAACACAAACTACAACTGAGGCTCACAGGAATGCTCTTTGGTCAAGTAGAAATTTTGACCTTATTATGGCCTTGATAAAAAAGAGATCAACAAAGTCACAGTCTATGAAAGTATGTACAAAAAGTCATAGTAATCCATCAATCAGTCATCTATAAAATCCACATTTATCTCTGTTGTTTTCAAATTAAATGCCCTACAGTGTTCCAGTAGACTCCATTTCTTAACAGGGCTTTTATTGTGAAAAATGTGCAAGCATAGTATATGCAACAACAGTCGGATGGGATTAAACAAACCAAAATGAGTACACACACCCACAGTGACTGAAATAGTGAATGCCAATGACATAGAACTGAGTAATTCAGAACAACAAACTGTTGAAAATAGCAAAGCATCATTATCATGTATAATTTATCAAATTAAAGTAGTAGAAATGCACATTATGCTTGACATCCTTGGCATGCAGATTATATGAGAGGCACAAGGAGTGTATCCACTCTTGTTCTGGGGGGCTGCTTTTATTTGTTCATGTCAACCAAGAATCCAAACTCTATTCAGGGAAATAATGTATAAGTTTTTGAGATAGTTCACATTGGACCAGGTAGCCAGAGGCCATATCATGAGCACAAATCCAGATCTGCTTTGTCACTGATCACAATATACAGCACTTTAAGTAGGTGCAAAACCCTTCAGCTCTCCTAAAAAGACACATACCCATCTGACTTTTTTTTTTTTTTTTTTTTTTTGCTGAAGTGTAACCTAACCCTGCTGACAGCCAGGGAGGCTGCGGGGATTCTTTTCTTGGATATTTCCAGCAATTTCATCAAGGTCCTTTGGATAAAGGCCAACATTCCTGATGTTACTTTCAACATTTTTTGGCATTGATTAAAGCTCAGGTATACACAATTAAACCACTTCTGTTGGCACAAGGGAAACTTAATCCCAAAGCCAATGGCCTGTCTACCCTGCAGTAACACCTATTAAAATAGCTTGGGCCTCCACCACCAAAAGCTGGACTCAAACACACTCTAACCATTCTCAGGCTGGCCCCAAGGACATTGACGGGAACGCTGTATGGCAACCATAAACAAACATATACATGACACCGCATAAGCTGACCTTGTGACCGTTTAGAGAAAGTAAGCTTTATGTTCATGCGACAATGCTAGGAGGGAATGTTCTCTGCTGCAAACTCAAGTTCAGCAAGAGTACTGTGTCTATCAGCAGCAACTCTGAGGCTGTTTCTTACAAAACACAGAGCTGTATTTTGGGGGGTAAAAATATGGAAATTGAGACATCAGGGTATTATTTTCTGAAGTGGTGAGGGTGGCTTTTGCCCTGAGAGATACAATATAATTTGATTTGCCATGAAAACAGGCAGTCTGTGTTTAGGGGCTGGTGGGGAAGTGAGGGGTGGGGAGCAACCATCTGTGCTGTGAAATCAATAACAGCGTTCTTAACTGTAACTGGAGTAAGGCTGGTAATACCTGCAGTATAACAGCCTCCCGACATCTCAGACCTGGACTTCTCCAGAATGTGCGTTCGCCTTAAAAAATATTAGTATTGGTCGTCGGGTTTGGCTGGAAAATGCATCAAAATTGTTGCACGGCTCTTCTCCAATTAACTGAATTTTATTTTCCTCAAGTCTCTAGTTTTCTTGCATTCTTGCAAAAAGAGTCCAAATGCCAGGAAATTCAAAATTTACAACTTGAAGAAACTGCAGTAAAATGGGCACGGCCATTTCACCATTTTTCAATAGCAAAACTCTCAGCGACATTCAGGAGTCAAACAACACAGACACAAAATCAAAATTGAACACAATTAACAGAAAATTCAATCATGAAAACAACCTCCTGCAGATATACATTAAGCCAGAATATATCACACAACCCTCTCTGAATCCCCAACTCACAGGCTTTTTTGGTTGCAAACTGAACAGACGGAGACACGACAACACCGCATGTGGCTGAGGTGAAATGTGGTGCAACTTGAGATTGATTAATTGTTAAAACGCAGCCTATCTCTGCCAATCAGGGCAGCATATCCATTATAAATTCAGTTCAAACCACAGCAGGTCCCACTGGAGTACACAGACTGACTTCAGCTCAAGTCAAGTACACAGTAGCTTCAGCTCACTCTACACTCTGGATTCATTACCTGCTCCTTCAGTGTGTCCCAAAGGGTCGCGACCTCTAAAGCTCAGCATACCCTCCAAAACAACACCTTTAACAAAATCAACTCTCAAACTGCTCTTGTTGCCTCACTGAAAAGAAAAATACCACCTACAACAATCTCACTGCACTCAAACAGACACACACACTCCACCTCTGCCAATCAAAAATGGCAACCATCCTTTACCATTTCTGGTACATACACACAGAGAGACACCATCAAAACACACACATTCACCTTAACAGGAAAAGTAATCATTTTCCCACTGAAGATCCATAGTATCGAGCACTCACACTTGATTGAACAGAGGGTGGGCAAGTTGTTTATGCTGCCTATTGCCTCCTCCCCACTGGTCCAACTCCACTTCCTCCCTGTTTCCTCTGTTATGTCAAACAACTTTGTCTTACTGCTGTCTATCCCAGCACTTGCCAGCTATCGGATTTTGACTCACGCGTGTTATACTGCCGAGTGAGAAGTCAGTTTATCTGACTTGCCTCCGGGGCAAAGCGAGTACGATGCCACGTTGAGGTTGGGAGAAGTTCGCAGCGGGGTCACAGGAGGCGGCTGGTTCTCATTCTAGCCCCCTATCCTTACACGCTTAATTACTGCTGTTGTTGATGGGATCATCTTACTGCGTATAACCTGAGTCTGGATGTGTTTTTAAATGAGAAAGGTCCTGACACAACATGGTCACAGCAACAGGATACCTTACACTTCAGTGGTGAAGTCTGCATTTAAAACACACACAAAATGGGAATGAAAGCGGAGTGAATTAATATTAGTTCGTATTTTTGATACAAATTACTGGAAATTAGTGTCAGTGGAGCTGTAATCCAATAACTGACAGCGGTTTCTGAATTTGGGAGGAATTGTCATTTTGCTTGGCTCTTGTTATGTCAGTTCAACAACAATTCTCACTCTCACTCTCCTTTTTTTTCTCCTTACTTCCCCTGCTCTGCACTTTTTCTTTCCTTCCCAAAAGCACAAGTAGGAAATTCCTCCTTTGCTTGCTCATCCAGGATTTATTGGACGCCGGTACTCTTCTTAGGATGTGGTTCTCAGCAGGTTAGCATTCAGCAATACAGCTGGCAAGTAATAGCTCCTGTCAGAAACGTGGCGGTTTTTCATTCCCTTATATGCACTTTGTTGCATCTCGAGCACACTGTGCTGCCATTGGCCTTTAACCCTATGCACACAAGGGTATTATGATTCCACAGACTGTGTTACATCTGCTCATTCTGACCTGTTAAGAAAAAAATGGTGTCAGGTAAGTGCAGAAAAAAAAACAACTGTGAAAAGATTTTTTTTTCTTTCAGCACAATAACAAGCTATTGGATGAACTGTGTGTGTGTGTAGGGGGGGAGTACCAAATATTCTCTGATGCAGTTGTTGCACAGAAAATGTGGAGGCATTATTCATTCAAATGAGTTTGTATTCAGAATTATTTGCCACAAAAGCAGAGCAGAATCTTATTTATTCTAATTGATACATGAAAACAGTCAATTAATCTGATCCACTTCTATGAACTGTCATTAGAAGGAGTGTCATTTGCAGCTGCTAAATGTGTATTGCAAGTGCCTTTAATTGAATTGACTAATTAAAGTTGAGTCTTGTGGAATAAGATCTCTTGTGCTAATGAGTGAGCCTCAAATAGCTCAATTAAATCATATTGACAGGGTTAGGCTCTCCTTGGCATTTACCTACTGCCTCTGAATATGGACAAATCTCCCCACTTCTTTCATGTTGATGTGCTTATTTATACAATCAAGACACAGACAGTTTTCCATTTGCGCTGAGCATGCAAACCGAAGCATTTTCAAAGTCAGCTTGAAAGCATTTGCATTCAAGATGTTCCTCCACGGCGACACGTGAATCTGTGCTTGTTGGCCCACATTAGCTGAGCTGACACAGGCCAGCCCATGTGGCAACAGCTACGGCTAATTTACTTGCGGGTCCTTCACTTCAGAGCAGTCAGTAGGACTTGTGAACCCCTCCCCACCGCCGCTGCCGCCACCGTCGTCGTCGTGCACAAAGCCCTCAGATCAGCACTGCAGACAAGCCACAGGGGCACACACAAACAGAGGAGATTCATGCTTCTCTAATTAATAAACAGCAGAACTTCAAAGCTGTGGGCTTGTCGTGGAGCCGCCCACACTAAAGAGTAGCATGAGTGTATTCCCATCACTGAGTCACTTCACATAGTTAGATCATGGCAGCTGAGCTTGGGAATAAATTATTATGGTGCGACGCGACAAGATATAAAAAAAGTTTACTGCACAGGGATCCTATTGAAAGAGTTATGATAAACAAAATAAAAATGTTTGAAAGACATAATTTCATCATTGTTTTCTGCCTCTTCAGTTTTATGAGTGCATGTTTCGTGTAAACAACCAGTCCACATTCCTGCAGCAGTCCACAAATTTTAATTCTTTATGACAGTGTGAAGGGGGAACTGTCTGTGATTTATAAATGATCCTGGATGGAGACACATTAACTTGTGTTGCATAAAAAAGTTATTATTTCTTAATCAATATATAAAAATAATGTGCATATTGTTGTTCACACTGGCGCCATCGTGGCTGCTTTATGAAAACATCTTATTTTCTCTCTTCTGAACTGATCTTTCTTCCTTTCTTCTGCCTTCAGCTCAAGTCATTTTTATGTCTCTCATCCAGTTCCTGCTAGTTTCTTCTAGCAGAGAAACGCTGTCTCCTGTGTTTGCTTCTTTATCCTTTTATGTTAACGGATTCTACCTGAACTTATTCTTCAATGGCACAATGCCGCTTTTCAGGGTATTGGGCTTTAGGTTGCTACTTGCTGCAGACTGATTTAAACACTGTCCACTCTGTGTGTGGTTTGGACTCAAATTGTGGGCAGAAAAAAGTCTAAACATTGCTTCAGGCAATTTTTCAAAAAGCAGAATGTGCTGTGGGCATTCAGAGTCTGTCATCGAAGCTTCGGTTGCTGTGGTGCAGTACGGGGGATGTTTTTCAGCACTAACCATAACCCTAACCCATGTACAGACAGAATCTTTCCCTCATAATGCTAACATGACTATTTTCACTCCTTGGCTTCTCTCCCTGCTCTTTATGCTGACTGATACATAATTTCTGCAGACATTTTCCATATTCTTTTGACTTTTCAATGACCCACTTCTGCTGTATATACACAAACAGATTTTTTTTTTTTTTTTTTTAACCTCTGCACTTTTCCTGCCCATCCATCCATGAGGCCAATATACCTATAAAGTTTAAGAAAACAGGGCAAATATGCATAGCACTTCCTGCTTGAGTTTGATGGCAGAGCGATCTGTGAAACTTTCAGGCGCCCGTCCATCTTTGCAGCTTTTGCTAAAAGATTCCCTCCAAATGTCATTTCTCTTGGTAAGTCGTCACCATTATTAAAATTGCTCAGGACATACTGAGCTAATTAGGAGGTGGAAATGTTAAATTTTAGTGAGATGAGGTCTAAACGTACCCGTGAAGAAAAAAAAAGAGAAGGTAATTACTAACATAATTACTGCTGCTACGGGCGAACTATGATCTGGTATCATTAATATCAGTATTGGCATTTGTATGGAAGCAACACATTGCACCACCCTAGATCTTGTATTCGTTCCCTATCCCACCATATTAAATGTAATGACTTTTGCCCTAAGGCGGCAGGCAGCACAGCATCCAAAGAATGCAATGGGAGCTGGCTAATGGCACCGGCATTTAAAAAAAAAGCCAGCATCTGGCCTCCTGTGCATGGACACATATGTCTGAGCTTCTCTCCAGCCTAACCAGCAATGCCCCAGGCCCCTGTACTAACTGTGAATATGTTAAAGCTGCTGATAGAGCCAACATTAAGGATAACTGCCTGGGCTAGTGGTGTGCATAATTAACTGCTTAGCCATTAATTGACAAGGAGCATTTGGACAGATTAATACCAAGAGTTAAATGGTTAAAATATCCCAGACATCAGCAGCATCTGAACAGGTATCCTCCACTGCAGGTCTGGCACTTAGCACACTGTGTGTGCACCAGTCTGATCCCATAGCATGTCCACATGTTGCTTCTGAATAAAAACCAGTAGACAAAACGTCCGGTGTATTGAGAACAGAGGTGCGCCTGGCCTGTTCACTTTATTTTTCAGTTTAATGCCAGTCTGACTCTGGGCCACATGTGCAGTGGCCTGGCTGTTCACATCAAAAGTGCATATCCTGCACCCTGCTGGGCAACAAGCAATTCCGCTCCTCTGCTCTTTTGGTAATCAAACATGGAGCTGATCTTTATAATAACCTCATAAAATTAAAACGTACAGCTCTTTGTGTGCTCTTGGATAAGTGGGGCGCCGCTTCTTCTTCTGCAACAATGACGTTAAAAGGATCATTGCCTTGTGTAATTATCTACCGGGAGGGGGCTTCTCTTGGGATCGTCCCAGTCCACTTTATCTCCTGTGTATTGGTATTTTCGAATGTGTTACAGGCGCTCATCTATTCTAAATGGTAAATTTTAATCTTAGTTAACGGTTAATGGTTGCTTAATGAGCATTGGTTATCTGTCGTAGAAGAAAAATTCAGAATGAGCAGCCCTACTTTTGGCCTATGATGGGTCTGCTTTTACCACACTGGGTCATAAATGACCAATTGATGCAGGGCGCAGTGAGAGATCATCAAAGTCTGAGTGTGTTTATGTGTAGTTTTCCTTTATTAGGGTTTGTAATTTCCATCTGTAACAAAACCTACAGTTGTAAATTTCTTTGGGGTTTCTCAGTTTGAATTGTGTTTAATTAACTTGTTAAACTGTGCAGTAGTTATGATGAGGATTTCCATTAGCATCCATGGAACATAAAGATTAAATGAGTCACATTCCACACTTAATTGTGTTTGCGTTCAAGGGAGCATCACACAAAACCGTGTGGATAAAGCAGCATGGTATATCTTTGCTTGTTGATTGCCTTGCTTTACTGGGTTTGCGGCCTGCGCTATTTCACAGCTGTAACATCCGCACCAACTCATGTCTGCACAGTGTTGGAGACACTTGTTTACAATCCCAGAGAAAGTCTCTGCAAGTCTGTGAACAGGGTTTTTACCAGAACAAAGGGGGTGAGAAAAAGACGTATGCTGTAATGGAGGAAAAAAGTAAGAGAAAGGCAGGGGGAAGGAACAGATGGCGAGACAGAAACCAGGAGAAAGCTGTGACAAACAGGAAGAAAAAACGAAGGAATAAATAGACGACATAGACAGCTCGAGATGTGGAGCAGCAGAACCAGAACTGCAGAGGAAATTAGGTGAAAGGTACAAAAAGAAAACCTAGAACAAGAGAGAACAGCGGGTAAAACTCAGAAAATGAGAGACAATAAGGGAGAAAAATGACTGTGTGACTGACTTCAGGCAGTTCCAAATGTCTCGCCAGATGTTCCCAGATGCAAACTCTGCTCCTCCAAGATGACTCCACATTAACCTGACTTTATTGTTACAGATGTGGTTCTATTGGCTGCACTCCTGATTTACACCCGGCCAGAGAGCAGGCTGGCCTCGCCTCCCAGGACCCCTTCAAACCAAACGCCACAGCAGGAAGGAGGGAGCAGGAGTTGAAGTAGCAAGCTGGGCGTATAGTGGAGAAAGATTGCAAAGGAAGAAGGCACCCTACTGTGCCATAATATGACTCTATTCCAGGCATTTGGCCTTGGGAGGCAGGCTGAATGCTTCTCCTGACTGGCTGGATGGTAGTAGTAACCCCCAAGCTCACTTTCTCTGTCCTGTGGATTTAGTCACTACCTTCTCCCCTCTTCACTCTGTGTCAGTGTTTCCCCTCAGCTCACAAGAAGCTGCGGAAAATGCTGGCAAGAGACTAAAAGACACTGCTTTAATCAATACCAACACAAGGCCTTGGCTGAAGAGCGCAGGGAGCGATAGAGGAGTGGGAAAGGGACTGAGACGGAGCGAGATGAAGCCTCAGTCGAGCTGCTTTCGCCTTGAGCGCAAATTGCTTTTGGAGCACGGTGCCTGTAAGAAGGCGACAGAAAGCAGAAATACATGTAGCTCAAGGGGAACAGAGCAGAGCCAGGGAGAAGGATGTCACAACCCCCTGGTGTGAGCAGAGCGGCGGCGCTCATGAACGCAGCTTTAAAGAGCTGACGGTGTCTGGATAATGAGACCATAAAACAACGGCTGCAATCATAACCAGCCATGACCAATTGTAAGGATAATTCATGTCCATTCCTCATGAGTAGACTTTTTTTTATTGTCATCATCTGTGCATCTCAAAGCCAAGCTGAAAGACTATATTGTGCGACCAGAAACCGAGCCTTGAAGATTCGCCTGCTTGTGTATGCGAACGGTTCTTGGAGGGATTAGACTGAAATGCTGGTTTGCTGATTTTACAAGATCAGACTACCAATGTTATCCATCTCTGATATGACAGAGGTTGCTTCCAAACCACGGGTAGATTAGAAAAAAACCTGTAAAACCTGCAGCACTGTTCCATTTACTTGTGCTTTTTGGATCATCCTGTTTTAGAGAGCTGCCAACAAAAAGGATCAATTTTACAATAGATGTTGTTGGAAAGTTTGTCTTTATATTGTTTTGGATTGCAAACATTCAAAGAGAAAGCTGGATCAATAATACTAGAAATACCCATACACCTGAATGGGAGTTACCCAGTGCAACCTCAGTCCTCTGCTGCTGAGCAATAAATACTTTGCCTGATGACATGTCGACAGCTATTGTTAAGAGAGGAGGGAGTATTCGTCTTCAACATTACCTAACACATTTTGTGGCTGCTGTGGGGGTCTGGGAATGAGTTTATGGGGCAGCTGTACCCTTACGGGTTTGGAAGGAGGAATCCTAAGCTCTGGAGAGGAGGAGAAAACTATGAATGGAGAGGAAAAAATGAGTTAAGACATTAAATATGCAAGACAGAAAACTGAATTTGACATGGTTAGTGACCAACACTTAGCGTGGTGTCTCTCTCGTTCACATTTCAGGAAGGAGTGGTTCATGTGCAGAGATGCTGCTGAATAGTGGATTTCGAGCAAATGCCAGCATGCTCAAGGCAACTGACATCTGTTTATTAGAATATAAGCAAAATGGAGGCATGTGTGTGTGTGTCATGGCAGAACAGACAAAGCTGGAAGATCTAATGAAACCACAAATGTGTGGTCCAAATAACCCATACCAGAAGTAAACAGTCATTTTATCACCACTATTCCTTTCCAAAAATACACCATTGTTTCATTGTGAGAAATCATGATGCCCTTTATTTCATCGTTATTATTCAAATATACATGTGCCTCAGAGGGTGAGCGTTGTAGTAGGGACTCTATGTAAAGGATTTTGGATAGGGGAAATTCAAAGTGACTGATAACTTTAAAATCTAATAGCCATTTTGACTTGTGACCCAAAAGTTAATTTCAATTCCTGATCACACTGACACTGTTCAACAGTGCTGATCATTTGCAGGTGATGCTGCGTCGGGGCTTAGTGAACAAAGCAGTTGTGGCCGGCCAGCCTGCAGACGCTGCACCAATCGAAGCCAAATGTGGCGCTTTGTTGTGGCCAGCAAAAGTTCTTTATTGTACGTGTGCGAGCTTCTCCGTGGCTAACAGTAGGCTGTCACTGTAGCTGGACAGCTCGAAGGTGTGAATGTGGAATAAGGCGACTCTGGAAAAGAACAAGCGTACTCACTTTATTTTCACTGGATTACAACAGTAAGAAGAAGAAAATGGTTTAAAAATGTGGTTGGAACCATGAGCGTAGTTCCCACTCTGTCCCATGATGCTTTTTCCAAATGCTATAATAAAGCCCAAATGTTTTAGTAGAGCATGTCTATAAAAATATATCATCTGTTAAATTATGAATTTATTTCTCCTCCTTTTTTTTTTTTTTTTGACATTTGCCTGAATCCAAACAAATTTGATGCAATGACCTGGAGCAGGATAGTGGCAGAGAACTGCGGCTTTCTAAATTTATAAGTCTGACATTACAGGATTAGCTATAGAAGAGCAATAAATTCAAGTACACAAATAAACACTGATTATCAACATGTCTCCCCGTCATTAACCGGTACTGCGACAAAGTACAAACACATGTTGGTCCTCTTAGCGTCCGTGTTGAGCTATACTTTAACTTGCCCGACTTGGACAACTGCACTCTGTCAGCATCCCAGGGAGGGACTGTGTATTTATGTGTGTGGTGAGTCTTCTTCTCTGCTCAACTCCCCCCCCACCCCCTTCTCATTCATTTTACCCTTCCTTCCTCTGTCTCTTATTCTCTCTTACCTCCATCGCAGCCTGGGGCTCCTTCTAATCGTCCTCTGCTGTGCTGATTGGACTTTTCATTAGTCAACTCCCCAAGGCTCAGTGTGACCTCCTCTGGGTCACTGCCTTCTGATTATACCCTTTTGGTTTTTTTTCTAATTCCTCTTCTCCTTCTTCATCATCATCAGCTCCTTGAAGAAAAGGATGGCGTGACACTGACATCATGTATCCTCAATCTTGTCTAACAGGTAGAGGGACTGTTTATAGAATCCTAAAACTTTTTTGTGCTATCTCTATACTTTCTTTTTTATTGTGAGTAATGGGTTGCCAGTTTGGAGAGGCTACAAAGTTATCAGGTGTATAAGCACTGTGTTGTGCTTCAGCAAACAAAGTATGTTTACCTCCGAGTAGCTGCAGTTGTAAAACTATAGTAGGCCATGAAATACTGTGAGGGAAAAAAGTAAACTTGGCTTCTACCATGTCGGCTACTGCTTCGGATGGTTAGAGCTGTCTCTGCATATTTGTTGCTTGACGCAAAAACCTTATTGGATCTTAAGCATTACCTACTGCCCATGACATGTCCTTGGAAGTCAACAAACCACCTATAACTCAGTCGCTGAAGGGATTTTAATGATGCGGCTATGCCACAGGCTGCCAGCGCTGCTTACAAATCTGGCGGGTTGTGTCTAAGATGTGTACTGGAATCAGAGAGGCGCAAGTGTTTGTGAGAGAGAGCATGAGTGTGCATTGGGGGTAGACGTGTTTTAGCCATCTGACTAGCTATGACCTTGTCCAAATAAAGCCATAAGCCCGCCGCCCCAAACACACACACACAACGCATGCATGCACCAACGCAGAGGCTCATCCCTGTTCCCCCCAACCCCTGGCATGCTCCAAAAGCTGGAACAGATTACTCCCCTGTGTGCTTCTTCTGACTCTGATTGCTGCTACATCCAGATAGGCTTTCAAGTGGCCTCCTGTGTGTGCAGCGCCCCATGGGATGCAGCCCGGCGCACTACACATGGGGACTATTACCCCGAGCCGACGGAGGCCCGTATGGAGCGCGTCGCCCCCTCCAGATTAGGCCGACGTGGCCCTCATCCTCTCCACAACCCTCTAAACACCCATTTCCACCCCCCCAATCATTACAGTTAATCACAGTGATAGTTCTGTCCATGGCCTCTCTCCGCAGTGGAGTGGTCATTCAGCCCAGTGTGCGCAACGTCTGTATACACCGACAAGCATCACTGGCTGAGCTCTCAGAGCGCAGTCAGTGGGTTCAGCTCCAACTAAAATGCATAAGCACATGCGTATGCAGACACACACACACACACACACACACATCCATTTGCAAAATTTCCTGTGAATGCAACCACATGACAAAGCTGTGAAGCCTCCGAGGAGTTTACTTCAACTGCAACATACAGTATGAGGCAGTATCAAGAGCTGTAAGTCATGTCAGGACTGAGAGGAAAATCTCTCTGTGCTTTGTAAACTCCGCAGCAATGCCTTTATTGTCAGCACAACCTGTTTCAACAAAGGGTGTTCTCCACTGAGAATAAGCCAGATTTATTAAAGGAGAAACTGCAGGACTGTGAGGCAGAGATAACCCACACCGCTATTCTTCATTCTACTTTGCACTGGCATGTGAGTGTGGATTGTGCATTTGTGTGATTTAGAAAGTGGAAAAGCCTGTGTAGGATGTGTGTGTTTAGAGGCAAGAAGAGGGTGGATGTACTTGTTACTAGGTTGCCTGTTTTGTAAACACAATCTCAATCAACCACTTCAAAAAGAAGAAGGACAAACGCTCCGAGTGTTTGAGTGCCTCCCTCTTTCGAATGCACTCGTAAGTAACTGAGCTTTTACAACACCGACGGCTGTTATAAAGAGAAATGCAAAAGCAAAAAAATAAAAAATAAAGACTAAAATAAAACAAAAAAGGAAGAGGAGACAAAAAGGAAGTGCTTTAAACTCTTTCAAAGAACCCGAGGTATCTCTGAGAGGATACAGCAGGTGATTGATAGAAGACCTCACCGCAGACTTAACTCACGAACACAGCGTCTCATGCATCTCAAAATCGCATGGAGGTAGACCACGGCAGAAAGAATTCATGACAAGTAAACATACCATTAATGCTGTTCACAAGGAGCTAAGCTGCACGGATTTAAAATAGACAGAGACAGAAAGAGAGACAAGAGACAGGGAGGGGAGTAGTTTCATATTTTCCAGTCACAATTTAGGTATTAGCTAAGAGTCGAGGGACAGGAAGCCGAGACAAAGGCTTAAGCGATGAAATAAATTATGAGTCAGACTTGGACGGTAATTGCAAAGGATGCAGATTCGGCGGGGATGCGGCGCGTCTGTAATCGCCAAAGCGCCACCGTTGTGCGTTTATCCGTGTTGAAACGGTGGAAACAAACGCTGCGGAAGAGGACGCGTAAACAGCTCTCAGACGCAGAAGCCGCATCAAACTTGATAAAGTGACGGGACGAAATAGAAAAAGAGGAAATTAACATAATCATAACTCTCCCAATCTCCCCAAATACACTGTAATTTATATCCACTGTATCACAACCAATTAACTCCACCGTTATGTTAAATCTTACTCATTACAATAATGCCCTGCATTCTACACTTTCTCCCTTTCTGCTCCACTGTTGTTTGCTCTGATTTATAAGTGTTGAGTCAGTCCTGGAGTGGTGTCACAGGTTGTTATTTGCAGCTGCCGAGCCGTCACCTCCGAGAGTGTTCACTTGGCACATCTTACTGTATATGAAGTGAGAGAAGCTGTTAAAATCCAGGGGAGGCCAGCAGTGCATTAGCCAGAGTGATAATGGAAAATATCTTACATGCTGCAATACATTCTTTATTTCACTAAGTACGCACTACTGCATAAGTAACTTCCACTTATTTTCACACTTGAGTATGAACAGATAATAAAAGTTAAATACTTCAATTGAACATAAATATATATTGTATCCCATCCATGGTTTGACTTGAAGGTTCCTTCTGAAATCACAAACATGTGAACAGACATATTGTTTGTGAGCAGAGACCTGTGCTAAAGCAAAACAACTTGAGAGAAACAGTAATCATGTCTGCTTTTGGACACTCATAAACCTTGAGTGTTAAATATAATGCAAGATTACAGAGGAGGTTTGTCATTTTTTAAATTGATACCCACGACAGAAACTGTTAGGGCTTTTATTTTAGTTGTGTCAGAGAAATATGTCCCCTGGCAGTTCCTGCACAGCGTCTCATCTGAAGCTCTGTCTCATTTCAAGGGGGGCGTTGTTGAGAACTGCACTCATGACTGCGGAGAGGAAAGAAAAAAAATGTTATTCCGTGATCACGGCGAGCACGTTCATCACATTACTCAGTGATGGAGGCCCGTGAAAGTCAGGCAAAAGTCAGAAAGAAAGCCTTGCAGAACAATTGGCCTGTGTCCTCAGAGGAAGGTTGAGCCCATTTAAAATCATCACTTTGTTTTTGCTCGGGACTCGGGGTTACAGTGCTGCCTGTGACCTCACCCGTCACCATTTAGCTGACAGCCACAGAATGGTAACCTTGTTAGATGCGGGGCTGAAATGGCTCTTCCCTCATAGATAACAATCAGTGTGTCTGTGAACTTCGATATGACACAAATATGAACAAAACTGCAGCTCCACAGCAAAGCTTACACTGGAGAACATCAAGCATGGACAGTTTCATAGGGCAGTTCCCTGTCATAAAACCTTGTTATGTCTGAGGGAATTTCTTTGGCAATGTCTCAAGCCACTTCTAAAAATGCCAGAATGGAAAAATCTTTTTTCCTCTTTCGCCTTCTCCCAGGACATTTTTTTTTTATCATTTTTTACAAAACATCTTTTCCTTGTGTCACTGATATGTGGAGCCTGCTCTGTAAACATCACTCGCTTCAAACTTCAAGTACGAATTGGAAACAGCTGCTATGACCAATTGTAGGGGGCAAAACCGACTGTTCTTTTTCACCTTTGTTACAATTTGTAAAGTCCTGATGAAGCGCTACAGAGGCGTCGGAGCAGCACTCTGCAATCTGTCACACTCACATTGTCCAAATTGTGAGCAATTAAAAGCAAGACAGGTCAAAATGTAGGGTCAAGTCCTGTACTCTGGAAAATGGAGGGCCATTTCCAGCAAGGTTATGCATCTATTTTGGACCAACATACATTCATGTTATGCTCTGACTCAGTGCACAGTTATATCAAAAGATAGACAAGAGTGTTCTATACTGTTTGAAGTTGACACATCCTTTCAGAATTACATCACAAACAAAGCACATAAAGGATTTTCCCACCATTTCAGGCGAAAGAAGTTTCTTGTTTTAATGTGCAGCTGTTGATGTGTTGTGCTAGAACACTGGGATGTGCATCATGGATGAAAACCACTGAAGAAAAAAAAAATCAGGCCTGTGCTGCGCAGTTGTTCAAGAAGGACTTCATCATGCAGGTCGTAGATCAAACTGACAAGAGGTCTGAAGCAGCTGAAGCAGCTGAGTAAAAACAAATAATTGCAGCTGGATTTGTCAGAACTGAACCGTACCAGACTCATTTGAACAATCACAAGGTATGACTCAGACCCCACTAACTCTCTCCCGCCTGTTGCCTTCCAGCTCCACGCTTCTGTTTATTGTCAATAGGCTTGGTAATGTGATATACAGCACGGCGGCAATAGCTGACATGCTATCAGCAATACCATAAATTTAAAAGAAAATCAACGAGTTGGACACAGGTTTGATTCCAGTGAAACTCCCTCCTGCTGATGCTGAGGGAAACGTGATTTATTAATGCCTGCTTGTGTGGCATTCATTTCTGTCTGAGAGAGGGGGGGGGGAGGAAAAATCAATGAGACCAAAAGTCTTAAGTAGGAATAAGAATGTGCATATGCTTGGCTGCTGTACAAGGCAAAGCACAAGGCAACTTTGCATTAGTCAAGCGGAAACACACGATAGAGCACTTGTAAACAGCCAAAAATATGATGGAAAACATCGCTCCAAAAGGGCTGATTAAGAGGAGGAAAAAAACATATCACAATAAAATAACTCCCAGGCCCCCTCCCTCCCATTCAACTAATGGTAGGGGGAGCATATTTTTGGAAAAGAAGAAGGATTTACAAGAGTTGTGGACTTGTGCAATTAATCCCCATATGCACAGCTGATGTATTGCGACAAGAAATCACTGCAAGAAATAAAAGGGACATGCCACACAAATTCACACAATCTGCCCTGGTTTCAAGAGCTGTGGGTGTTCCGTGGCTACGTCCTCTTCGATTTAGGACAAAATCTGATCAGCCCATTTCTGTGGGCCTGATTTCAATGAACCCACTAGTATTTTTTTGGACAGCGACAGCTTTCACAGTAAATTACACATAATGAGTGATGAGAGATGATGCCAGAAGGTTGAGCCTGGGCGTCTGAAAAGTTACAGAATGAGAAAAATGCAAATACGCAAAATGCAGATACGAAGTCTGATTCAAAACATCCACCACAGCTTTTTACGCTGAGTTAATGCGGTGGAAAGTCTTTTTGAACGCGCTCGTACACACACTGCTTTCAACATTTGCCACTCAGCATCAATTATTTAGTCATAACATGAGATTTTACACATGCCTTAGCCATTTTATCAATCCATAACCTATTAATTTAAATAGATTCTAATGTCATCCATGTTTCTTACATGAGAAAATAGTTCATACTGTTGACTTATAATAGTTTCTGTAAGAAGGCCGTAGTTCTAAATTTAGTATTTAACTAATTTGCTGGTCACACTTTCACTGTCCTTGTCACTTTCATGCTTTAATATGTTTATTTGTGTGTGTGAGTGTGTGAGTGTGTGTGTGTGTGTGTGTTTGTATTGTTGAAGTAATTATAAGACTTACTATAAGTGAGGAAGAAAATGTTTCATAATGTTTCTTGTATGGTTTGTTATTCTGACAAGGTATTGATGGGTCAGCTTGCTCCACGCCACTGTACTTGTTCCCAACATCTGTCTCTAAATGCTAACAAACACCACAGTGGCACTGCCTGCTAAACGTTAGGCTGTTAGTCTGTCACACGCTGTACATCCAAATGGGTTTAATTGCTTTACACCTCCTGCTGTGTTGACACACACCAGCAGTGCTCAGAGCTGGTTGGCTCCTGCTTCTGGTTGGCACTCCAGAGGCTAAACCAAATAACAAGCGCCTATCGCAGATGGAGAGGAGATACCAGGAGGATTAACCGGAGGTCGAGAGAGCAAAGCTATTGATGACCTTTCCGCAGGAAGGGAACCGCTCTGTCAGTCAATAGCTGGCTATGTGGTGCTCCAGTCTTCTTTGTACTGGTGTCAGCGACACCTGCGGCCTTGTCTTAGATTATTTCCTGTGGCCAAACTTGTACACAGCAACAATTTTTTTTTGCAAGCCACATGGCCTCAGACTTAAACATGAGCCAAAAACCAGTAACTTGCTGTTGATATATGCCGATACTATTTGAGGAGAGACTACACCGCGGTTGTAATTCATCTCCTGTTGAAATGAATCAGCCCCAAAATGCAACTCTTGCAGCAGAACTGTCTCCGCCCACTCGTTTTCTTGCTAATGAGAGGGAAATATCGGTGTGTTGATTTCTTGTGGGATCCAGAATGACTTCATTTTCCTCCCAAATTGACCTAAGAACAACAGTAACATTTACTGGGGATATTTTCTCAGTCCAACCACCGCTGCAAGACCACAAACAAAACTAAGTGTTATTGGAAAGCACAGCAGACAAACTGTACTCTGTGTGTCTCCTGTGTCCCTAAAATCACACACACAGTGTATACACATGCACATGTGTGTGCATTCAAGTGTGTGTGAGTGTGTCAACCTACAGTATGTGTATGTGTCATACATACATACACATGCTGGAAAAATGGAATAGGCACTTACTTTCAGCCAGAGAATAATTGGCCCCCAGAGCCGTTATGAGTGGCTCACCCATGTGAGGTAAGAGTCAGGACTGACCAACACTAGCAAACAGTCACTGCCTCCATTATTGATCATCTTCCTACACATGGAAAAAAAAAAATTGCAACGGGTTATTTTCAGCAATTTTTCCTGCCGTTAAAAATTAAACACCCTCCATCAAAATTAATGTAATTTCTTAGGCCACGGGAATCTTTTCAAAGTACGGCACAAATCTTTCTAATTATGGCTCCTTTCATTAGTAGTGGAAATTTATACATTTATGTCTTTCTCCAAATAAAAAAAATAACATTATGAACACTATTCAAATATTTTGACAGCTCTTAATTTACTTTCATGAATGAAAATAAATGTATGTATAAGTTTCCTATGGTGCACGCCCTATACTTTAGCCTGGTATCTTAGGAGATTTATAAGAATGCCAATCTTCTCAACTCTTGTTCCATTAATCCTTCACATGAGTTTGGCTGATTACTTTGTCGATGGAGGCCCTGAGAGTAAGATGCAACTTCCCCGGGTGAACTGCAGCACATGTGATTTACACTATCGATCCAACATCCTGATTAGAATTTTTAATTAATGAAGGAGGCTAATTGCCTAGAGAGAGGAATCCGCCCGACCCTGAACGAGCCTGATGATTTGCGTTGCGGCGCTGAGCCTAAGTTAATTGCTAGGCTGATTTGACTCGCCTTGCCAGAGATAATATGCTATGCCACGTTTGAAAGACTGACCTCACTCTCTTCCTATTTAAACATCATATAAGCCTATGGCAAATAGGGAGTGATGAAAAAAAAGAAAAGGACCCCCTGGTGGTGTGAAGTGATGTTCATGTGAATTTGCACCATGACTGCCGTGTAAGATATACAGCAGATTTCACCAAGTGTGTGTGCCAAATGGAGCCAGTGTTTTTTCGTATTTAGGTAATGGAAGAGAGATTCAGAGGGCTGGGAAATGGAAGGGGAGGGTTTGCTTTGCGACAGGCTCTGATACCTTGACAATAATCCCTGCTTTTCCCAGAGCAGGGATAAGGGCCACTAGGGGTATTTCCACAGCCTAAAGGCCTTCCATTAACTATTAATCTTCTCCTGGAGAGCAGTTGGGGAACCGTGGAGTCACAGCTGCCATCACACTGCCTCTTTTTTTTTTTTTTTCCCCTCATACCCCCTACTTCCTCCTACTCCACTGTTTCCATTGGCAAACAATCCACGGTTAGGAGTCAGGCTAATTAATTTTAAATAAAATACATTGGTTATGCATAATTTATGCTTAAAGCCCAGAGCTACTGGTGTTAGACAAATACACAAACTCCATACTGAATTACCAGCCACTTGAGCTGAGAGGAAGAGTGCCGGTCTTTGGCAAAGTATCAAAGTCAATCCTTGAATTTTTTAGGTCACATTTGTCCAAACCAAACAAACACAGCTGAAGTTCTGTTGTAAAACGAACGTTTAATGTGTCTGATGTTTTCCGGGCAGGCTACATTTGGATTGAAGACAAAAGGTGCATAATTTCTGTATTGTATATACTTGGTCAGTATCAAAGGTTATGTGCTCATAGCCCACACAGGCTCTGCAGACACAGTCATTTCTACACAGCAGAACCAACTTCACAGTTATCCACGAAGTCTGCTCCTCAAGTGTGGTTGGTGGAGGGTGTGTGTTTGTTGGTGTGTATGTTGTTGGTGTGTGCGTGTGTAATAATAACCATCTTGAGCTAATCAAGCTAGCTTACTGAACTGCAGCTGTGATCAATCAATCTTGATTGGACCAAAACAGACACATGACACATACAGTAAAACAGCTTACCCTAACTTTTTTTTTTCGAAAGTTTTTGGTATATTGGTGAGCACTTTTGGACCTTTGGAATATGCCGAGATAAACAACGGCGACAGCTGGATAAACCTAGTCATGTTATTCTTGTGCCTAAATCTACCAAACCTTTCACATCTTGAATATAATAATAATGATATTTAATAATTTATCTATGGCAAATCAGGAAATTCCCTTACAGCACAAGGTCGGGTCAAAGGGCGTTTAAATCCTGCCAAAACATAAGGTGCAACTAAAACCTGAAGCAGCCTTCAGTAGTATAGCAGTCACATAAACCAAGCCTCACTGACACCAAACAGACAAGCCTCATTCAGCCTAGAGCATACTGTAGGTCTTTCTAACTGACACGGATCCCGCCAGGACATTTAAGAGCAAGAATATTTAATGGACTTGGGGACAAAGGTTGGAATCGCTCCATGAAAGATCTCTTTCATGCTTTGCTCATGTCAACAAACACACAGAAAAATGGACATCAGTGTCATTCCCAAGAGGCCCTGTAAACCTTATAGGACCTGCTTCATGTGACCTGGTTGGCTTCACTGGTGGAGACAGCCACATGGCTACTCAGGTAAAATGCAGGAACAGAAAAGTCAAGGAGACCAGAGACCCTCTACCACACAGACCCTCTACCACAGAGACCCTAGAAGAATTGAAAAGGCTAGAACTTCTTGTTGGGCGATGATAGAAACTGACTAGAAAACTGATTTGACATGCCAAGAGTAAGGTAAGAGGTTATATTATAGAATCGGCACAGTACATGACCAAAAACATCTACTATTAACTTTTTAAGATGAAGAATTTCAGAAGTTTACGGTGATTGTGTTCATAGTTATCCTATAAAATAATGGAGGATTATTGTGTAATGGAAACACTGTTGATTGTATTTTTGTAAGACTGAATCACTTTCATCCAAATGTGATGTGTAATGATAGAGGGGGAATGTGAAATCACTGTGGAAAGTACCAAAAAAGGCTGAGTGGACACAGATGGCTGACAAAACGGGAAGTAGTAACCTGAATCAAAACAGTGCATGAATGCATTTAATGTAAGCAAGAATTGAATATGCTGGATGTCCATGAAGAGAGAGTAGGAAGTTTTGGAAGTCTGGGGTGCATATTCCTTTTAAGAGCCTGAGGAAACTGCATCACTTCAATCAAGCACTGCAGATTACAGCAAAGATTCCTCTGCCCCCAGAGGCACTTGCAACCAAGTAGGTCTGGGTTGCTGGAAAACCAACAAACACAATATCAAGGCCTGAGTGCCTCAACAATTGGACTGCAACAGCAGTTGTTCATAAAAGTCTTACAGCATGTTCAACACTTGCCGTCAATGGTTTGGGGGATTTTGAGACCTCACAACCTGAACACGGAAAATCTGTTTAACTACTTGAGTTGATGGCCATGTCATCTTGGACCTTCACATAAATATGAACAAATTCTTGTGTCCTAGCACAAAGCAGATATTTATTCATTCATTATCCAGACCGCTTATCGCTTTAGAGTCTCACAGAGGCCGGAGCCAACCTCAGCTGATAACTGTCCCAACATATTGAGGCAAACAACCATGCACGCACACATTCAACCGTAGGGGCAGTTTCGAGCTGCCAGTTAATCTAACCTTCATGTGTCTGGACTGTGGGAGGAAGGTAGAGCACTTGGAGGAAACCCACGCAGGTACAGGTAGAACATGCAAACTCCACACTTAAAGGCCCCAGCTGGCTAGCACGCTCAAAATTAAAACCATCCTGATGAGAGTCTGCACCGCTGTACCCCCATCCTGAACGCTGAACCATTTAAAGTGTTGAAGGAACGTCAATCACGGCATCCATTTGCAGCAGTTTGATGTTGCGGTATTCTTTCTAACCAACTTGTAAACCAAAGCAGTTTGTTTGAATCATCTTTGACAACTGTCAAATAAAAAAGGAGAAACTTCTGTGTGGTGACCCCTGTTGTAGAACAGGAGGTTTCTCCAGCCCTCCAGCTGTTGGCTGACCATTTAAGGGATAGTCAGGTTGTGGTGGAACAAGAGTTCCAGTGTAACCATGGGCACATGATGTACAGTGCTGTCACTCCTGGATGCCTTTGAAGATATACTAGTGAGATTATTGTCATGTATCTAGGCTCAATTACAGATTTAGCAATAAGGCCTTGGGATATAAGAAAACTGAACTCCAAAATATTTTGACCATAAAGTTAAAGAGCTGAAGAAACGTTTACCAGTCAACTAGAAAACTAAGTGTAGTTTGGCTTTAAAATATTCTCTGTAAAGGCCACAGGGTCATAAAGCTGTCACTGGTCGTTGTCAGTGCTTTTGTTGGTTTAAGCCTCTAGTGGCCAGTGGTTTTGCCTCGGTTGTACCTGCTGACCTTCTTGAGAAAGCAGCTAAGGACTTTGCTGGGGCTTGGACCAAGGCAAAGCTTAAAAAAACAAAAAAATAACACTTCCGCCTCTTTCCCAGCCTTCTTCTCCAGCTATTGGCATCTGAGTTTGACGCACTCTACACAAGGCTGGATTTATGGAGTACTGGAGAGAGTAGAGACGGGGAAAGCAGTCATTTCAGCAAGGAATAAAAGCACTTTTCAGATGGTTATTGTATGCTAACCAAGAAAAATATAAGAAAATTTTTACAGAGCCACAGACCAGACTGCATAAAACATGTGCAGTGTACACAGCACTCGAGCTATATCTACAGCTCTAGCGTGTGCTATTTTGGTTGAGCAAATTATTATTGCACTTTTTTTTTCCTTCAGTTCACTTTGAGGTGTTTCTCTGGCAGCTGTTTTATCCTGTAGGCTGCTGTGGGCGAGCAAATGAGGATTGCTATCAAGCGACCCACCCAAGAAAGGCAACAAGCACATGACGAGATTCTACGTTGTTTTGATTTGAGTGACAGATACTGTAAAGAATGACCATCTTCCATTAAACTGTGGCCCGAGAAGAAGCGAGACAGGCAGAGAAGGAGAAACGGGCAGGGAGGGAGAAAAATGGAGGAGGAGGATGAAAAAGAAGGAAACATTCCCAAGCTGGCCTGGTTAATTGCACGGGATTGGAAACAGATGCACAGCCGCAGTGACGTTATCTGAGTAGACCTTGAAAGTCCTTCTGGTTTGAGGGGAAGGGGGATCGGAAGACTCGAGGAGGACGGCGATAGATAGGAGGGATGACAAAGAGCGATATTAGGGAAGATCAATTGGTGCCATGGCATGAGGGTTTGCAAGGGAGCAAAATAACAGATAATGAGGGGTAGGACTAGTAATTGAGGCTTGGGCAGGAAAAAAAAAGACTAGAAAGAAGTCACATCAAGAAAATTGACTTAAAGTGGACGAGGTTCAGCTGCCATTGCCCAGAAGATACTCTACAAATTTGATGATTTATGTTTTTTTTTTTTTCCTTTTGTTTTATCTCTGGGCTACATTACTGTATCTAGATATTGACACCCCACCTGTCTGATCAAATTAAGCCTCCTCTGCCTCTCTGTTCATTATTAATTGAAATGTCTCCCTAGTAGTGTCAAGGCAGCAAATGAAGTTGTAACTGTACCTCAAAATCATTTTCAATAAAGACATGTCGCCTCCCACTTTTCGGTAACCAATAGAGATAGCAGAGAAAACATGTTGGTTTTAAAACTGATACTGGAATGTATGAAAATGAAAGGTCTATTTTTTTTATTAACTTTAATAGAGGGTTTCTAAAAAGATTGTTTTCTCAGGATTAAAGTCAAACTTAAAGATTCCAGTCACCACTTTTTATTTACCCTTTGTTTTTGGTCCCTTATCTCACAAATGTTTTGAAGTGTACTCTCAATACCTAGTAAATTGGTCACAAGACAGACAGATGCTGTAGCTCCAACAAACACAGTCACATCACGCACACATAAACACAACCACAACCTGACTCGCAGGTTACCTTTGAGTCTGACCTTTATCCATTAAAAGGTTTTTGGTTCAGTTTCAGAGGGAAGCCACCTCCTCTGCTAGGGTTGTGTGATTTGTGATTAGTGGGTGGATCTTACAGTGATGGGGCCCCAGGGCCCTCACTCTCATAATTACACTCTATCCCTGGGGAGGGACCCTAGAGTGACAGCAATGTAGCTCCCATTTTTACCAGGTCATATTCGGCGATTGAGCACATCCTGTACCCTGCCAATGGCCCTTTCCTTTTAAAGAGCGATTCCCTAGGACCCTGGGACACAGGGACTAGCTCCACATTACCAGCAGGCACCTGTTCCTCCAACCTACTTTGAGGCTGTGAGGCCATCACTGTCAGGCTTGCTACTCCTGCTTTTAAATAACCATCAAATGCCTGAAAATCTGGAGGGTTTTCATTTTTTAACGTGTTATTTCATCTTTTAGAACAAGACGCCACCAATCCCCTCTTCATGATTTAACAACACAGACAATATGTTTTTAGGCTTTGCTTTAAAAACCAAATGTTTGCTATTCTGGTGATTTGCCCAAACCTGAAATACTGTGTTCAAGCATACAAAAAAAAATGAAACCAAAAAGAAGGAAATGTTGTGCACAATAAATCTTCAGTTAGACAGAAATGTTAAACAGATGTAGGATTCTTTCTTAGTACTTGAGGTTTGGTTAATCCACAGAAAACACACTTTCACTGCAGAGGATGTGTAAACACCGATTACAAAAGGAGGTATTATGGCATAGATAAAAAGATAAAACTAAAACAACAATGAAATGAGCCCTTAGATCGTCAAATGTTTTGAATGAAGGATTCCAGCAAGGCATACCGTAACTACCAAAACGGTAAAATGCATTCTGACATTTTCAGAATTCATTTCAAACACACACACACACACACACACAGTATTTGCCATTTCATGATAAACTCTTCCATTAAAGTGGGGCACACTGTAGTTCCCACAGTACAGAAACCCCACACATTGCACAAGTCCCCCTTGGTCTCTGTTTACATTGGAGGGATCTCAATTTATGTTATATTACACAACACGTCAGCTGGGCTTTAAACAGCATTTTCATTGGAAAATCATTACATTTGGCCCATTCAAAGGGGGGGGGGGGCACGTGGTAATTGCTCCGAACCAGCTTTCAAGCAGAGGTCCTTCAGAGAGGGACTGTCTTTACGGCTGTGTGTTTTTCATGTCAGTTTAATTAATCTCACTGCGATCCAGTTCCTTAATTCCAACCACGTAACAAAACAGAGGAAGATCTATCTGAGCCTGATTGCAGGGATTCCAGCAGCTGTTTAGTTAGGTAGGCTAATCAGGACCGAATGCAGATATGATGTATTGACTCGGGTTTAAAATGGATTTTGGAAAATGCACTCGCTTTAGATTTAACTGGTCAAACAAAATCAATTTTGAGAAATTATTGATATAACTGGAGGGAAATCTAATTTCCTGTAATAGCGTTCCTTTTACCTCTTAACCTTCAGCAGGCTCAATGTTTCTGTCAAATTTCCCCTCAAGCAACTTAGAAGTTGGATAAAAACTTTTTTTTTTTTTTCCTGCTGGTGCTGCATCCCAGTGTAACAGACAATCTAAACTAATATCATGCTCGTGAGGTAAATATTTGTGCCGTTTTGTATGATCGCATCATTACATCACATGGGCAATTATACATGTTTTATGCATAATTTAATATCCTCTGATCTGGCATGGAATGTGTCTTTTATGTTTGGAAATGTAATGATGTGGATTAGAAGTTAAAATGAAGTCCTGTGGTTTGGAGGAAAACTTGGCAAAACCAGCCCATAAGCTTTTATATAGTAACGGCCTGAAACAGTTGTATTGGTATTTCAGCTGTTGATTCACAATGTCAGGGCATGCAATAGCAAAAAAAATGCAACAACATTATATCTTCCATATTTGATTGTGCAAGACTGATATATACTTGCCTTTACAGAAATCATTAGATTTGCTCAAGACCAGAGATTCTGCAGCATCACAGACGCTGGCAAAGTTAGGAAATCATTTGGAAGACTGAGAGCCACTTTTAATCAGTTTTTCAAAGTAAAACTTTCCTCCTCCTGTCCTACACTGACAGCTGCCGAGAACACAAGTTTCAAATGCTGGCACCCGTTCAGTATATCACAAGAAAAGTTAGAGTGTGATCAAAAGGACATGAATTGAATTTTAAGTTCCGTTCGTTGTTTGAAACAAGGCCAACATCAAGGTGTCCTTAACCACTGAATGACACTGCTTCATTTTCCACAATAAAATCTCTTCTCATCTGCCTTTTTGTTTTTCATCAGGATCAAATGTGAGAATTTAGAAAGGTCCAATATTCTACACTTGTCAGCATGGTGAGGTTTTAACAGCAAAAATCTGTCTTACTGTAATTCTGCAACTCCAGGATTTGGTGTGGAGCAGTACACAGAAGACTTCGGCCTGATACTGGTGCAAAGCCCTGGAACATCTGACAAAGTTAGGGGTGACTATGTCCGTTGTATTGCAGCATCCATGTCCAATGCACAAGCTGCCGAGCTCGCTACCCCTTGCCTCCCGCTGTTTCTTCTCAGCTGCTACACCCACGAATTGACTGGTACAGTGCCAGCATGTATTTGAACAAGGCCAGAGGAGTGAGCACAGTTGCAGAATCCAAGACCATTAGGGACACCAGGGAGTTGGGTGATCAAGCAGCACTAACATAAGGAGTGAAAGACTGCATGTACAAAATATGCTTCTGATTTCATTGGAGCTACAGAGACAAAGCCATCAAGCATTCTGTCCTTCTTTCAGGGGTTCAACTCTTCAACTATTATCACTTAAACACATGTGTGTCACGCCTATATGTGATCACATTTTCCATCCACAGCCATAATTATAGCAGGTTTTCAGTGTGAAACAGCAAGACAATAGAAACTCAAGTATTAGAAGAATAGTGGTGAAAAGAAATAAATAAGCTGTCAAGATTGTTGGAGACCAAACAAAACACTAATAGGAGCCACTGATTGAGTTCACACAAATAAATATAGCAAGACAGCTCATTTTAAAGCACGGTTTCTGACTTTGGCCTGAGGACATTTCTCTGGACTTAGTACTTTAAATACTGTCACAGTATTTATACTGCACCTAGACATGTCTAATAATCAAAAAAGATATATTGATCTTGCTTTCTACATGCAAGAAAATACAAGAAAGAGTATAATTCCTACACACTACATGTAATTTATAAAAAATATCCGTGGTGCATCTCATACCCTCGTCTTTTAAACATTAAACACAACTGGCTCAGGGCCTATCTATACTCTGCTGGTCCCTGAAGTGCCTTTACCAAGCTCTCTACTGTGTCTGAAAGGCTGGGAGACAATGCGTGGCTTCTTTGGCGTCATTTGTCTCCAGAATGCCCAAGCATGCTGACAACATAGACTTAACCTCAGGAGGTGGTGTCAAGCCGATGCTATTAATTTATGTCCAGGAGGACGGCTCTCCATCACTGATAGCAGCAGCTCAAGAGCACAGAGTGTACTCAAAGGCAGGAGCTGCTGATCTGGTCAAAGCAGTTCACCAGCTTCTGGAAGACACTTATTTTATGGGTCTAACTGTGCAACAGATCGTTCATAAATTACATCATAAATTTAACAAAGCAACACTGGTTTTACAAAAAAAAAATATGTTTATCTGCATCTGCATTTGTAAGGCCTATTTGTTATGGAAGAGATAATAAGAAAATGTGTCAAAAATAGTACAGAAAACAGAGTAAACACTGAATTACAATATATGAGGATTCATTTAAATCCTAATTTTAGTTTTTTGTTTTTTTCCATTTAGAGCTGCAGACATCTCTTAAGTTTAATTCTGCTGCAATACCTCACATGGATATTTAATGCTAGTGAAGGCTGTTTTGCCACCTTTATTCAGCATTTGTTGGGAAGCAAAGAGAGCAGAAAGATCCAAAGATTCATTTCAAGCAGTTGAGCATGCTGAGATGTAAGGTGCTTTAAATACCCAAAGGCAGATGCTTACATTTTAGCCCTTAAGAGTAGATTGACTCACAAATCTCCCTGGCACATCTGTGGCAGATGTTTAGGGAGTTTGATGTTACATGGCTCTACTGTGCCGCAATTGACTACAGCATATCGCCTTATTTTATCCCCACCGTTCACAGGCCATTTGAAAGTTAACAAAGTATAGCATGGAGTGTGTTATGTTGTAAATCATTGCATTAGCGCACCTAATTTGCAAACAAAAGAATTTGAACAAGGCGGGAAACCTGTGCTTTCAAAGCCACCACTGACTGCTGATGGTGATAGCATGATCATAGATTCACTTTAACACTTTTATATCTTTCCAGATGTTTTACTGTAAAGAAATCTGAACTGACGAACCTGTGCAAAAGGTCCTATGCATATAAAGTTTAATCTGGTCGAGTTTTAATATGCGTTTAATGAGTTTGGTGCATCCAGTTTTAAATTGGATGCTCCCAGCATACCTGGAAGTCTGCAACCAGTGAAGCAACTCCACTTGGGTAGTGGATGCCTTGCTGAAAGGAACACTGTAACTAAATTCTCAGGGTGGACGGATGCATGAACTCACCCATATGTTTCCAGTTGACAGTATATTTGCACCAGCAGGCCTTTGGTCACAGGGCTGCTTCTTCACCCTTCAGACAGCTGAATCTCCTCCAGTCTTCACTTTCCAAACAGCACTTCATACCCCAAAATAGTCTTTTTCTCACCAGAGGATTCATATCTCATTATGAAACTCTTACATTTATCCTTCACTAAGCTTCTATACACCTTAGTCTTTCATATGGTTTCCCATTGGGTATTAACAACATCTGTTTCCTCTCTTTACCACAATGTCCCACCAGACATTCACTGACGTAGCGTACCCGCCACCAAGAACACATCTCAAACTCTCTTCTCCCAACATTCACTGAGCCGTTAATATCATCAAACTTATACACAAACTTCAGCACTTGTAGCTACAGTAACTGCAGTATGGGAGTTAGGAAAAAAAGTTGGCATTTTGGCGTGTCTCCATGACAGAGAATGGTTCTTGTTTTTCTCTAACTGGAGAGAGCAAAAAAAAAAAAAAAACTGAGAGAGAGAGAACCTAGGGGTGAAGGAGAGCAAAATCACACAGTAGTAGGTCAGAGGTCATCAAGGAGTGATGAATGAGCAAATAAATATGTGTCCAGGATCTGGGCCTCATGGAGCAGCATTCCGTTCCACATTCCTCTATTGGAGATCATGCTCGCGACAGGGTTCCTCGAACATCGCACACATCGACTTTGCCAAACGTTTCCCCTCCCGCACTTGGAGCCGTTCCATAAAATATAGGCAGAGAAAATACATGACATGCTGCTGCTGTAATTCCATGCTGTGTGTTTCAACTGACTGAAAAGCTGTTACCATGTTGTTCTGCCCCGTGTGTGAGTACACTCCTGCCTTACACAAACCAGAACTAGCTCAGCGCCTCTTTACATTCATCTCATGTGTCTCACAGGATTCAGGTTCGACATCAGTGTACACTTACAGTAGCCACTGGTTATTTGTGGCCTGTTTCAGCATGGACACAGTTTTACAGCAGCTCATCTGTCATGATATGTTTCTGCTCTGTACAACCTCTCAAATTCCACCTGTTGTCAGATCAAACCGGTGGCAGGGAACATTTTAGGAGACGGCGCCCTCTGTTGAAATGACTACTTTTTTTAAAATGTATTTGTTTACCAAATTATCTTGGGATTTAAGAGCTTTTCCGTTGGGATTTAAACTGAAACTACAGATAAAGACAAGAGCTTCTCAGCATCAGTAACCGATGCTGCAGCAAAGGGGTTTTATTCTTCTTTTTTTCCAAACATAATTTAAATCCGTATACCACCACTGTCAGTGCAAATTCATGTACTCATGCATAAAAATGCACCGCATGAATTACAGGCAGACTGGCATTCAGAGTAGGAGACCATGTTTAAACATAAGGCCCAGGTTAAAGCTGTCATGATGACAAACACCCACCGAGATGGCCTTCAGCACATCAGTGAATCCCTATAAGCTCCAGGGAGACTGTAGAGTAGTTAGCCTTGACCTCTGACCTCCCTGTGGTGAGGGTCAGGCAGAGAGGTAACTTCTCCACTATAGATCAATAATGTGGTGCACAAAAAAAAAAAAAAAAAAAAGATAAGTCACAGAGGTCCATTTCCATATGGTGCTGTCACATATGAATCGGGTTACAAATGTATCTATGCATCTTTGCCAGGAGCTGGCAACTCCTATCACTGAGCAGCAGGGAGTCTCTGTACCATTAAACATGCCTGGATGGACTAAGCTCATACTCCTGCGCCAGATACCACACAGACTTTGGGAGCTTTAATGGCTCCATCACCATACCAGATAAAAGACACAGTCAGGGGGTGGGGGTGGGGGTGGAGGGGGGTACAAGGGAGGGTTCCTTACAGTGGCCACAGCCAGCTCATTTGCTGCTCTGTTTGTAGGACATTCCTTTATTCATCATCTGCTGGAAGTTTTCCTCCTGTCTGGTCAGTGTCCAGTCCACCATCACTGGCACTTGTGTGGTCTGCTTGTGTAGTAAAACCCTGCCAGGATCCCCATGAGTGCTAATGAAGGTGAGGAGGTGCCTGAGGAGGACTGGGCAGAGGAACCTGCCAAGATATTATCAGTTCATCTGTAGCACTTTGCAGATTCATAGAGAGGTGAGAAAAGTAGGTGGCATCTGTCCATGTGGAGGAAAATGGAGAATATACAACCTGCCTACGAAGGCTGTTGCAGTGGTCACTGGCATCAAACCCAGACTTCACCTAAGTCTTGAATACAAACATATATTCAATGGAAAGCACATTCTGTCTTAAGTTTTGATAATTTTGCAAGAATTTCAATGGCGAACAGACCTCCTGAGCAGTCATTTTCTTTCTGCTTTGAGCCAAAAAGAAGGTATTCACTAGACCACCTGTCAAGTACCCATTTTCTTGAAGTCACAAAAAAGGATTCTCTATACATGGGGAAAAAAAACAAAAAAAAAAAAACTGAAATTCAAATAAACTAATGAAAGCTCTGAGAAGTTAAGTTACTGGAAGAGAAAGCGAGAAATTGAGGTGGATATCCATAACATAGATCCCTGTGTTGAAATAAGTCTTAAGGAATATTTTTTTTATATCCAACCGAGGACCCCCTCCAGGAGAAATGTATATTTAAATTGCCTTTAAAAGTCTATAATGTTTTACTTTCTGAAGGAAAGGTTTATTTAGCTCTATAAAATATTACCTAAGATTAAATTTCCACTTTGCCCTCATCTTTCAAAGTACAGTATTCTCAGCCAAAGCCTTTTATTACACACAGTGTATTGCTGTGCTTTCAGACACCACCTGAACGCTTTCATTTTTGTACTTTGATTGATTTTGAAAGGATGTTTGGTGAATCTCATTTTGAAGTTTGAGTTTTTAGTATTCTGTTTTTCTAACGTTCTAACATTTAATCATTATTATTTAATAACAATCTCTCCTAATGCTTATTCTATGCACACATTCCTGGTAGATTATATGAATTATATGCAAGTCTAGATGGTACAGTGTTACCCGGTGCATATCTTATGACTGAAACTCTCCCCGAGGGAAATTTTTGCAGAGCACTTTGCAAACTTCTGCAACGTCAAATTCAACTCCAATTGAACTCAACAGATGAAGCCGGTGTCTAAGATTATTGATAGATATCATCATTTAAACATGACGCGTAACAAAAGTGCAGAGTCAAACATTTTCACATCAGCAGATTCCTCTGATAACGTCAGAGAAAGTTTTCCATGTTGAGAGCGCCGAGCATCTTTAACAGGGAGGAAACCAAACTGGAAGAACATGAAAGAATTTGCAAGTCCTTTGACATTCAAATAAATGAGATATATCAAATATGTAGCTCTGTTTTATTTAAGATGGTGCCAGCGCCATGCTAAATAGTTCCCCTGCTATCCTGTAAAGCTCTGGCCAGAAATATGATTTGCTAGAAAACCTCTTTTCTCTATCCATTCTCTTCAAAAATATAATCCTGAATACTTAAATATGCTATCAATTTGTTGCGGGTTAGTTCCAGTGTGTGTTTTTGGCAAGGGTTTCTGTGGGTGGCAGACAGACAAGTTGGAGAAAAAAAGAGGGGGAAAAAACAGAGTATTTTGGTCTTGGACAGCAGAGCAGTAGTTAGGAAGCAGCTACAAGAAGCCGTCTCTCCCTGAAGTAATGAACTGGGCCTTTTTTTTTTTTCTTTTGCTGGGAGCTTTTGTTGCCAATTTGGTGGTGCCTCTGGGATGCCGTTTTTTTTTCCCTCTTCTATTTTTCTTCTCTCCATCTCAAAGTAAAATCACCTGGGATGTAATTAATTAATTAGAATCAGTGCGCCGAGCTGGGGGGTGGGGGCGGTGGGCACATGTGTTTTTCGTGGTGCGCTGTGGTCGATGTGTTCCGGGTGATTGGGATTAATAACAGGGGGCCAATTTGAACTGGGAATCAGGGTGCTTAATAGACGTGGGGGGATGCATGGGGAAGTGGAGGAGGAAAAGGGAGGGGTGGCACAGGGGTGCACAGACCCCCCAGCCGCTGGAACAAAAGGACCTTTGTAAGCGGAGAACATTACAGTATGCACTTTACTTTGGGACATCAGATCCAAATTGTGGCGGCAGTAATCATACAACTAAATCTAAGGCAGCATTCCGGTTGAGTAAATATGCTATTACTGGTGCTCATCTGGTCCACCGTACAAGGAGTCCACTATTTCCATTTTCAAAATATGAAATGTTTCCATTTATTTGATTGTAAAAAGCCATCTGAGACTACTGCCTCCTTCCGTCAACCCCCACACCCCCCTTGTGTGTTAACTCACCCTGCAAAACCAGAGTGAGAAGAGGTGGAGACTGCTCTGGGCTACGGCACGCTATCAAAATGCTAATACGCTTTAACTCGGCTTTCTGCAACATGACCTACAAGTTTGGATTTTCAAATCTTTTCATAAGAGGAAGTTTCTCTCAGGAAGAGAGAGGGAACACACACCAAACATCTGGTTTAAGACCGCTCAATCAATTGCTCCGAAATCCTGAAATTGCTACTCTTGACTCTGCAATCAGAGCTGTGGTCAGTGGGTTGATGGTACAGCGATGTAATAAGCTCAAGCTAAGATCGGGCTTTGACAGTGTCCCTGGTGTGGATACAGACGGAGAGAAACAAACAGTGTTTTCACACTTTGGGCCAAAATGGAGAATATTCTTGGTAACAAGGATGGTTTTCCTAAGAGGTTGGTACATCTTCTCCAAAGCTCTCAAAACAAACTCTAGAAAAGAGTTGAAGTACAACTGCATGTTTTTAATCTACGCCTACAGTAGCTTTGTAAAAAAAAAAAAAAACAGTCTGATACAAGAGGTGCGCAGTTGGGGTGAAAATGGATACACTAAGAGTGTGGCAGAAATCTGCAAAGCAGATGAGAGCCTGAATGGCTTTGAACCTTCTTTGAGAGATACAAATTGCATTTTAAGGTTCGTCTCTTTGAAATAGTGTGTTTTACATTTGTAACGTAGGTGGTGTAAAGTGATGCTATAAAAAAAGAGATTCTCGTGTACTAGCTTGACCCACGGTAACGACTCCTTCTGTCAAACCACTGAAGGAGTGAATCTCAGTCCTGGCTCAAGCACATGGGTCAAAGTAAGGAATTCATTTACCTGTCTAATATCATGGTTGATGTGCAAAAAGAAACTGCACAGAATGCTGTACCTGAATGACCCAGTCTTACACCTTCAATCTGTAAAGGAACGTTGAACTTGTTGTCATTATTGCTACCTTTATCTCTCTTAATAGGTAAAAATGGTGGACTGTGGTGAATTTTGCCACAGGTCTGAGAGGAAATGACACATTTATTCTACACTAGAAAAAGAAAACAATCCAAAGGAAAAAGGGAAAAAGAATAACACAGTAAAGAGGAATGAAAGAGTTTTCTACTTTATGATGCCATAGCCCAAATCAGTCACACAGGCAACGTGACAGCCTATATATATAAACTTAATGGAAATGAAAACACTAAAGCAAAGGGAACTTACTTGTAACTTCCTCCCACCTGGCATTTCATAATGAAGACCAAAACACAACGCAGCCGTCATCCTGACCCACAGCCACTAATACTACATAAAATATAAGAGCTTTAACTGTTGCTGTTGTAAAACTTAACACAGTTCACTTCAAATGAATGACAGGGAATCTACAGCAGCGAGTCTGTCCAATGATGACTACATATCCTGATTTAAATAAATGTTAGCAGTACATTTCCACCAGTTTAACGGGGACAAAGTCAGACTCTTAGTGCTGATTAAATCCCCCAAACACATGCTTCTCCATGTTTTCACTGCAATACAAATTTAACAAGGCTGGACAGAACTGATAGCTTGAAGTGGGCCTGAACATCATTATGACATCATCGCCTCAGAGATGATTTCACCCCGCACTGCTGCTCAAGGAACACGTTCATTTCAATTTGTGAAAACTCAAAACAGGAAATGGAAAAGCCTTTGTTATCCTGAATGGGCTGAGGCTGTGCAAACATGCACTCCCTGTGAAAAGGAGTCTACTGTCAGAGCCATGTATGCTGGTTAGAAGCTCACAAAGCAGCCGCTGTAACATGAAAACACATAAAAGTGAAATGTGCAGTCCTGGTTCTCTCTCCTGCTCACAGTCAGCTCCCACACATCAACCTTTCTGCCTTTGCAGGAAAGTGAATTTTAAGGGCTCTTCATCTTTCCTCTGTGTTGGTACATGCAATACGAGGGTCCTGCATGATTCACTCTGGATGGCACTTCCTCCCTCGGCTGACATTACTAAGATTTTAATGTGGTGTGTGTGAGATTGCTTTAAGGTTGTAAAAGAGATCAAAGCCCAGAAGAGGATATGAACCTGGGCTGCTGTGCATTGTTACCAGGTGAGTGTGGGAAGCACATAGAGCAGTAATAATACATCCCCTGCAGACTGCCCCTGTGATGGATGCACCATAAAAAGTCCCCACAACCTCCAACAGCTCTTAAAAGTTCAAACTATTAGCAATTTGGAGCAAATTTGTATGTTTGTTCTTTGACATAAACACCAATGACACACCGATGTACATTTCAACAAAGTGAAAATCCAGTTTATGATCTGGTCTCGCTCAAGGACATTTTTGTTGCTTTTTAATACGATCACAACAGTTTACAACATCAATGTAAACTCTGGAATATGGATTAAATGTTGGATAATAAAGGATCTAGGACCTATAAAGACAATAGGAAGACAACACAAAAGTTCAACTTGAATATGACTACATTTAAAGCAGTTTGCGTCGGGGTGCCACCAATAGGTCACCTTTATAGGTTTGGTAATGATAATATTACAGTTCAGAATGCAAGGTTTCAAGGTTGAATGCAAATATTCTCCCTGACCTGATCATGACAGTCTTACCTTCCACATCTCAGTGTCAACATCAAACGCTGGTTTGTTTGCATGCATAATGTAAACAGTTCATAGTTTCTGCTCATGATGTTTGAGTTTGAAGATAAAACTGGTTGCTTCATTTAATTTCATGGCACCAGTCTGAATATCCAGAAAGGTGTAGCATATACAATTACATGTAGCTACATAATAACAGTCAAGGTGATTAGGTATTATGCTGAAAAGATGTTGCATTGCGGTGGTTCACTGTCTCTATGCAGTATATCTCCAGCCCAGTGGATTGCACCATTGCAGTGTAAGTGTTATTGTTTCCTTGCAAGTGAATCTCAGAGGAGGTGTTTTATTTGGAGAAGCTATACCACTTGACAGACACAACTGTGAAGGGAAGCAGATTAACCTTCCAAGACCCCACAATCCAACACGTTCTGTCCAACTGTCTCTTCTTCTGCTCACTTCTCTGTCCTTTATCATTTCTCTCCTTGCCTTGATTTCCACTTCATTTCCTTCTCTCTCATTAAAAAAAAAAATGCACGATTGATCTCATCCCAACATGCTTACTTCTCTCTCATCCTGCACGTCCTCACATCACCACCTCAGGTCTCACGCTGTCATACCTCACCACAAATGAACAAACGAATCAGGAGCCCACATGGGAGCCCCTTCACACTGTACCATAACGCCGTCCTAATTAGCCTCGAAACTACCAGCCTCAGTTGAGAGACTGCGTAGCTTGTCTGCCCAATCCCCTGTCCAATGCTGTTTGTCTGGATGAGTGTAGGTTAATTACATCCAGTTTGCCCGCTGCTGTCTTACTTCCCCTTGTTCCTCCCCAAAAAAGTTTTAGTCTTGTCTGCTTGTCTCATAGTATTGCTGCTCCCCTACCATAAAATGTCTCCCTGCCTCAATTAAACAGGCGTCATATATCCAAACTCACATAATAATATAGAACATATTGTTGTTCTCTAGACTGAGATTAGTTGGTATGTGGTACCATCTCTGATCTGAGCACTTCCCACATACCTCCATGACAGTGTGTCACCCAAGTTGTTGTGGTTATAGGAAACTTGTTGCTGCATTGACAGTCTGGTCATTAGCCATTGACGCAACAAGAAAAAAATCAATGGCTACCACCAGTTGTTTGCAAGCAAAAGCACTGATGCTTAGTTTAGCAAAGAATTAAGTCCTTTCTGTCCTTCTGTTATAAATGAAATATCCATAACCCCTTGATTGATTAATACCCATTAACTGCCTTCTAAGCATAGACATACTGTATGAACACTACGAATCCCAGCATGTGCTTTGTTCACTGGTGATTAACCCTAACCACCTTATGCCAAATATACTGCATCATTCATAAAACACACCTTACACACTACTCATAATCCAGCGATCCCATTTACCACAAATTACCAAACATATATCCATCCATCAGTCCATCCATCCATTGGTTATACCGCTTGCCCATGCAGGGTCACTGAGGGGCTGGAACCAATTACCATTTGACATAGGGCGAGGGCAGGGTACACTCTGGACAGGTCACCAGTTTATCACAGGGCTGACGTATGGAGATGAACAAGGCACGCACACTGATATTCATGCCTACAGGCAATTTAGAGTCACCTTGCTGTTGCTGCTGTCAGTATTAACAGTACAAACCACTGCACTACCATGGCACCCTCAGTCAAACATTGCCATGGGAAACACTGAAGCTTGAAGCACATTAATTGAACATGTCAAAAACACAGTGCATCACAGTATCATTATACACAGTGAATATTACTGTATGTCACACAAAAAGCGTGGAAGCTTCGAATTTCAGTTTGGCTTTTAACTTTGCATTATTTCTCCATTATAGAGCCAGTATTATATTAATTATTCTGGAGAGAGTATTGGGTATTTTTGCATCAGTTTCTTTTCTTATCATGTTTGAGAGGTGGAAATAAGACCACAGCAACACATGTACTATTCCATAGCGAGAGCTGAGAATGTAGCATTTTCTTTCTCTAATTGATGATGCTATAAATGTGTCCTCTTGTTGCTATCTACCCAAGGCACTATGTAACACTATGAAGAACATATGAATACAAAATAAATTCCATCACTGCAGTCAGAAACAAAAAAAAAAAAGAAAAGCTATGACTGTACTGTGTAACAATGGTTAGCAAACACTGAATGGATGATAAAATGTTCATTCTCAGTTCAAGCTGATGTGGCAGTGTGTCTGTTAATTATCTATGCATGCAGTCGGACCTCATGGGAAGACCACCGTTGAGTTGAAAGCTTTTCAAATGAGGCATTTAACATATACAGTAAGAGACTTACTACTTGGAAGGTAGACGATATTTATAGCTAAAAATGTTGCTCCCTTGCTCTCTGACCTGAGTTTGAATGGAAATCTGCTGTGATGCTCAGAATGTGTTGTTCGACTTTTCAAAACTCATTTCAAATGTCATCTGCAATTAAATTAATCGTCAGTGCACATAATAGGGAATTATTTGACAAGTGCTTTCGTGAAAGATGTGGGGAACTGTAGCTTTGACAGAACGCAGAAGCCAGAAGTCTGTGGGCACATGAGGATAGACAGAAACACACAAAGCTCTATTATATTTTCTAATGCGACTACAATTATTCCACAATTACACGCCACATTAATGCAAACCTGTCATCTCAGAGCACAAACTATATCTACTTACAGAAGCCGCACTGTGTGCACACAAGTATTCTTTTATTTTATTTTTTCATAAAAGCAATCAGACTAGGACATGTACCCCACACTCCCAACAGTACACACACACATACACACTCCCTTCTGTTTACAACCTGTCTTTGTTCCATATGTGCAGCGATGGGATTCAATTGAAATTCTTCTTTTTTTTTTTTTTTTTTTTAGATCAGCCAAGGTCAAGCAAGAGAGATTTTAAGTGCCTAATGGAGGGACATACGAAGAAATGAAGAAAACAGAAAAGTGGCTTTTGTTTCATTCGAGCCCGTGTTTAGACAGAGCGTCTGCCATAGCACATTTGGTGAGAGTTATGCAAGGTCAGAAAATTCAAGGTCACTTTTCATTCACCAGCCAGACGGCTTTCAACGTGCTGGATCCAGCAGGACTGGTGCAACTGTGAAACTCAATATTCCACAATGTTACAAGGGAAGACCTCTTGACATTCTTGGAAATTGTCAGAAAATGGTATTAGAAAATAAAATGTGGGTGCTTACGGGTCCCCCACCAACACAGCTCAGGCATCTTTTTTATATATTTTTTGGAGTAGCCAGTGCCTCCATTAAGAAGTTACGAGTGTATGGAATTAAGACGGTGAGTGGAAGGCGGGGGGAGGGGTTAACACTCTGGCAGTCTTGGCTATGAAAAAGGCCAGATGACCTGCCTGGTCATGTATGCATGTGTACGTGTACACATGTTCGCAGACATGCATGAAAGAAACGTGGAAATCTTTTGTCCTTGCAAACATGCAAGTCGTCTGAAGTGTGTGTGTGTGTGTATGTGTGGGTATTTAAAGCGTATTAGTTATAGATATCATTAAACTGCGACAGGCTGGAGGTAAGGTTTTATGGAACAACAGGCCTTCAGCTGTCAACGTTGCTGCCTGACCACCAACGCAGCTGCTTATACGCAGGCAACACCAAACAAACGACACACTGAAGCCCTCTATGCTATGTGTAGATGCAATATATTCCTCTGTGTGTGTGTGTGTGTGTGTATGCATGTGTGTTGTTATGTGTATGAGACAAATTAATAGTCTGGGTAGTTGTGTACATGTACATGTGTATATGAGAAGTCAAGATATATCATTTTGGGTGGTGAGAGCGAGCAGCGTTGGTGGTATAGGGTTGACGAGGGTTAAACCTAGCTTGTTTGAAACAGGATTAACCCCCGGACTCTCATGTGGACTGTGTGTGTGAGGGCGTGTCACATTTTGGTCTTCGCCTCACGTTCACCCCATTGAGCCGCTGAGGGCTGCCGGCGGACAGCTGAAACCTGAGAGGAGAGGGTTCCTTTGCTCCTCCAAATGTGCCAGCCCGAACCCGGCCTTCGCTTTTATTCGATGAAGCGTCCTCCCAGACGTGAGCTGATTTGAGCTTTTTAATGCGTTAGGCTTTTCAGCTGCTTCTCACGATTTGGCAGCCTCCTGACGAATTTAAACATAAGTATTTGAAAAATACTTATGCTGGATCTCTCTGGTTTAAGAAACCGCCACTAGCTGCTGTCCCACCAGGACTCCACCAAAGGCCTCGGTGGGTCTGTGAATGGTATCAAGCTAACAAGAGGCCTTACCAGGTTTTCAGACTTCTCCTTGAGGACGCTCGGCTGCCAAGCAAGCTGATGGACGAGGCTTGTGTCACATCTGCAAGGTGTGTTAGGGCAACGTTACGGTATACTTTGGAAGTTCTTTTGGGTCACACTGTTCATGTGGGATATTTCCATTCATTGCTGCAGAGTGCGTCTCGTCTAGCAGGTGTTGTCTGAGACGGCCAGGGAGTAATCCAGGCTATGACAGGCTCTGAATTATAGAGACTGGCAGCAGGCTGCGCTGAGGGAAATGGGATATGGTATTCCTGAATACAAAGACTGAGTATAGTAGCACTTTGACTTGAGCACAGCTTAGTCCATTAGCTCTCTAATCGTTCCAAAAAGACCACACTGGGTAAAATGGAGACCCATGTGCATTTAGGATCACAATTTATGAGCAAACTTGGGGTGAAGGTAAAACTGTTACAACAGCATCTTGTGTTTGATTTTTATCCGAATCTGCTTCCACTAAAACAGTGTAAGTCATCGGTTTGATTTACAGACACGAAGTGGAATCCTGCATGACTTTGAGAAATGTCTGATTTTCTTGCAATTACCTTATAGACGTAATTGTGCCATTACAACAATCTCATTTTCCAGCTACAATATAGATTCAAACACATAGTAAGCTAAGACTGATTTGCAACGCCGCAGGTTTGCAGAAAGAGGGAGAAAGCCTGTCCAGCATCCTGACGAGTGCAGCTTTTCTTTGCATGACAGATAAACATGTTAATCTCTGTTTGTTCCCTTGTCTTTTCTCATTTCCTCTCTGGTTTGCCTGATACTATAATTTCACATGTGGTGTTGACACAGAGAAATCCTGCTTTGCCCACATCCAAACAATCATATATTATCTTCTAAAAAGGGACCGTTAAATTTTTTTTATGCTTTATGCTGTTTTTGTTTTTTCACCCTATTCTGATCATAATTGCTGTCTGTTTCCTAGATTTTTCCTTTCTCCATTCCCTCTCCACGATTCTGCTTGATGTGGCTTGAGAAGGGGCTGGAGAGTAGTGTGGGATGTAGTAGTAAACACACAAATAAATCAGGAGAAGGAGAAATAAATGAGAGCAAACTTAACCCAGAAGGAAATAAGTCTGTTTACTGTTTACAGATGGGCCCGTCAGTGTTTGTGTGTCTACTGTACCTGTGCTTGTTGTGTGTCTGGAATGGAAAAAAAATGAAAGATGAAGAGAGATTTTTTTTTTTTTTCCTCTTAAGCCCACGTCGTCTTGACAGCGCTAATGGGAGAGAGATGTCAGTGTTAGCTGAGGCATCCTGACACTTGTGGAGTACTCCCGATACTGCTTGTCAAGTGAACCTGGTAAGGGAACACAGCAAACGGACGAGAGCTTTGAGCGCATGCATACAACTGCGAAGGGCCATCTTGTTTTTTTTTTCAGATATAGTTCTTACGCAGCCTGTACATGCTGCTGCCTTCCGTGCCTAAAACTGAATAGATTTAGAGTTTTCCTGCAGGGCGATATAGACGTTGCCCTGTCAGCGCTCTGTGACCGACAGGTGTTTGAAACTTTACTTCAAACTGATCATACATTGTCTTCACAGATTCCATATGTACCCGACAGGAATGTCCACTTGACCACATATCTAACCAAAACCAGTCAGCACAGTAACATTCCCTGTACGCACTGTTAAATCACTCAGCCCCTGAATCATCTCCACCATGTTGCTCTAGCTGGACTTGTCATCATAATGTAGCAACTCTGATTGATATTCCTGTGGAAGAGCTGCCAGACAGACTCGGGCTGCATTCTACAGAAGCTTACTGGTATAATATGTATAATTCACCGTGCTCAATGTACGCCATCCACTGCACTTCAAAATGATTATCCATGAAAATATGGCACACACATTCTTCTCCAGAGTGTTGGACGCTCTGGATCCCGCAGATTGGTCATGTTGGTTTCCATGAATTTTCCAGGGCCTTTCCCAGGACTTCAATTCAGTTTGGAGTTGCTCCGCTCAACAGGAGACAAATAGACACAGCTGGAATGTAAAAGATGCTCTATGTGACGGGAGTAAAATGAGCCTGGAGACATTATTGCCGTGTCCTGGGAATACATAATGTCACGGCGAGCAAACAATGTGATGAAGCCTGGTGAGACGAGTCCAAACTCAGACCTTGAGCAGTCAGAGGTATAATAATGCAAGGCAAAGGCTTTACAGCCCATTCAATAAATGCACTTGAATTGCTTACACTGTGAAGCTACACTAAGGTGACAGGAAAAGGTTTTCCACACGCTCCTGCTTGGTGCTGCTGTACAGCTTTCATAAACACTTACGGCTGCACTGTACATGATTAAGACCTCAAAGATGAAACACTTGCTGAGAGATGAGGGAGCCAAAGGGATAAAGAATAAGGATTTCTACTATATTATCTGTCAACTCATGCCACATTACTGGCAATTTTACACTGCAAGCAAGCCAAAACTAGGTAGTGCTGCCAGGAAGCTTTTATTAGTCTCTCAGAATTGACTTCAATGAATATTACAAGGTCCAAAGGCCAAAAACTAGGCTGGGTTGAAATTAAACAGAGACAATAGACAGTATCAGCCGACAGCTCGAGCCAGCACTCACAGCCCACCTCAGGTATGCTCCATGTTTTATTGAAACCAGGAGTGAACTGCTTAGTGTGGTCAGTCACAGGTGCAGGGAAATGGCAGCACGGTGGTGGGCCGTGACAACTGTCAAAAGGCGAAACGAAGGCTCAGGCAGCATGACAGCGTGAGCCGTTGAGTCAGGCAGGAAATGTACTTATTTTTTTCCCCCGCCGTCTTCAGATGAAGGATGGGCAGGAGAGCAGCACACTGGTGATGGCTAAAGGGGTAGCCCCTCGTCAACCCCCACGTCTCCAGCCAGTCACACTTAGTGGACCGTGGCTCTCTCACCCAATCCCTCAGAGTCCCAGAGGAGCCGGTTGACAGCTCCTCCAACAGGCTGCGCTGCTATCGAGAGTCTGCAACAGGTGCCACAGGGTGTCTGAGCGCACGCTTGTTATGTATCACCCCAGGAACTTCAGCCTGATGTATTTCTCTATATCCTCTTGAAGAAACTTGAATGTTTTGAAGGAGTTGCAGGGAGGAGATGCAAAATGGCTGCTGACAAGAAACTATGTCCTTGACAAAGTGGTGTTTGGATCCTTAAGATGCCACAAAGGACATAAACGGTGCCATGATGACCAGTGACAATAAACACATCCCTGTAACGACACACTTTTTAGTACAAATGGGACTTCTGCTAAAATCGTTTGTCTAAGCCGTCTCAGGGCTGAGCATAAAAAACAGCCAACGTTGCTTTGCGGCAATTCAATAAACCATAAACGCCTGCCCTTTGATGTGAGTGGTGCCTCCTTATCATCCCTGCATGTGGATGCACGTCTTGTCTGATCTGGCTGATAATCCATGAGTAATACCACACATAAAGATGAAAACGCACAGTTACTGCCACCACATGTTTTGCCACAACCCCCCCCCCCCCCCCCCACTGAAAATAATCTCTGCCTCAGATAACCACTAACATCTCTGATGGATATGACCTGAGTAAGTGCAAGTGGCTACATAAAGTCCATTTTCCATTTTAGAAGGTCTGCATTGAATTTAAGGTAAGAACGGAAAGACTGTGTTAACGGTCACTCACTTTAAAAATATATCTGTATAGCTACTAGCCCATGTGGTGTGACATAATCAATTAACAGCAATCATCAGCATTTTTTTCTGTCATCTTCTACACCGCATGCAGAAATCTTAAATCAACAAACTATATGGTGGAATTTAAGGGTGAAGCACCAAATTCAGATTTCTAGTATTGATAAAGTTGCTTGTCAAGTAAGAAAGAAGAATTTCAAGAAACCCAACTCGACTATGGGAATATGTGTTTCCCCTTGTAATTTGAATCACAAACATATGACAGTGTATTAGAGTACGTAGGCAGGCAGGATTTCAAGATTAAAGTAGTTTAGGGAATGTAGAAAAAAAAAAAACACTTGGACGCTCTTCAGGCATTATAACATCAACGTTTTGCTAGGAAAAAAAATCTCTGATTTGTGAGAAACTCAAAAAATTTCCATGGTAAAAAAAAAAAAAAAGAAAAACTGAAAAACTTCATTAGAGTGTGATAAGATCTTCCACTGCAGGCAAAACACAAGACAAGCCATGTCTGTCCAACTGTGCAAAGTGTAGACGTGTCTCCGTCCTCGATAGAAAGCAATCCCACATATTTTTAAGTTTTTCATCCCATAAATTCTCACAAAAATTCCACCTCTTTTTTTTTTTTTTTTTTTTTAACTACTCCTGCCATGCAGTCACTGATGTAACAGAGCATTATAACGGTGTTAGTGGTGAACGAGGCACTGCACTGTGGCTGAGAATTGAGCTCACAGTGGAGAAGCTTAGTCTCACCAACTGCATGTAAAATGATGAATATGTAGCTCATATTCCGGTCATGCTTGCTTGGAGACTTGACATAGCTTTTAAAAAATCCAACAGCGTCTTGATTGAGCTACCAGTCATGTAGCTAACAACATGTGCAGTGCAGTTAACTGTGGGAAGGTGCCTTGGTGGCTGCAGACTCTGGCTATTGTTGTTGTGCGTCAATGTGTGTGTGTGTGTGTGTGTGTCCATGTATAGCTAAGCTGTGGCCGTGGCCCACACACGCTGCTGACTTTGTAAATGCCTGTGTCAGGATCAAAAGCCTGGCTATCCGCAGACATACTTGATTAGTGAAGGGCAGCTCACAATAGCTGCTAAACTGACGACTGCTGTACAGATGGACTTCTTTTTCTGTCCCGATGCTGTAAATACTGTGGGGGTTCGACGTGTTTTTCTTGGCATTGTGTCCGCAGTCCAAACCAGTTAAGGAACTAGTTTAGGTCACAAGTGGAGTGGGGTGGGGGGGGGGTCTATTCCGCCTCCCTGATCAGCAGCAGTATCAGTATTATGTAGCACATTTGATTATTAGCATTTTAATTTCCAATACAGTGTCTTTCCAGCAAAGTTCTTTCGCTCTTGTCTTTTTTAATCGCTTCTTCTCAACCCCTGCAGTCAGACCAACTGGACACACTTTCTTTTGTTATCGCAAGTCCTTGGTTTTGTTTCTTAATGCTTCATTTGGAAACCAATTAGCTTCTCTCTTGGATTCAATTACCAAAGTGAAAGGCTAGTGCTATCTTGCCTTTGCAATAATAACACAATAATTGTATTCACACACTGCCCCACCCCCATCCTGCCTTTGGCATACTGCTCTTTCAACCAGAGTCTGACGCACCCCCCACCACCCCCTTTCCCATGGCCTTGGCCACATGCTATGTGATTTGATTCAAAGTTGGAGCGATCGTATCATTCGCTGATAAACAAAACACAACTGTCGGCTCGGCTCGTCTTTCAAAATCAATGAGGTCAGGAACATTTGAAAATGGATTTCTCCTTGAGGACACAGCGAGCGCCTTGAAAAATGTGCTCCATATTTCCACCGCCGTTGGCACAGTTTGACATGGGTGTCTGGGTGTGTGCCTGTGTGGGCTGGAGAATGTGTGTAAAAATTAGTGTACATGTGCGACAGGAGAAAAGAAAAAAAAAAAAAAAGAAGAAGGGGTCTCAGTTTGTGGCTGTGTGATTATGTGTGAGTGTCTGCGCGTACTTGTGTGTCCGCAGTCAGCTCGGAATCTGGAAAGCATCACTGCTCACCACCACCGTTTGACGACGTGTGCGGACAGCGCTGGCTCTGCCCTGAAATGGTCTCAGACAGCAGAGAATACGCTTGTAATGAGGTTGAAACTGAAGGGAAATGATATGTTCAGACATTATAACTGCGTGTGTCTTGATTGCTTCTCCACACTAACTAACACACTATCATATACTCAACATTCAACGTTATTTTTCTAGGACTGTTAAGATTCTTTTCATATATATAAATATATATAATGGTACATTGTTTTTACAGCCTCATTCATTACATCAATACTTTTTAAACATGTATTAAAATCTCCTGATTCAGGAAACTACGTATGTTTGTGTGAGGCAGTCCGAATGGCAATTCAAAACATTTGTGTTATCTTTTGTGGGTGTCTGCACATGCACACACACACACACACACACATACACACAACCTGCTTCTTTTAAAGTATGCTCACACATATGACATCATGTTGGTGATGAGAATACACACTGTTTCAGTTATTCGCTTGCAACGCCAAGGACCACCGGCCACGCTCTGTAAAGTGTATCAGTGCTCACACCATCGTTAACTGCCGCTGTTGTGCATGTTGTGATTAGATGTAATGGGCCCTCCCTTAGAAACATTCTCACACACACACACACACACACACACACACACTTCACACCAGTCACTCAGATGTATTTCATAAGGTAAGTCTAGTAGGTGCCTTGTGACTTTCTGACCTCAAAACAGTGTTCACTTCCTGTATGGGTTGTGGTCGCCGTGACCAGCGTAAATCACCCGTCCCTGCGCTTCGATTACACGCTCCGCTTCTGTCACCAATACCCTGCGACCGCCGCCCAAAACAATTTTAGGGCTAATCACTTCCGACATAAGCATGCAGTATCAATATGTGGTTTGCACCAGCATCGCTTCAGAAAGAGAAAAAAGCTGCACTCAGTCCTGAGAAGAGGAGGTTTAACTGGTGGGACTGGCAAAGGGGAAATACCTTAAATGCTTCTGAATGGGAGCAAGGGGTGCAGAACATTAGCCCACATCTGCTTCAGCATAATTATTATGTTATCTGTGATCCGTAAGAATTAGGTCAACACCACGGTTGAAATTTTGCGGCGCTGGTTTTATGAATATGCAGATTCTCATGTCACATTTGCATAAACGAATGGCGTTCAGAAAAGTTCACGCGAGCAACATCTGTTTACCATTGTGAAAAACACACCTTGAGTTTATTTGGAATTTGAAATGTCAACTTTCACCTTAGGAAATGGGCTGCTACATCCAGTATTTAGAGATACTGATTACATTTTAGATTCAAAATGAATGAGAATTGCAAATGCAGTCTCTGGTGAATAATGTATTCATTGTCTGGAGTATGATCCCTGTAGACTGACATGATGTGAGGGACTGAAAATACAGAAGCTACGTCAGTGGGATTACTACTATGAATGAATGGAACCTCTTTCTAATGTGCCCAGTTCTTATGCTGGTCCTGAAACAAGAGTCCAGCCAAAGTCCTAGCAGCACAAACTTTACACGTCACATCAGCAGGGTGATGATTAAGTCATGTAAACAGTTTGGAGTGGGCCAGTGATTCCGCTTTGCTGTGCTGCAAGTGTTCGTCTTAAAGATGTGCTGAAATATACGTTGTTATGTGTTCCCGGGGGACGGGCAAAAATCAACAAGAAAAATCATCAGCGTTGAGGGATATAAAAGCAAACATCCATCTTTATTAAAGTCCCTGGTTTATGTTAGAGGACCTCAATCCTCCTCGGATTGTAAACTGGTCCTGAAAATAAACAGCTGTTGGAAAGGAGTAGAAAGAAAGTCTGAAATTAATCACTAGAACTTCCATATCTCTCTCTCACACAGGGTGCATGTGCTAAAATGCTCACCATAATCTCTACTTAAACAAACACGTACTGTATGTTGAGGAAATCACATGAGAATCCTTAATGTGGACAGTGTCTCAACTAAGTTATTTTTTAATGATTAATATCTAGAACAAATAAAAAAGATTTGTTGTTGTAAAATTATACACAAATTCTCAATAGAATTGCTTATTACATCACATTGCTACAGTCTTACTTCATTAGGGTGGGAATTGTAGTGTGTCCATCATTTAATCTCTCATTATATATCACTGTGTCCACATATAGAGCACATTCAGATTCTGAGAAAAGCTTACACACACATACACACACACACACTCATGCAGCCACATAAGTGCAGGCACTCTACAAGTGTTTGATCCTTCGATAAAGAGAGTGAAAAAGATCCCGAGGCCCGTTGTCATTAAATCTGTGTTGGTTTATTTGTCTAAGACACTGGGGCTCAGGAGGAGAGCTAAGGAGTATTGGGGTGGTCCACGGTCCATTTGTTCACTGTTTGCCAGTGGCTGATCTCTGGAATTCACTTTTCTGCACAGCGACAGGAGAGGTTGGCAGTTGAGAGGAAGTGAATAGAGAAATGGGTACAAGTGTGAGGGAGCTCGAGCTTTGTGGATGGTGTTGAGTTTGCGGTGGAGTTCGTGTGTGGGGGAGTGTGATCATGATACGCTACAGGGGAAATCAGTTTCTCTTAAACTTTATTGACTAGTGAGGGAAGTAGTTTCTGTATGTATGGAGAAGGGGGGTGGGGGGTGGGGGGAGCAGCAGGGCTTGTCGGGGTACGTGGGGCATCGTCTCCAGGGCTTACTGTGGGGGAACATTTAGCAGCAGCTGTGTTTTTGGCTGCACTAAATGGAGACGTTGTCCTGTGCCGCTCTGTGCTTTTGTGACTCCCACCCCTCCTTTTCCTCCCCTGCCCTTACCAACCCCCCCCCTTAAAATCCACTTCACTTTCCCTCCCCATGTGTAGGCACCAGAGGGGGGGCGGGTGGGTCAGGGATGGCGGTGGGGAGGGGCGGCCGTCTAAACTGAAGCCATCATCGGCCACTCTCCGTCCCACTCCTCCACCCTGACATGCCGACCTCCACCACCTCCACCACCCCCATCACCCCTTTTCCTGCCTGATGTGGTCCGAGACAGGATCTCATCTCACACAACTGGCCCCGGCTCCCTCTAAAGTGTCAAAGCAGGTCTTAATTTAAAAGCCCCTGGGTCCTTTGCAGACTATTCAGCTATGCTTACCACTCAATTATCTTCCTGTCCCTTTTTTCCGCCACTAAAGCCCCCTCTGAAAACATTTAAGAGCGCTTTGTGGAGGGTCAGTCTGGAGTTCAGTTACCCCCTGTGCCCCCTATGCCCTTGTCCTTCAAGACCATATTCACACATCCTGAACTGGTGCGACAGGGGATGAGCATTTGAGATTATTTCAGAGAGAGGGGGATAGTGGATGTGACACATAAAGCCGTGCTCCTGCTTCCTGGGATGGTTTAAGTGCCGTCTGTGCTCTCTGACTCTGTGTTTCTCACAGTATTTGACAGCCCCTCTGGTAGCTATTAGTTTAGTTAAGGCTTGCCCTTTTTCTCTTTTAGTGGTCAGTCAGACACAAATAATGTCCTCGCCCTCCAGTGTTTGCCGAAAAAGCCCTGCGAGACCTTGAGGCTTGGAAACATTCAGAACCACAGGAAACATCTAGAGGAAAACGTTCACTTTCTCTGCAACGCCCCCCCCCCCCTCCTTCCCGATTCCTTACCGGCAATGGATTGGGGACCAGAGAGCTTGAGAAAGGTCAAAGGTGTGTGAGAGAAAAGCACAGATGACTCTCAGATGGATTAGCATTAAGTGATCTGGACTCCCCCACACGATCACAACACCTGAGGGGTCATTTTCACGAAACATCTGAGATCAGTGCGCTTTGGGCAGTTTTACCCAGCAGCTAAAATGATGACACACACACACATACAGAGCACTTTTTAGCCAACATGAGAAAGAACATTTCTGTAACCAGTTTTCCTCTCTGCAAAAATGTTTTGCATCGCCTGCCAAGTTACATCTACTCTGATCCATTCTTGTTTTATTTTGGGACGCCCTCTATAAATACTCATTGCAATATTATTACTATTATTGGAAGAGGCAAGGGTTAGCACTGCGAGCTAAACTATGACTGTTACTGTAGATTGCATGCAGCTGATTGTTCAAAATGGCCCTGGATAACATTATCAGTAAATTAGCGGAGCGTTAAACTCTTTGACAAATTATGAATCCTCACGCAGAGGTGGGCGAGCTATCATCAATCTTGAGTACATGTGAAAATGGAGCCGGGTGGCTTAACACTCTTAAACTTAAATTAACTGTGATTCATCATCTCCAGTATATCTCACTCTTCCTGGAAAAGGACACGATAAGAGCAGGGCTGCTTATCAAAAACCAAACACTGTACTCCTTTCTATATTTCAAATTCAAAAAAAGGAAAGGACAAACTTTCCTTACGCAGAGTTGGATTTCAATCTGGGTGGATGAACCCTCCCAATCCCCTCCTCTCACTGTGGCCTGCTGTAATGGATGACTCCGATATCTCCTATCTATTAAAATGAGAAATTATTACTGTGGATACTTTGTGATATTAGGAGATTGTATGAGCCCTAAGAAAACTCCTTTGAATATGAGCAGAGCCGTGTGTATGACCCACCTTTCACTGCTCCTTTCATACATATCCCTATTACATCATCCCCAGCCATCTCCCAGGCTCCATGCTCATCTCACAGGCCGTCCAACTCATTTCCGAATTGTTGATAATGTCTGACTATTTCAATGACTTACCATATCTGTTTTAAACTACAAAACAGCGGCAGGGCGACGGACTCATAACTAATAGACGTCTCATCTGTTTGTGTCCTGTTTCTTTTCATTACAGAACCCGCCTTCGTGTTTTCAGCGCCAGAAAACCCACCGCCGCGTCCGCAGTGGTCAAATGCAAGTCATGTGTAAATCGTGTGCCACAATCCATGCTGCTGAGGTCGAACGAGAAATGCTATGCAACTTTGAGCTGCTCACACTGATTAGCGCTCACCTCTCGCTAATAAAATGAAATGGCTTTTACGGAGACGCTGGAGCATTATACAGTTACATGGGACTTTGAAAGAAAAACAAGTTATCGCCGTTCTTTAAGGGTACGTGGGTCCTTGGTGAAGAAAGGCTAATTGAAACCACTGATCTCAGCTACACTGCACTAGATTTTCCTCACACACACAGCCCTTCAGTCGCTGCTCTTGCTCTGCTCACTTTGAGTCAAGCTTTTCCAACGCACCCGACAGCGACTTATGTTTCACTCTTTCTCTGGGTTCATTCAAGAGGTAATTCACACAGCCTGATGCCCATGTGCAGAAATCTAGTGTCCACTTATTATTCATTTTTGATTTTTGACTATTAAGAGAGCTGCACTTGTCGCAAAGAGGTAAATACTAGTGGAAACTGTACACAGCAGGGTGTGTTCTCTAAATTCTACTAAACAAACATTCAGCCCAGTTTTTGTTACTGTGTAGTTTCAGTTCAGTTATTTTCACTTTCTTATAATTTTTCTAATATATGACAATTCACAACTTTCCTGTCCCAGGATTACGTCTTAAATTTTCATGTCCAGTCACACCTGATGTGATGTTAAAGTTTTGTGACGAGTAAAAGTTGCTGAAACACAATATTTGCCATTTTTACATCGGCTATTAAAATAGTCGCTGACTAATATTTTGTCACTTGACTAATTCTTGTCCTCATAGGTTTCTTTACACTGTTTGTTTTCATCATTTCTGAGCATTTAGTTGATCGTGCATGTGCCTAGATCTCACACGTCCTCTGTGCTGCAGCGTATCAAACACTGATTCTCATTTGCCGTTCACTTTCCCCTCAGCTGTAAAGTGGACTCCCTGTGGCTTCGTCTGCAATCGCTGCCTGAGGACGAGTACAGGCTCAAGACACACCACAGCGTTGTGCATAGAGAGGAATGTTTCACAGCTTCCCATTGTCATTTCTGCATTGTTAAGCATGAATAAATGTCTCTGTGCTTAAGGAGTCTCTCTCTCTCTCTCTCTCTCTCTCTCTCTCTCTCTCTGGACTGATAAGACAACATCTGATCTGCCTCAAATGCAAAAGAAAAGAAGAGAGGGGATCAAAACTAGGGCACTTTGAGCTGCAGTGTGAACATTGCCTCAGTCATAGTCCTCCAGCTCCCCCTCTCTCCTGTCAAGCACTTTCCCTCTCTCTCCCTTTTTTTTCCCCAACTCTCTCATTCCTCTCAGACCTCCCTTCTTACACGCCCACTTTTCTCCCTCTCGTCCCCCATACTTTTCGTCCTCATCTCCCGAAAGCCGCCCCCGCCCCCACCACTTTTTTTTTTTTTGCACTCCACCCACTTCTCTAATGAGACACACTCGTACACCAGCATCTCTCTCAAACCAGTCTCTGTCTATCTCTTTATCAGCCTCATTGTTCTCCATCCTGTGTCCCCCCCCCCCTCTCTTTCTATCCTCTCTTTACCTCTTTCAAAGCTCTCACATGTGGATCTGATTATCGGAGCTAACGCAGCACATACGGCTAAAGGCTGGAGGGTGGGGTGTGGGGGTTTGTTTGAGAGAAATCCCTCGAGCCAACTCATTTTCTCAGCATAATTTGGTAAACAAGACCCACTGTGCTACCATCTCTCTTTCCCACTTACAATAGTTGTTTGTATTATTTTTTTTTTGTCTTCATTAAGGATGTAATATTGTAAATGAGATGGAATAGTCTGATCAGACTCTGGCTTCATCAAAACACCCCGAGGTTGAGTTCATCAGCTTTTTTTTTATACTTTGCTCTTACTGTCAAACAGCAGAGTGAATGTCTGCCAAGACAGCATGAGAGAAACTATTAAAATATTCACATAATTTGTTGTTTCTGGATTCTGGTGCATTAATAAATAACACTTTAGAGACGTTTATTTGAAGGCAAGGCAGGGCAAATCAAGTAGCTCTATTCTGAAGATAAGAGTGAAATTGTGGTGTGAAGTGTGTTGGCCTGAGTTTCATGTTGTGCAGGGATGAAAGAAGCCCTTCGATCCTTTAGAAGTATCTGTTATACACTGTGAAAATCTTCCAGGGTCTTTTCAAAATTGTACTTGAAAGCTCTGAATGTGTCAAAGTGGTCCTCAATATGCAAAACTGCCCATTGTAGCACACTTTAATGTTGCCAAATCACTATTAGATTATTACCATTAAGTATTTTGCTATTAATTCTTCTTTTGTAAATTCATAATTCATCTCAACCCTTCAAAATAATTATAAACTGGTTATTGAGTCCTTAAAGTTTAATTTTCTCAAGAATTCAGCTTTTTTAATGAAATCCAGTTGTTTAAAAATGAGAGGAACATCTTGACTGCTTTAGAAACAATATTTAAAAACCCATTAAAAAGTTTGAACTCACACTGGGAGGAACTTCTTGGTGTTTTTGCATTGCGTGGAGTATTTAAGTGTTAAACTCCAAAGTAACTAAAGATCTTATATAAATACATACTGTACATTAAAGTAGAGAAATGTAGTGTAGTTTGGCCTTGGTGTCTCGCACCCTCTGCACCAACCGCTGCCTGCACCACCTCCTTGCCCCTGCTGCTAAACCAGCCTGCCATCCAGGACTCCCATTAAGCTGGCCTGCTCTCCCTGCCGTTCCTGTGCATGGCCCAGCCTGACCACCAGAAGCTGCCTCCATCAGCTCTTCTAACTAACCAGCTCCATTTCCATGTTTTCCCATATTCCATGTTGTAAACTGTTTTCTTGTCTGTACACAATATCTACTGCATATCCACCCATCCTCTGTGAGGGATCCCTCTTCTGTTGCTCTCCCTGAGGTTTCTCCCAAATCTTTCCCTGTTAAGGGTTTTCGATGTGAGGACCTAAGGACAGAGGATGTTGTAATGATGCTTTGTGAAGCCCTTCTATACAAATACAATTGCCTTGCCTTGCTTACTGGAGTGGAAGGAAAAACACTTACTGCAGTTGCTGCCTGTGAGGCTCTGATCTGTGAACATAGATGTCTGGTTTAACATTTATCTACTTAACATTAATGTAGAATTTCCCTTTGTAAGTCAACAATGCAGTGACTTCATTTTCATTTAATGCATATTGAGCAACAGTTTCTACATCTTAATATTCACCCATCTATCTGTTGCACCCTGCGATTTCAATTATAAATGCATGGAGGAAACGAAGGCTTTTTTTATTCTATCATTTCCCAATTTATTCTTCATCATGAAGCTAAGCCCCATCTTGTATGCATCCACAGAAGTGATTAGGCAGCCTATATCTGTGAGACTACACAACTGCACTGGTCATTCGATGAGTAAACCGTTATGGGAAAAATTAATAATTATGAGAGAATCATGCGCTCCACTAACCGAAAGAGAGACAGAGATCCCAGTGGTACTTCCAAAGAGAGTTTGAACAGGCGACTGAGTGCGTTTTAACAGAACGCTCAGGATTCAATTAGATCTGAAATTAAAGTTTGAAGTAATGTTTTGTCCACTTCACTGAAACTGCACTCAGTTTATTTATTAATAAAGCACCAATCTCATCTCATCAAGCAATTAAAACAAGCTTTTTGTTCAGCAAAAAAACTGTTTTTTTTCCCCCTCCATAGACAGAAAGTCTAGTTTTCACACGTTCAGATAATCATCGTCCCATCAGACTTTAATAAAGGCAAAGAAATGTAAGAGCGGTGGAGAGAAAGTTCAGAGCTGATCAGAGGTGAAATGTTTGCTGCAGAAGACAAATGAGGAGTCGCTAATTGAGCTCATTTCTAAACTTTGGTTCTCCAGTGGAATTTTTCTGGAGGGGAGAGAAAAATAATCATTTGGTTTGGGTCACGAGCGGAATTGTTTGCCGGGAGTTTTTTCCCACACCGCAAAACACTGCAAGATGTTCTACATTGTCATCACCTTAGGATGGCACTCCCAAACCCCCATGACTGAGCTTCTCTCGTCCATGTGATATTAATTAGCACTGGTACTTGTGCTAATCTTACATCAAGTAACTGGAATGATTGAAGCCAAAGATGTTGCCCGCTTTGACCAAGATCCCACAGCAGTCATGCCAGGAAAGACTGGCTCACGTCTTTACAAGTATGTGAAGCAGCTCCCCGACTGTCAGCCGTGTCTCTCGAACTAACACGCCATCTCAGCTGAGTGTACTCACTCACGTAGAAGGTGCTTTCTTTTTTTCCTTTGCTCCATTTCTGCAAACTTAGCAAAGAAAGTTATTTTCATAACGTAAACATTTCACTTTGCTTTGAGACATTTTCCCGCTCGCTGAAAGCCCCGTTCAAGGCCCGAGATTGACAGGGAACCTTTGGGTGCTCTTAGCAGGATGTGGTTTGCTGTTAGCTGGCTCAGGTAAGCCATTTATTCCCATTAGTGCTGTTGGTGGAATAGTGTTTTATTCTTCTTTTACCTGTCATGGCTGCCAGCTGCAGGTCTGTAGCACTCTGAAACTACAACTCTGACAACAGAGTCAAAGGCATAGCCCTGAGTCGGAGAAACAGCTGTTAATTGGCTGAGCTCACAAGTATGTTTTGGGGTGGATTTCTTGCGTCTTTTGAGGAGGCAGAAGTGACTCATCTTCAGAAAAACATGATTTTGTCAGCTTTTGTATATTTCAAATCCTGACAGGGTGAATTTCCTGGATGAGGAAGACAGTCCCTTGAGCTTTTTGCTCAGTGCCCTTCATCACTTTCCGTTAGACTGCCTGAAATTCTTATAGGCTTCGATTTGTGAACATCAGGAAAACAACATAAATATAAATGTGCATAGACGTCAGTTTAGCAAGATAAAGAAAAAGAAAATCAGTGACAGGGCCGGCTAACCACATGGAGGTTTATTAGAGAATAAGTTTAAGTGAAAAACTTTCTCAGAGGCAGTTTGGTGTTGTTGTTTCTGTTTGTTTCTCTCACTGGAAAATTAAGTGACAGAGAAGTTTTAAGAGCAGACACTCGAGCTTCATTGTTAGATTTTAATTAATTTTGTGTTTATCTGGGTGTTTACGCCTGTGTTGGATCATTGTAGCCATTTCTAAGTCTTGTGCATGTATTCACATAGGGAGATGGGGCTGTTTTCCAGTCTCATCTGGCTTCAAAAGTCTCTCAACATGTGCATCACACATTTTATTTCTCACTTCCAAATGCTGTCATGTTCTGCACACTATAACTGCAGCATTAGCAATTAACTCATCTCCAAAAAGGAAATCACCGATCTGGCAGGACATAACAGCATCCTGCTGATATGTGGAGCCCTTAAATTTATCTCCTCCCAAAAAAAGAAGAGGGAATAATCACCAAAAGATGTTTGATGAAGCAGCAAAACCTTAAAGGCTGTCTTCTATTATTGCACTGGGGGAAAACGGAGTCAAAACTGAGATGAAAAGAGGAACTATAATGGTGCTGCTCTATGATTGCAGAATACTTTAGTTTGGTGTGTTTGCCTTGACATCTCTGCAGCCAGACGTTCACCGAGACAGCAGCTTCAACCCTTAAGTGAGGGACAGGGAAGGGGGATGAATGGGATTGATTACACCAAAGCATAAGATATCACCAACCTCTAATCTGATGGTCTATCTGCACTCGTACATCTTCATCTATCATCCACCGTCCTGTCCGTCACCGCCGTCGCTCAAGGGAGGGGTGGGGGGGCGGAGGCAGTCCGGGAGCCGGACAGGGTGAACTCCTTTCTACACATGCAACTCATGACTCAGCACCTGTGCATCCATCAACCTGTCTCTCTCTGTCCACTGCCCCCTCCAAATGTGACTTTCTGCTCTCATTTTTATTTATTTATTTCTAAGATAAGGCAGAGGCAGTGCTCTGCTTTCCAAACTGGATCAAAGTCAGCTTCCTGCAAACATGTGTTTCCCTCTTTGTGGACTTTTTTTTTTTGGGGGGGGGGGGCTGTAAATCTTCCAGCATATGATTTGTATCACAAAATATGGAATCCAATTTATAAGCCTGTGTTTTGTCCCATTATCTGGTTTGCTAATTATCTCAGTCTTGTCACTTAAATGTAATTATAGACATCATGTTATGTTTTCGATGGAAATGCATTCGGTACAGAGGGCTGGGGAGGGATCCTTCGGCTTGGCATGGCTTTCAACGACAGAAAACAAAAACATGCTCTAAAAATGGATGGCAGAGTTTCTTATGTTTTTGATCACAACAAGAAAGACAAGCATTTTGACATCTGTATTAGAGAGGAATCCATATACAACAGGCCACATAAAGAAATCCTACACCGTAAGTGCTGCTAAAAGGTGCATGATGGAAAGCTTGAAGTTATCCCCTAAGTGGAAATGAAAACCATGAGTTTTGTGGGGCTGAGCAGAATGAAGACTTTATTTCCTTAGCAGATGGTTACTTCTTTTTACCACCAACGTTAACGTGCTCTCGAAAAACAGGTTCTGCGGTGGTCGGGGACGTGGAAGGGGTGTTATCACACACTGCAGTGAGACATCATCTGCTTCAGAGACACTGGTCCATCAAACTCTGAGGCAATTACACTCGGAGCACAGAGGTCAGGGAGTCGGAGAGGCAGGAATGAGCCTGCCGGATCAGCTTATCGGATGGCCAGAAAACCCAGGAACAGCTGAGGAAACCAGCAGCACTTCTCTCAGAAGTCAAGAGAGTTCAGAGAAGAGAGGGAGAGCAAAGGTCACCAATTGGAGTTTTATTTCACGGATCTCTTTATCAGGGATCTCTTAAAAATTTCAAGCCGAGCAAGGAGAAGTCAGGAGGGTGTGAGTGAATTAGAATAATTTAAAAACACAGCGATGTAACTCTAAAATTGTGCTGTACTTGCTGCATTAAGATTAATCAGCGCCGGCTCTCTCAAGGACACCCATGGTAATATGTACGTTTCCCCCCCCACCCTCAGAAGAGACTTTGACAGACAGTGAGGAACTTTAGAAAAAGTACAGGAAACACTAGTGATAAAATGTTAATAAGCAAACAGTACGAATGGAATATCAAGTTTCATCTTGCTGACAAATGTCTTCGCTTGGGTCAATAATACATGAGCAATGGCTTATGGGAAGAGTAACCCCTCTAAAAAAAAGTCATGCTATAAAGTAAATATTTTATGAATGTCACAGCTCAACTCTTCTTTTGTAGTTATTCGCATACACACAGACCCATATGCTGAATAACATGAATTAGAAACAACTCCTGATGTCTGGAAGCTGAGAACCTACAGTCCTGGTCACTGCAAGCTTTGATCCATCTCTCTCCGGGTTTATCATGGCCGCCACATGTTCTCTGCCTGTGCCCTGGACATCTGACTATCAGCAAATTTGGCTTACTTGTCAACTGCATATTATTTTTTGCTGAACCTGGTATGGGTCTACAAGAAAGGTTCAGGAGTTTAACAAGAACGGTTGACAGAATGCGCCGGCTAATAAACCACCAGCTGGTCACCTTACGATTGGCCGACACAGACGAAGACCAAACGGCTTAATGGGGTCCTGGGTTTCATTGGGACCGTGTACGGCACAGTGGAAACGCAGCCAGTGAAACGCTCTGGACCACAACACCACCTGAGCAGCGGGACCCATGAAATGTTTCTCTGAAGCATGGTTCATATCTCCGTCATTCATCTTTTTTTTTCTTTTTTTTGGAAAATAATTTTTATGTCTCTTTTTACAGCGCTACATTCTTTTGCTCTTCTTACGCGCAAGATTATTTGAAACACGCCGTTCTCGTAAAAGTGCTCCGCATCAAACCAAACTGTGTTTCTGTCCCTTTGAAGATATGATCCTCTCCATCTGTAACCAAGTCAATTCTGAAAGTCTGTCTTCGCCCATTCACTCTGTCTGCAGTTGATAATGCCAGAGGAGAGCTCCAGACTCAGAGTCTAAACAAACTTTGGACGTATCTTGCCAGCACGTAATGCGTGACATGATCTCCATCTACTTAATCTGCACATTTATTCTGCTAAAACAGTCAAAAATACTGCGGCCTGTACTCATTAACTGTAATGTGTGCGACGCAAAAAGAAAAAGAGGGTGGGGGGGGAGGCTGTGTTTATTCTGACTCAAGCAAAACAATCTCCATCTCCATTCCATTCTCCTGCCAGATTAATTGGGGTAATTCACTTGTGTTTGCAACACAAGGTGGAAGGCAGACTCCTTGACACCGCCAGCGTGGCAGCCAAGAGCAATTGGAGTGCCACATAGCAGTTGCTGTGACGAGACAACGAGGCGAGCACTCTGGGTAATTTAACACAGTTTAGAAGGTCCACATGTCTGATCAAATCAGTCGTAGCAGTGTAGGATTTTTGCCATTCGCGCTTAACCTAGATTTCAGGAACTTGGCGTAAAGCGCAGCAGAGATTGCCGGAAAAAGTGAAAAATAAATAAATGAGATTCTTACATATTTGCCCGCGTTGTTCAGCTGTGCAGAGGAGATATGTCAGCTATGTGGCAGGGGTCTCCGTCAACGACTCAGCACTTCCGTTAAAACTATTTCTCCACTGGAGTGGCGATCTATCAGCACCATGTTGGGTTTACAGCACCCCTGACGACATGTGCGAGACACCCAAGAGATCTTCCGGCCTTTTTTCCCTCTGACTTATGACCTCATCCCTCTGAGCCCTGTCACTGGCTTGCACAAGCCCTGACCCCGGCCGCCGGAGCAAGCTGGCATACACCGAGAGGAAGTGGAAATTACCTCTTAATACTGTCAATGCTTCAACACTTTCACAAAGCCCTGCGATGAAAACACCATCACCTCCGTCCGTCTCTCTGCATATTAAGAAGACACAGAAGTTACGGTGGCAGGTGAGGCCACTAATGCATTTCAGTCTGAAACTATGCAACGTATAATGAAATATTAGCACATTTAGCTGGAGCTGCTACCATGGAGATAACTCATCGATGGAGACATTATTATTCAAAGCACATCATTGCTCTGATCTTAAAAAGGACTACAGGCTTGCGTGTGCCGTATTCAGTTATTTCTTTCAATAAAGAGCTTTGCTCAGGCGATGGCACTCTTTACTGCTCTTATACTCCCACTTTATAAAGTGTGGTGGAGGAATATAGCCTTTGTGGTATTAAAGACATCACAGCTTCAGTAAAATTAAGAGAAAATGCTTAGGGCTAATCAAGTTCCCTCACTACTTCTTACCCTCAACCATCTGGTAGCTATTGAACGCTGTTTTGGATACTCTGAGAAAGAGCCCATCGCTTACTCATTATACAACACAACAGTCACATTCCCTCGCTCTCGGCCTCTGCCCTCCTTTCTTTTTTGACGGTCTCTTATCCTCTCTCTCTCTCTTCCCCTCTCGCTCTTTCTGCCCGTCTCTCTCTCACCAGACCAATCAGTTAAGAGACACATTACTTAACGAGGTAATTGGTCTAATGTCTCTGGGGTACAATGAAAAGTGCCACAGTACAGCATGTTATTGTGGTTAAGTTTCAACCCGGAGTCACATTATGCTACGAGGCATTGTTGGATGTCATGGATTTTGAGTTTGTCATACATTGTGCTTCAAGCTCCCTGGCTTTTCTGCTCCTTTCCTCTGAATCAAAAACAAAAAAAAAAAAAAGCTTGAGGAAATGTCTGGCAAAGCTGAGTTTATGGCACTATGAATGTCGAGGGCAGCATTTGCCAGTGGGAGCCACTGAAGCATTTTTAACTGGCCAATTTCCATGATTATAGCAACACTGACAGCACTGAAATGTGCTGCCGTCGAAACAAAATGCACGTTCCACTGTGGGGGATCCTGATTTCTGGTATGTGACCTTGTGGTTGACATGGAACCACAAAAGTAGTGATCCCTTTCCATCTCTCTACTATTTTCCATCCAGCTCCATTTGTTTTTCATTTGGAGAAACAAAACTGTTCACCCTTTTCCTTCTGTAAAAACATGGCATCCCAGAAGGCTTTGCGGGAAGTATCAATCAACTAGAATGGTTGTATTGTGATTACCTCGACACACCGTAGCAGACCTGCTCTCCAAAAAAGAAAAACACCGGACACCAGAGTTATGGCACCAGAGATAACATGCAATGTTGCAAAGCTGAAGCTGAAAAACCTTATCTGTGACAGGATAGAGAGGATACATATTTGTGCAGCTACGGTACATCCGACATAGCAAGTACAGGGTTGCGGATGGAGGAGAAAGGGTAATGCAGAGGGCCGTGTCGGCAGATACAGTACCTCTGAATGAAACATGAGCCTTTTTGTCTGAGGAAACACACAGTGGAAACACTGTCAGTGTATGAATCAGCCGGTGACAGTGTGGGAGAAATCACTGGTTTGGAAAAAGGAATCGTATTGTTGAAACTGTGTTTCTGCACTTAATGACCTCTTTTCCTTTTTTTTTTCTGTCATTTGCAACAAGAAAGAAAAAGAAATCCCTTTAAGGTTCAGCGGGATTGCAAAAACCATTACGAGAAATACTGCAAATACTGAGGGCAATCATATATTTCTCAAGGCCATTTAATGGAAGATGTAAGAATTTGGACGCACAAGAAAGCTCTTTTTCAAATCATACCATTAATTTCATGTTATAATGTCAGTCTGCTTAAGTGCTCAACGGAGAACAAGAACGTTTTGATGACAGATGTTAAATAATTGAATTTCTTCTCGATTTGGTGACTCTGGTAACTCCATCGGACTGCTTCCATTAAACCGATGACAGAGAAGGAGCCCTCCCTACTCTCACAGACCCGTCTGCCAATGCCGTGCATGTACAATGAATTAAAATAAATTGCAGTATGCAATCATTCCGGCCATCAAGGGATGCCGTGAGTTCTCCATTACCAGCGGTTTAAGTTGATAACTTATTACTTACTTCTGTTTGAATTGGTTAAGCGGTAGATTTATTAAGACTAAACCCAGGGGTCTCTTTCAGGTCAGCCTGATTGGATTTCATGGAAGGAGAAATAAAAACACAACTCTTTGGAAACTTTCTGAAGTTGAGTGTCCTCAAGTCTGAAGACTGACCTTCTAATCAAAGGATCGCAAAGTAGATGACGATCAGAAGAAGTTTTTCTTGTTTGTATATTGTTGTAGTTCATGTCCATGGAGGTGAGAAAACTCTTCACCCTTCTATGGCCTTTGGGATAAATGTGCTTCGCGTCTACGAAAAGGCCATGGGGTAAAATCGATCAAGTACTTTCTTTGTATCTAACCACAGTAAATACTGCTGAACTGATTAAAACAGAAACATACAGCACAGTAATTGTGAGGGAAAATACAGGCAAAGAAAATTATTGAACAAATGTGGTCACTCAGCAACAGTTTTTAAAACCGCCAGGGGGAAACGGTTACATATGACAAATTAAGTGTTCATCAAGGATTATTTTCCTACTGCTGGTTCCCATGATGTGGACTCCCTGAGGAGCCCGTTTAACTGCGCTTGTTTTACAAAGTTACAGTTGAAGGTGTCTCAAACCATTGCTCATTTTTATTTCAACCGAGTGGCTGACATGCTGTGTTTGATGTAACTGGAATTCTCTCAATGAACAGCAGCAGTTCCATGTCCAAAGACAATATTCCAGCTGTCAACTACAAAGCTATTACGCAGTTCAAATATTATCTCACTATCTATCTGAAACTGTCACGGAGAAAATGAGAAAAATGTACAACATGCTGTTCAACTTTGTTCGTCCCTTACCCCAGCTTTCAGTTGTTTTGTGGTATGATTGTGATGGTATTTGTTCATTTATTTATTTATCGAAGGCCCAAAGCTCTGCCCTCAGACTTGAGTCAGATTTCAATGTTGGTTTTAATCTATTTTGAGCATTTTGAACATCTGCTTTAACATGCTGCCCAAATTAAATAGAAATGATTGTTTGCAAGTATTATTTCATCTGGTCAGCAAGTTTATATTTCATATTTCATGACCGTGAGGAACACAATCACAGTGTGTGCTTGTGTTCATAATGCACTTGGATGGCTGTCTGTATTACGTAACATTTGAACTTTTTTTTTTTTTTTTTTTTTGAAGGTTACCACAGTGTTGAATGAAGTAGGCCCACGTAGATGAAATGTCATTGATGTGTAGTCACAGTGTAAGACTCGCACTGACAAGGTCTGCATCTTAGTATCTGTAATGATATAGCAGTATGTACTGGGACACATCAAGTCTGACCCCGACCCCTCTTCATATTCTTGTCTCTCCTTGAGTGTTGTCCAGCATTCCTTCCAAACATTTCAAGACCCTTGCTATCGCCAGCTTCCTTATTCTGTTAGACTTTGAAGAGGAGGAGAGAAGATGAACAGCTTCCTGTTGATGTCTCACACGTTTCCCCTTGTTTTCCCTTTTATGACAAGTCTCATCCATTACCATTAACACTAGTGGACTAACACAACAAGCTAAAATGACCTGCTACAAAGTCTTATTGGCAGGCACAATGACAAAAAGGTTAGGTTTATTTGAACTTGAGGTGGAAAATGTAGTTGTTTTGCTTGTATCGGGCAGTTCACACAGTACAACAACAGGCTAACTGCTGACGGGGTACATTTCCCCCTCTAAGTGCAGAGCATTGTTATGGCCTTACAATTCTCCTCCATTTATACAGCTGTGGATTTACAAGAAAAGTACAGGCTACATTAACTCCGTAATAGCATAATGTAGCACCTAGGAATTCGATCACAGTCCCCTGGTCTTCTGTAAATGTCAAGTCACTAACTAGTGAAACTTGTCCGAAATTTTAATGTGCACTTTAAACTTCCAGTGCTTTGGAAAAGTCCCCGGTAGGTATGAAAGGAGCATCTGTTAGCCTTTGCTGATATTGTGTGGCCAATCCCGTCACTTACTATTATTAGCCCACATTTGTTTTAAGGAGCATGTCGAACTACGCAAACAAAACGTAACAAATTAGCAAATGAGTCAAAGACAAAGGTGTTCAAGATGGCTGGAAATAAATGATCTAACATTACTCTACAGGGGGTTTTCATAGACTTTGGTGGAATCTCTATTTAATATATTCAAAAATGATTATTTATTTACTACCATTACTATTTATTTATTATTTAAAGGCAAAAAAATACATATCTCATGTTTTTCTACTGCAGTGGATTACCTATATTAAATAACAATACAGCTCTGAAGTAGTTTCATATGTACATAAATTTAGGTGGTTTCACTGCAGAATTTTTGTTGGTTTAAATGGTGCCGAAGGGACATCCACCCACAGAAACAAAGAGAATTAAGTAGTGTCTATGATTACAACAGTTTAAAAGTTGCAAATATCAGCCTCGAGAAGCTCATCCTGAGCAAACACTTAATCATATGCATAATTTGTCAAGTTATTTCTACCTCCGTGTCCCCCACCTGCTGTACGTAATCGTGGAATTAGTGACTTCTTCTTTCAGTGGTCAAGTTTAGCAACACTCGGCATGTTCTTGTTTTTTCCATGGCTCCTGCCACCTTTCTGTCTCTGCGTCTCTCAGTCTATCTGTCTCCGTCTCCCTCACTTGCCTCCGGAGTGACACCGGCTAAGGTGACGCCTGCAGTAGCCGAGATACGGCAGAGCTAATGGATTTGTCCCAGGCATCTGAGAGACAACAGAGCCCAGCCTCAGAGGGGATGAAACGCAAAGGCAAAGAGTTTAAACGCCTTTCCCCCTTCATCTTCATTTGGTCTCAAAAGACACAACGAAGAAAAGCGAGCGAACGACGTCTCACATCTCACCTCATCTACGTTACAGCACCCATCCATCATCTGTGGCAGGCTAAATCCCCATCCTTTCATTCCCCTAAAGGAGGAGAGTTGGTAATGAGGAGGGGTTTGTTGAGGAAAAAAAAGTTATTTTTATTTCATCTCCAAGGCATAGGCTTTAAGGCGACTTGCTACATTCCATCTGAATTACATAATTTATCAGATTTTCTATGAAATCTCAGACAGCCTTTGGACATACAGCCATGTGTTCCTTTTCAATCACATGCACCCAACTGCTGTTTCAAGTAGAGATCCAGCTCAGTGTTGGGATTTCTAAAAACACGGGGGCTGACACACAAACTCAATCCTCAAATACAAGTCAGGTTTCAGAGCTGGGGTCACACACACAGAGGTGGAGAGAAAATAAAAACGTGGCGAGGCAAAAGAAGCTCACAAAAAAAAAACCTTGAACATCATTATTATTATTGCCAAAAACAAAATAAATGGAGTTGAGTCAATAAAAGCGAACACAAACTAAACACTTGAGCTGTCTCATTGGAAACCAGATGCCCAGCTGAGGCTTTCAACACTCTTAAAAAAAATTAGCTCATAAAAGCAGGAAAGTATGAGGGTTGAACATACACATGACTGGACCAACTCATTGTCCCTGAGCACCATAAAAACCTACCTCTTGCCTTGACTCATTGCAGTTCTTTTGTTATTACGCTGAGCTCATTGAAGTACAAGTGTGTGGCTGCTACAACAAAGATGACTAATGAAGCCAACAGTGCCAAGGGATACAATAATGTAATTTCGGTCTAGCCATGAGCAGTAACACTTGCTCTGTGGTACTCTGGCTCTCTGCTTACAAGATCATGTCTGCGATTGCAGCACTTTAAATCCTTGAAAATGTTGTTGTATTCTACCCTCTGGTACAATATTGAGCTATATATGACCTTTCATCTCTAAATCAAAGTGGGTCAGGGTGGTTAACTATGTTCTAACGCATAAATACAACGGATTAGGGGGCCATTATTGCTTATTGAATAATGAGTTGCACAAGTGTAATGCATTCCTGAGCAGACATTATTGATTTACTGTTAGTCTCAAATCCATCCATAATTCATATTTAAGCTGCGGGCTCTTCCTTGATAGCTGAGAAAATCCCTTTAAGGCACAAGCAGGGAGGCGTCAGGAGACTCATGGGGCTGCTAGTGAAAACTGAAGCGACAGGAAATGAAAAAGGGGAGCAAAGTAGCCAATCACCAGACATTCCTATCAAAAGGTGTACCGGGCGGTCACAAGGTCAAAGGTCGAGGGTTTCTGGATGGCAAGCACAGCTGTGCGCAATGAGGAGTGTAAGAAGCCGCCCCAGCGTGACCCCCAGAGTTACCACTTCCACCGGGAGTTACCCATAACACATCTGGCCCTGATTCCCCATAGCAGGCAGGTATCATGGCAGAACAGAGGGTCTCCTTCTTTCTTGTTTGTTTGTCATTTATTAACCTCATCCCGACCTCGCCGTGCCCTTCTCATCAGAGCTGTGATTGACAACTCAAAATGCCAAATATAATGGATTATATGAGTGCCTGCTCTTTTTAACTACACTGGCAAAGACCGCTTTCAAAATGAAGGAACAATATTTAAATAAGTATTATTATGACTGGCTGTTGAGTTTAATGGTTTTTAAATGTGTTGTTTTCATGACTGTTAAAGTCAAGTACGAATGAGCCACTTTCACCACTACGTGCAGCCAACAACACTGTGTTTCATGACATCTGAATAACAACATGGGGCACAATTATTGATTGTTATGTCTTGACATATCTGCACTGATGTCACTAAGATGTAATCAATATCGTATTCCTGATTGATTGCTGATGTTTATTCTTAATGTGAAACTGATACAATGTTGATAAGCCAATCAAAGCTCGTGAGATGCAACACAACGCCGATAATGTCTGATGGGAGATCAAACACATGATGAATTGCGAGCTTCTCATATTTCAGATGAGGTGCCCTGGAGTCTCACAACCTCTGACCCCAGATCACCTCTTTGGATTTTGTGCATTTGCTTATGTGTGTGCGTGTGTGTGTGTGTGCACTTCTAAAAGAGAGGGTTTTAAGATGTGTTGCTTGTTGTGCATGTTTGTTCTCTTGCCAAAATGTCCAAATGTGTGTCTCTGTATGTGTCTTCATGCCTGCATGTGTAACAGATTTGAAGACGCTGGTTTAATCTACCCCCTGCCGTCAACCCCCCCCTCCTTCCTCATTAAATGCACATTCTTCATTGGGTTTGATGGTAGAGTGGCTGTCCAACTTCTGTCCAGCATAAGGCCTAAGGTTCAAGAGAGGTAACGGGATACATCCAGAGAATAAACTACGGACCATCTGCCAGCACCAGTCAAGCCAGTACTGGTGGTTCTCTTGCCAGTCAATCAACATTTCAGTTCATTTGCATTCATTTTCACAAATAAGCATAAGTTTGAATATGTATTCAAACATGTATGCAAATGTACTTACTGTAGGAGAACACACATATGCACACATTTACATGGGCGTGTGTTTCACAGTGTTTATGTTTTGTAGCATGTGTGCATGCACCTGTGAGAGTGTAGGCATGTGTGTGTGTGTGTGTGTGAGTGTGAGTGTGAGTGTGAGTGTGTGTGAGTGTGTGTGTGGGCGTGTGTGCATGTGTCTCCAGTGTCCACCTCCTCAAACCTCTTCCTCTCTGTCTGTGAATGCAGAGCAAGCCAATTTAGCAATAGTCACATCTCTCCCTCTCCTCAGTGGCATTACCATAATATATTTTATTTATCAAACAGCCTGCCATGCGTGTTCTCTCCCACCACCTGTTAGCGATGCACTCGCCATGCCACTGAATGCAAACGAGACCTTGGCCCTGCACGTAATTGAGCAACGCGATGCATCTTCAAAGTGCGCGCAGCAGATGTCTCTCATCTCCCGAGACCTTATCTGAGAGGAATGGATAAATAAGACAGAGGCATAGAAATGCAGATGGAGGCGGCGGTGGCGGTGGATAGGGGGAGAGAGGAAGAGGGAGTAGAATAAGGAGGAGGAGGGGGGTGAGGAGGAAAGGGGAAGATGCTAATTCTTTCCTGCTAGGCTGGGGTAAGAAAGGGCAAAAGGAAACAATGTGACTGCTGGGCAATGTTTGGCAGTGTGCATGTGTGTGTTTGTGCGAGAGAGATGAAGCAAATAAAATTGGAACGATTGTGATCGAGTCGCTTTCAGTACATACACATAATGCATCAACGTTAGGAAATGCCAACAATTTAGTTACAATACTTAAAATATCACACTCACCCTCAGTTTGGGTCAATCAATGCATGTCTACCAGCTGGGTTTAACAGCTTGTCCACACAGAAAGCATCAGACACATTATTCACCGTCCTGCGCACATTTGACACAACGGATCTAGTTTTTCCAGTCAGGCAAAGTAGCCTACATCAGCAACCTATGCCAGAATCACAGTGCTGGATCCAACTTGTATTGCACTGGGAATAGGCTACGTGACAATTTGATTACCATAATATTATGTTTGTAAACGTAATAATGGCTTCATTAGTGTATGAGAAAGACAAGTGCAATTTACTGCCAAGCCAAAGGCAGTGAAATGAAGAGCTCAAATTTCATGATTGGCAGTTGGCAAACTAGTACAGAGGTTCATTAGCGCCACCAAATGGAAAGGAGTCACTACACTTGCATTCATGGGTACTGTCAGTCTTATTATCCTCAGCTGGGGAGGGGGTCTCCTGGGACAAGTGCAACACAGAGGGGTAAAATTCAGCACAGCGTGTTTGGCCTACCAAATACCAAACTAGTACCAAACTGATGTTTTATACTAGCCCAACCCAAGCTTGGTTCTACTCATTCTATGTGCCCATCAAGGTGGCCTGAAGCACATGTGAAAGCTTCCGGTCTACATCTCTGTGTTTTATGCATATAGCTACAACGAAAGCCGTGGGGAAAGGGATTGTCCAAAATGATTCAATCATCCTTTCTGATGAGGCATACTGGGAGCTTAGCCAAAAGATGCTGCGTTTCCAGTTTGACTCCTGTGAAGTTTTCTCTGCTCTCAGCTGGAGTTCACATATGATAGATAGATTGTAGAGGATGTAGAGAACAGGAGGCGCGGCTTTGAAGAAAGTTCACCCGTATCTACACACACAATTCCTCTCATGGGTTCAAAACACTGATCAATCTCAAGATTCTGCCCTTCATCAGTCCCAACCTTGTTCTGCTCTCATTCGTCTGTCTCAGTGCTGTCACTTCTCAATCTAATGGTGACAAACTTTTGATGCTCCGATTCTTCAGTGCTCAATCAACAGTTTTGTCTTAAATTAACTGCCATAAAACCACTGGGAGAATTTCACTGCAGCACATTTAAATGCAGTCACAGTGCAGACTGACGCTACCTCATTTGCTTTGAGATTTGTCCAACCTGCAAATAGACAAGTTATGTTTACACCTATTACTGTTCTCAAGTAATTGCTCTAAAATATCCTAACATTGGTTTTCTTCTTGAATGGCTAATCTGATTTAGTTTAAGGACCGCAAGGTAAATTTTTGTAAATGCTCTGATCCGTGCTGCCAATAAACATTGAATTTTTATGGTTGGGTAATCCCTTTAATTCGAAAGTAAGATATCTACCTCCAGGTTTTGCCATTTCTACGTGTCTGTTGTACCAAATTTTGATACTACAAAGGAGAATTTTGAAATCGACATAATAAACAATCTGTACTTCCTGTCTGCTTTTGGTAGTTCTGTCTGCCATATTTACTTTGTTTGATCTAAAGTGTGGATCTTAATTTTTTTTCTCCCCCTTAAAGTAAATGTCATCTTCCTCCCTTTAAGCTTCTCTCTGTTGCTTTGAAGAGATATTAAGGGCATGGTTATTCCTAGCGGTTCGTCTCGACAGCATCTTGGAAGTTCGCTGGGTGTGTGGAAGGGTAAATTAGCAATTATAAGGCTGGTTCACATCTTCTGAGCACGGATGGAGTCAGCAAAAAATCCTGCCGCCTTCTGCCGTCTCATTAACGTCCAGCCAGAGAGATGGAAACAAACAGAGAGTGTGGGGGTCTCTGTGGTTACGCTGGGTGAGAATCTAATCAATGACATGCTCTCTCTCTGGATGGTGACGAGGTATTAATGAGCTTCCAACGCCAATGAGAGCTAATTATCAGCCTTCTGGAGGGAGAGGAGGAAAAACAAATGGAGGGGACATTGGGGGAGGGTGGGGGAGGAGAGGGGGGGATTAGATAGAGAGGGAGAGAGAGGAAGGACAGGAGGGGGAGTTTCTGCAGAGATATGCAAAGATCAAAAATGTTGTCGCTGCCAGATCGATACTTCCACAGGCCTGAGTGGCCGAGTGGAAAGAGCACCCAATGAGAGCCGAGCTGTCATCAATTAACTGTCAGCAAATGTGTAGGCAATCATTAAAGTACACTCTCACCTGTCGGCAGACTCCAGAAATCCTCTTAAACACACACTTTCCCACTTCATATGAGATGTGAAGAAGTTTTCTCTTCTGTCAACACCCTACCCACTCCACCTAAACACGTCCCCTCCCTCGCATAAATAACAGGTGCCATCTCTTAAAATGACTTCCTCCAGCTTTGAGCAGAATCTGTATATTAGACGAGATGAAAGTCTGGTCTGATGGGAAGCTTTTTTACTACAAAGAGAGATTTTTGTAAACTTCTCATTAGGCACAAATTGTTTTGATGCTTCTCTCTCATAAAGAGCTGAATGATAAAAAAAGATGATTAATGCGCTGCGGTGCAAAAACTCCACCGCTCTGAGACAAGTTGCATCCTGTGTCAAACCGTCAGCTGTCATTAGGCTTTGGTCTGCAGCTGATTGTCCCGCAAGATGATGAATGATTGACAGGGATCAACTTGCCTCCAGTGCTGTGATCTGTGGAGTAAAAGTCAAACTGAAAAACTCAGGGGTGAGGAGTTGCGCTTATTCAGATTTCGCTCATATGACCATTATCACACACACACAAAAACAAAAAACAATTGCATGACAAATAAGCTTTGTATTGGGACGTTACTCTGTCTCAGTGGTGCTGCACTGGTTAATAGAGAAGAAATCCAAAAATGTCACGTCTTTTTTAGGAGCAATTAAACGCTAGATGGTCTTCCTAACCCACAAGCCTTTCTCCTTTCCCTTTGGTCCAGGAGAACAGAGCAAAGCGGCGCACAGATAAATCTTCAATGGCACACAACTGGGCCGGCAGAAATTGCTTTCAGTGCCGTCGCGAAATGGAATGAAGTCGCTCGGCTTTGAACGGCTGAGTTTGGGTTTAAAAACATTTAAATACAAACACCAAGGAAAGTTTGGAAGTGCTCTGTGAGAGGATTAAAACAATCATTAGCCCACTGTTTTTTGTTTTTTTTTCCCTAAAGCTCTCACTTAGATTGGCTATCACACGCCACTAATAAATTAGCCAATTATACAGTAGTAATAAGGGTGTGGGGCGGATTACTGTTCATTAGAAAGCACTGTGAGCGTTTACTGATGCTGAGACAATAGACGAGCTAAGCCCCACCCTTAAGCATGTCACTGCAAACAAAAGGCATATTATAATGACTCAGCCGACTGATAGCAGGCCAGGCTGAGGCCTCTGTGGCTTCTGACAGACGCTCCTCTCCTCATTTAATATAAAACCACAAGGGTCATTTAGAGCGAGAGAGAATGTACTTGAGGTTGGTACAACTGCAGCGCCTGGCCACATGAAAGCAGGGCAGCCTGGCTGTGACTGCAATGCTAGTGCTTGTGGGTGTCAGAGGAGGGAATGTAGACACACATCAATGCTCTGGATGGGCCTGAAAATGACCAACGTCCCAGAGTGATAATACTAAGGGCACCATCGTTCTTTTGCCCTTTTCATTCTTTAGTACTTGTGCCTCCAGATATTATCTAATTTAGAGCCACAGAAGTGATTCCATCTGTAAAAAGAGCAGTATGCAGGGGAAGTTGCTGGAAATCCTGTGATACACAGAGGAGCTCAGCAGCGACACTATTTGTTTGGCAATTCTGACTTGGAGCCAGTTATTTATAGAACGCATTGTCAGTGGTTGCGTTTAGCCTCAGAGCCTGAGTCATGAAACAATGTCAGACGCTGGTTACATCAGAGGCGGTTTGTGCAGGAGGAGGATTTTTTTGAAAACACGTCGCAGATAATATGAGAGCAGCGACAAGCATGGGGATGTAGCATGAAAACATGACAACGCAGGAGGGAAACACACCAGCAGATGGCTGATGGGAGATGAATTGAAGTGTGGAAGTGAACTTTCAATGCCCTCTGGCTCTCTGCTCTGTGTTATTGTTATGCCTGCATCTGTACTTTACTTCTTTTTTTCTTTTTTTTTTTTTACTGTAAATCCAGGTGAGGTTTACCACGCATGTGTGCTGTGTTTTTTTTTCTCGCTTCCCTGCTCCAGATACAGCATGTAAGTTATACAGGGTTTTCCCTGCCTATCCAAGGCCAAGGCGGGCCGGCTGGGTGATTTTGGCCACCGCATTCAGTGCAACACGCTTGTTTTTTCATACATGTCCGTCTTTCATACGTCCGACCTGCTTCTTCCTCCGGTGTTGTCAGATCTGCCATTTTTGAAAGGCAGAGAAAGCCTGCAAGTGGAAAGACGTCGCCTCCAATATGTACAATGGGGGGGGGGGGGGCAATACCAAGTATGTGGGAGCCTCCTTTTATATTTAATAGAGATGGAGGGCAATATCTGACATAACACATTACATCTACCCCCCACCCCCGCAGGCCTTTGCCACCTAATTGGTCCCAAAAAAAAAACCCAGGGAAAAGCTTGTACACATTCAAGCCTTGAGCCCGGAACTACAGTGAAGCTGCACGTTGTGCAAATCATTTAAAATATGCATACATTTTCAAAACAGCAAGGCAGTAATGTATTTATTAAATGATGGAAACAACTCATCCAAAGTTATTTACAAAACATTTTGTCATTCACGGCAGAATTCCCTTTCCTCTAGCATCCCACAAGTTAAAAAGAAAAGTGCCCGCATAGTATTTATCAATTTACAATTCAAATTACTTGGAGTGAAGCACTTAATTAGACTTGTAGATGTGGTATCGTGATAGCACCTCATTTTTCTTTGTAGAACAAACATAAGCCATTTAACAGACGCTTTTATCCAAGGGGCCGCACAAGCAACATGAGTGCACACACTCTCCTAAAACACTCACTCACCTTACTTAAACTACATCCCCATTGTTTTATGGGTGCACTTACCTGCAGGTAAACAGGCCAAGAGGCATTTACTGTCCCTTTTACACAGCCTTATACCCAGGAAGGGGTCTTTCCTGAGGGGAAAGAGGCTGAATGGTTTCCGTGTCTCTATTTTCCCCCATGGAGCCAACCCACTGCACTCTCAGGTGGGGTCATGTTCTTAGCAGACAGTACAAGCTGTTACTTAATACTCCGAGGCCACACAACATCACCGGCTCGAATGAAAAGACGGGATAAAGCCAGGACACTGCAGAACACATTAGTTAAAGGCCAAAAACATGAAGATGTTAATTATCTGTGGAGGTTGAATTTCAAGTATTGCTTTTCAAGATTCTCTCCATGGCTTTCTACTTTTATCTCTGGCTGAGAATAGAAATGAGCTGACAGAGAAAGGAGTAACGTCTCGAGCCAAACTCCAGCACTACACAGAACCAGAGGATTCTTTTATTTAAATCCCATTATCTAATCTTTCACACATCTAAACTTAAGATGATGATCTATCTATGTCAACCTACTAAACCGTACTGGCACGGCCCGAGCACATGTGCAAGGATGAAAACATGTGCACACATAGATCTTGGTTTGAGACATTTGGAGAAAGCATTTATACTAAGTAAAGCAGCCGTGTCTGAGGTGATGAGTACGTTATGGCTCCCAGTGGACTACAGGCCCCACGCGTCTATGTCACAGTGGACAAATTGCCCCAGACCTGGCCCAGGCCACTTTTTCTTGTAGCATGACACTTGATATAAAATAGTATGCGACTTGGGTGTTGTTGTTTTTGGATCTTTTTTGGTTTATAGCTTTCCATGGGCAACTCGTCACAGTTGTGCTTTTATTTGACTTTATTTAGCCAAGATGACTGACTGACATTATTTACAGACAAAACACGCAGATCCACTCGAGCAGAAAAATATGCTATTCACAGTACACTAAACATGTCCTCTCTATGGTGAGATACAGAAATTATTTCTGCTCATTCAAGTATTTTACAGCAGAAAGCCATTCCTCTTATATTTGTGATTTTATGTGCTGAGGGATGCTCTCAGCACTGCATGCCTCAACTTTGCCTAAAACTTTTACGCTTTGTGTCCATCACGCTGTCGTCAGAATTAAGGCCTTTCCAAGTCTGATATTTTCAATTCAACATTGTACAAATATCAGTGTATTAATGTCAAAATTGGTTTGTCAATGGTGAGGCCCTCAGGCACTGTTGCTGCCTCTCACAATATATTTTGTTCATCAAAAATCTCATCATCTTTTCCAAGCTGGGTGCAGGTATGGATATTTCAGTGTTGTTGGATGCTGTGTAATATTTTAGTGACTGCTGCAGGTATCCATCTTTTAGATTTCCTTCTGTGTTTACTGTGCAGCAAAGGGGCAATGGGCTACAATTGTTCCTTAATATACAGTATAAAAGGATAATGTTGTTGATAACTGTGATAATCCACTCACCTCTACGCTTATATAAAAACAGACTCTCTTATTCTTATGGTTTCTGAGCAGCAATGAAGTAGCTGTCTTTCAGGCTATGGCTGGTTTCAAGTTGTCACCACATCACGTCTGCCTCAGCCTCCCAGTTGGCCTGTCATGCTCCAGACTTGTAGTTTTAAGCTTCTCATATAAAATCAATGAAAGTAGAGCCCATGCCCAGGCACAATTTAACACACAGAGAACACATTAGCACGATCATGTTTGTTTTTACATGCTCAAGCGTAGAAGCATAGAAGAAATTCCCTCAGATGTTGTCATGTTTGCCCACGCCAAGTAAAGTGCGAAGTCAAAATTCCCCGTAGCAGTGTCTGAGAGGGAAACACAGAGGAGGCCGGGGATCCTTTGGATGTGGAATGTGAGCACTATACACTCAACAAATTTTTATAAATGGTGCTACTCAGCTAGGAAACCGACCATAATGGCTAGACCGGAGGTTCTACATGGCTGACAGTACAAACCAGATGTATTGAGCAGCTGCCAGGTGTGGACGTACATTAACTATGTGTGGGCACAGGAAGTAGGCGGATTCTGAAAAAGAGCATGCAATGAAAATAAAATATTAACAGCCTATGACAGATGGTAAATATGTGTCATGCAAACTGAGAGACAAAAATAAATAACAGCACTGTATTGTATCAACCTGACACAATGTGTTAATGCTGTATTTCTCTGAGCTTAAAGGGTCTGTTAACCAAGAAAGAGCTCCTTATTAGTCCAATACCTGAGCTTTAGTTCAGCTTTCATTTCAGCCCGGCTATATGAAATATTAAAAGGCCAACATTGTCCATGCCTGATGATCCAAAATGGGGATGTATAATTTATAACAACAAAATCACTCAACCCATACCTCTCCTGTATTGTGCTTGTGTCAACACATGGTGGGTGGTGTGTATGAGTACTGTTAATTATCTCTCGTCCTACTCGTGCTTTAGACCTGCAGCTTTTCCTCTGAGGTCCATTTAAGATTCAAGTTCTAAATGAAAATAAGCTCAATTATAACATACACACAGCTGACACTGATGTATTTTGTTATATTTAATGAACAGACGTTACTTGAAATATACCAGAAATATACTTGCTGGGTTGCAAATACACTTTTTTATCCACACCGGTGTAATGGGTAATAAAGTTATAACCTAATATATGAGCATATCATTGGGTCACATTATCAACAGCAAAACTAAACCTGTGCTTTTGGCATACCACAGGGTATATAACTACTGTAGCAAAAATTAATTGCACGTATGCTGTGACACAGGTAGGAATATGTTGTTAGCATACTTCCTGAGGTAAAGTTACACTTTCATTTGGAAGAAATATATAATAATTTCTCCCTCGCTATTAACTCATGCAACATTATCTCTTCTGTCGTGTTTCCCCTCAATGGACTCACCGTTCTTTTCCGGTGAGGTTTAACAAAGTGGTGCTTTAGCCAGAGAGGTAAGCTTATCCTCTTACCTCCCAAATGCAAACCAGACAAAATAAATTTGAATGTGAAAATCTATAAATCCCTTTGGAATGGGCCAATTATTGAGGCCTCGTGCCTCTCGCTTGCAGGCCAGAGCCTATTTCACTCTCCCAGCTGCAGAAAGCTTTTCGTGGGCACTAATGTTCATGCCCCCCTCCCCTTCAATGCGTTGGCCCTGCTGAACCTATACCCACAGTGCATTATAAGGCCGGCTCCGGTTTTCCTCTTAAAAAGCCTAAAATACCTCAAACGACATGGTTCAAAGACCTGAAATATGATCATTTGGCAACATGTGTGTTCATAAATTAAGACTGGATAGAGAGGTTACATTAAAAAAATCTGTATTTCCGAATTGATTCCACATCTGCAGTCTACTAATGATATTAACATCTGTGCTATATTGTACGCACTATTTGTTTATCTGTCATAACACTGAAACACAGCAAATGCATTATACTAATACAGAAAGCTGCTAAAGTGCTCATTTGGAACCAATGATGGAAGCCCACTGTGGCCAAATTTCAGCACTGACCCATGCACACTGTTCTCTACTTTATCTGTGGAAAGAAAACATCCTTTGAAAAAGCCATTTTCCAAATCATATAACCTCCGCACAGGCCCAATCAGAGGGTTCGTTAAAAGTATTTACACTGCAAGGCGTTCGTTTTATGCCCGTCTTCCCCTCCCCTCCTTTCTTGTCTGATGTGGCCAATGAATTACTTGTCAGCAACTGCTCTTGTTTAGGCAATCGTCTGCTCTGAGGAGGAAGCTAGTTATTGGCTTGACATTTGTATGTACGTTTCTACCGGGTCAAAGGTGAGGGTCAGCACCTCTCGTTGCATTTTTGTTTAACCACCTCAGTCACATAAATGCACGGGATGGGGGAAAGCTGATAGGGGCATTTGACATGACCGAGTAACGAATAAAGTTCTGCGTGCGACCTCTGGTACATGAGGTCATAAACACTTTATGCTGTGTGTGTGTGTAAGAGAGAGTTAGGGGCAATCGTCTGAGGTAACAGTGAAGCGTATACCTTGCACGTGAAGGTTTTTTTTTTGTTTGAGCACTTGGGATTAGGTCCAGTCAAGGCCAACTCCAGTCAAACCAAAGTCATTGTGATGAAATGTGTGCTTCTTGAGCTCTTGACTGCCAAGCAGAATCAGTTCTTTGATGAGTTACCCATTTGCAGCCTTCAAAAACATACGATCCTAACTGACTACATGAGTGATCCAGTGCAACACTCAGACTTGAAGTACAGTGTTTATTTTTTCACCGGCTGCAAGGCTCTCATTGCATCTCAGAAGTGAAAAGGTAAAAATAAAAAAAAAATTAAGAGTTGATAAATTTGCTGTGAGGTTGAAGGAGACGTCTCCTTAAAACACAGATCTTGGATTTTCCAGAAAAAAGTGAAATTGAGAAATGAGTCTACCCCACATGTGATGAGAAAGTGCATTACTCAGGCATATAGGTATGAGACACAGCCGTCACATTACCCTCTGTAGCTGTGTACTGTAAGCAGTGTCCATGTATAACGGTATAACCACAAGCTCAGATAACACTAAGCTGAACACTGCAAACACAAGATAAGAGCAGCTGTAGTCACACGGCTAAAAAAGAACATGATTAATAAAGTTTTGAAGTCAAAAAGTACAGAAGAGACTAACCAGAACACAGCTCCTCCTGAACTCCTGAAACTCCTCGTGTTTCCAACCAAGAAGAAATCTAAAGCTATTCATTATATAAAATCAAAAAAGATGACCAAACATGAAATTACAAGAACTCCGGTGACCAGAGGATTTGTTCTGGCCAATCTTTTCAGAAAGTCACAAAAAAATCCCCCCAAAAATTAATCCTCCAAGGAAAAAGAAGAATCAAATCAGGTACTTTTGCAGAACAGGATTTAATAATAAAAGTCTTCCACATCTCAGACTAAGAACAAAGCACCAGCTTAAGATGCTCTCTCATGCATTAAACAGCTAACCTCAACCTCTAAAGAAAGTGGCTTCACTTTTTTAAATGAAAGATCCATATTATAAAAAGTAATGCAAGAAACTTTGGCTTAATTAGATTTTGTTTTTCACTTTCAAGGCAAGACAAGATACGCTCTTGCTCACACACACACACAAACACACATACACATACAAAGATGGTGAATTAGTGGCAAATAAAAAAATATTAAACTGCTGTTCAGTGAAACTTTGATGTAATTATATTAACAACATTCCATGATTTCAATCTGTAATGCAAGAATAAAATTTCATGGGTAAAATGAGAACTTTACTGAACAGCGTCTTCAGAAGAACAGGATACGCAAATGATTTATAAACAAATCTGAAGTCCACCAGTGTCTTTTCATGAATCGTTGATACTGGGTGCCAAAGATGACAGATTACAGCTGGCTCGAGGTTGGCCCTAGATAAACAGGTGCTGCTGGGAAATGACTGAGATGACTTTCTGACGTTTAGCTGGAGGACAGTATGGGTTTCTGCTTAAGCATATATGACTAAGGCTTAACTGCCAGATCATAAACAGCGATGATGTAATTCTTCCGTGACTGGCAGCATATTAGCTCTACAAGCATTTCAGTCTGACAGCAGAGCAAGCGGGGTAAACAACAACAACAACACATGGAATGGCAGCAGAAAGCACAAGGATGTATTCCCGGAAGCGGGGGGGGGGGTTCCACTAGAAAGAAAATTACTGGTGCATGGAGATATTTTGTATTTGACAGGACTCATCAGTGACAGCCTGCAGATGACCAAAGCTGGTTTGCAAACAGTTTCACAGACCATTTGAAATGAAAGGAAGAAACACCTCAAACTTATCTGAGCAGCACAAAGACAGGCATCTGCGCGTGTACACACAACTCAAGCTGAGTGAGTTTCCGTTGTGAACTTTCTATGAACAACACGTCGTCCTGAAACGCTCCCGTTACTGTTTGTGACTTGCGGCAGCTGACATCTGTTGTAGCGAAACCCAACACACATTGTTCACAGAGGCCAACACTAGCTTGTTTGGGCTACCGTGGCAACAGCTCACGACGTTTGTGGGCGACAGTCATTACTGCTCATTCTGTCAAAACGTGACGCCGACTCCAACGCTGTCATACTGACTATACGGGAGTGTGTGCATGTGTATGTGTGTGTGTGCATGGATGTGCATGTGCACGTGTGGTAGCAGTGTGTACAGCAACCCCTGTTGTTCTCCATTTCTTGTTGTGATGTTGAACTGGGTATGAAGAATCATGGAATTTCATAGGTATTAGCACCAACTATCAGATATATAGTATCATGCTGTGTGTGTGTGTGTGTGTGATCTTGAACATCGTGGAGTTTCAGCACTGCCTAAGCTGAAGTAGTAAGCCTTGCTCATGACCTCTCTCATTTTCCCTCTCTGTCTCTTAAGCCGTCTCTCTCCATTTCTCACTTCCTCTCGGCTCGTCTCCCTCTCGCTGTGTCTCTTGTTTTGACAGTACGTCTCGTAATTACTTGGGAGGCAGTCTGTTGGTTGAGGCTTTGCCTGGAGCTCTGTGCTAGCCACGGATAACGATGAAGCTTCAGCACCCGGAGCAAATAAAAAACACACCAGAAAGCTGGGCGATCCATCTCTATTTTGATTCACATTCACCCCTTCAGTTTATTTTTTCTTTTTTTTTCTTTTTTTTTTGGGGGGGGGGGGGCACTCAAGTCATTCAGTGATAAATCAATTGTCCCGTTCAATTACCTCACCGCAATTATTAATGTTAATAAGTCCTTAATAAAGAGTCTTGAGTTTCTCAATTTCTAATGAGCCATTGCAAGAGTTCATCAGTCAACTGTAATTAGAAATGTTAATAAATCATTAACAAGGGATTCTTATATGAATCCATTAGCTCCAGTTGTGAGTGTTAATAACTGGTGTATGAGGGGATTCTGGTCCAGACGTCCTGCAGCGCTTTTCCAAAAGGTGATTGGTCAAACAGTCCAAGTCCTTCCTGTCTGTTTGCATAATTAATTAAAAAGCTAAGAGCTGAAACATTTTCCACAAACTGATGATTAAAAAAAAAATGTTAAATAATCTATAGAGAAGGGCAAAAGCAGCCCTTAATTAATTCTTGAACAGTGTTTAAAGGGTGACTTATCAGTTAGTGATAGAACATGTGAGAGCTTGGTAACATGTTCTCATTTAGCTTTGGCCAGCTATTAGCCACAAGGTATTAAATTATTCACTATCTGACTAACGCTGGCACGGCAACTTGTGATTTCTTTATGAGATACTGCACATAGTTGATTCTCTATCTGGAGATGTCTGCAGGCTGAAATGTCTTAAGTCTTGAATTCAAATGATATTTGATTTATTAGTCACAAATGTGTCTATATTAACGAGAGTCAATAACGTGTTTATCTATATTTACGACCACTTTGCAAGGGTAGCATTTGATACAGTTTTTTTTCATGATGATTAAAATGCATTTCATTCTTTAAAGATACAGAAACAGTAGACAATGGTGACAGACAGGAAATACCAAAAGATATGAATGATATGATGTAAAAATTATACTTTGAAAAAAATCCAAAGCAAACAGAATAATTCTTAATTCCATGTCAAAAACTGAAAACGCAGGAACTAAACAAAAAGATGACAAAAAAAAAAGAAGAAAAAAACTAACTTTAACTGTGCGCCAACTAAAATCCATTTTTCATGATGCACAGGATGTGCTCTGGGACAATGTCAGAGCTTGGACAGTCCTTATCCCATTACCTGTCAATCATGTCCCCTGTCAACTCGATTACCCACTACACCTGTGACTTGAATTACCTCCATTGGAAAGGCAACATGTCAAGATATTGATTCCATTAATGTCACAGTCAAAAGAATGACACTCGGCTGAGGAGTTATGGCCTTCCGGATAAAGGACTAATAAGGAGGATGTAATCAAACGGTGGCAGTGATGAAGTGGGTGACATTTGAGACTTGTAAAGAAGACAGCTGCAGGTGCAAGTCTACAAGTTCGTAAGGATCCAAACAAAGGAAAGCCCTTAGTGTCTGGATCAGGAGTTTCATCCATCTCACTGTATTGATTGACTTCAGCTACAGCTGGCCTTTTAACTGGAAGATACCACTTATCATTTCCTGGTTCTGGGATAATAAGAGTCATAGAGACAAAAGGAAATGCAAACGTCAACTATATATGATAATGGATGATTCCATGTTTTATATCAAAAGACGTGGGTATGAAAGATCCCTGCCCTTTACAAAAGGACAGGCATACTGGAAAGGAAGAAATCCTCTTAAACTTTGATTTCCAGTCATTTAAAAATGTTCAATAAATCAACGAATCACATTAGTTTTGGAGCATTTAGTAATTTGAACAGAGAATTTGCAAACACAGAATGGACCATGGATGCACACGGTTTTCTGCAGGTGCACTTCAATGTTGGTATGTATGGTTTAAAAAAAAAAAAAAAAAAAAAAAAAAAAAACATGGATAAGGAAAGTGGCATTTTTGCGGGAAGTTAAACTGGTGAAATTTTCTACATGAAGCATGAATTTAAAAGCATATTGGGTTGTTTCAGTGGCAGTCAGCTGGTGCTGCCAGTCAGCTTTACCAAAAAGCAGCACACTGATCAGAATCTACTGCAGGTAATGCTCAGCAGTGTCTTGACTCTTTGAAACCTAAATCGTGGTAATGGTCATCAGGCTTGTTCGCCTGCACTATATTTCTGAATGAGTGAGATTAGTAAAGCTGAACCAATATGCACAGCTTTATAAATCTGATGGAAAGAATATTTATTCCTGGTTTTGTGCATACATACAGTTTTATCCATGACTCTATACAAACATTAATGATTCTGGTCCCTCATCAGATCATTGGATATGCTGAATACCTCCGGCTACAGTTTGTGTATCCAGCTGTGGATCCTCTTCATCAATATTACTATCAGCAGCAACCTTGGAGCAGCTGAATATCCAAGGTCAAGTGGTCAAAAAGTGGATTAAGTTACTAAGATTAAACTACTGCCCTCTCCTGTCCCCCAGAACAGCACCTAATTAATCATAGCATCCAACGCTTTGTGGAGGGGAAAATCGGATTCCTCGCAAACATCTTAGCTCGGTGAAATGTGCACACAGTCACTTTGTTGGAACAGCGTTTGTCTGTGATACAAAGCTCCATTCTTTTTACCACCGCATGGTCTGACCACAACACTGGAACAGAGTCTGCAAGTAAATCCTAAGTAAAAGGTGTGCTCTTATCTTGAAAGGATCTGCTGACTAGCCATGTGCGGTGACACAGCCCTTCAAACAAAACTGCAACATATTTAAACATTTACTGGCAAGTGGAGGGAAAAAAAGGGAGGGGGGGGTAGAGAGAAAGAGAGAAAGGGTGGAAGTTAAATGCTGCAATAGCTGTTTCATGCCAGAATAGTTTTAGGGCGCCAGCGGGTAAATTGGTTTACAAGTTGATGCATTAGTAAAACACTGATGAAAACATAATCAGAAACACAGGGCTAACTCGGCGTGCCAGGGTGGCGACACTGGAATCAGAAAAGAGCAGATAAGAGGGAGAGCGAGGCCACTGGGCTGGGTTACAGACAAATAATCGTCACATTTTTGAAAGACACTGCATAATTTAGGCCAGACGGCACAATTATATAGCACTTGTCATAAAGACCCAGGGCGCACGGGTCAGGAGTGCTCTATTGTGATTTTCCTGTTGTGGTGTTGGAGGAAGTGAGCCAAAGACTCCTCTGGCTCTGGAACGTCTCAATCTGAGCCTCCAGGCAGGTGTTTTATGTAGATAATGTGTGTGTTTTAGTGTGTGCATACATGTCCGACAGTGTGTGTGTGTACCTCAGAGAACTTGTGGAGACTTTTTTTGCACTCTAAGAGCAAGAAAATGAAAAATAACTTGTGCAATGTTCAGCTATTAAACATTTTTGCATTTCCCACATGCATTCTCTGCAGAGTTTTTGAGGCAGGGACATGCTGTGTAGTTCAAACCAGTGTTTATTCTGGCAGAACACACATCTCGGCCCAAACAGCAGACTTCAAATTTTCAGACAATAAACGGGGAGAGTTATTAGTCTTCTGCTATAAAGTGAAGAAGTAGGACAGACCAGCAGCTTTCAAGACATGACGGTAAAAATGTGAAGCTTGTGCGGCCCAGAATTACACAACAAACTTCAACTCAAGTAATCTTTCCATTACTGAAATGTGTATTCAGCCATTTGACCCCTGCACCAAAATATCCTGCTGCGCCCAAAAATTATTTACTCCTTTTAAATATAGCCGGAGACCTCAATTAAGTCTGCTCGCCACCTTTCTGTTGGGGCTAAATGGATTTACTTCTCCCAACAAATTGCTTCTCCCGCGGCGCGCTGGAGGACAGTCCATTGTGAATAGTTGTAAGCTTACTCCTTTTCTGGTGTTTCTGGGAAACCAACAAGCACTCCAGATACCTCTTCTGGAGACTGAATAGATTTTTTTCCCCAAGTACTTTATCTCAGCCTTAGCTGTTTGTTGGGTGTGATAGCCACTTCTTGTAAAAGTACCTCGTGGGAAAAACCGAAACCAACCTCCTTTCTTCTCTCCCCTTCATTTCCCTGACTCATCACGCCTTGTTTCAGTCATTACAGCCAAATAATTGCTTAAGCGATTGTCAATGCATATCCACGTTTGAAACAGTTACTCCCTATAACTAACAACATATGTCATTTATGAGGGCATGAATACTTATAATTGAGCTCACGTTTCAAAATGTCTCTGTGCCAAGCCTGCGAGCCGCTGCTACACTGCTGCGTTAGCGGCTGTTACAAGCAAACCCAAGACTACACCAAAGGCATTCTTCTCTCTCGCAAAGTCAACTATTCTCTTTGCAGCGCAACTTCAGATGAATTATTAGTGGCACTTTATGGAGAAAACATACAAATATTCCACAGTATGTGGCTTATTTCAAAGTCAACAGTGTCTGAAAATGAAATGGGATAGTTTACAAGCTCGGGGAATCAGGACCGTATATTGCACTTGCTGCAAAACCCCGGCCCAGTACAGAGAAGGGAATGGTTTCACTGTTTGATGTATATTTTTCACAGTGTGAGGAATTTGCATCTGTGAGAAAATGATCGCCTGAGGCAACAATGTCTGATCAAGGCCTACTATTCAATCTCAGTTTTATCAGTCAATCACTACACGATTCTATGTGTATAAAAACTAAGCGGGGGAAAAGGAGTCGTGTGATGCAATGCCAACAGAGATTCAAAACATCATTTCAATCAGATCCTTTTGTTGAATATTACCAATTAATATCATGTCAATACTGAGCAAAATCTGAGCTACTTCTGTGATGCTCTCTGAGCTGCAAGATTTTTCAAATTAAGTCCTAATGGAGCAGGGATACTCCATCCACCCTAAAAGCCTCTAAAGCACGTCCTTTAAAACATAATGACGCTAATGGGAAAGTAGTCTTACTTATATTTTTTCCAGCCATTTTAGAATGTCATCTGACATTGTTTATTTCAACCACTTACATCAAGACAACCACATACTGTGTGGCACAGTTATGTTGGCAGTGGCACCAAGTCGTTACATTTCGGATACACAGTTTAATCATTAAAATAGCCAAAAATGTTTTCCTTAAATGTGGAATAGATCCCAAAACGCTGTAAATACTGGCATTTGTGTAGACCAAATACTTCAGAAAAACCACTGAGTAGTCCAACGCAAAAAAATGGACTTTGGAATATCCCTAATAAGGTCCAAAAATAGGCATAGTTCTGCTTTACATGAACACATGAAAGGGATTTTCAGGCCAAGTGGTGATTTAAGGGCATTTACTGTCATAAGTTGTGATTTTTAGAATCAAAACTTTCAGATCGCATTGAAATGACAAGTGTAACTGTAGCCTAACATTATTTTTGGCCCAAACCGGAGAAATGGAGACCCATCTCTTTGTGGCTCTATATTGTAGCGATTCACTCCACATCGACTGACTTTATTCTCCCTTCCTTCAACCAACTCCATTTGCAATTCTGATTTCACCTCTGTGCAGCCAATTGTGACTACTCCAATACCTGACAGGTCCACTGGACGTGCACAGGTAGCCTCTCCAAGCTGCAGAGAGTGACGGATGGCCAACATACCGAACCGGTCGGGTTGCTCATGTTTAATTCTGATTGCAACCTTTTTTTCTCCCTCCCTTAGCCAGTCATCCAGCTGTTCAGGCCAGATCCCAGCCTGCTGCACCCAGGGGAGCTGGAGAGAGTCGGAGCCCTCTCTGTCCATCACCTTCAACATTTGCCTCAGCAGAACATTCAATTTATTTTATAGCACCACTCCACTTGATAGAACTGACCTCCCTGTGAGCACCGAGATCCCTGTGAGAGTAATAAGATGGGTACGCTGATGTCAGGCTCAGTGGTGACTAGGAAGACCAACCACACATTGGGGTTCTTCAGAAAGGTGCCTGGTGATTAAAGAAATATAACACATTCGAGAAAAAAAGGTATTAAGGAGGAAAGGGGATTTTTTTTTCTTTTTTCCAAGTCATCATTTGATTTCAAAAAATGCTCCTCTCAAATCTTGCTGTGCCCAATTCTTGCACTGTGCCTTCACTGATAGCCGTGTGATATCAGTTCGTCACGGACAAAATCTAAATACAAAAGGGAACACGTTGCAAGCAATGAGACAATGAGGGCTTTACATGATGCTCTAGAAATGACTCAAAATGTCACAGCAAAGAGCAGAACTGTCAAGAAAGAGGTCAGATTTCAATTTGAAGAGTGCCATGCTGTGGCCAGAGCAAGGAAATACATGTAGACTCTGACAAAGTAAGAAAGGATTCTTTGTCTTGTGAGGATTCAGCAGTGATCTGCATACATTATCATCCAACAGTGACCCCACAGGCTAAGGTGCCCATGCCAAAACTGTTAAAACCACATTAAAACCTGCCAAAATTTGGGACTTGGAAGCTCAACTTACATCCAACTCATGCTGGCAGTCAGAACTGCAGTGAAGCATCATTCCTATCTCACATGTTCTCATCATGGTCTTCATTATGACTGTCCTTTATCCAAACCAAAAGGGGAATTATGGAGTATTTGAAGAGCTTTGATCAAAGATGAGATTGTCACCATTTGAATATTCTCTCACAGGGAGTTTGATAGCACATTATGGCACTTTTTAAAAATAAAATTTGGCAGTCAGAGACTTCGGTGGGCAAAATGACGACGGTTTGCCCTCTGTTTTTTTTTTTAGGAGACACTGATTGATGATACTGGGGAAATGATATTTCCAAAAGGGTAAGCAACATTTTAAGTTCAAAGTCTTTGGTGCTTCTCAATTCCACCTACAAGACCCAGACAACAGACGTTATGGTAATCATAATGAAACCTAATCAGCATGACGCTAATTTTTCTTTGGGGTCTCCACTCCAGATGTGGCATTATAGACCCAGAAGAGCAAAAAAAAAAAAAAAAGGATGAGCAAGAAAAAGAAAACAGTGAATTTGGGTGACTTTTTCCCAAATCTTGAACTCAATATTAGGGCAATAAGAGAAATACAGGTATGTGTTGCTTTAGATCTAAGCATAAATGCATATCTCACAGCTGGTGTCAGATACTATCAGGTCTTGTGTACTATGGCCTGACACTTAACCACACCTTGAAGTAGCTGTGCTCAAACACAATCAGCTCGATGGATCAGCAGAAGGCCTCATGTGGCGCATCAACAATGTTGAGAAAACTTGTGTTAACAAGTTCTGATAACTTCACAGAGTCAGTATCAACCTCTATCCATCTGAATCCACAAAATGGGCGAGAGGCAAACAGAGATCAAGTCCATCACAGGGCACATTGTCAAACAGAAGAAGTATAAATAAATACCTAGTCATGCAAAGTTACAAACACGGTTTATGCAACCCTGTTTTTGCACAACTTCCTTCATACAATGGATTTGAACAGTTCTGCTATAATGTGTGTGCATATATATATATATATATATATATATATATATATATATACATACATACACTTTTTTTTTTTTTTCTCAAAAAAACACTCCACTTTCCAAGGAACAGGAATTGGGTCGGTACAATGACCTCACCCAAAACTGTCGCTGAGGTCATAGAAGTCTCCACAGTTATACACAAAAATTGTTATAATCAAATATAAGGCATAATTATATTGCTACATACACACACTTGTATCACTGCAGAGAGACATTGGCTCTGTGAACACGCTGAGATACATATTACTGGTCTCCTTTCCAGCACTCTGTCACTCGCACACCCTCAGCCAAACTACTTCCTGTTCCACTGATTAACTCAAACATTAATCAGGCCTTCAGGTGATTGCTATAAACAGGAGTGATAGTCCATGTGGCCTTAAAGTCGATGCATTTTCGCCCTGTTTATATGAAAATGATGCCCTTGCGTCTCTCTCTCTGCACCACCTGCTAATTAGCATCTCACCAGCACTGTACGGCGCGACCAAATTCTGTGGGGAGGGAAAGTCTGGAAGCAGAGAGAGAGAGAGAGAGATTAGAGGTGGTTAGTGCAAGAGAAACTCGGAGGCTGAAAGAGAGGAAGCAAAAAGGAAATTGGAGGGAGAAAATTAAGGCAGTGACAGAGAAAGTAAAAGAGTATTTGCAAGAGGAAGTGGCTGAGAGTGTGGAAGATGGAGAGGAAGAGAAATTTGGCAGAGCCAGAAGTCCTTGAAGATGAGAAACAGAGAGTGTGACAGCCGGAGAGGGTGAGGACAGCTGTGTCTTTTTGATGGCACAGGCTAACGTTTGGGTCCTGTCGATCTTAAAATGAATACCATGCATTTCCCTCCCGTGAATTTCTAAATATCGCTTTTCCTCCTCGACAGGCTCTGGAGAGAAAGGTATAGCCTTTCCCTGGGTTAGAATAAGAGAGTGACAGTCTGGGAGTTTTTTTTTTTCTTTTTTGGAAGAAAGAAAAAAAATGAAATGACAAATTCAGATGGGCTGTTGAATCTCAATGATTCTCTTTGGTTCTCTCAAACGTAACTTCTTGACAGCACTGAGCCCACCAGCTCAGTCCCAGGCAGTCCTTCAGGCTTACTGCACAGGAATGTAGAGTAGAAAGACTGATGCACTCATAAATATCTCCATTCTCTCCTATACTTCATGCAATTAAACCCAGTTTGTGGTCTTTACAATACCCACACACCAACCAGCAGAATTACCTTCTTTTATCAACATGACACTGTAAAGCCCACCACTTAAGAGTTTCCACAAGTGCAGCCTGTGACGCAGCTTTCCTCCTGATTGTGTGCTGCAACAGGGCCAGAGCCTGCATGATAAGGATCGTGCTCATTGAAACAATTTAATGCTATTTTTTGGGAATTTCTCTCCTTAGATTGATCCCTTTGAACTGGTTAAATTAGCACGGAAACACTATTTTCCACTTGATTCCCCAAAACAAATGAATAAATACATATAAGTTGCTGTTTCCGTCAATACATAAAAGCGCCATATGTAGGCCTGGAACATTTCTCGGGAAGAAAATAAGGGCATGGTGTGATGAATCAAAGGGGAAAGGGGTGTTTTCATTATTCATGTTCTGATGACCGATAAACACTAATTACCATAATCTGCACTTGTGTTGTTTTTCTTTTTAAATGCACTAAAAGCGTATCTTTTTAAACATGGAATAACATTACAGGGGGCTGTGAGCAATCTGCACTCTATGTTTTCACACCCAGTAATTCCCTGTGACAGAGGTGGTCTGGGCATCTTAACAAAAAGTCTGCTGGACAGCTGCAACGACTCTGATTTACGAAGATGGGCTAATATTATTCCCCACCTTCCAGGCTTCTTCTGTGTCGGCCACCTTTATTATTAGATTAGTTCCTTTCTTTTCCCCTAAAAACACACTGGAGACAGCATCTGGAAGTCATAGCTGTGGCTACCAAGCGCTTTAAAAGCCAAGGGCAGGGACTGCAGCAGGGGTATCGTAAGGGTATTTATGTGGCGGGTGGGACAGGAAGCTGCCACTGTGGGCAAACCTGAGTGTTCAGCATCTTTTTTGGAAAATGACCCCTGGCAACATCCATTTTGTTCCCAAGCTCACCAAAAGAGTTGAATCACTGTTTAAATATTTAGCACATCTTTTCTGGCTATTATCAGACTGTTTCATTTTGACCTTACATCGGGCGTATATGGTTTCAGGCTTTGTCTGTTAATATTGTGAAAGTTGGTTCAGATTACAGCGGAAAAAAATCTTTTCAAAATTATAGCCAGTGCTTTTCATAAATTCTCGTTTGCCTGCAGTGAATAGGCACTTTGCTTACCTTGGATTGGCAGGTTACCTAAGCTGTTTCAAGGTAGACAGCTCATCATGAGTACGTCACGATGGGTTTAGCTTTACCTGACTGATGTGAAGGGGGGCAGGGTGAGGAATAGGCACCATTTCCTACCTCAATAGATCAATATGGAGTGGCCATCACAGTTACTACATTATGCAGCAGACAGAAAAACTGTTGAAACAAGTAAGTTCAAGTACAAGATCCTTGTAATTATGAAAGAAATTAATGAAAAATGAAAGAAAATTTCTTGATATGCCACTGGAAAGTAAGAATAGAAAACCCCAAAAGAACTGATGGCCTTGCCTTATATAAACTAACACTGCCAAAGACGCCTTTTCAACCGAGCGGATCCATGGACACCTTCCCTATAGACATCCTCAAACTTTGTTCCTTCATAGTTCATTTATTCATTCATTTTACCTTCTGCTAGCAAATAATTGGAGAGGGCATCCAGTTGATTAATGTTTCATATGCTTTAACTGACATTGCTCGGCTGACACTTCCTGGATTTCTGTCACGTTTTTCAGTGGCCAGCAGTGGAGGACTTCCTGAGCTGAATAATGGGCAACTCTCAATTCATAAATCTCCTCTTTTTGTTCTGTGATAAATTTCCCATCACTGTTGTGAATCTGTGTTGACTAGTAATAGTCTATCTAAAAAGGCAGTTCGGAGAAAAAGAAGTGGAGGCTCTCTTTCTTTCCCCGTGGTCAATTTGTCCTTACTAACATTGGTCTGGAAAGCTGCCAGTGTATGAACATCAAGAGATAAATACTTGTCTTACACATACTTTCCCTAACTGAGCTGTTAAACCCACAGTGTAAACACACCGTGAACCCCGTCCCATGAGTTATGCTAATTACAGATAAGGCTGAGGTGGCTCGTACTTAATGCCAGGTGGATAAGATGGTTGGAGATAGACGAAAGAAACAGCAGACTGTGAATTCTCTCAGTCCCAACACAAGTTGAATAGCAGCTGAGTGGGCGAAGATGACCAGAGAGCACCGAGGTTGGCCAAAATTGATGAGGGGGTAGAATGGAAAAGAACATGTTCCCATACAGTTTATTAACTGGCCCACTGGATGATTTTGTAATATTCAAACTGTTTATTTGCTCAGCTTTGCTTCAATAAACATCACTGTCATTAATTCCTGAATAGAGGCAACTGCAAAAACACAGCTATAATGAGGCTGAGAGGATGAAAGCCAAAAAGTGAAGTTTTCAGCCCTTTAAAAAGTTTGAAAAGAACTCGAGACCAGACCATAAAGAAAAGTGCTCCACATCGATCAAAGTGGCGAGATAAGCAGGGCAGATTAATACTTAAGGGAGCAAAGCTTAATACACTACAACCGTGAACAAGTCGATCTCCCACGCACAACAACCTCTCCTGCATTTTGCTCACTAATGGAGTGTTTTCTGTGACTGCAAAAAAAAAAAGAGCTGAGTTTGGCTTAGCGTGTCAAATTGCCCACACCCTTCTTTTGTTTCGGGGGAAACCTGGCTGAATCAAAGATATCTGAGGCTAACTGCCAGGAAAGCGATTGTGAAAGTATTGTGCATTGTAAGCGAGATCTGTTCGAAAAATGTGCAACTAGATGAAAGAGGTTCCATGAGACTGTGAAAGTTAGCAGGCCCGGATGGCCCAACAGTCACTCAGCTGTAGATTAATTTCCATCAGCTGTAAGCAAGGTCACAGGTAGAGCTCGGAGCGCAGCCATGTTTCCACATGCGAAAACAGAAAACAGCAGTAAAATCTGAAGTCTTTAGAAGATCAGAAAAACATCATCCATTCGGCTCAAAGTCCTTTGTGAAAGACTATGAAATGCCTTTTTTATTAAATGCTCTCCATTCGTCATCTCAAACAAGCCAAGGTCAATGCTTGTGAACAGTTTGAAGTGATAATGCATACCTTAAAAACTGGCCGATGGCGCTGTTGAACACCATCACTGACGTGCTTTGAAAATCAACCGTAAATGCTCCGTTGGGACCACAGCATCTGGCTAATTGAGGAGACCTGGGCATATGGCTGACATTGGCTTCATCCTCACAAAGCCACTGGGTCATCACCCGTATGCTGTGGGGACAGGGACGTTCATCAGCACAATACAGAAATTTAATTCGGGGACATAAAGCAGTGGACATACTCCTTGTATCTGCATAGCACAAAATTATTATTATTCTACTACTATCATGACTACAGATGCCTTCTACTAGCATGGCAAACTTCCTAATTACTTTCGTCCTGTGCTTCTGTATAATTCAGTCTATCATGACATATAGCTTCTAGTAGATGGAATGAAGCTAGTATGACAAAACGTTTTCCTTTTTCAGGAAGTCATGTTTGAACTTGGATGAAGGGTCAGTCACAAAAAACAGTGTCTCAGCCTCTCCAGAGACAAGCACCTTTTTGCCTCCGTCTTCCTGTTCTCCTCTGTTGTCCCATTAATTGGTACTTCAAGGATGGCAAATTAATGCATAAAATGGGGAAAATAAGAGTTTATTGATGTGCCGCTCCTGTCGCACTCTCTCCAGACAATGACTCTAAACACTGGAGACGTTCATAAACAGCAGAATTGGTTCTGAAGGTGCGCATTAAATGGCTTATTTGTTGATATCATGCACATTCTTCTTGTTTTGTTTTGTTTTTTTAAAACAAGTTTACAGAGAAACGCACTCAGAGAAGACTTGATAATGAAATTAATTTGCATAAAAATAGGCTGCTGTTGCAGCTGCATTAAAAAAAATAACACTTCAAAAGGACATTTTTTTTAAGATTATATACTGCTTTTGCCACGTATGAGAACAACTGACGCTGTGCATGCCATGAAATAGAAACAAAAGCATGCAAGTGTTACTAAATATTAATTAAAATTTTCATCTATTCACAATTGTTCTGGCATTTTCAACAATAGCAACAAAGTGGCTTGGTAAATCCAGTTTGTGGTTTTCTTAATTGACAGCAGTGTTTGAAGTCAACACTGAAAACACAATTTAATTGCAAGTTTTCATTAAAAAATAAAAAAATAACAGGACTATATACATGTTTGATACATTTGCTAGGACGAACAATTCCCAGTGTACTCACAGAATTAGAAATAGCATGACAGCTAATCACTGGCTTCTCTTTGTAATTCTCTCATGAATAGTAATTGTGTTTAAAAAAAAAAACGAAAAAAAAAAAGAGGATACTGGGTTTCCTCCAATTGCATGGTTAGCATCACCAGTGTGCGCTGAGCCAAATGGACTGTGGGATTGATGGTCAGGAAATGAACACACATGCTGAAATCAACCGGCCATTCACCGCTCTCCCACGATTAAAGCTATTCAGTTTCTCTTTTGGAGCAGTGCCGGACAAGTGCCGAGGAGTGTCTGCCTGTGTATGTTGAGCTACTGCAGACTGTCTGCATGTAACGTATGTCTGCATAAAAGGTGCATGTGTGTGGTGCAACTACATCCAGTATGTGAACACATGTAACATAAAAACACGAGCTTGTTAGTGCTGTTCATGGCCATACCTGCTCCGTGCAGGAGAGCAGCCCTCACACTCGTGCTGTGGTGCCCTTGAGCATTAATGGTCTCCTGCTGGCTGCTGGGCATCCTGTGATTAGCTCTGCACACAGGATGATGAGGTGTGACTGCTAATCCAGTGACACAGACAGCTGCAGCCCAGCTGATAGGCGGAGACTAACCACCCCTTTCCTCCAACATTGTTTGTCTGCGTTTGTACATGTGTCAAGTGTGTGACAATAAGTGTTGTATGACTATGACTTATGCAGAAGTGACTGTAGACTGAGGGTCTTCAAAGTCAAAGACAATGTGTACCAGTTCATGGAGCAAGACTGTCTTTGCAAAGCATGAACTTTGAATCACTGTTCAATTCACATTGCCGACAATAGTTAGTGATTGGTTCTTTCCTCCAAGCATCTTAACCATAATCAAGTAGACAGTTATTTAACCATGACCACGGATGTTCTATAACCATAACCATGAAAATTAGGGTATTTCGACCCAAACCATCATATTTTTATTCCAAAACTTGACCAATTAAGACAGGGTTACATAAATCACTCTAAACTAAAATGATTTTGGAGGGGCCTTCTGGTGACTGAAGCTGTTTTTCAAAGTGCATGCAAGTTCCCTTGTCACTGAGTGTGAATGACCTCTTGACAGTCATTAATAGGAGGTTTACTAACATTTAATAGCTGTGGGTCTTCAGGCATAACAGGCCTGCTTCCAACAACTGCCTTAAGCTCCATCATGCAACATTCATCCTGCATCTCTTAAATTGTCCAATTGATGTCCAGTAGTGTGGTCAAGTACATCAATAAAAGACAATTAGTCCAGAGTAGAGCTGCACAACTTTGGTCTGGAACAGAAGAGCTAATAAAAGGATAAATACAGCTTTAGGTAGGCCACTGGTGAGGGACAGGATACTTATTTCCCTGCTCGATACTGTTATAAATATTCTGTTGGAAAAATGTATTGTACCATCATTTTCCATACATGGCAATAACTTAAATACTGGGCATTCATCAAAAGGCTGTTTTTCAGTTCCTGTCTCAGAAACGTACACAAGGCAACATACTTTTATCCACAGAGGAATGAAAATGGGGAATGGTTTCCCATCACAAATTACACGGTTAACAAGTATAACTGTTTTTAAAGAGTTTCACTTTAATAACTAATGGCACCAAACATCAGCCCCTGCTGGCTCCCTTACCTCCACTAAATCCCAGTTACAGAGTTGTCTCGGATTAGAACAAGTTGTGCTGCAGGACATGTGACGTGATCATGAAGGGACTTCTTTGGCATTTTCTTTTTTTTACCTTAAAATAAAAACTGCTGTAGACAAACCCGATTATAATTTTTGAACCTGTTGATACCCATGATATAATGTTGGTATAAATAAATAAATATGGTTAAATTGAGAAAAGCTTTTGAAGAAATCATTTTCAGTGAGGTTTGTCTCTACTAAGACACATTTTATGGCTAAGGAGTTGTGCATCTGCAGCTAAGGACTGCCTGGTAGAAGCAGAGCCCCTAACTGAGTCCAACAGAGCAGATATTACTTTGAAGTGCCTTGCTAAAAGATATCCTCAGCAGTCTGAGACAAAATGAAGTCATACTGATTCCTTTCCCAAGATTTAACTAGGCGCTGCAGCCACAGACCCATTACTCGACTTCAGAAAAATCCACTAGAATGAAATAAATTAGTCTGCGGGACTAAAAATCTCTCACTCCCACAAAGTTTTATCTCATTCAGCAACAGCATATCTACATTCTGCTTTAACAAGGGGTCTGGAGCGGCTCTGAGAAGTGAATGTAACATGTACAGGAAAAGCAGTGACACAGCTCTGAAGTCTCAAGTTACTCGAGGTCCAGCTGTAAGGTTCTGCAGGCCTGGGAGGCATTGTTGTTTTATTTTAGTTGGAACGGCGGCCATGGCTGGAGCTTTAATAACATTAACCACAGTTGGAGTAGCGCATCATGACAGGGTAGGAGATTGGGAGGGGTGAGGGGTGTAGACTGAGGAAAAGAAAATGAAGGGAAGAAAAAGAAGAGTGTTTATTTTCTATTGGTATTTTTAATTTGCCGCACCGGTCGTCCAGCCTGACATTCTGACCTGAACAACAACCGAGACTTTTTCACTCCACTCCAAAAAGCACGCCGACTTCATCATCATCTCATCCCCCCTCCCTTCGCATCTTTCTTTTCCTTCCTTTCCCTGCATCTTCCCTCCTTCCTCCCAGTTTCCTCTTTCACTCACCCATGAGACCTAGTGGTGATTTTTAGACGGACCGGCGGTCTTCAGGTCTGTTTACAGGCAAGATCTCAGGAAGTCAGCATCAGATAAGCGGATTCCTTGGATACACAAGACAAGCAGATACATTTCCAGTAAGACGTCTCCGCGGAGGATACGAGCCTAAATGATATTACCCAGGGAAGGATGTGAGTTGAGAGTTCAAGGGTAATGAATGTTCATGAATGTGTGTGACTGTGTGTGTGTGTGTGTATGAAAGTCAGTACTGTTTCCAAGATGACAGCATCTTTGGAAACAGTCTTGATCACCCTTCTAGCGAGAAACCTAAAGACAGGTTGCCATTAATGAACTTAAACCTCTTGCCTGACTGTATTATATTGTTTTTTTCTCTTTCCGTTCCAAATGATCGTCTCTCTACGCACTTGATCATGACACAGGTTTTTTGGCCAAGTTCTCAACTGGTCATGGACACCGGCTCCTCCCCTCCCCTCCACCTCCCCCCTCCGTGCTGCATTGCACAAATACAATAGAATGTAGTCCAAATGGATACCAGGTGCTTCCTCACAGCACAGCTCTCATCCTTTTAAGCTTTACAGTAAGGGCAGTGAGGGAAGAGCCTGGCAGAAACAAGTGTACAGTGTCTTGTCACTGGCTGTGTTTCCCTAGTTCAATCTTTTTTTTTTTTTAGAAACATTTAGAATATTTTGGGATCTGTGCTGTTGCAACTACTGGTGTCTATCCAAAAATGATATGTCCATTCCTTTAATTGAGAACAGTGAATGCCTTTAGGGGTTTCTTTTCATGCATAAAAGTTTTTGCAGCAAGATCAAAGAGTACGTTTACAGTTCTGAGTAATAAATGCCCATTTTCAGCCTGCCTGGCTCTCTGGTTTCCTCCGAATCAGCTAGCACACCGAGTTGAGCTTACACAAGCTGTCACTTAAGTTGAAGACTGTGTTCTGTAAAATCCAAGCCAAGGCAGAAGACATCGAGGGGGCCAGGCTTCTGTCCCAAAGGAAAATTTGGACGGGTAAAGCTTGTCAGCCGTGGCAAATGCTGTGGAACTCCAAAAATGTGAAGGTTATTAAAACGGGAATAAAAGGGAAAAAATGTGTTGAGATCCATGCTGGTTTTCTGACACTATATGAATACCTGCTTACTAAAAAACAAGCAACACAATCACAACCTCAGCGCAAGTCAATAAACACACAGCTGATTGAATTGTTTAGACTCAGCCACAGGGTCACAGGCACCAGCACACCGGGCCATGGAGAGAGCGAGACAGAGACCTTCCTGTGCGTCTGTCATAATTCCCAAGTGGCAAGTGGTGATGAGCTGCTATAATAAGCTGTCTTAACACCTGACGGTTCATGTCATCCTGCTCCCCCTTCTCCACGGTTTCCCTCCGACGACGTTATTCTTAATTCATTTCATGTGATGACTTTATAATCAAAATAACTCCCAGTCACTGAGGAGCACAAAGCAGGAGTGACACAGAAGAATGGCCTTTTCATTCTTTAAGCAAATTAAAATGTCCATGTTTGTGTATCATCTTACTTCGGAGGAGAGGATAGACGTCGTGTTTTCAAGACGGTGAATGTGTGACCTGATTCCATTCTTTTCAGATTGAACTTTTACAGAGGAAAATTCACACGGTTACCATCTCACATGGATGGAGAGCTCCAGCCCTGCACAGTGTACTGGCTGATAATTATGTGCTTTCACTGAGTTATCCGGGATTGTTTTTGACTCTCGGAGCCACCAGAGCTGATGCGGTGGATTACCCTGCGTTGGGACGTTTTGATTAAACTGAGGATGATTTGCATGGTGGTCTCCAGGAATTCAAACAGCTCTGGGAGATACAGCTGTGAGTCCTTGAAGAAATTACTCCCCCAACTCCAAGATGAATTACATTCAACTATGTGTTTGGCCCACCAAAATCAACACGCCACACTCCTCCTCCTGTCAGCTAAAACCTGCCACTAAAAGCCTTTTCAACGTGAGACATTAACGTCAACCTGGACCAACGGCGCATTTCGTATCGCTTCCTTTTTTCCGACACGCCACGTCCCACCTCATAAATATATCGATTCTTCCCACCCCCTCAAAGCCCTGCGCTTCGTCCCGACAAAATATTCTGCTTGGACCTGAAACGCGATGAAATGTTGTTCCCTCGTGACCATAATTTCTCAGTCTCTGCACAGTGAAGGAGCGATAAGCTGCAGAGTAATCCTTCTCTGGAGGACCACGCTCTCATTCAAACTCATCATCACTTTGTTAGCCGCTCGGTGGGGGAGATTTGTGTGGTGAGACAACCCGCCATTTCCTGCCATGCCGTCCCTTCTTATCTCCTTTAACTCCTGGCACAGCTCTTTTCTCTATTGGATTCTGTCTTTACTCTGATGTTTTGTATAACATCAAAACTCAGCCACGAAATGCGGACTCTACCCATCATTGACCTTTTGAAACTTGACCCTACTCTTTACAGTTTCAGTTATCAGGTTACAGCTATTGGGCCCCACATCTCATTTAAACACATATAAGAAGTTGCACCTTATCAAGGTTTGCCTGACAGGATCTACATGTAGCAGTCTCTCTCTGCTCCGGCTGAACATTTCCATTTTAGTTAAACGAAAAACAGGCTTTGAAATAGTAAGGGCCAGTTATCTAGCACAGTGTACCTTACTTCCCCCCAAGGTTTTTTTTTCTCCTGTGGAATTATAAAGGCTTCCAGCTAAATAAATACAAGCTTATTAATGTGCACCTTTTTCCTCCATGGGAAGAAAAAAAATGGTCTGCCACACTTGATTTGCGAGCTGTTCCATTTTAGGTAATGAAGAGGAAAGCTCTGCAGTCAGAGGGATGACTCCATCAAATGTTGGCGTGCATGATTAAACTTAAAAAATAGTTAAGAATGCTCCTTTAACCTTTTAAGTCATACTCTATTATCAGACTGCTGGCAGAGTAAGACCTGCATACACACACACACACACATACATACAAAAACACGCACATGTACTCCCACACCCTGCACCATGAAACCTACTGTTTGGCACGCCCAGCAGCGTACATTTAAATTATAATATTACACGCAGAGATATGAATCAAAAGCAAATAGGAACTCAACAACAGGGAACATGAGTGTAACGTTAAATATGCATGTCTTATTAGCTTCCCAGAATCTTTTTTTTTTCCCTTCTCAACAGGAAAAGTCTCCTTGTGATCATAATGCTATACAACTTAACATCTAAATGACTCGCGTACCATGGTACATCTGTTATATCATGCATAACTTCACACACCAGAGTTAATTATGTTGCATTTCATCTATATTGAAGCACACTAAAAAACAAATAATATAAATGTAAGAAGGAAACGTCTGCAAGCTGTGGAGCATGAAAAGCATGTTTAGAAGTGCTAACATACTCACATGCTTTTAATGTCAGTGATTTTTTTTTTTTTTTTTTTGGTCAACAGATTTTTACTGCTCTACTATTGCATGGAAAGCCAGAGGAGAAAATCTACACTACCCTTGAAGCCGTCCTGTCTTCCTTGGTGAGAAGCCTTGTTGAAAACAATGACACTGGGGGAAAAAGGCTCACAGAAAGTGGCTAAATCCCAGGGAGTGGGAGCGGCGTTAACCCATGGACAGTGTTTATCTGCTGACGGCAGGCGCAAAGCCTGCAGTATGTCTATCTTTGCTAAGCTCTCGCTGTGTGTACCTTTGCAAAGCTGTCCGTGTGTGTTTCTTATACACTGAGGTTTTTGAGGTGAGATCGGAGCCCCCGATAAATGACTTCTATAAATCTGAAGGCCCAGCAGGACCAGCTGAGAGATGCCTGTTAGCCATTTCCTGAATAACAAATTTTATTTCAAAATATTATCCCGACTGTAAAACTGTAGATTGATTAGTATCAGAAAAGCAGAGATTTTCTCATGTCCGAGGGGGGTTCTTTTTTTTGAGTGTGTGCCTCTATCATACACACAGGTCTGTACGGCAGAGTTTTAGGTTGCAATGAACTCAGCTGCATGCCTGACTTCCTGGTAAAAGCCTAATAAATCAAACAAATATGCTTTCAAAATAAAGAATGTAACAGACATGGTTTGACCACAAAATAAATTTATGAATACTGATTACAAAAGGTTTTAATTCTAGGTTTTCTCTAAGAATAATTCTGACTTCCTGACTAGAACAACGCATCATGTATTCATAATATACAATGTATAAAGAAGCAAACCAAGGTTTGGCTGACCTCTCTAGACCACAACATTTCACATGTATATCTGAAACTCTCCCACCATTCAAAACCTTCCACAACTCAGTAAAAATTCAAAGTGTGGTCCTGAGGCAGCTATCAGTGTTCCCACAGCAGATATTTGGTTCCGTCAGGGAAAAGCCAGGTAAAGTTCCCCCTGTCTGGGGTGCAGTGTCTTAACGTGTGTATACAGACACTGTTCCCCTGACGGCTAACGTGCTAACTTTCACCCCAAGCAACGGAGTCCTGGTCTCCATCAAAACTGGACACGTCCAGGGAAAAGTTTGGATGAAGTTCCATCTTTTTCGAGATTTGAGGGCGGCCAAGGATTTAAAAAAAAAAAAAAAAAAAAAAAAAAAGGCCTAAGGTGGTGTGGTGCAGAAATATATGGATGCATGTTCACAGAGACCCCGCTGAGGGAACCTGATAAACGATTCCTTGCGTGTCTTGGTAGGATACGCTGTGGAAAAGGTGGGCGGATAAACTCTCTCTTCCACTGATCTGTGCTTCAGTGAAGACCACAGACGGAGTGAGCGTCCTGTTAGTCGGGTGGGAGTTGGTGGTGGTGGTGGTGGTGGTGGTGATGGCGATGGGGTGGGCCGGAGTTGATGACTGTTTTGGAGAGAATGCATCCCAGGGATTAAGATGGAACCTTAAATCTCTTTAGGAGGTTGAACAAGGCCCAAACCAAATAAAGTCTTCAACATCAGTTATACGTTACAGCTTCTGGTTTGCCTGCTGTAGTTCCACTGTGATAGTAATAGTAAAGTCATGCAGCAAAGTGGGAGCGAGTGTGTTCCTTAATTTGATTATGTATGACAGATGATGGGCCAAAACTTTTACCAGTTTTTTCCATGTTGTTAATTTGCACCAACATATTGCGTAAAGATGGAAATGTTAGTGTTTTATGCATTAGTCAGTCTCCTAATGTTATGCACACAGAACACATTCTTTCAAATTTGCAAAGCATATTTGTTTGATTCTTCCCTTCAGGGCCTGCATTACTAATCAATTAAAATCAAAACTATTCCCTGGTTGCTCAGACATGTTTAGATACCTTCTCTGTACTCAGCCCTCACACTGACACTCTATTCTTGCCTCCAGTCCTTGTTTTTTCCTTTGTGGTCATCAAAGAGGTTAGCTAATCTCTAGTCTGTTTCATATGCACAGTATTCTTATTTCCGTCTTCCTGTACAACCTGCATATTCTCTCCAACAAACTCGGAAAGACGTGAGTCCACCGGGGAGAAAGCCTTTGAAATGTATGCTTTGGTTGTGTCTTCAGTGAGAAACCTTGCATAAATAACCACACACAGATCCTTGTGAATGCATGAGACATCAGATACCTCGGCTGAGCCACTAATGGGCCTCATAGTGTATTCTGGACCCTCCACTTTTTAACTGGTTTCTGTCTGCCGATTCCCTAACAATGATTGTGAAATATGTACTCTTGCTCTGAGGGATGACACCTAACTTTTAGTTATTTTTACAGCCGTCATTTGGATTTTCCATCGTTACTCTGGTAAGTAACACTGCTTGTCATATCTAAACTCTCCCTGAGTTTGTCAAGCTCTTGCGGGGGCACGATCCTGGAAGAATTGCATTTTGGAATTTTATGAGTAAAGCTAAGGTTCATATAGTGAACCTGAGTTCAAGCTCCACTCTTTGACCTACTTTAAAAGAAACCTAACCTTGTGCTTTGAGTAGAAACCCTGAAGTTAAGTGAATGCTTTATTGTTTGTTCCTGCGGAATATCCTGATAGATTTTCCTGATGCTGCTTTTTTTTTCCTTAAAAATGACACACCATAGAAACATACATAAATGTTACTGGGCACTGGGTATTCCATTTCATTGTCATGGGGGATTGCATGATTTAGCCCTAAACAAGTCTGCAAGATTTGCTTCCTATCTACTTTATTTGTGTACAAAACAAGTGGCCTATGGTTTTGCCTGTGCTCCGGAGGGGATCTGTCTCTCTCAGTTTCCTTGTTTTTCGTAAAAATGAAAAGTCAGCTGGGTTAACCGCTGGATGCCACTTGGGTCATTTTACTCAGGATGTGATGTATGCATTACACAGTGATGCACTCTTGAAGCCAAATAAACAAAGTGAAAAATATCTGTAGGGTGGTGAAGTGCTCTCTTGCTTATTTACTGACTATTCTTTGCCCTGTACGAACAAAACAAACACAGGTGCTGCATTAGCCTCTCCAATATCTGCTTCATATGGTTAGGGTTAACTCTAAACCCCACAGCACAAAGCAAACTATGTTTTTATATATCAATTGTTCTTCTCTCCCACTGGTGACATAACCTGTCACAATGTTGCATGATGCAGTTATTGCCCCATTTCTATTTGCCGTCCTGTCCGTTCTCCTGGAGTTTTTCGGACTGGCTTGCACTGCAGGGAGTCACTTTGGCATCCTCTGTGATCATTTCCTTCAGTGAAAATAGCAGTGTTGTGTGACGTGTTAATTGGCCACTAGTCCGGGGTCACTCCGCAGGCATCTGAGTGCTTGCACGCTGTAGGACCTCTGTGTATAGGAGAAAAACAAATGGGAGGATGGAGCAGGGCTCCACGCAGCCCTGATGGCCTAGAAGAAGTCAAGGGAGATGAGGTCATCCCTGTCTGATTTCCAAACGAAACAGGGGACAACAGCTGAGAGAGCCAATGATCCGTTAGGTCTCACTTAACCACCCACCAGTGTGTCTGATGCACATGAGGACACGCATATGCTCAGGCGGGCAAGTATGTGCTGTGATGGTCGGTTAGCTTCCGAGAGTGATGAAAGGCTCTAAGATTGAGCTTCATGAAGTGACCACCAACTGACCAGTGATCAGAGAAGAATTTTCATCACTCACCAGTTTTACAAATGGTTGGTCTCATCTGAAAGACCTGAAAATCCCTGTTTCAACTGCTGGGGTTTTACAGTATGTTCCCAAATTCCACTTTTCGGTCAAGTTAAAATAAATCATACAATACATAAGGCAGGCAATGTAGCCTACCAACCGCCGGCTCCAACGCGGCCTCATCTTAAAGACATAAAAGGGAAAAAAAAAGAAATTGTTGATGATGAAATTGTACTTTTTGGGTAGAAAAGAGAAGGATCAAAATACACCATAAGTGAGCGCTGTGTTTCGTCAAAGTTCTGCAATTTGTAATAACGCGTTGCAAGCGCCGAACAAATCCCTGCTTTACCACAAAGATGAGTCGTCTCTTCGGTGTAATGCTCCTTTCCACGTATTACATCTTTAAATAAATGAACACTGCCTCACACCTGACCATCAGAGGGAAAACTACATGCGTTTCCATTACAGAAGTGCTCCTCCAGACTGTTATTTGTGCAGCCACATGTGTGCCTTCCTCCAATACAAACCCCTCACCATATGGGAGCAGTTACCTTCATCCCAAAGCATTGATTACTACTGTTGAAGAATCAATAGAAAAGCTGACCCTCTCCCTCTGTGATATTCTCTTCTCTTCATTCAGCCCTCTTATTCATGCCCTCTTAAGACATGAAGTTGAGCAACACCCAACCTTCAAAACATGTGCATAATAAAAGAAAAAAAAAAACAGCCTGTTCGGTTTCCTTTCTATCAGCATGACTCGTCTGCAGTCAGAATGAATCAGACCAGTCGGTGGTTTTCAGGAGATTACCTGCTGTTGCTGGCTGAAGTGAGGAGGACAGGAGGACATAAAGTGGAAACTCCTCAGGAATGGTGATTACTGGCCACTGAATTGAAACCAGCCAACGAGAAACCAGATCTGAGCCTACAAGAAGTATTATGGTAGTTAAATCGAATAAAAGCCTCGGCTCACCCCATCACTCGTGTTTTCTCCATGCTTTCCCCCGCCAACACAGCACATTAAAGAGGAGATGAATCAGGAGTCTGTAAATCAGAGAAATAACCCTTTAACCCTTTGGACCTTAAGCGGTGGATGTATTAAGAGGGAGCAAAACAGAAAGAGTCTATAGGCCATGCAAGAGGGGAGTGATTTGAAAAATGAAACGCTGTTTATCACGGCTATCACCCAGAGCAACCAGACCGAATTAGAGATGCAGGCGGATGGCTACCAGTGGTAGAGAAAACAGTACCCAAGGACTCCCCAGTGTGACTCCCATCTCCATGACCAATCACAGTTCAGGTGCCTCACCCCTCCAAGCTCACATTATTAAATTAAAGGCCAAGATTTATACCCCAGTGCCAAAGCAACGGCTTTAGTCAGATTTGGAATCATTTATCCCATCAGAGGGTCGGCCAGTCTGAGGTTTGATTGATAGAGCCAGAGCAGCGGGGGAGTATACAGTTACACGCCGCTGCCTTGCAGGCCAGAGCTCCTGCATCTTTAATTCAACACTGAACAGCCTTATGGAGTCCAGACATAGCAACAGTGTGGCGCAGGTAAACAATCCCCCTGATAACAATGACAGACAGTAGTTGTGGATGGAGGTGTCAATATAGTATAAGCCAGTTACAGACCAGATTGTAGACTCAATAGTGATGTGGACTTGTGGAGTTTGGTATACAACAGGGCAACAATCTGGTGATAGAGCCCCACTCTCCGCTTCAACAGACCTCCCCTCTGCCCCATCTGGCATTTACGTCAGGACAAATACACCCATATATGAATACCAGCACTGATATTAATACTGCTGCTGCTGCTGCTGCTACTATTATCCCCTAGTTTATGCAACAATACCCGAGGTTTAAGAGAATCACCACCACTTTTAATTATTGTTAGCTTTTCCAATTATAATAGTTGCACAACTGCACTTAGGAACAAAAGAATCTACCACAGCTGTTGAATTCATCCACAACTGACCGTGAATTTAATTGTGGCCTGGTTTTAAATGCTTACCATATTATCCGCTTTCTAGAAAGAATAGTTTTTAGCTTCCATTTGGTATTAATACTGCAACTACCAGGGCTCCATGCTGATGTTTATTATCCAGTTGCTGAGACAATAGGTGACATGTTGACATTTAAATGTACACAGGCTTTAACATTGACTTTTCAAAGAAGAGCACCATGTCATCCGAGTCGTATGAGTGTTACAATTGTCAGTCTCATAACATTGTCTGTGCAACTCTGTCATTTAGGAGGATGGCAGATCAAAAAAGTACAAATATAGTAAAAGACAATAGCAGTGTCCATTAGTGGAAACCAGTGAGGGATCACCTCTGCCTCTCTGCACTAGTGACTCCTTCTGGCTGGTTAGGGTTTCATTTCTCTGCAGTTTGAGAAAAGCAGATGTATGGTTTGTAAGGGCTGGGATTACATGGTTCTGTGGAGCTTCATTTGAATCAAAAACAGCAACGTGAAACTTAGAAACAGGATCCGAGTACGATGGAGGCAGAAGAACAGGATGCCGCCTGCATTAGCTGATGTTTTTATTTTCTGAGTTCCTGTAGGAATGCTGCAATAGCTGTGGAAAATCATCAAAGGTCCACAGCAACACGTGCATGTGAAGGTGGAGGTTTACATTCACCCCCAGGCCCCATTGCCATTTCAAAATTCTGAACACTTGACGGCCGATTATTTTCATAAATAGAGGAACCGAAATCCTCAATGAAAGGTGCAGGCACAATTAGATGATTGAAATGGGAGCTGTCTGAATTTGAAACATATGATCTTGAGGAATTAAACTTAATGCTGTTAAGAAATACTAAAGGATCATATTGAGCGATGTTGACTAGCTGTAAAGTGTGCGTTGAATTACAGTGGGCCTCTCTGATGCACTCAGTGGCCTCTGCACCTGGTTTTAACGTTGTGACATCACCGGTGGAAATGGGACTGTTTGGATTCTCACAACTGCATCAGAGGAGTCAATCAATCTTCATCGTCTACGGATATCCACTATCACAACAGCACCTAATCAAGAGATTAAAGGACACTTCTAATTTGTTCAAATTTGCGGTAAAGAAAAAAAAAAGGAAAGGCTTTGCAAGTAGGGCTGTGAGAGGAGGAAATTGCAGATAATATAGATGTGGAAAGGTTCCATCCAAAATATGGAAAAATATTTTGGGGTTTGCCGCAGCATCCAGATGGATGTAAAGGTCTCAGATGACACATTTTCAAAGTACTGGTGGCAATGAGATCAAACTCGTTGCGCAGTCACGGTGATTAGATTTGATTTAGAGTCTTTACTTTCTGGGTCTGAAAACACACACACACACACACACACACACACACGGAAAAAGTCTATTTGTCAAATTTGAATGATTCAGAATTCCAGCTTTTCTGATAAATGTGTAGAAGCTAGACTGGATTAAATGGCATGATGGATCAAAAAATAAATATTGTTAATTTATTAACATTTGACAGACCTACTATGTATGGGTGATGTTAGAAAATGTTTAGAAACTACAGCATAATAAAAGCTTAAATCATTTTTATGTCCAAAGTACGAACACTGGGTTGTAAACGTGCCATATATTTAAGAGAGAAAGATTAAGAGTTGCTACAATGTAATGATTGATAGGTCAATATCTGGCCGCCAGCCGATCGTGTCTCCACCTGCTCTGTATCAGCCATAAGAGGAAGCAGCTGTGGTGACGGCATGGGGCCGAACTGACACGTGATACACAGCATTTCATGTCATCTTCGTAACACACAGGATGATATAATGACCGGGTTAAAGTTGAAAGAGCCAGTTGTTTAGTCTGACACTATGAGTGTTTTACAAAGCCCAACCTGAACAAGCATGTACACTTCTGATGAAGCACAAATACCAAGTCACTTTTCATGTTTAACATGCTTCCTGTCACTCTAATGATTTTTGCAACATCAGCATTATCTCCTATAATAGTATTGTAGTTTTAAAATGTATTTTCATAAATATATTACGCAGCAGTGTTAGTTTAGATGACACTTCATCTTTTATCCTGCAATTGTATATCTTTTAACAATTATTTTTATTCCTTTTCTTGGGAGGGATTGCAGGAAAGGATTTTCATGTGCCGTTTTCTGATAGTTTCCAGAAAATCGGTAAATATATCAAAGGATCGGGGAAACATCTGGCGGACACTTGGTGTTCCAACAGTGACCACAACTAGAGTAAAAAAGGTCTGAGGAAAGAAAGACTTTTTCCCCCCTGTTCAGATATCCTGCCATAATAATTTTTGGGGGTCTTCTGACACTGTCTAGTGCGTTCGGTGTGGTTGTAAAAGCAGCAGGTCTGTGTTGGGGGACATGTTGAGCTGCTGGTGCTGACACAGTGACAAAAGAAGCTGGTTGGAACCCCTGTTGGTTTCCTGAAGCCCGTTGAAAGGACTGCAGGTGCAAGAGATGACTTGCAGTGTGAAATGTCATATCAGCTCCTTTTTTTGCAAGTTCAAACATTTTTTATGTAAAAACAAAACAAGTGCAGTGGGATGTGTCAATATGGAAGCAACTTTTCCAAATCTATCATCCATATTGTATCCAAATTTTACTTTGAATGTGTGAAACCACATTTGATTCCCAGTCAAATGCCACGTTGGATTTCTTCTGGTTACTTCATCCACAAGCTTTCATACTTCTTTTTTCCAATGCTATCAAGTAAACAGTATCTGGTTTAAAAAAAGAATACCCCCGTTCTCATGTCGGTCATGGCTCAGGCCTTTCTCAACAGTCACATGCTCTGAAGGCAGTTTTGGTTCTTATGAATGTATTTCATTTCTAAAGGTAGTTTGTTCCAGAGCATATGTTTGGATCTGAGGGCTGTTTGAAGGCAGATGTAGTTCCTGGCTGCATCTTTTCAACAAACTGCCTCCTGGTAATTGGCCATTACTCCAGAACTGAGAGACGTGCTGTCCAGAGGGCAACTACACTTGTCTGGAAACAATCATGGAGTTAGCAGGCTGGCAGACAGCCTTGTCACTGGAATATGCCTCTCCTGCTGAGCGTGTGTCTTCTCCAGGGAGGATGAACTCTGACAAAAGAACATGGCAGACACCCAAAAAATAATTATGTTGGCTTCATCACCATCGATGCATGAATGCACACCTAAAAAACACTGTGGTAATAGATGTTTTGACCGAGGAATTCTTACATGACATCTCACTAGTTTAATGAAACGAATAATGGAGGATACAGGAATTATGATTTCTATACACTCTACATGACAGTTCTGAAATATAAATAATCCTATTAATGAAATCTAAATTGCATTTGGGAAAAGTACAGATGAAAAACAAATTCATCATCTCTCATGTCAGGTTTTTTTTTTTGGTATGTGGTGGTAGTGACGGCTGAGCAGGATATTTACCCAGTATGGCAATGTGTTGCCCTGTGAAGCCATATTAAGTGACCTTCAACAAGTGGCTCTATAATTACAGGAGAGCACGCAAGGTATGCCAAGTGACCTTCCCTCAGCTAAGACCAGACCTAAACATCACAGAGGGAAAATAATAATAATAACTGACACGTCTACCTCTGGCGCAGACTGGCAACTGGATCCAGATGGAGGGAAGCATATCATTTCGTTTTATTGGGAGATATCAAAACAGAGAAGACAGACTCCAGGAGCCAGTTTTTCTCCTGCAGGTTTGTTGCATTTGAAATAAAAAATTAAAGCTGAGGTTGTTTACCTGCCGTTTCTCAGGAAGCGCTCGAGATGGAAGCGGTGCACTCAAGTGTTGAGAGAAACAGAAAAGAGCAAAGCCCAAAGTTAGGCTGGCTGAGATGCGAGCTTTAGGATAAGAGTAAAGCTCAGTCAAAAACACACACTCATCAACACACTGCACAGAACTCTGGCCTGCAGGAATACTCAGCCATAGAAAGGCCTAAAGCATGCATGCCCAACGTCTCTAATTAAAACACATGACTAGAGGCGGACCCCTCCGACACACATCTCCCTCCTCCCTCAATGTCACTGCAAACATCATGCTGACTCATTTCTTAAACTCAGAGTAGCATGTAAACACCTGAGAACTCTGTTGACTTGCAGCGTAGCTACCCTTTCATCCTTGAAAGGCAAGACTCCTTCTTTCAGGTCAAGCTCTCACTGTGTGCAACCAGGGAGGTTTGCAGAGACCCCCTCCCTCCAGCAACCCCCCCCCCCCCCCCCCCCCCCTTCCTTTCACCCCCTCTGACATCCTGAAACCTCTCTTTGATGGTCTCTGCTTCCATTTGAATCATGCTTATTTCTCAGTGTACCTGAGGATGTTTAGTTATGTATATTTCCACCAGTCCATCCCTTCACACACACACACACACACACACACACACACACACACAACGTGCCCTCAGACACTCATACTTTTGTTTTCTTCCTCAAAGAAATCACTGTGGGGAGCAGAAATCTCATGTCCTCTCTCAGAGCGCGTCACACTGTATGTGCTGGCAAAGAGGCCCAACACTGCACCCCAGAATCAGCATTGGCGCGATTACATCGCTGCCTGGGGAGGAGGTGGGTGGTGGTATGGCTCCAAAAACAAGCTCAACCAAGCTGAGGGAGAAAAGAGAAGGTTTGGCGTGTCCCACTTTGATCAGTGTCAGGAGGTATTGAGAGGCCGCTTCTGAAGGAAGGTTGAAGACAAGGCAAGAGTGATGAGAGGAAAAGTGACCTGACCAGTATCGGGCTCCAGGGGCCACAGAGGGGCCTTGGTGCCCATCCATTTTTTCACATGTAATACGACTGGGCAAGTACAACTGGTAAAGCTAGGGTATAAAATTCATCAGGGAAGGTTAAGGTTTCAGTGGCTGTAACTATGAAGTTTGGTAGAGAGGCTGTTACAACACAGAGGGTTTTTATGATACAAATCTAGGAATGCTGCCGGTCTTCCAAGTTTCAGACTAAATTTAAGTTAAAAGCAAACGCATTTTAAAATTTATGTCTTTGGGTACAAGGCTGTGATGGTTTGTGAGATAGCAGAGGCCACATTGGAGGTCATGTGATCTTTCATGCTCTGTGGCACTTATGTAAATGCGGCTCAGTAGTTTTCAAGAATGGATATTAATGGTTGGATTCAGATTTTTGGCTCATTAGTTAGTAAGCACCACTGAGAAACTGAAATAAAAAATGATAAATCCTAAAAATAACAACAGAGGCCTAAATAGGGCAGCGATGACTAAAGCATACCAGCAGCCTGAGATACTTCTAATTCCTTTAAAATACATTGTGGATGTATAATGGGCAGAATTATCTCTGGCATTATAGAGTTACATCTTCTCCAAATGGCCACAGATTGTATGATCTTATCTGTACAACCACTGCTCATGTTTTTGTTTCAGCCCAATCCAATCACAGTTGTCATTTGCAGTGGACAGGACTTCACGTTATCATATCTAAGTCTCTATTAACATCCCACCACAGTTACAGAACAGAACTTGCTTGAAACACATTTTTGGTGGAAAGAGGATGGTCAGGATGGATATAACACAGAGGAAGAGTGAAACTAACGGCAACCATCCCGAGCCGTACAGAACACATTTCAATAGCTTCAAATTTGCAAAGAAAGAGGTTACAGAATTTGGTAGAAAATGTTTTCGGTGAGGCGTCTGTCAACACAAGTTAATGGTGTATATACAAAGGGAATGCTTTTGGAATATTGAAAAACTTAAACCTTGCAGTCATTGATTTGTGGGCCATTTGTGGGCTGTAAAACAAAAGGCAAGATCAGATCACTTATTGTCTGGTTAATGCATAGCTTGTTAGAATTTGCATTTTAATGCCAGGTGTAAACGAGGCGTTGGGGTCATTCTGCAGACCACACTGACGATTCCCCTGTGCCCCTCGCTGATGGCAGCTCTCTGCACGTGATTTCCACAGGGTGACATCACCCTGTGGTTCAGCTATTGTGCGCAAGGAAATGGCCACACTTCAGCCCCCGGGGCCTGTTGAGGAGACAGACAAGGGTATCCTAAGGAGCCGACAGCATTCTGGCATTGAGCCTGCATCAACATTCACACCAGGAGCACTGGACCCAGCAAGAAGTGATATCATTGGATAGGGGATTTTTACAGCCCGGCAGGACCAAACACCATCACTCATATCTTCACACATGTACAGTTTATGACCAATGGATTGACGCACCAAGGGCACACCAGGAGGCAGCGGGAGAAAAACACTACTAAGTACACATGGAAAGTGGGTATTTCTTAAAAGCTTTCCAAGCAACTAGTGAGTTGTTATGTTATTTGATGATCCTGAGGCCTGTCTTCATCCCATCTGCTTTATATGTGGTCTTGATTCAATTGTCATTGAAATATTTTTTCTCCCCTGCACTGTTCTGTGCCTTTGTTGAAAACCTGTGAGCTCCTTGTTAGGATAAAAAACTCAGTGGAACTGCAGTGCATGTGCAGAAGTGATGTATGGTTGACCACAATGGTTCATGTAAGCACTCAAAAGTGACAGTGCACAGACAAAGCCGAACCATGGAAATCAAGAAATTATGTGGTGGAAAGAAACCAACAGCTATAAACAGGTTAGACCACACCACACAGTGCGTGGGCTTCAAGTCCATCTCCGTCCCCGCATTCCTCTTCGGCCTGTGGAAATGTGGGGCAAAAATCTTCACGCTGATATTTTTACCTGTTTTAATAAGACCTGCTCTGATGGGTTGCAGTCCCTGTAGAAACTGTCAAACGTTTCTCTGTATGTTTACAAAACCCACTTTTAACTGGGCTGAAAAAAATGTGACAGTTGGTTTCGTGTCCAAGAAAAATACTGAGGCTCTGGTTGTTCACGTGTTTTCTGTTCGAGTGAAGAGCAATGTGTTTTCAGAGAGCCGTAGCCAGCGTTGCAGTGGGCCTATTAACTTTACAGTAACACATCATGAGAGATGGGTAAAACCTGTGAAAAAGAAGTACAGAGTAGTGTAAAGTATGGAGGCATTCATGCTGTTATGAGCCCCCACTTAGGATGTGGCTTTGATTGACAACAAGGACAAAATAGAGGCGGTCAAGATTTATAGCTGCGTGGGATTCTGTACTGTAGCAGACATCTGGTTTGACCAATGTTTATGTGGCTTTGTGGAGCAGTGAAGAACTTTCTGTGAGGCCGGGGATGAAAGTCAGAAGAGAGAAAGAAGAGTTATGTTGTAGGTTTATGATGTCTATGTTGGTTGTTAACAGCAGTAAAACTTTTTGTTGACGCTAGCTACATTTTATGTCAATACTTGAGGGCTAGATTTCCACCAAATCATTAGGGATTAAGGATTAGTTTGACATTTATGGAAATAGGCTTATTCTTTCTTCTTGTGGAGAGTTAGACAAGAATATTGATGCCATCTGTCTTTTAATTATGAAGCTACATCCAGCAGCTGGTTAGCTTAGCTTAGCCAAAAGACTGAAACCAGTCCAGTGGTTTAAAAAAAATCCACCTACCAGCAGCACTAAAGCTCATTAAGGCCCACTTAACTTTTAGTGTTTGTTTAATCCAGAAGACAACTTGAGTGTAAAACCAACAATTTGCCATTTTGCTGCTATTTCTGGGCTCTGAACAATCACAAGGCGATCAACACAGTCTCCAGGAAATGTCTGCTTCTAGCCAAGAGACAGACACACAACCCTGAAAAACAGCACATCATCTTTTATAGTGTCACATTTTGGACAGATTCAACAAACACGATGCAACACAGTATTTAAGATGTTTTAAACACTTGTAGAGGGATCTGGATACTGTAGGACAGCTAGCCATTCCCCCCTCATTCCAGTCTTTGCAACAAGCTAAGTTATGCTCCTTTTCCACTACACAGTTACAGTTCTACTTGGCTCGACTTGACTCGCCTCGACTTAGGTCTTTTTCCATTATAACTGAGTACTTCATAGTACCTCCTCAACCTGGGTGGGGTCGTCATAGCACAGCTGCTACAGTCGCTCTGTCTAGCTCTCTTTTTTTGATCCTCTCGTCAGCGCCAAACTCACTCGTCTGCACCTCGATTACGGGCCACGGTGTGTTTTTCTGCACAGCAGCCATTTAACTCACGTGAAAGAATAACAACAGTCTCAGTACAGCTCAATGGTCACTGCTGCCGGTGTGCTTGTTAAATTAGTAGGTTTGATTCTCATGTTGGACGTCGCGCTCGCGACTCCTCCAGCTACGACACTCTGGCCAATCAGTGGAAGGCAGTCAGGTGATGTCATGTTTTAGTATTGCCTCGCTTTGCTTGGAACCTAGGCTGAGGCGTTACCAAAAAAAATACCAGGTACCAGGTGCTATGTGCTAGAGGAAACGCAAAAAAAAACAAGTAGAGCCATGGCGAGACGTGCTAGTGGAAAAGGGCCACTAGTCAACTGCTGCATGTTGCCATATATTTAACAGAGAGTATGTTGGTATGTTGCAAAATGTCAAACTATTGCTCTCGGAGATGATTATGAAACATCAAACTAGCCTTTAATAGAGGAGCTGAAATTTGTTCATGGTCAGCAAAACTACAAAGATTTTTTTTTCCATCAAGTTCTCTCTAATGTTTCCTCTGACTAAGATATTCATGAGAGTAGGTGGACAACATGATATCAGAGGTCACAACTATCTGCTGATTACCTTACTAGAAATAGTGGGTTGCAGAAGAGAAAGTCAAAAGACATTATCATTTAATGGAAAATGGAAAAGTTTCAACTGTGAGTTGAAGGCTGATGACAAGTCTGATTACTGGTGTACATCAGAAATGATTAATGTATACTGTGTGTTCCTGCCTTACAACATGCTGAGTTTTTAACTCCATGTTTGATCCTGCAGTAATTACATAAACACTATCCAGATGACCACATAATACCGCAACACCAAACCCTGAATTAGAGAAAAATGAAATATTCTAGACCCACTTTTTCCTCCTAGTTTTTATGTCTTGAGGCAATTTCTCTATTTAAATATACAGTCTCTAACCTTTTTCGAACGTCCAGCCAGCGCGTCCAGACAGTGTGTGCGTGTGTGTGCACAAGGATATGCACATAAAAAGGTTCAGGGACACAGTTGGTTGGGCAGGTTACTTGCTGAATCGTGATCAGCAGCCACAGGACATGCTTTGCCACCCCGTGAGTGTTTCCAGGCAACAATTAGGGCCAAGCATTTGTCTTCATTTGAGCTTTGGCTGTTAAATATGCCTTAGGGATGGCCACTTGACCCCAGGAACTCTGCTATGCAGCCACAGAAAATACATCTTCCTTTTCTCATTTATCGCAACCCTAATGGAAAGACAAAGCGATGAGGGGAAGCGGGTCAACAGATTGGTTGCCAAAAGTGGAGGGGCAGGGGTGGCCATCTGAGAATTTTTATTAGAAATACTTTATCTGTGGCTCAGAGGGACAGATGGGCACATGAGAGGATGTGTGTGCATGGGGTGTGTTATTGTACTCTGTGCTTCTATGCATGTGTTTGTAGTTGGGGACTAGACGTTGTTTGCATGTTTGTTTCTGTGTGAGTGTGTGTATGTGTGTACATTAGAACACTAACATAGGCTGTTGATGCAGGTTCACAAGCTGTGTGTGTTCTGTGTGTGGAAGGGAGGGGGCTTTGTTAGTCACACATGGGGTGTGACATCTGAGGCCCCCTCAGAGAGGAGAAACCACAGGACTGTCCAAAATCAGGTCTGCAGAGAAACCAGTCACATGGAAGCCTTCAAACCACACAGCACTATACAAGTGCGCACACAAACACACATGACCAAAAAAAACACAAACACACACATATATACACTGAGTCACTTCTAAATTAGCACAGTGACCCACCGGTGACACCCCTTCAGGGGATCCACCCTCACCCCCACATGGCTCCACAGCCCCAACAGGCGTCTCTTGGCTGTGGCCCCCATTAGCCCAGCACTGTGCAATCTGTCAGGAGGCCCAGAGATGTCTCACTTATCAATAGGCGAGGCCTATTGTTTCAGGGGGCTTCCTCTTTCCTGTACAGAACTGTCCTGCTTGTAGGGGGGCACCATGGGGCCATGAAGCCGCCTGGGGGCCACTCGGGACTGCATAAGGTGTATTTGGTTGAATGAAAGAGCCGGACTTTCCCTGGATGTTGGCATATCATCTGACAAGGCAACACCCTCAGCATTCGTGACTTTTTCCATTTGACTGCTGAAAGTGCTGTGCTGGCTTTGTCGGAATTTGATTCATTTCTTTATTTGTTTGCTTTTGTCACTGAGAAGCTGCACGTGGTTACAGTTGGTGTTTCCTTACTCTACAGTGGAAATATAGTTGAACGTGTGGCCAGCCTGTCTTCTCCATGTCAAGTCATTAAGCTGGTCTGGTTAAAACAGGCAATTTAAATCATGCTTGACAATGTAAAGATGTCAAGTTTGAGTTTATTAGCGGGTTATCCTCCGTCAAGATTGTGTTTAAAGTAAGACACCCCACATGAAGGGAAAATGAGCAACACCTAACACCACCTAAGTCCTGCCAAATTCGCTTGTGAAGCAGTACAGTAAAATTTGTGCAAGTTTTTTTTTGAGGATTATAAATCCATGTAGTATGCTGTGCCAGAGTTATAAAAACGGATTACTGCAGAGGAGGCATACCTCAGCTCAAAAATGCCTAGTTCATTCTCTTTTAATATATGTAGCAGAACATAGGAGGGAATATTTTACTTTTTTGCAGTTGGCACTGACTTGGATTGAGACGACCACTGGGCAAGCAATGGGTGTTTGCTCAAGTGGAGCCAATTACTCAAAATAAATTGGGTCTTCCTCTCTATTCCCTCCTTTGCTCTTCCTCCCTCTCTCCCCCTCATCCCCTCATCTCTCTGGTATGGGTTGTCATTTGAAAACCGGGTCAGATCCACGGTGAGCCCCTCCTTCCAAATAAACAGGCTAGTAATGGCTGTTTACCCAGAGTACAAGAGCCATTATGTGCAAGGAAGTTAAACATCTCTGACAGGCAAAATGGCTGCAGACAAATCACTGTTGCCCTTCCTTGAGGGATTGATTGGAAGAATGCTGATGTTTCCCTAACTGTTACCAGCAGCCGTGCACGCTGCTGACGGCTTTTCAAAAAGGCATACCAACTGGATGTTGTAAGGTCTCAAATCAAAAAACCTTTTGTTTGTCTGCAATTACACTACAGAGTGAACAGATGACTGAGATGGATTTCATCACACTGGTTGTGTGGGAGCCGCTGGCCTCACAATCGGAAAGTACCTCTGCACTTCAGGAGAACATCACGGCCCATTCTTCAATCACCTCACAAGATCTGGTCAGCGTAATGTGGAAATGTGGAGGATGTGAAAAATGAAAGTGTGCTCATAATGTACAGTAGGGCACATTGTAATGAGCTTAAGGTCGTTCCTTTGACTCCTTACGAGATCAAACGTGAAGTCAGAAAATAATTTGAAGTGAAAAGCACTGTTCTGTGACTTAGTGTTTAATTGGAAATGAAATGGTAGGGTAAACAGAACAATGCATTTGTGGTCATACATGTGTGGAGAATTGACTGTATTAAATCACAGCCTGCTAACTAGGCCATAATGGAAGTATACATAATGGGCGCCAACTGAGTCATTTACCGTCAAGCTTTTTAATTTTGTGGTTGAAGGTCGGGGGGGAAATTAAGTCACTGTGGGTCCTGAGTTTTACAAGTTGAAATTTTGACATTATAGACTTCACCATTCACTTCAACATGATGTTTGGTATAACACATTATTTGCTGAGAAAAGGTGGTTGGTTGATTTCAAAGTCGCCCTGTCAGTGGAAGAGCATGTCAAGTTTGATCCCTGAAATACTTGAGTGTAGAGGCAAGCCTATTAGTCAACTAAGTGTTTAATCAACTGTCACAAAATTCAAATGAATTTTTTATTCCTTGAAAAAACTGTGAACTTTACCTAGTTCCTGCTTCTCAATTGTGAGGATTTCCTGCCATTTTTGGACAGCATGTCTAACAAAACGAAAGGTTTGGAGAAGATATGATGGAATGAGCAATTATTTCTGACAGTTTATAAAGTGAATAATTAATAAAGTCTTAAATAAGTGGCAGAGAAAAACAATGATGACATTAAGTGTAATGGTTGCTCTTTACAAGTTCAAAAGTAGTGGGGGATGTAAAGGGTCATGAAAGAATTATTAATGTATGGAAATTCTGTTGATTTTCTGGCCTTTTCTCCAATCCTTGTGTTTGAACTCAAAGACTCTGCAACCCCTCAATACCCTTCTTACTAAATCTTGTCATAAACAAGGAAGTTGTGGAACAGGGTCAAACAGATGCCTGTATTGTACGTGTGACAGGTTTACCTTCAAAATAAAAAGGATGACATTTGATATGAAAGGTGTAAAAGATGGAGTTGATTAAAGGTCAAACAAAGACCTTTGTGGGTCAATTCAAAACAAAACTGCACAACCCCATAATCCCAAAGAGATATGAAAAAAGAGAACCTTTCCAAACTGGCTACAACTTTAAAACAACAACTGGGTGTGAAGCTGGTTGAAGTTACAGCTACAGTCATATTCTTTACAGATGGGGCCAGAGGAACAACAAGCCCTGGGCCTCATACATTTGAGCTGGGAGAGAATGTACAATGGGCTGAGGCTCATTGTTGTAACTGGCTCACAAAAAAACAAGTCAGCTGCTCCTGAGATGTGAAGCTAACTTCACATGGGTGTTGCCTGAGCTTTGATTCAGCCCATCATCATGGCTCAAATCTAAGACACAGTGGACAGTTGTACAGTGTTGAGCCACAAATCCTGGCAAAACATCCAACAGGAATTTCTGTCTCATGCATTTCCAAATGAATGGTTGGCAGGATAATGCAGCATGCATCCGGTGGAAACAATATGGCACAACATTGTGTGTGTGTGTGTGTGTCAGGTTGGAATCTCGCATGTGTGTTTTCCTGTAGGCTACGCATGTGCATGTATCCGTGCAATATCTCTGTGTGTATCAAAGCGTATATTCTCTCTTTCCCTTCAGCTGTCAGAGTGCCAGGCAGCATTCAACACCTGGATCAGCAGGTCTCTCCCTCATGCACATCTACTCTTACACACTTCACTGATCTCCATTCCCCTGCAGAGGGAGAGGCTACACAGCTGCAAACTTTCCCAAGACTTCTCATACAGTCTCATACAGCGACGAGCTACTGTAACCGAGCTGCGGCAATGTTTCACCACCTCCAACAATTCACCAGTTCTGTGCTTGAGAGTCTAGAGTTGCGTTATATCCGTCTTTTATTGTTTTATGTTACTTTTCATGTTGTGTAATGTACAGTGACAGTGTAGACTTTATTCACGAGGATAAAATTTCTCCACATAGGTTGTTGACAGATGCTCTATGTCCTCTTGTTGCTGGGTCAGTAGTAACTCACCCCCTCCAGGGGGCTGGCTTTGTTAATTGTGCCAGTAATCTGTTTAAAATACAGTGCATGGAAGATGGAGGAATTATCATTGAGCTATTTGCATTCCTCTCCTCAAGCCTTTGTTCACTAATGTATTCCTGATGTTGGCGTTACAATAAACTCTCCTACACTGTGTACTTCATTCCAAGTGTGGCCACAGGATACTGCTAGGTGTGTGTTTCAGCTTAGCCTCGGGGTCCCTCAGAGAGCCAGGCATAAATAATCATAACATCACACTATTTTTACTCGTTTCATAGCAAGTTTGGTTTTGTTCAACCTGAGCTCAAAGTCATGATAGAGAATCACCAGGACCCCCAACCCCCATCCCCAGCCACTACTTCCCAGGTGGCCTATTGCAATTCTGTATTCAAACATGCAATGCTCTTGGCAGCCAATCAACAGGGAGCATTCCACCTACATCCCTCAGCACATACCCTCTGGGTCAATTTTCAGTGGTCTCCTACCACAATACGGCTGTCATGAAACAGAGACACATGCAAAACAATCTGTCCCTTGGTGGAAACTGGCAAAGCTACTGAATGGTTTTGGAAGGATGGGCATTGGTCCGTTCTTACGTCACTCTGCCCTGCTTCCTGAACACTGAGTGGTGAGTTCATCATGGATGCCAGGTGCCTTGCTCTGTGGAGGACCAAGTGTGTTGCTGACAAATCAAATATTTACTGGGTATGCCCCTCGAGAACACATAAAGGCAAAGGAGTACGTTACATTACCTATAGTTTCATGCCAAGTCTTACACTGAGAAAGACAGAAAATGGATCTGGGGAATTGCAAGCGCTAATAAATTGTTTAAAATGTTTAATGAATGTGGTCATCATCCTGCAGCTGAAGCCCCCTCAGGACTTTGAGTGCTCTGATCTGGTTCCTCACCAACTGAGACCGACACCAGTCTTCAAGGGTATCACAGTACTGAGGGCAAGAGGAGGGTGGTGAAGTCTTGCAATGTGCAGATAAAGGACTTCATTAAAAGCAATGCAGCATATCTGTGCTGAAGGGATACTCTGACTGAACTTACATCAACTATTCTCTCTAAACAAAGAGTTCTCCACTATTTCGCAGAAAATCTCCTTCAAAGAACACAGTTTGCCTTTGAAGTGAATTATTATGAGGCACTGTATGCAAGTAATTGGGATCTGTGGGTGAAAAATCAGAACAGTGCATGGTATAATAAATTAGGTTAGATTATTATATTAGAATAGGAAGATAATATAATGTGTTTATGAGATGGAAAACACATTATTTGGTTTCTTTTCTTGCTTTTCTCACTCATGAAATTTTTCTACAGACAGCCATAAAAAAAACTACTGAAACTGAGTCAAACAGACTCTTGGGTACTGAGCTGTGAGATCATATTCTCAACAAGTAACAAATTTCTGTTCTAAGCCAGCACTCACACTGAAATGTATGTTCATTAGAGAGCACAAGGTCTGCTGTAGCATATCAAGCGAGCCCCTAAAAATAGCCTCTTTGCCATCCTCCAGCCCTTTGAGGATCAGAGTGAAGCGAGGCAGCTGAACGGTGCCGGAGTAAAGCCTCGGCCCGTGGACAGATGTGTCTGAGAACAGGTGGCTGGGGTTGTCCCCTGGATTTGCATGGCTATGAAAGACACAGCAGACCTCACAGACTTCAAAGGGCAGGAGCATGACTGCTAATGATCTGTGGAGAGAGGAAAGAGGAGTGGCTAGCTGGTGAGGTAGTTTCAGAGGCGCCATGCAGACAAGGACTTCCAGTGCAAAGTCCATGGAAAACTTTTTGCTGCTACTGAATGTTTCCTCTAATGAGGTCATGGTTTCTACTACTGTTGGGGGGCCATTTGATCCTTAAAGCTACATAATTGTTGACCCTGTCAGTAATATACAGTATGTTTGCTGGTGTTTTTTAAACTTTTGTTTATCAATACCAACGACCATACTATTTAAGAAACACAATCTTATTCACACAATTTTGTTGTTGAGATCATTTTAAGTGAAAATGACAAATTCATTTTTACACTGATATGTTTGTCATGTACCCTTGCCTAATGTTTGTGTGAAAACTGGTGAATGTAAAAAATGTTTCATGTGTCATATGTATGGCTATGTACAGTGCAGTTTTTAAGCAGTGGCCCATGCAGAACATAGAGTACTAGATAAAACAAACATGACTCCAAGCTAAATGTTAGTGGACGGAGCATTTGTTCTGAGGCCATCAGAAAAATGAAAAACAAACAGTTTGGAACCAAGCATGAACTCTTCAAAATCTGACTTGATGAGGTTTCCTCTTGCAAGGCAGCAATTAAGTCAGACAAGCCAAATCTCTGCATCTACCCCCTCCCCTTCATCTGTCATATTTTCAGCTTTGATCTCCTCTAAACCCATTCATTAAGCAAGTACAACACACTGCCACTTAAAGTTCGCAATGGAGCCCTTAACGTCTAATAAATAATGCATTCACCCTGGGATCAAAACATGAGATGAGCACCAGGCAAGAGGGGTGAACACACGGTTGGCTCAGATGGAGCTAAATGTATGCTGAATGGAACAGGAAACATGGTAGGACGCAAATGAAGCGAAAAGCCCCAGCAGTCTAGCGTTGGATTAATAGGTGTGATTATGGATGCAGTTGTTTCCACCTATCAATCTGAGGCACATGGTGCTTACAATGAAAGGCAATACTAGATAGCAGTATTAACAATGCATTTAGAGTGGTACGCTGTCCTGAGTGAGAATAATGGGAGAAGAATACAATTCATTGGAACTGATTAGAATGAGATTCAGCACAGCACTACTATGTCAAGGTCTGTTTGTCACACCATCAATCATAGCACTGGTCTATGTTTGGACAGATTATTTCAAGACTCCCTTGTTCTAATTTCGAAAAAAAAAAAAAAAAGAAAGATAGAAAATGCAAAGTAGGGTATTCACTATTCTTTCTACTGCCATTCTAGTGGCAGTAGACATGGCTGCAACTCAGGGGATCTCCAGCAGGACATGACAATGCATCTAATAACTATTTCATTCACCAAAAATCCCTCATATGCAACTAACCCCTTGCTACGACTTGCAATTAAAGCAATAAAAAGCTGCACACTGATAATGCATTGTGGCACACCAGCTTTCTCCCGTGTGTGTGTGTGGATAGACAAATAGTGTCCTCCTATTTCAGTTCCGGGGGCCTTACGGAGGTAAAGTGACCTGAGTCAGCAGGGGGGCTTTGACTACATCTTGACTTTATTACTCCCCACCCTTAAATCCCACTGTGACCTCCCGTCTCTCCTGCGCCATGTTCAAATAAACATGCAAAAAAAAAACGATTATTCTCCCTCTGTACGCTAATGTCCTCTGTGTTCCCTCCTCATCTTTCTCTCTTTGTATTTGTTTTCCCTGCTTTCATCCTCCGATTGGTGACATGCCATGACCTGATGGGACACATCGCACGACCTTTGCCAAGCCAAGCCAACCCCACCACACACGCATACATACACAAACACAGCATCCAGGTTCGGCTTGGCTGCAGGGTCATAGTCTGTGTTGAGTTTATGTCCACTGGGATGTGACTTTGCTGCTGTATATTCATGATCTCCCTCAATGCGGACAGTCATCTAAAGCCTTTGAATGAGAGTTTAAAGAAGGATTCTGTTTATACTACTCCTGAAAGCATGGGTACTGGACCTATTCCTTGTTCACATAGAATAAAGAATAACTTTCCAAAGAGCAGGAAATGGCTTTATCAAATGGCCATACACACCGAGATCTATAGTAACACCTCAGCATGGTTTCAATCTCAAAACGACACCATGCTGCGTCAAGAACAACAACACAAAATCTGCCTCCCTACAGGCCCTTGAAAAGCCTGTAATGTTACACTACCTGTACCACCCTTCCACTCACACAGAATCTATAAGAAATTCATTTAGTCACAAGGTGGCCTTAATAATGTGGGCCTTTCTAAACGGTCACATTTTTTGGTCCCAGCTCCCTTTCCTCCTGTGTGTTTTCCGTAATTGGAATATTGTCTCTAGGCTTTTCAGTTAAAAAGGGCCCTCTGAGGTAATCTCCACCATCTTGGTGAAATGCAAACATAGCCAAGGCTCTCTAGAGGAGCCGCCAACTCAGAGAAGTTTTTCCCCCCTTTAATAACATCTTTTATTAAAGCAGGGTGAAAACAATTAAGGGTGTGTGAGTTCTGTGTCTTTAATACAGGCTTTATTGAATAAGAGTCGTCCTATCCGCTGAGGGAGGGCCTCTGAATGTGACACAAATAGTATTGCCTAATGTTTCAATGGGGGGACGCCTAAAGGGATCAGAGGAGTAATTCAATTAGAGGTAATACGCACCAAACCTCCTCAAAAACTGCTGTCTAATTCCCTTTTACTGACAGGAAGAATAGCAAATGCTCCCGCGGTCCATCCTGAAACACTGAAACTGGCAGAAAAATGGATTTACAAAGATCAAATTTCTGAATGGAGGATTAGCAGTATGATTGTGACAGGATTATACAGTATGAAAAAGTTCAAATTCTTCTGCATATGTTATATGTGAATTAGCATCAATAAAGGCCTTGCAGGGACTGGGAAAACGATAAAAGTCTGAAATTATGTATTGTTCATTTCTCTAATGGAGTTGAAGTTTACTGTTCCATTAAAATACTATGTTTTATTAAAAACAAAAACAAAACTGAAATTCAAAGGTGAGGAATGATTCAGACTCATAAACTTAAGAAACCTATTTCATTACCACTGGATCAATACAGATAAACAGCCTGATAGCAAGAAACAGCAGCAGCCTGAGGGATGAAAGCACCTTTTTCCCTACCAATGATAAATGGTGTAGTAATGTGAACTGCAATCCAAGGATCTTCAGTTTTGGCAATTAAACATGGTTTGTTGTTTTCTTTTACTTTCTTCCTTTGTATGGCACTGATGCTCCGCCTTTCAGTTGGTGCTGCTGGAGCTGATTCCCCGCAGCTCCGACACATCAGCGTGGGGTGCAGCTTCACCGAGACATCAAAAAACATCTATCAGTTTATGAAAATCCCAAGACCACAGGCTCACAGCCAAAGAGAAGTTCATCCACTCCCTATTGAATGTAGTTCCACCACAGGGGTGCACTACTGTAGGAACTTCATCCTGTGTGAGGGTGCTGCAGCCACTCCACCAGTTTTTTATGGAGGACTTAGATATTCTGTTTGATTTTGCTGTACAGGTTTTAAATTAGATTAGGAGAATTTTTTTTTCCTAAAGGTAAATGCAATGCCATTCAAGTGAAGTACAACATATCTGGTGCCTTTCTATATATATAAAAAACATATTGTAGGTATGCAGATAAAAATCATAATTTGCTGCAACATACAATTTATTTACCATTCAGTTCTGTCTATAATCTGTCAAAATTGAAAAGAAAAAACAAATATCATTCTGGCTCAGGCAAAGATTTTTCTATCAACTGCTTCATTTGCATTCTGCAAGCTCGTACATTTCACAAACTCAATTCCATTTTCACTTTACATCAGACTTGCACTGTGCAATTTGAATAACTATTGACGCGCTAAAAAATATGTACTTTTTGCATCGAAGCCAAATATGGGGTTTTTAAATGTATGAGGAATAAGTGGGGACAATAAGAGAGAGATGGAGAAGTATTTGCATGCAAAAATTCCCTCCATGGACAGCACTATCCTCAGGGTTATGGTTAATGGAAGGCTCCAGGACTTCCCAGATACTACAGCTATTTACTGACTAGGTTACTGAAAAAAAAAAAAACAGATGCAAAAACAAAAAAGAAAATAATTACATATTTAATGATGTCAAGAATTTAAGCTGAAAGGTGGGCTTTGCATGCCAATTATAGACAACAGTTCCAATCCACATCACATGTCATCAATAGGGCTGTGAATCAATTGAAATCGTTAACTTGCAATTAACTGCATATTTTTTATCTGTTCTACAATGTACCTAAAGAGGAATATTTTCAAGTATTTAATATTCTCATCACCATGGAGTGGATAAATATGTTAGCTTTATGCAAATGTATGGTTCAAAAACAAGGACAAATACTGTCCAGAATATTCTCCAGAAAAACCTCTTAAGTCGATGGGTTGTGCACTTGTACATGCATCTCGGTTGCAAACTACCAAGCATGGTCTGCTTTTGGCGAGGGGGAGGAGGGCTGAGTGCATCAGCTGTGTGCTTGGCGAGCATGTGGTATTTGAGACTGAGTCCACCCCTTCAGTGCGGTCTCGGTGTGCATTTTGGTGCACACCTGACCCAAAAGCTCTGCACTCTGGGCCAAATTTCAACTGGGCCGACCTAAACACTACCTGTGTGAAAGCACACATCGACAGTGAATGCAAATAACTTTGGTCTTGTCGAGAGAACCATCTGGCAGGACTTTGAAGCTGAACTTGCCCCTCAAATCTTTATCAATTTCTGAGGTTTGTATTGACTTCCCATCCGCACATTACTGCTGCGTCATTTCCATAATCACACGTCAAAAAAACATAGTAGCATTAAAAGTGATTTGCATTAACTCGTTGTCACATTAACTTTGGCAGCCCTAGTCATCAAAAAGAAAATGTTCTCATAGGCACAAGAAAATACTTGAATATTTTCACATGAAAGAACATCCATGTTACATATAGGTTTTGACAAAGCTGCTATGCCCAACACTGAGTCGAATAACGGCACCTTTTTAACATAATGCAGATCTGCAGACTTTCATCAGACAACGGGGAACAGAACAAACTGACCAGGCGAGAGTGAAAGGGATACCTCTGAAGTGCACGGCCAATCACAGCACATCTGAGCACAGAAACGTTATCAAATTTGTCAAACTTTGAGATGATTAGGGCCTGTCTAATTCAAACGGACGGACAGATGGTTGGGTGAAGCGGCCTGTGAAATCCGAACCTTATTTAAAAGCAGGCTGGTTTTAAGCAAGTGGGAATAAATATGTAAACCCAACCTGCTCTGTAAAGCGAACATGCCTCCTCTCATTGCCAGTCCGGCACCGTCCCACATGTCATGCTTTCGGGGTCCATTAGTTATAATGAAGTGTAAAATAACCTTCAATACACCTTTTGGAAAGCTAAGGAGGTACCAGACTGGAGGAGAAAAAAGAAAGCGTAGAAATTCCTGCCGGTGGAGATCATTTCAGGATGGACGATTTTGAACAGGGAACATAGGAGAGAGAAAGAGAGAGACCCTCCTTTGTCTCTGGTTTGAATCAAAGGCTTACGGAAATATGTCTCGATGGAAGTAAACTGTTCTCAATGGGAAACATGTGACCTCCGAAGTGGCAAGGTGCTCTGAGAGAAGTCGAGAGCTACCCTCTTTGCTCATAAGAGGTGTGTTGTGAAGCGCCACGAAATCTGAAGGGTATCTCCTTTTGTTTGCATTGCAAATGGCCCTGCGTGGGGTGAGAGGTCAAAGCGATAATCACAAATGTAAACACACCTCTCCCCTCCCAAGCAGCAGTTTGGAGAGCCTCCTGCTTGGCCCTGCTGTTTCTGGCAGGTAAATGTTTGCAATGCATCAACATACAGGAGGAGTGGATGCGTGAGTACCAGAGCTCTCCACAGGGCCATGTTTATTGGGTCCAGTCTTTCAAACAAAGGAAAGCCGAAGCAAAAATAATGGTATGTGATACATTCTCACAGACCCACATGTGTGAGGAGGTGCACACAGGCACACACACACACACACACACACACAACAACTCTCTAATTAATAGCTCCTCTGCCTCCTGAGTCTGTGAGGCAAGTCCACCCTAATCCCTTGGCACTTAGTTCAGAGTAATCAGCGCACAGCAAAGTCTGCCTTTGGAACACTAATTAGCATCATTGATTTTCTCCTCAGACTCTGACATACAAACAGCCCAAAAACAAGTCACTTGTTTCAGGGACCCTACCAGGTTAAAAAAAAAAAACAGGACTGTACTTCATTGTCTTAGCTGCAGCAGTTCACACAGCGACAGGCTTGAAATGTGGAACTGTTTCTCTTACAAGGATTTGATTACAGCTCGTGTTTGCTGACAAATCAGCATATGGTGCTGATTGATAATCGCCAAAATCCAACCACTACCTCGAATGGGGAAAAAAAAAATCCAAGGCATTTTAAAAATGTGGCATTTTCAAAAGACCATCATTTGTGGTGTTTAGGTGGGAGTGGGGGGGTGGGTATTGGCTAATGTAGCGAAAATAATCTCAAAGCATAACTGGCTTAGAGTATGTTTACACTGATACACTAATTAAGGTATCTCTCTGGTGATTACTTAGCCAGTCAGTTTAACAACTTCTCTTTTCTGGTAAACTGTGAAGCCTGCAGCCTGAGATGAACGAGCGTGTGAGGTAACTTCAATAAGAATTGCCAGTGTCCACATGCCGGGGGGAGAAGTAAATTGCAAGTAATGGACTCTGAGAGCGCTGAGATGTTTATCAGACTAAATGAACAGAATCACACTAGAGGGATGTGGACTGCTGCGTTTGTGACAACATGCCAGAAAAAGTCCCGATTAGAACTGATGGCTGCCATGAATTTATGTATGAAAAGTTGGGAGTGAAACTACGGCTGATCGTTTGCGGCAATCACTTTCCTTTCACTGCAAAATGTGTGTCAGTCGGGCATGCCTCTCTCATTCTTTCCTGCTGCTCTCTCTGAGAAAACAGGTCCTCATAAACACACGATATATATGACACGCACTACCACAATAAGTTATTGTTTCCTTTAATTCAAAACAAGGAAGGGATTGTGCTATTTTCGTGCTAATTAGCTACTGGCCACGTCCAAACAGGAGAATCAAAGTGACCACAATCATCCCTCGCCTTCTTAACAAGAGCGGGTGAGGAAACCATCACAGCTTGACTTAACCAAAACCCTCCGCTGGCAAATCCATAAAGGGAAGGAAGAACAAGGAATTAGGGAGATTTTCTGTCTTCCAAATACACAAGCCAGACGCCAATTTATTGCTCTACTCTTATTCGCTCTCTGTTTCTCTGTTACCCTCTCTCTTTTTGCTCCTATTCAGGCTCTTATAATTTTTCTCTCTCCCACTCTCTTACCCTGCGTGATTGCATCCATATGCTCTCCAGGGATAGATGGGGTCAGCACCCTACTTACTCACGCCACAGTGAGGCACTGACACTTGTGAGAAAGCCCTTGCACAGGGTAGTGCACATATATACACACACAATACCAGTGAGATTCTCTCCTTGCTGCAGGCCCAGACTGTGCAGCCTCAGTGCTTAGCAGAGAGGATGGGCTCTGGGATTTTCATGCCAACGCTTAATTCCGCATCATGAATGTATGGAGTATGTTACTCTACAGTGATCCACCTCTTCCTCCTGATACATTTAGAATAGGCCCCTGAGAAGATCTGGCATCAATTAAGTGGCGCTCAGAAGAACTGGGCTTGATGGGGCCCAATAGATCCTTCTGCCTTCAATCCCTGCTTTTGTTCTGTAAAGCCAGGAAAGGTCGTAAATTTGAACCTGAAGACAGCGTGCAAATTGCAGTCACACTTGCGAGCAAAGGGAATCAAGGCCAGGAGAGGGAGAAGGAATTAAGCCGCCCCACACCGCTGGTCCAAATCCTTTCACATTTCCACCTCAGCATACACACACACAGATACAGTATGTGCAACCAGCACATGTTGTTAACCACATGGTTGTGGCTGTCTGCCTAGTGCGCCCAGCAAAAGAAGCAGAAGAACAAACCTACAACCAAACACGCACAGGGACACAGGCAAGCACGCATATTTTGAGCCACCAAGGAAACATCATAACAGTTTCAGCAAACACAAGCAGTTCAAACGGTTCACTGTACACCTACTTTGGTCTAGTCCTATTCCTATTTCTATGTCACTCCCTCCGTGCTCACTCAGTGTCCCTGTTCCCACTTACACACACACACACGCACACAATTGAAGGACATCGATAAAATCTGCTATAATGAATCCCTCCCCTAGACCTTGCCAGTGACCTTTGGGAATCTGATTTAGTCTGCCACATCTCTTATCATATCTGTGCTGTCACTCATAAATAATGGCAATATGACAATGGATGATGCATCCACCAAGACCTCCACTAACACCCTGTGTATTTCAGCCTCCCAATCCACATCTGTTCATCTGTGTGTCAAAAAGAGATGAGAAGTCTAGTACGAATGCCATCATTTACACACAGCTAGAAGCATGCGTTTCACTACCTTTAAAGCTAAATAGGAAGCTAAACACAGGTGTACAGTAGCTGAGGAAATGCCGACTCCTGTTGTGGGACACAAGGGAACGAGTGCAATTGATGTTTGCCAATTCCTATAAAACTATAGTCTTTCATCATGAAGGACATTTTTTCCTGTCATAATGGCTGCATTCCACTTACAGTAGATATATGCCAGCGCCCTGATCATTTTCAAGCTTGCTTTCTGGCACAGCTCACTGGCACACCTAACTGGAGCACAGCCATCACTGAGGGGCACACAGGTGGCTAACAGGTTGAATTCTTGCTAACTAGTAAACGCCCGAGGTTCATTCCACCATCTCTTGCTTGGTCATGCACGATTGTAAGATGCAAGTGGGACTGCTGCACCAGTGACTCCTGCTGATTAACTGGGAGATTTCAGGGTTAGGATCTGGGGGGAATAGAGTGAGCCTCATGTGTGTTACACCCTCCCAGTGAAGCACTCCGAAGCTGGCAGAGGAAAAGACGCGTCTGGCAGCACCATGTGTTGTGAAGGTAACGCGTCTGTCTACACCCGCCGCGGGGCCAACTGTAGCGTTAGAGCGACAAGAGTCACAGCTGAGGGAAAGCACTCTCTCATATGAGGTGAGAAAAATAAACGCACAAATATGCTAAATATGCTCCTTAACTTTGAACACAGAAGACACTATCAACTGTGATCTCAGTAAAAACCTTACATTATTCAGCCATGTTTACATCTATCAATATATTTATGGTATATATTAATAATAATCTTAAAGTTTTAAACTCTAGTAAAAAAAAATCTGCATTGTAATAAATAAATCATGAAAATAAAAAGTACAGAAAAAGACATGGAATGAACTGCCTCGGAACAGAACATATAAAAAGAGTAAAATAAGCAACACATTAAAGCTGACGTTAAAGAATGTGCAAAAAACATAGATAAATGCCTTCAGAAGAAAAGAACAATAAAGTTTGATTTAAAAGATGCTGATTATGGGAGCTTCAGATTTCACATAGTTTTATTATTCCATATACTTTGTCTGCAGGACCACTGATCCAATGAAAACTGATCAGACATGATATCAACCTTTCAACGCATAGTAGTGTTGCACAACTACAAGCTCCACTGATGCCAACTTTAGGGCATCAAATCCACGTCAGGGATTGTGTTTTCACAGAAGTATAAAATCATTTGTGCCAATCATTAGTTCTCTCCTTTTTAACTGGCATAAAGACCTACCATTTATAATTATAACAGCATTGCAGGGATCACCTAGAATTTGTTTTATTGCATGAGTATCTTGTCTTATTTTGTCCAAAGACTGCAGGATCAATGTAAATGTGAACATAGACAGTGTACACTCTGCTCCAGCGGCTTCTGAAGAACCAGGTGTTTTGTACACAGTTGAGCAGTACTTTTCATCTGGGGAAGCAGTGGTTTGCTCAAGAGGTCGTAGGGTTAAACTTATTTTAACCAGGGGCGATTCAGTGGCCCGCTAGCTCGACCCCAAAACCATGGTCACAAGATCACAGAGGGAACTCTCAGATTAGCACGGCATTCGTTTTTGAAAAATAAGGAGGCCGTTCTGCTGTCTTAATCCTATGAGAGAAAAACCTCAGTCAAGCCCTTGACCTTGCAAACCACAGACTTAACAGAGAACTTTGATTTGTCAACGTTGACCACAACAAAGCTGCCCACGCTGGTTGACAGGGCTCAAGGCTCGAGGCCGCTGCTGTCTTACACATGTCATGTGGGTCATGTGACACTGAGGTCACAGGGGATTTCAAATGTTTTCATGTGCTACTTGTGCCATACTAATAAACAGCAACCTATTATGAGCTTAACCCCAAGTTTAATGATAATAGCAGTAATAAAAAAAAATTAAATATACACTTGCTGCAGTTCAGACTATATGAGCTCTCTTTAAACAGAGAAACTCAAGTGAAAAAAGATGGTTACACAGCTAAGTTTGGTGGTGAAGGCTCTCTTCTTCCAGGGAGCGTTCAAAAAACATGTTGCTATGGTTGAATCTCAAAAGGTAAAACATATGTAAATACAAATACATGACATTATTAGCTCCTACACAGACAAAATCAGGAGTTCAGCTGTAGTCCACTGTGTTAGGAACAATTACAAACCAAGTTACAGTCTCTGGTAATGAGCAAAACAGTAAGCAGGAGAATAGCAGAAAACCAACAAACCAGCTCCAACCAGAGGAAAATATGCACAAAAACAACCCAGTATTAGCATATTAACATGATTACTTGGACAGTAAAACAAGACATTAGCTCAACTTGCACACAAATTCAACAAGGTAGCAAACACAACAGCCAAGAGTTCCTCCAAGCACACAGAGTCCATTAACCAATAATTCAAACTTATCTCAAATGTAATTGAACAGCAACAGCTCAGCTGTGAAACTAAACAACCAGGTGATGCAAACAAGCCAGTGCAACGCGAAAAATTGTGTCCCATTTTTGTGAAAAGCACCAAAATCACAGCGAGTGGCGCAGCGGCCGTGGCGAGCTGTCAAGTCGACAGGCAGCGTGGACAGCAACAACAACAACAACAACAGGTACTTACTCAGGCCGCGGGGCGATGGCGAGTCCAAAACGAGGAACAGTCTCCCGGGGGAAGTGGTTGTGGTCCCGCGTCAAACACGTGGGCCTTGGGCCTCTGTCGTGGCGTCGGAGAGTACTACTGTTTGTCAGGCCGCTGTATACCGGAAACTCCACCGGTCGGACAGTTCGCGGCCGCGCGAGAGCCCACCGCAACGATAGGCCTAATCAGCGCGGGCGGCAAATATCAAAGGAATAATCAATTGGCCAGTCATAGTAGAATATGATATCAGTAGCAGGAATACCATTGGTTATATTATCACGTGGTCATCGCCTTTTCTGTTTTAGTTTCTAGGGGGAAAGCCTCATGAAAAGGTTCCAGTACAATATTTCAATCACTTGAATAATAATATCATGTCTATCTTCATTCACAATCATAATGCCACAATACAGTGTACAAGTTGAATATTTATGACCTGAACATTTCAATAAATAGCATATTTTACACAAAACTCCGTGTGGATGCTTGAATCTCTCCGTCTCAGACTGGTTTTTCAATCAAGTTCAGGATGTTTTGGAGCGTAAACCATTAGCTAAGAGATGAGCTGAGTTGTGGTTATTAAGCTCCAGGAAGTAACTGCAACAACAGCAGCAGAAGAAGAAGAAAAGTACAGTGAAGCTGAAAAACCCAGGGATAATTGGCATTTTATCACTGATTTCCTGCATTTACTGTCTGCTCCCTCAGTGCCTCTGGTGGCTTTATGCAGGTTTGTTGTCTTCCAGCCTCAGGCTAGATGCTGTTTTATAAGGTAGTTGGTTCACCAAGATAAGTGGCAGGTGTTGAGGTGGGAACTTGACCAGCTGGTGGAGACCAACAATACACTTTACTCACTCATGGGAAGAAAAAAAAAGTATATTATACTTGACCTTGAGATCTCATGCTTAAAAGTGTGGAATCAAGTTGGAAAATGAAACTTTCCCATTCTTTACAGAGGGTTGAGCTTTTGCCAGAAAGTGAAATTGTAAGCATTCACTCTGATCCCTGTGCTCTTTTAAAACTAGACGATAAACAAGAAGTGATTTTGACACATGTGTGAGGCCCGCCTTTTGTCCTGCAGCCTGTTGAAAGCAAAGGGCAAAGTGCAGTCATGATTGTTGTTTCATCGCCGACTCACATTTTATTGGTGGCGACTTAAAAGTTCCGACATCCACTGTATGACATTAATGGCGAGCTTGAGATCAGCAGTGAACGCCATTCCTTTTCTAATGTACCAACAAGAGTTTGAAATATTAGGTGGTGGACCAGATGCCTTGCACACAATTTCACTTAACAAAACCCAGAGACATTATTACTGTATGTGCACTGTACAAAAAAAAAAAAAAAAAGGTCGAGGGAAAATGTGAGAGGTCAGACATAAGTGTAGTAGACTCAAAACGAATGAGGTCATATGTTTACGTGAAGCATAACAGATATAAACTGTATCAGTGTTTAAATCGCGCCGTTGACTTGCAGCATTTGTCAAGCACATCCTCCGACTCACACTGCTGAACACAGTAAAACAACCGAATCCCAGTGGCTAGGAAATAAAAGGCAGCTTATGGCTATAGCATGAACTTCCACCTTGACACACCCACACACACACACATATACACATATACACACACACACACACCTACTTTCCTGCGCAAGACTGATGGAAACCATAACATGGGGCTGAAGTCCTCTGGGGGATTGAGGAACGCCACACACTAACATGGCTCCAGTTACCCTGTAACCCAAGACACAAAACTGGAGAGACAGAGAGACTCACGCAGTGCGACGAAGACACACAGGGAGAGAGAACGTGTGTCTGAAGGTAATCAGAGTGACACCACACACCAACGTGCCCTACTAGATCAAATACCTTATTTGCAAATAACTGTTAACATTTACTAAAAAACGCCTTATGGTAGCAGATGGACTGGATTTAGACACAGTCTCACAGTATCATATGAAACAGAAACTTCTATAAAATGTATTTATATGGGTGTTAGGTAATTCATCAGCATTATAATTGACATCTACAGGCCTAAGTGGAGATAAAAGTAATATCACTGGTCTTAAATGTAACACACTATTCACTTGAAAAAGACAAGAGACATAGAAATGAAGCTTTGGAGTTGTTATGCTGGGAATCAAAGTGCAGAACTATCACTTTACTTTGGCAAAAGGACAATGGTATATCCTAATGAGGTGACACATGCCATTGTGGGTAGTCACACTTATACTTCTTATATATTGTTTCTTTAAAGTCCCTTAAAAACTATTTTCCATGATTTACAGGGTTGTGCACAGTTACACCAAAACAAAATTAGAAACATTTTGGTTTTAGGGTTGTTGGTTTTTTTTTCACATGAGAGATTTTCATTTTTGTGTTTTAGTCTGCGCTTGTCCCACTGCTTTGAAGTGGCTGGGCCTCAGTTAGAAGATGGAGATATCACATACTTTCATGTACCATTTAGGACTGAAAAGTGCATTGAAGTCTGACAACGGTTGTGAGGTCACTTGTTCATGTTGCCAGGCTGCTGGCATTGAAATCTGACCACATAACAACAGAGGTTTTTCAGCTTTAAAATATTAATAAATAACACTGATGATTTTTTTTTCCCAGCTTGATGGCACTTCATTATTCATGAATGGTTATTCTTGTATAAAAAAAAAACCTGACATGAGGTTTAGCCTCTGCTTTTTGACTAACTATATGTATCATGAAAGAGAGTGCTGCTTCTGGTAAATTACAATAAATTAAACAATAATTTGTAAATAATATGATCCAAGTCTGACCTCCAGAAAAAAGAAAAAGTATGATGCTCTTAACAGAACCAGCAGGACCTTAATAGGAGAAATGAGCATCTTTGTCATCTGCTTAATTTAAGAAATGAGCATCATCAGGAGAGCTATTAGGAGAGACAAGAGAAGACAGGTCTGAAAATAAAGACTGGAGGCACACCTTCGCTATAGGTGAGGTAAGACTCTGAGAATGTGTGAGAGGAAGATCGAGAGGGAGCAAAGGAGTCAAGGAGGGAGAAAAGTTAATAACAAAGTAGATAAAATCTCCTTCTCCCATTAATCAGCTTGCAAGCCAAGAGCAAGAGAAGTCAACTTCCTGGTTCTCTGGAAGTGCTGAATAAATCCCCTTTATTACTGCAACTTGTATTTAGTTACATTATCTCGTTGTGGTTGTTAATAGGTGGTCAAAGAGGGAGGACAAACAACAGAGGGAGCAGCAAAGACCATATGAGGCTGACACTGGGAAAAACTGATGGACTAAGCCTGTGGATCACAAACAACAGCAGGAAAGCAGAGTACTATAAACCAAGGGCACTTTTATCTTAAATGAAATGACCCATTTTAACCCCTTCAAAACATTCAAAAATGTTGCTTAACATTAGCTAATGAGTAGCATGTGACACAAACATCCAAGGACAAAAAAATCGACACTTTCTGCCAGAAAACTGAGCTTAAATATGCTGTTTATAACACAGTTCTTATCTGCTCCTGCCAGCCAATTTTGCAAAAGTTCATATGGACATTAACATCCACACATATTGCTGCAGTATCTGTGAGCAAGATACCAACCCTGTGGATTATTACGCAGCAGCTAAATGGCAAAAACATGACTGTTGGAATGATAAATGGCCTTCATAGCTCCATGTTCTCTCTTGTAGAATCATAAACATGTAAACACCTCAAACCCAAGGAGCAAAACTAAACCCAGACACCCCACCTCTGACCCCTCCCAATTTACACCAGGGACCACTGCTCCCTCGTGACGACGTGGCCTCTGCTTCTGCTCGCCTCTGAATCGGCTTCATCACCGTGACATGCTTATGACGGGGCCCAACACAAGCAAGGAAGCTGAGGAAATGCAGAACCAATGAGCCCTGAGTTTCCTGCAGGGAGCCAGCTTGGGGTCTGGGCCCTGTTTGAACTCCCTGGCCCCGGCTTTTTGAGTTCTCCAAAATGTTAGCATACAGGGATGAAAGGGTTAATCACAGAAAGTATTTGCAGACCTGGGTGGTGAGTGTGAATAGAGAAGTTGGCACGATGCACTGCAAAATCAAATCTTTGAGTTTCAGTTTTTACTTATGATGAACAATTATTTTACTCAAGAATATGGGAGAGATAAAAAAAAAAATGCCTGAAACCTTTAGTCAAAAAATGAACTTGCACTCTTTTATTTGAATTTAGCAGTTAATAACAGTATTTTGTCTCATGCATATTGCCATATGCACATATGCTCCTTTATATTTTACATTACAATCAACACTGTAATTACAACACTGAACGCATGGCTTCATCTTTGCGTATTGGCTTTGCAATAATGCCAGAAGCAGACAAGCTTTGGCACTGGCTGTATATTTCAGGATTAACTTTTCAGGCTTAAAACCTATATGAACAGAAGAATCAATTTGAACCATCTGCCTGGCACCTTCACCTATTTTCCAGCAGCCTATCGAAATGCAAATTGTGCAGGATTACAGTAAAAGCACATTCCCTGCTAATATTGCCAGTATGAACCCCTTCGACCAGGGCGTTTTTATTGTTGGTATGGGTTGCTAAGAGATAGCTGCTCTCTCATTTTAGGGGTCACAAATGTAATGCTCCTAATTTAAGTGGGAGAGCGCATCCATGTAATTACAATAATCTTGTGCTTTCCAGAGCTGAATGGAGATGTTGCGTCATGAACTTGTTGTACAGGAAGGCGGCAGGGAGGAAAATTATGTTGATGGTGGAGACAGAGAGAGGGTGGGGGTGGCAGTGGTGGGTGAAATGGGAAGGTTGGAGTGGGGGATGGGGGTGTTGTACCTATTCAGCAATTTAGAATAAAAAAAATCAAGTTGATAGGCTTCTGCCAAAGAAAGTGTGTTACACACATGTATTGCTGCTGTGTGTTTGCAATTCATTTCAGCTAAGGACTGTAATTGCTATCAGCTGTGCATTATTACATATGTGCATCCACATGTGCATCATTAAACTTTCAGCACCATGTATTTACAGTACAGCCAAAGAGCATTCACAAACACAACTGCAGGCCTCACCAAGAACATTGCCTGACAATACATTGTTCCATTCCACAGGCCTACAGAGATCCGCTCCTCTTTCTCTAACCTTTTCTACTCAACTCCACGTTGCTGACATATTTTCACGCTTCCAAACCAAATACAAAAACGGAGATGAGCTGCACTCCACCTTGGGCCATTGTGAATATCATTTGCATGTTAAGCATCAGCTGATGCTCTTATCCAGAGCAGTTATCAGCGAGAGGGCGAGCAGGGGTTCACTGGATGCTTCAACATCCACAGCGGTGCGGTCGACCAGAATTTTGTAATATCAGCACAGTTTTAAAATGCAAATATCATGCTTAGTGAGCAAGAAGTGAAAGATCTAAAAGTCCATGTTTATCCACAATGAAGAGACCGCAGGGAAGGGTCCAGAAACATAAAGTTTTCTGATAGTGAGCATGAAGGTTGGGGGAATAAATGGCATATCCCCTCACCTTAGACCCACAATAAGGGCAAGGAAATACTCCCCAGAAGCTACAGTTTGTAGGCAGAAAGGAAAGACACCTTGAGAAGTTAGACTCCCTCATTCCCTCTATTTGACTGTTACCCATTTAGCAACTATGGTTTACTGAACATTCAAAAACAGTATATCTGTGTTTGTACTTTACTCAACTAAGACAGTGTCTCCAATACCAGCAACATTATCAGCAAAGCAACCACAGAAAATGTTCTATTACTATAGTGTTGGTCACGTTTCTGTTGGCAAGGTTTTTTCTGTCTTTATCTCTGAGCCAGTATCCAGAGGCACCTTCAGTCTGAGTGTTAAAAGCTAACCTGACAGGCTGCAGCATTTACCAGAGCAAGTAATTTGGTATCAGCAGCAGTAACCAACCATACTAACGCCAACCTGTAACACTTGCACAAAATGACTGACATTTTGGGAATGATGCCTATTTGCTCGGTTGCTGAGCGAGATGAGAAGATCAATACCACTTTCATGTCTGTGTGCTAAGTATGAGCTGGACCCAGGGAGCAAATTAGCTTAGCTGCTTATCATAAAGTGATCACAGAGTTACACAAAGTTAGCTCATCACACACACCCCGCCCCCCTTCTTCCAGTTGCTCTGCAAATCTTGGCTAATCACCTCGAGGTGCTAGCATCACATTCATTTTACAAATATGAGAGTTGTATAAACAGTATTCTTTTAACGCACTCATAACCAGGTGAAAACTTTGGTATCGGTCCAGCCTTCACAAAAGACCTCATTTGCTCTCACTGTCTGTGCATATTTCTTATGTTTTTTGAGACTGCTGGTGGAGACTGAAATAACAAAACTGACATCTGGTTATGTAAAGGTCTCTGTATTCAGTAGGTCAACCTCCCACACAATGTTTCCCACTAAAAAATGTGAAATAGGACAGTGATAAATGTTCCAGTCTACATGTATTATCTGGTTGTTGTTGAGGCATCGTGCATTTCAATACACTGATGTGCACTGATGTCACAGCAGGTTGCAATAGGGCCCAAAGATCTGGCCAGAGCTTTGCCTGTGTGTAATTACTCCCTTCCATCTAGGGAAGCTCAGACAAGACATGCATCACTCATTTACTGAAGAGGGGGAAAAAAATCTGAATGGCTCACAATGGCACCCAGGAGCAGTGTGCAATTAATTGATAAACGCCAGGACGTGATGTCCCGTCAGATAGTATGAAAGTGCTGCAAAAGAGTGCACTGGGGCGTGAATCAAAGACTGAAAAATGCATTAAGAGAAAGTTAGTGAAATGCCATTAACCTACCAAAGCCCTCAACTGATAGTGGAGGGCAATAGAGTGAGTTTTAAATTGCACCAAGCCCTTGAGATTATGGCAAAGTCTGTAAGTCTTCCATGAAAGGCTGCAAACCCATTTCTGATTGCTTCTGACACAGGCTCATGAAGTTCTATCAGCAAGACTCTGAATCTGAAAACCATCATTAGGGATGCGGTAAATGTGTTTTGACCCGGTGATTATTGTATAGACACGTGCTGATTTATAATCAGAGTGAAATCTTAGGATAAAGTATCATACTTTGCTTTGGTTGGTTGTATTGTAAATAATCTGCACATGCCAGCATGACTACAAGTTTCCCATAATAAGGTTAGTATTAGTCTCTTCCCTAAAGGGTACCATCAATAAAGTAGAGGGTTGAATTCCTTTTTCTAGGCAGTGGATGATAAATCAACAGACTTGGCAAAGACTAGAAGCTCTGCCTTTATTCAGGAATTTGGTAGCCATGCACACACAAAAACATGTGTTTAAAAAACGGACTCATCCTCCCACAAATAAACACACATGCATCATCCCTCCTTGTCTTGCTGTAGAGATTCCCCAGGCTTTGATTAATCTCAGCCGTCAGGGGGGAAGTTCCTGTGTTTGGGTCCCGTCAGGCAGGTTGCCCACTCCACATCTGGAAGCTCTAGCCCTGCCATCTCCAGACACACACACACACAGAGGGAGAGAGAGAGAGAGAGAGAGAGAGAGACATTTGCACTAAAAGGCTGCTGCTGCCAAAACACAAATCAACCAAAAAGCTCTCTCCCAGCATGCACCTTCTTCACATTTGCTACCTTTGTTGTCTTCTCTGGGATTCATCCTGGCCTTTAAACTGTCTTTGGATATTGATTTAAGTCTTGCTTCCTTATCGACTGGAATGCATGTCTATTATAGTCAGGTATCTTGTATTTAAACATGATATTGACAGTTCCTTTAAGGATGAGGCCAAAAGAGAAAGACACATACCACCGGAGATAATGTGATGTTACAGTGAGGAGTTTCCAGCTGCTACAATACAGTTTTTGTTGTTTTTTATGGCAGAAAACTGTCATCTATCTGAAAACATCAACCCAGAATGCCAGACTTTAGTGTCAGAAACTTACATGAACAGATCTGCTTTGTGGAGCTGCCAGTCACAACAACAATCATCCAGGGAGGATTCATTGTAGCAAAAAGAAATACATCATTTTGACAAAGTACTATGACAAAGCCATAATTAGTTGCTTCATGTTGGTGTTCACTAAAACCCACCTTTGACTGTGGGCTCAGGTTTGTACCATCAATAATGGAGTTGTTAAAGTCTGAGAGCTACACAATTCAATATTTCCATTCTGAGAGCATAAGGGATACTGATTGTGTATTGTTTATATTTGTGTGGCCATTTACTTTGCTGTGACATTACTGCTACTGCTGCATTTCTATTTGGTTGACCTTTTGCATAAAAGCAATTGTTTTGCTTTGAATTTGAATATTGATGTGAAGATAAGCTTTGGAAAGGCTAACATTTGCTTCATATTTCTACACATGAAAAAACAACCATAAAGAATATGAGGAAAGCCATATGGCCAATGTAATTACAGTGTTGTTTTAGTGGTAGTGTTTGGGCATACAGACAAAAGAAAATACTATGCAACATTCTTGTAATAATTGTAATAATAGTTTCATTTGTGAAATGATATTATGCCTCCACGGCACATTATGAAAAAGGATGTAATATATACATTTGTTTTACAAAGTTGGCGTGTTGAGAGAGCACATTCTGGCATGTGGACAACATCTTGATACATATCATTATCATCTATATCTAAAGGAACAAGCCAAAAAAGCATATTGATTTTCTCCCTAATACAGCTCTGCTTTGCTATATAAACACTGTGGAGACTCTATGCAATATTCATATTTAGCTGCCAGACCCTGTGAGTCCTTGTGTCCAAAGCTTAGACAATAACTTTCACTGAAAGCATTGTCCTCTGTGCAATAAATCACAATGTAAACACAGTCAGTAGTCACATAGAAGTGTTTCAACGCCGTACTGTATTTACGGAGTGGACCTTTAAGGAGTTAACAGGATTCTGTCTGAACTGAATGTATACAGTATGTGGTGTGTTGGTGTGCCAGGAACAGGCTTACTCCTCCATTCTTCATAAATGAAAGCCAAGTGGACTCAGATACACTGTAGGGGACGAGTCTGTGCTGAATGAAATCAGAGCATGCATCTGTGAAATAAAGCAAGAGTAGACATTTGAATGCTGCAGCGTTTATGTTCAAACACTTTCAGGACCTCACTACCACTGTGGTTTGGGTTCACACCGAGACACTCTTTTCACTACGTAAACATTGCCATAGTTTGATGTCACAGACTGGCACAGTGGTTTCATTGATATTTTGGAGGTTAGAGAGGGTTGGCTCACATTTGTGGTATTTTTCTGAAAGGGAGCAAAAATGTAAACACGTTTGATGTGTTGCTTGGATAGAAAGCAGTGTTACAAAATCCATCGATATATGATCAAAAAATATTATCAAAAAATAAAAATAATAATAATAAAATCACAGCAATTTGAAGATTAAAGATGCGCCTATAATTACTTTGAACAAGTACCTGTCTTTGTTCATTGTTTTGATTGGGTACTCTTTAAATGTTCACGTGACGTCCCTGAGCAAAAGAGCGAAAGTGTGAAACATTCTTGCAGAGAGTGGCCTGTTCTGGCTGCTCCACTTTGACCTTTTTTGTGAGCGAGTGAGACAGGCCACCTTTCATTCCCAGACACTTCGTTAAGTCAACTTCCTCTCTCCCCTCAGACCAGAGTGTTATTGTCAAGTGTCACTTGGTGCTGTCAGAGGCAAAAGAGATTGTTCTGTTACTGCAAGTGTGTTTCTGTACAGGCCTGCTTTGTGTGTATGTGTGTGTGTGTTCCTGTGCAACCCACATTCTGTCCATATATCTTTCAAAATGGTTTGTAAAAAAGTAGTGTTGGTGTTTGTGTGAGGGAGACGGTGCCTGTCTCAGCGTTAGCTGTGACATGACACTGCCACTCAGTGGACTGATGCCAGAATGCAGCAGGAATAGATGCAGAAAGTCTCTGCTGAGACTCCATTACATGCTTAGAAACAGCTGTTGCCATATGTACTACATTAAAAAATGTATTAAGTAATGTGTATAGTAAGAAACAGCAAGAGCTGTCACTGGCACAGCTCTCAGCGGCTATGAATCGATGAATAGTAGAGTTTAAAAAAGAACAATGTAAGTCACAATGAAAAATGGAAATTAAACCTTTCACACACTTTTTTTTTACTCATGAATTCATGGATTTGCTGCTTTTTATGAATTCAACTCATCTAATCTTAGCATAGTTAGTTTAACTTAGCTGAGGCGAGGGGCTGTCCACACTGAGAGGGCTCATGGCCCACGACCACAGGGAGCTCCGTAACAGACATGACCGGCAGACAGGAGGCTCCACACCAAGGTGCAGAGCCCCCCACCCCAGGCCGGAGCCATCCACAGGACAGACCTGGAGACCAGAAGCAACACCTAGTGTGGCGGGCCCTCTGTACAGAGAATGACTGTCATTAGTTTTAATGCTAAGCTAAGCTAGCCAGCTGCTGGAAGAAGTTCTGAAACTGTTGTTGACTAAAACTATATTTTCCAAAAGGTCTTTAATTTACTTTCAAAATACAGAAAAATACAGACTCTAACACCTTTACACCAGAATCCCTCAAACCCTTAAAACACTCCTTTTTGCTACATGTTTTAACAGGTCACGTTCAAGACACCAGGATATCTGGTTTTGTTACTGCACTGGAATTTTGATAACACCCCAATTATCATTGCTGCAGCAATTTTCTGAGCATGACACCACCAAGGCAAATTTTTAGAAGATAACAGTTGTCTTAATTCAAACAGCCACTGCCGAGCAAACTTTGCTTTGAACTTTGAGCATGCTTTTCACCACGAAGTCACCCCAGATTGGTCCCCGTGGGTTACTCTGGGTGGAGAATGTTATGAGAGCGGACGGATTCATGGGCAAATGAAGGTGATGACACAGACGGACGGAGCGAGTGCGAGAGACAGAGGGAGAGAGGAGGAACAATGTAGAAAAAGAGATGACAGTGTTGATAAAGTGAAATTGGAGATCAAGCCAACAGATGGAGGAGCAAAGAATGTGACCTGCCAAGTTGCTTGTGGCACTGCAGGCCCGGATAGAAGGATACGTACAGTCGGGAGATAAAAAAGGAGGGAGAGTGGGAATGACAGATGCACTGCAGGGAAGAGCCAGGGAGGGGTAAGGAAGAGACAGCACGATGAGAGCACAAAGGGGCAACGAGCAGGAAATGAGTGGGCAAAGCAAGTGGCGGGAAATACTTGATATCAAAATAAAGAAAAGTGCACAGAGAAAGGGGTAGATAACGAAAACTAGTAAGGAATTAGGAGAGGGAGCTCAGGAGAAGCAGGCAGTACAGTGAAAGAAGGAAGCAAGAGAGCAGGGGAGAGGCCGCAGCTTGCCTTCCTCCGATTCAGATGTGGAACAATGGCTGCCTATCAGTCTGTCAGCACCTAAAGTCGCAGAGGGAGTGAGAAGGTAGGAGTGACACGGCGCTAGCATCAATGAGCTATTGTCTGTGCATGAGTCTCCGCCGAGCCAAATCTCGCTCGGTTTCCTATTAAAAAGTTCTAACGCTATGAGTAATGGCTGGAACTCTGGGAGCCTGTTCTCTCTCTCAGAGCCTGTAAATAGAGCGATTGTGCAGATGCATGTAAACTATGGAAGCATGCGACCCAGGTCCACACATGCAGAACACAGGCTAATACTTGAGTTTATTACAGATGCACACACGGGTAACACTCAGACATACGTGCAACTAACACACATTAAGACTGACAAGTACACACACACACACACACACACAAATATTGAACACTGGTGTCCTCTAATGACTTCCATTACCTTCCTCCAAGCTGTGGCCCTGTTTCGATTTAAACTTTTATTGTTTCTTGACAATGTGCATTAAACCAACAGAGACTGGAGAAGGATTGGAATAAACATCCAGGGTTACAAAATAAGTGCCGTCTGTTCTCCGTGTGTGTGCGTGCGCGCGTGTGTATTTGTATTTTACAAGACAGGACAACAATAATCTATCAATGCACTGCTAATATACACGACTGGACATAGTGCACAAAAAATAAATAAATAAATGAATAAATATTTCTTGCAGAACTGCTCCCTGCACCAGACACATATACAAGGCTACATTCACACGCTGACATGTTTATGTGCACACTGTACATAAACATGTACTTGTCTCACAGTCAAACACACAGAGACCAGCAAACCAAACCATTAAAGTATTAATTGCCTTTGTACGCTGGCTGTTGTTTGTCCAACTTTTGACCTCTGTGAAGGAAGAAGGGGCGCTTTACTAGACTACACAATAAAACTAAACCCCACAGGGAACATCTAACGGTCACAGAGTCTGACCCTCTGACAAAAAGGCCACAGGTCTGACCAGCCAATCCAGCCATGTTGGCTGTCAGACAGAGCAACACCAGGATCCCTACTAATTCACTTCTTGTAATTTAGTATAGATACAATTTAGAGTCAAATCTACTAACTTTAAATCCTCTTAAATCTATCCTACTAATGGATCCAGCAGGACTTCTTGTAAAGTACCTCTGAATGAATTAAGCTCTGTCTGTGTGCATGAGTGAAGTTGTCACCGGAAAAAAAAACTTCATCAAGTCCTGTATTCATAACTGTTAATTACAGTATTTAAAGATGATACAGTGGTTCAAATTCGCTATTGATAGAAACATTTGGTAAACACATTTGAACAAGAGGCGCGTAAGACAGTGAATCAGAGCTGTGATCCAAATATTAAGAGCTAATGTGTTTTGTCTTTAAGTGCTATGTTGATAACACTGTTACTTGTGTAGCTCCGCAATTAGCTTTTCTTAATTTGAGGATCAAGTTGTTGTTTTATTTTTTCATGTTTTGTAAGTGAAATGGATTGTAATGCCAGTCACACAGACGCACAGTTGTCGAGGAAACGCCAGTTAGTGGACGCTTACCAACAAACAGTCCTTCATTTTGAAATCTGCTTGTTTACTGTATGTGTTTAAAAGACAGTAATGCAAAAACAGTATTTTTGAATAGTCCTTATTGTATTATCAAGCCAGTAATGGCTGGAATTAAACTTGTGAGAATTAAATGGGAAATGAGGATAGAAATAATAACGTGTGTTTTTTGTTTTGTTTTGTTTTTTTCAAGAGATGATGCAGATGGATTCTTTCTGGCTGTCCATAAAAGAAATTACTCCAAATTTTGCAATAAATATACAAATGAGATGAAAACAAACAAATAAACAAACAAAACTAGATTGTGTAACTTGTGGCCCTGCACTGTTCATGGTTTCACTGCAGCCTAATGGTATATGTCAATTTATACATTATGTTTTTTATAATCAAAAATATTTAAAGTGAGATTTGATGAGTTAATGGTTTAATCAGTGAGATTCTTCTTCTTCATTTGACATATTCTGTTCATTTGGATCTAAGGGTGACTAGAAGTATTAGCTTTTTATTCATTTCTTGTTGAATTTTTTTATTTATTTATTTAATTGAATATTCCCTTGTTGCACTATCTTGTTTTAAACTTTTCACTTTTCCCTCTGACATACAAAAGTGGTGGATGGTAGCTGTGGGAAACACATATATTTGCATAAGGAACATTTCTGAGATCAGATTAACCAGAAACATTCAAGTAATTGAAGCAAACTGACAACACGCAGAAAGTGAGGGTGCAAACCTCAAAGCGGCCCCTCTTATAGCTTCATCAGCAGCTGAATGAATATACTCCCCAAGTAATTTTGACAAGGTAATCATTAAGAACACCAGGCAAAGCTTATGGCAAACCATGGGTTTATTTGACTTCAGCCCACTACATGTAAAAACATGGCTTCGCTGTGACCTGCTAATATGGTACAGTTATTAGTCTGGCTTCAGACCAGCACTGTACGTGTGCCCTCTCAGTTTGTTTCTACACGTAGATCTGCTCTCGGTGTGCTGCGTTCAAAGGCAGGGTCAATGTGGTTCTGGTTAGGAGGGGAAACAGAGAAGACAAAGAAGCAAGAGGAAAGAGTGCGGCCTATGTAAATGTTCTCTTAAATCAACATGTTGGAGCACACTTTTCCTGATGATTTTGACATACAGAACTATAAACAGTGTAAAATAAATATCTGCAAACGATAAAGGAGCACTTCGGGGTTTATCAGTCCCGTGTGTGAACGTGAAGAGTTGAGTGAGGAGAGCGGTTGCTGAGTATGTTTATGTGTATTTTCATGTATACGTGTGTGTCGTAATGGGAATTGAAGGTGGAACTGTAAAGAATATAGACATATGTGTGTCTGCCGTGCAACCATGTGTCTGCTAGGGGTGTGGTAGAGACAAGTGATGGTGGTTTCTTGGGCGTCTTTTTAGGACCTGTAGGTATAAATATCCACGAAAGCCACGCTCAGAGAGCCAGCCAACCAGATAACCAGCCAGCCAACCAGTCACACACACTGCCAGACATTCCACAACCCTCATTTCCCCCCACATTTCCTCTATTTTCTCCTTTACCAGTAACAGCAACTCGCTTTGATACAGCATCTACGTGTTATCTGCCCAGTTTTACAAGCAAATGGGAAATATTACAAGCACTTGATGTTGGCTCACTATTACTTATGCTCTTTGAAGTGCATGTTTTCTCAGAAAAAACATCCTTCCCATTAAATCATTTATTTTAGTAGCAGAATCATTAAAAATATGTGATATCTTACTAATTTATCCCAATGCAGGTCAACATATTTAAGAAAAAAAAATATGGATCAAAAACATCCAAATGTCATGATATGAAGCTTGAAGATTTAAGATACACACAAACACACTGCCCTTATACACACACACACTTTTTTAAATTTGATTACAAATTGGTAAAAAAGAAAAAAAAGAAAAAGGAAAAGAAAAATGGAAATAATTTGGTAAATGGCACCAAAAGAAAAAATACCATACCAGCTGTGTCAATGCTGTATCAAGTTACTGATTATGCAACATGAACATTTCTGATTGCTAGCACATTAAAAGTGTTCAACACAGGGCAACCACAAGAGAAACAACATATCACCAAAGTCAGCGCTGACCAAAGTCTGCTGTCAAAAGTGCTACAACATGCTGCTGGATGAAAAGCTACAAGTAATACACTGCACACCTTCAACTTCTGCACAAGACAGCCCCTTGTACCGTGGTATGCTGTTGTGTGGGAAACAACCTGAAGTCAGACACACTATGTAGTCTCAACTCAGGAATTAAACTTGCTGTTACCATCAGTAACCACATGTGTCACCATATCACCCAGATGTGAAATCTTACAGATTACAAGTTTAAAGTCACCGTCTGGAGGATTTTATCATATCTGAATTTTATCACCACCATAAACATGACTGAAAAACAAACTTTTGTCAATGTTTATCTCATTTTTGGATTTTTTTTTTCAGATTTGTTGAAAAAATAATAAAATTACACTAAGATTCAACACATTCTGGCTTTGACTGTCACAAAAATGCCATCCTATTCTGTGCGGTTAATGTGAATTTAATTTGAGATGGGAGCATGTGTGCATTGAACACAATAGAAGAGAATAGATGAGAAGAGTATAGCATAGAAGAACGCAACATTTGCAGAGAAATATATGTTGCCATAGGTCACTGATGTAAAGTCAGCTCACAGTGCACATTTCCATATTTTGAGTTAGAGCAGACCAAGTCAGTCAACCATTCTGCTCTACCCTGCGGACTTTCCATTGCCACATTCCCCTCTGTCTGACTGACATGCTGGGGTGCAGGAAGGGCGGGATGTGCGTTCAAGAGCAACGATGGTTTTCACGGTCACAGACCACTGCACGGGACCCTATAAATGTCATTCCGCTTGGTGGGAGGAGGGGACGAAGACGGGGAGCTAAAAGAAGGATCACCCCGGCGATAATGTGTTCCACAGCCACTGCGCTGTAACCACCTGCAGGTTTAAATCAAATCCCACCATCCCTAACCCCAACAGTGGAGATTGATCTGCGAATGTCTGCTGCCAAAACCTAACATGCCCTCACACAAGCAGGAGCATTCCTATAATTTGAAGATAGATGGAAGTAAGGGGAGGGGGCTGCAAGGACTGGTTGGGATGGTGGGGTTACATCCCAGCCAACACTTTTCAGGAGGAATACAGTTCCAAACCACGTCGGTGTCGCACAGCCATCTTGTGGACAGCCTGAGCCTGGTTAGTGTTGGTCGTAATTACAGCTAGCAGCAATCACACTGAGCAGGGAACCTCAGTAAGATAACCCAGCATAGCTCTGGTGTTGGAGGAATTGGGGTTTTCCTTTTGGAAACTTCAAGGGTGGATCGTGTTTCTGTTTGTGGAGATGTCTCGTTAGTGAGCAACACGGTGGGTATGGGGGGGGGATCAAAACTCATATTTCTATATGATTTATGGCCACTATGAATACCTCTGGCACTGACAAACAGTTGGGGGTTTGCATGTATCACAATAGTGGAAGTAGTTGAGAAAACCCAGAGTGTTTTACAGATGCTTTATCAGAGGAAATATGCTTTCAGATAAAAAAAAAGAAAAGAGAAAAAAAGAGCTATGAGGCTGGATGATGAATTTTCCAACAGTTTCTGTATGCTGTGTGACATGGCAGTGAGTGGCTGGAAGTGGCTGCTAGTCTGCAAGTCATGCAAAAAATAAAAAAAAGAAAAAGAAAAGGTTCTGGCCACTGGCCAAGATTTTCAAGAAAGCTCCACTCAACCATGTGTATATGCATTTGCTCTTATCAGTGTGTGTGTCTTTATGTTTATTTATCTACATTTCAGCCTGCCACTAAGCATTAAACCGCAGAGATAATAATCAGAGGTGCTAATGGTTACTGATATTACACAGTTCTTTTAGCACCCTGCTCCTGCGCACACAAAAACAAACACACGGAGAATTACACACACACACAGAAACACGCATACATAGGTAGATAAACTAAGTCTGGCAGGGCTAATCCAAACAGCAGGGCTTCTCACTAGGCTTCCTCAGGCGATGCTGGTGTCAGTGGCCCGCTGCCCTGAGGGCACCAGCCTATCATTCTGCCTGCAGGGTCTGACCGGACCTCCAAGCCCCCGAGGGCAGATGCTCCTCTCCACCATACCCAGCCAATGGCTCCTCTGCTGCATTATTGATGAGCTGCTCTGCCCTGCGGAGCTTTCTAACAGCCTCTGCACAACAGAGGGATTCTGCTGTAACAGAGTCTGCAGCTGGAGGAAGTTGGATCAGTGTTTGGGAACTATAGCAGTGGATGTATGGAGGTGCAGAGTGTACACATGTGTGACTGTACGGGTGGACAAACAGAGTCCGAAAATGAACGCATGAGTGCTTTTTTGGCTCCTGCGCTATGCCCAGTAGGCCTATGTGTGGTGTGAAATCACACTGTGGGTCATGGATGGAAAATGCTGATATGCAACCTGCCTCCTTTACTACCACCACTCAGCAGGACTTTTGAGGACTTGAAGAAAAGCTCCATATCAACCCAATATCCAGAGGCAAGGCTGCCGGAGGGATTTCTAAGGAAACAGAGCTTTACACTCAAGTCTCTATCCTGTGCCGGACAGAAAAGTACAAAAACTTCTGCCATATGCAGGTATTGTGCGATGGTCTGAGAAAGTGAACTTGTGAATGCTCTGCACTGTGTGGACAGATGACGAGTAATGGTCTTGTCTGAAAGAAAGTTAGCTCCCAGCCAAAAAAACTGCAATCCTGGGAGCCTTTAACTGGCAGGGATACCATAAACCTTCCTTTTTAAAAGCCATAAATCAACCAGAGTAGACTGTACTTTTCAAATAAATACTGGACTTAGGAGAAGGGGGGCGGGATTGCAGGGGGATAAGAGGTCAGGCTCTGGGCAGTCAAGCACTGGCAGAGTCTGTAGTGACATCATAGCATGAAGTGTGTAAGTCTATGAAGAAACCTTTTGAAGCTTAACAAACAAATGATGCATTCAACTCTTTAAACATCATTTGTGACATTTAACTATAAAAAGTATCAGTGTCAATCATCATGTCAACATAACATCAGCAACTTATTTTGTCAGTAAGCCCACCCATATTTCTCACCCAGAATCCCCTGATGTATCAACAGTGTGTATATATAGTGAACACTAAATACATATGTACATGTATATATGTGATTTACATTATTTTATTCTATCTTTATTTTAGAAATATTAATATATGTTCGATCCATTCCAACTCCTATGTACATTACATTTTTCACTGCTTTTCCGTTACTATTCAGGAGCTTTGTAACAAACGAATTTCCTTCCAGGATCAAAAAAATATCAGATTCCAACAGCAAAGGACAATAGATTGTCATGTATGATATGATAACTCAGTAAGGTACTACAGGAGGGATATGCAAAAAGAAAAATAAAGAAAATCTTAATTTGTTTATCTAATTAATATGATAAACTCATTTTACAAATATTTACAACCTTTGGTCTCTGATTTTCTAAGCACAGCCAAAAGATGATATGTGTGATTTTAAGTATATGAGTCTAAATGTTACCTCTCCGCTCAATTTGAACTCCTCACTCTGGCTGAGGAAATGAGTAAACTGTCTCCTCTCCTCGCCCACCGTGCTGTCCAACTCTCATAACAAGCCATATTACTGAGGGGTTTCCCTTTTGAAATGACTGATAGCTTGTCAGCAGGGGGGTGGGGTTGGTTAAGATCAGAGGTAAATGGGCAGCAGGCGGGGGGTATGACTCTGTGCAAACAGAGGACACTTGAAAAAACACCAGCTCGAGGTCTAATCTGATATGGAGGCAGGAAAGAGGATAGGGATAGGGGAGGAGTGAGGCTCGGTGTAAGCGTGTGAAGTAGTTGGGGTGAGAGGATGGGGAAAAAAAAGGGAGGAGAAAGATTAAAAGTGAGCAGCAGAAAGAGGGAAAATATAACAAGAGGAGGCTTGCTGGAAAACTTTCCTCCTTTGTTTTGCCTCTTACAGCTGGTGAGATTATGGTCAAATGACGGCAGCTTGTGCACTGCAATACATGAACATCTATAACCTGATTTGTAGGGAAGGGAGAGGATTGTTTCTGGGCAGCAAACACGAGTTTGCATACTGCAGTTATAGCTCCAGCCAAGCTTTGCTAATGCTGCCTGTCTTTCAGATTCCCGGTGCTGCTGCGGGCAGAGAGCCTGGAGACTGAAGCTGTCAGGGCCTCGTCTGCGACGCCAGCCCCCTCTCCTCCATCTCTCGCCCACCCGCAATTTCCCTGGCTCCCTCCATCCCCTCCACCTCACCAACGCCGCCACCTCAACCCCATCAGGCCGGCACGGCTCCCCCAACCGCTGTTTTGACAAGTGCTTTAGACATAATGTCAAAGGGAACCCCCCGGCCTGCCAAAAATGCTAACTAACCATAACACTAATTAGTCAGCGGGAGAATGGGGTTGGAAATGGTAGCTTGAACAGTGAGTGGTGCTGGTGGCGGCCATTGTGGGGAGACTTGGACCCCATCCTGATTGACTGAGGGAATAGAAGCCGAGAGGAGAGTACAGGGAGAGGAGGGGAGGTAGATGGAGGGTCAGGGTGGAATTTCAGAGACTCCATTTCCCTGATTCACGGACAGCGGGGTGAACAGCGAGGCTTTCAGGGGGTGGGTTGAGTTTCGCGTGCTTCGTCCCCGGTGTGCTCCCCACCCACTTATCTGAGATACCATCATCTCCCATAACCATTTAATGGTTTCATCGCCTGTGTCCCCAAGACATTTATAAGACAAATAAAGTTCTTTCTCTTGTTACTCAGAGGTTTCTTTTTTCCTGTGGGTCTCAAGTCAGGAGGACCTTTTTGGCCGAAATGCTAGAGCTGCCAAGAAGATGGATACAGTATTAAAATTATTGAATCGCAAGCAAATTGTTGATGAATGACCGTTCATTCATGCCAGTCGGATGGCCTCTCAGCCTTGCAGATGGTAAAAGTATTATTGTGAAATGTATATAGACAGAAATTAAATTATATATGCAGGGAATCAAGCAAATAGTTGGACTAAAAGAGATTCATTCTCCAAAGTGCAACAATCAGCAAATGTGTCCAACTCTTCAATAAGTTCAAGCAAGACAGCAGTCGCTTTCTACCTGTTTATCTAAAACACATGGGGAGAGCAGGAGTCAAGGAGAGGGCCCAGCAGCTGCTTTCAGGACAGCGAGCACATGCTGTCAGCAGAGTAATGACAGTGTGATTGGCCCATGAGGAGGACAGTGGGGGCGTCTGACCCCATCTCCAAGCGGTTAAATGAAGTCTCCAAGCTTTTAGAAAAGTCATGCGGCTTACCAGAAGAGAATTTCCTCTCTCTAAAGTCGTCCTCATGGAGACACTGGAGTTATTTGCTTAGACTGGTCCAGCACGGAGACGGGAGACGATGCACTCAATGAGCTCTGCGATGTTTGTTTCATAATGTGCCAAAGAGAAACCAGAATTTTACAATATATTTTGCATAGAAACGCCTCGTGAAAATAAACACGGGCCACTAAATTCCAGCATTATACCCAGAGAGCACTGAAGAGGTTGTATCCAACAGCTCACAAACTGTTGTTGTGTGTGGCTTCCTGCAACACTTTATCCATCAGTGTTTGACTTGATGGAGAAAATGTGATCAAGCAGAGGATATGATGTGTTAAACGTTTAAAGCTGTGGGAGGCTTTGTGCTTGTGGTTTGGTGAAATATCGTCAAACTGCTCCCAGTGTTTATTGTGAATGGCACCAGCTCGATTTCCAAAATGAGCCACAGTTGTCATCCTGTTACTCATCCAATGGGCTCAACAGTGTCTTTTCCTAACAGGGAATTTGAATATCAGAACCTTAACATAAACTGTCCTAATCAGAGATGTGAACAAGGCGCCTCAAATCGTCTTGTGAGGGGAGGAGGGATGGCTATCTGGTGAACCCTTTTGAAATTAAACCAAATAACAGAAAAACGAGATGGGTCATTAATCAGCATAAATACCACATGACTAAGCATGTATCAACACACGCTGTTATACATCTGCAGCTTATGTTACTTTTCCTGCAACACCAATTCATTCTGTTTCTCTGTAAAATATGTGTCCACCGACTCGCCTGAATGAAACGATGAAATTTTCACAATCTAAGAGGTGCACGAGCAATTAGAGGACCAAATTGTTGTGCATCGATGTAGAACATTAAAGATTAAAAAAAAAAAAAAAAAAAAACATTCTCTTGTCTCAGTATACCCATTACTTCAAACCCCCAAGATGGATTCAGTGGGATTTAATTCATTATCAACATCCTTCACCGCAGAGAAGCTCCACAAAGACAAGGCAACTTGGAGATGATGAGTTCTGACAGAGATAAGATTTTCAAAATAGAGATACACTCATTATTACTAGCTTTAGAAGGCAGGGGAAGAATATGCTCAGAGGCGCTGAGTGAAACCAATAAACATACATCAGCGTGCACTCACATAGCAACTAGATGTGCATGCATAAAGAAGAATGTATACTATTAAGGAACTGATACCAAAAACATAATTGATGTCCTTGTACTGGGTAAAAATGCGAGACAGTATCCTGAATGTATTTCCAGTCAGCGTTATTTGTGTGATGTGTTTACCAAGGGCTTGAACTTAGTGGTAAAATATAGACATCACTCTGATTCAGTGTCACTTGATGAGTATATGATGTTCTGTGAAATGGGGAAAACTGAGTGTCATTACAGTGACATTCTGTGAGTCCTGGCTCTTCTACTTCGCATCCTTGAAATAAAATAAGGTGAGAACTTAGAGTGGATGTTGAATTGTCAGAATGACTGTCATTATCAGGAGTAACATTATGATTATGTGTGAGTGGGATGCACTCACAAGGGCAACACAGGCAGAGTCTGAAGTATATACCGAAGACATCATGCAAAAAGCATCATATTGATTAATTTGACCTTGACTCATTCAGTGTCTGCAAGTCTCCAAAGTTTCTCTTTCCCTCGCCTACACATGACTTCGGCACATTAACAAGCAAACCACAGACTGCCAATTATTGCAGCCCCATCACAATCTTAATTCAGGGCTGAAAACTAATTTGATAGCGTGCTAGTAACTTTGCAGCAGGTTGGGGTCCCCCCCCCCAAATGATTTCTGTAGCTGCACAACAAACTCAGGTGTACAGTGCTGACACAGTGAAGTAAAAGCTGATTACTAGAAAAGTGTCTCACATGCTGATGGTGAAAGAAATCCCACTGTGTCTCTTCAAGAGTGACGCTGCCCCGTGCAGGAAATTAATTGCAGTGGAGATGCTGGAGAGATACTGCTCATTTTGGTAAGTTTGCTGGGTTTTGCAAGGTGAACTCTTGTGGCTTTGTTGCTAATGAAGTGCTTATTTTGCATATTGAGAGGAAGAAAGAGTCACGATCAAATGATGCTTTTTCATCAAGTTGCAACGAGGCAGGTCTCAAATTGCTGTGGGTCAAAAAAAATGTGAATCACTCTGTTTTCTTCTCTCAGGCTTTTGTCATGAGCAAAAAAAAAAAAAAGAAAAGACTGAGCCAGACTCTCTTGGGGGGTTTGCTGCTCCCTAAAAGTCATTACAGTGGTGCAAGCTGTCAGACTGCATGACTGCTGCTGAAGCTCTGACATGGTGTATAATTTTAAGTTACCACAGGTCAGATCAGCACTTGTTGTGAGGTCACATCCTGGGCCACGGTTTTCCAGGACGTGACTGCAGGCGTAGTGGCATCACTTCCGTCAAGCTGAAAAACAACCCATCATGTTGTTTTCAGTGTAATGTGAACCACATGAGAGCAACACTGGAGGATCAAACCTGAGAGCTCGAGGTCATCCCCACAGAGCCTTATTAGTGGAAAAAGGTCATTAGCACAACAAAGCAAATCTTTAGCATCAGCAAAGAAACTCAGGAAGTGCCACTGAGAGTGGAGCAGTGTTACATCACTGGATCAACTTATAGCATTAGCTCAGATCCTCTTGCCACATGTCCATGATGCCTCTGAGTCCATCCATTGCATGAGTGATGGACCAATAAGCGCTTTCCCAGCAAACCAAAAAGAAGTGCAACTTCATCCATTGGTCAAAATCACTGTGACATTCACACCCCTTTGTTAATAATCTAAAACATCATCATGTTTCACGCTAGAGAAACTATTTTGAAAAACATAGAATTGGTGCCTCTTTTACAGGATTTCATGGGTAATAATGTTATGACAAAGTAAAGCTGTCCTTCAGTGGTGATGACAAAAATCAAGAGCTGTTTATTTGTCAAGGAAAGCAGAGGTCAAAGAACAAAAAAATGCAAATGTGGAAAATTTTCCATTTTAGTGGATATACCGATGTGGAATCTGATAATTGTATCAGCCTGTTTAGTTCCAGATGTCAAATAGTCAAACTGTCAGCGCTCGAGTTTTCTTTTTGGCTCAGTAAACATAGATCTTAGCCCATTGACAAAACAGATCCAGAATTTGGTTGATTACTCCCGAGGAAAACAAAAAAAAAAAAACAAAAAAAAAACAAGGCAGTCACAATCATAAATCCACCACAGGGCGTTGAATTGTTCACAAGATCGTTGTTGTTTGTCTGTGAGAACTGAGAAATCTGAGAGAAATTTCAACATCTCTGCGGATCAGTCTCTGGCCTTGGCAAATGCAGTGTACATGATACACATGTAAATATTCTGCAATAAAATTTGAAGCAACATTCACACACCTTCTCAGCATGATAACTCAGTCAAATTTAACTACACCGATAGACATGTTTTCTGTAAAGTATAACTTACACTTTCCAGGGGATGTCATCATCTTCTTTGTCCATGGTGGATAAATGGTCATAAATTCTATTCTGACAACTACTGAGCTAAGATGACAGTCATCACAGTTTCAAGTTCTCCACAGTGTCACAGTAATCCAGTGATATCAGCCTGGACACCTGTGGATACTTTGCAATCAGGAACAGCTAAAAACTAATTTGGAATATTTTCAGTCTATGAAATTTACAAATATACAGTCAATTTTTTTTATTTATTTATTTTTTTAAGTTGTACTTCACAACAGTATGACTGACTCCCATTATCCTCCTTAGCGCAAGATTATACCTCAAAGAAAAATAATACAAGTGACAATATACATATATATGTATATATTTTACATTAAGGAAATGAACTGGATTGGTAAATGTATCACATTTACACCGATCAGGCATAACATTACGACCACTAAAGGTGAACTGCATAACAATGAATAACACTGCTAATGGGGCGGCCAAGGCTCACTGATACACGTGGGGAGCGAACGCTGGCAAATGTGCTTTGATCCAACAGACAAGCTACTGAAGAAGTTAATGCTGGTTCTAGAAAGGTGTCAGATTACACAGTGCATTGCAGGTTGTTGCATATTTGGCAGCAAAAGGGGGACCTACACAGTATTAGGCACGTGGCCTAATCAGTGCATATGGGTGCATATGCATAGCCATTCGCTCAGTGCACTTCTCATATTCTCCATAAAGCTCTATTTATACACACACTCACACACCCACTCATATACTGGGCAATGTTGGGTCCGAGAATCACACCACCAACCTGCTGTACCTCTTAAACCACAGCTGCCCAACGACATGAGGGTGAGACCACAGCAGGGTTCACAAATGAGAGATCTACATGTACCATTATGAACAGATTCACATACACACAAGTACACTTACATGCATTAACAGACACATGTGCACTGCACACATGTTGAATAAGTCAAGCAAAAATGCAGTGGTCCCTGTAGGGAAATTAAGTATACATACACATGCAGACATGTTTAAACACAGCAAATACATAAACACACACACACACACACACACACACACACACACACACACATATATATACTCTGCCTCACATATACACAGCACTTTTTTTTTACTTTGCTAGCTTCTGATCCAGCGGCCCAACAGGCACCTCTGTGTCCTTCTCTCACTAGAGTCAGTTTATACAGCCTCAGATTTATGACGCTGTTGCAAGCAGCCAAAACAACGCCTCTGACCTCTTTTCCCACAGTTCTCTGCTCCTCTGTCTATCATCAGTCGCTGAGTAGAGGATCTTTTTTATAGGTGGTGCAGCAGAAGACCTGCGTCAGTGTATGTATGCAAAAACCTGGACAGTGTTTAGCATTCTTAGATGCTAGAGTGGCAGGATTTATGCATAGCACCACACAAACAGAGCCAGGAAGTTGAGATGAGTTCAAGACTGTTTCTAGTTTAGTTTTTCTGCAAGGCTGTCACACTATCTTAATTGCCCCAGTGCAGTAAATTAAACCTGTCCTGTGTGATAAACCAGTATGTTTAGCACTTTTTTTGCATTAACTGTGATACAAATAGGAGTTGGACATAATATAACAAGAAACTGGTGTGACTACAAGATTGAAGCTGAGTCTGAAGGAGGGAAAAGTCCAAGGCCAGGCTTTTTTTTTGCATTAAGTGTGATACAAATAGGAGTTAGACATAATATAACAAGAAACTGGTGTGTCTACAAGACTGAAGCTGAGTCTGAAAGAGGGAAACGTCCAAGGCCAGGCTGTGGAGCAGAAAATAATGTTTTGAACAGAAAAACCCAAACAGAAACAGGTTCTGAAAGAGAAGCAAAAACAGCCTTGTACTGAGAAGAAGAAGAAAGATGAAGACCCAGGGGGAAAGAGCATGTCACTATTAACAAGAGCACTGCAGGAGACGAGAGACTGTCCTCCCATGAAAAATGACCCCACAGGTCATTTGTGAAAGCATCTTATTACACTGTGTTTTATTGTTCAGTCTTAAGCCTTTCAGTGAATGCCTCCAGACAACATGTTTACTCTCATCCAACAAAGCCCTCTAGTGGCTCTAATAACTATAATGTGATCAAGGGAAGAATTCAGGTAACGTCACTGTAAAACCACAAAGTTTGCACATGCGCTTATTATTGTAACCATGACGACGATGGTCGTCCAGCATTAACAAGCCACTTATTCTAACCATAATCATCCCCTAAACTTCACTCAGTAGTTTTTGTGCCTAAACCAAGCAAACATTTATTAAAGCATTGTCACAACATAAAAGAGCTAGTCGTTTATTTTTCAGCTGCGGCTTTTTAAGAGTTTAGGTTTATGGCTTATCTCCAGCTGCCATATGGACTTGTCATTGGGATTGTGGGACAAAGCGTTGCACACTATGATCCAAGTAGAGCAGTAAAAGAGAGGTGTGCGTGTCCAGAAGTCAAATAAACAGGGTTACCAATCCAAAAATGAGCAGGCAGATACGGCATTAATAACAGGTTATCAGAGCAGGTACTAACAGGAAGCAGGAAGGCTGGGGAGGTTTGAAAGACTACAGCTGAGAAGCAATATAAACTATCTGGCAGACCCTTCAAACCAAAACCCTTCAAAGCTGTATTTGGCAGATTTATTCATTACAGAGAAATCATTAGCGTTGATGTATGTAAATGAAAATTCCTCCTTGCTGCCTTTGATTTGCGTAGAGGCAGAAAAGATAACCACCAAACAAACACGCGTGAGATGAAAATTTCATTAAACTAGCTATGATGAATCTGTGCGGTATCATCGGGCAAATTAGGCGTCTGACTAGTGCAGCTTTGCAAATACTAATCTTTATGTAATATATAATCCATTGTTTTCTAGATGTTTTCTTCTGGCCTTATAGTTTAACTCCAATCCTGAAATGAGCCCTAACATTTGGTGGAGTGAATCCATGTGTTTTCACTCAAAACTCTCCAAACACTGATACAGTTTTCAATCTCGCTGTCTTGCTATGATGGACGTTATTTGTGGTTCAGAGGGTGCTGCATGTGGAGCCAGAGCTGAGTGATCTGGAGCCACAAATTTGCAGGAGAGCCTCGTGGGTATGCCGTGATTTCTAAAGTTGGCTGAGCAGAGGAGTGATGAAGAAGGCCAACAACAAGCCTCACAGGGATTTTTGCATCATGTAGATGGGTGTGAAGGGTCAACAAAGGTCACTGTGGACCCCCCCCTACCTCATCCTCAAACACCCCCACTAACTCCCCTCCCCACTCCCCTCCAATGACTCACAGCCAAGATGTCCACACCTCCCACTCGCTCGCTTCTTTTTCTCCTGATCTCTTGCCATCTTTCCGTCTGTCTCTAGTGCCATTTACTTTCAAACTATCTGTCTGTAAACACATGCACACATATGTCCACAGTCTCTCTCACACACACACCAATAATACATATGTACACATAGCCAAACATCACATCAAGGCTCTTAACAGAAACACATGTCCCCGGCGGGACTTCCTTAGATCCCCAAAATTAATGCAGAGAAGAATCAAAATATTATGTTCTCTATAATGAGTGCTGAAAAACTAATGAACAACAACAGCAAAAAAAAAAAAAAAAAAAAAAAAAAAGGAAAAAAGCGTCTTAACTCTGTTTCCTCAATCTTGCTAACAGCTGGGAAACAAAAATCAACCCCGCGTCACCTCAATTTCCCTCCTCAATGAGTGAGGAGATTTTGCAGAATTATTCTAAATTACATGTTGAATTAAAGTCCATTTTATCTAAAACAGAGGGCCTTTGACAGTCAGAGACAAAATATTATGGACCGTTGGCAAACCCTCTCTGTTGGCTTAACTGCTCCTACCACCCCACACAATTTTACATTACTTTATTGTTCCAGTAAAACTGATTTTTTTTTCTAACTCCCTCAACTTTTCTCATAATTTCTCAACTTTTCATTTAAAGTGACTTGGGGCAGGATTTGTGAAAAATTAAACATGCATTTTAAGTTTTTTTAATGATAATGGGTGATGAAGCGTTCAAAACCAAAATGAATGAGCCCACCCACGTATCTCTCCATTGCCTTGAACAGGCTGTGTGCTGCATAATGTACTGCAATTCTGGGTCCGAATTTCCCGTGCAGCTCTGCGGATGTGACGTCAGATATTGCTTAATGCGTGTTCTCGACGGCTTTCGACTTGGATACTGGAGGAAAACAAGCACAGTAGTAATGGACTCTGCTACAGTAAACAAATGACCCACCACCACACAAAGTCCACTGAAAAGTCCCACAAAGAAGAAAATGAAAGTTCATCAGCGACATCTCGTCAATCAAAACGCAATTACAACAAAAGCCGGTCTGGCACCCAAATAAATACTGGATATGCATTCCAGTCATGGAGGCAGCTTCAGTTTGAACTGGGACTGCAAACAGATGCAGACATGGCTCAATTCCTGGAAACCAGGTAAGAAAACACTACAGGTAATGTTTAGAGCTTAATCTTAAAATCTGAGATATTAGATAATATGACATCACCGAGGACTAGGGGTGATCTAACGTACATAACTTAGTCCACCACTGTGTAACCTTACAACGTTACAGACTGTGCATTTTCCACGGTCCTTTAGTCTGAAACCGAACCATTAGAAATATACATAACACCAGCTCTCGTCTCGTTCCTGTCCCCGTCATGTGAATAGCCAGTAAAGTAACGTATCACGTAAAGTAACGTATCACGTAAGTAACGTAAGTAAAGTGTCACAGCATAAGCTGCACTGTGGTGAACAGTTCATGCGCGCTCCTGTGCTGGCTTAGCTGATGGCTGCAGATACGCGCAACAGCCGTCATGTCAGTACTGAATCTTATTCCTTGATCCTGCCCCAAGTTCCTTTAATGGATGTCATTTGTCAAAAGGGAGAGCAATAAACACACTTTCAGCTATAGGATTTAAAAAAGGGAAGACACTCTGACTTTTCTTTCTTTTTCTCAGAAGAATCTAGATTAGTCTTGTTACGCTCTGTTTTCATATCATCATTTCATCTTATCTCCAGTTGCTCTGCTCCAAATCTCCCAGTGAACCTCACAGCTTGTCACACTTGCTCCATCGTACTGCGCCTGCTGACCCACCTACACCGACAGCAAGCCATATTTGCACAAACAGCCATACCCATGCTGACCCACCCACGCAGCCACCTACTGTACCTAAAAACACGCACACACACATGGTTCTGGAGATCATGAACAGTGCGTGACTCGTGCAAGAGCCCACACTTCATGTTACAGTCAATTATGACTCCAGTGAGTCACAAAATGGGTTTACATTCATTCTAATGATGCAGTTATAACCCCAGGAGGAGAAACTGTCATGTAAACATCTTAAACAAGTTAGACTGGGAAAAAAAAGGATGAGATGAGTCCTTTTTTCCTGTAAAGTCTTTAATCTAGTTACTTTGTGGTGTTTTTATTCTGCAGAGTCACCACTTACCTCATGACATAAAACAGATGCAAAGCAATCTGTTTAATAAAAAAGCGGAACGGCTGGAGGTGGAGGAAGAATGGAGCTTGTTTTCTGTGGCGACGGAGGAACAGCTGTTACAACACAGCACAGTTAAGTCACTGTAAATGAATCAGAGTGGCATTTACTGTATTATTAGCCTGCAGCCTCACACACAATCTCCATCGCACACTGTAAAACAATGTACCATACAGCTCTTGTAAACAGTGGTGGCAATGTATAGTACATTTACTGCAGTTGCGTACAGTTTGGAGGGATTTGTACTTTTCCTATTTCTTTATTAAGTTTGCCTACTAAGATATGATGGTTACAGTTAACATTGCACAAACTACTTTAATAACATTGTGTTTTTACATGTTAATACTTCTGCAATTATAATACAATAACATAAATTCTACACTTTTTAAATGGTGCTATATCATGATTAATGATTAGTGCATTAATGTATATTCAGATACATTAATGATCCAGATCAATACACACCATATTTGTGTGTCTGCTTTTGCACTGCACACATGAATAACAATGAATAACACAGATTTTTGTTGGTGTAAGATGCTGATAAAGGCTAACCTTGTGAATCTACATACACAAATTTGTTCTGCTAAAAAAATGTAAAAATATATATACAGCCTGTATCTGTCTGTTTGGATTTAAAAGTTCAGTCCAGTCCCTGCTTAACCTTGACGAAACAGGCAACAGTCCAAGCTCTGTATCATACGCTGAACCCCCCACCTGTGCAGCAGCTTCTGTGTCAGCTACACAAAGCAGAACACTGGTTAACTGTAGCTCCAGTTTGTGAGTGTGTGCCTCTGCCAGCCTCTTGCAGGGTGTAGTTACTCTTAACTCTGAATGCACGGCTTTTTACGTACTTGTAACACAAATTTGCATTGTGGCACTGATGCACAGAACTAGAGCCTCTCATCCACCACTGTGGGAAAGTCAGGTTAGAAACAAAAAAAATGTCTGTTTTACTCATTTCAGCCTTTGTTTCATCAATGTATTCACTAGCTTTTGGTACAGATCCAGTCAAAAACAACTTCCTAGTACTTTTTCTATAGAAAGAAGGCGTCACCTTTGTACCAGCTGAACAACTCAGCAAATCCCTCTCTGCTTCTTCTTCTCACTCCTCCTACACAGTCTGACTAAAACCACTGGACACGAGCAGGTTAATGACATGAAATTGTGAAGGGTCCAAGATGGGACAGACAGCCGTCTTTCATTGTTTCCACTTCTCTCTTGTCCTGCTTTTGCCCTTGTTTGCAGCAGATGTGTGTCTCTTTCAATCACATATTTTCTCTGCATATTGGGTGTGTTTGGTTTTGGGTCACTGCCAGTAGCACTCCAAGCTGAGCATGTCTCTCAACTTGAGCTGTGCATGATGTCAGTGTCACACAGAGCAGAAAACCTAGTGCTGCTTGGAGAGGAATGTATACAGGCTCTTCAGCACAGTTTCCTTCAGCCGACTGTATATAAAGACGCCTCCACTCAGCCCTTAATATCCACTCATCATCATCCACTCATCAATATGAAGATAGTAAATGAAGGAATGAGTAAGCGCAATCTATTTTTCCTCTACAAATAAAGAAAGTATCAAATGACAAATGTCTTTTGCATTTTGCATGCATTAATGGGCCACTTTTTTTTTGATAGATGAGTAATGCACTATTGGCCTTTGGCCCGACCCGTACTTTGAAAGCCAGAAATGAATCAGTTTGCAGCTGCAAGCTAAGCCATCCCAACAGTTACCACTTGTATGGTGCCGCAATGGATAATCGTCTGAATAGCAAGCTCTGCTACAAAGTCCTGCCAGTTGGGTTAACATAAAGTTTGCAGTTACCACAAGAGTATGGCTAACCATTATTTACAGTGGGGCGCTGTATAGCTCAGTGGGTTGAGCAGGCGCCTCTATATGCAGAGACTGCAGCTGGCTCCGGATCCAATCCCGAATCAGGTGGCCCTTTGCTGCATGTCATTCCCCCTCTCTCTGCCTCCCCATTTCCTTTCTCTCTCATCTATCCTATCACTACCTTAGCACCACCACCTGACAGGAGCTGCGCATTTGTCCTAGAATAAACATTGCTACTTGTCCAAACTGGTGCATTTCTAACTCACAGGGAAACATGTAAGTGCTACATGACCAACTACTGTGGTCTAGACTAGTAAAAAAAAAATGATTTCACTCAGATTTTTCAACAACAAAAACAACAACCACTCCTTCTTTCCTGTCTACAGCTTTCCAGTACTTAGCATACAAACGGTGTTAACCTTAGGACTTTGTTCCATCCATTCTTTCCAAGAGCTGCTGGCTGTTTTCAAGCAGCAAGCCTCAGAGACTCAAGAAACGCAAAGTGTCTCTTTTGTGCTTTTGTTATCAGATTCAATTGATAGTACAATCACACATGTCTAAATGTTTGTATTTCTGCAGCGTGTTGAACAGCTCCTGCAGCGCTCCATGAAGAGTTGAATTTTTCGTGACATATGGAATTGACAAGAACTGTGGGTCCACAGTGTGTCTGCGAGGCATGTGGGGGCGTTTGAAACTATCTCTAAGAGTCAGACATAGTGTACATTTTTATATTCTGAGTTCAGCTATACATTTGCTGAGTGGGTGGATCGGGATCAAAACAGCTCAGTGTCAGGAATGTGAATCACAGGACAGAAAAGTTGAGAAAAGCAGAAAAAACAAACAAACACTTGACTGGAAAGTAGACGGTCGGTCGGCAAACGTTTTACCTTCCTGTTGCTGGGAGGTGTGCAAGGAGGATTAGAGAAATAGCCAAAATCATTTGTAAGTGCCTCTAAAACAATATTTCTCTTGCGCAAAAATAATTAGAACCCTACATCTACTGGCAAAGGTTAATGTGCAAATAAAAACTAACAGATCGAGCTGATATCAATGAAAAATCATCATTACCAGGCCTTGTGAGCCAGCAGTGCTGATATTAGGAGACAAGAGGTTCCACTCTATCATCCTCCTGCTGTGAGCACAGTTCAAGAGTATTAAAAGCCTGCTCTGTGAGTTGGGATCACTATCTCATGTGTATGGAAACTGGCTGAGAAAGACAGAAACTGCACTCTAGCAATTATGGGCCAATGAATATTACCAGTACAGAGAGAGAGAGAGAGAGAGAGAGAGAGAGGGATGCAATGACAATAAGTCTCAGCACATTGTTCTATCATTAGATGTTTTTTTTGTTTTTTTTACATGGTTAATATAATTTAATTTAATATAATTTAATATAATTTAATTTAATTTTCGGACAGTTTTTTAAAAGGATAGTTCAAATGATACATGCACTCAGTGAACACCTGCAGAAGACTGTCTGATTGGTGGAGTAAACATAAGTACAGGAAAAGAAGCTGAGCAATGAACTGTTGTGGATGGGACAGACACTTAACACTTAAAAGCCAACATTAGTTCAAGTGTTTGCTGTTATTTGAACATTTTCATTGCTTTGTCTTCTGGTTAAACAGCCCTTTGCTTCAGAACCACATTTTCTCAACCGTCCAAACTAACTGTCCTTTTGCACAAGTGCACTTATGCTCGGCTTTTTCTGACTCAAACACTCTTGTGCGCCATATGTGGATAAGAATACCTCAAAATAACCTGTGTAGCTGATACTTGCAGGCTTTCCAAGTTAGCCTCAGGGAAACCTGCTGCTTGTTCTGCCCGCTGCTCTTTCTCCCCCCCCAGGTTAATGTCATTTCTGCTGCAACAGCTTCAACAGACATCAGTCAATCATTACAACTCATAACCTTGTACATATTATTAGCTTATTACTCATGCTACTTCAAAATGACCCTGTTTTGATAATTCAGGTAGTCGATTTCTCCCTGGAACCAGACACCTTTCTCCTCCTACGCACCCTCACAGATTCACACATTCACACACACACACACACTTCCTCCACTGCCTGCACCATCGCCCTGTGACTCAGTCGGCTCAGTAAATCCAGTCTGTCCAATCGATTAGCCACCCTTTTCCATGCGCCTCCCTAATGTTGGAGCTCTGAGAGGCCGCTGTGCTCCCCACCTGTTCGCTGCAGATAGGCCACCATGACACTTTGTCACGGGCCAATGTAGAGACATCCACAGAAAAGCGACATGTGATAATGTGTGAAAGTTTTAATGAATTCATGCTGACGGCTTTTCTTTTGCTCTCCCATTGGTGAGTTTCGTGGGTCTGATGGGGGAACGGCTCATGATAGAAGACTGAGGCCAGCATCCAGCCTGCAAAGCCCAGACGCTCTGAAACAAACTGATAAGACTGAAGAAGCTACTGAGCTACCACAGCAGCTTACTAATTGAGGCCTCAGTCTCCTCTTTAGCTTTTACTCCCAGCTGTGAGGAACATCCCATTTGTTTTTTTGTTTTTTTTGGATGATTTTGGTGGTTGGATGCTGTTGTGGCGATGCTTCCGTTGGAAAGTTGTCACACTTTAGAGGTGACTTTATACTTGAAGTAGGCTTTCTTTTGGAATACAAATAATGCCACTAAATCAAAAGGATACAGAGAGTTCCTCAGATAGAAAAAAGTGTAATCCAGTCTCACTTGTTTGTGATAATGACTCCTAAGTAAGCACAGCCATTCAGTAAATGCTCAGAAACTGCATCCCACAAGTGCTACATAATTAAGTAATGGACACTATTTTCTTTTTTTTTGGTGTAAAACCTAGGGCTTCGTCTTAGAGGACTGTCAACTTACATAACAGATTAGAAACCTCTTTGTGAACATAAAGAGAGACCCATTAGCCTGGTATTAGCTCTGACACCTCGGCCACTATAGATGGTCCAGACATAAAGCTAATATGCATTACACGACCGTCTGTCAGAGATCCACGAAGTGAATTAGGCCTAACAGGTCAGTTTGGCAGCACTGGATGCTTGGCAAGACGGCCAAGAGCTGTGCATCTGATAAATCCATATTAAAGACGTAGACTAACAGTCGCTTTCAATAAAATAAAGAGATGCAGCTGAAAACAAAGTGGTGGGCTGATGGGTTTTTTTTTTTTTTTTTCATTTTTCATTTTTCATTCTCAGCTTCTGCAGGGGAGGACAATATGTCCCAGCTAAATGTGGCTTATTAATGTACTGCATTTTCTCCGCTGTATTTGAGTTGGTAAGGATTAAAATTATCATTGGCAATAGTGGTTATTTTATTTGTTATGAAACGTGCAGCTTACTGTGCTGGAATAATTGGGTTTTACTTGTAGCCAGAGTCTAGACTGGGCTTTTCCGGGAAGCCAGTTAATGATTGATGAAGATGTTTTCACTCCAGTAATGCTTGAAAAGTCCAAAATCATCTAACAAATGACCCCAGAGGAGTTGAACCGCAGTCACAGAAACACACTTAAATGGAAATCAGCTATACAGAGCTCATTGCCGAAGAAGATGATGTTTATGACTGACTGGCACATGGACAGACTAAACTCACAATTCCAGCAGCTTTCTCTCTTTTCTTTTATCTTCAACCTCTCCAGAATACAAACAGTTTTTTCATACTGTACTGTAAAAATGCATGTAAACATAACTGAATAAACAGTGTATCATTTGTAATTCAAATCTTTGTTTCACTTTTTTTTTGCATTGTAATGCATCCTATTGCCTTTGTTTGAGAAGAGCTGTAAGAATATCTAAATATATCATATATCAAAGAAAAGTCCTTCAAGAGGCTCAACAATGGGTGCAATATATATTTTTGAAACAGTGAATTCTGACTTTAAAAGCCTGCAGATTGGTGGTCTTTGGAGTGTAAATTAAATTTCTGTGCTGTATTTTAAAAAAGGTGCAGTGTAGGCCCAGTGCTCTATTTTGAAATGCCAAGAGGATTAATGGCACTGATAAGTGAGGTTGGTGTATTAAGCTAAGTCCTTTGAGTGTTGCCATTTCTGTTTCATATTTCATAATTTGTGGAACATGGATTTAAAGTAAGACAAAAAAAAAAGGCAGAGAAAGACCCACAGAGAAACAGAGAGTGAGAAGAGGGACTGTAGCTTACAAGGGAAAACTGTGCAAAGGTTCAGATCTCAACCTCTTTGGGCTCACTGTGCTCTTACTCCAGTGAAACAGACGGAGCACAAACATGAACACGGGCAGACATTCACAGACGCACACTGTGACTTTTTCTGCATGAGTGAACCTACATATCGCGAGCTGCAGCGGGGGCAGAGGGCAGATGGTGCCTTTGAGGTGGGAGGCTGAATTGTAGAAAGGTAGATGAGGTGTGTGTGTATGTGTGTGTGTGTGTGTGTGTGTGTGTGTGGTGTGATGGAGTGGGGCGTGTTGACATAAAGCTCTGGCTGAGGTGTCTGGAGCACAGCAGCACGCTAAGGTGAGATACAGTGAAAGAAGAAAAAACTGTGTCTTTTAACAGTTTAATCTGTGCATGATGTGGCAGGTACAACACTGAACCACATCCTGTTCCTTAATGATGGTGTCATTCTGTCTCACACACGTAAAAGCTGTTCATGTAATTTCCTGTTCACAGTTTCACATTAATCTCTCAATTAAAAGTAATTTTGTTCTGAAAAAAGAAAGGAAACATTTTCACACTTGATAAAAAGGAAACGCTCAAGCTTTTCCACAAATTCAAATTTCACCCAGCAGCATCATAAGATATGAGGTCACGCCACATCTGAGCCCTCATGCTCACAGGACCATCAGAAAAACTGACTGAAGTTGCTTCAGTGAGGACTCTAAGGTTTATAAAAAGGGTGACTGTGAGACTGAAGGAGCCTCTCATTCAGAAATGTGGGATGAATGGGCCAATGTCTCCATCTAGTGGTCATTTTTTTTTTTTTTTTTTCTTTAGGGAAGCGTTACTGTTTTGATTGGGGAGTCTGTTTTTGCTGGTTACACTGATCACATTATGTATGTAAGAAACCAACATGACCTCACTACTCTCTGTTACAAAAATATTCAGCAGTCTGGATGTTTGTGCAAGTTTATCTCAAACATCAAATTCCTGCCTGAAAGCTGTAGATTTCATTTTAACACAAACTTCATTTAGATGACATTTACTTACAAAGATTACAGAACAGTTTATAATACAATCTTGGCTGGCTAAGTTGGTGTTTTCTGAAACTTTTTGGAATAGGACTTCTTTTTAGATCAAAAGGAAACACTTTAATAAATGAATGAGTGCTAATGAGATTCTCTACGTAAATGTTGTGAATGTCATCTATAATAACAAAAGTATTACAGTGATTTTTGAAGATTTGCAGATTATGATGATGATGATGATGATGATGATGATGATGATGATGATGAGCTGTGTGTTTGACTTTGTTGACTGAGCTGCCATTTTGCCAATTTGCTTTTTTAATAAAGTGAAATGACCACTAGATGGCGCCTCTGCCAACTTCTGAATGGAAAATTGACCCAGTGGAGCACACCATGCTGTTATCAAGGAGGTCTAATATGTAAAACTATGTTAATATGATTTTGATTCAGATTTCCTGCTGCCATTTCTGAGAATGTAAAGGTGGTCAAGTAGAAGAATTGTCTTGCTAAAGGTGAATGTAAACCAATAACAACTGAGTCAAATATGGTGAAATTCCAGTTTAATTGAAAAGTAAGAATCATTAAAGCCTTAATCTGTTACAATCTAGATTACAAGTGACCTGATATGAAAGATACTTAACAAATTGTCTTCCTCATTACCTGATTGATAAAGTTACAGACGTTTATCCACAAGAGACATTTCTTCATCAACTATCTGAGAACATGCCAGCATCTATGAACCATTTCCTCTCCACCTCCTCCTTGCCCAGCTCCCACAGTTTAGTAAGAAGTCGAGACCCATTTCTGGCTGTAGTCAGGAGATACTTCTTATTATCTGGGTATTTTAAGACACTGTGCCTTCCATAAACCAGAGACTGACACAACCGCCCGAGCACCAGCAGGAAGAGGGAATCCCTTTCATCATGGTCAAGCATCATAACGCTCTCCCAGCCGGCTAACACCGCTCCACCGACATCCAAAGGAGTGGGGTTCTCCAGCATCATATATGCAATCATTATTGCCACTTCAAACACAAAGCATCCATTTGTGAGCAGGGAAAAGTCCAGGATGCCTGACACCTCATGATGCCCATTAGCGACAGGCGTAACAATGACGTTCTGATCATTTAAGTCCCCGTGTATTATCCCTGAGTAAGACAAGAAAACACTTTAAATATACTGTAAAGGAAGTAGGTCTGTAAAGTTTCTGAAAGCTGCTACTGGTGTCTGTCAGTGTTGCCAGTGTTGATGTATTTAGCTCTGATGAGTTTCCCCAAGTCGACCCAACTTAAAAATATAATTCATGTACTTATAAATAGATATCCTCTCCTCTTTTTCTTTCTTTCTTTTTTCCTTCACCCACATCACAGCTTGTATGTGGTTGATGTTAGGGTTGTAGTTTTGAATTTAGGCAAACTGGTTAAACCTGCAATTTTTTGTTTAAGCCACTTGGGGGCAGTGCTTACATCATTTTAAGTTGATTCAAAATGCATCACCTATCATGCAAATGCTCAAAATTCTTCAAAACTACACCTTCCCACACTGCTGTCAGTATTAATCATAAATTACAATCTATAATATAAACTCACACATACATAATGAGTGCAGGTTTGTTACCTGCACTTTGTTACCTTTTTGGAAGGAGCTGATTTTGGGCTGCACATGTGATTTAACTTGTTCAATGACTGCTTTAATCACTTCCTGGAGTGGATCTCCATCCATCACTGATAGGTAGCCCTCCACCAGGGGAATGTTGCACAAGCTCCAAAGTGATCTGCCTTTTTGTAAGACATCAAGGTTTGGGGACTCAAGCTGAAAGACACAAATGGCAGAATGCAACAAGTTGAAATTATCCAAGTTTGACATTTTGTACTGTTATGCTGATGTGACTAGACAAGAAGTTGCTTATTATCCTACCCAGTAAATGCAAAGTAGACTGAATCTGGAGTTGTGTTTCTAGGCATGTGACAAAGATTTAATCTCCCTTTCATTTTTCTTCTTCACCAGCTCCATTTAAGCAACTGATTACAGTTGGATATTACTTAGAGTAAACTTTGTCTACTTTTTTCCTCGAAACAGTAATGGGAAAAAGTGATAACAGTTACTTTGTGGACTATGAAACTAAAAATATGAGCTGACAGATCCTGAAAACAAGGCTGAACTGCAAATTAGGTCACAAATCACCCTCAATTTATTTAAACAAAAACAGTAATTAGCATTTTTATGTGAAAGAAGCAGCTCGCCTGCAGGTATGTAGAGAATTATCCCCTGACTGAAGCTCCCCTCAGCTCACTGGAGCTTTTTCCTCCTGTAAAGTTAGTTTGAATCAAACATCTGCTCCAAACTCTGGGTTAATTGGGTTAAAACCTTTAAAGTTACCTGTTGCAGTGTCTTATCCATGGATGCAGCCAGTTTGCCCAAGTTATAAAGATCCCGTGTTGAGACTGGGGATTCTGCAATGGTTTTTCCAGGCAGATAGGACAGCAACCTCACACAGTAGGTTTGAGCACCATGTCCACAGTCTAAGAAGGGCAGATATAGAAACAGCTACAGTTCAGAAATGTGTCATAACTGTATAGTCTGGACATTATCATAGGTGAGTGATTTCATGGTGTTGAATCACATGAAAATGCGTGGCCTGTGTTTTCATGCATTCACAGTGAAGAAAGCTGGTGCTGGTTTCACAAACTTAAGTTGTCAACAACTGTAAAGTTTTTTTTTTCCAGAGACGTGTAATAATATTAAAAACACCGTCACTAAAATCATCACTAAAAAACCTTTACTGTTACCTATTTCCTCCATACTCATGAGCTGCCCTGTGGTGGTGGACACAGTCGTCTGAGCAGGAAATCCATGCTGGCGTAGGAAGGACATGGCGAGAGTCTGCACCCCCACCAGGGTGCTGTCCTTACTCTGATCTGAGTTCAGGATCTTCAGGACATACTTGGTTCCCTCCTTGTCCACCACAAGGAAGTTCTGGTCGATGTAACTGGGCAGGGTGGTGATCTCAGTTACCGTCACTCCATAAAGTTTCAGTGTCAGATCGGTTGCCTGTTGCAGGGTGAGTGCTGGCCTTGGATTGACTGCTGTGCTATTATCTGCAAATAACAGCAAAATAGCACAAGACAGTTTTGCATAAATACATGTACTTTCAGAGTGAAACAGTGTGGATAGTTTGGCCAGCTGTGGATTCATGAAAAACAAAGGATTCATTAAAATGAATGAAGGGTGGAATGAAACCTTGCACAGGAAGATGCAAGTCTGACATGACCCTGGTATGTTGTGTAACAAACTCTCCACCCAATGTCTTTTTCATAAGATAAACTGATTCTTGCAAATGTGTTGGGAACCTAGATGGGACTGGGGATGCAAAACCTGGTCTTTGATGTGAGTGCTGTGCATTTTGTACACCTCCCATCCACCCAAATCATCTTTAAGAGACTCTGTTAGTGTTGATAAATAAGTTTTTTTTATACCATCACAACAATGTGAACTTGAAATTTAGGATAAAGAAACTACCATGCATGGTATCAAGTTGTTTATAATGTTACGGATGAAATAAAATTCAGATATTGAAATTATTAAAATACTGAAATAAATAAAAATAAATAAAAATTAATAAATAATAAAATTCATGAAATAAAAATTCATGAAATAAAGTATTTCAAATCCAAAGCAGGTTAGTTTATTTCAGTGTACAGCTGGGCTTAGCTTGAATGATCGAAACAGTTCTGATCAATATTATATTTAATGGCTAATAGAAATTATCTTTGGAAAACACAATACCTACAATTTAGTTATTCCCTATATGTAATTCCCAAGCCTTCCTCAGACAACATCTCAACACTTACAGAGTTCACAGGACATGAACTGACCACTGATTAATGTTGACTTCATACACAACAAAGACTGTGATGAAAATAAGTGATCTGCAGCAGAATACTGAATGAAAGAATAATAATAATAATTTAAAAACTTCCTCCTCATTCAGTCCTCCAAACACCAGGTTTTAACAGGAGGAACAGGAGAAAACATTAGTCAGTTAATTTCACAGAAAACAAGGAGACTTACCCATCATGAGACAGTGAGGTGGAGATGCTGACAATACAGAGTGTGAAAGCCACAAGCTTCTCGACAAATTTAAATTTTTACAGGTTTTACAGGAGAAGCCCGTAAAACCAGATCCCCACTACGATCCCCACCAGTCCTTTGGACTAACGTTTTTGACACAGTCTGAAGAGGACTAATAATATATCATCTGCTTTCAGGTGAAGGACATTTATAAATAAAATGCATTATCATTAATATTATTGTTATTTTTTTATAGTTTGGTTTCATATTTTCACTCTTCCTGTAATCCCAAAACAATGTGATTCCTTGTCATTAACAGAGACCACCGCTATGTCTACAGTGAACTCGTAAACATACTGCAGCCTGGAGAAACGTTGTGCTGGTATGTCATGTGAGCAGCTTTTATAAGACACAGTTAACAGTTAATGGTGATTTAGCACAGTGATTTTATGTACTGTTCACAATTTGTAAGATACTTAAGGGAGGTCATCAAACCAAACACTGCACAGTATTTACTTAATATGAGGCTGTTAAAGAACTGTGTGCTACTGAGATGGTCATGGTCTTTGTTTTTAAGCAGCTGCAGACTTCATATCTCTCTCCACTCTCACAATTCAATGTTTTAGAAACTTTTTTTTTTCTGGCAAACAGCCACAAGTCAGTGGCCAACATCCACACAGTGTGAGTTTAATATCAGCCTGTGGCAACATAACTGACTTCCTGTCTCCATAGAAATCGTGGTGATTATTACAGGTTAGCAAGTGTAATGATACACTATTGTACTTCAGATAGTGGTCTGTCACCTCATCTGCCTTTGGCAAGGAAGTCAGATGCAACAAGTAAATCTTGATGAACATAATTTGTCCATTTGTAAATTTTACAATACTGCCTGGATTGGAAGGAGCACGTGAGGTCCACTAGAGGGCAGTATAACATCAGAGTTTTACCAAGAATTGCACAGACTTGATAGACTGCAGAGTGCACAACCACTTCAGCTTAAAAGCACCTTTCTAGCTAAATTTACCACACTGATGGTATGAAATCAAATTAGAAAAATCCAGTATCCACTATGTGAAATAAATGTAGCTCCTTGCTATAGGTGTTCTGCCAATTAAATGTTCTGAAATGCAAAGTGTGATGTCAAAGTCAGTAAGTTACATTGAATGGGTTTTAATATTCCAGGGGATCTTTTTGTGAAGCTAATAGGTATGTGAGCATGTATAACAATGTAAAAGTTAGAACTCAAATGTTTTGAATCATAAATGTGATGAAGCCCTTGGCTGTAAGACTAAAGCAAACAGTGATGCATCTGCAGCTTGAAGAGCTTTTGCAGTTTTGCAGGCTTTTTGAAACCATTTTGAGATGGTGGAATGTGTTTGTGGTTTGTCATGTGAGTCTGTTGCGACATTTATGCTAATAAGCCATTTTAAATGCTTCACAATTTAAAAGCACAGTCTGTGGTCCTGATGTAATTTAGTTTCAAATCTCAGATATGTATGTGACTTTTCCTCCGCACTACCTCCAGTCTGCATGTCAATGTGTCCTTAGGGCAAGCACCGAACCCACACTTGCCCACCAATGTGCCATCGGGTATGATGATAGTTTCCAATAAGCCTGTCTGCAAACAGTGCTGTATGAATGTGTGTGTAAAACGATGAATGCAACAAACAGTGTAAAGCACTTTGAGTGGTCCAAGAGACTTGAAAAGCACCATATGAGCGCAAGTCCATTCACTATTTACTATAGAGGCTAGTCTAGTCCAGTAGTTCTTTAGTTTAATTGTTAAGCCAGGCTCCTGGGGAACTACAAATCAAAGAAGAGGCGTAGTCTTTTCAAATTCTACTCAAATACATTTTTTTCTGTCTTCAAACATGTAGCCATTTCAAAGATGAGGTCAAAGACTGGACAAATCAATTATTTACCTAGACAACAAATAAAGATTAGAAAATTGTAGTGTGGTAAATTTTAACCAGTTGCACACCCTAGCAGTTACACAATGTGCTTCTGACATGCAAGGTGGTCTCACTTGGCTTGTGCTGTTCTTATAAATATTAAACTGACTGATTTATGACAGTGCATGACAGCATGGTGACCATGGGTATCACTAGACCTCTTTTACTGGGGCACAGGTGCCAGGATAAATGAGCTGTACCCCAGTATAAATATGATATAAGTGGTAAACTCTAATACTTAAAGAATAAACAAAGTCAGTTCAGAGTCAGACTGAGTTGTGCTTCAGTAGAGCTTAATGGCTAGCAACGCTCCTGGTGGTGACATACACCTCACTGCTTGTTCTTTCATGTATTTCACCTACAATATAGAGCAGTCAACAGTAATAATAGCATTTAGATTATTTAGATATCAGATAGTTGCAGTTACCTGTCTCTAGTGTGTAAGGTTGGTCTACTTCTCAGTCTTTTTTTCAGTTCACATGAAATGTGCTAGGTTCACACACTTATGACGTAATGCTATAACTGATCCTCAACACCAACACACACATGCATGGTTTGTATAAACATACTGAAAAAAAAGAATTAACACTCTTAAGAAATTATTTTTTTGTTTATTTAGATAAAAGGAGAGGTATAAAAGCATGACCATTACCATTTGGGCCCAGTTAAAGCATCAAACATATTTCTAAAGTTGTAGTGTTGTCTAAATGTCTAAATGTTGCACTGAAACAGTTTTTGTTACTGTATGGATGACTTATATTGCAAGACTGATAATCTGGTCCTATGATTTATAGCAATTTATTGACATGTGACCAGACCTTTAAATTTATCTGATAAAACTTAGCTGTCAAGGCACAAGACGTGTTGCTGGGGATCTTGGAGCAAGTTGTGTTTTGTCTCACGGCCCCTTGACCTTTGCACTTTAATACCATTAAAAACATACAGTAAAAAGAGGATTTCCTACAGTCAGTATGCATCATGTGTTGGTGGATTGTAGTGGTTGTAGCAATTACAGACACAGTGGCAGTGACCAAAACTGCTCCCATGTTCACTCATTTATACCCGGTAACTTATTATAAAAACAGTAGATTGGTATATTGCTTCATTACTGTGCTGTCATTGAACCATTCATTTCTGCCACTATAAATTGCCAAGCAAAAAACTCACTCTACATTATATGGGGTGGTGGACACCGTTTAGGTTGATGGGCTATGAGTAAAACTTCTCTAGCTTAGTCAAAATGTATGAATTGAGTGCCCGTGGCCTGTTACCATACAGAGGAGCACCTTGGTACAGAAGCCCAGTGTATGAGCCCAAATGACTTTAGGCACTTATTAAATATGATGCAGTTGCTTAAATGTAATCACTGACTAGACGACTGACTCTTCCTGATGCGTTATGGGGTGTTAGGTAGAGTAGAGGTAAAGTTGCATCAGTACAGTATCGAAAATTACCTCATTATTTTTTAATCTACCTTATTCCTTATTCTCATACAGTATTATGGTTTTACCTGGAAATACTATCCATTGTCTTAAACTAGTGATCATAAAAAAATGTAGCTCATCTAAGCAAAAGGCTCAGTTCTCCTTTTATGCATTTAAAATTCATGATACCCTCTCACTTTCCTCATTTTTTGTCACCGAACTGAGCAGCACTCTGAAACCAAACATTCTCCACATGCTCCCTTCCGAGCTCCCACAATTGACGGAGGATGGAGACGCCCCTCCTGGATGAAATCATCAGATACTCTGTGTTTTCAGGATGCAAGGTCACAGAGTAACGAGCTAAAACCAAAGACTGACAGAAGCGGGACAGCACCAGCGCGTACAGACACTCTTTCTCCGCCACTTCGAGTGGGAGGATGCTTTCCCAGCCTGCGAGGACCGGTCCACCCACCTCAATAGGGTTGGGATGCTCCGTCATCATATACATGATAGTAATGGCTAGCTCGTGGATGTAGTAGCCGTTGTGCATGTCCCCGAAGTCAAGGATGCCAAAGATCCTGTAGCCATCACTTTCATCAGGTTGCACGAGTATATTGAGGTCATTGAAGTCGCCATGGTTAATGCCTTGGAGAAGAAATAAATAAAATAATGAATATCATTATCCCTCATGTATACAATAACATATCTCATCTGTTAAGCGTAGACGAGCTGCTAGCGAGAAATATTAAAACAAAGTGAGAGTGTTGCTATGACTCCCTGCTGCACAGCTTTTAAATACATATGAATATTGTGACTAGATGTGTCAAAATACATGAATTTGTGCTCACCCTAAACAATTTCACTTTGCCAGTTTAATAATAACATTCACCTCTCATGGGAGAGGGAATCTAATGAGAGGACATCATACTCACACTTGCGGAAATTGGGGCGTTTCGGGACCACGGAGGTCTTGAACATATCAATGACAGACTTCACAACTTCATGAAGAGGATCTCCATCTAGTACATAGAGGTATGCTTCTAGGAGGGTGAGGTTGGACAGGTTCCATATGAACTTCTCCCTCTGCAGAGCACTGAGATGAGGGTGTTCCATCTGGAAGTTAAAAATCAACAACAAAAAAACAGAATGATTCTATCAAGCAGAGAGCAGCAAAAAAAGCTACAAGGTAGACATAAAAGGTGTTTTAGCAAGATTAGCAAATCTTGGTGCCTGCACATTTGATGAATAATAAACAAATGAAAATGTGGGTGAAACTTTGGTGGCATAATACCAGCAGCAGCAGATGTTGTCGCAATTTAATGGAACAGTGTTCTGGGGTTTTGTCATAATATTGATTTAAAACAAAGTAAATGATTTGGCAGTGTCACATTAGTGTCACTTTTATACCTTTTGCAAGATTTGGTCCATTCTGGCTGCCGTCTTCCCAGTTTCATACAGTAACTGTGGCGTTAAAGGAACCTTGGAAAGAGTAGTTCCAGGCAGATAAGTCAACAGCCGCACCAGGTACTTCTGACAGCCATAGCCGCAATCTGACAAAGGCAAATTCACGGATTAGTATTACAGCCATTTCCCATACTCCTAGTGTTTATAAAGTATCAGTTGTGGCTTTGCTAGAGGCAAGACTCATCATCAGAAACCTTTTCTTGCCTTGAGGCTGGATACAGTACAGCAGTGTACATCCTATAACAATTGAGCTGTTCATCAATTATCTTCATGAGCTCTCTCTCAAACACCTAAACCAAACATTACATCGTAGTGGAAGTGTGCATGAAACAAAAAGCAAAGTTCTATTTTTTTTTTTTTTTAAATATTATCAACTGTGCATAAAAACCCAAATATGCTTTAAAATACCTGTCAGTGTCAACTGATTCTTTTCTAGTGTTGTCGCCACATTCACCCTTTCACTCACACGCCCTTTTTAACACTAACCCTAACCCTGCTATAAATACCTGTCACTAGGGCTGGGTAAGTAATCACTGAAAGCTACTTGTCTACACCTGTCATACTGAATTGTTAAGTAGTAGAAAATATTTACACCCTTTCGAGTAATTCTGACTCATTTGACCTTTAAGGCGTTAAAAAATCCTTCTACTTGTGTATCGACAGTGTCAAATTTCATTAATTGTATGCATGTATTTAATAGATTCTTATCCTCATAGATTTGCACTTAATTGATGTGATTGAAAGAATGATTTAGTAGTGCCCACAACCTGATGTCCTCCACCCAAGACCTCCAGCTGTTTCAGCAAAGAAGTGTTTACATACATCCTAATGTCACTCCTATACACTGTTGTTGTTTTGTGTTGTTTTTGTAATTCAAACTACATGTTATTTTGGGGGAGAATGCTGACTGAGAAAATGCTATAAATCATACTGACATCAGTCAAGACAGAGTTAAATAAATGTAAACCTGGCTGACAGTTGCCTGCACCCAACTATCTATATAAATGTATTCTTTCATAAACAATATATGACATCTGCGTCTGTCTTCCTTCAACAGTGAGACTGGTCTCATACCTATCTCCTCCAGACTCATGAGCTGCCCCGAGGTGGTGGGCAGGGCTGTCTGTGCAGGGAGTCCATTCTGGTGCAGGAAAGACATGGCGTACGTCTGTACCTCAATCAGGCCGGGGTTCTTGCTGTCCTCTGAGTTCATGACCTTGAAGACGTACTCGCCACCCTCCTCGGGCGCCACGTAGAAGTTCTGGTCATCGTAGCTGGGCAAAGAGCGAATTTCTGATGGCGTCAGCTTGAAGAGCCTCTTGACCATCTCAGACACCTGAGACTCACTGAGGTTGGGCTTGGCATGCTTCTCTGCCATCAGGGCTGAAAAGAAAAGAGGAAAATGTACAAAACAAGAACATGGATTTTGAATTGTTTCAAATAAACTGTTCAGTCTAGAAGCTACATGACTCTCTAAGAATCCAATTAAATTCCTAGTTTCCACTGTGCAATTTTTTCTAAATGAACAAATATTGTTGTTGTTATTGTTGTGGCAGTAATGATGATTGTTAGAACTGTTCCCACCAGGACGTTTAAAGGTCGCTTAGATCCCCCTTCAAAAACTCTTGTGCATGAAAAATACTCGAACTATGGGAACACGTGATGGAAAGTGTCCTTGTTTTCTGACATATGGACAGTTGCCTTGACCTGCGCACCCAGCCAGCCACACACACACACACACACACAAGATCTTTAATATCTATAGTGACAGTGCTCTGATGTAAAATGAAAAGGGGGACACGCCGGGGCTGCAGGAGTTGGCAAGTTTCCTTACGTAGCTGTGTGTAGGTCCGCCTAAGGTGCCGTCCAGTTTATTTTGTTCCTGCACGAAACAGCCACGTGAAAACAGACAGATATGTTATTATTAATGCACACGTGTCTGTGGACCTACCTCAGGCTCCGTGGAAGCACCAGATGAATGATTACAGGGAACTCGGTACGATGCGTATCTGCTGTATACACTGCACAGGCAGAGGACTTCCTCCTCTACTTCGTTTCACATATATGGCAGGCTCTACGCTGCGCTGTAGCGCAATACTGCCCCCCACAGACCAAGCTGCGCTGTTGACCCTGTACCTACGGGTGAAGAGATCACAAGACTGCTCAACAAACAAGTTGGAAAAATCCTCTCAGAACGAGCAAATGATCTTGGAAAGAGCAGAGTAAAGATCCAGATGGGACAACTCCCCCAGGTTGTGCGTGCATACGTGTGTGTGTGTGTGTGTGTGTGTGTGTGTGTGTGTGTGTGTGTAACATGAGAATACAAAATGCTGGGCTGTTATCTATTTATCTTTTTGTTTTTAGTGGCCACCACATGTCCATTAACTTAAAAAAATGCATCTGCTGATCTGCACATATGCAGATATATTCATTTCTGCAGATATGCAGATGATCTGCTGAAGAGAGCTGAAGATGAACCAGCTCCATCCCAAACCCAGTTTTCCCAGAGGCTGGATCCTTCGATCCATACGCTCCGTCTGAAATTTATTTACACACTTGTAAACATGACTGCATGGAAGGTTTCCACTGCACTTGTGAGCAAGCAAAGATTTTGTATGCAGCTGCTTCGGATTCAGGGAGAAATCAGAAAGGAGGGGGGCACCAGACAGACCCAATCATGTTATCTTGTTCAAGGTCAATGTTTAAGTTTTTAAAAGGTGAGATGAAGATCATTCTTCTATTTCCTCAGGTGAAACTAGAAAATGCCTCACTGACAAAGCTTCACAGCGGCTTCTAACTGCCTTTACCTGGGCCTGATCCAGTTCACTGAATTAGGTCCAGCAGTTAATCCAGAGATAACACACACAGTATAAAGATTATCTAATCATAAATATGAGTAATATGAGTTTTCCATTTCAGCTTTTCATCCATCTACACACAGAAATGTAAGGACCGTCACTCTTTCTAAGCATCACCCTTACAGAAAAAGATATTAAGGGCAAAGATCAGGAATTAACTTTTAGAAATAGAAATCCTGAGTTCCCTCTTATCAGCGCTCTGAACAACTTAGTGTAAAGGCCTTTTGATTTTGACAGAACAAATGGGCGGTAGTGCCATCATACGCAAAGAAAGATCAGCCAATTTGTGAACTTTTTCAAAAATGCCATTTATCATTGCATGATTGAAAACTGAACTAATGGCCGAGCCGTGGGGTGCACCATGTCAAATCTTTCCGAAAAAGCTCCCCCACCTCTCTCCTGAATAGGCCTATGACGGAAATCCTTTATCCAATAAAACATTCTGCCATTAATACCCGCACCTTTCAGCATCGTGATGTTGCTCTGTCAATATTCAATAATACCTCTGTTACAGTTTTCTAACCTAGGTAAATATCTTTTCTAAAATCCTAGTCTTAAACTGTGCAGAATACGTATTTTATAGGACATATAGGAAAGACAGGAGAGATGTAAGGAAAACTCATTTTTAGTTGTTTAAAATGCACAAAGTGAAGCAAAAGAAAGATTACAGAAATTCCCCACTTAAAGAGGACAGAACACAGATATAGAGCCAAATTAACATTTGCAGTTACCGGTATGTAGCGTTTGCTCAAAGCTCTGGACTTGTGAGTTTTGCTTGTTAGATCTTCCACTTGTTAGATAATACACACCTCTGAATTTTCCCTGCAGGTGAGACAGACCTTTTTGTGGACTGGCTCACTGCACATGTCACTCAGTTACTAAAAATAAAATTGCTGTTGAGTTGAACTTTCCCCTAAGTACAATGTTATCTTAACTATTTCTGATTAGACTGAATCAACAGCAGTGTCTAAGAGGTCAGGTCGATAGACAGATCACTCACTGAAATCACCCACTTAGCACATACATGTGAACATGTTTACTTATGGAGAGCCCCATATAGATTATGTATTTATATACTGTCTGTGTGTGGGAGTGTGCATATTGTGAGCTGAATGGTGATTTGTGTTTTTTCAAGAAGGGCAGACATGTGCATCTGTCTAGGTGCGTGTGTATGCATTAATGCAGAGCACATTACGTCTGTCTACGTTTTCTTATCACAGCTCCCACATGCTGCCTGTGCAGCTGGAGCCTGAGGTTCAGCAGTCATCATAGACCACCTGTCAAAAAGCATCCCCACAACATGGAGGAAAAATGTCAGCTGGTCACCCAGTACTGAAGCCGCTTTTGTTACTGCATGAGCTGGCCAGCCTATCATAGCTAAAGCATCTTCACTTTATCCCATCGCCTTCCCTTTTACCCAGCTGACGGTGTCTATAATTTCATTTTTAAATGACATTTATATTCCCCTTTCAAAGTCAGCATGGATTACCCTCAACAGAGACAGTTTTTATCAAATGAAGGACACTGAACCCTTTTCAGACAGGAATATTTTTTTCTATAAATGCACAGCCCCTGTACCACAGAAGTAGTTTTTTTTAAATACACGCAAAGTTACTGAATGAATAAGAGATTCCAGATCAGCAAGACATCAAGAGAGATGGTCAGTATATTTAACCACAGACAAAAAGAAAAGGTTTCAGCTTGATCGTTGACAACTAGAGTCAGGGACTCAAGATAGGACTGTATCCTGTGGGCATGTGTTGCATCTGGACTCATCTAAAGCAGAAATCTACTGTATAAACATGCCACAAAGCAGGATGATGTGAACTATGGGTTGTATCTACGATCCCAAGCAAATAAATGCCACAACAAAAAACCAAAGCAAGCAGCTTGATTCATTTGATTTATTTGTTCATTTGTATGCAGCAGTGAAACTGTCGTTAAGTTTAGTTCAGTTCAGTTCATTATCCTTTATCTACCCCCGGAGGGCAATTCAGTTTCCACAGACCAACTAACACTCTAGTACCACATCACATTCACTCAGTTACTTAGGGCATATTTTGTAGACCTCTTTGCATGGCACATATGGGTAAAGTGCAGGGAGTATATAATCGTATATTGCAACAGTCAAAGTATAAGTAAGTAAGTGTAAGTGCCTACTATTTTGAATAAATACTTCCCTTATTGATCACAGTTCTGGTTTTTACTGAACCATGTTTTAAGCTGTCTCTTAAATGAAATGTATGTTGTGCTGTCTCTTATTGCCCATGGGTAAGGTATTCCATGTTGTACAGCCATCAATACATAGGACTTTCTGTGTTTCTGAACTGTACCTCACAATCCCCCTTTGAGGCTGATTCACCTCTTCGTATTATTGTTAAGGTGTTGGCCCCCACCGAGCACACAGAGAACCCCTCCTACATCACACTGCAGATCAGACACAGCACCTAATTGATTGCTGTGGAAGTTTGAGAAAGGAATTAACAACATACACTGTTCGCCACCTCATTCTACACATGTCCTCATTTTATACGATTTAATCTTCTTGGTACAATTACCTTAATTGTCTTCACATTTATTTAGAAAGTGCAATAGTGTGATGATGCCTGTTTGATTTCACTGGAGATTTAAAATCTTTCTGCAAAAGTGAGACTGAGAAGACAGAGCAAATTAGATGCAAAACTGTGATACCAAAGGGAAAACCAAAGGGATTACATTTTACATCCTCTGCACATGCAAATCACCATGCACGCCACCTTTGACTATTTCACTCCTGTTGCTGGATATCAATAAAAAAAGAAAGACATATGGAGAATGATTTCTTTTTTTACTCTCCATGAATGTTTTACTTTGACATCCACTGGATATGGCACTGTAATTATTATACTTTAACCCAGCGGGCGGCTCAATCTCACAGAATATAACTGCAGAATATAAATTTAGTTCATGGCTGATCACTTGTGGAACAACATGTGAGTGGTTTCCATGCAATAATTTCTCTGAATTTCTCTGTATGGGCAGAATATTTTACATGTATGATATAGAAGTAGTGTCTTTCCTTTGCATGTAGGTGTATCTGCCAATACACACCAGGTGGCTGTTTACTCTAGACTCAATAACTGCCATAGAAATAAAGACAGTGTGATGGTTACACATTCTGGGAGGCATCAGGAAGGCTGAACACACACTCTTGTGCCCATGTAGGCCTGCTGTATGTTGGGTATAGGGGATTCATTATGATGCTCTCTGCGTATTATTTATCATGTTGCAGTGTTTCAATGCCACAACAGTGCATTGCCACAGGCGACCCATCCCTTAAGGCTTGCTTATTCTAATAAATCAAATTCCCATTCATTGGGAATGCACAGTTATACCATCATCTAATATCAATGTCAGTCTTTTGAGAGGTTGGGGTTGTGAAGTGCTCATCAAAAGCCCCAAACATGATACATGATGCATTATGAAGGATTTGTTTTTCAGGAAAAAAAAAATATATCTTTATATGATGTGACTTATTGTTTATGTTTGAAAATATAGGAAATATATACCAAATGTAAGATGTAAGGAGAGTGGAATATTATGAAATATTAAGAGTGGATCACAAATAGTTTTGCAGGATATTCTGGTGTACAAACTGCATTTTCAAAGCTGTAACACCACACATGAAGGAAACTGCAAGGTTCTCTTTCAAGTCATCAAACAGAACTACAGTGTATCATTTTAAAGGATCTGGACAAGACCGCAACCAAACTAAATAACCTCCGCAGAGCATCAAGAGTACACAAATCACAGTACTGTTACCATCAATCCCAATATTATATGAACTTGAAATTGACTATAATAACATAGAGTCATATACTCCATGTTTATGACTGAACCTTGACGCCTGCTAAGGGTGATAATAATATACAGTGCAGTGAACTGTAAGGCTACGTCACCCTCCTCTCTTTATCATTCTCTAATCTCAAAGACGCTGTGTATTCTCATTAAGTTAATGAAATTTAAATAAGGGCATGCACAAGAATGTACTCCTCATGTGTCACCGCAGCTTAATTGTGTCTTGTGGACACATTTCAAGATTTCATAACTCTAAGTGCTGCTCATATCTTGTAGCTCAAGGCTGAAAGATTAATTACCGTTTATTTCATGTCTTCAAACTTGAGGGCGGATCTAAATGGCACCCCAGTGGATATCAAGGTATCCAATTAGCAAACAAGTGCTGAATGTGAGGTTCACTTAAAAATGACTATAAAGTCAAATGAGCCAAGTGTCTGCAGTAATTATGTGGAAAAATTCTGCATCTTTATGCAAACATGAAAAAAATCATCATCAATGATTGGCTTAACATAGATGAACATAGATGAATCAGAATGAAGCTACAGTGCTAAGCTAACAATGTTTTACAGTAACTGACAGACAAGTCCAAACCATGAAATTAGAGGTGACTGAAAATATATCATGTGTCTCAAACTACTATTTGCCTTAGTGAATGAATGTTTCAACATTACATAATCAGCTTTGGTGGACATTTTTGCACAAAAATAAAACATGAACTGAAATAATAAAGACATTACAAAGAACAGTGTCTTAATAGTGTGATGTTTGAAATATAGAGAAGCCTTCAAACAATCTAAGGCTTTTTTTTCGGACACAGGAGATATCTCTCAAGGCTGGAGGTTTTTCTTATGGGTCCACTCACCACTTTTTTCTTCAGCCTGATTCATAATTGAAATCACAGTCAAGATTTAGTTGCTATTACAGCTCCACACACTTCCCAAACCATAGTTCTCTCATCTCTCTGAACACTGGTTTCATTTGCCAAAGGAGTAAAGAGGAGTGGGGTTACAGTGCAAAATCTCAGCAGGATCAATTATAGGTGAAACTCGTTGCTCAGAGAAGAGACTGAAGAAAGGCCTTCACAGGTTTCTCTATTAGATTTGATTTCCCATTTTGCCTGCTGCTGAAAGCAACAAAGGAAGAAAGAGAATGGCAAATGTGGCAAAAGGGCAGTTTGAAACAAGCAGGTCAAGGCAACAGCCACGTTATGGTTCCATGGGATCCCATAAGAGATCATGCTGCAGTTAAAAAAAAGCAAGCACAGCTGCTGGAGGGAAGATGGCAAGTGGGAATTACAAAAGCCTCTGAGAAACTTAATTTCAGGTTTTTAGTCATAGACTGATTTTTAGCCTTACTGAAAAACTGTCAATGAGTCCAAACTGTGTCTTTGTTGGTCAGTCACTGGGTCACCATTCACAAACACTGACATTTTGAATGAACAACCACCTGGGTGTCACTCAAACACTTTTGCACAAAGGTTTTATATTCTGTAGAAAGACTGCTGAGAGGCAATGCATTCATTCACACATGAAGTTTCTGAGAAAATGATGTGGTGGTACTACACACAAAGAATTACTCATCCCTTTCATAACTTGATCCCCAAACTTTCAAAAGTGACCTTTTATGATATGAAATTTGTGTCACCGGTTCACACATCAGTATAGCTTGTAACATTGCTCCAAAGTGAACAAGTCCAGAGACTGTTTTACACAACAGTGTCACCATGAGGGGAGGGAGGGAGAGAGACATAAAAATTCAAATGCATTGTGTGTAGCCTCCATCTGACATCTGTCTCATATTCATAAACTGGCTTTCCCCTCCTCACTCATGACTTGATCATTTGTCCTGTGAGCAACACGTATCCAACACGGCAGCTGTGACACAGACACTGTTTACTCTAAACATTAATGCACTGTATATTAATATCCTCCAGGAATCAAGAAGAGCAAGCACCATGATCCAGTCACTGTCAGGTCACGGGTTTAAATACAGTATACAGTACACACAAAAACCATACATGAACTATCCCACAAATCATCCCTCGCACTTCAACATTAAATGACTGTAGAATTAAACCTATTTCTCTTTTCCTTTGCTTGGATCAGGTGGATCTGGAAGGAACCAGTTTTAGGTGTGAAAGGTACTAGCTGCATGTTCATGAGAATACCTAACTGTTGTAGAGGTTGAATCTGCAGCCAAGGGCATTAACAGGCAACTCATCCTGGGTGACATCAGTCTATCTACATAAGCAGTTGATGAACTGATCCTGTGGGGCAAAACCTGTCTCCTTGATCTCCCAGCTGAGCCACCTTTTTTAGCCATTGCCTACTTTTTGATTTGTGAGGTCTATATGCCATGCTGATGGCTGTCCTTATTGAATACAAAAGGGTGAGCAGCCAGTTAACGTTTTTGCATTTCTATTATTAGCAACACTAGAGGCAAAGAGATGGCTCTTTGAGTCTAGACTGAAATATAACTATTACATAGATCAGCATCAAACTTTGAAGCCTATCATCTTACTCCTCCTTTACTGCCACAAGCAAGTTTTACTTTTTTTTGTGAAATGTCTTGACAACTACTTATCCAAGGACACTTCAACATCAAAACTGGAGGAACTGAACCACTGACATTCAAATTTGTTGACAATTCGCACTTACAAATGAATCTTATATTGATTAAAGGGATATTCCAGCATAAGTTTAACCCAAGTTCTAACACACCGTGAGACCAAGTCGAGAGATCTTTAGTTGTCGTGACTTCAGGACAGACAGCCAGATAACAAAATACTGCTGTCTTTGTAGCCAAGAGCCAACCGCAATCAAAAAAGCCACTCAGAGCAACAAATAATGCTCAGAACAGCACCATACTTTGTCAACAGTACAAATAGGGTCCCAGAACATAAAACAAGGCATCAAACATCTCTTAACTTTGCCTGGTTTCTATTGAAAAGAGAAAACACAACTCACCCACTCTCCTCCAGCCACTTGCAAGTTGTAGGAAAGCCCTGACGAGTCGATTACCAAATGCATCAGTGTTCCTGTCTTCCCTATCTGTTTCTTACAATAACTAGTGAGTGTTGACAAGGAAATCAACGGAGTTCAGTTGCTCGGTCAGCAAAGCGTGCGTGCAAACTAAACGTCACTGGACTCCTTACTTTCTTACTGCATTCAATAATCGACTTGTTAGGGCTTCTGTGTTCGTAGGAAGCAGCTGGAGGAGAGTAGGTGAGTTCTGAATAGAAACCAGGCAAGGCACAAGTGTTTGATGCTTCATATTGTACAGTATTTTATATATATATATATATATATATATATATATATACTGTGTCAATGAAGGTTCTCATTAATTCAAGTTAAGGATGTGCGGCAAAAACAGAATTAAACAGCAAATCTATTTCTCGCCTAGATGGGAGGATGGCATGATTAAGCATGAAAAACTGAGCCACAGGAGCATATAGGTATCTCCCTTGCAGAGCTTATCATATCTGTGGCTGTAGTCCATAAATCAGCTACCACAGTAAACCATCTTTTTTTAATGGATGCTAGATTAATGCACACCAGTTATCACATTTTATAGACCATCGCCTTCATATACATTGTGGTTACTGCAGCAGCCTCAAGAACAGATATACTATCCATCATTAATATTCCAGTGCCTGCTGTGATGGTGAGACAACTAAAGTTTCAAGCTGAAACTTGAATGGATATATTCACATTTGTCAAAAATGAAAGAAAAGCACAGATTGTAAGCTGTGAATGATTACACTGAAGCTGCTTTCAAAACATCAACATCAACAAACATCAACATCTGTTCTGACAGACATGTTTGAGTGTTCGGACAGTAATGTTTGGACAGTTATTTCATGTGGTTATTCTCCCTCCTGTTTTAGTCCAGTTTTCCTCCTTGTGACCATTTGCCCTGCCCTAATATTTTTCACCTATGTACTATTACTGTTGCCTCACTTATGTACTATTGCCTCCGTTGTGTATTTAAGTCTTTGTCTTCTCCTTTGTCTGTTAGTGAGTTCTTGTTTTTGAATGTTCCCTGTCTTTTGCTGCAGTGTTTTGATTTTCTATTTTATTTATGTTTAACATCTCCAGTCCTCCTTGTGCTTCTGTTTGATGGCATTGGTTTCTGGCCTGGATTCATTTATTTTCCCAGTTTCATAAACCTTTTTCACATATGGCCTTGGATTGTCAGCATAATCGCATTCCTTAGACCTTCAAAATATGACACTATTGATATAGTTCATGGGACTTTGTTAGGTGAGCTGGGCAGACCCATGGATCCATGGGTACTTCAAACTGCCTGCTACTTCAAACTGCCTGCCTTTTTTACCAGAAGAATCACTGAACTGCTTCTACACTCCTCTCACCGATTCCCCCATTCCCTCATCAGCTCCCCTGTGTACTGGTCTTTTCCCACTGCCAGAATATGTATGTGCTATACACCTTAGCTTCTCGGTGTACTGTTCTCTGACTTTTTCAGCTTGACTCTTTGTACTTTGTTTACCTGCTTTTTTTTTCATCCATATTTTATCACAAGTAAAACTCTTTAATGCTCTTGATTCAATTTTCTGAGAACTGAGCCATTCAATCAACCAACCACAGATATGTGTCTGTTGAAAGCTACCTCATGAGCCTAACACTGGATAAAGCAACTGGTTCAGCTCGCTACACTGTCTGGATGTTAAGGTAAGATAAGGTGCATGTTGCATTGCTTAGCATAAAACAAAGAGATGGGGTTAAGGATTTATTTAATTTCTGGAAACGTATATCTCAATTCCTGATACATAAACAATGCAAGGAAGCACACTAGATGATTTGCTATTAAAAGTCAAAAAGTATGAACCCACCTCATACAACTTTAACCTCACACCTGACAGACACATCAACTATTGAGAATGGTCTTGCTCCCTTTAACCTCCAGACATCTCAGCCAGCTGATATATGAAACAGAAATAATGGATTGAACTAAAAGGAAAAGCCATCATGCTGTCATGGCCATAGCAGACCTTATGCCAGCACCATGGTGCCCAAAACAAAAAAATGGACATGAGAGCTCAATGTGTCACCCTCTAAATTTCTATCACTGTGAATGGACATTAAAATGTATGTAACTGGACATTGGCATTTCAATATACCATTCAGTTCTGTTCTGTACTTATGACAAGCTCCATTTTACACATTACCATTCTTCTGTCATTATCTAGCCCAGCTGGATTCAAACAGTATTCTGACAACATTGTCTTCTTTCCATGTTTTCCTCTTAAGCTCCCGGACAGAGCAGGGCAATTGAAAATATAACATCTTAACATTGTTAATATTAGAGAGAGAGAGAGAGAGAGAGAGAGAGAGAGAGAGAGAGAAGAGGTCAGTGTAATCATTTATTAACATGCACTGGACTTGTCAGGTTAACATCTGCTCAGGAGTGATTCATTATTCATGAAAAACAGAAATGCTATGCGATATCTGTGCACTATTCAATTATTCACTCTTATCAGCTGCCTCAAATGAGGAATACTGGAAATTCATTAAAAATGCCAGGTAATCAAATTACTAACCAGTGTCAGTGAATAGGCAATCAGCATACATAAGGCTGTGTGATTAGTGGAGGAGATTTACAGGCATCTGACACACAGCTCAGTAAACTGGAATTATCTCACTGCAGGCTTCTGTGATTATTCAGAGACTGTGAGCTTTTTAGTTGTCTCTTAATTAGCAGTATGGATTTGAAATGAAAAAAATTCCCTGCCTCGTTGGCGTAATAAAGGATTGCAGTAATATTTTC